>LR990643.1:6491815-7790178 GCA_905147715.2 Xestia xanthographa
AGCTGATGTTCGCGTTGACATGCAGCCCGAACAGCGACGGGTCATCGAACAGCGGAAGTGAGCGGATATACTTCGTGTAGTCGTCTATGGTCAGATGCGATTGTTGCTGTAACAAAAATACATTTTAAACTCTCTTTCGACTAATAGGCGAGACGACAAAAAAATCTAATTAGTCCATCAGATAGATTTCCAAAAAATATTGGAGACTTTTTTTTTCTTTTGTTACGTAAACCAAAATTGATGAAGATATGACGCTTTTAAAATTCTCAATACGTCACGCCTTGGTATCATTTTTAGCTAGTTCTGACGTCACGAGCCCCCACTCCCGAGTTTTGATGCGTTTTATCTTTGTTAATATTCATTGATTTACAAAAACAAAAAATACGTGTCCATTATTCAAAATCAAAATCAAAATCAAAATCAAATTTTTTTGATACTGTCGTCATGCCTATTATGGTCATCATCTGCCTAACCAATAGGAGCTCGTGGCTAAATAATAATAGCCGTTTGGGTTGATCTTTAGGTTAAGCCGCGCTTGTCTAAGTTGGTCTGTAAATGGGTGACCACCCATTACACACCGAGTTTCCTCCGTGCCTCGGAAAGCACGTTAAGCTGTTGGTCCCGGCTGTCATTTGTAGATCTTTGACAGTCGTTACAGGTAGTCAGTGGCCCAAAGTCTGACAACCAGTCTTACCAAGGGGTATCGTATGGGCCCATAGGGGGTTTCTGAGGTACAAAGGGGTACTTAATGAATGGCCTCGCTTCCCGGTGCTTGTCTGGTGTTGTGGGGTGAAGGGTGTCAGGAATGGGGGGTGTATGCGTGTGTGTGGGGTGAAGGGTGTATGCGTGTGTGTGGGGTGAAGGGTGTCGGGAGTGGGGGGTGTATGCGTGTGTGTGGGGTGAAGTGTCGGGAGTGGGGAGCTGTATGCTTGTGTGTGTGGGGTGAAGGGTGTCGGGAGTGGGGAGGTGTATGTGTGTGTGGGGTGAAGGGTGTCGGGAGTGGGGGGTGTATGCGTGTGTGTGGGGTGAAGTGTCGGGAGTGGGGAGCTGTATGCTTGTGTGTGTGTGGGGTAAAGGGTGTCTGGAATGGGGAATGTGTGCGTATGTGTGTGGGGTGAAGGGTGTCGGGAGTGGGGAGGTGTATGTGTGTGTGGGGTGAAGGGTGTCGGGAGTGGGGGGTGTATGCGTGTGTGTGTGGGGTGAAGGATGTCAAGAATGAGGGGTGTATGCGTGTGTGTGGGGTGAAGGGTGTCGGGAGTGGGGGGTGTATGCGTGTGTGTGTGGGGTGAAGGATGTCAAGAATGAGGGGTGTATGCGTGTGTGTGGGGTGAAGGGTGTCTGGAGTGGGGAGGTGTATGTGTGTGTGGGGTGAAGAGTGTCAGGAGTAGGGGATGTATGCGTGTGTGTGTGGGGTGAAGGGTGTCGGGAGTTGGGAAGTGTATGTGTGTGTGGGAGTGAAGGGTGTCAGGAGTGGGGGGTGTATGCGTGTGTGTGTGGGGTGAAGGGTGTCGGGAGTGGGGAGGTGTATGTGTGTGTGGGATGAAGGGTGTCGGGAGTGGGGGTTGTATGCGTGTGTGTGTGTGGGGTGAAGGGTGTCGGGAGTGGGGAGGTGTATGTGTGTGTGGGGTGAAGGGTGTCGGGAGTGGGGGGTGTATGCGTGTGTGTGTGGGGTGAAGGGCGTCGGGAGTTGGGAGGTGTATGTGTGTGTGGGGTGAAGGGTGTCCGGAATGGAGGCTGTATACATGTGTGTGGTTGGGGGTAAAGGGTGTTGGGAATGGGGGTGTATGCGTGTATGTGGGGTAAAGGGTGTCGGGAATGGGGGCTGTAAGCGTGTGTGTAGGGTAAAGGGTGTCGGGAGTGGGGAGGTGTATGTGTGTGTGGGGCGAAGGGTGTCGGGAGTAGAGGGTGTATGCGTGTGTGTGTGTGTGGGGTGAAGGGTGTCGGGAGTGGGGGGTGTATGCGTGTATGTGTGGGGTGAAGGGTGTTAGGAATGGGGGGTGTATGTGTGTGTCATTCACCTGCTTGTAAGCGCCGTTCTCGTCGTAGTAATACTTGTCGGAGAGCACGGCCGTGGAGTAGTAGTCGCCCAACAGACACAGCAGACAGCGCCGGTCCCAGTCGTCCGTCACCCGCCCGCCGTAGTTTATGTGCCCGGCTGTGTATGTTAACATCTGAGAATAAAACAACAATTTATGTATTTACTACCTTTGATCGCGACTTTACCTGCGTGGAGTTCGATAACTGTCCCACGGGATTAAAAGTATTATATGTGTTAATCTAGGTTATAAACTATCTGTGTGCTAAATTTCATCCAAATCCGTTCAGTAGTTTTCGCGTAAAAGACTAACAAACAAACATCCATTCATGCATCCTCACAAACGCCGTCATTGAACTCGTAGGGGATATTGAAGCCGAGCTGTCTCTACACGATAATGTATGTACTGTACTCACCCTGAGAGGCACCTCATGGTACTCAATGAGGAACATATGCAGCTGAGAGATACAGATGCGCAGGTCTCCGTCAGTGAACTCGTAGGGGATGCTGAGGCCGATCTGTCTCTATACGATAATGTATGTACTGTACTCACCCTGAGAGGCACCTCATGGTACTCAATGAGGAACATATGCAGCTGAGAGATACAGATGCGCAGGTCTCCATCAGTGAACTCGTAGGGGATGTTGAAGCCGAGCGGACCGAACTTACGACGCTCCAGTACTACGCCGTGGAACAGGCACAGCGCAAATAGAAGCCACTGGAACCAGAATGTAGAGGATATCGTGTGAGCTAAGGGTGCTGACCATAGAGAAGCAAGTTTCCGGTACGTGCGAGTCGGTACCGATCGGTGCAGGTATTAATTTTGTATGTTATCTTATGCGCTCACTTTTAAAGAAACAAGTTTAAACTATAATAGGGTAGACGACAAAATCGTATCACCCAGTACTGACTGGGTTGTGGAGGTCAGATAGGCAGTCGCTCCATGTAAAATACTGGTATTCAGCTGAATCCGGTTAGACTGGAAGCCGACCCCAACATAGTTGGAAAAAGCTAGGCAGATGATGAGGGTATACGACAAAAAAAAAATTGACTAGTCCGTCAGGTAGATTTTCAAAAAATATTTGACACGTAATTTTTTTTTTCACGTTAACAAAAAAATTAAGACGAAACAGTGCGTCGAAAACTCGAGTGACTTTTTACCGAAAAGTGATGTCACACCCCCCCATCTTCGACGCGTTTTTTCGTATTTTTTTATTAGGTCATTTGATAAAACAAAAAACTCGTATCCAATATTTTTCGATAATCTAACTGACGGACTGAACAGAATCATGTTTTTTTTAGTCAGTTGTCATCTCTTTTATGCAAGTTAACCCTGCACTGATCGGTACTGACCCGCACAGATTTATCGCCTGCTTATTTTAGTAAGCACCCTATCTTCGTAAGTATTGAGAGTATTGAATGGCTCAGTGGTGGCGACCCCGACTTACAAGCAGTAGGTCGTGGGTTCGAACGCAGGCAGGCACATTACTTTGTGTTATTTATTTCATCACCATACCTCTCAAAACGGTGAAGGAAAACATAGTGAAGAAACCAGCATGTCTTAGAACCAAAAATTCGAAGACATGTGACATCTGCCAACCCGCACTGGGCCCGCGTGGTTGATTATAGCCCATTCCCTCTTATATAGAGGAGGCCTGTGTCCCAGCAGTGGCAATATTATAGGCTGATTTTGTAGTGTGTAAGTAATTATAGTAATCATGTATGAAGACAGTCTTATTTAAAGTGCTTCTTCAGCAATATGTTTTATAATAAATTGTAAATATTTTTAACACACATTAGACCTGACCTTGAAACCAAACCGACGTATAATTTCAACTCTTTCAACCTAGCGATCTGCAGGGCTATTACGTATCTCTGCTGACAGCTCGAAATGATAGTAACTGGGCTCAATGTCCATTAAATAACTGTCAAAGGGTTAGTTTCGTAAGCGATTATGTAAGCATAGTGGACATCAAAATAAGCGTTAAGCCGTTGGTCCCGGCTGTCATTTGTAGATCTTTGACAGTCGTTACAGGTAGTCAGTGACCCAAAAACTCTGACAACCAGTCTTACCAAGGGGTATCGTATTACCCAGTACTAACTGGGTTGTGGAGGTCAGATAGGCAGTCGCTTCATGTAAAATACTGGTATTCAGCTGCATCCGGTGAGACTGGCAGCCGACCCCAACATAGTTGGGACAAGGCTAGGCAGATGATGAGTGGACATCAAAATGATGACAACTGAGTTTGAAGTGGCTTTCGTGAAAGACGTTACACCGTACCAGGGCTGTTAGTCACCATAAAGATATATGATATCCACACTGTGTAATAAATATTTTGTGTTTAACAATATTTTGACATTCTCGGTTGTCATCAAAGTTCGGTGTACAACCAAAGCTTGATAGTCACTGGAGATCAAAAAGATACGTAATAGCCCCACTGATCACACTACTATTATGTTAAACTTTGTAAATTAAAATATTGGTGGTTCAGTGCTAACCGCATATGTCGTGGGACGGAACCCAAGGATGCACTTGTTAGATTCAGAAGTCTGTGGTAAGTATTACGTTCGATTATTTTAGTTACGGGATCCTAAAACTACCTTCCTATATTATCTGGTGGTCAAAGGTATGAGGTCCTGGGTTAGATTCCCGGGTCGGGAAAATTTATTATAAAATATATTATATTTATTATTGGGTTTTTCCATCAGGAATTTCTCAGAAGCAGCCACGGAGTCTAAAATTTCTGCCCGGTTGATGGCAATAGGCTCGCCCTCTATTACATGGGACTCAAAATAACTAGCGAAATGTGGGTGTACTATTAGGTACACCTCAGCATAACCCTTAGAGGATTACAAGCGTGATGTTATGTTACGTATGTGTCCTTAATTAACGTTAATATGTGGTGGTGGACCTCTTCATTGACAAATTTAGGGACCTTTTAAACTGGTACGGACTACCAAACCTTCCAAAAGAAGAAAAGTAAGTCATACCTTAAAATTAGGAACTTTGGCATCTGTCGAGTTGAAGAATTCTATAAAATCGGGCACTTGATTCATGTATGCTTTCAATAAGTTCGCTTTTATTCCTCTAGGTGGCTCCACTGTCATCTTATAACCTGGAAAGTTTCACAACATTAAGAGGAAATACCAAGGGCCGTTTTTTCATACAAACGTGGATTACGTTTGAATGAAAAAACGGTTTTTTTTCCTGTTTTCCCCCTGAATAGAGCAATTTTTTTTTCCAAAAAAAATTATGACCACTGTTGGCATGTCCCTATGTTTTCCTTTTTTCTATAAAATAATTATTATAAAGAGATATGAACTTTCAAAAACCTACCGTTGTGTTCAAACATCCGGAAAACAAATATGACAAAATTATGAAGGCCTTCTTTATAGCCGTGTACATGATTCTGACAATGGAATATTGAGAGCCATATATGAAACTAATTATTTCTTTGTTTAAGGCTATCAATATTCCTGCTAACAATTTTAATTAACATTTTTATTTATTTTATTTTTTAATGATTTTAAATGCAATTGTCATTATTAAATTTTAATAGATAACAATAATGTAAATTTACTTCATTCTAATTAATTTGTTTTTCTGGAATTTTTTAATATGAAAATTTGTGAAAAATGTATCTTCCGTATGGGGTCTTGCCTGAATTAAAAGAATTTTTTTTTTATTATATTAAAAAAAAACATAGAAACACGGCTAGCGCGCTTGGCTGGCGCGGTGTGAGGTTCTTCAGAACGGTCAGGTGCGTAGTATAGTATAGGATCCCTTAAAGAACAACCTTCACCGAGCTGGTTAATGGATGAAAAGTATTTTATATCAAATTAATATGTCAAAAATATATTGCGAATAGGTTAACTAAATAATTTCAGTCCAGAATACAATTTTTTTTTCAGCTTTTCACTGGATTGGCCCTGGTTTAACCTAACCTAACCTAACGTTTACAATATTCTATAGGCTTCATACTTTCAATTGATATGGAATTTGTCTATTAACCAAACCAGAGTAATGTTTAGAAAAAGTTATAATTTTTAAATTGCTAATTAATCATATTCTGGACTGAAATTGTTTAGTCAACCCATTTGCAATATATTTTTTGACATATTTAATTTGATATAAAATACTTTTCATCCATTAACAGCCTATACTACCTCAAATTAGCAACTCTATTTGTGGTGGTTCAAACTTCGTTTGAAATACTGTTAGAATAATGTTCTAATCAGCTTGCACTACAAAGTGGTTGTTACGTCAGTCACTGCATGCCTAATAGTGCGAAATGAGTGGTTTTTACTCTTTATATAATCAAATTTTCGTCTTTTGGAAAAAATAAAAACCATAAGATTTGCTATAGTTAGTTCAGTTAGTATGTAAAGTTTCATGATCTAATTTCAAGTACTTTTTGAATACCAGCGGTTTATTGTTTGATTTGGAGGTAACTTTGGATTTTTTTTCTATCAAGAAAATTTTATGGAATCGTGTCTTTGCCAAACATTAGACCTAACATTAATCCTTAACTTTACCATATATTTATTTCAAAATAAATGCTGCAGTATTTTAGGCGTAACGGAGGATCATGCTGAGCCATTTGAGGTAGTATAGGCCCTTAACCAGCTCGGTGTAGGTCGTTCTGTTTTGTAGGTGGGGTCTTAGTACTTGCAACCTGCAGACTTGTGTATGTAAGGCACTGTACCGTTCTGCAGTAGAGCGACGGGGAAGTGCGGTGAGGGCGTGGACGTGAGCCACAGCCGGAAGTCCTTGTGCACCAGCTCCGGCTGGATGTGCTCCACGTTCAGCTCCAGGACCGGCATCCAGGATGGGGACAGGTGGCAGTTCTGTGACATACATGGTAAAAGTTAATTTTCTTACAATCGAATGATCATGAAACTTAACAAGACACATATTGTGACTTTTTTTTTAAGCATATTACTTGTACAAAATAATTTCGATGTAACACATCTGCCAGGCGTCCCGTGACGGCTCACTTTTTATGTTAAATGAAAATTAAATAATTTCAGTATCTCTCACTTATAAAGCTCACGACATTTTCTTCATTCCTTCTTAACATTATGGTCACGACCTTTTCTTAATTTCTAAAGAAACGATCGACACCGCATCCTTCTTAATCATTTATGATCTGCCTAGCCTATTCAAATATTGCTGGGAAACTACTTTTTTTTGGTGTGAAAATCATTTTACAGTAGGAAAATTAAAATATTTTCGCAATGACGGGGAGAACAAGTGCCTTTCGGCTTCGTAAAGATATTTTTACACACTAAATCAACCTTTTTCGTAAGAAGATCATACCTGGAAAAACACCCAGTTTCCGAAGTCGCATCCGACCTTCATCATGGCTTCAGCCAGCGGCCCCTGACCCTGGCCTAAAGAGATGCTCTCGAAACGCTTGCCCATTTTCATCTTATCCGCGAATTTTAGCAGATCTGGAAATAATACATACATACATAACATCACTCCTGTCATTCCTGAAGGGTTAGGCAGAGTATGTACACGTCGAAATGGTCGATAATTATCACAAGGGAACGTTTTAAGCGTATGACACTCGGCGATAGTTACTACTAGCAATAGAACTATATCTAAGCTTCTCATTAGTGAAATAGTTTTCAGAATCAAAGAAAGTAGTTTTGTAGAACGCCCCCTACATTTAAACTTACAAACTTTACCTATATTAATATTATAAAGAGTTAAAATTTAGTATACTACTACAACAGCCCATAACGTCCACTGCTGGACATAAGCCTTTCCCATGATGGGAGGAATTTGCCGAAATCTCCACGCTTGGCAGGCGGATTGGAGATCGCAGCACATGAAAGACTAACAGAAAACGCTGCTGCCCATTCTCTGGTCTACGGAGGCGCAAGGTGTTCTGCCTCAGACATTAGTCGCCTTATACGATACATAAGGCGCGAAACATACAGAAACGGCGTACGGTGAAGACGCGGCGCAGGCGCAGAGCAGGCGTGGAACAGATAAGGCACGGACGCGATTTAAATTACATCAAAGAGGCGAAGAGACGCCGCAACTAGTCATTATACAGGCTGACTTTATCGTGATAAATTCAGCCTGTATAATGCAATGTGACTTGATCGTCAATAAATATAATGTGACTTGATCGTTTTCCTCTTCAGACGACGAAGATGCGCTTGCTTTGCTGCTACTCATTAACGTGGAGAGACACCGAAGATATTGGGTGCACCCTGTGTGGAAAATGTCACAAGAGCATAGATATTTTAAAATAATTGAAAAATTAAGTATGCGAATATCCAGATCGTTTTCCTACAGTGTATAAAATGTCACTAGAATGTTTCCACATTCTATTGTCGAAAGTAAAACACGGTTTTCATTTTTCTGCACCTACTGTATAAACAAAAGTCGTGCTGCTTGCGCGCCTCTCCGGGCGACGAAACGACGTGCCTGCGGCCACGCCGCTTGAGTATAATTCACATCGTGTCGCCTACCTACATTTTGTATTGAAACGTTTTGAAGCGGCAAGATGCCTGCGCCGCGCCTTCACTTTCCGCTGTTTCTGTATAATTCGCGCCTAAAGGAGACAATTTTTTTGTTTGGAGAACAGGCCACCCACATAAATTGTAGCAGATATTAATGAATCGTATATAGATTTCTTCCTTATAATCTCTAGATTACAGTGGTAATATTAGCTAAGCCATGTCTTACCGGAATGGTATCTAACTATAAACAATAACAATAACACGTCTGTAGCAGTCTCTGAAAGTAATTGTATTCGCACATTGAGTTGAAATCTTACTGCACAATTGACACAACGACCAACAGATACCATTTTAATAAAAAAAAAAATATTATTATGCGAAAAAATCGCAGAAACACTTTCACGAAAATATAAATAAATGGAAAGAGTAAATGTCAAATGGAGTTGTCAGTCAACCACCAAAAAGACGGATTTACAACGTTCCGTGCCATTCTGATTTTTATAGACCATCTTAAAAGATTTTAGCGAAATCCTTTAAAAATTGCATTAACAGCCTACAGTTTAATATTATTTATTTTTATATTATATTCTATTTCTATTGGATACCGAATGGATACCGTACTTTTTTTATAAAAGGAAAAAACGCCCCCATTCGCATATAACGCCCACAACAGGAATGATTTGACTCGCAAAAAAATATCATAATGTAACTTATTTATTATGATTTTAAGATTCCGGTTTCGTTTCTATGTAATCTTTCGTTTATTACTATAATAAAATGGTTACTTTTTTTTGGTGTAATATGAATAATATAATTATGTAACATCGAAGAGGGCCTAAAAAAACTGTCTCCTTTTGGCTGGTCATTGAAAACTAACCTTGTATATTTGTAAAGATGACGCGTAGAGTACTTTGCCGGTAGGAATCGGCTTTTAAGGCGCAAAACATACAGAAAAGGCGTACGGTGAAGACGCGGCGCAGGCGCAGAGCAGGCGTGGACTGATAAGGCACGGACGCGATTTAAATTATATCAAAGAGGCGAAGAGACGCCGCAACTAGTCATTATACAGGCTGACTTTATCGTGATAGAATGTCTTCCTCTTCAGACGACGAAGATGCGCTTGCTTTGCTGCAACTCATTAACGTGCAGAGACACCGAAGATATTGGGTGCAACCTTTTTTTTTTTTTTGCCACTAGGCGCGCGTGGAACATGAACGCGCCGTCGACACGGCCTGTTGCCCGGCCGGCGTGACCGGGGGCCAAGTTGGCCCCTGACGCCCGGGGCGTTTCCCGCGGCGGCCGGGACGTTGAGAGGTTCTCTCCCTCTCATGTTCCGCCATCTCCTTCTCTAGCATTACTGCTTCGCAGAAGGAGGTGACGGCGTCCCATTCCGTCTCGCTCCGGACCATGGCTTGCACCAGGGCCGGACGCGAGAGGTCGCCGCCGCCAATCGCCGCTTCGAGGACACGGCGGTGCTCCGCCCACGCGGGGCACACCTCCACCGTGTGCTCCACCGTGTCCTCCAGTCGATCCCCACAGTGGAAACACCCAGGCGTTTCCTCCCGTCCGATTCGGTGCAGGAACCTCCCGAACACACCGTGTCCGGTGAGGACCTGCGTCAAGTGGAAGCTGAGGACGCCGTGGCGTCGCTCAAGCCACTCCTCAAAGAGGGGACTTATCGCCACTATCGTGGCGTGCCCTGCACGGAATTGGGTGCACCCTGTGTGGAAGCTGTCACAAGAGCATAGATATTTTACAATAATGGAAAAAATATGCGAATATCCTGATCGTTTTCCTACAGTGTATAAAATGTCACTAGAGAGGAGCTCGTGGCTAAATAATAACAGCCGCTCGGGTCGATCTTTAGGTTAAGCCGTGCTTGCCTAGGTTGGTCTGTGGATGGGTGACCACCCTTACATACCGAGTTTCCTCCGTGTCTCGGAAAGCACGTTAAGCTGTTGGTCCCGGCTGTCATTTGTCCATCTTTGATAGTCGTTACAGGTAGTCAGTGACCGAAAAAGTCTGACAACCAGTCTGACGAAAGTGGTATTGTATTACCCAGTATGAACTGAGTTGTAGAGGTCAGATAGGCAGTCGCTCCATGTAAAATACTGATACTCAGCTGCATCCGGTTAGACTGGAAGCCGACCCCAATATAGTTGGGAAAAAGGCTAGGCAGATGATGTATAAAATGTCACTAGAATGTTTCCACATTCTATTGTCGAAAGTAAAACACGGTTTTCATTTTTCTGCACCTACTGTATAAACAAAAGTTGTGCTGCTTGCGCGCCTCTCCAGTCGCGACTGCTAGCGACGCGGAACAGGCGACGAAACGATGTGCCTGCGCCACGCCGCTTGAGTATAATTCACATCGTGTCGCCTACCTACATTTTGTATTGAAACGTTTTGAAGCGGCAAAATGCCTGTGCCGCGCCTTCACCTTACGCCGTTTCTGTATAATTCGCGCCTAAGGTGCCTTCGGGCTTGCTGACGTGTAGAATCACCTTCTTGATGCAGATGGCTAAATCGCCACCTTGTATGTATACGTACCGGCTGCGGGGTCCGTCCCGGTGGAGAGTACGAAAATGATGGGTGCCAAAGGGTCGGACTCTCCGTACAGCGCGGCCAGGTCTGCCGGCTGAGGCTCCACGAACCTGGCACCCAGACCCACCACCACGTAGTCCTGGAAGATAGGTTGGTGAAGGGTAAGGCAAATGCGTTGAAGTATCCCACCAAATAAGTCACACCAACACATCAAAATATTACCTATCTGCATTTAACGTGCGTACTCGTGCAAATAACGTTGTTTTTTGTTTCATCGAAATCAGGCCAGGATTTCCAAAGTTACAGCGTTGTAAAGTTCCACCGCTTTTTGATGTGAAACATATGTATAGAGGCGCGGGTAAAAAATTAAATAAATGAAAAATTCGTAGCGAGCGCGGTGATCTAACCCGGCCCGAACAATCCCGAACATTACCGACCTGTTGAAGCAGCACAAGATCTACATCAGGGGTATATAAACAAAACTGGTTATGTCCTTAGAAAAAAAAATCACAGTGTATAAAAAAAACCGACCAATTGCGAGTCGGACTCGCACACGAAGGGTTCCGTACCATTGACTATATTTAGTATTTGTTGTTATAGCGGCAACAGAAATACATCATCTGTGAAAATTTCAACTGTCTAGCTGTCACGGTTCATGAGATACAGCCTGGTGACAGACAGACGGATAGACGGACAGACGGACAGACGGACAGACAGCGAAGTCTTAGTTATAGGGTTCCGTTTTTACCCTTTGGGTACGGAACCCTAAAAACGTATCATTTGTATTCCCAACGCTTTACTGCCACACTAAATTTAAATAAATTAAGAGTAACTTTCTCATTACAATGGTATCAAAATATCGTGCATACTATAACAGAAATAAGCAAAAAAATTAAATAATTGTTAAAATAATAATATACAATACAATATATATATAATACAATAACAATTGTTAAAAAAAAATCAAAGGGACGAAACCAAGTTTGATACTAAACCTATTTTTATATTCAAAATTACTAGCAACTGAGCCATGTTTGATACCAAATTGTTTTTTGAGGTATTACGCACTCCCGAAATGAAAATGTTACCATTAAAAAGACGTTCAACCAGTTTTGATTTGAAACCCCTGACATATTCGCCACGATTTACAACAAGCCAGCTGGTCTCGGGGCACAGAGCGCTGGGTTACAATCTCGTGACTTCGATGTCGATTCCAGCATAAGAATTTTCTTTGTGTGAATCGAGTAATTTTGTTTTTGTTTTATTTTGTTTGTTTTTTATATTTACTTTTTTTTAAGCATATTACTTGTACAAAATAATTACGATGTTTCACATCTGCCAGGCGTCTCGCTACGGCTTACTTTTTTTTTAATATGTGTTCCTTCGCGAGCTTCTGCGATGACGTCACGACGCGAGTATCATGTCCGTTTACGGGTGATGTGGATTATTTACGTTAATAACATTTGATTTGTAAAGTGGTTTGCACTTATTATTGTATGTGTTGGTATGTGAACTGATCTGACCTGGAACCCTGGAATCATCTTGTCGGGTCGCAGACACTTGAGGATCAGAAGCTTCTGGAAGCTGTCATACTGGCTTTCCATCGGCTTCGGTAACTGCAACCTGTAATAATAGTACATTTTGATACAAGTGGAGAAAGTTTGTTATTGCATTCGAGGCGGAATTAACTCCCGAGCCGTAGGCGAGGGTGCTTTTGATCCGAGAACTACAATAACAAAAATGTCCACGTGTATCTTACGACGTTTTTAATAGGTACACTATTGAAGAAATAAAAAACCGGCCAAGTGCGAGTCGGACTCGCACACGAAGGGTTCCGTACCATTGACTATATTTAGTATTTGTTGTTATAGCGGCAACAGAAATACATCATCTGTGAAAATTTCAACTGTCTAGCTGTCACGGTTCATGAGATACAGCCTGGTGACAGACAGACGGACGGACAGACGGACAGACAGCGAAGTCTTAGTAATAGGGTTCCGTTTTTACCCTTTGGGTACGGAACCCTAAAAACGAAAAATATGTTTGTCATGAATTAAAGAAACTATGATTTTAATTTTCTTTTTTTCCGCGCTTTGCTGTCACACACGTGCGGGAAAATGAAAAAAAACGCACACGTGTGATATACATTGCATGTTGAACCTAATCGTAGTGCGATAAGATGCAAAGAAGAAGATGCGAAGAAGAATGCAGTTTTCGAGGAGGTGTATTGAAAAAAACATTTCCCTTGTTTTAGGCCGCTTCGCTTGTGCGATGTCCTCGTGAAATATCGGTTTCTACTTTGTGATAAAACCTATTTCGAAGTGGTATGGCTTCTAAAATACTATGTTCGTGATAAAGGGTTATCATTTTCATTGCTCGTGACTGCAGTTACACGCTTTTTCGCGAAAAACTACGATGCATTACGAAGGGTAAATTTTGTAACAGATAAGCCGGTAAATTTTGTAACGGATAAAACTTGATTAAATATAATGCACCGGGCATTATATTTAATCAAGTTTTAAAAAACCATACATCGAACCATTTGTAGTTTTAATCATGTTTGGGCAATCACGTCCTAACTGAATTACCTACATTGTTTTACTTTTGGCAATAGTAGACTCCAGTACAGTGGTTGTTCCGAAGGGAAGCCGGTTGGTTTCGAGTTGTATGAACTCCTCGCCACTGCTACGGTGAGTGATCAATAGCGAAAATTATTAAAAGACACGGTGCACACGGGCGGCGCCACTGTCCCATGGTACCGCCGTACGCTTTTTCAATGCAACAGAAGCTACATCCCAATTTGTACCTTATAAATACATACATAGACTGCCAAAATCAATACCCTTCCTTTTGGATTCGCCGTAGTCGGGTAAAAAAGGACAAGTCAAAACGCGCGCTCGTGAATCGCATATACATACAAATAAATAATTAATAAGTACTTACTTACATACAGATAAATAAAATTGGATGGCCTGTTTGTAATTTCAAAATACATATTTTTACTGAATGCATATGAAAGAATATCATAATCCATACCAAGACAACTCTACTTTTGATGTGAAATATCTATAGGCGCGGGTAAATCAGAAAAAAAAACAAAAGAAAATCGCGTGGCGAGCGTCGCGACGCATGCCGTGGCAAAACAAATGAAAAACGCGTGTTTGAAGCAGCATAAGATCTACATATTCGAGATGGTTTACAACAAGTCAGCTGGTCTCGGGGCACAGAGCGCTGGGTTACAATCTCGTGACTTCGGATTTCCTTTTTGTGAATCGAGTCATTTTGTTTTTAGCATATTACTTGTACAAAATAATTTCGATGTTTCATATCTGCCAGGCGACCTGCGACGGCTCACTTTCTTTTTCTTCTTCACTTCCTTTTATATTTTCTGTAACAGGCGACACTTTCAAACTTCCTCTAATATACTACACTTTGATGATACTGTAGATGCTGCAGCTCGACCGAAAGTATACCGTTTACTGGTTGTAATACAGTTCTAACCTGTGCGGCGTGTGCGAATCGTAGTAGGTCTTAAAGAACCTAATGTTGTCCTCGAAGTCGTCGAGGATATTTGACATTGTATGGACGGTGGCTAGTTGCTGCAACTCCAGCCACATCCGGGGAGATATCCACTTCGGTTCCGGGTTGTCTAACTCCTGCAAGGCACGAAAGCTTTAGAGACGTTGTTCACACTTTAGATAAATAAAATTTATAGTAGTAATTTATTCATTTATTTTTATATTTAATGTTAAGTTTACAAAAAACATGCGGGGTAGTCTTTTGGGACTGTCGATAGAAGTGAAAACTAAGTAACTTGTGAATTGTATCGTCGAGCTGTGTGTGAGCAAGTTTTTTTTCAGTTTTTTCCCCCTCTGGGGAAGGAAGGGTTCCCTTCCCCCTCCTCTCCGGTGCTAAAAGGGCACTACACTTGCAAAAAAGTCTTTTTCATCCCATCTATTCGAAAAGGACGACTTGGTTCGCCTTTAAGTGCACCCAAAGGTGGTGTTTTCTATAAGAAACTTTTAGCGGGCAGTAATGAGTTTTTAATCCTCTTTATAGATGTTCCAAATTCAAAAAGTGCGCCGCAAAGATAATTGCGGCGCACTTTTTGAATTTGGACCATCTTAGTGTTCAGCGCCGAAAGAAATCGATCGCAAATATTGTTTGAATAAAGACTGGCTGGTACGACGGCCCAGTCGCGCCGCCGCGCCGGCCGTCGCGCTGGCTGAATAAAAAAAAGAAATCAAATTAAAAACGCGCGAACTACAGACCGCGTTTTCGTCAATTTTCATGAATTGTTAGAAATTCATGGTTTTGTTTTGAAAAATGAGTTCTTCAAGTGACAGTGAATAAAAAACACAATAAAGTGAAAAATAACTTTAGATCTTCAGAAGTCGGCGACCTTTGTTTGATTCATTTAGTTTTTTTTTGTCACCGACTTCTGAAGCTAAAGTTATTTTTAACGTTTTTGTGTTTTGTGAAGTCGATTTTATTTTTTGCAAAAAAGTTTTTTTATTTTTCCATTTTTAGTTGTAATATCCTATCCAAATATTAGATATGCATTTATTTTACATGTTAAAATTAGACCACACGACTGAAGTAAAAATGTTCATAAAATGAAAACTACTAGGCCAAACTATGTTACATTTTTATAGGACCAAATGGCAACTATTCCGCATCAAACTAAAGAATAATCACGTCAATCGGCTCATAAATATCAGCGTAATCGGTGTAAATACATAAAAAAACAGTCGAATTACCTCCTCCTTTTTGAAGTCGGTTAAAATTATGAGGCGCCTTTTATTTTCTCATAGTGGGTGATGAAAAGTAGAGTGTATCACTCGCGCGCAAAATATTTTTTGGCTCGGGCGACGTACTTTGAATCCCTCGCTACGTTCAGGATTCTATTAAAGAATCCCTCGCTACGCTCGGGATTCTACTCTAGAATCCCTCACTTCGCTCTGGATTCAAAAAAGCGCCCTCGCCGTAAAAATATTATTTTGCTCCCTTATGATACAATCTACTATTTTATAACACCTTATCCCGCATTATTATTGCAAAATCAATATTTCGCAACTTTGCTCTGATTTTTCGGAAGGAAAACATTGTGAGGAAACCGCATGTCTGAGAGATATTTCTAGCTGCATGTAAAGCCAAGTCCAAGGCTCATGAGCTGTCTTTCTGACATCAAGTTATGCACTAACCACACGATAAAGAAAGACTATTTTACTCGAACACAGACAGATGACAGCAATTTGCGACGTTGCCAACTTTCAGAATGTACGCTATACAACTTACGGGCCTATACCCCTCAAATGGCTTAGCATGATCCTGAGTTACGCCTAAAATACTGCAGCATTCATTTTGAAATATATACATGGTAAAGTTGAGGATTAATGCTAAGTACTGTGTGTGACGAAAATACGATTCCATAATTTTTTCTCGATAGAAAAAAAATCCAAAGTTACGTCCAAATCGAACAATAAACCGCTGGTATTCCAAAAGTTCTTCAAATTAGATCATGAAACTTTGCATACTAACTGAACTGTCTATAAAGCAGGTCTTATGTGTCCAATCAATAGATTTTTTGTAAATCGCAAAAAACCACTCATTTCGCACTATTCAGCCGCAGTGACTGACGTAACAACCGCTTTGTAGTGCAAGCTGATTAGAACTTTATTCTAACAGTATTTCAAACGAAGTTTGAACCACCACAAATAGAGTTGCTAATTTTAGGGTTAGAAGGCCCTTAAATGCAAAAACAAAGTAAACTCACAGTTTCAAGCTTCGCCCCGCTCAACATGAATTTGAACTCCGGTCCTCTGATGACTCCTTTATCCATCAATATTCTGGCACACAGTAGGAACGCGAACAACAGCTTGTGTCGCTCAAACAGACTGCGACAAACGTTCTGGTATAGAAGGAACGTGAAGTGGACTATTATCACGTCCACGCGTTCCACTATGTCCTCTGAAAACAATATAATAATTGATTTTGATGTACAGTTAAACTTGAAAAGATATGCGCTTCGGTAATTTTCGGTAAGGTTCAATATAAGAAATTCCCACCATATGGTATTGAAATAAATTGTAATAAAGGGAAGTATTATAGTACTCCTGGGAGAGGGCACTGGCTCTTGTTTATTTATTCATTATTTATTTATTAAAAGGAAAATCAACAGCTAACAATAAGTAACAATTGTATAAGCGACACAGAGCCAATTACAGGTTCTCACGAGTAGACACAGAGATGATAGTAGAAACCTTAGGATCACCAAATAGCAAGCACGATAATAATACAAATAAAAGGAATTAAAATAAGCAATAAGCACTAAATACACTCAGACACTAAGTTAGGCATAAGTTGACATGGGAAAATCATAAAGCACTACGCGCTGTTAAAAAAAAAGTTTGCATTCAGCCGAGTGCGTACAGAATAGGCTTTGATGGAAAATGGGTCAAAAGAGAACTCCTTACAAAGAATATTAAAGTCCTTACTCGCTCGCACTATGTATGAGTTTTGTCTATAGTTGGATGAGGAAAAAGGAATGGAGATAGGTGGATTAAATCTGACTGATCTCTGGGAGACATTGAAATGTAATGTAAATGTAACCCAGTTCTATCACTTAGGACAGGAGTCAGGGACGAACTACAATTTTGTAACCACTTTATTGACTATATAGTTACATAATAGACCTCATCATTGTCGAAAATAGACGATTATTGCCGGAGTGAATTTTTTTTCTGGGAAATCTGTACTATGCATCTGCATCAATTCAACCCTAAGGATAAAACGAAAGAGAAAAGGATATTACTTGTCCTTGATCGATTGAACTATACGTCAACCTCTTAAATTGCTACGAAATCCTCTGTCAAAATGATCAACATGACCTAGATTAACAACAGTTTAGTAAAATTAGCCATAATGCACACTTCCACTGACATCATGCGACGCGCATTTGTGTGCTTATAAACGCATTTCCTGTTGGAAATTCCACCACTCGAGCGTTAAATTCCAATGTGCTTTTAAGTATTCTCTGTACACGAATGCTCACCATTAGGTTCTGTCTCTGCCATGCTTCTGACGAACAATTTGGCGAACCACTCCAGCGAGTACTGATACATGGGGTCCACATTGGCCATATCCGACAGACAGAAGAACAGGATAGAACCACGCTCGGCCACAGGGACGTAGCCACTGCGGGCTTCATCAATCTCCATCGTTGTGCGTTCTATGTCTTCCACTTTAGTCTAGACAACAATAAAATCCGTTTACTTCAAATTAGCATACTGGAAGCCAGCAGACAGCTGATTCATTATGGTAGGAGAGGCATTTGTGATAGGAGTGGCATTTGTGAAACTGTTTGTGGTAAGAGAGGCATTTGTGAAACTGTTTATGGTAGGACAGGCATTTGTGAAACTGTTTGTGATAGGAGAGGCATTAGTGAAACTGTTTTGTGGTAGGTGAGGCATTTGTGAAACTGTTTGTGGTAGGAGAGGCATTTGTGAAACTGTTTGTGATAGGAGAGGCATTTGTGAAACTGTTTGTTGTAGGAGAGGCATTTGTAAAACTGTTTGTGGTAGGAGAGGCATTTGTGAAACTGTTTGTGGTAGCAGAGGCATTTGTGAAACTGTTTGTGATAGGAGACGTATTTGTGAAACTGTTTGTGATAGGAGACGCATTTGTGAAACTGTTTGTGATAGGAGACGCATTTGTGAAACTGTGATAGGAGACGCATTTGTGAAACTGTTTGTGGTAGGAGAGGCATTTGTGAAACTGTTTATGGTAGGAGAGGCATTTGTGAAACTGTTTGTGGTAGGAGACGCATTTGTGAAACTGTTTGTAGTAGGAGAGGCATTTGTAAAACTGTTTGTGGTAGGAGAGGCGTTTGTGAAACTGTTTGTGGTAGGAGAGGCATTTATGAAACTGTTTGTAGTAGTAGAGGCATTTGTAAAACTGTTTGTGGTAGGAGAGGTGTTTGTGAAACTGTTTGTGGTAGGAGAGGCATTTGTGAAACTGTTTGTGATAGGAGAGGCATTTGTGAAACTGTTTGTGGTAGGAGAGACATTTGTGAAACTGTTTGTGGTAGGAGAGGCATTTGTGAAACTGTTTGTGGTAGAAGAGGAATTTTTGAAACTGTACAGATATTTAAGAGAGGTAGGGGTCTATGCCTACCATTAGAGAATTATATGATCCAAAAAATCTTTGTGAAGCATACGGATAGACTTTGTGAAAAATGATGTGGCTAGAAAGGATGTGACCCATGAAATTACGACTAGAAAAGTATAGAAGACGACTCGGGGCGCAGAGCCCGAATTAACTGGGATAAGCTGATGATCCTCGTGCAGCTAAACATCGTGTTTTACTCACAAGAATCTCCTCACTCTTAATCTTGATGGCTTCAAGCGTCAATATGAGCGGCAGGTCATCGACCGGCGAACCCTCACTGTTGGACAGGCCGTACAGGATGTCCGCCTGTTAGTGATGCAACAGATCATGTCTTAACAGAAGTGGAAACGAAAACGGAAACAGTTGCGGAAGCAGAAGTTTATAAAAGTATGAAGAACTAGCTGCGTCCTGCGGTTTCACCCACATAAGTATCGATTATTACCTAACAAGTTTCAATAGTTTTCTCAACACACGCCAAATAATGTATTTTATAGGCAAAATTTTGCTACTTAGGGTTACATTATTGCAATTTTCTTAGAGATCTCTAGCTTTTTTGGAAATAATTTATAGCCTATGTTAATTCCTGATGATTAGCTTTCTATTAGTGAAAAAATGGTTAAAATCAGTCCAGTAGTTTCGGAGCTTATTCGATGAAAACAAATAAACAAAAAATATGACTGCAGTGAACCAGTATTTAAAATGAAATAAGGGCGGCAAAAACCCTTGTTGTTCAATTCACTTTATTAATAAAGAACAACTATTTTAGCCGCTTTTCAACGTGCAATTTTTATCTTTGCTTCCCATAGATTAAACCAGTTCCGTTAAACTTCTGAGACATAAAAGTGGAAACGTAATTCGGATGAGGAATAGCATGAAAAAACTTCAGCAGTTGCAGAAGCCTTACACTTACTGTTGGAACATTGTTATTTGAAACCTGGTGGCCTACCATGACGTCTTAAAGCAGGATCGTTTTAATCTTGTTCCAGTGTGGGTAAGAGACGGAGCTATAGAGGACGTTTAGCGCCATCTCTTTCCCACGCTGGAATAAAATTAAAACAATCCTGCTATAAGACGTCATGGTAGGCCACCTGATTAAGGATCTCGGAAACCTTTATTCTAATCAACATAAGAGCTATAACTGTGAAAGGTCTATACCTGCATCTCCGCTAGTTGCGCAGCCATCTGTGCGCGCGACACGATCAGCTGTCCGCGGAGCTCTTCCAGGTCGGGACGTTCTTGAGCAACGACGGTTGAGAGCAGTTGTTCGGCTAGACCGCTGTGGATGGGATAAAGAGTTAAAGAGCAAGATCGATGATAGATAAACACCAAATATTGTTGCTTAATTGCTTATTTTCGGTATGGTTACGGTCTTGGGCCCGAGCATCAGATCCTGGGGCCTCTTATCACTGATAGAAATATCTCATGAAAACCTTTGGACGGACTGAACGAACTTTAAATTGAAAAAACACCGGCCAAGTGTGTGTCGGGCCACGCGCAGTGTAGCGTTCCGTAGTAGCCCGTTATAAATTTTAGATTTTGTTTTTAAATGTAAGTCTTCACCCGTTACAAACAAGCAACTACTCCATCTTAGTCACTTTGTAGCGGCACTACAAAAACAACAAAAGTACTACAGCGCCATCTATGACAGGAACGATGAACTAAACTGAGAATTCCTACATCGCGCAAGCAGAGTTATCCGCGACTCAAGACTATATACAAGAACCCGACAACAACTGTCGGGCAGTGGCCCACCAGACATAACACCCATCTGGTCGAAGGATCTTCCCTTTTCTATGGGGGATGAAGAGCTTTACACCCTGTTCTTCATACTCCCAAAACTTTAGAGGATTTATTCTAAGGATTTTGTATTTGGTACAAAACAACACCCAAGTACAACGACTATTACTGCTTAACTAATGAAGTTATCTTAACCGCTATAGTTTTCCTTTAAAGTTCATAAAATGCACTATCATCATGAATTATTTAGTTTAGATTTTAGAGGGGGGGGGACGCCCTAATGGCACAAAAATTTCCAAAAACTTCAAAGTTTAATATTTCGTAAATTAAGCATTAAATCGAAAAATAGTATTAGCAACGCTTAAGTCATTTAAAAAGACCTATTCAACGATACCCCCACACGATGGGGTAGACGACGAAAAAAAAAAATTATCCCCACTTCACATGTAGGGGAACTACCCCAAAAAATATATTTTCCAAAATTTTATTTTACCACTTTGACGGCGTTATTGATATGCACATTTCTACAAAATTACTGTTTTCTAGTACGAACGGTCTCTTAGCAAAACCTCGGACAGACAGACAGACGGACATGACGAAACTACGGAACCCTAGCTAAAAAGAATAGTCAGTGGTGTCCTGTGTAGTTTTGAAAGATCCACTAGAGACCCAAAGGGCACCCCCTGAAGGGAGAGGTACGAGCCTCGGCTTAGTGCGTTGCTGGGGGAGGGCAGCAAAGGGACAGGCTGAATCTGAATGGACCCCACCTCAGTCCGCACCTTGTGATGTATGCGCTCGAGACAAATCTAAGTATACCTACTACATACACTACAGGGCGTATCGTGCAAGCTCCTTTTTCTTCATACATCTGCAAGCTTAGCTAAGTCGACAGTCTACAATCGTTAACACTAGTAGAAAACTAATCAAATGTATGGGAATGACATTTCAACGTGATGAACACAAACGGATAGAAAATTCGTAGACAAGTTTACATCGTTCAAAATGATAGAATAGAATGTTATCATTTCTACAATGTTGATCGCTATGCTCTTTGGTAGGAACGCTCACTGTAGACTAAAGTGTAGGTTTTTTCTACAGACATTAGAGAACGAGCGATCGACTCAGTCGTGTCAACTTGGCTACCAATTTAGCGCTATCTACAATCGCTTACGCCGAGGCGTTTGCGATTGTAGAAAGAGAATCGATACGAAACGTTTGTAACTTGGCAGGCCTAGCCAAGTTACAAACGTTTGGTCGCTGGTCGCACACGCACGCCTTAAATCTCCAATAAGGTCGGTGTTTGCTCTGATAAGGGTGTTCCCTACCTGCGCCAGCGTTTCTACTATAGTCTGCGCTAGATAAGTAGGAAATGAAGGTCAGTAACCCGCATAGATTTATTCAAATACATAATTCCGAAAACAGAAATAATGACAACCTTGTCCCGAAACTACCTTTATCGCGATCCTTGATGTTTTCTAGTAATAAAAGCGATTATGATTATGATAAATGTATTGTCGGGGTACCTACGCAGAGAAATTAAGGAAAGAGCAACGACCTTTAATTCCTACTTATCTAGCGCAGACTATAACATCTTGTTTTGTTTAAGCACGCTATAAATCCAAACCTTACCTGGGCACCAGCGCGAAATTAACAACCATGACTTTGACAGTGGTCTCAGGCTTATACTTCGGGTTAGGTATCTTGGTAGTGATGTACAGCCTGAAGCCGGCTATGTACGGGATTAGGGAGTCGCCTAACTTCAGCACCATCTGGCCAGCTTGACGGAAGTATTGACGCTGCAAGTTTGGTGTAAACATAATATCACGCCTGCTTTCTTCGAAGGTTCAGGCACAAATATACTTCATAGTACATACACCGACATTTTGTCGGTTATGTCTAAGACGTATGTAAAAGGGGGTGAATCTACTGCTGTCAACCGGGCATTAATCCCAGACTCCGTGGCTGCTATTGGGAAAATCCTGATAGAAAAACTTAAAAATATTCTACATAACCTGGGAATTAAACCCAGGACCTCGTGTCAACGTGGTAGAGAAAATATTAACTTCGACATCATTCTTTCATATCAGCCGAAAGACATCCACTGCTGGAAATAGGCCTCCCCCAAGTGTCGCCACATTGACCGCTCCCGTGCGACTCGCATCCAGCGGATTCTGGCAACCTTCACCAGGTCTTCGACAACTTCGACATACGATACACTATCACATACCTTCAAAACGGGATCCAAAGCGGGATCCAGGTCTTCGCTAACGTTCTCCAGAAGGATCGGTTTCCCAAACCTGAGCCCAGACTCGAAGTTCCTCAGTAGATCTCTATCATTGGGCTTCACGACTATCAGGCCTTCTAGTTTACCCTGAATTATGAAATTAAAATCAATGTTTTTTTTTTTTGTATATTTCAGAATTGGTCAGTAAAAGGAAAAGAGGAGCTCGTGGCTAAATAAACACCCCCCCGTGGCCCCCGACGCCCGGGGCGTCTCCCACGGCGGCCGGGACGCTGTGAGGTTATGGGTGACCACCCATTACATACCGAGTTTCCTCCGTGCCTCGGAAAGCACGTTAAGCTGTTGGTCCCGGCTGTCATTTGTAGATCTTTGACAGTCGTTACAGGTAATCAGTGGCCCAAAAAAGTCTGACAACCAGTCTTAACTAGGGGTATCGTATTACCTAGTACTAACTGGGTTGTGGAGGTCAGATAGGCAGTCGCTCCATGTAAAATACTGGTATTCAGCTGCACCCGGTTAGATTGGAAGCCGACCCCAATATAGTTGGGAAAAGGCTAGGCAGATGATGAGTTGGTCAGTAAAAGTTGTTCTTTGCCATGAATTATAGGTACTATACCCTCATAAAGCACTTCCCTCGATTAACCTACCACCCTGTCTCCTCGTTTACCTAGTGTGAAGGGTGTGCGTTGCACACGGGCGCAGCAGTCCTAGGGGGCGCCGAGCGACGCTCGCTACGGAGCCCCAATAGGCGCGCGCGTTGGCCGGCCGCGGCACTTTCAATGACCGCAGAAGGAGCGAAGGAGCTCCACTTTGCATACATTTTGTATTACATCTGGAGCTCTTCTTAAATTTGTAGAATTACAGCAAAGCAAGGCATGTTAACATGGGTACGTTTCGGCTTGTTAGGGTAAACACCAGAACACCCTGTATAGGTAATTCTAAACACAGACAACAGCACAAGTCCAAAACCGACAAATTTCTTCTTCAAATTTAATCTCCAAACAATAGAGTAAGTATTATTATCCATTGGGGAAATTTGTCAGTTTGTGGTAACTTGATGTGCTGTTACTTGCACTTTGTACCCATTCCATTTTGACTGCGCGCTTACTAGGGTGCGCTACATGGGCTAGACACGGCTCTGGTTGCGTATTCGATCGGTGATTTTATGTTTCAAATGCTTCGCACCGTCGCTTTTATGTATGACCAGGATATAATATTTACCATGGCCCTGATCCACTTGTTGGCTTGCGTCTGAGGATCGATGATGAGCGGCCACCGACGTGAGTTGGATATCAGCACCGCTGACTCCACGGACATCGGGTCACGAGGCAGACCGTACATCTGCCATGTCCTGCAAGATGGATAGATGTGTGTCGTGGATAAGGCTGCGTTTCCACCAGAGATGAGCGAGGATGTGTAGCGAGGGATGTGTGTGGAACTACAACTTCCAAAAGGAGGAAGTACTCAATTCGATGGGTATTTTTTTTTAAATATATATATTATATGTATAGATTAACAATTATATTTAAACACAATCACTTTAAATAATACGTGCAAAATAAACATCATTTTTTTTAACATAAACACTCCGCATCACCCGCAATCGGACATGAAAATCGCGGCGTGACGTCATCGCACCGGTGAAAACTTTACAACGCTAAATTTGGAAATCCTGGCCCAATTTCGATGAAACAAATACTATTATTAATTGCACGAGTATGCGCATTAAATGCAGTAACTTTCATAGTAATATTTTGATGATGATGACAACTATTAAGTGACGTGCAAGTTATAATAAACGATAATTAAATTCTTTATTTCAATACATTGACAACATTGTTACAAGTTACTGCAACGTCATAAATAACTGGCGAATTGGTTGTACCTCTACCTTAATTAGGGATTACAGGCGTCATATTATGTAACCTAAGTGTAAAGATGCATGATTGTACAAGTTACTGCAACGTCATAAATAACTGGCGAATTGGTTGTACCTCTACCTAAATTAGGGATTACAGGCGTCATATTATGTAACCTAAGTGTAAAGATGCATGATTGTACAAGTTACTGCAACGTCATAAATAACTGGCGAATTGGTTGTACCTCTACCTAAATTAGGGATTACAGGCGTCATATTATGTAACCTAAGTGTAAAGATGCATGATTGTACAAGTTACTGCAACGTCATAAATAACTGGCGAATTGGTTGTACCTCTACCTAAATTAGGGATTACAGGCGTCATATTATGTAACCTAAGTGTAAAGATGCATGATTGTACAAGTTACTGCAACGTCATAAATAACTGGCGAATTGGTTGTACCTCTACCTCAATTAGGGATTACAGGCGTCATATTATGTAACCTAAGTGTAAAGATGCATGTTTGTACAAGTTACTGCAACGTCATAAATAACTGGCGAATTGGTTGTACCTCTACCTAAATTAGGGATTACAGGCGTGATAGGTAACCTAAGTGTAAAGATGCATCATGCAGTGCAAAAGTTTGAGAAAGAGGTACAAAGCTGAACTGGTTCTATAACCACGATATTCCGTTTTCACGGTTCCTGAGTAAAGCAAGGCCGCAAACTATAATGTAGATGGTTGCAGGTACCTGATCATCACGGCGTCGCCAAGCGTGGACAGCGGCGTCGCGCCGTGCGTGTGTGGGACTTTCACCTTCTGCGGGCACACACACACACACACGTGAGCAAGGGAAGGGGGGGGGGGGGTATTTACACAGGGTGAAAGGGACACCCATACACAAACGGTTACCATGTAATAAATACATCATTTTGAACCCATACATTTATTTCTTCGGTAAACAGTCAAAATAATTATATGGAAAAGCTGTTATTTTAGGGTTCCGTACCCGATGGGAAAAAACGGGACTTTATTACTAAGACTCCGCTGTCCGTCTGTCTGTCTGTCACCAGGCGGAATCTCATGAACTGTGATGATGTATTTTATTGCCGCTATACAACAAATAAAAAAAATAAAAAATATTAAAGAAATTAAAAACAATAATAATTTTTATATATTAAACTTAAAAAAATAAAAAAACGAGAATAAATTTAAAATTAAAGAGCTCCCCTATTACGATACTACTGAACCCTTCATGCACGAGTCCGACTAGCATTTCTCTCGTTTAGACTGGAAGCCGACCCCTATCGATATGTAAGATATAAAATTATGAATATAACTGAGGGTAGGTAGGTATCTATACGTACTATCGAGGACACTCCCGCCTGACCACCACTAAGCTTATTTTTGCTTGCACTCGCAACATAGAAACGCTCTCTAGCCCCGCCCCGTTGACTTTGTATAGAAATAATGAATGAAAAGATACCGAATCGGCCGAGCGCACTGATGACGCACGCCAAACGAGAGTTATTGTTATTTTGCGCGCCAAAGTTGAGGCTCTCCTAATAGGCCCAAACTTTAAGGGGGTATGCCTCGGCGCCTCCGTATGTTTTAAGCGAAAAAAAATTAAAATGGTCAGGCGGAAAAGACCCCGATAGTACGTAGGGGAATAAATGATTAACGGCCGGTTCACACATGTCCCCGTTTTACTGTTCCGTTTTATCGTGTACGTTTTTTTTCGTCGATGGCGTATGTAGTTGTATGAGCGACTTCACACATGGCACAGTATTCTGTATACAGTAAAAAATATCGTTCCGTAAAAAAATGACATTCCGTTTTGTCATCGAATACTGGACGACGGAACAGTAAAAATATACGTATACGTAGAATTTTAACGGATAGATACTGTGTGCATGGCGGGCGGTGTGTGCGGGGTGTAGGAGGGAGTACCAATACAACACGACAGCGTCCATTCTTGTAGAATAGCGGCGGTATACTGCGAGTTTTCTGCTCACACATCGCATCCAGTACAGTACCCGGCACGTAAGTTGGCAAGGTTTTGGCGGAGTGGGGGCAAGTTCGCGCATCGTACACTTAGTGGAACAAATAACTAGTCACTTAAATGTTATTGATTGTCATTTTTGGTTATTGCCATCATTTATTTTTAATCATGTAGTTAAACCAAGCAGAGGAATTCGTGACTTTTATTAGGTGTTATAAATAAAACATAATACTGATGCATTTTTTTTATGTGTGTATTTTTTTATATTTGTTCTATTTCTCTTTTTTCCCGGTGTCCTAATGACAGTGAGGAATTCGGAATTTCTAACTTCTTTAACTATACGTCTTACTGTTCTTTCTGACGTTTTAGTTGCTTCTGCAGTCCGTTTTATCGTCTCTTTTTCAATTTGAGCTTCTTTCTCCATGAAACAGTACACATCGTATCTGGCATGTCTGCGTAAAACGGTATTTGGTCCTGGCATTGTAAAAAACGTAACAAAAACTAAATTTAAAACGATAACAACAACTGGTAACAAAAACTAAATTTAAAACAACAACAATAACAATAACTCGTAACAAAAACTTAATTTAAAACTAAAACTGAACTCGTAACAAAAAGAAAGGGTAGAGTAGTACTCGTGCACTAGCACCGCAAGTGTAATCGGGAGCGAACGGAATGTAGACGCGGTGCGGGAGGCAGGGGTCGACTGAAGCGCCAATCGCGCGCTCGGATCGGCGCTACTTCATACCCCGCGTCCCGCTTGATCGCCAAAGAGACCTAAAAAACGACTTCTGCGCATCTAACGACTCTTGCCAAGTTACGTGCCGGGTACTGTAATGACGGATCCGTTGAACGTTATACGGTGCCTATGTGTGAACAGAGCATAAATTTATGACGTATCCGTTAAAAACGTACCAGTAAAACGGACTCCCATGTGTGAACGGGCCGTTAGTTGTTAACCTGAGCTGCACCCCTAGCCAAGTTGACAATCTACAATCGTTAACGCTAGTAGAAAACTATTGAAATGAATGGAAATTACATCACCTCAACGTTAAATCACGTAATCTACACAAACGAATAGAAAATTCGTAGACAAGTTTACATCGTTCAAAATGATAGAATAGAATGTTATCGTTTCTACAATGTTGATCGCTAAACTCTTTGGTAGGAACGCTCACATACCTAAAGTGTAGGTTTTTTTCTACAGACATTAGAGAACGAGCGATCGACTCAGTCGTGTCAACTTGACTACCAATTTAGCGCTTTCTACAATCGCTTACGCCGAGGTGTTTACGATTGAAGAAAGATAATCGGTACGAAACGTTTGTAACTTGGCTAGGGGTGCTGGTGTTTGATTGACGTACAAGTTTTACAACCCCAACATAGTTGAGAAAAGACTAAGCAGATGATGAAATATGCAGCCTCGAAACAGTGTAGCACCTTTATAAACACACTGTATTTACCTCCATATGTTTTATCCACGAAGCTAGAAGATCTCTTCTGAATTTATCTGTAAAGGGCGTTATGTATCCCACAGCGCCTGGCAACAAAATTAAAATGATGTGTTTTAAAAATAATATTTTATATTTTATCCCCGTACTCCCACGGGAACGGGAACTACGCGGATGAAACCGCGGGACGTCAGCTAGTATAATAATATTAGTGTAAGTTGATTACTGAAATAATTTGTTATGAGTTATCATAATTTCAGTTGAAAGACGTCCACTGCTGGACATCGGCCTCCCCCAAGTATCGCCACATGTCCCGGTCCCGTGAGACTCGCATCCAACGGAATCCCACAACCTTCACCAGGTCATCGCTCCACCTAGTGGGAGGTCTTC
This sequence comes from Xestia xanthographa, assembly GCA_905147715.2. Lineage (NCBI taxonomy): Eukaryota > Metazoa > Arthropoda > Insecta > Lepidoptera > Noctuidae > Xestia > Xestia xanthographa. Next base: position 6,520,725 of record LR990643.1, read on the forward strand.
CGACGCAACGTCTTCCGGTTCGCGGTCGTCACTCCAGAACTTTGATGGCAATAATCATTCATTATTTTTATGGGTTACTGAATCCTATGATGGCGTAATCATTTCATTTGAGCAGTTTTACGAATGCAGTGTTTAAATATTAAAATATTGTTGCAACGACTCACATGCACTAAGGAGTATATCTCCAATCAAGTTCACTATGGCTACTTCCAAGTTCGCGATGGTTTTTATCCACCTGACTCGTTCACTGGATAAGCCGTTCAGTAACCTACAACAAGATTTAGAGTAAAAAACTTAACTTTGAAAGATAACAATAGGGATGATTCCTGGCAAAAAAAAAATATTATTCTGTTTAGTCTGTCAGTTAGATTATCGAAAAATATTGGATACGTGTTTTTTGTTTTATCAAATTAATAAAAATTGACGAAGATAAAACGCGTCAAAGATCATGAGTGGGGACTTGTGACGTCACTTTCCGGTAAAAAATGTACTCAAATGTGACGTCACACGAGTTCATTAATTTCTATTTACGTGAAAGAATAAAAAAATATGTGTCTAATATTTCTAATATTTTTTCTTCTTTGTCATCTACCCTATTTCCGCTAAAAACAAAGGCAATAACTGCGCTAGAGCAGTCGGCAGATCGAGAACCGGAGCCATCACGAATAAGTTTCGGTCTCGTGTACTCCAATGAATTAATAAATATCGCTGGACATTACACACACAGCCATCTAGTGCCACACTAAGCAGCGAGGCTTGTGTCGTGGACACCAGATAGTTGATACATAGATACCTTTTTTTTTGTAAAATACATACTTATATACATATAAACATCCATGACTCGGTAACAAATGTCCATGCTTATCACACAAACATTTGCCCCTACCAGGATTCGATCCCGGGACTCAAAGAACGTAAGGCAGCCTCACTACCGCTCCGCCATTCGGGTCGTCATAATGTTAATAGAAGATTGTAATGCTACTGGACAGCCTCGAACAAGAGGACTTTTTTTTCGGATGGGAAATCATCAAATGACTCCTCCCGCTCTGGGTGGAGCAGGAGGGAGTGTCAGACTTTTACTGACTAAAACCCATCTATGTTCCTTCATCGCCCTTTGTGTTCCGGGGCCACGGTATCTCTTTCGAACTGTCCCGCAACGAAGGACTTCGGTTTGATTTATGAGTCGGGCAAAGCGTTCTTGAGTTTTTCCATCATGAATTTCTCAGTAGCAGCCACGGAGTCTGGATCCGTGCCTGTTTGGTGGCTCAGACCAAATAAGAAGGTAAAGACAGAACTCTGCGAACAGCAAAGTGAGGTCCGTCAAATTACGTCTCGCCATATACACTCAGACCAAAAACAAAAGTTAAGACGGAACTTTGCGAACAGATAAGTGAGGCCGGTTTCGTAAACATGTTGGGCATCTATTGAGGCATAGTTTAATTCTAGTTTGATGTAAATGTGTGCGTGTGAGAGCAGCGGTGGCCCAGTGGTGGCGGCCCCGACTTACGAACAGTAAGTCGTGGGTCTAACCCAGACAGGCGCATTACTTTGTGTAATTTATTTCACCACCACTGCTCTCAAAAACGGTGAAGGAAAACATCGTGAGGAAACCGGCATGTAGAACCAAAAAATTCGAAGACATGTGACATCTACCAATCCGCACTGGGCCCGCGTGGTGGATTATAGCCCATTCCCTCTCATAGAGAGGAGGCCTGTGTCCCAGCAGTGGGAACATTAATAGACTGATGATGATGATGATGATGATGATGATGTGTGCGTGTGAGCATGTATGAACAGAGCAAAACGTAATTTGCTGTTCAGAGTTCCGTCTTCACCTTTTTATTTGGTCTGAGGTTGGTGGTATATTGACCTGTTAGCGCGATCCATCCTGGCGAGGCACTGGTTAATGTCCTCCTCCATGCGTTTCCGTTCTTCCTCCTTCTCCATGAGGTACGCGTTGAGCTTGGCGATGCCTTCCAGCAAGGCTTGCATCTTCGCCTTTGCAGCCGCCAGCATTGCTGTCGAAAAGCTTAACGTTATTTAATACTTTATCTTGAGGAGTCCGTGGCTAAATAACAACAGCTGCCCGCGTCGTTCTTCAGGTTAAGCCGCGCTTGCCTGCTTTCGTGGATGGGTGACCACCAATTACATACCGAGTTTCTTCCGTACCTCGGAAAGCACCGTTGGTCCCGGTTGTCATTCTTAGATCTTTGACAGCAGTTACAAGTGATTAAAGGCCCGAAAGTCTGACAACCAGCCTTACCAACGAGTATCGTATTATCCAGTACTGACTGGGTTGTGAAGGTCAGATGGGTAGCCGCTCCATGTAAAAAATGGTATTGAGCTGCATCCGGTAAGATTGGAAGACGACCATAAAAATAATTGGGAAAAAGCTGGGCAGATGAGTCTATATTCGATGACCATCGAATGATTGATCTACCAGGCTTTACCTTCAACGATCGCCAGTTCCCTGGTGGCCCTGGCCAAGGCTTCCTTCTTGGGCGCAACTCCCTTGTTTACGTGGTAGAACTTGTACATGGCATGCACCCACATGCACAGCGATTGACAGGCTTTCGATACCTGGTAAAAGGTAAAAGAGAATTTAAAAGACAAGAAGAAAAGTGAGCCGTCGCGGGGCGCCATGTTACTTTGTACAAGTAATATGCTTTTAAAAAAAGTCAATATAAAAAGCAAAGAAAATAAAATAAAAGCAAATAAAAATAAAAAGACTCGATTCACAAAAAGAAAATCCTTATGCTGGAATCGAACTCGAAGTCACGAGATTGTAACCCAGCGCTCTGTGCCCCGAGACCAGCTGGCTTGTTGTAAATCGTGGCGAATATGTAGATCTTATGCTGCTTCAACAGGAAATGTTTGGGATTGTTCGGACCCGGTTCGATCGCCACACTCACCACAAATTTTTAGATCTTCGACAGTCGTTACATACATGTAACGACTGTCGAAGATATAAAATTTGGTCTCTAATCTAGGTGCACACTGAATACATTCAGTGGCCCAAAAAGTCTGACAACCAGTCTTACCAAGGGGTACAGTATTACCCAGTACTAACTAGGTAGTGGAGGTCAAATAGTTAGTCGCTCCTTGTAAAATAATGATATTCAGCTGCATCCGGTTTAGACTGGAAGCCGACCACAACATAGTTGGGAAAATAGTAAGCAAAATGATGTATGTCAGTTAGCCGTAAAACAAAAAAACGTATAATTTACCTTTACAATCTTAGCTGGGTCATAATCCGGGTTCATGACGAACCTCTTGAGCTTCTTGATCATATCTTCAGTAATTGATTCCTTGTCAAACTTCAGGAGGGAGTCTAAGAAAGCTGTGGGGTCCGATAACATAAGGGATCCCGGCTTCCAATAGTTTAGGATTTTCTCGCCGTAGTTAGCGCCTTGTTCCTGGGAATGACGCTCAATATAAGGTGTTAAATCGGCGCGCAAACTGTTACCACGGTTTCAGTGGTTCTGAGACAAGCAGCGTCTGAGCATCTTCGTTGGTTTAAAAAAAAACGCTGTTTACTTGTAATTCTTGCACTGCCAAAATGTAAGAAACAGCAGATTTATTTATAAACCACCCTTGGTCCACCAATTATAACGAACGATACGAATGAGCCCTCCATGCAATGCAACATGAAATGTAACCCAGCAACAAGGCAAATTTGTTTCAGTTTGTGTTCATTTCAAATTATGTTTGCTCTTGTCTCTATATACATAGAATCTATAGTCGAGTGTACCTTGACCGGCTTGATATCAAACACGACGCACAGCGACTCGATGACGAGCACGACACCGCCGGGAGGCTTCTTCATAGCCTTCACCTCCACGACGTCGTTACGATTCAGCTCTTGAAGCGCTTTCTCAGCTGCTCGCAGCGCTGGCAGCGCTTCCTCTGCAAGTTTCAATTATCAATTAAAAGTTCCAAAGAACTGGAGATACCGATATAGCTTTCAGGCTTAGCAAGCTCAGTGACAGTAGTGCCACACTAAGCAACGAGGCTTGTGTCGTGGACACCAGATAGTTGACATATGTCAACCAAGCATTCTGTACATCAAACTAAGTAACTTTACGCAAAAATTATTGCTGGGATTTTTTTGTTTGGGGTGAAAACTCACGTTTTATTGTAGGAATCAATGTAAAAGATTATTCTAATGGATGGATTGAATATTACGGGGGTGTTTAAAGTAAGAATCCTACATTAAAACATGTATTTAAAAAAAACTTGTGAAAAAGTTGGAACTCCCAATATCTCCGAAACTAGAATGTTCCCAGGTATGGTCTTCTAGAACAAAAAAATAATCGTAATGACTGGAAAAACAAGCGCCTTTCGGCTTCGAAATTTTCCATTCTTACTTTTTGTTACTGATTCTTAGTGTATGTCATCAAATTTATTTTTGATATCAATTAAAAAAAAATCATCGATTTTATCTTTCATGCTTTTTATTATTATTGCCTTTTTGTTCTTTTTATTGATGGGCACAGTATTTTATAAATATATATTCTGCCAATTTAATTAATTTTATACATTCTGTAATTTTTATGCTTGATGTATCAATTTCAAACAATTTTCATCAATGTTTTTATCAATTAGGTATACCATTATTACAATTTTTAAATTTTAGCATAGTTATCAATTCTATTATCTTTAAATTTAAAATTCATCAATTTTATTCGTTGCCTATTCAATTTTACCAATGTTATTAATTTTATACATTCTATTATTTTTACTTTTATTATTGATTCTTATGGGTTTCAATTTTATACATTTCTTTTCATTTCATTTTGTCATTTTTGCTGTTCATGAATTTAGTTCTTTATTCGTTGCCTATTCAATTTTACCAAAGTTATTAATTTTATACATTCTATTATTTTTACTTTTATTATTGATTCTTATGGGTTTCAATTTTATACATTTCTTTTCATTTCATTTTGTCATTTTTGCTGTTCATGAATTTAGGTCTTTTTTATAAATGGACACAGTATTTATACATTTTATAGGGTATAAAAAAAAATCCAATGTTATTTATTTTATGCATTTCATCATTTTTACTTTTTGTTATTGTTTTTTAATGTATTTATATAACATTTTATTTTAAGTTGGTATTTGTGCAAAAATTGTAGACTTTAATATGTGTTTGTTTATGTTGTCGAGCGTATGACACTCGTGGGCTGCAGCTGAAAATCAGCGTCAGGTGGTACACCTTGTGTTGCCATTTGGTAATATGCTGAGCTGTTTATTATTTATTTTGTGAAATTTTGTAAATGTTTTTAATGCCAAATAAACAATTTTCTTTCTTTCTTCTATCTTCGTTAAGAGTCTGTTTACTCCTTTAGCTATTTTTTTGTTGTAAATACATATATTTTTATTATAAATATGTATAAATAAAAGCTATTAATAAATAAAGATGACAGACCTAAGTCCCTCATAGCGTCTTCTGCCATAGCCGCATTAATCGCCGCCATCTTCTCCGCCATGACAGTTTCCCTCTCCACTCTTTCACGAGCTTCCTCAGCAATCGCCTACGTCACAAATAATACATGAATAGGGTATATGCATGATCTTTTTTTATCACTCTAAACAAAGCGTATTAAAACATCAGAAATAGCAAAGTGAAATTATTTTTTTAATATCTCTAAAAATACTAAGTTATAAGCATTTGAAACTGCTGATTAGACAGAGAGATCCGATACAGTGAAAGACGTCATTCGCTGCATCGACGTACAAAATCCATTCTAAATTCCGTTTATCTAGAAAGAGATAGAAACGAAACGTTTAAATGGTTATAACTTTTATGTTGTTTGGCCGATTTATGTCTTGTTTTCGTTTTTTGTCATTATTTTTATTGTGATAAAAAAAAAAATGCATATTCCCTATTACCAAGTTAAACATGTCAAATTCCCTGGGTACTCATGGGTTGAATAGGCTTGTGTCCTGAAAAAATCTAGTTAGTCCGTCAGTTAGATTATCAAAAAATATTAGACACGTATTTTTTCTTTTGTTACGTAAACCAAAATTGACGAAGATACGACGCTTTTAATATTCACGCCGTGCTATAATTTTTAGTGCGTTGTGACGTCATGAGCCTCCACTCTCGAGTTTTGATGCGTTTTATCTTTGCCAATATTCATTGATTAACAAAAACAAAAAACACGTGTCCATTATTTTCCAATACTCTAACTGACGGACTAAATAGATTTGCAATTTATTGATGGTGGAAACTAGCCTATTCCCGGGTCAGGCAAAGTGTGACTAGGTTTCTACTAGATATTTCTCAGTTAGTAGTTTGGATTTGCAACCGGTTGATGGTATTAGGGTCGCCCCCTCGCGATCACCGCCTGGAACTAAGTTGGGCGCGCTTATGGATTGAACAATCAATGGTGTCGATTCTGTTGTGCACAAACTAAACACAATTTAAGCTATTGCTATCTTTTTCTCTATAATAAAACGAGAAAGAGACGGACGTAATTTAGAGCTGTCAAATTAATTGGAACGAATATTTTCATACAAATGAAGAGCGCGCGTAAAAACATGTCGACTAAAAACACGGTGAAGCGCAAGGCATAAACTAGTTTGACATCTCTAACTTAGTTCATAGCTATAGCCGTCCTTTTCTCGCACTGCCTTTTAGTAAAAGATAGCAATAGCCTAAATTAAGTTTAGTTTGTGCACAACTGCACCCCTAGCCAAGTTACAAACGTTTCGTATCGATTCTCTTTCTACAATCGTAAACGCCTCGGCGTAAGCGATTGTAGAAAGCGTTAAATTGGTAGCCAAGTTGACACGACTGAGTCGATCGCTCGTTCTCTAATGTCTGTAGAAAAAACCTACACTTTAGTCTATGGTGAGCGTTCCTACCAAAGAGTATAGCGATTAACATTGTCGAAACGATAACATTCTATTCTATCATTTTGAACGATGTAAACGAATTTTCTATTCATTGTGTGGATCACGTGATTTAACGTTGAGATAATGTCATTCCCATTCATTTGAATAGTTTTCTACTAGCGTTAACGATTGTAGATTGTCAACTTGGCTAGGGGTGCTGAATCGGGGGGAGAATGGGGTGTAATGTACTAACCGTATCAATGGCGATTCGTTCAATGACCTGAATGGTCTCCTGTGCGGCCTTCTCCATCAAGGGCTTCAATTCTGCCAGTTCAATCTGTAGTTCCTTCACTTCTATCTCCGTCTGTTTCAACTTGTTCAGCCCTAGAGATACAAGGATAGAACATCATCATCTGCCTAGCCTTTTCCCAACTATGTTGGGGTCGGCTTCCAGTTTTACCTGATGCAGCTGAATACCAGTATTTTTACATGGAGCGACTATCTATCTGACCTCCACAACCCAGTTAGTACTGGATAATAAGATACCATTTGGTAAGACTGGTTGCCAGACTTTTTGGGTCTCTTGACTACCTAACGACTGTCAAAGATCTAGAAATGACAGCCGGGACCAACGGCTTAATGTGCTTTCCGAGGCACAGAGGAAATTTGGTATGTAATGGGCGGTCACCCATCTACAGACCAACCTAGGCAAGCGCGGCTTAACCTAACGATCGACCCGAGCGGCTGTTATTATTTAGCCACGAGCTCCTGATACAAGGATAGAACTGTCATTAACTAAAAGCAAGAGACTGAAAGCTTATGTAAAGTTTATTTTTTACCCGACTGCGGCGAAGACGAAAAGGAGGGTTATGTTTTTGACATGTATGTAACTATGTTTGTATGCTCGTTTCTCTGTTCCCTCGTAACTCATAAATGTACATAAGTATTCGTCTAGTTGGCGCGAGTGTCACTGGCTACATTAAAATTAAATGGCGGATTTTGAGTGCTGACCTGAGGCCCGTTAGGTATTGTAAGCACTGTTTTATTATTACTGTTATATCCAAAAGTATGGCTACTTTTCCTTAACAGGCAGCTACAAGAATATGGCTGCAATAAGGTAGATGACACCATAAAACAATAATTCCCAGACACCAATAATCTAAAAAAAAACACTATTTTGGGCCTGAAAACCCGATTTATTTTCAATTAATTGCCAAATTCGATTTTTAGTTGCTTTGAAATCAATAAATAGTCAATGAGTCATTGAGTTGAATAAACAGTGACGTCGCAGTTTGCTATTGCCATACAAAATCTATGAGATAACCACGTTTTGACAGCTTTTAAAAAGTATCTCAACTGATTGGCGTGTCAACTTCTCCATTGCATGCAACTGACTAGCTAGCGACATATGACTCTTATGCCATTGCAATAAGGTAGAAATTGCAAAGACTAACCTGTTTTGAGTGCGTGGGACTCCATGAGTTGCTCTTTGCGGCTGGATTTTCAACGTTCGGCTGTTATGTAATTGCTATAAGGTAGAAATTACAATGAGAAACTTACGTACCTGTTTTGAGTGCGTTGGACTCCGTGAGTTGCTCTTTGCTGCTTGATTTTCAACGTTCGGCTCTTATGTCATTGCTATAAAGTAGAAATCACAATGAGAAACTTACATACCTGTTTTGAGTGCGTTGGACTCCATGAGTTGCTCTTTGCTGCTGGATTTTCAACGTTCGGCTCTTATGTCATTGCTATACGGTAGAAATGGCACTGAGAAATTTACGTACCTGTTTTAAGTGCAATGGACTCCGTGAGTATGGCCTTCTGTTGCTTGCGGAACATCTCTGAGTACGCGCCCAGCATCTCCATGTACGACATCGGCGTGACGTAGTTGATGCGGTTCAGTTGCTCCTTGAAGCGTACGCTGGCGTCTACCACGCTTTGGTGACAGAAGCAGCATACGGACTGGTGACAAAATTATATATGTGTGTATTTAAGTAGGTAGACCATCTAGTGCAGCCTTTCCCAAAGTGGGCAATAACGCCCCCTTGTGGGCGCTGGAGGCCTAAAGGGGGGCAGTAAGAGACCCAGAAAAAAATGGGGGCGTTGTGTAGAGGCTTAAGGGGCGATTTGTGATTTCACCTAGGAGGCCTCTTAGACACTGACTGAGCTCTCGACTCTCGACTACAACTTGTGAACATCAACTAAGTAATATTAATTAAGAGATCGAGAGAAAAATCGATTATGTTTGTCTTATTTTAAATAAAAGATACTCTGTCTGAATACTATAAAGCAGTGGCGAAAGGTCAATTTTTGTAAGAGGTAAGCCAGAGTACTATTTATTTTTACTATTTGTCTATGACATACTGACTGAGCCATTTTTCAAAGGGAAGCCGGTAGGAATCGAGTTGTATGGAACCTTCGCCACTGCTATAAAGTTGCGTTTCAATAGTCATTCTCATTGGCAGATGTAGCCCGTAAGAGTTAACTTGAGACCTGAGCGCCGTTGTGTACTACCTACTGCGCTCAGGTCTCAAGTTAACTCTTGCGGGCACAGATAATATAATACTTCGTTTGCGGGTTATAGTAAAAGTCTCGTCTAAAACGAATGTTTGATCTCCGCTTATAAAAAAATAATTTATTTTGAAGATATAAGTAGTGGTTTATAAGTAGGTAGGTGAAAAAATGGGAGCACTAAAAAATAATTTATTCTCAAAGTGGGCAGTAGTAGATTATTTGATATTTTGTGTGCAATAAAGAATAAGAATAAGAATAGACAAAATAAGTTTGGGAACCACTGATCTAGTGCTACACTAAACCTCGTTGCTTAGTGTGGCACTGGATGGCGGTGTGTGTCCAGCGATACTTATATATATTTAAGGCGGTAAACAAAAGCGGGCGTCTTCTTCTGTCTTAGGCCACTCGCTGAACCAGTCTATACCTTAACTCTTAACAGACAAGGTTCCATTTGACCGGAGTACATACCACCATAGCATCAATGACTTCATTTGAAGCCGTGGTGAGCTCGCCCATGGACGTGAAGAAGTGATGCGCGACCGACTCCAGCGCAGTCTTGGGCCACTCGCTGAACCAGTCTATGGTGCAGCAGTTCACTAGAGACGGGAACTGGCGGAGACGGGCGCGGAAAATCTGGGGGTAAGATGAAGAAATATACATTAATAGGGAAGATGACTGACTAAATGATTCTGTTTAGTCCGTCAGTTAGATTATCGAAAAATATTGGATACGTGTTTTTGTTTTATCAAAGTAATAAAAATTGATGAAGATAAAACGTGTCAAAGAACATGAGTGGGGGCTTGTGACGTCACATTAGAATAAAAATATTTATTCAAATGTGACATCACGCGAGTTTTCAACGCACTGTATCGTCTTCATATTTTGTTTACGTGAAAAAAGAAAAAATACGTGTCCAATATTTTTTGGAGAAAATTAGATTTTTGTGTCATCTACCCTATTCTATTATAGACTAGCTTCCGCCAGCAGCTTCACCCTCGGTTACACAATGTTTTGTGTCATTTTTTTTCAACTTATATCCCACCTTTATTCCAAAGACACAAGATTTAAAGTCACCTCTCTAATATGACTTACGATGTGCAAGTTACTCCACACTCGGCGCTGGTAGCAAGAGAACAGGTTCGTTAAGACGAACCTGTTCTCTTGCTACCAGCGCCGCCAGACTCATCTCTAGGAAACACAAGCCTAGCCCAATAGACAAAAGGTCTAAAGTCCCTCACCTCTCCAATAGGACTCATAACGATCACGATGTGCAAGTTGCTCCGCACTCGCTTCTGATAGCCAGAGAACAGTTTCGTCTTAGTGGCCGCGAGGCTCATCTCTAGGAAACACAAGCTTCGCTCTATAGACATAAGGTTAAAAGTTCCCTTACCTCTCCAATAGGACCCATAACGACTACGACGTGCAAGTTGCTCCGCACTCGCCGTTGGTAGCAAGAGAACAGTTTCGTCTTTGTAGCAGCCAGACTCATCTCTAGGAAACACAAGCTTAGCTCTATAGACAAAAAGTTCAAAGTCGCTCACCTCTCCAATAGGACTCATAACGATCACGATGTGCAAGTTGCTCCGCACTCGCTTCTGGTAGCAAGAGAACAGTTTCGTCTCAGTGGCCGCCAGACTCATCTCTAGGAAACACAAGCTTAGCTCTATAGACTAAAGGTTCAAAGTCCCTCACCTCTCCAATAGGACTCATAACGATCACGATGTGCAAGTTGCTCCGCACTCGCCGCCGGTAGCAAGATAATAGTTTTGTCTTATTGGCCGCCAGACTCATCTCTAGGAAACACAAGCCTAGCTCTATAGACATTAAGTTCAAAGTCCCTCACCTCCCCAATAGGACTCATAACGACTACGATGTGCTAGTTGTTCCGCACTCGCCGCTGGTAGCAAGAGAACAGGTTCGTCTTAGTGGACGCCAGACTCATCTCCATAACCGCGTGACGTACAGCCTGGTAGATCTTGTCTAAGTATGTTGTTCAGATCTTCGAGGAAGGATTCTATTTTTATCTGAGAGGTCTTCAATAGAACTCATAACGATCACGATGTGCAAGTTACTCCACAATCGCCGCTGGTAGCATGAGACCAGTTTCGTCTTGGTAGCCGCCAGCCAGACTGATCTCTAAGAAACACAAGCTTAGCTCTATAGACAAAAAGTTCAAAGTCGCTCACCTCTCCAATAGGACTCATAACGACCACGATGTGCAAGTTGCTCCGCACTCGCTTCTGGTAGCAAGAGAACAGTTTCGTCTCAGTGGCCGCCAGACTCATCTCTAGGAAACACAAGCTTAGCTCTATAGACAAAAGGTTCAAAGTCCCTCACCTCTCCAATAGGACTCATAACGATCACGATGTGCAAGTTGCTCCGCACTCGCCGCCGGTAGCAAGATAATAGTTTTGTCTTATTGGCCGCCAGACTCATCTCTAGGAAACACAAGCCTAGCTCTATAGACATTAAGTTCAAAGTCCCTCACCTCCCCAATAGGACTCATAACGACTACGATGTGCTAGTTGTTCCGCACTCGCCGCTGGTAGCAAGAGAACAGGTTCGTCTTAGTGGCCGCCAGACTCATCTCCATAACCGCGTGACGTACAGCCTGGTAGATCTTGTCTAAGTATGTTGTTCAGATCTTCGAGGAAGGATTCTATTTTTATCTGAGAGGTCTTCAATAGAACTCATAACGATCACGATGTGCAAGTTACTCCACAATCGCCGCTGGTAGCAAGAGACCAGTTTCGTCTTGGTAGCCGCCAGACTGATCTCTAAGAAACACAAGCTTAGCTCTATAGACAAAAAGTTCAAAGTCGCTCACCTCTCCAATAGGACTCATAACGATCACGATGTGCAAGTTGCTCCGCACTCGCTTCTGGTAGCAAGCGAACAGATTCGTCTTAGTGGCCGCCAGACTCATCTCCATAACCGCGTGACGTACAGCCTGGTAGATCATGTCTAAGTCTTCAGGTTCGTAAATGTTCGGGACATCACCCGAACTTAGGATGTTGTTCAAATCCTCGAGGAAGGATTCCATTTTTATCTGTGGGAAGAGTCAATAGGCTAGTTTCCACTATCAATAAATTGCAAATCTATTTAGTCCGTCAGTTAGTGTATTGGAAAATAATGGACACGTATTTTTTGTTTTTGTAAATCAATGAATATTGACAAAGATAAAACGCATCAAAACTCGAGTGGGGCTCGTGACGTCACAACGCACTAAAAATTATAGCACGTCGCGTCGTGACGTATTGAGAATTTTAAAAGTGTCGTATCTTCGTCAATTTTGGTTTACGTAATAAAAGAAAAAATACGTGTAAAATATTTTTTGATGATCTAACTGACGGACTAATTAGATTTTTTCAGGACACAAGCCTATTGTTGGTGAAAAAGTAGATAGTATAGTATAGTACAGTCAGGTATTGTAGAGTCCGCTTTTATCGTTCCCAAAGCTGGGATGCTATCTACAGGGTGTAAACAGGCCCTGGACGAAGCCGTCAACCAAGCATTCTGTACAGTAAGTAACTTTACGCAAAAATTATTGCTGGGAAACGACCTTTTTTTTGGGGTAAAAAATCACGTTTTTTCAAAACATTGTGCTGATGGATGAATTTAATAGTACGGGGGCGTGGAGGTATTTAAAGTGAAATTTTGACATAAAAACTTGATTTAAAAAATCTTGTGTAAGTAGAAGGTTCCCAAATATGGTCTAGATTCTAGACCTTATCTGGGAACTTTCTATTTGCCTTTCTCGACTCTAGAACAAAAAAATATCGCAATGACTGAGATAACCTGGCCTGGGGCTCTACTCTCTAACGCTTCGTCCGTATATTCGGATCCATCCGTTTCTCTCGCGCACGTCTGCAGATGAATGCGATTGAAAGAAACGGATAGATCCGAATATACGGACGAAACGTTAGAGTGGGTCGTAATTTATAAGTGTCTGTTTGGGTTCAACGCCACGAATGACACTGCTGACGAGAACTATCTTTCCACTAGTTTGTCGCAGTGACAAGATCTATCAAACAAAAAACTCGTAGGCAGAATACGTATAATATATGTTCACTACCAAAACCATCACCTGCTCGTTGCGGATCAGCTCTTTTGTAAAGCCCAGCTACCCTGCGCATCAGAGGCCCTACTCCCTAACGCTTCGTCTGTAATTCGGATCTATCCGTCCCTCTCACTCGCACTTATCTGAAAACGTGCGCGAGATAGAGGGATAGATCCGAATTACGGACGAATTGTTAGAGAATAGGGCCTCAGAGAACAAGAACACGACGCCCGATTCACTTCGCTCGCTCTCTACATGGTATGCTTGAAGTGATCACCTCATCCAGTAGGCCATACGCCTTCGTGATTTCTATCTGAATGCACATCAGCTCCCCTGCGCAGTTAAGTCACCGGCAGCAAACCAGTAGCAACCTTATTGTGGCGAGAATAAAGATGCAAAATCAATGGTACCTGCGCATCTGAGAATAAGAACACGACGCCTCTGTTCTCAGCGCCCGCCTTCATCATAGTCTGCTTGAGGTCTTCGCGCCATTCAGACGTACCATACGCCTTCGTGATCTCGATCTGAAAGCACGTCAGCTCTGTCATGTGAGCCGCGAGCCGGGAAAGGGACTGACGACCTGGAGACAAACAACTCGATCATTTCCGATAGCAAAAACACTGAAAACGGGATACTTACCATGTTTACGATTTGCTTTTGCTTTCACTACTTTTTTTTTTAATGTCACAGCACCTTGCTGAGATAGGAGCCTTTTGGCCTTTCACAGGACCATTTTGATTGTTTTTTTTTTTTATTTTTCTCTTGTTTACCTTTTTATATAATTTTGTCATGTCTATTCTATCTTTTTGTTTCTGTTATGTCCTGTGTAAGTTCAATAAATACTTTTCTTTCTTTGTTTCGAGTTCTCGATATTTCGGCGCAAAACTCGAAATCACCCCCTTGACTGACGCAGGTTAAGAACAGAATTTGTCAAGTAGTTCTTACCGGAGCCCCCCATGCCCAACAGCAGCGCATTCGCCATGGGCTGCCTCATGATGCGCGTCACTCGACACAGATGCGCCACGGCGTCTTCGAACAGCACCAGGTCTAGAGGAGCAGTCGTTGACAAGTTGTAGTCTTCGAGGTAGTGGCTTAGTACTTCATCCAACTTAACCGAACATAAAGCAAGGCTTGATAAACGTAACTTCGATTTAAATAAAAAAAATTCAAAAGTACAGTCAGTCAGTCAGTCAGTGAGTTGAGTGAAGCAGTGAGTCAGTCAGTGAGTCAGTCAGCGAGTCAATCAGTGAGTTAGTCAGTGAGTTAGTCAGTGAGTCAGTTAGTGAGTCAGTTAGTGAGTCAGTTAGTGAGTCAATCAGTGAGTCAGTGAGTCAGTAAGTGAGTCAGTGAGTGAGTTAGTGAGTCAATCAGCGAGTCAGTCAGTGAGTCAGTTAGTCAATCAGTGAGTCAGTCAGTGAGTCAAGAGTCAATCAGTGAGTCAGTCAGTGAGTCAGTCAGTGAGTCAGTCAGTGAGACAGTCAGTGAGTCAGTCAGTGAGTCCGTCAGTGAGTCAGTCAGTGAGTTAGTTACTCAATCAGTGAGTCAGTCAGTGAGTCAGTCAGTGACTCAATCAGTGAGTCAGTCAGTGAGTCAAGAGTCGATCAGTGAGTCAGTGAGTCAAGAGTTAATCAGTGAGTCAGTCAGTGAGTCAGACAGTGAGTCAGACAGTGAGTCAGTCAGTGAGTCAGTCAGTGAGTCAGCCAGTGAGTCAGGAGTCAGTCAATCAGTTCAGTTAAGTAGGCTGTCTGTGTCCCCAGTAGGCAATCTGTTAGCAGCCGACTGAGTGAGCCGCAAATTTGTGGCGAACTGAAATACGAGTTAGCTGCAAACTCAGATCAATTTTCGTGCGTCGCAAGCAAACTGTTATGAGTTAGCCGCTTATTTATGTCGACCGACTGAATTTTCACTTTACTATTGTTGTACCTTTCCGTATCAAAGGGCCCTTTGATACGGAAAGGTACAACAATCTTGGATTTTCTGTGGTGTGTGTGCGTAGAGATTAGTTAGGTATAAGCGATGCAAGCATGAACACGTCCGAACACGTCGATAGCTTCTTTCCAACTGTCCGCATGAACACTTTGCGGCAAACGGACTCACTACGCCCGGCGAACTACCATATCGCCGCCGCCGACTGGAACCGGTTTTGCTGTGAGTCGGCCACTACCTGAGACAGTCGGCGCACGTAAAGGTGGCGGTTCGCGCCGCGACAGAGACAAGCGACCGAGACAGGAGACCGCGACCGAAGATCTCGACCGTCACTTGACGTTAGGCAATGTATAAGCGACAGTTCGCGAGCGAGACAGAGACAGGAAACAGAGACGCGAGACAGGAGACAGCGAGACTGTCGCTGCCCCGGACCAGTAGTGTCTCGTTTCGCGCTCGAAAAGTACGTGTATTTGTTGTAAATTACTACTTTTTCTGACGAAGACTGAAAAGCTGGTTGAACGGATCAGTCAGCAACCGCCGATATACGATGCACAACTAGACTCCTAAAGAGATGAACAATGGACAATATTTGAAAAAGCATAGCAAATCAACGTTTTCTTCTTCCTCCAATAAAGTTCTACTTGACTTTCCATTACGGTCTAAATTAATAACACAGTACAACAAAACTGACTCTCGACAGACACTCCGATACTGAATGTATTGTAGCTTCGGTTGCGGTCTCGGTCTCGACCCACAGTACACGCAGAAGAGACCGAGACACTTGCCGCGGTCTCCCGTCTTAGTCTCTTGTCTCGGTCGCATGTCTCTGTCGCGACGCGAACCGCCACCTTAACGCTGCAAACTGCGTAAAGTGAGCGCAAAACTAGCAAACTGTGGACACTCTATTTCAAATATATGGAAGGGCGTACTAAACCGATACGCCGCTAACTCAGTCGGCCGCTAACTGTTTGACTACTGGGGACACAGCCTAAGAAACTAAACAAAATATCACTAAGTAATGCACAAAGTTGTCGTTCGATCTAGTGAGTAATGATTTATTATTATTGGTTGATCAAATACAACTTCATCCTATTTTAACGTTACTTACGTACCTCCCACTGATCATTGATTTCGACGTATTTCTTATCATCAGCGCCGATGTCCATAAAGTCTCCGAACAGCATCAGTCTGCCTTTTAACAGCTCCTTCGGGTCCTTTTGAAATTCTGTCTTAATCTTCTTTTTCATCAAACTGAAATAAATAAACGGACGAATTTTAACCGTTTTAATATAAAAAAATGATCAGATTACTGAATGAATGTGAAAAAACAGTAAAATAAAAAAAAAGGAGTATAGGGTAGTTGATACCATAAAACAATAATTCCAAGACACCAATCTCTAAAAAAAAACTTTATTTTGGGCCTGAAAACCCGATTTATTTTCAATTAATTGCCAAATTCGATTTTTAGATGCTTTGAAATCAATAAATAGTTGAGTCATTCAGTTGACCAAACAGTGACGTCACAGCGAGCTATTGCCATTTAAAATCTATGAGAGAACCGCGTTTTGACAGCTCTTAAAAAGTATGTCTATTGATTGGTGTGTCAACTACCCTATTTAAAGATTATACCACAAGGCGGTCTGTGGTTTCTGCTTACCCCCATGGAAAAAGGCGTGAGTTAATATATTTGTCAAAAACGATCATTAGTACGGGCTTGGAATGAATCGCAAGCACGCCAGTAGTAACATCACGCGACCTGCTTTACCAGTCTACCCACACCACAGCGTGCTTTTACAGAGTCGTGATGTTCTAACTTCCGCCATTTTTTTTTCAAAGTTGCAGCCAAGCTTAGAACCTATATTAATCGATAGCTGGTATCAATACAAACCAGTTTTGTATGAGACAAAATGTTCTAAAGTGTCACGTTTCTAAGATCTGAGTTATCAAAGTATAATACATTCACTGATGGCATTTTCAGCAAAACTTTGATTTGATCGCCACGCATAATAACCTGAGTGATTACATACGGGACCGAAACGTGGTCGCTCACAATGGGCCTCATCAGAAGGCTTAAATTCACCCAAAGTGCAATGGAGAGGGCTATGCTCGGAGTTTCCTTGCGCGATCGAATCAGAAATGAAGAGATCCGCAAGAGAACCAAGGTTACCGACGTAGCCCGAAGAATTGCCAAACTTAAGTGGCAGTGGGCAGGGCACATTGCTCGCAGAACGGATGGCCGATGGGGCCGAAAAGTTCTGGAGTGGCGACCGCGAACCGGAAGACGTTGCGTTGGAAGGCCTCCCACTAGGTGGAGTGGTGACTGAATCCCCTCGATGCGAGTCGTACGGGACCGGTCAATGTGGCGACACTTGGGGGAGGCCTATGTCCAGCAGTGGACGTCTTTCGGCTGAAATGATGATGATGATGAATAACTTGAGGCCCTACTCCCAAACGCTTCGTCCGTATATTCGGATATATCCGTCTCTCTCACTCGCACTCATCTGCAGACGTGCGAGAGAGACGGATAGATCCGAAAATACGGACGAAGCGTTAGAGACTAGCGCCCCTGTATCAATCAAAGTGAGGATACGTACGCAGTAAACCACTGGCGATCGGCGTCGTTGACGAGCCTGTCTTGGTACACTCGCTGGTGTTCGTGGTACCACAGCCTAATGACTTCATCCTCCCCCTAAAGGCAAGGCTTCATGTTAGTCATTGAGCTATTACTACTACGTATAGAGACGACAGCGTAATATAAATGTTGATGGATGGAGAGGGAGAGGAAGACCAAAGAAACGATGGATGGATTGTGTGAGGAATGATATGAAGGAAAAAGGAGTAAAGGTCATAGCACACTACACAAGCACCGCACCAGCACTGCACAGCTGTTGCCCGGCGTTGCCTTGAATTTAGGCAACGCTGCGCCGTCCACCCGCGGGCCGCGCGCCCTCCGCGAGGCGCAAGCTCGCAGTCTGCACACTGGTCGGGATAGTCCGGGAGCTAGCGTTGCAATTTAGGTAGTTTTTATGGTGATCGTTTGCCATCTTGTTCATCGATCTCAAATGACTGATAACTGATAACTGCCACCCGCGGTGGCTCGAGGATTGGGATTTTACGGAAGTGGTGAAAAAAAAAATGGTGACCATAGACCTACCTAACCCCTATTATGTCTAGTAATTATGATTATTTTTATGTTAAGTGGATTCGTGAATTAATTCACCTACCCAACTAACACCCTTTCCGTTACAGTTTAAAAGGAGACAGCGTAGTAGCAATGCTCCAATATTTGTAACTGTTACTGCGTCAGCTGACGGTCTGTCCACCGCTACTCACGCAGCTGATTGTTGTTTTCGTACTTTTGATAATTTAAACAATCACTTTGGTTTTCATCCAGCGTGAATTTTTACCAACTTTATTTTACGTGTTTCTTTTACAAGTTTATGCAAGTGGATGACGCATAATCCCTCCACCATGCAGCTGACGATTTTTTTAAGCTCAGTATGATGTAAACTATTTATGAAAAAAATTTCATGTCTTTTTTGTTTGCAACGCTATCTTCCGGAATATGAGCTTGCTGCATTTGTTTACGACATTGTTTCGCGGGCAACAGCGGGCATCTCGGGAGTCGACGCGCCGTAAGCAGGCGGTCCGCGCGACGGCGGCGCGCCGACCACCCGCGGACCCCGCGCCGACTCCGAGTCGCCCGCGATTCGAGTCGTATGGTAGCGGCAAGCGCGCTGACCGCCCGCCGTAAGCTTTTTCATACAGACATTATAAAATATATTTTTCAATACACTTCCTCGAAAACTGGTCCTTAACGCACTACGATTAGGTACAACATGCAATGTATTTCACACGCGTGCGATTTTTTCCACTTTCCCGCACGTGTGCGGGAATGAAAATTGCCACAGATATACCTATACTTAGTCCAAATTGGTTCAATGCCTATAGTCTGAAGTGAATGTTTTTTTTTTAATTTTCTATAGTCTGAGGTGAATGTTTTTTTTAATTTTTGCAAAGCACTTTACGGCATAAATAATTTTGAATATTCAAATTATGTTTATAAATAGAATATCATAAATAAACATGATTATTTAAAACTAATAGTTACTTTTATACACAAATTAACATTTATTTGTGTTCTGAATTCAAAAATATAAAATAAATCTATTTTTTATATTAGGTGTTTAACGGCTTCATACCATTGCCTCTCCTTCAACCTAGCGCAACCAAAGCGCAAAAAAAAAGAAAATTAAAGTCATAGGTGCATAGTTCGTGACAAAAATATTTTTTGTTATTTTATTTTATTTCTTCAAAAGTGTATTGGAAAACGTCGTTTGATACACGTGGACATTTGTTATTGCAATTATCGGCTCAAAAACACAAACAGTTATAATTCCGCCTCGAATGCAATAACAAACTTTCTCCACTTGTATCAAAATGTACTATTATGACAAACGATTTAATGCTCTAATTTGAATGGGAAGTTAATTGCTGGGTTGGAGCGTTGCCGGTGCGGTGCTTGTGTAGTGTGCCACGACCTCAAATGATAGCGTGACGGTTGGCAGGGGAGAATGGAAGAAAAAAGCGTGTCGCGCCGACCACAAGTAACATGGGATAAGGGCAGGAAGACGATGTTGATGCTAGAGAAGACACCGCGAACAAAATCTGTGCTCAGTTCAACTGCGGTCGGCCAGCCGCAGTTTACTCAGTCGCTTGCTCGCTACAGAACATCTATATGACCCAAATGGCGCAGCGGTAGTGAGGCTGCATTACGCTCTTAGGTTCCCGGGTTCGAATCCCGGTTGGGGCAAATGTTTGTGTGATGAGCATGGACATTAAATTTATATCCGAGTCATGGATGTTTATATTTATAATAAGTATGTATTTACAACAAAAAAAAATATCAACTATCTGGTGTCCACAATACAATCCTCGTTGCTTAGTGTGGCACTAGTTGGCGCTGTCTGTAATGTCCAGCGATAATTATTTATTTATTATATTTATTGATGGCGTGGCTTAATAATAACAGCCACTCGGGTCGATCTTTAGGTTAAGCCGTGCTCCCCATGGTTGGTCTGTAGATGGGTGACCACCCTTACATACCGAGTTTCCTCCGTGCCTCGGAAAGCACGTTAAGCTGTTGGTCCCGGCTGTCATTTGTAGATCTTTGACAGTCGTTACAGGTAGTCAGTGGCCCAAAAAGTCTGACAACCAGTCTTACCAATAGGTATCGTATTACCCAGTACTAACTGGGTTGTGGAGGTCAGATAGACAGTCGCTCCAAGTAAAATACTGGATACAGCTGCAACCGGTTAGACTGGAAGCCGACCCCAATAAAAACTTGGGAAAAGGCTAGGCCGATGATGATGATGATTTATTGATAAAATTAACTTTCAAACCTCAATATTCTTGGCTTCCAACATCAACATCCCCTGGAAAACCTTGCTGAGATCCCTCAAGTTGAAGGTGTAGTGCGACTTGGTGGGTGTAGGAAGCAGTTCCTCCACCAGGGCGTTGAACACTTCTATGGAAGCCTTGAGGAATGGATGCTGGCGAACAAGAGGCTGAACCTTGGGATCCATGTGTGCGCACCACGATTTGAGGATCGTGGAGAAAATGGTGTACTGAAAGGTGATATAACGATAAGTTAAAAAAAGATGTTGTTTCATACAAAAGTACAATTATTTTGACTTTAAATGTCAAAGTTGATTTCAGAATGAGTACTAAGGCCTCTGCCTCGAATTTTGCGGGCAGCGGGGCGGCGGCGGCGGCGGCGCGGGAGCGGCAGGATCTTATGCGTAAAATCAAATGGACCGGTTCTCGAAAACAGCGGCGCGGGGGCGGGCAACGAGCGGTGCACTCCAGTCAAGCGGTGACCGCCCGCGTTGCGCGTCTGCATTGTAGTATAGTGTTGTACAATCATATAATCGAGCGTTAGGAATAAATTTGAATCAAAAAGATGTTGTCGCCGTTTTTCAGACATTTCGTTCGCGAATAAAAACAAATATCTCGACAACACAACCACGAACACAACACTACACCGCTATAGTGCCGCGCGATCTGCCCGCTGGTTTGGAGAACAGGTATGCGTTGCCCGCCCCGCTGCCTGCCGCGGCGCCGCCGCCGCCACCCCGCTGCCCGCAAAATTCGAGGCAGAGGCCTAAGAAATGGGCGAAAATATAATGAATACCAAAAATAACTTTGTGACCATTAACATCTATCACCTAAAATATCAATTGATCACCAAATTAAGTAAATTGAGCACCAAATTTTAATGAGGTGGTTGATAATAAACTAGTTTTGCCTAAGCCGACTTGGGGCAGCCCGACACGGATAGATTAAGTTAGAAGGCCGTACTCATATACCGCTGCCTCTACTCTTCGTGGTTATTTTTTTATAATCCATTAAGAAGTAGGAGCCCCGCTCCGTCGACCAGCATAGCTATTCACAACCCTTCGATTCGATTTTCGATTCGGAAAGTCGTATGTCTATCTCGCTCGATTTCGTAATGTCAAAAAAAGATAGACATACGACTTACCGAATCGAAAATCGAACCGAAGCGTTGTCGATAAGGGACCAGCATAGCTATTCACAACCCTTCGATTCAATTTTCGATTCGGAAAGTCGTATGTTCGTAATGTCAAAAAAAGATAGACATACGACTTTCCGAATCGAAAATCGAATCGAAGCGTTGTGAATAAGGGGCCAGGTCTCCCTCGACTCGGATGCTGAGTTCAATTTCTGGTGGTCATAAACTATAAAAATATATTATTGGTTCTAATTTCACGATAAAATGGGGATTAAGTTGGGTGATCATTTACTAGTTTTGGCAATCAAAAGTGATTTTTTACTGTTACATTTTGCTAAATCTGGTGGTTCGTTAATTGTATGCCATAAGAAATAGTCATAAAAAAGTTTTATTGTCTAATCAATATTTAAGCAATGGTTTGTTATAGCAAATTGAGCTTCTCTGGGTGTTTTTAAGTTGTATTTCCGAAAACACCGTGTTTTCGAATCTAGGAGCGAGTCGCGGCGATTCAACGTATTCTATAAGAAAATGTCGCCGCGATTGTCTCGCTCGTGGAGACGGCCCAAAAGAGACTAAGAGACTGTACAGAAAAACGTGGCAAGGTCGATAACATCACCGCGATTCTCTCGCTCGTGGAAGCGGCCCCTTAGAGTATGCAATCTCAGTTGTATCCGTGCCTGTGCGTGTGTATGTGTGTTTGCCTGTCTATAACTCTGTTTTGTGTATGATAGCTACCTTGCTGGCATACTCCATCTCGGTGAAGGATATGTAGTGGAAGTGCCTCAAGAGTCGCATGGTGACAGGGTTCCTGCCGCCGCCGGGCGGGCCCATGGCCGCCACTATGCCCACGTCCACCAAAGTCTTGAACTCGCCGATGTTCTCGCGGTCGTACCAACCTTAGCGAAAGGAATACATGAATGAATAAATTGGCCAGTTTTGTGCCGCTGCAGGGCTAAACTCTCCTCTCAATGAGTAATGAGGAAGGAAACTGAACTAAAGGCAAAAGCATAGCCGGTTCCCAACATCGTCATTGGTTGGAAATGTGGTAATTATTATTATTATAAGTCTATATTGTCCCACTGCAGGGCAAAGGCCTCCCTTCCCTCCTTCTACATTTCGCGATCTAGTTCGATTGTAGGCCAATCCTTTGCGAAAGAGTCCAGCTCATCCCGCCATCTCCTTCTGGGCCTGCCGCGTTGTCGTTTCCTGCTATTTGGTATCCACTGAGTGGTAATTTTTGCCCATTGCTCCTCCGACATGCGGCAGATGTGACCAGCCCAGTTCCACTTCAATCTGGCAGCTATAAGGCCAACATCAGTTATTTGGGTTTTGGAGCGAAGTATGGAGTTTCTGACACGGTCCGTGTTCGATGCAATCATTGAAATCGACCACGTTTTGTTGACCTAGCGATACGATGCGGCCGCAGTGCCCCGCGAGCTCAGTGCATAACGGACAGCAACCGGGTGCATTCGTTTCCATCATTTTAGCAATAACTTAGACTAGTTACCTCAATAAACCCGTTAAAGTTGTTTGAGTGTTTAACTGAGTAGCGTAGCGATTCCCAACAAGTACCACCTAGTCACGTCCCCTACAGTCCGTAAGTTTGGCACCCAGTATACTTCGCTTGGTAATGTCATTTTATATTTCATAATAGCTTAACCTCATTGGTCAGATTGAGACCAACTATGGTGGCGCCATCTGAGATTTACTTTGCCTTCACCACCCCATTCCATTCACGTCCATAAATTTTGGGTTCAGAACATGCTGGTTCCTTCACCGTTTTAAAAGCAGTGGTGATGAAGTGAATGGCAAAAAGTTATGAGTCTGCTTTGACGCTCGTACGTCAAGGTAGTAGAAGTAGTTTGGTGGCCCAGCGCCCAGGACTGGGCCACCAAACTACTGCTCTTCCTTAAGTAATCTAGGAGCCTTATCACACTAGCGGATTGCGAGCAGATTCAAAGCGGAGTGGGAGCGCAGCGAATACGTTGCGGATGTTTTTGACATTGTGATGACTTTTTTTTTTTTCACCCCAAAAAAAAAAGGATTTTTTGCGTAGGGTTAGGTACTTAGTGTGATGTACAGAATGCTTGGTTGACGGCTTTGTGAAGGGACTGCTTACAGTTTTACCTGTTTACTGCTCAAGAAAAATTTGCCAGGTACTCAACTTCAATTTTTTTATTCAGAAACTGCTTTTTCAATGTACGAGGAAGTGTGCTGCAAAACTTATATTGTCACTTACGGGACATCTTCCGTGATTATTATTAGTTTTGTTTTGTTGAAATATCGGGAGCTCAAAACAAATAATAATAATTTAGTGACAATATGGGCCTGCACAGACGACAGACTTTTTTTGTTATGTCTGTGGCACACAAAATGTCTGCATGACATACAAAAACTCCGTCGCGGATTTTACGCAGACTCAACGCATACGACGCACATCTTCGATCACTCTATTCTAGTGCAGATTGTATACTAAAAGTGTGCGCGGTCTGCGTTAGCGCGAGTTGGAGCAAACGTTCTATTTTTTTCGAGCACTTTTGTGCGGCGCTGTGCGGCGTGATCTGCCAGATAGACACGGATTTTTTGGCCGCCGTACTTTTTGCGCGTCGTATGCGTTACTGCATATAATTGCTTAAGTTCTATTTTCACAGACTAAAAAGTGCGTCACGAATAGTATGTCGTCTGCGCAGGCAAGTTTAGTTTTAAACCGTGAAAGCTTAAGAGCCTATACTACCTCAGATTAGCAACTCTATTTGTGGTGGTTCAAACTTCGTTTGAAATACTGTTAGAATAAAGTTCTAATCAGCTTGCACTACAAAGCGGTTGTTACGTCAGTCACTGCGGCCGAATAGTGCGCAATGAGTGGTTTTTATTCATTATAAAATCAAATTTTCGTCTTTTGGAAAAAATAAAAAACTCCTGCTTTATAGTTAGTTCAGTTAGTATGCAAAGTTTCATGATCTAATTTGAAGTACTTTTTGAATACCAGCGGTTTATTGTTCGATTTGGAGGTAACTTTGAGTTTTTTTTCTATCGAGAAAATTTTATGAAATTATGGTGTTTTCGCTAAACATAAGACCTAACATTAATCCTCAACTTTACCATATATTTATTTCAAAATTAATGCTGCAGTATTTTAGGCGTAACGGAGGATGAGATGAGAACATGCTAAGCCATTTGAGGTAGTATAGGCCCTTAAAACAGTGAGTGTTCTGCAATCTACCAGGTCTAGTGTCTCGTGTCACTGCTGTCTGTCATGCCAGCATATCACAAAGCCATACCTGAGAAGTCCATGAACTGTCGGAGCAGTTCTATGGGCGGCTGCGCGCCGAACACCTCGAGCGCGGGCATGTTGAGGTCGTCGATGAAGAACACCAGCCGCTTGGAGGGCGGCGGACCGAACACTCCGCGACGGCGACGCTCCAACTTGCTGTCTATCACGTCCTGAGACAAGCACAGACAGGAATCAATTAATATTCTTGTGTGTTGTGTAATGAAAGATAAGTCTAGTTGACAACTGTTTTAATCATAATTAAACATAGACAATCCACAACACCTTCCCCTTAAATAAGATAAAATAATAATAAAAAACGAACTTAAAATACATTAATTCCAGTTAAATAAAATACAATAATAAACCAACTTAAAATAAATCATTAGTTCTACATTATAAATAAGTATATTATTATTATTATAAGTAAGCATACAAATTGTTAAGTCTTACTCCGGGTATGAGGTGGCGAGTAAGATGACGATACATTTATTTTAGTGCTTGGCACATAGTCATCATCCTCATCATCCCCCGAAAAATACTCATCCCTATCAGACAACATATTATTATCTGTAGGATCCTTTACAGATCTTATCAAATGACGACGATTACGACGATAAATACCTTTTTTGTTTCTAACAATATAAGACCGTGGAGTCGGCGCTTTTCCTATAATTTTACCACGACTTCTTTTATTTGTGTTTCCTAACATTATAACTTCGTCGCCCACATTCAACTCAGGTAGCAGTTTGCAATGCTGATCATACAAACTTTTATTTTTTATTTGTTTTTCCAATATTTTTTTATGTTGTAAGTTCATAGTACCACAATTTGTTTGTTTTAATAAATCTGAATGGACTGGTAATCTACAATTTAAACGCCGGCCCATCATTAACTGTGCAGGAGAATTCAAATCTTCCCGCGGTGTATTCCTGTAACTTAGCAGATTTAAATAAAAATCGGTTTTACTGTCAATTGTTTTTTTCAATAAATTTTTAATGGTTTGAACTGCCCTTTCGCTCTTACCATTAGACTGCGCATAATACGGAGAAGAAGTGACATGCTGAAAACCCCATTCTAAAGCAAATTTTTTAAAATTACGACAAGAATATTGTGGTCCATTGTCGCTGATAACCGTATCCGGTATACCATACCGTGCAAAGTTTTCTTTCATAATACCTATTACTGAGTTTGACAAAGTGTCCCTCAAATACGCAATCTCAATAAAACCAGAATAATAATCAATTAATATTAAATAACTTTGCTTTCCATACTCAAATATGTCTGTTCCAATTTTATTCCATGGCAATTCTGGTATAGCTACCGGAATCATAGGTTCCCTACACGGTTTGTGTGCTGTTTCTTGACATATTTTACATCTTCTCACATAATCATCAATATCTCTTGTTATACCTGCCCAAAATAATACTTCACGAGCACGTCTCTTACAACGATCAATCCCTAAATGCCCTTCGTGAATAAGCTTTAACATGTCCCTTTGCATAGAATGTGGTATCAAAACCCGTTTGTCTTTAAATATAACACCATCTACACAGTACAGTTCATCTCTTATAGACCAATAGTATCTTAAATCATTGTGTATGTTAAACTTATCAGGCCACCCTTGATTAATATATTTTAGCAACAGTTTTAAACACTCATCCTTACTAGTTTCCCGCTTGACGAGAGTAAACTTATTCTGCGACATGGGTATGTTATCGACTACCATTTTAATTTGACATAGTATAGCCCTGCTAATTTTATCGTCATACAAATCCGGAAGGGGTGCCCGCGACAATGTATCGGGTATGTACATATACTTCCCAGGCTTATAAGTTACCACCAACTCATAAGCTTGAACCTTCAACATCATACGCTGCAAGCGAGCTGGGACTGAGTCTAGTGATTTTCTAAAAATGCTTTCCAGTGGTTTATGGTCCGATTCGACGACCACACTACTTTTTCCATAAATGTACTGATGAAACTTTTCACAAGCGAATACTATTGCCAACATTTCCTTTTCTATTTGTGCGTATCTTTGTTGTGTGTCAGTGAGCGTGCGTGACGCATACTCTACTGGACGCCCCTCTTGCATGAGCACGGCACCCAGTGCCACACTGCTCGCATCCACTGACAACACAACCGGACCACTAACATTGTACAAAGACAGAACTGGTGCATTACATATCAATTCTTTAAGTTGATTGAATGCATTTTTATGACCAACTTCCCAACACCAAATCACATCTTTTTTTAGCAATCTTGTCAACGGAAAAATGTGCTCTGAGTAATTAGGTATAAATTTAGAAAGATAATTTACAGCCCCTAAAAACCTTTCTAAGCTTTTTCTATCCATCGGTTCCGGCATATTATATATCGCTCTTACTTTCTCAGAATGCACTTTCATTCCATCTTTGTTAAAAATATGACCCAAATAAGTTACTTCCTCAACACATATACAACATTTATCTTTGTTGAATTTTAAATTAATTTTCCGTGCCCTGTTTAACAACTCTTTCAAACGCAGATCATGTTCGTCTTTAGTCCTTCCCCAACAAATTATATCATCAATAAAAGAATCTACCCCCTCTAGACCTTCAAGTAATTGCTTGATTTTCGCATGAAACACTTCAGGTGCACAATTAAGACCAAATGGTAATCGCAGATATTGATATCGACCAAACGGTGTACTGAATGTACATAGGTCTGCACTTGCATTATCCAGTTTTATTGACCAAAACCCTGAAAATGCATCTAAAACTGAGAAATACTTAGCACCGTGAAGCTTAGTAGCCAACTCATTTATTGTTGGCAATTGAAAATGTGCACGCTGTATCGCCTTATTAAGCGGCCTCGGATCTAAACATATACGCAACTGTCCATTTTTCTTAGCAACAGTTACCAATGAATTCACCCATGGAGTTGGATGACTAACTTTCCTAATGACACCTAACTCAATCATTCTATTTAACTCATCTTGCAACTTATCGCGAACTCCTAATGGTACCTTACGGGTTGCACAAATCACCGGCATCACAGTTTTATCTACAACAATATGATATTCACCTGGCAAACAGCCTAACCCATTAAACAATTCTTGATAATCTGCAAGATTTATGTTATGAATTCTTTTAACTAATCCTAATGTTAGACAAGATTGCAAGCCCAGCACACTCTGACAATCATTAACCACAATTGCAAATCTTAATTCATACGATACACCCTTATACCACCATTTTAATTTGCAAATACCTTTAATAGGAATAAAATCACCACTATAAGATTGCAACCTAACACTTTGCTTGCCACTAATTAGCTTACTGTCATAGCCTAACAATAAAAATCGCTTATACGATAAAACATTAATATCTGCTCCCGTATCTAATTTAAATTTTTCTGAACCGCACTCCCCTTGGAGTGATTCATACCAATCTTCCGACGAAGAGTTTATCTCTGAGACAGTATACAAAACTGATACAAAAAATGACTCACAATCATCATCATCTTCTTCATTGCTTTTTGGTTCAGTTAAACTTATATCGTACATTTTCTTATTCCCTTTTTTCAACTTGCACATTCTAGCAAAATGTCCATGATTATCACACAAATAACATTGCACAGAAATAGCCGGACATAAATTGGGTTCATTGCATTGGCCTCCGCACCTAAGACAATATCCAGTCTCGCTTGAATGATCAAATCTTCGCGCTGTATTAGAACCAGCAGCAACACTGGCCACACCGCGCCTTTGTTGACGTCCACTGCCGCGCCAACCACCGCGCCTACCGCGGCCGCCTACACCGCGCAAACCAACTGCATCGACCTGCACCAATCCTGAAGTACCAGCACCACGAGTCTCCAATAAACGTCGATTATCTGATGACATTTGATCAACCTGGACAATTTTAATAGCTTTTTCCAACGTCAGATCCTCTGCTCTCAATAAACGATCTCTTGATCCAGTACTCTGTATCCCACAAACAATACGATCGCGAATCAACTCCTCTTCTAAATTTTTGAAATTACAATATTTGCTTAATAATCGCAATGACGTAACATACTGATCAATTGATTCTCCTTCTTCCTGACCCCTTGTAAAAAAATTGTATCTTGCTAATGTTATATTCTGTTTGACTCCAAAATATTCATCAAATTTCTTAAGCAATAAATTGACATCATCCTTATCGCTCTCTTTGTCAAAAGAAAATGTCTCAAACACTTCAAACCCCTCAGATCCGATTAAATTTATCATTAAGCTGGCTTGAATATCAGTTTCCTCTTTTTGCACCCCCGATGCTTTTAAAAATAACATAAATTGCGACCTCCAACGCCGCCATGCGTCAGCCCGACTGACGGAGCTGCCCTCTAAACACAATTCAGTTGGTGGTCGCGCGTGTTCCATAGCGCTCTATAACCGTCCCTGACGATTTTAAAGTCTAAAACGTACCTTTATTACCGACTTAAACCATTTAAATCGAATAAATATCCCACCGCTGTCACCATGTTGTGTAATGAAAGATAAGTCTAGTTGACAACTGTTTTAATCATAATTAAACATAGACAATCCACAACATTGTGGAGTCATTTAAGGGGGTTGTATCTCCGGGGTTGCGGGACTGTTCGAAAGAGATACCGTGGCCCCGGAACACAAAAGGCGATGAAGGAACATGGATGGGTTTTAGTCAGTAAAAGTCTGACGCTCCCTCCTGCTCCGCCCAGAGTAGGAGGAGTCATTTGATGATCTCCCATCCGAAAAAAAAGGTAGTTAAATAGGGGATGAAATTTTGTATGAAAGTCCGTCAGTTTTAAAGTGAGGATCTTAAAAGTTTGTTTTTAGGCTGACGATTGAAAATTAATGTATACGTGTCTCATCGTTTTTAGGGTTCCGTACCCAAAGGGTAAAAACGGAACCCTATTACTAAGACTTCGCTGTCTGTCCGTCTGTCCGTCTGTCTGTCACCAGGCTGTATCTCATGAACCGTGACAGCTAGACAGTTGAAATTTTCACAGATGATGTATTTCTGTTGCTGTAAAAACAGAATTAAATCAATATTTAAGGGGGGCTCCCATACAACAAACGTGATTTTTTTGCAGTTTTGTAATTTTTTTTTAAATAATGGTACAGAACCCTTCGTGCGCGAGTCCGACTCGCACTTGGCCGGTTTTTTGATAATTTCACCCCCAAAGGGTTGAAAAGGGGATGAAGTTGTGTATGGAAAGTAAATTTCGAAGTAAAAATCACAAAATGTATTATCTACGCGTATAGTTGGAAGCTAATGCTGTTAGAATAGGGAGACACTGGAACTAATGGCGCTTGCATAGCTGGTTCCCAACGTCGTCATTGGTTGAAAATGTGGTAATGTCATTTTATATTTCAAAATAGCTAAACCTCATTGGTCAGATTGAGACTATGCAGCTATGGTGGCGCCATCTTAGATTATCTTTGCCTGTGTCTCCCCATTTTAGTCCTTAAGGGGGTGTAAAGGGGTAGGTTGTATTATACAAAATAATGATAAAACAGTGATTAAGTTTTTTTTTTAATAAGTAATAAAACTTTTTGTTAACCCCCTGGATAGTTTAAATTATCCTGCCCTCTGATTCTCAAAATTTGCAGCCACCGACGATGCCTTAGAAATCACCAAGAATTGAGCCAACAAAATACTCTTGTACCAGCGACGTTGAGAGGAAGAATGTTTACCTGGGTCTGATTGGCAGAAGTCCTGGCAGAGAAGACGAGGAACTCGCAGATGAACTTCTTCTGCAACCCCCTGGACAATTTGGAGGTGATGGTGACGGTCTTGCCGGTGCCGGTGGGGCCCACGCACAGCACATGGTTGTAGTTCACCACCTTGTAGCCCAGCAGTGCGGCGCAGCGGACGTTGTCCATCGTCGGCACTTCGATGTCTGCGAAAACAAAAATAAAATGATTCATCATCTGCCTAGCCTTTTCCCAACTATGTTGGGGTCGGCTTCCAGTCCAACCGGATGCAGCTGAATACCTGTATTTACATGGAGCGACTGCCTATCTGACCTCCACAACCCAGTTCATCATCATCATCATCATTTCAGCCGAAAGACGTCCACTGCCGGACATAGGCCTACCCCAAGTGTCGCCACATTGACCAATTCCGTGTGACTCGCATCCAACAGATTCCCGCAACCTTCACCAGGTCATCGCTCCACCTAGTGGGAGGCCTTCCAACGCAACGTCTTCCGGTTCGCGGTCGCCACTCCAGAAATTTTCGGCCCCATCGGCCATCCGTTCTGCGAGCAATGTACCCTGCCCACTGCCACTTAAGTTTGGCAATTCTTCGGGCTACCTCAGTAAACTTGGTTTAATGTGTAGGTGCTAACCCGCAAACTTCCACTCAGGGTCCACCTCATAGGGCTCCAAGTTCGCCATCCAGTTGTACCAGAAAGCGTTCGCCGGCTCACCATCTTCCGTCGGGTCAGTGAACCCACCGTCGTTGAGTCTGAAACAGAAATAAACAAAACATAACATATCGCCTATAATAGGGTAGATTACAAAAAAAATCTAATTAGTCCGTCAGTTAGATTATCAAAAAATATTTGACACGTACTTTATTATTTTGTTACGTAAACCAATATTGACAAAGATACAACGCTTTTAAAATTCTCAATACGTCACGTCGTGTTATAATTTTTAGTGCGTTATGACGTCACGAGCCCCCACTCCCGAGTTTTGATGCGTTTTATCTTTGTCAATATTCATTTTAATACATATTAAAAGTAAATCAATTCAACAAAGATTGTAGCATATTCGCAATCGTGTCGTTTTCCTCGCTATTTACTTACATCGAATTATCGAATCAATTTCGTTACTGATAAATCAATATTTATCTCTTTTAGCAAAAAACACATAATTCTACTAAATTATGCATGAAGAAAATGCACTTGACCACTCTATATACATATCGTCTTCCGACGCTCGGGGAATACGACCGTTGCCGAACAGTGACGAAGATTTCTATGCGCATTATCACTTTGGGAGACCTGTACCTAATAACCCTTGGGACTGTCAAATCATAGGTCTCAATTCGAATTCATGTGCGTATTGTATAATTATCACTTGCTTTGGTAAAGGAAAACATCGTGAGAAGAACCAGCATGCCTGAGAGATATTACTCGATGGCAAGTAAAGCCAGGTCAGAGTCCCATGGGCGAAAGATATTAAATCCACGTGACGTCAAAATAAGTTAACATTACCGAAGCGCATACCATATCTAGTTTGAGGAGCCCGTGGCTAAATAATAACAGCCGCTCGGGTCGATCTTTAGGTTAAGCCGTGCTTGCCTAGGTTGGTCTGTGGGTGGGTGACCGCCCATTACATACCGAGTTTCCTCCGTGCCTCGAAAAGCACGTTAAGCCGTTGGTCCCGGCTGTCATTTGTAGATCTTTGACAGTCGTTACAGGTAGTCAGTGACCCAAAATGTCTGACAACCAGTCTTACCAAGGGGTATCGTATTACCCAGTACTACCTGGGTTGTGGAGGTCAGATAGGCAGTCACTCCATGTAAAATACAGGTATTCGGCTGCATCCGGTTAGACTGGGAGCGGACCCCAACATACTTGGGCAAAGGCTAGGCAGATGATTTATGCCGTAATTATCTAGTTTATAGTGATATATTGATTGATGATTTATATCAAGGAGGTGGCAGGACCATGTTGGATGAGGATAGCAAGGGATAGATCGTTGTGGAGAACACTTGGGGAGGCCTATGCCAAAGAGCAAGACAATCACGGAACCGGTGTCTATTACGAATAATAACATTAAATTAACGTTGCTTTCATAAACAACCATATTTAATATTAGTAAGCGATAAGCAGTTATAAGATGAAATGTAACATACAAGATTGTTAATAAAGGCTTTTATTATTTACTATTATCTAGTTTAACTTTTCTTACGTGTAATCATAGACGCTTCCCTCCATCGGGAACTGCGGCCTTAAACCAGCTGTCGTGGTAAGTTGTCTGATGAAGTCCGAGAAGATGCCCCGACCGTTGAGGTCGCAAGTCGCGCCTACAGACCAGATCACTGCCCACACCACCCAGAGAGGGGCCAGGCGAGCTTGTACAAAACATAACACAGAATATAGATAGATGGAATACTCTTTATTATGAGATTATAAAAAATTGAGATGTAGTGACAACAAGAATTTTATTTGTGTTGTATAATACAACTAATCATAACCCCATTTTTTTTCGGATGGGTCTGGTGGTGAATCATCAAATGACTCCTCCCGCTCTGGGCGGAGCGCCTCCCGCTGAGCTTTAGCTGTTTTATTATTTTTAACCGACTTCAAAAAGAAAGAGGTCATTAATTCGTCTGATTTTTTTTTTTACCTGACTACGGCGAAGCCAAAAGGAAGTTCCCGTTCCCACTATGTCGTGACGATTAATTTATCATTTGTTTTTAGTTGGCAAAACTCGTGGACGACAGTAATCGTGTCGTCCTATATGTGAACACCTCCATTTAAATACACAAGTCACGACACTTAAAACTACACGATTATCTGTTGTCACAACATAGTGGGAACGGGGCCTAAGGGTTATGATTAGTTGGGTTGCGGGACTGTTCGAAAGAGATACCGTGGCCCCGGAACACAAAGGGGGATGAAGGAACATGGATAGGTTTTAGTCAGTAAAAGTCTGACACTCCCTCCTGCTCCGCCCAGAGCGGGAGGAGTCATTTGATGATTTCACATCCGAAAAAAAAAGCTTTAACCAGCTTTCTGCCATTCCTTGAAACTTTATCACACTGACTTAAAACTCACGCATTAAAGCCATGAAGGGAGCCGGCGGCGGGGGCCTATCATCCTTTCCCGTAAGAGGCCTCAGGCGATAGTCCAGTAGCTCCAGAAACTTGAGGACCAACGAACAGTCAATGGATACCGTGATCTCTATCAGTCTTGACCGCAGTAACTCCAGGGCAGGGTATAAATACGTTGATATTAAAACCGGCAGCATTTTGCGAATGGAATCCGCTATCTGTAATGGCAGTTAAAAATAGTAACTTTTAGTACACTTTTACTATAGGGGCCTGCGCAGACGACATACTATTCGTGACGCATTTTTTAGTCTGTGAAAATAGAACCTAAGCAATTATATGCAGTGACGCATACGACGCGCAAAAAGTCCGGCGGCCAAAAATTCCGTATCATTCTAGCAGACCACGCCGCGCCGCGCCGCACAAAACGCGCGCGCTAACGCAGACGGCGTACACTTACAGTATGCAATCTGCACTAGAATAGAATGATCGAAGATGTGCGTCGTGTGTGTTGAGTCTGCGTAAGATTCGCAACGGACTTTTTGTATGCCATGCAGACATTCTGTGCGCCACAGACTTGATCGCACAAAAAGTCCGTCGCACAGTGGTCCGGATTTTGAATATGGAGGACTTAGGACCCAAGGTCAACATTTCAGGCTGAAAAAAATCATATGGACAGATAAGTAAACGCTCAACAACGTTTGTTCTAGCGGTTTTCATGGAATTGTTTAATTTCGCGAAAAAAAAATATTGAAAAAAAAAATGTATGGAGAAAAAGTGAAATATTTTTTTTTCTCGACTTGTTTAAAAGTGTTAGCAATGAAACCTTTTGTATGCTATTATATTACCTTTATTGATTAATTTCACAAATATTTTTTTCGCATATACTTGCAGCCTTGGCTAAAATAAGCATCGGAACTTTCAATATTTTTATTTCAACTATTTGTGACAATTAAAGGTTTTTATTTATAGTCACATCATTTTCGTATATTTTCAATATTATAAATATTAATAGTCATTATTTGCCGACGATTTTTGACTTTCAATTATTTTGAAAAATAGATACAATTTAATTTCATAATAATATTTTACTTCTTTGTTGTTAGCGCTGTTACTCAAAGCGTAGTTAGTGACAGAATGACGCATTGCCTGCTCACCTCCCCCCACCCTTTTTCTCTAAGGGTCTTACACCCTTGCTAGTTGCGCGCTAATGAATCATATAAAAGATACGAGAGCTCCTGCTAGGGCGTCGGGGATTCGCCAGTGGGGGGATTCGCCAGTGGTTCACCAGCCGAACACCTCAACCTGAGCGCTGCAATCGACGGTGAAGAAGCTTTCGTCCGAATTGTGCACCGATTGGGAGGTACGCGGAGAAAACTTTTTTCGCGCGGACCGCACTTTTAATTCACTTTCCCTGTGTTCGCGCGAGTGCTTAGCACTAGTGCGAGCACAGGGGGAGCCTCCGTTGCTGCCCGGTGCTGCGAGCACCGCTGCGGTCGCGAGGCCACGCTAACCTGCGCAGCTAAAGAAGACGATGCCGAAGCCCGGCGCCCGCGGCTCGTTTGGCCGCGGCAACGCCGGCGATGAAGAACCCTGCCCGGGGCTGGACCGGGCGATGTCGATGCCCCATATCGACATCGATATTGTGTCGCCCGGTGCGGCGCCGCCTGGACCCTCCTCTCCTCGGTCCGAAGAGAAGAAGACGTCCAGTAAGGCAGGGAACAAGACGAACAAGACGAAGAAGACGATGACGAGCACCAAGAGGGGCGAAGAGGGGGAAGCGGGACGAGACAGGGCTGCTGCTGATGCGCGCGGCCCGTCGGTGACTTCGGCGCCTGCGCGTGTTGCGCCGACGCCCTCGCCGAGCCGCCCGCACACCGTACCCGTGCGTCCGTCTGCGTTCCGCCCGGTCCCGATTCAAGCTCCGGGGCCCGCTGCCGCGAACATTGGTCGCGCGCCACACGCGCGCGCCGCCGCATCCATGCGTGCGGCTGTGCGCGATTCCGCGCCGCTTGTGCGCGCGCCAGCACCAGTGCCTCTGCCGCACACCTCTGCGGCCTCCACCCGCACCCCGGCGTCAACAGCGCCGGCAACAGCGCCACCTGCGCGCCCTGCTGAGCATCACGCCGCCCCGGCCGCACGCCCCGCCGCGTCGACTGCGCCCTTCGGGGCTGCGTCCGCGGCCAGGGCCACAAGCCGTAACATCAAGCTGACACTTGGAGCGCGCCCGGCACCCCTGGCGCCCCAGGTGCCAGCCTCGCCGTTGCCCCCTCGTGTCTCGGCCTATGACGCTCCGGCAGCGCTGTCGGCATGCTCGTCGAGAGCCGGCTCGAGCATGTCGGTGGTGTCTGCAGGCTCGGACGACTCTGGGCTGAGTGCACAGAGGAGGCACTCACCAACCGCATCACCGTCGCCGGCGCGGAGTTATGGCTTCGACCCGTGGTCAGAGCCACGACCCCAGCGACGTCGGCGAAGCACCGACGAAGCCGAGGAGGAGGAGGCGAAGCGCTACTGCCTCGACCCACCGCTGCAGCGCGAGCACGCGCCGCCGCGAGGTCAGGTAGCCGCCGGGTCACCTACGTTTGCGGAGGCTACCCGCAGCACGCCTCCTACCTCGCCACAACCGACACCCAGGAGTCCGGGGTCGCAACAAGGGGTGAGTAGACCTAATGTTGTCTCTCCCTCACAGCTAGCGGCCCCCCGGGATACAGAAGGAAAGGCCGCCACTCAGCCCAAGCCGAAGCCACAGAAGAGGCCAAGGTATCCTCCGCTGGTGGTGGAGAAGCTGCCGGGATGGGCCGCCCACTTTAGGGCCATAAAGGAAAAGCTGGGCCACCCCCCCAGTGCCCAACCATTCAAAACTGGGATCCGATTCAACCCAGAGAGTGAAGAGGAATATAGGGTGGTCCAGCGCTACCTGACCGAGCTGGAGAAGGCGGACGGCACACCGTGGTTCGCTTACTCACTACCAGCGGAGCGAAGCGTTAAGGTGGCCATCAGGGGGCTGCCTGTGGATACCACCCCTGAAGAAATCGAGGAGGAGCTCCGCGCGCTGGGGCACGAGCCGGAATACGTTCGCCACATCAAGGCGAGCCAGGGACGTCCCGGCTGCGTGTTCCACGCCGTACTTAAAAGGACGCCCGAAGTACGTAGGATCTTCGACACCTCCGTGTTCTTATACATGCGGGGTGTAAAAATCGAAGCCTGGCGGGGCAAACGTGGGCCCGCCCAGTGCCACCGGTGCCAAAAGTTCCGGCACTCGTCACACCACTGTCACCGGCCGCTCGCCTGTGTACGATGCGGAGAGGGGCACGCCGCGCGGGACTGCCCCCGCCCTCGTGACGAACCAGCCACGTGCGTAAACTGCGGGGGCGATCACCCCGCCAATAATATCAAGTGTCCCTCGTTTCAGGCAGAAATCAAGGCTAACAGGCGAGCGGGCACAGTCGCCGCCACGACCGCCGCACGACGACCGGCCCCAACCACGGAGGGGCCAAGAGATGTGGCCGACACCGAGGCCCAAGGCGCGTCGCTGATGGCGGCGGCCAACGGGCCCACCAACAGGGGAGAAGCCCCCCCCACCTCCTCGAAGCGGCGGAGGGGAAGGAAGAGGAAGCGAAGGGGCAAGGGGAAGGAACCTGCGCCCCCCACCGCACCTGAGGGAGTTCAACCGGGCGACCTGCCTACAACCCTAGCGCAGGCTGTAATACCGGAAGCAGCTCCAACGCAGCCGGAGAGGAAGAGGACTGGAAGGCCGACAGCTGGCGCCGGCATAGCGCGGCCCTCGGCCCAACAACAACAACAGAAGAAAACTGCGAACGCCAAGAGTGGCACCACAAGCGCCGGCCCAGCTGTCGACGCAGAAAGCAAGAAGAAGAAAGAATTTACAGCCTGCGCTATCCAGTTATTGATGGACCTCATCAAGGCCATCAGGCAGGGTCAAGACGCGGAGCTTGTCATCCTTGACGGCCTGGCCTCATTACTAACCTTGTACCATGGCTAGGCCGTTAAGGGTGATTCACTGGAATGCCCGCGGCCTGCGAGGCAAGGTCGCCCCCCTTCGCCGCCTCCTCAGAGAAGAGGACATCGACGTGGCGCTGATAAGCGAGACACACCTGGGACAAGAAGATAGGCTACGAGTCCCTGGGTATCTCGCTTATAGGAAAGATGAAAAGTCGGCAACCAACTCCCGTTACCGTGGTCTGGCGGTATTGGTGAGGAGGAGAGTCGTCCATCAGCAGCTTCCCGTGTCGTCGCCCGGCTCGTTCTACGCGCTGGGTGTGCAGCTGCACGTTGCAGGCGAGGATCTCGCCATCTACGCCGTTTACAAGGCGCCCTCGACCCACCTGGTCCCTTCGGAGTTGAGGGCCCTTCTCGACGCCAACGGCGGCGCGACGATCCTTGCTGGCGACTTGAACTGCAAGCACCCAGCGTGGAACTCGGCCGCGACCAACACGGATGGAAGACGACTCTTCACGGACGCGGAAGCCTTCGGCTACACGGTGTCCGGCCCAGAGACGCCCACCCACTATCCGGACAACCCACTCCACATGCCGGACGTGCTGGACATCGTGGCCTGCCGAGGGCTACACTGCCAGATCACGCAGCAAGTACTAGACGACGAGATGCAGTCGGATCATCACCCTGTTCTCGTCGTCCTCTCGGGGATGCCGACCCGACTGAAGCCAGCGGCGCCACGTCGTAAAACAAACTGGAAAGACTTCACAGAGAGGATTGAGACCACCACTCCATCTCGGCCTATCGTCACCTCCGCGGACGTGGACCAGATAGCGGCGGATGTCACTGCTTGCATACAGAGCGCCCTGGAAGCGGCGACTACAACTGTATCACAGGAGAGCGCGGCGACTCAACGACAGCCGCCTCTACCTGCATATCTACAGAAGATGGTCGCCGACAAGAGGCGACTTCGCAAGCAGTGGCAACAACTGAGATGCCCTACGTTGAAGAAGAAAGTAAACCGTCTCGCGGAAAAGATCAAGGCCGAGATGAGAAGCAGGGAAGCCGAGAGCTGGGAGGACAGAATAGAGTCGACGGCCGACAGCTGGCCGTCTATCCACCGACTCTGCCGCCAGCTTACGAACACCCCAGCTCCGGTGCGCCCGCTAGTGGATAGCGGAGGGGCGCTCAAGTATAGAGCAGAGGACCGGGCGGAGGTCTTCGCCCAGCACCTGGAGCGTCAGTTTCAACCGAACCCGACTTCCGACCGCGGACATGTCGCAACAGTCGAGCAACACCTTGGGGACTACTTCGCCACGCCGATAGCTCCCGAGGAGGACGCCATATTTTTCTCGCCTGGGGCAGTCAGACGCGCCATCCTTAGGACGAAGCCTAGGAAGGCCCCCGGTGCTGACGGTATCACCAACACAGCGCTGCGCCACCTGCCATTCCGTATGGTAGCGGCGCTGGCGCGCCTGTACACGGCGATACTGCGCACCGGGGCCTTCCCCGCTTTGTGGAAGGAGGGGCGCGTCATTATGCTGCCTAAGGCGGGGAAAAACATCCTGAAGCCGGAGAGTTATCGGCCTGTTACGCTGCTGCCGACCACCTCCAAGGTGTTCGAAGTACTCCTGTTGCGGCATCTCCAGCCGCACATCACGCCACGGCCGGAACAATTCGGGTTTCGGTCGGAGCACAGCACGACGCTCCAGCTGTCGAGGGTACTGCACGACCTGGCAGCTGCAAGTAACAAGAAGGAAGAATCCGTCGCAGTATTCCTCGACATGGAGAAGGCCTTCGACCGTGTATGGCACGACGGCCTGATCTACAAGCTGGCCACCTCTGGAGCGCCCCGTCGCGTGGTAAGAGTGGTCCAATCCTTTCTGTCCCACAGGAGCTTCCGCGTGGTGGTCGAGGGAGCGCTCTCCAGCGCCCGCCCGGTACTGGCGGGCGTCCCGCAGGGCAGCTGCGTGTCGCCAGCGTGTTACTCACGTTACACGGACGACATCCCCACTACGCCACAGGTGAAGCTCGCGCTGTATGCCGACGACGCCGCGTACATCGCCACCTCGCTTAACGCGAGGCATGCGGCGGTCAAAATGCAGCGCGCGCTCGACCTCCTCCCTGACTGGCTGTCCAAGTGGCGGCTGTCTGTAAACGTGGGTAAGACGCAGGCGATAGCTTTCAGCCTTGCGCGCTCCCTCCCACCGCGCCTGACTCTCCAAGGCGCCGACGTCGATTGGACGCCCCGGGCCAAGTACCTGGGTGTGACCATCGACCGTCGGCTCACCATGGGGCCACACGTCCGCCAGGTCGCGGGCCGGACCAGGGCCGCCCGCGCCCAGCTCCGTCCAGCGCTCTCGTCCCGCCTCCCGGTGCGCGTCAAGTTGGGCGTGTATAAAACATATATACGCTCAATATTGACGTACGCCGCCCCCGCCTGGTTCGCCCTCACTAGTGAGGGAAACAAGAAGATTCTCCGCGCGCAACAGACGCTTGCGCTGCGGACCATAGTTGGCGCCCCTCGCTACGTGAGGAACGATGTCATCCAGCGGGACCTCGGGATTGAGAGCCTGGACGACTTCATCCGACGCCTTGCGACGGGAATGTTCGCGCGTGCCGACGCATCTGCTTGGCCCCATGTCAAGCACCTAGCGCCCTGGCATGCGCGCCCCCCTGACGCGAGGCGACTCCCCCGCGACCTGGTAGCGGACGATGACCCCACTCCACCGGATTGACCCGGGTAAGCTGTACCAGGCTACACGCAGCTTACCTGCACAATATGACTCCACCCACTACATGCACCCAGCTGCGTGCCGTATTCTAAGTTAATATAGGTACGTCGCGCAGCGAAACCATACAAGCACGTCTCTACACTCACGTAGACTCACGCGGAGGGACGCGGCGCGGGCTCGCGACCGACGCACACACTGGGCGGTGTTACACAATACAATACCGCCCACACACACACGTCGGTTCCTTAACCCGGTCCACTGCCGGCTAGCTCTGGTTAGTGGGGCGGGCGGGAACCACACATCCACTGTAGGTGCGCTGTAAGTCGGCACCTCTGTCGCTGGTCGTCCCCCGCCGGGCCTCCTTCGGGTCTCACCTGGCGGGGACAGACCGCCGAGGTGTCGTGAAGAAAACAGCGCTGTGCAACAGCGCTGTGGCGCGCTTACAGTTACAACACAGCAACCACACATATGGGCGCATGTTTACATGCGTCCAATAGTCCATGGACAGTGTCCAAACCAAGGACGGGTCCGTTTTTACGGACCGAGGTATGGCCTCCGCGGTCAGGGGGCATAGCCCCGATACCGCCTACCGCGCCCCCTTGCGGGGGCGCTGTGAATACTACCTTGCTAGGGCGTCATTAGACATTCAACCCTTGAAGAGTCAACATACCTGAAAAATTTAACGTGAAGAAAACTACCTACTTAATCATGTCTGGATTTGGTACTTACCTGGACATTTATATGTTTCTACGAGAAGGAGACCTCAAGGACTACAAAAGACTACATCAAGCAATTATGGACTGTATTTCGCTTGAAATTTCGCAAGAAGATAGTGAAAAAATATTGAATTTTGCAAGATCTCTCACTGTGAACTTAAATCGTCGATGGACCGAAGCACATAGAGTACAAAAAACATTCATGAAAAAGCATATGAACTGGTTAATGCCGCCCTAGCAGGAGCTCTCGTATCTTTTATATGATTCATTAGCGCGCAACTAGCAAGGGTGTAAGACCCTTAGAGAAAAAGGGTGGGGGGAGGTGAGCAGGCAATGCGTCATTCTGTCACTAACTACGCTTTGAGTAACAGCGCTAACAACAAAGAAGTAAAATATTATTATGAAATTAAATTGTATCTATTTTTCAAAATAATTGGAAGTCAAAAATCGTCGGCAAATAATGACTATTAATATTTATAATATTGAAAATATACGAAAATGATGTGACTATAAATAAAAACCTTTAATTGTCACAAATAGTTGAAATAAAAATATTGAAAGTTCCGATGCTTATTTTAGCCAAGGCTGCAAGTATATGCGAAAAAAATATTTGTGAAATTAATCAATAAAGGTAATATAATAGCATACAAAAGGTTTCATTGCTAACACTTTTAAACAAGTCGAGAAAAAAAAATATTTCACTTTTTCTCCATACATTTTTTTTTTCAATATTTTTTTTTCGCGAAATTAAACAATTCCATGAAAACCGCTAGAACAAACGTTGATGAGCGTTTACTTATCTGTCCATATGATTTTTTTCAGCCTGAAATGTTGACCTTGGGTCCTAAGTCCTCCATATTCAAAATCCGGACCACTGTGCGTCGTCTGCGCAGGTCCTAATTCTGGTAGAAACGAGCCATTCCTCTCGTATTAGATTTGATCCAACTCACCGGCGGCAAATTGCTCTTGATCCAGGCATTGACAAGTGGCTGTAGCCCGACAACCGATGAGTCTAGATACACCATGCCGCACCGCGACACAGTGGCCGGGGACGCCACTATCAGGTCTGCCACCTCGAAGATCATGCGCTGGCGCTCTGTCAGCTTCATGATCTCACCGCTTGAGAGGCACAGCTTCTTGTTGTCGTCTAATACCTAAAACGTTTTCAAAGTAAACAAATTAATTCCACTAGGTTCTTCTTCTAAGTTGTTATCTTCATTGTTGAAGGTCGTGTCTAGTCTGTGTCTGAGGTATTCATCACTCGGTGCACTATGCTCTTCCACGTTTGTCTGTCCTCGGCGGTCTTAAAAGCTTCGGCTATTGATAGGTCAGTGAGCGACTTTACTCGGTCTGACCAACAGGTAAGTGGGCGCCCGCGTGGTCTTTTCCCGTCTACTTGGCCAACTACTATAAGCTTCTCGACTTGCCACTAGGTTAATGCAGACAATAGCAGCCTTATTCATAAAAAAATCCTTAATTGAGGTTTGATGAGTCTGCTAGCAGTCAGCTAGCAGACTGTTGATTGGGTCTGTTAGCTAGCAGACTGACGCGTTATGTTGGCCATCTTGACAAATCAAAAGACAAAAAAGTTTCGTAGCAGCAAGTAACATAATATAAACGTTCTTGTAGTTCGTTGTAACTTTGATCGATGTTTTAATAATAGTGTTTTTTTTTTTTTAATTAAATTAAAACCAGTTTTCGGTGGAAGTCTACATGGTAATGTACAGTAACAGTCAGAAGTCGACTGCCAATCTCGCAACACAATGGCAAAGCAATATTGGTGGTACTTATGACCTTCTTCTTAAATATGCGTATGTGTGTATAGGCGCCGCCG
The DNA here is from genome assembly GCA_905147715.2 of Xestia xanthographa. NCBI lineage: Eukaryota > Metazoa > Arthropoda > Insecta > Lepidoptera > Noctuidae > Xestia > Xestia xanthographa. The sequence continues at coordinate 6,563,899 of LR990643.1, forward strand.
CCCGTATAGCGCAAACGATAATGTGCATTGCGGTGGAAGTGGAATTTTGACCTTTGACTGTACATCATATATTTTTTTTTAGTTTTATCATTCTATTATTTTAGAAGTTACATGGGGGGGGGGGGGCACATTTTACCACTTTGGAGGTGTCTCTCGCGCAAACTATTCAGTTTAGAAAAAAATTATATCAGAAACCTCAATATCATTTTTGAAGACCTATCCATAGAAACCTAGATACACACGTATGGGTTTGATGAAAAAAATAGTTTAGTTTCAGTTAAGTATGGGGAACCCCCAAAATTTATTGTTTTTTTTTTTCTATTTTTGTGTGTAAATCTTAATGCGGTTCACAGAATACATATATTTACCAAATAATTTCGAAAAAAGTGGCTGTGACATACGGACGGACAGACAGACATGACGAATACATAAGGGTTCCGTTTTTGCCATTTGGCTACGGAACCCTAAAAAAGGCCTCATCGACAATTTAAAAAAAAAATTACAGCAGTGACAGCAAATTAGCGGGAAAACGCATTTTTTTACAAATACACACGAGAAAAAAGAAAAGGAACAAAAAAAGAAATAAAAAAGAAATGATAAACCAATAAGAAAAGATAAAATTTGACGATACAACCCCAAGATCAACTTTTATAAAATGCGAGATGTTTGTGTCCCGCCATTTCTGATCCGCAAGGTTATGTTGTACCTAAGTGCAAAAAGCTAAAACTATGTTAATCATCCTAATTTTATTTTTTTCATATTTATTGTTAGTACACGTATCATCTTAAAAACCTAATTAAGAGGATTTTTAAATACAAATTTCAGAAAATAATTTTTCCTGAATTTTTTTTTAATCTGCGTAACCCTGCCTTCACTAAAATTATCTTCGGTATGGTTTTTTGCTCTTGTCAAAGTCAGCTGTTCAAATTTCCGGCGGCCATTTTTTGACTTAGCAGGGAGATAAAGGAGGGTCAACGGTCCTCTAACGTTAGCAGAGCCTTGATAGACTGATAGCGTTAACAGACATTTATGAATCATGTTTTTTAGCATCGGGTCTTTAAGGAGCCTTCAAGGAGGCTCTAACTTTTTATGAATAAGGCTGTCTAACTTTAGCAGAGCCTTGATGGACTGATTAGCGTTAATAGACGTTTATGAATCATGTTTTTTAGCATCGGGTCTTCAAGGAGCTTTCAAGGAGCAAGGATGCTCCATATATATTCTCATATTCGTAATTGTATCTGCTTTCGTTATCGTTTTCTGCGTCTTCGAGGCAACACAGCTAACAGCAGTGTTTCCTGGTCAGAATCCATTCTGATACCGAGTGGTCAAGACGCGCATCGTAGGCCGTGAGCTCGCTACGCGCCCGTGGCCTCTTCGCGGCGTGCTCGGCGTGGTCGGCGGCAAAGGCCTCACCTCTCTTAATAATTAATTTTATAAACATGTCAAACAAAACGCACAGTATTCATGTTCTCGATCCACACGGCGTCCACCGGGCCGTCGAACACGTACCAGCGCCTATCCATGTCCTCAACCGCGATGCCTGCACGGACCAAACTCGACAGGATGCCGTCGGTCCTAGTTTTAAATATACAAAGCAAAGAGGAATTAGATTCCCTGACCGCGGATTGGTAGCCGATGGGTATCGAACCCGGCTTCCGTGGTTCGAACCCTGGCAAGCACTTTGTGTCGCATGGGTCGAATAATTGGTTCGAAGACATGCCGATTTCCTCACGATGTTTTGGTTCACTGTTTTGAGAGGAGCTGTGATAAATGTTACATTATTTGCCTAGCCTTTTCCCAACTATGTTGGGGTCGGCTTCTAGTTTATGCGGATGCAGCTGAATACCAATATTTTACATGGAGCGACTGCCTATCTTACCTCCACAACCGAGTTGGTACTAGGTAATAAAATACCTCTTGGTAAAACTAGTTGTCAGACTATCGGGCGATTGACTACCTGTAACGACTGTCAAAGATTTACAAATAACAGCCGGGGCTCGGAGGAAACTCGGTATGTACTGGATGGTCACCCGTCTACGGACCAATCTAGGCAAGCACACCCTAACCTCGACCGACCCGAGCGGCTATTATTATTTAGCCATGAGCTCTTCTCCTGATGAATTAAGTTACACAGAGTAGAATTCCTGCCTTGGTTTGAACCCGCAACCTATAAACTTCGTAAATTGGGGGGCATAAATAATTAAACATCATAAAAGCAAAGAATATTAATAAAATGTTTTGAGCTCACGATGTCCACCCGCATTCTCTGGTCAACCCGCGATCTTGGCGATCTTGCCACAACGTCAAAATATCGGGAGCTCAAAACAGTAAAGAAGAAGATATCCCTTAACTGACAGTATAAGTTTAAAACAATACCATTCATGCGTGTTTAGATCAAATTCCCCGTAGAGCTGCCCCATGGTGATAGACTTGGGGTTGACGATAAATGTATGCACCGGGGTGAAGGGGAACCCGTCGGGGGCCAGCTTGCCCTTGATCGCCGTCAGCGCGTCGCGGAGAGTCTCGTAACACTGGATGGGGTGAAACAAGGTAAATCTAGAAAGGTCAAAAATCTCGCGATGCAAACGTGATGGGAATCAAAATCTTAAAAAAAAATGAAAAGAAAAGAAAATAAAAAGAAAATTACTCGATTCACAAAAAGAAAATATTTAGGCTGGGATCGAACTCGAAGTCACGAGATTGTAACCCAGCGCTGTGTCCCGAGACCAGTTGGCTTGTTGTAAACCGTGGCGAATATGTAGATCTTATGCTGCTTCAAAAGGTCGGTATTGTTCGGGCCGGGTTTGAAAAAAAAAATGAAAAATGGCGTGGCGACGCATCGCCAACTTGACAGTTGGCGATGCGTCGCCACGGCATGCGTCGCCACACCATTTTTTTGTTTTACCCGCGCCTATAATGTTTCACATCAAAAACCGGCCAAGCGCGAGTCGGTCTCGCGTACAAAAGGTTCCGTAGCATCAAACAATAAAATAACAATATGTTTAACGCATTTGTTGCAATTTGCACTCAACAGCAAAAATAAATTTGTGTTTCATTGTATGTTAACTTACCTTCGAAATGTGGGTGTATTACCAGGTACACCTCTGTTTAATCGTTCTGGGATTACAGGCGTGATATTATGTTATGTTATAGAGAGAAAAAAAAACTTTCATTTTACCTTTGTCTTCCCAGCGCCGGCAGGGCCAACCACCATAAGCCCGTGTCTTACTACCGTCGTCTCGTATAACTGAATAACCTTGAATATGAACGCTGCAAGTAAAACTGAGTTTCATTCCGAGAACTTTACAGGTTATTTTGTATTAGCATAAAAAGACCAGTGAGTGATGAATGGGAATGACTATAACCCCCAAAGCGAGATCGTGCGGGTTTGCAGATGTCACATGTCTTGAAGTCATGGTTTTAGGAGATGCCAAATTCCTTAAAGTTAGTATAGACTAGTCTTTACTTGTACCGAAACATGGAGCCGATTTTATGTATCACCTTTTCACGAAACACGACACTCAACGCTTTGTTACAACTTGATTTTGCAAACAAACAAGCCAATTTGTGTAACATCAAACAACGGCACGAGCGAGCAAAACGCAACAACGTGAATGTTCACTCTCCGTGAGCTTTACTTCGTAGTGACACAGTGCATTACTCAGTTGACAAGGCCCACGGCTTTGGTGTGTAAGCTCCATTCCGCAAAGCAAGTCTCTGCTTCCTCGCTAACTAGTGATATGAGGGAAACTCACAATAAAGATCGTCGTATCCTTTCTTAGTGAGCATGTTCCTGATGGATTGCTCCATGATGCCGTAGTCTACGATCGGCACCTCCACGCGGGGGAACAAGTCAGATATTATACCTGAACGCAATAGAAAATGCAGTGTTATTATAGGTGCACAGTCACAAGCCGCTTTAGTGGCAGAGGATTGTAAAGCACCAATTTGAATTTTTGGTTCTAAAGGCAATTGAAGATTTCGGGAAAGTTCGAGCGTCTAAATCCTATCCCTACAATGCCAGTGTGGAACCCCTCTATGGGATATATACCCACCTCTTTTCCTGCCGATCCTGCACAGTTACCTAAATGAAGCTAACCATAGAGCTGTGTGGTCGCATATAAGTCTATCAACACGCAAATAAGAAGGACCCTATTCTTCAATTTGTTCGCAGAATCTTGGAATACTCACCATTAAACAGCAACAAATCGTTGGCCAGGAACTTGGGCACATTGACATCCCGGAGCGACCGCAGTACGATCTGCCGTTCATCCCCGTCCGGCATCTGCCGGATCAGGTTACCGGCGACTGTGATCACCGTCTTCACGGCACGCATGCCGAAGTCGTAATGGTCCTAGAGGAAGGACATGAGTTGATGAAAATCATTGTTGATGAAAAAAAAGTGAGCCGTCGCGGTACGCCTGGCAGATGTGAAACATCGAAATTATTTTGTTTAAGTAATATGCTTAAAAAAAAAGTAAATATAAAAACAAACACATTAAATAAAATGAAAACAAAATGACTCGATTCACAAGAAAATCCTTATGCTGGAATCGAACTCGAAGTCACGAGATTGTAACCCAGAGCTCTGTGCCCCGATACCAGCTGGCTTGTTGTAAATCGTGTCGGATATGTAGATCGCTGCTTCAACAGGTCGGTATTGTTCCGGCCTGATTCGATCAGCACGTTCACCACGAATTTTACATTTGTTTTTTTTGGTTTACCCGCGCCTATAGATATTTCACGTCAATAAAACGAAATGTATAGTGCCTTTTAATCCTTCGACAGCCACTAACGAAACTTCATACACGTAGTAAACGATATTTTGTATGACAGCAAAGCTCAAATCAGTTTTTAAGGGGTGATTTTTACATTAGCTCACTCCGAAACTATGGGTGTAGAAGTGGTCAAAGGAACCACGAACTTTGATTTTGGAGAATAATCAACCTTTTCACATTCAGCTGTGACATAAGCCTCCTGTCTTAGAGAGTTTGCGGGGTGGAAAACCCCACATGTCTTCGATGCTTGGTTCTAAGACATGCCGATTTCCTCACCATGTTTTTCTTCACCATTCCTTTAATAAAATGCCATCCTAGGTTTGGAAGCTTTTACTTCAACAAACGACGTTCTTCTAAGCCACTATTACTCCCAACCAGCATAACAGAATGATCAATATTCTCTACTGACCTGCGTAGAGAGCTGTTCCGAGCTCAGCCTGAAGGTAGTCGTGATCTTGCCAGCCAAGATCTTGGCCTCAGAGAAGCCGAAGGAGAACAGAGAGATTTCAGCGATGAGCGCGTAGTCTGGCACCATCATAGCGATGGGACGGAACAACGCTTTGAGGTTGTCTGGCAACTCCGTACGACCTGGTGGAATTTATACATGTGTTAGAAATGTCATAATTAATATAATTTTATGTAGAAAGGATAGTAGTAGTAATATTCTCTTTTTAATATCGTTGGGTAATTTTGTAATAATATTTAAAACTTGTATTGACACCGGATGTGTGCGCATCTAACATTTTTGTATCACGTGATCAACACGCGATAGCGGGTGGTGGGAAAAACAGAGCTGTCAAATAGGTTAGAGCGCACTCATTCGGGTCATTCGTGCGCTGGTTATCGGATAAGATACATCTATGCTGTCACTATGTTCGTGTGAATAACTGTGTGTGTATAATTCGTGTGAATTACTATGTGTAGATAATTCTTGTGAATTATTGTGAAGTGAAGTAAACAATATACGGACTTGTGAAAATTATCGTGCTGTTATTCTCTACCTGATAGTTATTATCAGAAGTGGGATGTTAACCTACAAAAATGGAAAGTGACCTTGAAGACAGTGAAGGACATCGTGCGAGATCTCTGTCTCGGGGGCGTAATCGGAAAAACCGCCATCGTCGAGACGTTTCCTCTGATACGGTACGGCAATCCCGACGTAAGAAGAGATCCACCAGACGAGAGAGTTCGTCTAAATCAGATCAGAGGACTCATCGTAAGAAAAGGTCTCGTACTCGTCGTGACAGTTCCACTGAGTCAGTCACATGGTCTTCACGGGAAAGAAAACGCCATAAGAGATCGAAAAAGGATCCGAGATCCAGAGGAACAGCTACAGAACAACGGCCAACTAATGAACAAGAAGTGTACAATGCCTCCTCCACTGCGTCACTGCCTGAGCCAGCTACCAGCGAGAGTGGTAGAGCCACCACTTCAGCGACAAGGGATGCAGAGCAGCCTCTCGGAGTTGGTGCATCGACCCCAACCTCCTCGCAGTTGCAGATTGGTAAGGATGTGAATATGCATATTAATAGTAGTGATTTCGCTGTACTGTTACAAAATATTTTAAAACCTGCTGCGTATGGCATCTCGTATGATAAAAATATTATACCTAGTTTTGATCCTAAAAAAAGTAAAAATCAGAGGATTGAACATTGGATTGCTAAGGTTAATGAATGCGCTAAAATGTATAACTGGAATGATGACCAGACGACACATTTCGCCTTGCCTAAATTAACAGGTCATGCTAAAAAATGGTACGAGGGTCTTCAAACTATTCTGTTGACTTGGTCTGAGTGGCAAGAGCGTTTGATCAGAGCTTTTCCCTCGGAAAGTAATTATGGTGCCCTATTAACGGAAATGTTAGAAAGACGAATGAAAATGGGTGAAGCAGTAGATGATTATTATTTTGATAAAATGACTCTTATAAATGCTTGTGAAATTAACGGGAAAAAGGCGGTTGATTGTCTAATATTTGGGATAGATGATAGAATGATTAGGGCTAGCGCTTCCTCAGCTAGGCTAACTGATCCAGAAGAATTGCTTAAGTTCTTCAAAGATTTGGGTAAAGAATCTAACTTTCGTTTTAATAATAAATCAAAAACCAATATTGGTACATCGTCTGATATAATTTGTTCTAAATGTAACAAACAGGGACATCGTGGTGCTCAGTGTCGTAGTTCTTTAACTGAAGTTGTGTGTTATAATTGTAAGGAAAAAGGCCACAAAATACACGCTTGTACAAAACCTTTACTTAAATGTGACTCATGTAATCGAGTAGGACACAAGTCCACGGATTGTTATCTTAAAAAATCTTATAACAATTCCAAGTCTCAATCCCAGGACAAAAAAACTATGTTAACTCGATCGAATAAAGCGGATGATAAATTTCGTAAAAAAGTTAAAATTAACGATACTATTTCCTGCGAAAGTTATGTCGATTTTGGGAGCGATTGCACCCTCATAAGCCAAGAGATTGTTGATATAAATTCTTTACCTAAGTTTGAGAATGATTTGCCAGCTATTCGAGGATTTGGAAACTGTTCATATACACCATTAGGTAGAACTCGTATTAAATTGTCTCTTGGAGAAATAACTACGGAAATAGATGCATATATAGTAGAATCTTCGATGTTGATTGAACCATTACTCGTGGGACAAAACTTTACAGAACTTCCTGATGTGCTAGTTATTAAAACAAATGAAAAACTAGACATCCTAAAACGTAAAGATCCATTAGAATTCACTTGTTTGCCATCTGAGGTATGTAGTCAGGATAGAGTAGTATTACGAATTTCTATCGATACGTCGATAGCGGATTTTGACTTTATATATTGTACGAATGACAGTAAAGCCACTTGTGATTTCCTTATCGAACATAGTATTAGAAACATCGGTCCTGTAAACTACTGGTTATTAGAAGGAGTCTACAATCTGCGCGACGGGAAATGTAGAATAGGAATCAAAAATTTGTCAAAAGAATGCATTAATTTTTATGAAGGGACTGTGTTGACCAGAGCTAATGTTATAACATCTCAAAATAATTTAAACGAACCTTTAAATCCAATAAATCGAAAGGATATCAATATAAATACCGACCTTTCTGACCACCAAATTAATTTGGTAGTAGAGCTTATTAACAAATATAGATCTTGTTTTGCTCAAAATATGTCTGAATTGGGTTGTACTAGTTTGTCCGAGATGTGTATTGAATTAAATGACGAAACCCCGGTTGTACATAGGCCTTATCGTCTGAGTTATGTTGAAAGAAACGTCGTGCGCGATATGGTTAATGAACTTCTTGAGAACGATATTGTTGAAGATTCGAAATCCTCTTACGCAAGTCCTATTATATTAGTTGCTAAAAAGACTGGAGGATATAGGCTATGCGTTGACTTTAGAGCATTGAACCGTAAAACAAAGAAGGATCATTTTCCTATGCCACGTATCGATGATCAATTAGACATGCTCAATGGTAACAAATACTTTTCTAGTCTAGACTTAGCTAGCGGATACTATCAGATCCCAATACGCAACGATTGTAGACACCTCACAGCGTTTGTAACCCCTGACGGATTATATCAGTTCAAAAATATGCCTTTTGGTTTAGTGAATTCTCCTGCAGTATTTCAAAGGACGATAAATAGGGTCTTAGGAAACGCCAGGTTTAATTCCGCCCTCGCATATATGGATGATATCTTAATACCAGGTAAAAATTTTAATGAAGAATTTGATCGATTAGAAGAAGTATTCAAACTTTTGAAAGATGCAGGTTTGACATTAAATTTACAAAAGTGTAATTTCTTTAAAACTGAGTTGGAGTATCTTGGTTATGAAATAAGTGAGAGCGGAATAAGACCCGGGCGTGCTAAAATTATAGCAGTTGAGAAATTTCCTACACCAAAGAATGTTCATGAAGTAAGGCAGTTTGTGGGATTAGCGAGTTATTTTAGAAAATTTATTCAGAACTTTGCCTCTATAGCACGTCCTTTGACGGACTTGACAAGGAAAAACCACCAGTGGCACTGGGGAATAGAGCAGGAAAAATCCTTTACCCACCTTAAAGATTCTCTTATTCAAAGACCTCTGTTAGGAATTTATGATCCCCAACATGACACCTTCCTGCATACTGATGTGCCAGTAAATACGGATTAGCCGGAATATTAATTCAAAAAAATGAAAAGGGAGATGTTAAACCCATAGCATATTTTAGCCGAAAAACTAGTTGTGATGAGCAAAAATATCATGCATACGAGTTGGAAACTTTGGCAGTCGTAGCGTCGTTGCAAAGATTTCGTGTTTATCTTATTGGTCTAAAATTTACCCTAGTAACGGATTGTAACGCTATACGTGCAACTCTTATCAAACGAGATCTGGTACCTAGAGTGGCCCGCTGGTGGATAGCACTTCAAGAGTTTAATTTCGATATTCAATATAAACCAGGGCATACAATGTCACACGTTGATGCCCTGAGCAGAAACTCTCAGCCTTATGTATCGGAGAATTGTCAGGATATTGTGCCGTCTATACTTAGAATTACACAGGAAGACTGGCTTTTGAGTTTGCAATTAAAAGATCCTAATACTCAGCGCATTCGTAAAATTTTAGAAGATGAAGAATACACAGACATAAAAAAAAATTATACGTTAAAAAATAATAAGCTATTTAGAGTTGTAAATAATGAATTGAAATGGGTTGTACCAAAATGCGCTCGTTTTCAGCTATGTAAGTTGAATCACGACGATATAGGTCATTTTAGTATCGAAAAAACACTGAATAAAATAAGTAAAGACTTCTGGTTTCCTAAAATGAAACGTTTCGTCACTAAATATGTTAGATCTTGTCTGGAATGCGCATATAGTAAAGAGCCAGCTGGTCCAAAAGAAGGATTTCTGCATCCAATACATAAGGTTGACAAGCCATTTGATACAGTGCATATAGATCATTTAGGACCTTTTGTAAAAAGTTCAAAAAGTAATTGCTATCTGCTTGTGTTGGTCGATGGATTTACAAAATTTTGTTTATTGAAGCCCTTGAGGAATTTAAAATCAGGACCAACGATTCGTGCTATGGAGGATATATTATCAATTTTCGGATATCCCAATAGGATTATTTCGGATAGAGGATCTACATTCACATCTAAAGACTTCGAGAAATTTTGTAAAGAATCAAATGTAAATCATATTTTGAATGCTGTGTCTTCTCCTAGATCGAACGGACAGGTAGAAAGGTACAATAGGACGGCTTTAGATGCCTTAACTGCTGTAATGATAAAAAAAAAGAAAAGAAGTGAATGGGTGTTTTATGAATTATATTATAAATGTTAAAAAATGTGTAGTGTGCTCCAAATAAAAATAATAAATAAAAATGGAAATTCGGGCGCCAGGAGTACACACAAAACTATGCCTAGGATAGACTTACCTGCGAGAGTTGGATTTTAATCTTCAAGCGGGAAGGTATCAATAAAAATCGACCATGGAAGTTACAGATCTATTTTATTACCCGAAGGCTTGCTGGTTGGGAGAAAAACACAAAAAAAAATTCCTTTCTAATATTAACACATAAGGTTCTGAATAAAGGTGTAAAACTAAGAATAAACGGGTGTTATTTTGTGACCTGTCATTATTGCACTTTGGAAAATATAAAATAGGTACCACAAACCATACTAAAATTTTGTCAAATAATTTAAATCCGATGAGCTAAATACGTGCTCATCTTGGTGACCTCCGCTGTGATGCCAACGGCGTCCATCATAAATCTTGGTAGAGGCGAGCGTTCAAATATTTACGTTGTAAAAAATAAGAACAATCGTCGGAAGAAAAACTAATCGTATAAAGAAAACTAATCGTCGAAAGAAAACTAAAAGTCGAAAAGAAACGCCTCGTACGGCTGCGAACAAACATTAATAATTCGTTAGCTGGAGTACAGCGTTGATGAAAAAAATGGCGGACCACGCCAATCGTTAATACGAACAAATACTATTAAACTCACCGTTTCTTCCAAAATATCCAAAAGCAGTCATCAGTAGATGATGCAATCCAAGCAAATATATTATGTCCAAGTTAAAAAATCCTGAAACAATTAAATATCGGAAACTAAAGCGTCTGCTATGAAAATAACCAAAACATGTGAAACGAACAAAATTACGAAAAATTCGCTTACCATCAAAAATATATGCTATCCAACTAGGATGCGGGCAAGGGCAATCGGCTACCACATAATGGTGACTAGATGCCGCCCATTGGAAGCTATATTTAACGATTTCTTAGGAGCGCTGTAATTACGCCATCACCCAAAAAATTGACGAGTCGAAAAGTGAGCAATGTCAAAGTGAACTTGACAGTATAAAATCAGTGTGACCACTACATGAATCCAAGTCAACCAACCAATGATTTTTTTAAAAGGCAACACCCAAGCTAATTTGTCAAGTAAACGACGAGAATATTATGCATCGATGTGACGAGCTAAAAAGCCTCGTTACATTACATCCCTCCCCGAAAATAAAAGAAAGGAACTTTCTTTTATTAAAAAAAGAAATATTCAACCAAATAAACCAGTCTTAATAATTTTATAATTCCACAGGAAAAATCACTAAAGATTCAAAGTGTAAATGAATTCTGAAAACGTCAAACGACAAGGTCTCAAGAATTTAATAAAAGTAAAAAATGCAAATGACTAAAAGTCAAAAACGAAATCTGTGAAGAACAGACAAAATTATAAGTTATAAAAACTTTATCAAATAAATGAAAGAAAGAAAAACTTTCCAATTCTTCTAAACTCCAAAACAGTACAGCTAGGCACTATAGCCGCTGACTAAATTCAACAAACCTACAGAAATTTAAAAATAAAATGTAAGTTATAAAAAACTTAATAAAAGAAGAAAATCCCTAAGTTTCCCAAAACCCATAGTAGTTCAGTTAAGCACCATAGCCACTGACTAAAAATTTCAAAATCCGTCTCATCTATCAACTCATACCACAAATTTAAGTTCAGTTAAGCACCATCGCCACTGACTAAAAATTTCAGACAACTTGGAACAGTACAACTTAGAGTGCAGTTAGGCACCATAGCCACTGACTACAAAGTCGACTGCTTCCATCTCTTCCATCTCCACGAGTGCAGTTAAGCTCCATCGCCACTGACTATCTATCTATCTCCACAACAAACAATCCGAAAATTTCTATCCCCAAACGAAAGTATTAGATAAAGTTGAAGGACTATATCCAAGAAGTCAGATTAGGCCTGTCCTGCAAATGGCATGAGTGGGGCCCAAACCAGTTGCGGTGTGCTCAGGGATGATGACCATCCCTTAAATTTGAGCGCGCTGGTCAAAGAAAATCTGCCTTAAATAAACAGCGGTAGGAAATGAAATCCAAGGGCAAAGAATCCCCGGACAGAAATATTAGAGTGGAACAACTCAAACTAGACGTTCCTATCACCACAGCAACGAGTGACAAAAAAAACATATTGTGATCGGCCCATCAACACCGAACTTCCGAACACAATAGCTAAAAGTGGAAAGGAATGCAATCGGCAAGTGCCTCTTCAAAAACCAATCCAAACAAAAACATTGAGATCTCCAATGAGAAATCTCAACAACAAAAGGCGAAAGCCAAAAAATTTCATATTGCGGTCGGCACATCACCACCGAACTTCCGAACGCAATAATTGAAAGTGGAAAGGAATGCAATCGGCAAGTGCCTCTTCAAAAACCAATCCAAACAAAAACATTGAGATCTCCAATGAGAAATCTCAATAACAAAAGGCGAAAGCCAAAAAATTTCATATTGTGATCGGCGCAACGCCACCAACTTTCCGAGCACAATAGAAAAAATAAATGGTAAAGCCAAAGCTTCACAATGCGATCGGCACATCACCACCGAACTTCCGAACGCAAAGAAAAAGAATGACGAAAGTCAAAAGAAATATCCGCATTGTGATTGGAACAACATGTCCAACACAATGGAAAAAGGAAAAAATATGGCCGGGGCCGAAATCCCACATTGTGATCGGCACAACACCACCGACTTCCCGAGCACAATGGAAAAAATAGTTGAAATCAAGGTCAAAAGTTACACCAAGATCCAAAAATAATAAGGCATTTTGTAACAAAGGTTACAGAATGACCCTAAAAAGTAAAGTCCAGGATGAACGCGTTACTAACAAAGTCACATCCGAGCAATGTCGAATGAATCTCGAGATAAGAAATGGTAAACACTGTCAATAAACAGTAGAAACAGACTTACAAATCAATAACTATTTAAGACTAATAGAATGATTCCAATCTAAGAAAAAGGTAGGATTATAAAAACTTGAAATTAAATTTAAGCTTTTAAATCTCTAAGTGTAAAAAAACAAGTGTGAAATTATATAAGATCTCAAATAAATGTAAACACAGGTAAAAAACAAGGTTACCCTATATGTAAAAGTAAAATTAAGATCCCATACAACTCAAACAAGAAAACAAAACAAACAAATAAGATCCTTCGATGTGAAAAATATTTTTATAAGTGTGGAAAAAGAATTCTTTTTAAATTAACCGAAATGACCTAAGTTTTATTTTAGAATGTTAAGAGTTCGAATTCAATAAATTTATAAGAAGTTACCTAACATACATCATTCAAACCACCGATAACCTATCATCCATCCCATCGTACATCACACTATCATAAGTGGCCTTCAAACAAAATTATCTAAATCAAGATTAACACTTGGAAACCAAATTAAAATTTAATAATATCTTTAACATGATAACGCCCTACTGAACCCTTATTTAAATCTTTCAAAACATAAACGTTATCAGAAACTTTTTCAGTTATTTTACACTTTAAGAACTTAGGTGCAAGCTTAGCCGAGAAATAAGCAGGTGCTTGAGATTGAACAAAACTTCTTCTCCACACCACATCGCCCACATCAAAAGAAATGACTTTCCGACCCTTATTATAATAAGCGGCATTTCGCTTATACCCCTTCAACAAATAAACTTGAACTTTAACAAAAATATCACTAAGTGAATTAAGAGAAACTGCATAAGCATTTCTATTGGAAATTTCTAGTTGAGATAAGTTATCAACTGAATTACTAAAATGATGTAATGAAGCATCAAGAACAAGCTCTCTACCAAACATAAGAAAGTTAGGTGTAAACTCTGTAGCAAGGTTTACACTACTATTTAAAGCTAATTGAACATTGGGCAAAAAAGTTGACCAAGTTCTATGATCATCTTTAACAAAACACGATATGCAAGTTTCGACCGTCTTATTATACCTCTCAACAGGATTATTTTGAGGTGTATACAAAGTGTTATAAAATATTTTAGTTATATTAAAACCTTTCAAAAATTCCACAAAATGTTTTGAGGTAAATTGAGTTCCATTGTCACAAACTATTATTTTTGGACAACCAAACTTAAGAAATATTTCTTTTTCAAAATGTTTACAAATTACTCTAGTGGTAGCATTAATCATTGGGAAAAACCAGCAATATTTAGTGAAAACATCAACAACTGAAAGTATGTATCTATGTCCTGAATAAGTTTTAGGTAAGATTCCTATAATATCAACTGAAAGCATAAGCATGGGACGATCTACCTTTTTGGGATTAATCATAGTACCGAAAGGCAAAACTAAACTTCAAAAAGTTTCAAAATAAATCAAAGTTTTGAAAATAAAATTCTAAGTTTGAGGTTAAGTATGAAAGTCAATGTGATATTTTTATAAAAAACTACTAAGTTATTTAACGTTGAAAAAGTGCAATAATCACTTACAAACAGCTTAAATCTAGATAAACAAGGTGTACTATAATGTACTTATGTTAAGATTAAATTATTAACTTAAAAAGTTAAGCTAAGTTATGAAATAACTTCACTGTTGAGAACAACAAAGAGCGGTCTATGCTATACAATTGTTGGTTATGCTAAGGAAAAAAACATGTTATAAACAACAGGTTATAAACAAAATGATCAATTGTAAAAACTAAACAAACTATGTTTACAAAAGATTCAACAAGTTAAACAACAACTCATGAGTCAAATTATCAAAGTTACATTAAACAAAGTTATGAAATTAATAATGCACAGAACAAATTACTGTAAACAATAGACTCATTAGTGAAAGTGTTCATTAATTAATAGTGCAATAATGACAGTATATAATTACCAGCAAAACCTACTTCAAGTCCCTGTTCGCTGAGCGACAATTGTAATGATAAAAAAAAAGAAAAGTGAGTGAATGGGTGTTTTATGAATTATATTATAAATGTTAAAAAATGTGTAGTGTGCTCCAAATAAAAATAATAAATAAAAATGGAAATTCGGGCGCCAGGAGTACACACAAAACTATGCCTAGGATAGACTTACCTGCGAGAGTTGGATTTTAATCTTCAAGCGGGAAGGTATCAATAAAAATCGACCATGGAAGTTACAGATCTATTTTATTACCCGAAGGCTTGCTGGTTGGGAGAAAAACACAAAAAAAAATTCCTTTCTAATATTAACACATAAGGTTCTGAATAAAGGTGTAAAACTAAGAATAAACGGGTGTTATTTTGTGACCTGTCATTATTGCACTTTGGAAAATATAAAATAGGTACCACAAACCATACTAAAATTTTGTCAAATAATTTAAATCCGATGAGCTAAATACGTGCTCATCTTGGTGACCTCCGCTGTGATGCCAACGGCGTCCATCATAAATCTTGGTAGAGGGCGAGCGTTCAAATATTTACGTTGTAAAAAATAAGAACAATCGTCGGAAGAAAAACTAATCGTATAAAGAAAACTAATCGTCGAAAGAAAACTAAAAGTCGAAAAGAAACGCCTCGTACGGCTGCGAACAAACATTAATAATTCGTTAGCTGGAGTACAGCGTTGATGAAAAAAATGGCGGACCACGCCAATCGTTAATACGAACAAATACTATTAAACTCACCGTTTCTTCCAAAATATCCAAAAGCAGTCATCAGTAGATGATGCAATCCAAGCAAATATATTATGTCCAAGTTAAAAAATCCTGAAACAATTAAATATCGGAAACTAAAGCGTCTGCTATGAAAATAACCAAAACATGTGAAACGAACAAAATTACGAAAAATTCGCTTACCATCAAAAATATATGCTATCCAACTAGGATGCGGGCAAGGGCAATCGGCTACCACATAATGGTGACTAGATGCCGCCCATTGGAAGCTATATTTAACGATTTCTTAGGAGCGCTGTAATTACGCCATCACCCAAAAAATTGACGAGTCGAAAAGTGAGCAATGTCAAAGTGAACTTGACAGTATAAAATCAGTGTGACCACTACATGAATCCAAGTCAACCAACCAATGATTTTTTTAAAAGGCAACACCCAAGCTAATTTGTCAAGTAAACGACGAGAATATTATGCATCGATGTGACGAGCTAAAAAGCCTCGTTACACTGCGTATACAGATAAATTGGGTGAAAGACTCTGGGACACAGTCTTAGGAAAATTGCAATGGGGTTTAAATAACACTCTAAACAAAGGGATAGGAAAAGCCCCATCTGAAGCTCTATTCGGAACGCAATTGAATAGCAAGGGCGATAACATTTTTTCTGAAATATTAGGTGATATACGTCAACCTGGTTCTATACAAGATATTAGAGATCAAATAAGTCAACATATTGATAAAGATCAAGAGAATCAGAAAATAAGGTTTGATAAAAAAAGAGTTAAAGCTAAAATATATAATGTAGGTGATTTAGTAAAAATATTAAAACCAGTAAGTAATGATGGTAAAAGTAGAAAACTGCTCCCGAAATACACTGGTCCCTTTAAGATAACTAAAGTCCTTGAGAATGATAGGTATGAGGTTTCAAGTATAGAAGGTTCCAATATTTCACAAAAAAAATATTGTAATGTCTGGGCGGCCGACCATATAAAACCATGGATTACCATGACCAGCCTCAGCGATTCTGAGAGCAGCCTTAGCAATGAGTCTAGTAACGATTAAAAGCGATAGATGATGCCTTGTGTAGTTGGATGTGTATGTATAATTATGATAATTAAAAATTGTTGAGTAAAAATATTGTGTTGATTAAAATATCAAGATACTGTAGATATGTGAGTGTTGACAGATCCACTTGCAAAATGTGATGATATATATGTGAGTGTTGACAGATCCACTTGCAAAATGTGATGATATATATGTGAGTGTTGACAGATCCACTTGCAGATTTTGACGCGATTATGTAAGTGTTGATAGATCCACTTGCAGAGTCTGATTGAGATAACCAAGTGTTGATAGATCCACTTGGGTTTGTAATAAGTTGAGTGTTGATAGATCCACTCGCATATCATTTGGAGTGTTGATAGAACCACCCAAATAGTTCATTGTATGATTGATTAGTATGATGAATTATTACATTATAGATAATTTTTATTGTTAAATTATTTACATTTGATTTGTGATCACATATATTGTTTAATCATTTATATTTGTAGTATTAATAATTAATTACCGTTTTTTTTTTGCGAATTAAGTTTGTGGACAAACTTAGTGTCAGGAAAGGCCGAATGTTAGAAATGTCATAATTAATATAATTTTATGTAGAAAGGATAGTAGTAGTAATATTCTCTTTTTAATATCGTTGGGTAATTTTGTAATAATATTTAAAACTTGTATTGACACCGGATGTGTGCGCATCTAACATTTTTGTATCACGTGATTAACACGCGATAGCGGGTGGTGGGAAAAACAGAGCTGTCAAATAGGTTAGAGCGCACTCATTCGGGTCATTCGTGCGCTGGTTATCGGATAAGATACATCTATGCTGTCACTATGTTCGTGTGAATAACTGTGTGTGTATAATTCGTGTGAATTACTATGTGTAGATAATTCTTGTGAATTATTGTGAAGTGAAATAAACAATATACGGACTTGTGAAAATTATCGTGCTGTTATTCTCTACCTGACAGTTATTACATGAAAGAAAAAAATAGTACATTGTTACCCTAGAGGTGACTAAATAAGTCTTTAACCGTAGGTAAACACTGTAATTTAAAGAAATATAGTTGAAACTTAATTACAATAAAGTTATTTAAAAAATAAATATCCTTTAATTAATACATAACTTTATGTTATTTCAATTTTACATCGTGGCTGTATAGAAAGTGACACAGAAAGAACATGGTTCAATAGAAAAATTAACTATTTTTTTTAAATAATTTGACAGCTGTCAGTTGAAAACTATTCTCCCTAGGGCTGAAAAGTATTACTTTCAACCCGCTCCTCAGGCAACTTCAGACCTACTTTCCGAGTATGAGTAATGAAATAGTAGATTTTACAACAAGTGCACAAAACGAACCATTTTTATCCGAGACTTGATAAAAAATGTCGAGGATAAAAATGGTTTTGTGGACGAGTTATAAACTCTGCTTTTCACTTCGATTGCGAGGAAATAAAACAGTAGTATAAACTAAAGAAATTAATAAACACGCAAAAACAAGAGCTGTTTCCCGCCGCTTTCTTTTTTTGAAATCTTACGACATTGATATTAGACTTGGGCTGCAGACCTATACAGCCTACTATTAAATATTTTTTTTTATAATAATTTCCTTAAATTAATTAAATAACCTACCGTAGGTACTTGAATTTAATTTTGTATGTCTTTTATGTCTTAAAAAACACTTAAGGCAAATAAATTAAAGTAAATATTATAAAATAACAAATTCTATCTATGAACTTCTTATTGCGTTTGGCTGTATGGCTCATTTTCTTTGCCTTAATATAGATACATTTATGAGTAGATACATTAATGTCCTTGTGTACAAAATTCGATTTTGTGCAGCCTATATCCTGCACAAACAAGCACTTTCAGAGCATGAGAAGTGAAAAAGTATTTTTCTCAAACATGCTTGGAAATTTGAGCATTATTTTGACAACTGATGAATAAGGTGTCAATCGATTCGTTAATAATAACGAATCGATTGACACCGTTTTAACCAACTTCAACAATAGGAGGAGTCGATTTTACATCGTAAACCCCGAAATTAATTAAAGCGTGATTTTTCAGTAGTCGGGTTTTTACTGGTAGTATACCACGCAAATTCTTGTTTTGGAGACTTCATTTTTGGTCCTTCTTCTCATTATCAATTAGTCAAAAAGACGTCGTAGCTTGGCACATACGAGCAAGAATTAAGCAATTCACTACATACCAGCGTATCCTGGATTCATCGTGATGAAGACGGAACAGGACGCCTTGAGCGGCAGATCCACACCTTCGAACATGAATCTGTCATGTTTAGCGATCTGAGCTTTCTGGATCGTCGCCACCTTTAGCCAGGGATATTTTTACGTTACCATTTGTAAACAAGGCTAACTTTTTTTACGTTCTAAGTAGAAATAGGTATTTATATCCCAAAACATCATCATCATCATTTCAGTCGAAAGACGTCCACTGCTGGACATAGGCCTCCCCCAAGAGTCGGCACATTGACCGGTCCCGTGCGACTCGCATCCAGCGTATTCCCGCTATCCCGTATCAGCAGCGGTTAGCCGCAACCGATGCCCGAAAATCATTGAGCTATTACTACTACTTATAGAGAAGACATCGCGAACAAAATGTGTACGCAGTGCGATGCGCTAACCCAGTATATATAGATGTTCTGTAGCGAGCAAGCGACAGACTGAACTGCGGCCGACTGCAGTTGAACAGAGCACACATTTTGTTCGCACTGTCTTCTGTATACGTAGTAGTAATAGCTCAATACCGAAAATAAAATAAAGGAATTGAAACCTGTTGTGCCACCACGGAGAGTACTTCAATGTCAATGCGGTTGAACTCATCAAAACACGCCCAAGCACCAGACCTTCGATGGAAAAAAGTTGTTTGAAAATGAACTTAATGGATAATGGAAACTAATCTATATCTATATTTCTATATACATATAATAAAACAGTAAAAAAACTGTGTCTGTACAGTACTCCCAAATTAATAATGCACATGCAAATCTTCGCCAATTGTCGTATTCCCGGAAACACCCGAATCATTCAATCGGAGAGAGCCCTAAACAATGCACTTGCATTTTGTACTTTGTTCGAAAGAAACAGGAGTCAATGTCATATGTCAAATCATGTGAAACAATTGAAAACAATTCGGGCGGTCGGCGGCTGTCGCCGGTCAGTCAAAGATCCGTCAGTCGTCTTTATATATTGGTGGTGACTGCACGTGTTCTCTCTGTGTGGAATTATATAGAGCTGCTATTACACACCCTTCTTGGTTTTGTTTTCAAAGGTGAATTTAATTTCAACTTCAATTATCTTACTCAAATTGAAATAGTTTATTTTGTAAAATAGGTAAATATTTAATAACATTTTTCACGTTTTTTAATATTAAAAATACCTACGTTAAATACATATTAAAAGTAAATCAATTCAACAAAGATTGTAGCATATTCGCAATCGTGTCGTTTTCCTCGCTATTTACTTACATCGAATTATCGAATCAATTTCGTTACTTATAAATCAATATTTATCTCTTTTAGCACAAAACACATAATTCTACTAAATTATGCATGAAGAAAATGCACTTAACCACTCTATATACATATCGTCTTCCGACGCTCGGGGAATACGACCGTTGCCGAACAGTGACGAAGATTTCTATGCGCATTATCACTTTGGGAGACCTGTACATTGAATATATTAAAAAAGAAATAATTGAGGGGGGTTTAGAAACAGCAATAGAGCACGAATCCAAAAAAAAAAATCTGTCTGTTTGTCTGTGTGTCTGTTTGTCTGTGGGTCTGTTTGTTTGTACACGCTGATCTTCGGAACTACTGGACGGATTTGAATGATTTTTTTGTTGTTGTATAGGTATTAAGTCTGGGCAAGATATAGGCTATAATTTATCTTGGAAACTTGAACACCTGATGCAGAACCACAACAGACCAGCTGAACTATAAGAGATACAAAAATGGTACCATAGCAAAAATTGTTCCACGTGATGGGCATTTTCTGCTGAGAGAATAAATTTGAAGATCTGGAACACCTGATGTGGAACTCCAAGAGCCCAGCTACACTAACATATATATAGGAATGACGTTTTAGCAAAAGTTGTTCAATCTGATGAGCACTCTTTGTTGATTTATAAAAATCGAAGATCTGAAACACCTGTTGTGGAAGTCCGAGAGCCCAGCTACACCATAACACATATAGGAATGACGTCTTAGCGAAAGTTGTTCAATCTGATGAGCACTCTCTGTTGACTTATAAAAATCGAAGATCTGGAACACCTGATGTGGAACTCCAAGAGCCCAGCTACACCATAACACGTAGGAATGACGTCTTAGCAAGTGTTGTTTGGTCTGATGGGCATTTCCTGTTAACTTTTATCTTGGAAACAAACACCTGATGCAGAACCGCAACAGACAAGCTGAACTATAAGAGATACAAAAATGGTACCATAGTAAAAATTGTTCCACGTGATGAGCATTTTCTGTTGAAGATCTGGAACACCTGATGTGGAACTTCAAGAGCCCAGCTACACTATAACATATATATAGGAATGAAGTTTTAGCAAAAGTTGTTCAATCTGATGAGCACTCTCTGTTGACTTATAAAAATCGAAGATCTGGAACACCTGTTGTGGAACTCCAAGAGCCCAGCTACACCATAACACATAGGAATGACGTCTTAGCAAGTGTTGTTTGGTCTGATGGGCATTTCCTGTTGACTTTTATCTTGGAAACAAACACCTGATGCAGAACCGCAACAGACCGGCTGAACTATAAGAGATACAAAAATGGTACCATAGCAAAAATTGTTCTACGTGATGAGCATTTTCTGCTGTGAGAATAAATTTGAAGATCTGGAACACCTCGAAGATCTGGAACACCTGTTGTGGAACTCCAAGAGCCCAGCTACACCATAACACATAGGAATGACGTCTAAGCAAGTGTTGTTTGGTCTGATGGGCATTTCCTGTTGACTTATAAAAATGTATAGTCTGATGGGCATTTCCTGTTGACTTACAAAAATGAAAGATTTGGAACGTCTCAAATCGTCTCGCGCATCCCGTTGTATTCCCGTCCCCGGGCTCTTAAAATTCGACATCAGACGTTTCAGATCTTCGATTTTGACGACCCCGTTGTCGCTGGCATAAGCAACAGGATCCGCGTACGAAGTCGCGGGCAGAAGCTAGTCATAAATATGAGATGAACTAGAAAATCAGCTAATTTATACTTTTTAGGGTTCCGTACCCAAAGAGTAAAAACGGGCCCTAGTACTAAGACTCCACTGTCCGTCTGTCTGTCACCAGGTTGTATCTCATGAACCGAGATAGCTAGACAGTTGAAATTTTCAAAGATGATGTATTTTGGTTGCCACTATAACAACAAATAAGATAATCTAAAAACAGAATAAAATAAATATTGAAGGGGGGCTCCCATCCCGCGAGGCAGTGAGGCTCCTTGCTGGATTGCCGCCATAGAATCTGGAGGCGATAGTCCTCGCGCGCCTGCATGAATGACGCGCGGAGGCGCTACGCCAGGGGGAAACTCCGCTGCCGCGACAAATTGTCGCTCAGTGGACAGACTTCCGGCGGGATCTCATGGCGACATGGAGAGAGCGACTGTCGCAACCCCATGCAGGGCACGCCACAATAGTGGCGATAAGTCCCCTCTTTGAGGAGTGGCTTGAGAGACGCCACGGCATCCTCACCTTCCGCCTGACGCAGGTCCTCACCGGACACGGTTGTTTCGGGAAGTTCCTGCACCGAATCGGGCGGGAGGAAACCCCCAGGTGTTTCCACTGCGAGGATCGACCGGAGGACACGGTGGAGCACACGGTGGAGGTAAGCCCCGCGTGGGCGGAGCACCGCCGTGTCCTCGAAGAGGCGATTTGCCATTGCAGTGACCTCTCGCGTCCCGCCCTGGTGCAAGCCATGGTCCGGAGCGAGACCCGCGCCCACGGGCTATGGGCTAGCTGGCCGCCGCGCCCTCCGTCCGTCTCATGACGACAGACGGTGTCGACGGCGCGTTTGTGTTCCACGCGCGCCTCAAAGAGAGTCAGCAAAAGGAAGGGTCCATAAGGACCGATGCCTGCCGGGGTTGCGGGACTGTTCGAAAGAGATACCGTGGCCCCGGAACACAAAGGGCGATGAAGGAACATGGATGGGTTTTAGTCAGTAAAAGTCTGACACTCCCTCCTGCTCCGCCCAGAGCGGGAGGAGTCATTTGATGATTTCCCGTCCGAAAAAAAAAGGGGGGGGCTCCCATACAACAAATGTGTGTGTGTGATTTTTTGCCGTTTTATCTAATGCTGTATAGATAATGGTACGGAACCCTTCGTGCGCGAGACCGACTCGCACTTGGCTGGTTTTGTATAAATCATTATCATTACATATTATAAAACAAAGCCCTCCGCCGCGTCTGTCTGTTCGCGATAAACTCAAAAACTCCGAACCAATTTTCATGCTGCTTGCACAAATGGATAGAGTGGTTTTCGAGGAAGGTTTGTCGAGGTAAGTATATAAGTTTTTGTATACATTGGTTAAAATAATTATATTTGTTGGAGGGTTACGGGAACGGGATCAAAATTTCACGATTACTTTTGGTCGCGATAACCGACATCCACGCGTGTGAAACCGCGGGCATCAGCTAGTCTATAATAATTTTAATTCTAAATTATCATTACATTTTTGGTCAAAGAAACAGAGGTTGTCCAAAAGTGCATTGGGTTGATGATGTCGCCAAAGATGCTGAAAAAACCTCGATGAGCGAAGTACGAGGGAAGCCTACACCCAACAGTGGGGGATACCGGGCTGGAAATTTATGATGATCAATGTTTGTAAATAGTAAGTTACTTACGCAGCCAGTCCCTTGAAGAACTTGCCCATAGCCATGAAGTCGAGCTGGTCAGAACAGTTGAACACAACGCACTGCACCGCCAGGGCCTTGGCTAGATCCTGTAGGTCAACCGGAAATAGTTTAACAACCCCTCCAATAAAGAAGAGAATCGTTAAAATCGAAGATTATGCGTGGTCATGAACATAAAAAAGTGAGCCGTCGCGGGACGCCTGGCAGATGTGTAACATCGAAATTGAAAATCCTATGCCGGAATTCGAAGTCACGAGATTGTAATCCAGCGCTCTGTGCCCCAAGACCAGCTGACTTGTTGTAAATCGTGGCGAATTTAAGCTGCTTCAATAGGTCGGTAATGTTCGGGCCGGGTTCGATCGCCAGGCTCGCCACGAATTTTTCATTTGTTTTTTTGGTTTACCCTCGCATAAAGATGTTTCACATCAAAATATGCGACTCGACCTCCCCATTTTTTTTTCGGTTTAAAAAGCATCTTGCCATAACATCACGCCTGTATTTATCCACAGGGTAGACAGATTTGTGGTACCTATACCTTGCACATACGCCCTCATTTCGCCACGCAATCGGGGGTGAGTCATCTTTAAACGGGCCCAAATCCAGACTCCGTAGCTGCTACTGAGAAATTCCTCATGGAAAACCCCAATAACACTGCAAGACCTAGGAATATAACCCAGGACCTTAAGCAGGCCTTTCAACCAGGCAGTCCAAATCCATACTCCAGACATAATGGACGGAGAGCTATGGGCTAGCTCGCCGTCCGTCCGTCTCATGACGACAGGCCGTGTAGACGGCGCAGGAGTGTTCCACGCGCGCCTCAAAGAGAGTCAGCAATAGGAAGGGGTCCGCAAGGAACGATGCCTGCCGGGGCTGCGGGACTGTTCGAAAGAGATACCGTGGCCCCGGAACACAAAGGGCTGAGAAGGAACATGGATGGGTTTTAGTCAGTAAAAGTCTGACACTCCCTCCTGCTCCGCCTAGAGCGGGAGGAGAAAAAATGATTGCTAAAATAAGTACCTTAGTAGTCTCCGTTTTGCCAGTGCCGGCTGGCCCGGCTGGCGCTCCGCCGAACTTGAGGTGCATAGCACACATGAGCGTCAGGTAGCAGCGATCCGTCAGTGGCGTGATCACCAGACGACCGCTGGAACACAAACATGCCATAAGGGAAGAGAAAAAGAAAAGAAAAGAGGATGAATGAATGTACTATGTTTGTTACTCTATCACGCAGAAACTACTGAACAGGTTTTGTTGAAACTTTACGGTAATACAAAAATGGTGAGTTTTCGGAGGGCTGTCTCTTACACCCTATGTGGCTTATACATTAGGATAACACAATATAAAGATTTATTACAATGATAATGTGTAGAAAAAAATACCATACGCGGGCGAAGCCACGAGCGGAAGTTATGAAGGAAGAAACAAGTCGACACCATCATCAGCCTACAGCACTCCACAGCTGGACAAAGGCAACAAATGCACACCACTCAGCTCGATTGGCGGATCTTTTGATGTGAAACATCTTTATGCGCGGGTAAACCGTGAAAAATTCGTGGCGATTGAACCCGGCCCGAATAATCCCGAACATTACCGACCTGTTGAAGCGGCATAAGATCTACATATTCGCCACGTTTTACAACAAGCCAGCTGGTCTCGGGGCACAGAGCGCTGGGTTATAATCTCGTGACTTCAAGTTCCAATCCAGCATAAGGATTTCTTCTTTTGTGAATCGAGTCGTTAAGTTTTTATTTTATTTCATGTGATTATTTTTATATTGTCTTTTTATAAGCACATTACTCTTACAAAATAATTTCGATGTTTCATATCTGCCTGGCGTCCCGCGACAGCTTACTTTTTTTTTCAATTCTTCCTTACCAACCAACTCGCTAACATTTACTACTTTTTTTCATGGATAAAGAAAACAAGAACCCACCTGTTTCCCAAATATTCATTCTGGTACGTGAATACAGAGTTCAGGGCTTTAACGTCGCAGGCGTTGAGGCTGAACTGGCGGTAGTACCGGCTCGTGTCCAGGCTGGTCTCGTCCTGGTAGATCTCGGGGGTCTCGTCCGGTTCTAGTGGCCACGGCGGCTTTCTTACTTCGTAGTACCTGCAAGAATAATGCCATTGTTTCGGTTCATCTTTGAATTGTTTTTAACCCAAAAATGACGGGTTGTTATAAGTTTGACGCATCGTAGCTCCCGAACGGATGAACCGATTTTGATGTTTTTTTTTTCGTTTGAATGGTGAATTAGTCGGTAGTGTTTTTAGCTATGTTTGATGAAAATTGGTCCAAGATGGCCGCCGCCACAAAATGGCGGATTACATATTTTTACCTTGATTGCTTTTAATGTACACGTCTTTCTACATCTTTCTCACATCATCTTCCGGCCCTTGTCACATTCTACTAGAGGTCGTCGCAACACGTTATCTTCTTCCATTCTCCCCCCGTCAAACGTCACGACATCGTTTACCTCTTTCTCTTTCATAATCATTCGTAGAGAATCATTGTATAGAAATAATTAATGAAAAGATACCGATCGGCCGAGCGCACTGACGACGCACGCCAAACGAGAGTTTTTGTTATTTTGTAGGCGTGTGTAACTCTTTACGGAACCGACTCACTGATCCGGATCTTTGAAGTGATTCAAAAGATTGGTTCAGTACCAACGTTTTAAACGTATCATTTGGATCTGAAACATTACTTTGCTTTTTCTCATTCCGCGCGCGACGCGTCGCTCGCGAGGCGACTGAGCAATGAGCGAGCGAGAAAGGGAGATGGAGACACACTGAGTTACTTAATTATTATAAAACCTCGCGAGACTCGAGTAAGCGGGTGACATAATTACAATCTATACAAGTCAGAAAGAGATACCAAATGAGATGTGTATCGCTCATACTCTCACAGATTTTCTTTTATCGTTATCCGTGCACGTAAAAATGACCTTAGTGGTAATTTTACTTACGTATCAAATACTATACGGTCGTTTTTTGCATAAAATGTTTGCACTAACGACTAACAAGTTATCGTTTTACGTTGATATTTTATATCTTTTGAGCCGATGATCGAAATGAGCCAAATGAAACATATCAATGATTCGGATCATTTCAGTGATCGAGATGCAAATGTTCCAATCTCAAAAATGATACACTTTGCCCACCTCTATTACTTTGCGCGCCAAAGTTGACGCTTTCTTAATAGGCCCAAACTTTAAGGGGCGTGGCGCGGCGCCTCCGCATGTTTTAAGCGAAAAAAAATTAAATGGTCAGGCGGAAAAGACCACGATTGTTCATCACTCTTTTAATCACATGCGCTTCTACACTTTTCTCACATACATAAAATAACCAAGATTTTGTAACGACATTTTAGTTTAAAAGCGTAAGCGAGAAAGAAAAGAAAGTACATGCACACTCATGGACTTTCTTACCCATTCTTCTCCATAGAGATCTACGCTTTGGAATGGGCAACTAAGAACTTTCACAGATATTATGCCTCGTGACTGGGACTGGATATGTATGAAGTGTCTGTACAATGAAAACAAATGCTGTGTTCGTAAACGGACGGGCACGGTCTTGCTCGCACGCCGCCTGCGACGGCTCCAGGTCACACAGACAAGCCGGGGCTGCCGGACTGTTCGAAAGAGATACCGTGGCCCCGGAACACAAAGGACGATAAAGGAACATGAATGGGTTTTAGTCAGTAAAATACTAACACTACCTCCTGCTCCGCCCAGAGCGGGAGTAGTCATTTGGTGATTTCCCATGTTCAAAAATACGTCCGATATAAAATTACTGCATGGGGCACGCTGTCGGCAGATTCTGACATTTTAAGGCCTGAATTCCTGCTACGCTGATTGATGTCGGGCGCGTACGTCGGTCGCGCGTACGAGTATACATTGTGTTCTATATAGCGCCATACTGCGACGCTGACGTCAGCGGCACGTATGTTGCTACATATTAATAATAATAATAATCATTATCAGGCAACTAAGGGCCCATAGATAAAATACACAAAATAATATCTAACAACAATAATATACTAATACCTACATAATTATAAACCAGACACTAAAACCATACACGCAACGTTGTCGGCGTCGTGTTTCGCTGCGTGGTGTCGCGTAACCGCCCTCGGAAACGTCGATATTGCTCGCTGACGTACGCGACCGACGCCAGCGTAGCAGGAATTCAGGCCTAAAGCCCCAGCCCAAGGTAACTTACCTCAGCTGACAGATCCACTGGAAGTCGGACATGTTGCGCACGCTCTCGTCGACGAGCGAGCGTGTGACGTCACGCGCGTGGACCTCTACCACAATGAGTGCGCACAGAACCTCACGCTGGAAGAACGTTAGGTTGCCCTTCACCAGCGCACGCAGGCTGTCCAGCTAGGTATAAATAGAAAATATTATTAGTAAAACTTAGTACTTGACGCCATCACCATCTTCAATCATCATCATTCGTTCATTCTCCATTTTTTTTGCCAGTCTGAATAGTCTATTCTTCTTAAAAAAGTGAGCTGATGTTTCATTTCTTACGAAATTTAAGAGATAATTTTTTTGAGTTCCCTGACTTTCTTAATACTAAACCAACTACAATCTCAGTTGGTCGGATATAGTGTTTTAGATCTTTCTAGGAGCTCAAAGGATCGGAGAGCACAGAAGGAAAAAGTGAGCCGTCACGGGACGCCTGGCAGATGTGAAACATCGAAATTATTTAGTACAAGTAGTAGCTTAAGCTTAAAAAAAATAATAAAAAAAAATAATAAAAACAAAACGACTCGATTCACAAAAAGAAAATCCTTATGCTGGAATCGAACTCGAAGTCACGCGATTGTAACCTAGCGCTCTGTGCCCCGAGACCAGCTGGCATGTTGTAAAGCGTGTCGAATATGTAGATCTTATGCTGCTTCAACAGGTCGTAACGTTTGGGATTTTTCGGGTCGGTTCGATCGCCACGCTCGCCACAAATTTTCATTTGTTTTTTTGGTTTACCCGCGCGGCCGCGCCTATACCTAGATGTACACATCAAAAATTGGTTATTTTCTTGCCTGCTCAATATTAAAAAAAAAAAAAAGAAAGTCTGCTTTCCTGTAGCTAACTATTAAGAAACCTGCCCTTACTGCCCATTTCAAAATTATTTACCTTACCCGGCGGAAACAGGCGTTATGTTTCCAAATCATTGATCCTGACCTGCATCAAATTTTCCTCAAAGAACTGTTCCATGCGGAACTCTTCGATGGCGGTCTCGACACCGGCGGTCCAGGCGGTCTGCGAGCCCGCGATCACCACCTGCCCGGGCCAGCGCAGCACCCATTGATCGCGAGGAAGCTCCCACAATTCTTCCATACCCGCGACCAGGGTCAGCCGAACTGATGAAAAGAGCAACACACAAGGTATTCGCAGATAACATTTGCTTGAAAAATTTAGGATGGATCAAGCTTGGACAAGAAGGGTAATCAATGCCTTGCCAGGTGCCTTCTCTGTTTAAGAAGAAGCCTTTGTCTTGCAGAGGGATTAGTACATTACTGCAGCGGCCACCAACAGAGGCATTCATTGACGAACGTGCACACATACGTATGTCCATCAATGCCTAGTTGTGGCCAAGGCTTGTATTGTACTTTTCTCAAACAATGCGAAGAAATTAATACAATTTCTTTTCAAAATCAGTGATGCACACAATCAACAACGATTTTTCTCGTGTTGAAGAGTTCATTTGTTTTTTTTTTTTCAATAAACCGTTTTCTATTTTACAACCCAATTCGAAATTTAAATAAAATCTTTGATAAGTTACCTCCTTGGTTGCCATGTTTCAGAGTAAAAGATTGTTCCATTTTTAAATAACACGACAGATGATCATGAGTTTACTATGTAATTTATTTGGCCGCTGAACACGACAGATATGGATTTTCATACAACTTTTGCCGGGCGCTGGTCGCATGTATCTAGCCAGTTCAGCAATTTCGATTTATCTCGGCTCGGAGAAGATTGTCAAAATAATGTTCAAATTTCCAAGCATGTTTGAGAATAATACATTTTGATACAAGTGGAGAAAGTTTGTTATTGCATTCGAGGCGGAATTATAACACCCGAGCCGTAGGTGAGGGTGTTTTTGAGCCGAGAACTGCAATAACAAATGTCCACGTGTATCAAACGACGTTTTTCAATACACTTTTGAAGAAATAAAATAAAATATAACGAAAAATATTTTTGTCACGAACTATGAAACTATGATTTTAATTTTCTTTTTTTTTCGCGCTTTGCGTTCCCCAGGTTGAAGGAGAAGCAAAAGTATGAAGCCGTTAAACAGCCTAATATAAAAAAAATATTTATTTTATATTTTTGAATTCAGAACACAAATAAATGTTAATTTGTGTATAAAAGTAACTGTTAGTTTTTAATAATCATGTTTATCTATGATATTCTATTTATAAAGTCAATTTTGATATTCAAAAAATATTTATGCCGTAAAGACGCAGTGTTTTGCCGAAATTCACCTCAGACTAAAGGCATTGAACCAATTTGGACTAAGTACAGGTATAGTTATCTGTGGCAATTTTCATTACCGCACACGTGCGGGAAAATGGAAAAAAACGCACGCGTGTGAAATACATTGCATTGCATGTTGTACCTATGCATAGTACGTTATGTACCAGTTTTCGAGGAAGTGTATTGAAAAAGTAACATACTGCGTAATACTTAGGATGATTACTTGAATGCCTCATGGTATCTTCAAGCAGAAGCAGCCACTGTTCCACGTTACTGGAGGGGTAGAACTTGTATTTGAGCTCGACGACTTCGCCCTCGCTGGAGTGCATGTGAGAGATTAGCAGGTCCGGTTGGAAGGTCACCTGGAACCATGACATCCTTGTCATCGATCATTTCAATTTATACCGTATTACAATGAGCATCATCTGCCTATCCTTTTAGAATAGAATAGTATACTCTTTATTACGTACATCATAAAAATTACAGATACAAAATATAGAACATTTTACAAGGGGTGACACAATGGGCGGTCTTATCGCTGAAAGCGATCATTTAAAGACAACCTTTGGATGGATTTAAGGGGGAAGGAGGACTGCAGGTAGCCTGTGGTGTACCATTTACATAATAATATATACAATAATAAAATAAATATTGCTGGCCATTACACACAGCGCCATCTAGTGCCACACTAAGCAACGAGGCTTGTGTCGTGGACACCAGATAGTTGATATACTAACATAGATACTTTTTGTTTGTGAATACATACTTATTATACATATATACATCCATGACTCGGAAACAAATGTCCATGCTCATCACACAAACATTTTGCCCCGACCGGGATTCGAACCCGGGACCCTAAGAACGTAAGTCAGCCTCACTACCACTGCACCATTCGGGTCGTCAAAAAAAAAAACAAAAAAAAAACATACATATACATACATAAAACATATTACACTTAATATAACTAACCTTTTCCCAACTATTTTGGGGTCTGCTTCCAGTCTAACCGGATGCAGCTGAATACCAGTATTGTACAAGGAGCGACTACCTACCAGACCTCCACAACCCAGTTCATACTGGGTAATACGATACCATTTGGTAAGACTGGTTGTCAGACTTTTTGGGCCACTGACTCCCTGTAACGACAGTCAAAGATGGATAAATGACAGCCGGGACCAACAGCTTAACGTGCTTTCCGAGGCACGGAGGAAACTCGGTATGTAAGGGTGGTCACCCATCCACATACCAACCTAGGCAAGCACGGCTTAACCTCTCCTCCCGTAGCTCCTCCAACGTATTACAATGATTTAAGAGTGGACAAAACATTTGTCCTAAATCATATTAATTTACACCTTGAGGTTTTACCCGCGGCTGTATCAGCGCGGTCGGAAATCATTCCGCGGGTACAACCGGGATGAGTTTAAACGGAGCCCGTGTAGCTGAAGTTTTGGGTCAATTGTATTTGAACTTTGTTCCATCGACACTAGGGCATGCCCCTGGTTCTACAAATACCCGTTATTTCAAGGTATTTGTGAACCGGGTGCATGACTATTAGGGCACACTAAGAAGCCTGGCTTATTCTTGGCCAGTAAAAGTGACAAATTAGTTAAGAAAGCGCAAAACGTTTTTTTCTTCCATTCTCCCCTGTCAGCTGCACCGCTATCATAAATTACTTGGAGTAAGGCACTGGTCTCCATTAAAATGCTTTATGCGGCGGCCGACTTCAGCGTTTACGTTCAGATCGACGTCTGAACGCCAAGCACAGCGTTGCGGTCAATACATCTCATAGCGAACGACGACGTCTAGTTCACAACAGTAGTCGACAAACAATACTCGCGTCGACTACTGTTGTGTACATTTGCATTTAAAAATATTATTTTTATGTTCCTTGTCATTTTTATTGTATACTAGCTGTTGCCCGCGGCTTCGCCCGCGTGAAGTTCGGTAACTGTCCCACTGGATCATACTAACTAAAGGGATAATAGTGTCCTCCATGTTAATCCAGGTTATAAACTATCTATGTGCCACATTTCAAAATCATCACAATTATTATTATCACAATCACCATCACTATCACAACCGCCATCATTATCACAATCTCCATCACTATCACTATCACAATCACAATCACCATCACAATCCCCATCACAATCACTATCACAGTAACCATCATTATCATCAATTATCATCATTAACACAACCACCATAATTACCACAATCATTATCACAATCACCATCACAACCACCATAACAATCACAATCACTATCACAATCACAATCACCATCACAATCCCCATCACTATCGCTATCACATCACAATCCCCATCACTATCGCTATCACAATCACTATCACAATCACTATCACCATCACCATCACAATCACCATCAAAATAACTATCACAATCACCATCATCGTTATCACAATAATCATCATCGTAATCACAGTCATTATCACACTCACCATCACCATCACTATCTCAATCACCATCACAATCACCATCACAATCACCATTACAATCACCATAACAATCACAATCACCATCACTATCACAATCACAATCACTATCACAATCACCATCACCATCACAATCACCATCAAAATAACTATCACAATCACCATCATAGTTATCACAATAATTATCATCGTAATCACAGTCATTATCACACTCACCATCACTATCTCAATAACTATCACAATCACCATCATAGTTATCACAATAATTATCATCGTAATCACAGTCATTATCACACTCACCATCACTATCTCAATCACCATCACAATCACCATCACAATCACCATCACAATCACTATCACAATCACCATCACAATCACCATCACAATCACCATCACAATCACCATCACAATCACCATCACAATCACCATCACAATCACCATCACAATCACCATCACAATCACCATCACCATCACAATCACCATCACAATCACCATCACAATCACCACCACAATCACCATCACAATGACCATGATAATCGCCATCACAATCACCATCACAATCACCATCACAATTCCCATCACAATCACTATCACAATCACAATCACCATCACAATCCCCATCACCATCACTATCACATTCACCATCACAATCCCCATCACCATCACTATCACAGTCACCATCATTATCACCGATTATCATCATTAACACAACCACCATAATTACCACAATCATTATCACAATCACCATCACAATCCCCATCACTATCGCTATCACATCACAATCCCCATCACTATCGCTATCACAATCACTATCACAATCACTATCACCATCACCATCACAATCACCATCAAAATAACTATCACAATCACCATCATCGTTATCACAATAATCATCATCGTAATCACAGTCATTATCACACTC
The DNA here is from genome assembly GCA_905147715.2 of Xestia xanthographa. Taxonomy (NCBI): domain Eukaryota; kingdom Metazoa; phylum Arthropoda; class Insecta; order Lepidoptera; family Noctuidae; genus Xestia; species Xestia xanthographa. The sequence continues at coordinate 6,597,375 of LR990643.1, forward strand.
ACCATCACCATCACTATCTCAATCACCATCACAATCACCATCACAATCACCATTACAATCACCATAACAATCACAATCACCATCACTATCACAATCACAATCACTATCACAATCACCATCACCATCACAATCACCATCAAAATAACTATCACAATCACCATCATAGTTATCACAATAATTATCATCGTAATCACAGTCATTATCACACTCACCATCACTATCTCAATCACCATCACAATCACCATCACAATCACCATCACAATCACCATCACAATCACCATCACAATCACCATCACAATCACCATCACAATCACCATCACAATCACCATCACAATCACCATCACAATCACCATCACAATCACCATCACAATCATTATCACAATCACCATCACAACCACCATAACAATCACAATCACCATCACCCTCACAATCACCATCACAATCACCATCCCAATGACCATCACAATCACCATCACAATCACCATCACAATCACCATCACAATCACCATCACAATCACCATCACCATCACAATCACCATCACAATCACCATCACAATCACCACCACAATCACCATCACAATGACCATGATAATCGCCATCACAATCACCATCACAATCACCATCACAATTCCCATCACAATCACTATCACAATCACAATCACCATCACAATCCCCATCACCATCACTATCACATTCACCATCACAATCCCCATCACCATCACTATCACAGTCACCATCATTATCACCGATTATCATCATTAACACAACCACCATAATTACCACAATCATTATCACAATCACCATCACAATCCCCATCACTATCGCTATCACATCACAATCCCCATCACTATCGCTATCACAATCACTATCACAATCACCATCATCGTTATCACAATAATCATCATCGTAATCACAGTCATTATCACACTCACCATCACCATCACTATCTCAATCACCATCACAATCACCATCACAATCACCATTACAATCACCATAACAATCACAATCACCATCACTATCACAATCACAATCACTATCACAATCACCATCACCATCACAATCACCATCAAAATAACTATCACAATCACCATCATAGTTATCACAATAATTATCATCGTAATCACAGTCATTATCACACTCACCATCACTATCTCAATCACCATCACAATCACCATCACAATCACCATCACAATCACCATCACAATCACCATCACAATCACCATCACAATCACCATCACAATCACCATCACAATCACCATCACAATCACCATCACAATCACCATCACAATCACCATCACAATCACCATCACAATCACCATCACAATCACCATCACAATCACCATCACAATAACCATCACAATCACCATCACAATCACCATCACAATCATTATCACAATCACCATCACAACCACCATAACAATCACAATCACCATCACCCTCACAATCACCATCACAATCACCATCCCAATGACCATCACAATCACCATCACAATTACCATCACAATCACCATCACAATCACCATCGCTATCACCATCACAATCACCACCACTCTCAGAATAACTATCACAATCATCATCACCACCACAATCATCATCAAAATCAGTATCACAATCACCATCATCGTTATCACAATCATTATCATCGTAATCACAGTCATTATCACACTCACCATCACCATCACTATCTCAATCACCATCACAATCACCATCACAATCACCATTACAATCACCATAACAATCACAATCACCATCACTATCACAATCACAATCACTATCACAATCACCATCACCATCACCATCACAATCACCATCAAAATAACTATCACAATCACCATCATAGTTATCACAATAATTATCATCGTAATCACAGTCATTATCACACTCACCATCACTATCTCAATCACCATCACAATCACCATCACAATCACTATCACAATCACCATCACAATCACCATCACAATCACCATCACAATCACCATCACAATCACCATCACAATCACCATCACAATCACCATCACAATCACCATCACAATCACCATCACCATCACAATCACCATCACAATCACCATCACAATCACCACCACAATCACCATCACAATGACCATGATAATCGCCATCACAATCACCATCACAATCACCATCACAATTCCCATCACAATCACTATCACAATCACAATCACCATCACAATCCCCATCACCATCACTATCACATTCACCATCACAATCCCCATCACCATCACTATCACAGTCACCATCATTATCACCAATTATCATCATTAACACAACCACCATAATTACCACAATCATTATCACAATCACCATCACAACCACCATAACAATCACAATCACCATCACCCTCACAATCACCATCACAATCACCATCCCAATGACCATCACAATCACCATCACAATCACCATCACAATTACCATCACAATCACCATCACAATCACCATCGCTATCACCATCACAATCACCACCACTCTCAGAATAACTATCACAATCATCATCACCATCACAATCATCATCAAAATCAGTATAACAATCACCATCATCGTTATCACAATCATTATCATCGTAATCACAATCGTTATCATCATTATCACAATCACTATCATTGTAGTCACAATCATTATCATCGTTATCACAATCATCATAATCACAATCATCATCATCGTAATCACAATCATTATCATCGTAATCAAAATCATCATCATCACAATCATCATCATCATTATCACAATCATCATCATCGTAATTACAATCATTATCATCTGGATCTCAAAATAAATGCCATTTTCGTAATCAGCACCCCTGATAATCTCGGTATCAACACCCATATTGATTTTTAGACATTTCAACCCCATCGCACCCCAACAGGGAATGGTAGTATTTCAGGTCTGCCACATTAAATCTTAAAATCGTTGTTTTTGTAATACACCAGACCCAATTCACTATAAAAATAATAACTATGTTGAATTTCAGGCTTTGTTACCCCATTTCCCCCTTTAGGGGTTGAATTCTGAAAAAAAAAACTGAAACACAAACGTTAATTCATTTATCGATAGGAGTACTCCTGTTAAGTTTCGAATAAAATAGTCTAACTAATCTTATTTCCCCACGTAATCTTTGGACTCCCGTTCCAACCCCTAAGGGGGTGAATTTTGAAAAATCCTTTCTTAATGCACCCCTAAACCTCATAAAGAACCTTTGTGCCAAATTTGGAATCTCTAGACTCAGCGGTTTGGGCTGTACATTGATTTTTATACTTTGCCACCCCATTTCCCCCTCTTAGGGGTTGAATTCTGAAAAAACCTGAAACCCGTTTCTACTCATTTATCAATAGGAGCACTCCTGTGAAGTTTCGAATAAAATAGTCTAACTAATCTTGTTTTACCCATACAAACTTTAGATTCCCGTTTAATCCCCTTAGGGGTTGAATTTTGAAAAATCCTTTCTTAGTGCACCCCTAGACCACATAAGGAACCTACTCGCCAAATTTGGAATCTCTAGACTCAGCGGTTTGGGCTGTGCATTGATTTTTATACTTTGCCACCCCATTTCCCCCTCTTAGGGGTTGAATTCTGAAAAACATTGAAACCCGTTTTTACTCATTTATCAATAGGAGCACTTCTGTGAAGTTTCGAATAAAATAGTCTAATTAATCTTGTTTCCCCATACAAACTTTGGAGCCCCGTTTAACCCCCATAGGGGGTGAATTTTGGAAAATCCTTTCTTAGTGCACCCCTAGACCACATAATGAACCTACTTGCCAAATTTGGAATCTGTAGACCCAGCGGTTTGGGCTGTGCGTTGATAGATGAGTCAGTCAGTCAGTCAGTCAGTCAGTCAGTCAGTCAATCAGTCAGTCAGTTTCTTCTTTTATATATTTAGATTCATCTTTTCGACATTTTGTACTGACGCCAAATACGACATTTCACGCTACAATGCTTCGAAATAATTAGAGACGCGGCGCCAAGCGTTTGAAAGAGACCATAACAGTACATTTCTATAGTAAGCATCGTGACGCAGCGTACGGCGTGACGCTGTACGCGGCCGACGGCGTTTATAGGAGACCATAGCCTAAACTGTGAGTCCACTTGAGACCTGAGCCTTACCTTAGCAATATTCTCGAAGCACTTCCTTAGATGAGGTTGCACGGCCCTAGGGTTGCGGGACTGCGACAGGATCTCCAGTAGTTCATCATCACTGAGAAAGAAGAACCTCGGGAAGCGCAGCCGCTTCAGCTCCATGTACTCGTTGAGGCCGCGGGACACCACCGCTAGCAGATGGAGGGCTTCTTGAAGACTGTCCAGCAAACGACTGTCTGGACAGATTACCATTATCTGCGAAATTTGGAGAAAGTGTCTCTTTTTACCATTGGCGAAGTCACAGGTTTTGTTTTTTTTTTGTTAGTCCTCTACCCGTAAATACTAGTTTTATCGTGAACCAAAACTTAAAGAAAAACATGCGGGCAATGAGCTATTACTACTACGTCTAAACGTATAGAAGACAGCGCAAACAAAATCTGTGCGCAGTGCGGGGCGCGCGGGGGGCGGCGAACCCCGTACGTATATACATGTTCTGTAGCAAGCAAGCCACTGAGTGAACTGCGGCCGGCTGACCGCAGTTGAACGGAGCACAGATTTTGTTCGCGCTGTCTTCTCTATACGTAGTAGTAATAGCTCAATGCATTCGGGGCGGTCTTTGGTGACTGACGATAAAAGTGAAAATTAAGTAACTTGTGAATTGTATCGTCGAGCTGTGTGTGCAATTTTTTTTTTATTTGTTTGTTTATTTTTGTTCACCCAAAAAGTGCTCAACGCGCCTAAAGAAGTTTTCACTTCAAAAATGGCGATGCGATGGGGTGATCTAGTGAGGAAGTGAAGATTGTTAATCACCGATTTAAAACATAACATAATGCCTGTAATCCCCGAAGCGTTAGACTTGTAAGTCCCATGCAACAGGGAGCGAGCCCCTACTGCCATGAACTGGGCCCAAATCCAGACTCCGTGGCTGCTAATGTGTATTCCTGATGAATTCAATCGACTAGACCAGTGTTTCTCAATTAGTGGTACGCGTACCCCCAGGGGTACGTGAAGTTGCATCAAAGGGTACGCGCGGCTATCCGTAAAAACAAGAACAATTTCAGACAAAGATAAATGTGCACATTTGTCACATTAGCATCTTCGCCGATATTTTACTACTACTACGATTATTCTGATTTTCACTATTGTACTGTAATTTGAAGATAATAAATGTCATTTAAACTGACTTATTTTTTTATTTATCATTGGTACAATAAGGGGTGGTTCTCTATTGTATTACCTAACTTTTTTATTCATAATTTAAAGTGCCATAACTTTTTTTGTCCTAATCATCATTTGTCCGAATGATAACTTACCCGAAATTAATATCACATAATATCACATGCCATAAAATTGAAATCCCTAAATACAATATGCTCTAAACCCGTTTGTCATAAATATTACAATCAATAATATACAAAACACTTAAAATCGTTTTCAATAATAGTTATAAATACTAAATAAAAAAAAATTAAAGATAGAGAAAGATCTAAACTTAATAATATTTTAAAAACAAACCGGTATGTTCCCACACGTTCCCAAAAGGGAACAGAACATTGTTATTTTAATTGTGTCTGTAATTACGGGTACCTACAGTAAAGTAAGTATTACTTAGCTGTTGCTATGCTATGAACTTCTCTCAACACAACACATTTTTATACAATATTGCTCTTATGAAATTTTTAAGAATTAAAAAGTAGAACCATCATATCGCAGAAAGTTCACAATTAGAATCTTCTTTTGTTTTGGCATACATTTCATATAGGTAGTCACTAAAAGGCAGAAAATCAATCAATCAAACCGTCAATCATTATAAAACAGTTGAGTGTGAACATAATTATGTGGATTTTATTTTTCCCTGTAATAAGTATGCAAACATGCAGCAAGCATGCAGTAAGCATGCAGCAAGCAGGCAGCAAGCATGCAGCAAGCATGCAGCAAGCAGGCATCAAGCATGCAGCAAGCATTCAGCAAGCATGCAGCAAGCATGCAACAAGCTTGCAGCAACCATGCAAGCACGCATATAGTATGCAAGCAAGCATGCAGCATGCAAGCGAGCAAGCAACATGCAGCAGGCATGGTTTCTGTCACGGCTCCGGCGCTGCGGGGCTCCGGCGGTCCCACGCGAGCTTATCGTCGCAGATGTGTTTAACGCTCACCACCGCCGCTTCGGCTTGCTGGCCGGCTTCGCCGGCCAGCCTCAGCAGCGGCGGCGAGTGTTACAACCACCTGCTCCTCAACTCGCGGGCCGCCTCGCCCCTCCGCGCCTACGCGATTTTTAATTACACTCTAGGGGTAGGGCAGACAAGACTGCGTGGAGTCGGATTTACAGCGATTCGTTTCTGTCCCTAAAACCTAATTTTTGCAAATGTTTTAGGACCAAAAATTTTATTATACTTATATAAACATTAGGAATAATACACATTATATAATACAATACTTAGGATAATTGACTTTATGGCATATAAAATTAGAAGATTCAATTATTATAGTATTCGATATTATGACAGAACAGTTTTAGAAATAAAGATAATTATGTAAAACAAAATTTCGGGATTTTGAATATTATGGAAACTGAAGTTTATAGCAAACGTTTTATGGATAATGATTTTCGGACAAAAATTTTTAGGAGATCTAAGGGAGTACCATAAGGGGTACGTAGGTTTGAGGTCATTTTTGAAGTGGTACGCAGCAAAAACTAATTGGGAACCACTGCACTAGACCAACCAGGCAGTCCGATGTAAAATATTATGCACTCCATACTACAGACCTTAGGACAGGCGACTGCGGTAGACATAATGCGTCTCCAAATCCTATCCATAGTGCCATACTTCTTCGTCTCCATGGGCAGCTGACGTGCTATGTCTTCCGAAGTGAAGATCGGCTCCAGATACATCCATTGTCTGTTAAAAGGTACAAGTAGTTGTTCCAAAAGCTAAATTTGTTAACAGCACCGTCCACGTCCACATTTGAGTCTTATATTTTCGTCAAAACACATAAAAAAAATTACAGTATTCACCAAAGGATTTGTATAGGTACATACAAATCCTTTGGTGAATACTGTAATTTTAATACCCATTATCCCGATAACTTTCCCTTGCCAAACATAAAAACTGATCTGTATAGAAGAAACTGTTACCCCATGTCAATTAAATTATTTTTGAACACCCTTTAGCGCAGGCCACACCGCCAGCTAGCGGGCGGGCGAGCGAAGCGAACGAGGCCCTTTTCATACTTCGTTCGGCTTTTTCGGTAGCTCGCGGTGTGAACCGAAGTATGTAAAGAGGTAAAACGATGTTCGCCCGCCCGCCCGCTAGCTGGCGGTGTGGCCTGCGCTTTAACGCACTAATATCGTAATGTACTATTAACACCTCACTAAGTTCCCAACCTAGTGCAATAATAGATAGGTAAGTTAGTATGACAGACATGAGGGACCGACCCTAGAGATAGTGTCTGGTGAGCTGCTGCCCGGCTGTTGATGTCGATTTATTCGCCCGGATAAATTTAACATCGCGTACGTCGCGGTTACCAAGTTATCCGCACGATATGTCAGTATAGTTCTAGATGTCGCTTAGGAGGCATTTGTAAGAACTATGGATCATCGGCATCACCAACATACTTCTGGCACTCGATCCATTCATCCACCACCTTCTGAGTAAGGCGAAGCTTATCGTCCCACTCCTGGATTCGAAGCTCGAACGCCGCTTTGAAAGGGCTGAAGCCAAGCTGCTGAGTTCCTAGAAGATGTTCGTCCAGTAGCTGCAAGGTTTCGTCTGCAATTTTCATGATGAAGGTACCTAGGAGAAAATGTGGTTATTGGTAATCACATCTGTCACGGCTCCGCTAAACTGTAGATGTTGCGTTTTTAGTTAGATTCATAAGGCTGATCTGACAGAAGATGCGTCGGGCGTATCGTTTTTTGTACGATTGACGTACTAACACATAATCGGGTACGTGTGTGAGCTTGGATGTTTTACTGTTCTACTGTTACGCGACCGACGATGCGCAGGACATTTTCCGTCAGATGTGCGATCTGCCTAAATCTCTCGTCCTCTGACTGAAAACAAACAGGTTGAGAGGGTTTTTGACCGATTCCGAACGGTTCTAAATGTATTCATATTCAACATGTACTACAGTACAGAACTACAGTACTGTATTTATGTACTTACAGTGAGAAGTACTTATAACAGTACCTTTTTTTTCGGATGAGAAATCATCAAATGACCCCCTCCCGCTCTGGGCGGAGCCGAAGGGAATGTCAGACTTTTACTGACTAAAATCCATCCATGTTCCTTCTTAGCCCTTTATGTTCCAGGGCCGCGGTATTCCGCAGCCCCGGCAGGCATCGGCCCTTGTGGACCCCTTCCTATGGGCTGACATCTCTATTAGGCCTATTATATCATTCGTACTTTAATATGGGAGAGATGGAGCTGTACAGGACGTCTAGCTTCGTCTCTTTCCGAAACCACTGAAGCCCCAGCTCTAGCTTACCGGTGGACTTGTAGGGGCTCATCTCCAACACCTTGTTGGCCCAGTCGCCCTGCATCTTGTCCAGCGACTGCTCTATGACGTACTCTTTGCTGGCCAACTCGCCGATCTCCGCAATCAGCTCGCCGTGTGCCGCCACTCCCTGCTTTATACACATTTGGAAGGTCTGCTTTTCGTTCATTGTTACCGTTATACCTAAGGAAAACAACAACCATCTAACTTTTTCTGTCCAAAATCGTGATATTTTCACACACACACACCATCATTTTTCAGCCCGGAATAACCCAGTAGTAACAGGTCTGGCACTTTCTGATGCCGTACGTCGCTCATTGAAAATTTCCCCATGCATGCATGCATGTGTGTAATGCATGTGTGTGTTTTTTCTTCACTTAAACCAATAAAATACAGTACTATAAATCCAAGAAAATAATTAAAAGTTAAGTTCAACTACTGCTTGTCGCTTAAAAAAATATTAAACTCCTACAATTTTTTACGACAGTTCAAAAGTCCGTGACTTTGGCGGTCATTCATGTCATGTTATTAGACGTCATTTCCCTCTATCTGCCTTGTTTACATATTTTTTTTACATTGAGCTTAAGAACTTAAGAGCTTACCCATAATATAATAATTTTACTAAATGTATGTGCGTTATTCAAGCAAACATTGAAATAACAACACTGTTATAATAACATCTTTGTGAGTGAACTTTAAGTAGTTTTCATATAAAAGTGTTTCTTTGACACAACATTTGACGTCACTACCGGCGACGATGCGTTTTAAATTTGCGTTCTGTTTCCCCAAAAACACGCTACATAAAATATTAAATTGTAAAATAAGTGTTGTATTAGAAAGTTAAACAAGTGTACCACAATGTTTAAATGAGCCCATACAAGGCATTTTTAAGGAATAAAAAAAGTTTTGAATTTCTTGCATCATCATGATCATCATCATTTCAACCGAAAGCCGTTCACTGCTGGACATAAGACTATTTTTTGCATATTCCCTATTATTTTAACATTTATTTTGGGCTACGCCCATAGTGTTAGTAACAATGATCTTAATTACTGGTGTTAGTAGACAGACATGGTTTATTTTGTGTGGAATTTCGCCCAATGTCGCAGCATTGGAGAGTCACTCAGGATTTTGTTGGTACTGCCACGAGCAAGCCATCGTCAACCCAAAGGGCTTTTGGACAGCCCTGATTTCAGTGGCAAGCCATCGTCAACCCAAAGGGCTTTTGGACAGCCTTGATTTCAGTGGCCTATCTTGTGAAAAGTATTTGTCTTTCAAACCTACATAGGCACTTAAGAAACTTCAGCGAATAGTTTGACGGTTCGGGTTGGTCATTTCCTGCATACACATGCAGAAGAATCAGCAAGAAACTCCATGTTGCAAGCTAAACCTGCCTTACAACATACTGTTACTGATACTGTTAACCTGTATCATTCCACAGCTAGGCAATAGCTTCTCCCCTTGACTTTCAGGTTTTTCGATCCAATCCAATGTGGTTCACTGGTCGTTGGATTTGTCCAGTTCGTTTATGGTAGTCTCAAAAACCGAAAATTCTCATTGCGGGAAGAAAAGCCCCCAAAAACGAAGATGATGAATGGCACCCTCAAATAGTGTTATTTTACCAGCTTTTTCCATGAATTCGTTCCAGTGGCGCTCCTTCATGCCAGGGTTCCTCACTGCTTGTATGACCGATATCAGTGGTCTGAATTTATCGATAGCATCCTGTAAGTACAGGAAAGGTTGGGTTAGGTATAAGACCAGACCGAAGCGATCCCGCCAGTACTCGTCGACGGGAGGAACCATGGCGCCGTCGCTTTGGGCGACGCATGTGCTCTCTGGGCACGGTTGCTTCGGGAAGTACTTGTTTCACATAAGCAGGGAGCCGGATATGTTCGGAGCACCTGGCTCTATGCTTATGCAACACACGCGGCCAGCGTATACAGCGCGGCATACGCTGGATACCTACCTAACCTATGATTCCAAAGTTGCTAAGCAATTGATTTCCCTGATTTTACATGCGTGATGTTCTTACCCGTATAGTATTCGCAACGTACTGCACTTTGGGCATGTCCTGGAAGGTGCGCACGCACTTGACGATGGTCTTATAGTACTCGTTGACGAGCGGTTCAATAGTGTCCGCGTCCACGTACATCAGAGGATTGTCCAGCCATATCTCACGGGCTTTTAGGAAATCTGTAACACGACTGATTGTAAGAAGACTAACTTCTTCTCTCTAAGCGTTTTAAATAAGTTAATCTAAATTGAATTGTTGAGTTTGGCACTTTCAATAGCGCTCAACTCGAAAATGATTTCCAATTCGTACCGCAATTCTCACTGCAACATTCTTTGCGTCCAAGAGACCAATCGAGATGAAACCCAAAGCCAGCCACACATCGATGGACTCACGCTTATTGCCGAGATTTGTCAGCCGCAGAAGCAAGCTTTTGCAGTCTAAAATTATTTCAGCGTTGACAACTCACTGTCCGGGGGCTTGGTAAAAAAAGTAAATGATAAAGTGTTCACCTGACGCGGTGACCCATAGGTTCCTATAGGGCTCGAACTCCTTAACTAGCCTATTGAGATCAGTGAATGCAACAACGGGCTGTCCAAACAGTTTTTGGCGGGTGTTGAGGACCCGGCCCCAATCCTGTGCGTCCTTCATCGCTTTCCATGCCTTTTTTATGTCGTTGGCTATCTCGTGAACCTGGCAGAAAAAAAGACGTTTTGCTTTTAAATTAGATGAAGTTACATTTAATTCATAACATACTAACTTAAAAAGGGAATAAGTATTTTTGCACTACAAACAACTTAGTAACAGCAGCGGAAGGTACGTTTTTGAGCAAAAATGTGCGCACAGTGGTAAGTTCGTGTTGTTGGTTGGCTTTTGGTTCACACTGACGCGGGCGGACTTTTAAAAGTGTCAACTGATGTATTACCTTATAGAAGTCATATTGAAGAGTGAGAGTCATACACTGTGCGGTGAACATATCGATCTTATCGTATAACGTCTGCTCGTCTTGCTGGTGCAGCTTCCAGAACTTTTCCTGTTCTTCCTCCATGAATAGAGTCGTCTCATCCACCTGTCAGAACATAGATGTCACTAAAAGTCACAAAATAGCCTCAACAAGTACACTTTCCGTTATTTTACCGCGAAAATAAACCACATTTCAATGAAAATAAAGGATCCCACCAAAAACATTTTCATGTAAAATGTTGTCAAGACAAGACCATATGACTCGCACTGTCAAAAAGTTATCAGATCTCATGTAGAGCCAAGCTTCTAGCTCTATATGCCCTAACTCTACAAGGTCTCTAACTTCACAAACTCTACACCTCAGTCAAAATATATGGCTTGGCCATTTCGCTACATTCACATGGGCGTACGGTTAAAAACGTATCCACTGTTTATTACTTTTCTGTTATACAATAGTTCTTGTAGTAACGAAACGGCCAAGCCATATATTTTGACTAAGGTATAAATGAACTCATCAACGCGAGAGTTTTAATTTCCTCGCATTATTTGAGACAAGTACTATACAAGCCTTGGCCACAACTAGGCATTGATGGACTTACGTATGTGTGCCTAGGCTTCGCCTCGGCCCACATTTACACGTTCGTCCCTCAATGCCTCTATTGCTGGCCGCTGCAGTAATGTACTATTGTACAAACCATACCTGTTTAGTTATTTGTAGAGGCCATCCAATAGCTTCCCACAGGGCTCTGAAGTCGTCGCTTTCTAACGACATGAAAAATGCATCCAGAACGTCGTAGTCCTGTTAATATTATTTAGTTAAACATCTTTAAACCTAATAGGGGGGAGATTGTGATCATTCATAAACTATTTCAGGATCCATAATCATAAAACAAGTTTTATATTAGAATATTTTATTAATAAAAATATAATTAATTTGTGTAAAGATGATTAAACGAATATAAATTCTATTATTCAGGTAATTCACACCCATTGCCATTTAAACACAAATAAATCATTAAAATTTAGAATAAAATAAAATCTAAATTGAAAACCGCTTTCAATAAATGATTTCTACATAATTTAAAAAGCCTTACCGAGTGAACTTTCTTCATTATGTCATCCTGCGTCTTCAGCGCAAATGGTATCGATTCCATCCACTCCCTGATCTCGAACACGTGCTCTATAGTATTAGGCTTCTCCCCTAACTTTCGCATGATGTTCTTGTAGGCCTGGATGACGTCATCCACCGCGATACGTACCTCCTCCGCCCACATTGTCAGCAACGCTTTAATTAGTTCCGATCGTTTGTTGACGAGCAGTTGCTGAAAAATAAGTTGCTGGAAAATGAGGTTAGGTGCTCGCTTTATGATCGGAAATTATCCCACGGGGATAATATTATGATACTCGAAGATAATGTAGCTCTCCATCAGTGAAAGAATTTTCGGAATCGAACCAGTAGTTCTAAGATTACATCTAACCATACAAACTTTACCTTTTACACTAGCTACGGTTTTTGTTTTAAAACGTTCACTGTTTGCGAAGTAGAAACAATAATTAAGCAATCGCGGTGTTGGCGACTGGCTTTGGATCGAAACTTTTTTACAAGTTTATAATATTTTAATATTTTGAATGATAGTGTTCCATTTTGTGTTCGAGCTGTGTCATAACATTGTAAAATAGTATTACCTATAATTATAAATAAACCAATATACTCATACGTGCCTCTATCATTCCAATAAACCATTACGGTCCACTGCTCCAAACACGTGGTGTTAGTCCCAATACCAATGGATCATGGGACAGGGAAAGAGCTAAGGTTATCTTTTTAAACTCGAACCTGATAAATGCATGCTTGTGAAAACCGTCATCATCATTATCATTCACTTGCCCTTAACTCAATTGATTTGGGGTCGGCGCAGCATGTTTTAAAATTCCACGTTTGTCATCACCTGCCTAGCCTTTTCCCAAGTTTTATTGGGGTCGGCTTCCAGTCTAACCGCATGCAGCTGAATAGCAGTATTTTACATGGAGCGACTGCCTATCTGACCTCCACAACCCTTCTAGCACTGGGTAATACGATATCCCTTGGCTTACCAAGGGGTAAACCAGTCTTAACTGGTTGTCATACTTTTTGGGCCACTGACTACCTGTAATGACTGTCAAAGATCACAAATGACAGCCAGAACCAACTGCTTAACATGCTTTCCGAAGCACAGAGGAAACTCGGTATGTAATGGGTGGTCACCCATCCACAGACCAACCTAGGCAAGCACGGCTTAACCTAAAGATCGACCCGAGCGGCTGTTATTATTTAGCCACGAGCTCCTCATTCCTCCACGTTTGTAAAAACCATAAAAACACGAACAAAAGCAAACCTTTAAGGAGTCAACGTTGATGGTATAAGGTCCGATGTTTATGTATTGAGGTAGCCTCCATATGAGATCTTGCTTCTCATCATAATGTATCTGAACTTCGTCTTTGGTCTCTGAAGCTGAATGTTTCTCAAGTCGAAAATTCCTGTACCAGGTAAAGAGGATTTAATACTAGCTGTTGTGGATGATTAGCGACTTAGGTTATGTCATGTTAGCCAAACATAGGTACCTAGCTATGAAAGGATTGCACATAAAAAAGTCAAAAATGCACTTGTTCTCACTATCATTAAGATCATTTTTTTGTACTAGACCATACCTGGGAACCTTCTAGTTACGGAGATATTGGAGGTCAAAGTTCCAACTTTTTCACAATTTTTTTTTTTTCAAATACTAGCTTTTAAGGTCATAACTTTACTTTATACAGGATGTAAAAGACCTCATCACGAAGCCGTCAACCAAGCATTCTGTACATCAAACTAAGTAACTTTACGCAAAAATTATTGCTGGGAAACGACTTTTTTTTTTGGGGTGAAAAATCATGTTTTGTGGTAAAACTCAATGTAACGCAATCAAAAAATTGTGCTGATGGATGGATTGAATAGTACGGGGGTCGTGGATGTATGTAAAGTAAAAATCTTACATTAAAAACTTGTATTTGAAAAAAACTTGTCAAAAAGTTGGAACTTTGACCCCCAATATCTCCGCAACTAGAAGGTTCCCAGGTATGGTGTAGAAACAAAAAAAACCGGCCAAGTGCGAGTCGGACTCGCACACGAAGGGTTCCGTACCATTGACTATATTTAGTATTTCTTGTTATAGCGGCAACAGAAATACATCATCTGTGAAAATTTCAACTGTCTAGCTGTCACGGTTCATGAGATACAGCCTGGTGACAGGCAGACGGACAGACGGACAGACAGCGAAGTCTTAGTAATAGGGTTCCGTTTTTACCCTTTGGGTACGGAACCCTAAAAATGATCGCAATAACGGGGAGAACAAGTGCTTTTCGGCTTCGTTAAGAGGTGTTTTACACCCTTTATACCTCCAGAACCCGTTTATTAATTAAGAAATGCGCATAAGCACAATGTTTTGAGCGAATTACATTGAGTTCAACCGTAAAACGTGAATTTTCACCCCAAAAGTCGTTTCCCAGCAATATTTTTTGCGTAGAGTAACTTAATTTGATGTAAGTACAGAATGCTTGGTTGACGGCTTCTTGAAGGGTCTGTTTACACCCTGTATGCTTCTTTGAAAACACAACAATAGGGTATATGCATGATTTTTTTTATTACTCTAAACAAAGCGTATTAACATCAGAAATAGCCAAGTGAAATTATTTTTTAAATATCTATTAAAAATACTAAGTTATAAGCATTTGAAACTGCTGATTAGACCATACAACGAATGACGTCATTCTCTGCATCGACGTACAAAATCCATACTAAATTCCGTGTATCTAGAAAGAGATAGAAACAAAAGTTTAAATGGTTATAACTTTTGTGTTATTTGGCCGATTTATGTCTTGTTTCCGCTTTTTGTCATTATTTTTATAAGTAGTACTTTAACATTCCGTATCGAAATAAACAAAAGAAAATGTATGCATCCCCCTATTTCAATCGGACGGTCCGCCTGCTTTTTGCAACTCAACCATTTAAAAACTAGTTTGCTATCAGTACTATACAGACTGAGACAAATTTCTAGCACGTTGTAAATAAAAAGGAAATAAACGCTCAATTTGAAAGGAGAATATTAAGAAAAGCTTAGGGGCTTATCTAAGGGGCCGCCTCCACGAGCGAGAGAATCGCGGCTATTTGACGTATTTCTATACGAAAATTACGCCGCGATTCTCTCGCTCCTGGAGACGGCCCAAAAGAGAGTGTATAGAAAAACGTGGCAAGGACGATAATATCGCCGCGATTCTCTCGCTCGTGGAGGCGGCCCCTAAGGCATGCGTCAAAAGTGAAGGACTTGTAAAAATATGGTTTTATTTGACATCTAAATAAGTATTCCAATCTGCCCCAAACTACTTTTATTAACACTCAAATAAACTAAACTCGCACGTAATAAATAAACAGTCGATCCCCAAGTACTTACTCCACATACTTCTCAATATCCAACACGTATATTTCCCTGTAACAGTCATACTGCTTCATATAAGCTATCAACGGGATGATGGATTTCGTGTACGCCTTCAGTAACCTCTCCCGGTACTCACACACGTTTGGTTCCATCAGACCTGGGGATAACATTGACAAGCAAATAAATTAGAGGCGTGGCTAGTTTTAAATGGCCTTTAAATCAGTCGAGTGTCTAGTGAGCAAGTTGCTCACGAGTTTCATACGCACTTTTTTAACAAACTTGCGAGGAAAAACAAACATGTATTGCATAAATCGTTTTACCACCCAACACAATTAATGCGATACAAACAAATTAGGAAAATTATGGGAAATGGCGCGCAAGTTTTTTTGTTTTTTTTTTGCTCGCGCCAAATGTAAGGTGATTGATTACATACAGCCTATTTCAAAATTATAATTTTAGTGATAAAATGAAAATATTTTATAACAAATTATTGTGAATTATAAATACTTAATTTCATAATAATAAATGTTTTTTCGTCTTAATTAGGGACACATTTATTTTAAAAAAAATGGATTTTCAGCGGCATAAAACCTCTTTGTTGTTACAAAAAAAACTATTACCCAATAAAATTGAAAATGCTCTGTTTACTCGCATATAATTTGCAGTTAGGTACTAACTTGACTTCGTAGGGAAAATTCTATTATGCACTAGTGTGTATTATTACTTATGCACATGTGTGTTATAGTTCGGTTTATGGCCTTATGAACGATGTAATAAGGCTCGCTTTACGAGCAAGTGTGTTGAAAAGTAATTTAACGTGAAATGTAACACGATTTCCGTGTGTGGACGGCACTACGAGCATTACATGAAACGCTTGTAGGTGTGTGGACGGCACTACGAGCATTACATGAAACGCTTGTAGTGCCGCCCACAAACAGAATTCGCGTTACATTTCACGATAAATTACAATAAATAATGTAAATGTAACTGAAAATCGGTTTAAAACAGCATTATTCTAATCTTACGTGGATGTAGGCAAAAGATGAAACTAGACGTACTGTACAGTTTAGAGATGACTCACCAATGGATGTGAGGAACAGCTCCTTATCAAAGACCAGGCCGGTCATGATCATGGGATGCACTTGAGCAATGAAATGGCTGCGGTAAAGCATCTCACGGAACAGACGCTGAATCACTATCTGAAAGGTGAGTGTACATAGACGTGCGCCTAAACCTCTGGGAATTACAGCACGCGTAACATGACCACCGTAGAAATGGGTTTTGTCGACGGATAATTTAAAAAAATCTGCCAAGTACAAACTTAACTTTGCTGTTAGATCCCATGAAACGGCTAGTGCACTAACCGCAAATAATAAGTTTGTAATAGTAAAATCGCTTGTTTTTATATACACTTAATAGGGACTATAGACCTTAGAATTTTTGTTATAAATTTCAACTTGCTAGGTCCACCCGTTCCTGAGAAAATCGGTGGTGACAGACGCACAGACTGACAAGAAAGTGATCTTTTAAGGGTTCCTTTTTTACCTATTGAGGTACGGAACCCTAAAAATGACAGATTTCTTTTGTTGATTTGCTATATTGTCGATTCTTCTGTCGGCATCGACCAAACCCGTTTTTACGGTGGTCATAAATGATAATTATATTTTATTAATCAGATATGTTGTAAGCGCGCAATCGTGAAGACGCGAAAACGGGCGAATTGGCTTTTTTGCCTTTATTCTGCGTGTATGTGTGCTGCCGCTGCTGCGCGGAACACTTTTTTCGGTGGTTTTGTAGGTGTATAACATATCTGTTTATTAGAATATCATTGGTGGTCATTGTGTTGTTTTGTTCTTCACGACATAGTGTGAACAGGGTCTTATAGTGCAGGTGCTCTAAATAGTTAAGTTTGCAAATTGTGAGGGCCGGTACTACTAGTGGTACTACTAGTATGTTTAGATTCTAATTCCAAAGAATAATAAAAAGTCATGTCTCGGTGTCGTTATTTGGAAAGTCTGAGCTATTCTCAACGTTAATCTGATGGAATACGGTCCTCACATTTTGCATACTGACCTCCGTCTAGGACTCGGTCTGTTAGGAAGAGCACATTTAGAGTGACGACACAAAAAACACAAAGTATGAGATAGCGTATGCATCCTTTCACATCGATATGACGTACGGCGTGCTTTTATTTGTCTTCTGTTTGTATAGACGTTGGACGAACGCCGTCGATCAATGTGTTACCATGATAAAAAAAATCGGAGTAGTCTTTGGGGACTGCCGATAGAAGTGAAAACAAAAAGTACACAGGCCCCGCCCCAGTCGTAGCACTGGTTATGCACCGCGCATGCCTATGTGGTGCTACGCCGTAGCGGATGCTACGAGTGCTACGAACGGCTACGAAGCGTGACCGCACGTTACGTTACGTGACGATGAGTTCAATGTTTTTCCTTCACCCAAAAAGTGCTCAACGCACCTAAAGAAGTTTTCACTTTAAAAACTAAAGCCTACCCCAAACTGCTGTGGATCCGTGGTGTAATAAGGTCCATTTTCCGACATCATGAGGCTGAAGTAGAACAGGGTGACAGTGTTGGAGCGGAAGGGGGAGTTGATCAGGTCTGTCGAGTCCCACTCCCAGTCGTCTTCACACCAGTACGTGCACAAACACGGTGTCTCGCACATGTTCACGAACATAGCCATCGACTGCTCTATGCAGTAGCGGAGAGCGTACTGACATGCAAGTTATAAACATCAGAGATACTTATCGGGTGTAAAAATAACCTTCACTTTTTGAACGCCATTGTATCATATATACGTCACAAGCAAGCGGGTGCCCTGGGGCCCAATTCTGTAAAATTACCAACTTGTCAATAGTGTGTAAGTAGTGTCTCAATACGCTAATCATTGACATTTGGTATTCTACAAATTATCTATGGTCATTGACTTACCACTGTAATGCCATTGAAACGCCATAGAAGACTATTGTAATAATTGGTATTCTGCTCCACTATAATGTGTCAATGTCATCATGATGGCCAAAGTTACGGTAGTCAGTAAATATTTTAAGAGTATTTGAAAGTTTTGTCTATCGTGTTTGAAAAGTGTTTTGGCCATCGAACCACCATTGTGAAGCCAACAAAACTTTAACTAGCCAAAGTAAACACTAAAAATATAGTACCGCCACACTATCGACACACTACTGAGACACCAGTGAAACGCCATTAAAGTTTTTGCGGAATACCAAATTTGCAACAGTGGCAACATAATGTCTGTAGTGTGTCGATAGTGTCAATGGCGTGTTGCTTGACACAAAGTTACAGAATTGGTCCCCTGTACGCCGAACGGCACAAATATGTGACAAAATGGTAGGTGATATTGTGGCTTGGCGTGGAGCGCACGCGCGTGCGTTTAAACTCTGGCGTTTAAAAGGTTCACGAAGCCGAAAGGTATTAGTTCTTCCCGTCATTGCATTTTTTTTTGACAAGTTCCAACTATTTCCCAATTTTTTTTTTAAGTTACAAGTTTATAATGTTAGTATACTTTACTTTAAACATCTTCACGACCCCCGTACTATTCAATCCATCCATCAGCACAATGTTTTGAGTGCGATACATTCAGTTCTACCAAAAACATGATTGTTCACCCCAAAAAAAAAGTCGATGTTACGTGGTTAAAGATTACCTGCATTCGAAACCTGACGAGTTGCATGAATCGGCAGATCTTACTGACTCCATAGAACTCCCAATTCTTCTCGTATATATTGAACCAACTGTTAAATAAACATATCGATTGAACAGATGTACAGAACCTACCCAAAGGCATCATAACCATATGCAACAAAAGTGAAAAGATACATACCCTTTGCCGACATCTCGAAACGACATCCTTATAGCATGCGCAGTTTGATTCAGCCAAGAAATATTCAGATATTTTAACATCTGGAAAAGTATAATAATTATGGGTAGCTAAGTGAAAGAATGATAAAAAAACAAGTACCTATCTTGATTTAGCACACGAGGTTGTCGACATGTGGTACGTGGACACTGCAATCATTGTACCGATAGTCGTTACGGTTAATGGACCAATAACAAAGAGCCTCGACCAACACCCTAACGAGGCTCTCATTGCGCGGCTGGGTCAAACGCTTGATTCAGAAAGCAGTGCTCCTGGACACGGCACGCATAGTGAGGAGGTTCCTCTCTCTGGAGCCCTGGCCACCAGCAGCTTGGACCTTGACCCTAATGCCGATGGACCATCTATTTTATATACTTTTGTTTTTAAAATATTTAAAAATGTAATTAATAAGAGAAAAGATGAAGAAAGGAGGAAGTGATTGGGTAAGTAAATCCATCCAGTAACAGAAGAACTAAGCCCTAGCCTCTTTTAATTTTCATTGCTAGCTCTATTTTAATGGAGTCTTGTAGAGAGCTGCATACTTGTGTAAATTATAAATGATTTTATACTTGGGCTACCTTAATTAGTCAAGCTCATACAGCTTAATGTTATTTTTTTTAAGTTTTTTATCCATACTTGGCGTTTTTATTTTAATACACCTGAGCAAGAATTTGTAATAAAAACCGGCCAAGTGCGAGTCGGACTCGCGCACGAAGGGTTCCGTACCATTATTTGAAATAATTTTATTCTGTTTTTCAGTATTTGTTGTTATAGCGGCAACAGAAATACATCATCTGTGAAAATTTCAACTGTCTAGCTGTCACGGTTCATGAGATACAGCCTGGTGACAGACAGACGGACAGACAGCGAAGTCTTAGTAATAGGGTTTCGTTTTTACCCTTTGGGTACGGAACCCTAAAAACACACAGGGCGTGTCAACAGCACTGAAAATGTTAAACAGTTCTAGATTCTATAATCAGTGAACTGCGTAACGATCTTATAGCCTATTGTTTCCTACATAACTTCTCCTAGAACCTCTTACTTTTATACCCACGTGGGAAGTTAAACGTACCATAGACGAGCAATGTTGTTGCGCTGCGTCAAATTCTGCCAAAGTCGCGTTCCTGCCGAAGTTGGTCGTGAAGAACAACATCCCCTCTACCTGGAATTTATATGACATCATTGTCCTGCCCTTATCATGGGTATGCTTGCTACACTTCTCTTGTTATCTCATGTGTGTATCTCAAGTCTCCTTTCTAGTCATATCTTTACAGCTTGTCAGATGTGAGAGAGAGGATTAAGAGTAAACCAAGCCGTACGACCGATGGGATTTTTCATCGGAAACATTAACGAATTTATACAAACTTTACTTTCCTATATTTCAAAATTTCTGGTATGGATCAAAATGCTGGGCCACAAAAGAGATGAATGAAAGGCATTTGCATGTGGCTGAGATGAGAATGCTGTGAGAGATGTGTGGTGTTAAGCGACTGGATAAAATAAGAAATGAGTATATAAGAGAAAGTCTGAAAGTGGCACCAGTGACTGAAAAGTTATGTAGTAATCGGTTGACTTGGCCATGTGATGCGGAGGAAAAAGTCTAGAAAGGAAAGTTTTGAGTATAAATGAGGATGGGTATAGGAGCAGAGGACGACCAAAGAAACGATGGATGGACTGAGTGAAAGATGATACGGGTAGAAAAGAGATTTCTGATGAGATGACAAGTAGGTAATAGAGAAAGAGAAAGGAAGAGGACATGCTGCGTTGACTCCAAATAAATAGGGATAAGGGCAAGAGAGTAAAAAGCTATAAACCATTTTCTGTTTCTATAGACGGTGCCAGTTAAGATGAGAAATAAAGACATCCGCAAAAGAACAGAACAAGAATTGCCAAACTTAAGTGGCAGTGGGTAGGGCTTGCTGAACGAATGGCCGATGGGGCCGAAAAAATCTGGAGTGGCGACCGCGAACCGGAAGACGTTGCGTTGGAAGACCTCCCACTAGGTGGACCGATGACCTGGTGAAGGTTGCGGGAATCCGTTAGATGCGAGTCGCACGGGACCCGTCAATGTGGCGACACTTTGGGGAGGCCTATGTCCAGCAGTGGACGTCTTTTGGCTGAAATGATGATGATGATGAATAATGATTCGAAAGACACGTGAGACATCATAAGAACGTTATTGATGTTTTCCTCAGAAACAGTACTTTTTGAAAATGAAAGATACCGTATGTCCGTTTCTGTACCCACACCTGACAACGCATATGCAAATTTCAGGATGATCGATTCAGTGGTTTAGGCGTGAGATGGTAACAAACAAACTTACGTTCGCATTAGGTAGGAGGTAAGATATGTAGGATATGAGGTAGGAAGGTAGGATGAGATTTGTGAAAAACCTGCATTTAACCTTAAGGCACTCATCGACGACGAGATGTATACAGGCAACTGATTCTGTGAGCACATAAAGCGAGTACCATTGGTTGTAATCGAGACGGCCTTGGAAATCCTCCATCACGCACGGTAGTCTACCTGTAAAGAAAGAAAGAAAGAAAAAACGTTTATTGGTCCGCACAGGACAAAACACACAAAAAAATGGTAACAGCCAACCCTCAAACATTAACGGCCACCAATGGTGCGGTCAAAGATTTCGGATGAGACTGGAGACCCCGGAATTTGACGGATAATATAATTAATGAAATGCTGGGGTGGTTGTATCACTTCTCAGGTGAGGCGGTTCCCAACTATGTTTGGGTCGGCTTCCAGTCTAAGCGGATGCAGCTGAATACCAGTATTTTACATGGAGCGACTGCCTATCTGACCTCCACAACCCAGTTAATACTGGGTAATACGATACCCATCGGTAAGACTGATTGGCAGACTTTTTTGGGCCACGTGACTACCTAAAACGACTGTGATCTACAAATGACAGCTGGGACTAACTGCTTAACGTGCTTTCCGAGGCACGGAGGAATCTCGGTATGTAAGGGGTGGTTACCCATCCACAGACAAACCTAGGCAAGCACGGCTTAACCTAAAGATCGACCCGACCGGCTGTTATTATTTAGCAAGGAGTTCCTAAAACAATACTACAAAAGGGTATTATACCAAATTTAGGCGTGGGAGCTATGTAGTCTGGTGTAGGCACATCTATAAAGTTATACAATTCTCTGTATTTTTGCATAGTATAAATTATTTTCATTTTCCCTTCCATCTTTTTGTGAAGAAGTTCCACCTGAAACATAATTTGGCTACTACGAATTTGATATACACTTTGTTATATTCTAACTCATGATATGTTCTACGTGTGTATACGTATTTGTCCATCTGCCCGCTTAGAATGAACGCCGTAGATACGAAAGAGAATCGACAAATATTTTGTTCATCTGTCATTGAATCGACAAAATGACAGATAAACAAAAGATTTGTCGATTCTCTTTCGTTTCTATGGCGTTCATGCTAAGCGGGCAGGGCTCGAATCTTGGCAAAGATAATATAACGAAAGAAATCGGGATAGTGCAAGCGGGTCAAAGGAGAAGATTTTTGTATGAATCGTGGCCTCAATACAAACAAGTTTTGTATTAATGCCAGCTGTTGATTAAAACGGGTTTTATTCGTGGCGGTTATTTTGCAAATAAAACAAAATGGCGGCAGTGAGGCAGGCCAGACTTTATCCAAAAATCTTCCAATCCCCGTTGGGTGTACTATTAGGTACACCTCTGCCTATACCTTCAGGGATTACAGGCGTGGCGTGATGTTATGTAAATAATCTTATTCATAATGTATACATATATTCACCTCGTTCTTAAGAAGATCCATGTGATCTTCGTCGTGCTCCTTCGCTTGTTTGTGAATTAGTACCATTTTTATAATTGTCGGCATAAAGTGCAAAGGCAAATTTGGTAATCCTTCCAATAATAAGCAGTCCAAGTACAGATAGAATCTGGGTCGGAAATCAAATAATCATTTTTATTATATTCTTATTTTTATTTATATTACAGCACAACCACTTTTAGATCTATAAAACGAAGTTGATTTGTTTTAAGTTTTTATTCGTATGATATGCTTGATGACAGTCGCTTGCAGGAATATGCACACAAATCTCATACAATTACGGTTTATTTTTTAATCGGTCCAGCAGTTTCGGAGATTAGACGGAACAAACAGACACAAAAAATAAAAAAAATAATTAAAAAATATTATAAGTGCCGTATTATTTTTCGTATGCATTCAGTAGATAGCTGTTATTTTTATATTATAAACGGACACTTCAATTTAATTTAATTGTATGGATAAAGCACGACTGTACCAACTTGGACCAAATCTCAGATCGTTCGATATCTTTGCTTTAGAAGAAAGTGATTTTGACTCATCCTCTAATAACCTACTAAATCTAACCTCAGTTGATCAAATTGTTTTTTCCAGTATCATTATCATTAAAAAAACAGATTGAACCTATGCTCATATTTTCTAACCCAGTAATACAGTCACTGGACCTGTTGTGAAACCACCTCATGTTTAAAGTTTGCAACACCTAATTTAATAAAAAAATGTATTTAATTTTAGTTGGTAGCAACACTGGACATTAAGAGAAATACTTGTCATTACTAACTACGAAATAATTGAACGCCATAATCCTCGGACTGAGTAACTTAATAATATCTCAGACTTTACCCTACTTCCAATTAGACCTGAAGACCGCAACATTTTATTGGACCAAAGAATATCCAGCGAGACGTGCAGTCAATGCCCAGTATTATCTGACCCCTCTTTTCCTCATTTACGATCTTGACGAGGGTAAAAGCCGCGTACAAATGCTATGTCTCAAAACAAAATATGAGTTGGAAGTAGTGGTAGGGTTACATCACACACTGTTGTTCATTATATTTCGTAATTAACTTTCAAAACACACCTGAGATTATTTTCCACTTCTTTTCGGAGATCGACAGCGAATTTGACACGTTGTGCAAATGTTTCCGGGTCATCCGCTTTGAACATCAAACGTACGCGAGGTACGCTACAAAATATTTATTAAATTAAACGCCTATCATTTCCAAGATGGATGGATTGGGTGAGGAATGATGTGAAAGTGGAGTAAATGGTACCGTGACGGCTGACACGGGAGGATGGAAGAAAAAGACACGTTGCGCAAATGTTTCCGGGTCATCCGCTTTGAACATCAAACGTACGCGAGGTACGCTGCAAAATATGTATTAAATTAAACGCCTAGCATTTCCAAGATGGATGGATTGGGTGAGGAATGATGTGAAAGGGGAGTAAATGGTACCGTGACGGCTGACACGGGAGGATGGAAGAAAAAGACACGTTGCGCAAATGTTTCCGGGTCATCCGCTTTGAACATCAAACGTACGCGAGGTACGCTACAAAATATTTATTAAATTAACATTTCCAATATGGATGGATTGGGTGAGGAATGATGTGTGAGAAAGGGGAGTAAATGGTACCATGACGGCTGACACGGGAGGATGGAAGAAAAACGTGCTGCGCCGACCCCAAAGTAAGATAGAATAGATGCCTAGCCTTTTCCTAACCACGTTGGGGTCGGCTTCCCGTCTAACCGGATGCAGCTGAACACGAGTACTTTACATAGAGCGACTGCCTATCTGACCTCCTCAACCCCGTTAGTACTAGGTATTACGATACCCCGTGGTAATACTGGTTGTCAGACTTGCGGGCTACTGATTACCTGTAACGACTGTCAAAGATCTACAATTGACAGCCGGGACCAACGGCTTAACGTGCTTTCCCTCGGAAAGCTTGTTAAGCCGTACGGACGTTAAGCCGTAAGCACGGAGGAAACTCGGTATGTAATGGGTGGTCACCCATCCAAGGAAGCAGGCAAGCACGGCTTAACCTAAAGATCGACCCAAGCGACTGTTATTATTAAGCCACGAGCTCCTCAAGTTACAAAGGCCAGCAGGAATTTCTCACTGCAAGACAAAGGCCTCAACAAATTATTCAAGTTATAGATGCCGCAGATGACACCAAATTCATTGATGAAAATATTCAACTACCAGCGGACGTCCCGCGGTTTCACCCACGTAGTTCCCGTTCCCGTGGGAGTACGGGGATAAAATATAGCCTATGTTACTCGTGGATAATGTAGCTTTCGAATGGTGAAAGATTTTTTTAAATCGGTCCAGTAGTTTTTGAGCCTATTCATTACAAACAAACAAACAAAGTTTTCCTCTTTATAATATTATAGTAAAGAAAAACGTTGTAATGAAACCATCAGATAGAAAGAAACGAAAAGATAATCATAAATTTGGTAAATCAATCAAAATCTATGTATTAACCGGGTAAAATAACGAATCGATTGACACCTTATTCATCAAAATCGGATGAATAGTTTAGGTGCTACGGAGGAACAAACGTAAATACAAACATACATACATATACTGCTGAAATCATAACCCTTCCTTTTGACTTTGCAGTAGTCGGTTAAAAGCCTACCCCTAGCCTGGCCTAGCCTAGCGTAGCCTGTTAGGTAGGCTTTGAAGAAAATGTACTTACGCGAAGTGTCTCGAAGAACCATCAAGAGCCATAATTTGCCATTTATCAGTATTTTTATCATAATTTAAAGCTGCTACGTTTGTCCACTGTAAATAGAAAACTTTAATCAATTGATGCGCAAACCGTATAACGATAACGCCATTCCGAATAAATCGATCTTGGATCGACACAGGTATCATAAGATGAAGTGTTCCAAAAAGGAAAGAAGGTGTATCTAAGGGCAGTCCTACCAGCCAAAATAAGGTCCTTTAATGTTCAATACGACAATATCTAAGACTTGGGCACTATCGCGTTACGCCTCTGCTACGGACTTGAAAATCAAAATCTCTAAACCCATACTACGATAATATAAATTTAAAAAATATATATACAGGGTGTAAAAGACCTCATCACGAAGCCGTCAACCAAGCATTCTGTACAAAGTATCTTTACGCAAAAATTATTGCTGGCAAATGACTTTTTTTTTTTGGGGTGTAAAATCATGTTTTGTGGTAGAACTCAATATAACGCACTTAAAACATTGTGCTGATGGATGGATTGAATAGTACGGGGATCGTGGAGTCTTACATTAAAAAGTTGTACCTATTTAAAAAAAAACTTGTCAAAAAGTTGGAACTTTGACCCCCAATATCTCCGTAACTAGAAGGTTCCCAGGTATGGTGTAGAACAAACAAAATGATCGCAATGACAGGGAGAACAAGTGCCTTTTGGCTTCGTTAAAAGGTGTTTTACACTCTTTATATTATTCGGAATATTTTCACCGAACATTCCACCGAAAAAAACAAAGAGCACCCACCTCATACAAACCGTTTAACGCTTGAATGATATCACCATTGTGCTTGGCGGACTTTGAGGTATCAGCTTTGGGGATAAAAGCCAACCCGGGACAAGGATACTGCTCACCCTCTATCATACCTAAAGACATCCATTCGTCGGGAACGCTGAAAATATGTTTGTTTTTATGTGAATTTCCCTGCTTTTTATTACACAAACCTTTACCTAGACCCAAAAAGGAAAATATTGGAAACCTCTGCCTCTTTCTCTTAGGAGTCATTCTAATTATAAAGTGCACCAGTAGGCCTATTACGTATCTTTCTGATATCCAGTGACTATCAATCTTCGGTTGTACCTACATCGAACTTTGATGACAACCGAGAATGTCATAATATTGGTATTACGTATCGCACTGAGTGGATATCACTTAACGGTGATTAACAGCCCGGGTATGGTGTAACATCTTTCACGAAAGCCACTTCAAACTCAGTTGTCATCAATTTGATGTCCAATATGCTTACATAATCGAAATAATGTAAGTATCGATACGAAAGCGTCTGTCAAAATGAGTTGCGGTGACTATCAGCCACGATGACAACCAATGACGTCATATTTGATCGCGATTGGTCATACATAATAAGAAACTAACCTTTTGACAGTTAATTGATGGATACTGAGCCCAGTTACTATCATTTCGAGCTGTCAAAAGAGATACGTAATAGCCCTACAGGTGTAGTACTTCGGAAGTAGACTTGCTGGAAATCAACAGTAGGTATACAGGTGTAATAATGCCTGCCAAGCGTGGCGATTACGGTTACAAAAACCCTCCTTTGGGGGAGGCCCATGTCCAGCAGTGGACGTCTTCGGGCAGAAATGATGATGATGATGATGATACAGGTGTAACGGACCCTTCACGAAGCCATCAACCAACCACTATGTACTATCGAGGACACTCTCGCCTGACCACCACTAAGCTAATTTTTGCTTGCACTCGCAACATAAAAACGGTCTTTAGTCCCGCCCCGTTGACTTTGTATAGAAAGAATGAATGAAAAGATACCGAATCGGCCGAGCGCACTGACGACGCACGCCAAAAGAGAGTTATTGTTATTTTGCGCGCCAAAGTTGACGCTTTCCTAATAGGTCCAAACTTTAAGGGGGCGTGGCTCGGTGCCTCCGCATGGTTTAAGCGATAAAAAATTAAAATTGTCAGGCGGAAAAGACCACGATAGTTCATCGAACAAAGTACGCAAAAATTATTGCAGAGAAGACTTTTTTTGGGGTGGAAAATCAAGTTTTACGGTACAACTCAATGTTACGCACTCAAATCATTGTGCTGATGGATGGTTTGAATAACAAACGGGTCATGGAGATAATTAAAGTTATAACATTACAAACTAGTACCTATTCAAAAAACTTGTGAAATAGTTGGAACTTTGAACTCCAATATCTCGATAACTAGAAGGTTCCATAAGGTATGGTTCAGAACAAACAAAATGATCGCAAAGACTGGGAGAACTAGTGCATCGGTGAGGGTCTTTTTACATCCTTTATTGTTATAAAGCGTTGATTTAGTACCAATTGAACAGGTTTTCTTTATGAAACTATGTAAGCTATCTACATCATTGTGTTAAAGAAGAATAGAAGATCTGCCTGTGAAGAAATGGGATAACAGCTTACAGAAGCCATCCTGAGATTAAACTTACCGGCAGTCAAAATCAGTGTTGTCAAAAATCTCCAATTCTAGTTTAGGGAAGGGACTGTAGAGACCAAAGTGCTCCATGACAGAGACCTTGTACTCTTCCACAGGCAACAGCCAGAAAGGCTGTATACCGAGCTCTCGGAGCATTTTCTGCAATACACCGGTAAGCATATTAATAATAGGCTAGTTTCCACCATCAATAAATTGCATATCTATTTAGTCCGTCAGTTAGAGTATTGGAAAATAATGGACACGTATTTTTTATTTTTGTACATCAATGAATATTGACAAATATAAAACGCATCACCACTCGAGAGTGGGGGCTCGTGACGTCACAACGCACTGAAATTATAACACGGCGTGACGTATTGACAATTTTAAAAGCGTCGTATCTTCGTGAATTTTGGTTTACGTAACAAAAGAAAAAATACGTGTCAAATATTTTTTGATAATCTAACTGACGGACTAATTAGATTTGTTTCAGGAGACAAGCCCATTCAATTGGCTTTGAATTATTTCTGAGTCGTTAAGATTGAATCTTATCACACACAATACCACAAACAATACCACACACAATACCACCACAATACCACAAATATTTAAGACATTATAGTACTCCAGACTGACCATCAGCGCAGGTGCACTTCCACTTCCCTCACTCTCATAGTCCTAAGGGACACCGACACTACAAGTCGCGGCACGAAAGTCTAGCGGTGACCGTTATTGCGCAGAAGTAAAAAATAAGAATGTCTTGGGGCATGCGTTGCGCCGATTGGCTCTCCAGTCTGTATAACATGCGCAGATATCCCCTCCACGTATCGTTCAGCGCTAGACTTACGTGCCGCGACCTGTAACCGACACTACCGGAGAGAGATCAGGTGCACGACCAACGGCTTCACACTTTTACGAAGCATGGGATCCTAAACTTCGGGCTGCTATTGAGAAATTCCTAATGGAAAAACCTAATGACACTACCCGACCCGGGTATCGAACCCAGGACCAGGACAGTCGTGACTTACGACCAAAAATACATTCTACACAGATGAACAAAAACCGAAAAAATAAACTAAATGCATAACGGGATAGAGAGATTACCTTCACATTTGCAGCAAGGAATTTCCTTCGCAGCCTCTCAATCTTGACCAACCGAGGCAGCTCCTTAGGCAACACAATGCTGAGAAACTGCAGTTTGGGCACAAATGTCTCGAATGGAAATTGCTAGAAATAAAAAAATAAACTGGTAAATCTATACTAATATTCTAGGGAAAATTTATTTGTAAGTTCGTATGTAGAGGGTAATCTCCGGAACCAATGATCCATTTAAAAAAAAATCTGTAACTGGCAGAAAGATACATTATTCGTGGGTGCTATAGGCTATAAATTATATTTAATTTAATTATAATTATTTTAAGCTCGGCTAGTATTCATAATAATTATATTAACCGTGCTATCACAATTTTTGCGGACGAAATGCTAGTATAATATGGGGGAAAAAAAATGACCACCAAAAATAACTTTGTGACCACTAACATCTATCACTTAAAATCAAATCAAATCATTTATTTCTTTGCAAACATGGGTAATAGGTACATAGCTGCCAATATCAATTGATCACCAAATTTAGTAAATTGAGCACCAAATTTTAATGAGGTGGTTACTAGTTTTGCCTAGGCCGACTTGGGTCACCTTTTATATAAACCATTCAGAAGTAGGAGCCCCGCCCAGCTAGCAAAAAATAATCTTACAAATATCCCAAGACCAAATTTTTTTCAGTCTTAAATCAGACTTATAGACACGTATGGATTTGGGCGCACTTTATAAGTGTATTCACCCTTGCAATTGTCTTGTAATGGTCTCGCGAAGTGTATTTCCAAACTTACAAGACTCTTGCTGATGCTTTTATAATGACAAATAAAGTTACAAGTGACTTACAATGGCGCGCTGTAAGGGTAAATAACCTTAAAGTCCTCTTACAAATAAAATAAAATACTATTTGAAGTGTAATATCGCTTGTAGTCCTCTTTGTGATCTCCTAATACGAGTGTTATCACAAACCGCCCTGAGGTTGCGAAGTAATAAAAACATAAGTATTTTATATTTTGTTACACATTTCTACAAAACGCTAATGTGTATATTTTCTAATTTCTTACTCGTGTATTTTTCACACACCATATGCGATTATTAGGTTGCGAAGTACTATTTCTCGATTATTTTGAAATTTTAATCACAATATTTTCACGGGCCTTTTCAAAAATGTGTCTTTTACTATTTTCTTTTTTTTTTATTTGTAAAATAATATAAAAATGCCGCCATTACGACTAAACACGACTCAAAAGTGCTTTATTAGAGTAATATAAGACCAGTACTCTTGTGTAAGGTTTATATCGCACTCGAAAAAGTCAAATTAAACCTAAAACCACTGTTTACACGGCCATGTTGCTCATAATTTTAGGGTTCCTTAATAAGGCAAAGCAAGCCATACGACGAAGTCGAAGGATTTAACAGAAACTTAATGATAATATGTACTAAATATTAAAATGGTCTATTTCCTGATTTTATAACAATTTCTGGAGTCAACACAACAAAGAAAATAAATAACCCTTAATAGGGAATTGTTTAAGACACTTGTAGGACTTTTGAAGTGCTACTACTCTTTAATATGTCTTAGATGAGATAAATCACACTTTTAAAATACTAGTTTTACAGAAGTCTAATGAAACACTTACTACAGTCACTTCTAAGGTTGACTACACTTATAAAATGTATTTATGAGTATTAAGTAAGAATCAGACTTGTAAAAGGCGCTTATAATGCCACTACTCTTATGAACATTATATAACGTTTTCTTATTATACGTCTATAAGAATATGTTACAAGTATGAATGCTCTTAAAATTTAAATAGACTTATAAAAGAGCACTATTAGAGTTCCCGCCTTAATCAGAACACAATATATAAATCTTATATGAAACCATAGCTCTTATAAGCGTTTGTTTGTAAGGGTATCAAGAGTTTCTGACTTAATCAGAACACGTATAAACCTTCTATGAAACCATCGCTCTTAAAGCTTTTGTTTGTAAGGGTATTTTGCTAGTTGGGCGCTAAGCCGAGCTCCGTCGACCGGGTCTCCCTCGACTCGGATCTTGATGATGCTCTTGCAGCATAACAGTTAAATTTCTGGTGGTCATTAACTAAAAAAATATTTTTTTGGTTAATGACCACCAGAAACTAATTTCACAATAAAATGGGAATTAATTTTGGTGATCATTTACTAATTTTGGCAATCAAAAGTGATTTTAAATCTGGTAGTTCGTTAATTGTATGCCGTATAATATGATTCGATCTGATTGTAGGTGTATCGAAGAGACGTGCCGCACATACCTTGACACTCCATGTGGCCCTACATCAATTTAAGCTTTACATGTGGCTACAAGAACTAGAATAATATAGATTTGTAATTTATTACCACCATCAATAAATTACAAATCTATTTAGTCCGTCGGTTAGAGTATTGGAAAATAATGGACACGTATTTTTGTTTTTGTAAATCAATGAATATTGACAAAGATAAAACGCCTCAAAACTCGAGAGTGGGGACTCGTGACGTCACAACGCACTAAAATTGTAGCATGGCGTGACGTATTGGAGTGAATTTCAACAGATCCTATAAAATCTTCATTTCCGTGTTTTTTTTCATCTTAAGCTTTTTTTTAAAAAAAAACGCTTTTATTAAAGTTTTTGATAATGTATATATTCTTGCTTAGTGTCTAGCAGATAACTTAAAAAACTAACGACATATCAGGATTAAAAATTTCGTGCCACGGCGATGAAACATGCGTGCACGGCAATGAAACAAGCGTCCACGGCAATGAAAGAACTGTGCCATGGCAATGAAAGAATCAATCCACGGAAATTAAAAAATATTTTATTTAATGAGATAGACAGATAGATGGAATAAAAATGACTGTTTATAAGAGGTCTTGATTCCAACACTTGTATGGGAGTAAAATAATGAGAGTACAATAAGTAAACAAAGACTGTTGAATTACACTCGCAACACTACTTAGAGATTTTAATACTACAGTCTTTCTTTTCTGATACATACTCCCTGTACTGTCAGTAATCGGTATTACCTGTATTACAGGTGACAAAAGATGTTTTCTTTGCCTAATCATACCATGGCGATGAAAACACAAGTCACGGAAATGAAATACCTGCAGGCCACGGCAAAGAAACTAAATTGTTTTACAAGGCATGGCAATGACATTTTTTTCATTGCCGTGTCTTTTTTTCATTGCCATAGCAAATTTCGGCCACGGAAACCACGGCAATGAAAGCACGGCGATGAAAATCAAGGCAAAAAATATAAATAACAAAAAATCTATTAACTATTCGAAGAAATAAACACTTCATAAATTAACATATGAGAAATGGGTGTTCTATCGAATGCTTGCTCATGAAGACAAACTTATTCAAATATAGTTATACCTATCCACGGTGATGAAAGAAAAAATGTCCAGTAACATAAAAATTGAATACATACATTTATGGCGCGAAAACGCAGGCACGTGTGTACGTCCTTCCACGTTGAGCATTTAGGCAGCACTAATATGCAACGTTTAGCATACCGGGAGGGTGGACGCAAGTCGTAGGTTAAACAATATCCTTGAACATGATTAGGACACGGCGATGAACGGTAGTTCTGGGACAACT
This sequence comes from Xestia xanthographa, assembly GCA_905147715.2. Classification (NCBI taxonomy): domain Eukaryota; kingdom Metazoa; phylum Arthropoda; class Insecta; order Lepidoptera; family Noctuidae; genus Xestia; species Xestia xanthographa. The sequence continues at coordinate 6,630,996 of LR990643.1, forward strand.
GATTTTTTATTAACCATTCGTTGTATTGTTTAAATATTTGAATAAATGTATTCCGTAACAATACTTTAACTATTCATGTATCAAATAAAACTAGGTTTTAATATAAATAACCAATAGATTTTTATCAATGAGGAATAATACACAACAAGGTGAAGTGTGGACAAACACGGCAATGAAAGATTTCGAGGTTTAATTTTTTTTTTTGGAGTATCCATTAATCCAATTAAATAAAATATTTAGTGCTCCACATAGATTACTATTTCACCTAACCGAAAAAAAACATTACGTGAGAAATTATGTGAGAACATTATAACTATGTTTTTTAGTACCGATTTCATTGATGCCACGCAATTTTCGGTCCCGGGAAATTCACTCATTGAGGATTTTAAAATCGTCGTATCTAGGTCAATTTAGGTTTACGTAAGAAAAGAAAAAATACGTGTCAAATATTTTTTGATAATCTAACTGACGGGCTAATTCGATTTTTTCAGGACACAAGCCTATTGGATGCATGATAGTCACGAGCTCTCTGAAAAGTTTGAACTGCCCCCCTACGGCGTCATCAACTTAACTCTAGTAACCCTAGATAGTAGCCCTGTAAGCCCACACGGGTTTATTTTAAAGTCGATCATTCGTCGATCTGCTAAAATCGGGAAAAAAAACTTTCCGAGTGGTTGTTTTTTTAAGGTGAAAATGGAGCGTCTTTCACAGTCTCACAGCTCAATGCACATAGTACGATGGTATAACAAATAAATAAAATAAAGTAAAGTTCAAAATTAATGAGAGTCCGGAGATATACAAATGTCAGCCGGGACCAACACCTTAACGTGCGTTCCGAGGCACGGAGGAAACTCGGCATGTAGTGGGTACCCATCCACGGACCAACCTAGGCAAGCACAGGTTAACCTAAAGATCGACCCGAGCGGCTGTTGCTATTTAGCCACGAGCTCCTTCAGCATTTAGAACTGTGAACATACACGCTTAATTTTAGGTTGTTCTGGAACCGAAAGTCATATACAAATATACTCGATCATCGAATTCGGAACGATTGGGACTATTTTTTTTAAATAACTAAAAAAAACAAATTTGTCATAAATTTAATTCTTCGTGATTTTTTTTATATTTTTTTATTGTTATTTTTAGAAAAACCGGCCAAATGCGAGTCGAACTCACGCACGAAGGGTTCCGTACCAATTATTATAAAAAAATCACGTTTGTTGTATGGGAGCCCCCCTTTTTTTTCTTTTTTTTTTTTTTTTCGGATGGGAAATCATCAAATAACCCCTCCCGCTCTGGGTGGAGCAGGAGGGAGTGTCAGACTTTTACTGACTAAAACCCATCCATGTTCCTTCATCGCCCTTTGTGTTCCGGGGCCACGGTATCTCTTTCGAACAGTCCCGCAACCCCGGCAGGCATCGGTCCCTACGGACCCCTTCCCTTTTGCTGACTCTCTTTGAGGCGCGCGTGGAACACGAACGCGCCGTCGACACGGCCTGTCGTCATGAGACGGACGGACGGCGAGCTGGCCCTTATCCCACCGTCCACAGGCCCGCGCCTACGGTGGCCGGGGGCCACGTGGTGGTGGCCCCCGACGTCCGAGGCGTCTCCCGCGGCGGCCGGGACGTTGAGAGGTTCTCTCCCTCTCACGTTCCGCCACCTCCTTCTCTAGCATTACTGCTTCGCAGAAGGAGGTGACGGCGTCCCATTCCGTCTCGCTCCGGACCATGGCTTGCACCAGGGCCGGACGCGAGAGGTTGCCGCCGCCGATCGCCGCTTCGAGGACACGGCGGTGCTCCGCCCACGCGGGGCACACCTCCACCGTGTGTTCCACCGTGTCCTCCGGTCGATCCTCACAATGGAAGCACCCGGGCGTTTCCTCCCGCCCGATTCGGTGCAGGAACCTCCCGAGCGTTTTTATAAAAACCGGCCAAGTGCGAGTCGGACTCGCGCACGAAGGGTTCCGTACCAATTATTATAAAAAAATCACGTTTGTTGTATGGGAGCCCCCCTTAAATGTTAATTTTATACTGTTTTTAGTATTTGTTGTTATAGCGGCAACAGAAATACATCATCTGTGAAAATTTCAACTGTCTAGCTGTCACGGTTCATGAGATACAGCCTGGTGACATACAGACGGACAGACGGACAGACAGCGAAGTCTTAGTAATAGGGTTCCGTTTTTACCCTTTGGGTACGGAACCCTAAAAAAGAAGACACGAAAAATATAATTTCATTTTTCTTTGTTAGTTTTTGAAAATAAACAATCCCAATCGTTCCGAATTCGATGATCTTGTTTATGGCTTTCGAACGACCTAAAATAAATGGTGCATATAAAAAAAAAGGTCCTTAGACTAGGTACTTACAACACTTTCATCTTCTCTATAAGTAGTCCACCGGCCAGGTGGTAAAAGAACTTTCGGTTTCTGAGGTTTCGGCAAAGAAACTAGCATTGGAGCAAGTCTGTCAGTTTTAGCCTGAAAATGAACCCTTCATTACACGATTTCTCACAATTTAACAGCTCGCACGCTTAGCTGACGTGTATGTTTACTGCTTCGATAGTCTAGTGTTTCCAAGTGCATCGCTGAGCGTGAGGTCCTGGGTTCAATACCCAGGTCAGGAAATAAACGTAAAAAAAATATTAACTAAACATCATCGAACACTTAACCGACGGGAATCGTCAGGACTTTATACGCTCAGCAGTCGACAGCTTTACTTAGTCAAAGAGAATACCTAGTCTCAAGTATTACCTGCAATATTAATTTCATCCGTTTCCTAGAACAAATGTCTCTAGTCGGGTCATCCTTGGATAGTTCCGACACCAACTCGGAATAGTATCCTCTTTTACGGATATATTTCCTTGTCTTGTTATCATACACCAGATCATGTTGTTCTATCTTTTTTCTTTTGCAATACATAATGAAAATGTAATTAATTCAAATTATACACAAAATAACGTTGTGAAATGACAAATGTCAGGTCACGTATTCATTGTTTTTTTTTTCAATGTTACGTAAAAAAACAACCAGTCATGAATTCATATTGCTGGAAACTTGGAACTTGAAGCGTTTAAGTAGTTGTTTATGTTAAGAGGGAGTTTCTGTAAAACTGAAACAACCTTGACTTGAGCTTTGTAGGTACGAAATTCAGAAATGTGACCATATAGTCGCAGGCCAAATTAAAATAAATCGGATACAAAAATTTTGAAATCGGACAAGTTTATGCGAGATCGAGACATTTAACTGATATCCGGGCACTATCCCGGTAGTCAAGGGTAGAAAATAGTGGCCGAGCAATTGCAGTTATATAATGGCCCCTGGAAGAAACTTACGCAATCGTCTCAAGGACTTGACAGCTTAGATTAAAAATAGTACATTTTGATACAAGTGGAGAAAGTTTGTTATTGCAATCGAGGCGGAATTATAACTCCCGAGCCGTAGGCGAGGGTGTTTTTGAGCCGAGAATTGCAATAACAAATGTCCACGTGTATCAAACGACGTTTTTCAATACACTTTTGAAGAAATAAAATAAAATAACGAATATTTTTTTGTCACGAACTATGAAACTATGATTTAAATTTTCTTTTTTTTTTCGCGCTTTGGTCTCGCCAGGTTGAAAGAGAGGCAATGGTATGAAGTCGCTAGACAGCCTAATATAAAAAATAGATTTATTTTATATTTTTGAATTCAGAACACAAATAAATGTTAATTTGTGTATAAAAGTAACTATTAGTTTTAAAAATCATGTTTATCTATGATATTCTATTTATAAACACAATTTGAAAATTCAAAAAATATTTATGCCGTAAAGACGCGTAGTGCTTTGCAAAAATTAAAAAAAAAACATTCACCTCAGACTATAGGCATTGAACCAATTTGGACTAAGTATAGGTATAGTTATCTGTGGCAATTTTCATTCCTGCACACGTGCGGGAAAGTGGAAAAAATCGCACGTGTGTGAAATACATTGCATGTTGTACCTAATCGTAGTGCGTTAAGGACCAGTTTTCGAGGAAGTGTATTGAAAATTTCATTTTTTAATCTAAGTCAAAATCTGTCAAGATTTAAAAAAAAACTAGACCTACGTCCTGTAGCTGGGGAACCCGTTACGGGTGAATATCAAAGCAGCAAACTTTACGTGTCCACGTTGAGAATATAGATGTTGGTCGATCCTAACTTTCAGGCAAGTAAAATCCTACTAATGTAAGCAACAGCTCAGAAATGAATGACATTGCAAAAGAAAATTAAACACATTTCAACTCAAATAGGTACATTTTTTCCTTCTCCCCAATACTTGAAAAACAAACACTTCAATATCACTAAAATATTAGGAGCTTAGGAAACTTACTTGCTAGCTGTTAAAATCTAAATAACACCACTTTATTACGTTGTTATTGGAAACGTTTTTACTGCTGGCGTCTCGAACAAAAAGGCCGAACCCGCTATACAAAAATGCCCGCCAAAAAGTGCCATCATCCACGAAAATCGATTGAGCCTACGAGCATGGACTTCGCAAGTCCATGCCTACGAGCTGAAAAACTCTCCTAAACACAACATGTCAAACTCATTGTTTATTAAAATTTCTTTATTTTTTACTAGCAGACGTCCCGCGATTTCACCCGCGTAGTTCCCGTTCCCGTGGGAGTACGGGGATAAAATATAGCCTATGTTACTCGTGGATAATGTAGCTTTCGAACGGTGAAAGAATTTTTTAAATCGGTCCAGTAGTTTTTGAGCCTATTCATTACAAACAAACAAACAAACAAACAAAGTTTTCCTCTTTATAATATGATGAGTATGAGTATAGATTAATTGGTTGTATTTAGAGTGAGAACTGTAAAGAACCTTTTTTCTGTCAAAATTTTTTACCTAAAAAGTCTAATATTATTTACCTATATCTACCTATAACTACAAGATTTTGCATGGTTTTTGCTATTGTTCTTCGGAGTGTTTTTGCGTTACGTCTAAACTCCTGGTGCGTCGAGTCGAGCTTAGGTTCCTCCGTACTTCAGTTAAGGCTTTGTGGACACAAAACCAGCCATTTTATTATTTCAAAGATTGATCAGAGCCATCTACCTAGTTCGTTCATAAAAAGCACTGGAGAATTCCCCATTGTGGGAGAACTAACAGTGGCAACAACCCAACAGCAACCTTACAGAATCATTGCGATTTTGACTGTGAATGATGCAAACTCAGGGGAAGAGAGAAAAGTCCCGCGGCAATGATTAGACCTAGATACATCCGTACACTTTAACCGACTTATCTGTGCAGGCGGGAAAACACATAGGTAGCTAAAACAAATGTACCTGGTATATATCATAGACTTAGTATATACTGCCGATATATTCACTAAGTCTATGGTACCTACCGTGTTTGACATTTCGTTGCATTTTTTCTTGACAAGTAGCGTTTCCATCATAGACCATAGAGATAGAAAGAAATATAGAAAGAACTATGGAGGAGCCCCGATATTCTATACCTACATTTGCATAGACAAATGTGAGTGAAATACGAAACAGAATGTGAAATATCGTTTTGCGTTCGTTTTCATGCTATCTAATGTGGTAATCGTATTTGATAAAAGAGACAACAATATTTCAGCTGTTGCTCATAATGACAACATTTTGTTGTGACGTAGTAACAGTTGTAGGTAAGTGCCGTATCCGCCATATTATGCGACGAGTTTTGTGGTAGTTCTGCTGTCAAATGTGTGTTTACTTTTGCATTTATTAAGATTTGTGAGAAAATTACGAAGAGTTTATCTTTGAAATTGCACGTATATGGTGGAAAACAGCTATTCAACATGCCTGCGTGTTGTGTTATGAAGTGTGGTGCAAGAAAGAAGGAAAATCAATCTCAATTGTCTTTGCACAGGTTAGTAGCCGGTTTTCATGAATTATTACACACATAGTAATACACTTTTGAGGAAAAAAATGCTAAGGGATCGTGAATTTATGGCTGTAGCCTCAGTATTATATATAACATCATTGGGCTGTAGTGTTCATATTTGGGCTTATTTTCGTCCAACAGACCTTTTTTTAATTTCATAATTTCATTCGTTTGTTTACAATAATATGTCATGGTGGAATAGTGTAGTACCGTTGCTGTAATATTTTCCAATACTAGATCCTTCGCAGTGCTGGTACGCACTTTGATTATAAAAGGGTACGCAATACAAAACAAATATTGCATAACGAAATTCCTATTTTTTTCAGGCATCCATCAAAAAACAACATCAAGAGCCATATGTTTTCTGTGAGACGAGCAACGTTAAAAAATCTGATGTTTCTTGTAAGTACATCTACTGTAACGCCTCCATTGCAGTTACCCCATCTAATTGTGGAAACAATGCACAAAGAAGTATGTATCCATCTACTTAGAAGTCGACCGTTTTACGATTCGCTGGTCTTCTTGCAAAGTGTGCGTGTTTGCCTAGGTTGGACTGTGGATGGGTGACCACCCATTACATACCGAGTTTCCTCCGTGCCTCGGAAAGCAGTTTTTGAATAAACTAACATTGTTTAGAAATGAATAGGTAGTTTAAGTTTTATTTTGATATGCATATTGTTGTTTTCATACCAAATGTTTATTGAATAAATAAAACACATGTTGATTTTTACCGAAGTTTTATTTAATGAATAACTAAAAATGAGGTGCGATACTCAATTAATGTTTGTGTTTTCATATTTAAAAATAATCTGCATAGTATGAGCAATTAAAGCTGGTAAGTTGATTTTTGACATACCTAGGTGTATTGGTATGTTTGTAAAATATTACAAGAAACGCAATTTACAAAGACCAATAACTAGTTTCGTACCCACCAAATTAGTATCCTTCGAATTGGCCAGGAAATGAAATTACTGTATCTGGCCAGATATAAAATAAACGAAAGCGCAAAAGTGATGCGACTAAAATTGTTTATGAATTCTGTGCAGAAAAAACACTACATCGGTCAGATATCAGAGGAGCATTAAACTTACTCATGTTTTTGTTACAACAGACTGTAAGAATCTATGCTATGATAATATGGAGGAAAGATTTGATTTTTTGTTTGTGTGTTTGTTACGATTTAACTCTAGTTCTTGAGTTAAATCTGTTAAAACTTCTTACCATTATAAAGCTACATTTTTACCGAGTAACATAGGATATAAATTATATTGATGCCATGCAAATTAGCAAAGCTACCACAATTTTCGCGGGCGAAGTTCTTAGTAAATTATAAATATGATTCAAACGTGATATCCAGTAAGACTCGTAAAACTATTATGTAGTATTAGTATCTCAGGAAGGCTACCGAAAACGTTGACTTTACCAATAGAAAATATTCAAGAAGATATAAAAGATATCTACAAACTAATTTACGTGAAAGCACGTGTAACCGACAGTTACTTCTTGTACGAGCTTCACATTCCACTGGCAAGTGACGAGGATTTTGTTGTACACCAGATTATTCCACTGCCCATAAAAAATCCACAGAAGGAAGACGAAACGACTGTTATTCCAGTGTCATACAAGTACATCGCAGCGAATCTGGAGAAGAACACTTATATCAGACTAAACGAAAAAGAATTGCATCACTGCATCCAGAGGCGACCGGAAAATTTCGTCTGCATTATGAACTTGCCTATATTTAGTTTACAAAACGCCAAAGCACCGTGTGAAGCGAGACTACTAGGTCAACATTCAACCTTGCCATGCATTACGGAACAAACGAAATGTGAAACTGCCTGGATTGAATTACATAACACGAACACATGGCTAGTCACTTGTTGTAACTCATGCACAATACGTACTGTGTGCAAAGATGACGTCAGAACGCACGTCATCAACACGTCATCTATAGTGACACTGAAACAAGGATGTCTTCTACAAACAAAGGAGCTGAAAATACACTCCCACAACAACTACGACAGCGACGCCAGATTGGATTACGACATCGAGGTCCCTACCCTGGAAAAAACAATAAATGGCATCATAAACAAGCATACAACACCTCTGCTGCAAGTAAAGCACAACGAAGACATCGCTGTCATCGAAGAACGACTGCGGTACTTGAAAAGTATGGAACAACTTCCAGCGACATTGACAACACACGATATACATCAATACGTCATTTCTTACGTACTATTGACTGTAATTGGAGTGGCAATAACTGCATGGTTGGCTAAAAGGCGAGGTTATTGTACAAAGAAAACAGATGATGTAAGTCATGTTACTCGACATAGTACCGCAGACGTGGAAATGCAGTCCAGGAGTTCTGTGGCTGGGATGAGAAAACTATTCAGGTCGCGCTCACTACAAGATCGCCCGCCTCCGAAGAAGTCAAGAGTTGAAGCAGAGCGGAGGACTAGCGGCAACCATCCACCTACAAGGCCCACATTGGATTCCAACACCGACATTGAATTTCACTTTTGACATTTGACTTAGTTATATGATTATACTTTTAATGTTTACACTTTTTACATTTTACATTATCTTTAATTTCTTGCTTTGTACTGGTGATTCTCACATGGTCATACTCTCCTCATCCTTTGCTTGGGTTAGGAGTATGTACGGTCTACGTACATTAACCTTACTTCTCGCTGACAAGGCGAATCAATAGGTTTACTTGTCACAACAAATACAACTACTTATTTAGTGTGCAACTTACCAACACGCGAAACAGACGTAGGTACATGTAAGAATCACCAACCTTACAACACTAGTACTAAATAAACTTTTGGGTTACTGTGTGAAGTGTTTTGAATGTTGGACACACTCGCTACTTAAAACACAAACTATCATAGTGTACAGTTCAGGAACCAATCTGCACCGTACATTACTTGTTATAGTAACACTATATTCCCTAATTGGTACATCCCTATCATTGGTAGCCATTTTATGAGAAATTTTGTGGCACCTTTTTTTTGTAGGTATTTCCAGTCCATCTACTTCTCAAGTCAATGTCATAGACTGATTGATCATTATAGGTAAGGGTGCCTCAAAAAAGTAAATTTAAAAAGTAAGTTTTTATTTAGTAAGTTTTTGGTCCTTAATCGGACCAAAAACTTACTAAATAAAAACAATTGTAACGCGGCAACCCCACGACCATAAGGTTGATAGTAATGTTGGCCGTACTGTCAGCCACATCCAATCGGATGATTGCGGGAACAGTAGAGAGGTTGGCGACATTGTTAATCGCAGCGAATCAGGCGCCGAGATTTTTACCGCGCAACCCGCGGAGCAGGCGCGAATAAGCGTACCCGGGGAAGAACAGTCTACTGGTGACACTGACCCGTGTAAGACGCGGCGTGTTTCGAACCGCCCTCGTAAAAAGCCGGCCATCTTAGACCTCTAATGTTCTGTTTAATTAATGCCTAACGTACCCATTATGTGATTTTTGATATTGTTCTTGTTTTGTCCATTAAAGTAGTGTGAAATTTAGCAAGGACTTTCACTCAGAGGCCCGAACCCTATGCCCGTCGGCTACATTTGGCGTCCCAACAGTAGGGGCCTCTGACGACGCGTGCTTGCAAAAATTTTTTTACGAAGCATAACGCCGCCGTGGCGTCTGTTCTCCAGGAGAAAGCTTCGTTTACACCTACACGTGGGAACTGCGGAACCTGAAGCACCAGGAGTGGCGTTTCCGGCGAACGAAAATTTTCGCCCCGTGGTTCCGTTTCCGTTGTCAGTAAAGCAACGATATGCCAAGAAATACGAGATCCAGGAATCAGGAAGGAGAGTTAGAGGCAGAAGAGGAAACAGAGGAGATGTCCACGTCGATCACTATGGACTAGGGTCAGTTTGCAACCCTTATGAACTCACTGCAGCAGAGTCAGGCAGAGATTTTCGCGCGGCTCATCCAGGAGGTTAGGACTTCGACACCTGCACCTGACGTGTCTATGACAACGCCCGCCGCAAACTTCTCAAAGTGCACCGCTCGATTTAACGGATCGGCCGCTGATGTCGACGGATTTATCGACGCGATAGAAGTGTACAAGAACTGCCTACAGATATCTGATGATAATGCTGTCAAAGGACTCTCCATGTTGCTAGTAGACTCAGCAGCATTATGGTGGCAAGGCATAAAAACCAGCACCACATCATGGTCGGACGCGATGCAAAAACTAAAAAGTGCATTCGGAGAACATCGTCCGCCATTTCGCATATATTTAGAGTTGTTTTCATTGCGACAGAATACCGACACTACGGATTTATTTATATCGAAGACAAGAGCGCTTTTATCGAGATTGCCACAAGAAGATCTACGTGAAAAAGTTCAACTGGATATGGTATTTATGTCGGCGGCATCATGGCCGTCGTCGTTGAGAGTCACACAACACATTGGTTTGCACCAATATATACACACAGTTACACAATTATTACTGAGCAAATAATAAACAGTAGGAAATATAAGCACCAGATTAAAGAAAATACCTTACTCCAGTTCAGAGTGTTTATTCCATGAGGTAAAACAAGAATGCCCTATCATTCACATTACAACGGCTTTTATACACAGAAATGAACAAACAGAGGTTGGTAGTGATAGGTAGAATAAAAATAACAATAAAGGCGGGAGAGATCAAATTAACTACATAATAATCTTCGCTCTAAACTAGACTCTTAAATGATTCTAGAGAACATATCAAAATAAACTCCTATTAAAATAAACAGAAGTAACATTACATTCACAACATTTTACATAAATCAAACATAATCCTTATTATTGAAGCAAACGGAAGTTACGATTACTTTTTAAATTAAATAGACGGAAATACAAATGTTAGTTCAGTAATTCAACACATGTCAAATAGAAAACTCACTACCCTACAATAAACCTACATAAGTCAAAATAAAATCAAATCACAAACTAACTTAAAATTAAAATTAATTGATGGTTTTGCGCCCATACGGCCATTCTGATTAAGCGCGCTCTCTGCGCTAAAAAATATCTTACATAAACGGCATCAACCACCTAGGGTTTAAGCCTTAATAACACGGCATCACCCATCCAGGGTTTAGCCCCCTAACACGGCATTACCCGCCTTGGATCTAGCCATAGTCTAAGCTCATGGCATCACCCGCCTAGGATTTAGCCGTCTAAGACCGGGATAAAGGATACGCATGGTGATTAGTCAGCGTAATAGGTGGGAAATGTGGACTAGCTAATACAATAATTATTATTTCGATAATCTTAACAAAGTAGTTTCTTAAACTAAAAATATAATGACATACAATTATTTACACGGCATCACCCGCTTTGGATCTAGCCATACTTCATGACATCACCCGCCTGGGATATAGCCCCCCTAACAAGGCATTACCCGCCTTGGATCTAGCCATAGTCTATTGCTCATGGCATCACCCGCCTAGGATTTAGCCGTCTAAGACCGGGAAAAAGGATACGCATGGTGATCAGTCAGCGTAATAGGTGGGAAAGGTGGAGTTGCTAATACAATGTTATTTCGATAATTTCAACAAAGTTATTTCATAAACTAAAAATAAAATAACATACAATTGTTTACACGGCATCACCCGCTTTGGATCTAGCCATACTTCATGGCATCATCCGCCTGGGATATAGCCCCCCTAACACGGCATTACCCGCCTTGGATCTAGCCATAGTCAAGCTCATGGCATCACCCGCCTTGGATTTAGCCGTCTAAGACCGGGAAAAGGATACGCATGGTGGCCAGCCAGCGTAATAGGTGGGAAAGGTGGAGCAGTTAATACAGACATTTTATGATGAGAAATCATCCGCCCATACGGTCGGGTCATTTTCATTGACATTCATAGATGGATAGAGGTGCTGGTCTCAAAAAATAATGACAAGCGATCTCTTCACAACAGTTACCCTTCAAATTAACATGCTTTAGTTTGTAGCTTTTTATTAGGCAGAACCTCGAAGAATTTTCAAAGGACCTTCATATTTAGGACCAAGCTTAGACTGGGACAAAATCCCGCTTTTTCAAAGAATTTGTCTTATGCTTTGCTGTCAAATCTCAATTTATACCGAAATGATCGCTCGTCCATCCTTAATTCACATAATTATCTAACGGTAATAATATTTTTTTTATTGATATAAACTAAATGAGCTCAAGTTTGAGTCAAGACTTTTATTCTATTCTCAGTCTCATATTTGATAGAACTAGAATGATCAACTATTAAAACTATTATAGCTTGCTTAATAAGCCAATTTTATCATCTCATTAATTTTTACTAACACACAACAAAGCTTATAACACAAGCCTAACTTTCAAAGACAATATTATTTGTCAAATAATATAAGTTTAAATAATTTACAGTAGTTTTCTCTAGGATCTTTCAAGTCTGACTTTTCAGATACTAAAATGTTAAAGCAAGCCTATAAAGGCCTTACCGACATAAGCTATTTCGTATTGCTGCCCAGTTTTATCCATGGCATGGCTTCGAAGCTGTCCCAGCAGCTTTTCAGTCGTCAGCACGTCGTCATAGCCCTTGTTGAATCAAGCCGGCAACCCGCAGACGTCACAGCTTTCAGCATCACGCCAATAGCTCCGTCATTGATCATGAAAATATAAAAATGAAGACCATTAGTAATCATAACTAACGCAGAGTACAAAATTGGTTTTCCTAAAAATCGTGCAGCCATAAATCTAAACAAGTAAAGTAACGCGTTTTACCAAATTTATCAAAATTATCATCTGCCTAGCCTTTTCCCAAATATGTTGGGGTCGGCTTTCAGTCAAACCGGATGCGGCCGAATACCAGTATTTTACATGGAGCGACTGCCTATCTAACCTCCACAACTGAGTTAGTACTGGGTAATACGATACCCCTTTGTAACCCTGGTTTGTCAGTTTTTGGGCTACTGACTACTTGCAACGACTGTCGAAGATATAAAAATGACAGCCGGGACCAACTGCTTATCGTACTTTTCGAGGCAAGGAGGAAACTCGGTATTTAATGGGTGGTCACCCATCCACAGACCAACCTAGGCAAGCACGGCTTAACCTAAAGATCGAACCAAGCGGCTGTTAATATTAGCCGTGAGAAATCCATATATCGGATCGGCAGCCAACACCACGCATGGTTACATGACCATGGTTGGTGTTCACATGGCTTATTTTGTGTGCAATAGAGAATAAAAAGAATGGGAACAGTTATCCCTAACTATGTTTGAATTCAACTCCCGGATGTCGACGCATAGTCGGTCGGTTCCATTTTTTTTTATTTATTTTTTTAACAATGAAATTATACTGCTCAATGGGGATAAACTATCGCCTCAAGATAGTTTTACTATTTTGCGTTCCACTGGCGACAATCTGTAGGGCCATCGTGGAACAATTTCGTTTGCATTCTTTAATCAAATACTCAAGTCTAAATTATCACAATTTTTCCAATATGGTCGGTATTTAATTTTATTTCCGACTTTGCCAATAATAACACTCATTAATAATCACAATTCTCGATAAAGTCATCTTTTTTTGTTATCATTTAACGTGATAGTATGAGACAAAATTAGAACTAAATCATAGCCAGTTAAAATATTAAACTGGGTTTGATTATCTTCTACCACATTAAGTTCCAATTTTCAATGGTCGAGATACTCTCGGAACACGTGACATTCACAATGCCTATTCTGTTGAAAACAGTACTGACAGTCTATCTTTTGCCTGGACCTGGAATCGAACCAGAAAGACTTTTAGGAATAAAGTAAAGAACAATCTGTGCCGGAATTTTAACTGTTGTCATGCAACGATTTATATGACAACAAAAAAAAATACGTAGTTTTAATTAGTTGACCTACATTATTACAAAAACAAGGTTTCTCGGAATACCCGTTTTTTATGGCATTAACTAATGTTGTCTATTGCAACAAAAACAAATTGGCTTTGAACGACCTAAAGAATCATTCCGAAAGCCAAGGCTGTTCGTTATGATTTTTGTATTTAAGTAATATCAGATTTCATTACATTACGATTACGTTTGCGAAATGTTTTAAGAACTGAGACAGGTTTGGGCAAACAGTCAGGCGTGACAATTAACATTTCACAAAAGGGATAGCAGTGATGAAATAATCAATTACCTCTGCATCAGTGGCATCAGGCTGCATCATCTTAAACAGTGTCCATCCCGTGCATAGCTGCTCGCCTGCTCAGACGTGTAGTCGCGCCACCGTTGGGCGTCGCCAGCAAACCGGAACTCCTCGCCGAATGTCTGGATCAGGTCTTGCTTAACCTGCTCCCAGGTGGTGGATTGCAGGGCCACGTATCTGCCCATGTCTTCGCTCTTCCTTTCAGCTGCAGTATTGCCTTACGGTGATATGCAAATAGTCGTAACTAATCTGTCCAATCCAAGAATCTGTCCAGTACCGAACAAAGGCAATAGTTCCCCTCACGTCGCGCGTCGTGGGGGCGCACATCGGAATTTAATTACGTTAATCGATAGATGGCACCGGTGTGGCAGACAGCGCTACTGCCACGGCGCTTGTTGTAGCTTGCTTCATGATTGACATAACCACTCATCACTTGTTCCATGGAAAAACTTGGGTCTGGCTGGGCGGTCCGCACAGGTTAGCGGACCTGGGATCCAGAAGACTTCAGTAGGAGCAAGTTGGATCCCACCGCTGCTGTCGGCGGCATCATGGCCGTCGTCGTTGAGAGTCACACAACACATTGGTTTGCACCAATATATACACACAGTTACACAATTATTACTGAGCAAATAATAAACAGTAGGAAATATAAGCACCAGATTAAAGAAAATACCTTACTCCAGTTCAGAGTGTTTATTCCATGAGGTAAAACAAGAATGCCCTATCATTCACATTACAACGGCTTTTATACACAGAAATTCAAACAGAGGTTGGTAGTGATAGGTAGAATAAAAATAACAATAAAGGCGGGAGAGATCAAATTAACTACATAATAATCTTCGCTCTAAACTAGACTCTTAAGAGTGCGGCGCCATCCGCTCGCAACTGCAATTCGAAGCGAAGGCAAAAACACGTTGAAATATTGTTGTCTCTGTTTCACACTCCCCGGCCCGTTGCGTAGCCGCGCGTGAGCATGTGTGAATAGTATTTACCTATGCGTGTGTTAATAGTGTTTGGTGTTTACCTTTTTAGTAGTTATCATGTTCATTATTAGCTTTATTTTTGTTAGTTACTTTGTGCAATCGTTAGTGTATGACCAGAATAGTAATGCGTTTTTAGGAAATCTGTCTACAATGTTTTTATCTCAAATGTTAGATTAACTCAAAATCTAGGCTTTGTTGAAAACAAAAACTGGGTTTCTTACTACTCTTTCTATACCACTAATGTAGGTAACGAATAAGTATACGGTTCACCTGAAAATCTGAAATAAAAGTACGTACTGGTGGCTCAGTGGTGGCGGCCCCGACTTACGAACAGTAAGGCGCGGGACAAATACAAGAGGCGTCGGGCGCGGACATGGCGCGGGCGGCTCCATTCCATTCAAATATCATACAAAATGCATGGAAATAACGTGCAATTTAGGCTACACGGTATATCATTGCGCTGACGAGGATGTGACGATATACCGTGTGTTGTATTTGTCCCGTGCCCATAGACTTAGTACTTATAATCTTACTTATAATACTGCCCGCGCCTAAGTAGTAGGTTCGAACCCAGGCAGGCGCATTACTTTGTGTAATTCATCAACTCTGCTCTCAAAACGGTGAAGGAAAACATTGTGAGGAAACCGGCATAAGTATCCTAGAACCTAAAAGTAGGTAGGTAGTAGGCAGGTAGTAGGCAGGTGGTAGGCAGGCGGTAGGCAGGTGGTAGGCAGGTGGTAGGCAGGTGGTAGGCAGGTGGTAGGTAGGTGGTAGATAGTAGGTAGGTAGGTAGAAGGTAGGTAGTAGGTACTCATCAAGACGAATCAAACGAGCCCAAACACGAAGCGGTTGCGTCGTTTTATTACGGAGATCCTTTGGCCCCCCTTTCAGCTTCATCATCAAACCCTGATTACCATTTAGGACCAACTTACTCTTCAAGATCAATCAAACGAGCCCAAACTCGACGGGATTATGTCGTTTTATTACGGACTTCCAATGGCCACCTTCCAGCTCCATTATCAGACCCTGGATACCACCTAGCACCAAAGTACTCGTCAAGACAAATCATACGAGCCCAAACTCGATGGGGTTATGTCGTTTTATAACGGAGTTCCCATGGACACCTTCTAGCTCCATCGTCAGACCCTGGATATAACCTAAAGACAAAGTACTTGTCACGACGAATCAAACAAGTTCAAACTCGATGGGGTTACGTCGTTACATTACAGAATTCCTATGGCCACCTATAGCATTGTCACGCGATATACACGGTCACATATCTCGAGACCTGGCGTCGATGAAGTCACGTCGCGTCGGCGCTCTGATATGGTGCGCAAAACAAGTATCCTCTAGTAGGATATTATTATAAACAATAAGATTT
This sequence comes from Xestia xanthographa, assembly GCA_905147715.2. Lineage (NCBI taxonomy): Eukaryota > Metazoa > Arthropoda > Insecta > Lepidoptera > Noctuidae > Xestia > Xestia xanthographa. The sequence continues at coordinate 6,647,412 of LR990643.1, forward strand.
CCAACAAAACAAATATTGTGTTAATTAATTTAATGTAGGTAATATTATTATAATGATATGATTAAAATTGCGGGAGGTTCGCATTCCAGCGAGGTCTCGAGATAATGCGACCGGGTTGTACCTACATATGCGTGCAAAATTTCAGTTCAATCGGTAATCGGGAAGTGGATCAAATTTTACTTGCAAGATTTGATTACTTACAGATTACAGACAAACATCGGGAGACGTGAAACTATATCAAAGCTTGTAAAATAAAACATAATATTTATTTAGTCGGTAGGTAGGTACCCTTTTTTTTTTTTTTTTTCGGATGGGAAATCATCAAATAACTCCTCCCGCTCTGGGCGGAGTAGGAGGGAGTGTCAGACTTTTACTGACTAAAACCCATCCATGTTCCTTCATCGCCCTTTGTGTTTCGGGGCCACGGTATCTCTTTCGAACAGTCCCGCAACCCCGGCAGGTAGGTAGGTACCCTTATGTTATGATTATGAATGAAACCTATTAGTCGGACATTTGAATCCTAAACACATCTAATTCAGTATGTACTAACCCAGTGTAATGTAATTTCGATTATGAACGAGAAAAATATGTGTAGATAGGCTCATAGGCAGGCATTTTCTTGGTCTGAGTTTTAAAAAATGATGAAAACAAAAAGGTAGGTAGATACTTACTGTGAGATACATCCCAACGTTTGGAGTCCATGTTGCTAACCTTTATATAAATTTTATGTTTATGTAGGTACCTGTTTTGTAACCTAAATTTAACCAAATCGTAAGCAAATATCGAAGTCCGTAAACAAAACAAAAGTCGTAATAAAGTAGGTAGGTAGGTTACTCGATTCCAAATCACAAGGCAAATCTAAATCCAAATCCGTAGCATAGGTCAAGAAGTGTCAGAAATATTACGATACAATTGGCAAACAAATACGCACGCACAATGCAATCAAGTAATCGTCTAACATTGACAAACGAATTGCCCCGTGGCCCGGCCGGGTGGCGAGGTGCGCACGCAACATTTACATTTGTCACTATACTCAACACATCCAAATGTTCTGTCCCGCGCCCCGCGCCCCGCCCCAGCTCAATGCTTGATGCGATAGCACGACTTCCGATGAACATTTGTGATTAATTTGAATGCGTGCCGTAATACCAATAATGATGAATGAAAACTCAATGCTTTTCCATTTTTTTTTTAATATTATTTAACTTAACAATATAACACATGTTTCGATTTGAACAATATTACAAATACTACCGTTTTTAATATAGAACAGATGAGATGAAAACATCGTATTTAAACTGTAAAAATGTGAGATATTCAATTTGTTTGCATTTCGCTTTTGGTAAGTATTTTGAAAAAAAAAAAAATGTAGAAACCTAGGTAAATACCATCTTGTTCCGAATAACAGCATATTAAGGTGGAAATATGCTCAAACTGAAAATGATTTTGGTATTACGTTTGTATGGACAAATTCATGCTCCCCGGCCCCTTAAATGATTCTAGAGAACATATCAAAATAAACTCCTATTAAAATAAACAGAAGTAACATTACATTCACAACATTTTACATAAATCAAACATAATCCTTATTATTGAAGCAAACGGAAGTTACGATTACTTTTTAAATTAAATAGACGGAAATACAAATGTTAGTTCAGTAATTCAACACATGTCAAATAGAAAACTCACTACCCTACAATAAACCTACATAAGTCAAAATAAAAACGGAACTACCCTCAAATTACAAACTAACTTAAAATTAATTGATGGTTTTGCGCCCATATATACGGGCTTCTCGATCGAAGAATAAAAAAGCGGCTCGATCGTAACTCCATATCATCTTTCGACCAGTTACTACACCGTGCCAGAGCGATCGAGGAATCGTTAGTAGACAGCGCATGTGACAAAACACCGGCACTGACGCATCCGAGCGCCAGTCACCAATCTACGGTCACCGGCTCTCCTTCAACTCCGGCACCAAGTGATAAAAACACTCGCAGCAAAAGACTGTCGTGTAGTTACTGCAAGAAATGGGGACACGAAAAATCGCAGTGCAAGAAGTTATTAAACCACAATAAAAGTGATAACGAAAAAAGTGACAACGGGAATAGTGATGAAAACTTAAACAAAAATAAAGCTATTCAATGTTATGGGTGCGGACCGCACCCATAACATTGAATAGCACTTAGATTTTATAACGTTAGGGGTACCGCACCGTGCGGTGTTTGTGAATGTTCTGTTTAATTAATGCCTAACGTACCCATTATGTGATTTTCGATATTGTTCTTGTTTTGTCCATTAAAGTAGTGTGAAATTTAGCAAGGACTTTCACTCAGAGGCCCGAACCCTATGCCCGTCGGCTACACAATGGAATTACTTCACTCTGTTTTTTTTTAAACTGTCTTAATCATCTATGTATAGACGACATTATATAATCAAAGGTATAGACCATAATCATATAAGATTATGTATTGTCATAGGTTGTTCAGAACTTGCGTGCAATTCGGTTTTACCATCGTCATAACAAATCATTCCGGAAATACTATGCAATGACATTTCTGGCATAATACATATATTGCAAATACTTTAGACAAATTCAAAACAATAACTTTTTTAATTCAGATGCTTTTTCAGCTATTAATCAATGGACCCCTACATTGCTTGATAGCTGAAAGGGTGGCCCCCGACGCCCTGGGCGTCTCCCGCGGCGGCCGGGACGCTGAGAGGTTCTCTCCCTCTCCCGTTAAGCCACCTCCTTCTCTAGCATTACTGCTTCGCAGAAGGTGACGGCGCGGCGTCCCATTCCGTCTCGCTCTGGACCATGGCTTGCACCAGGGCCGGACGCGAGAGGTCGCCGCTGCCAATCGCCGCTTCGAAGACACGGCGGTGCTTCGCCCACGCGGGGCACACCTCTACCGTGTGCTCCACCGTTCACACCACCACACCGTTCCAGCGATACCGTTCTACAGCTCCTGAAGTATAAACCTAGGACTTTTTTGTGTATTTTTAGAGTTTTGACAAATTCAATTATATAGACCTCTGCGATGCTTTTTCAGCGAGATATCGGCGATAACGTGTTTTTCACCGTTTCAATGGCGCGGCCTTGGGGTTTTAATCTTACAGCTCGTAAATCGTTTATTTTCTCGATTCTATCGTATGTATAAAACAACTAAATTTAAGGCCAAAAGTGTCTTCGTGTTTTTTGTCTCCGACTGTTTGTCGTAAAAACGACGTCGATGGGATTCCGTTCACTCCGACCATATAGGTTAGGTTATGTTAGAACTGTGACCAAACTACGTCGCTACCTCGAAATTGGTCGCAGTAAAAAATTTGTGCCCCATAGAATCTAAACCTTACCCGTAATAAGAATTAGTCCAGGATTCAACTCGGTTGGAACGAAATTGACAGAGCTCCCTAGGCTACGATTTTTAGGCGAATATAAAGTGTTTTGAGGTTAGGTTACATTAATCGGTTTTTCTCAGGAATGGAGCATTACCCTTTCATGGGAGTGGTACCAGGGGGGCAGAGGGGCCAACCTCCTTCCTTCCCCCCCCTCCCCTCCGCGTGCGGCACGATACTAAATTTTTACCAAAAAATATGTCACTTTTAAAAAAATTATAAAAAAAACGTTTTACAAAAAAAATAAAATCGACTTCAATAAAACACAAAACACAAAAAAGTGAAAAATAACTTTAGCTTCAGAAGTCGGTGACCTTTGTTTGATTCATTTAGTTTTTTTTTTGTCACCGACTTCTGAAGCTAAAGTTATTTTTCACTTTTTTGTGTTTTTTGAAGTCGGTTTTTTTTTTGTAAAAAGTTTTTTTATTTTTTCATTTTTAGTTGTAATATCCTAAGTATATAAATATATGCTATGCATTTATTTTACATTGTTAACAATAGCTATGCATTTATTTTACATTGTTAACAATATATGTCATGGTAATAAGCTTATCCTCAATAAATGGAACTTAACATACCTAAACTGTCGAAATTAGGGTGTATTGTACACATCTGCGTACCCCTCAGAGCATACAGGCGTGATGTTACGTCATGATGTTAAATACTGATGAGAGATGCTTGGATGTTTATATAAACAATAAACATCCAAGCGATTACAGCAATCACGACTGATTTACCGTCTAGTTTTGAAGAGTTCCATTGTATATCTCCGAAGATCAGCATCAGATCTTTACCAAATTTAAATGCGACCATCTCAGGAGTATACTCTTCCAAATAAAAAAAATATTTTGAGAATCGCTCCACAAATGGAAGAGAAATCGGTGAACATACATGAAATTATACCACATGACTGAAGTAAAAATATTCATAAAATGAAAACTACTGGGCCAAACTATGTTAAATTTTTATGGGACCAAATGGCAACTATTCCGCATCAAACTAAAAAAGAATCACGTCAATCGGATCATAATTCTCAGCGTGATCGGTGTACATACATAAAAAAAAAAAAATACCAATCGAATTGAGAACCTCCTCCTTTTTGGAAGTCTGTTAAAAATAACTATGCATCTCCGACGATTTTCTCCCCCCTCGGGGGGTTCCTATGGACCAACCCCCTCCCCCCACCCAACCTCCAACCTTCTACCTAAAAGCACCGATTTAAGTGTCCATCCCAGAATAGGATATTCTTACCAATATGGTCCTCTCACAAACAAGGAACTGCATCGAGAGAACAAATGTCATAACAAAAGCCGTGTTTATGTCTGCAGAAGGACAGAACCCTTCAGTACTAACCGACTGCAGCTGCCTATATAATAATTGCATGCTGCACCATCTGTAGAAGTGACAGCAACATAGGTAAGTGTGGATGACTTGTTGGAAGTGATCCTTCTTACATAGTACAGTTATGGAGTGAGAACTAGTAACGGGCCTTTCAAACGAGACCCATTTTTAATGCTGACCCCAAATTGTCTTTATTATTTCATTTATTTTATATTTTGTTATTCTTACAGGTTACCACTTCCTGATATGGAGAACGATGACGATGAAATTGCTGCAGAAGCTGTAATCGAGGATGATGCTGCACCGACAATAGCTTCAAGAACAGCTGCTTTACATAGACAGCAGAAAATTGTAAATATAATAAAATAAATAATAATAAAAAATATTTAAAAATAATATTTTTTATTATTTTAATTATAAATATAATCAATAATAATTAAATTTACTTATTACTAAGTACTTTACTATTTACAACAACACTACAAAAACTTGTTACCAAATAAAAAACTACCTACCTACATAATAGTATAGGTACATCAATGGACGAATTATTTAATAACACTACCTACTTTTTTCCAGAACGACAAATTACATGCATGAATATTTTTATTTAGAAGTAACACTTTTGTCTACCTAACTACTAGGAAAATAATAATTATATTACATTTTAAGTTCAATTAAGTTATTCCTCTGTATAGCAAAATAAATATATTAATGTGAAATAGTCTGTAAGTGTGCACATTATTGTCTGTTCAATAACTACTCTTCAGCATGCCAATTATTATACAATAATTAAATAATTGATTGTACTTATTGGAAATTAATGACACTCACACATAGGAAAGGTATAATCGGCCAAGCGGGAGTCGGGCCTCGCTCTATTAGGCCGTTTGTCCACCGCCGCCGTCACCGGACCGTCACCGAGAACGAGATTATTTCGGGCCGAGTTTATATGGATAATATAGATAGGATGACGGTGCTCGGGTGACGAACTTGCGGTGGACACGCGGCTATAGTAGTCTATGTATCAGTACTTCGGCGCCGTCATCTCGTTCTCGTTGACGTTTCGGTGACGGCGGCGGTGGACAAACGGCCTTAGGGTTCCAACAAACTCCCGTGAAAGAATTAAAAAAAAACAGCTCTGCGGGCCTAAAATAGCCACTTTAGCAGAATCCACGCAGAATCTTAAAATGAATCACGTCAAAAAATTTAAATTTTTAAAATGGACTTTATGTTCATAACAATAAAACCTATTTTAAGAATTTATTTTTTTAAGCGATTCATATTACGATTCTGCAAAAGCGGCCATTTTAGACCCCCTGTCCGTCTAACCGCCAGTTGCACGTATGTCCATTAAATCATGCTGTCACTTTCTGATACGTTTTGTTAGACTGACAGCATTATGTTTAGTGGGGAATTACATTTAATGGACTTACATGCAACTGGTGGTAACCAATGATATTATATAATAAAAAGAGGTAGATATCGCACTGGCACGCACAAATTGTTGAGGACAAAGTGACACAATTGTTGCACTTTGATAGCTAGCTATCTCTTTCTATCTTATACGTTCCGTATTATCTATCGCTGTCGTAGTTTTAAATTACTCGCAACGATATCTGAACGCCATTCAGTATGAACATGGGGTATCTTCTTTAAAATATCATTGGTGGTAACAGTTACAGGCCCGTGACATACTCGGACATACAGACAGACATCATCGTGACATTAATAGGGCTCTGTTTTGCCACTTTGGAACCCAAAAAATGTCTTATTTTGCACAAAACAGAGATAAACAAATACTTTCTTTGAGAATAGAAAGATTTTGTTGTTGGGATTGCTTGTATTCTCCCTGTTCCTTGCTGCTGCACAGCCTGCACTGGTCTACGCGGCTGATATGACTGTCTTTTTGGGTGAGATGGTCCAAGAGTCCGCAATTGTGTTGCTGGTGATGGTGGAGGAGGATTTCCTTTTACAAAGAAAAATAAGACATCAATAAATTTGCAACAGGAATAATGAAAAATATTATTTTTATATTGTAAATATGTAATAATGACATTTGCACACCCTGTTACAATATATAGGATGACTTTTTAATTGCTTTCCAACAAAAATGGGTATAATAGGTGAACGGAGTAGAAGCAAATGGCTATTTTTTTTTTATTCGTAATTCAAATCATAACTACACACTACACTCACACACACACTCAGTCGTTACAGGTAGTCAGTGACCCAAAAAGTCTGACAACCAGTCATACCAAGGGATATTTTATTACCCAGTACTAACTGGGTTGTGGAGGTCAGATAGGCAGTCGCTCCATGTAAAATACAGGTATTCAGCTGCATCCGGTTAGACTGGAAGCCGACCCCAACATAGTTGGGAAAAGGCTAAGCAGATGATGAATTCAAATCATAACTGTGTTGAATTTTAAAAATTTCTCTTTCTTTGTTCTAATATGAAAAGTTTACTTGAAATTTGAAAAAAAAAATTGATCCATAATCATGGATCAATTTTTTTCTAAGGTGTGGAAGAAAGAAAAAAAAAGCTAGTTATGCCATAAGCTTCTACTCCGTTCACCTAATATACCCATTTTTTTGGAAAGTGATAAAAAAGTCATCCGGTATGTAAGGATGACATAGTATGACAGGCTTTCTATTGCTATATCACAGCCTATACAGGATGAAAATTTACTGAGAAGACAACATAGAGGATAGAAACTAGGTAGTCTTAGTACACTAGGCTAGGAAAAACGATAAGTAATACCTTCTTCAGTGTCCAAAAACTCCTCATCCATTCCTCATCATTCCATCTTGCAGAGGTGGAGGAGGAGATTGTCTCGCAGGTGGAGGTTGGGCTGAAAAAAGGATTAGTGTTTTTTAATATATTTATAGTATAGATAGACAAGGCAAAAGACAGAGTAGAGAGCAGCGATGGCCCAGTGGTGGCGGCCCCGACTTACGAACAGTAAGTTGTGGGTTTGAACCCAGACAGGCGCATTACTTTGTGTAATTTATTTCATGAACACTGCTCCCAAAACGGTGAAGAAAAACATTGTGAGGAAACCGGTCCTAGAACCAAAAAATCCGAAGACATGTGATATCTACCAATCCGCACTGGGCCCGCATGGTGGATTATAGCCCATTCCCTCTCATAGGAGGCCTGTGTCCTAGCAGTGCGGGCCCAGAACAGATTGGTAGATGTCACATGTCTTCGAATTTTTTCATTCTAGGACATGCCGGTTTCCTCACTATGTTTTGTTCAGTGGTGATGAAATAAATTACACAAATTAAAGCGCCTGTCTGGGTTCGAACCCAAGACTTACTGTTTGTAAGTTCGGGCAGCTACCACTGGGCTACCCTACCACTGGTGTAAACCTTAATCACAGTAATTATTACGACTGCCTCTATGACTGAGTAGTAGAGCATTCATCTGCTAACTCAGAGGTTGTGGGTTCAACCCCCATTATTCCCCATACAACAACAACCAGAGCCCATAACGTCCACTGCTGGACATAACCACGGTTGGCAGGCAGATTGGAGATCGTAGTGATGAAAGACTAACAGAAAACGCTGCCTGCCCATTCTCAGGTCTATGACATTAGTCGCCTTATACGACAGCCATGAGTGTTATGGGTTGGTTCTATTCTACTTTGCCGAATACCACACGGCTTTCCCCATAGTACACATTAATTTGTGTTCGGTCTGTCCTAGGGGAAGCTACATTATCAATCATTATTGTGATAGGGTTCTCCCTCCACCCATCCATTTTGGGATGTAATAATAATCGGTGAAAAGCAGGTGTACCAAGTGTCGACTGTGACTTTTCACAGTTTACACATGGAAACACTTCTGACACCCCTTCGAGGATTCATGTAGTGACAACTTAGTGTTGTGTTTATTAATATGACAAAAAAAAAACAAGTGAAACAAAAGTTGAAAAATATATAAACAAATGTTAAACTTAAATTTAAAGAATAGTTTGTTATTATACATCTACCTAATCATTCACAGTTTACCACTGATCCACAGCCTTCTTTGGGCCAAGGGTTGCCAGTTTTTATCTTTTTCAGCAGCTTTATTATTGAGTAAAAGCTAATACTGTGAAACCAATTTCCAGTAGTGAAAATGCCACAGTGATGTGGCTGATTCAGCCATCTCCGAGAACGTTGAATAGTGAAATATTCCTGTTATTGTAAAGACGACCCACTGATTCCTAATCTATCGATGATTAAAATCAAACTTTCGAAACACCAGATTTTAAGTTTTTTTCTCTTAGCTCAAGAAAGTGTCAATGTCAGTCAAGTCAACTCACAACTGTCAAAGTGTCAACAACAAATTTTTTTTTTTTGCAAAGGTAAACACGACGACGGCTAAGAAGATGGGGCATTTTCTTTTTATATTAGATTACACAAAACATTTGTGTAGTGCCAATATGCATCATTATGACATCGAGATTGCCAAGGTTTGCATTTTTATCCATCTCGTTCGTAACACGTGACGATAAGATATGCCATTTTCTTGCTCACTGTAAATTTTTTCAAAAACCTGTGCATGGGAATCAAAATTTCACGAAAAATTATGGATATTCTCTGAAAACCATTTTTGTGTAGCTACAACGTTAGTTCCCCTTAGTGCCCCGTATATCGTACCTACCCTGAATACTTCAAAATGTATTGATACAAATTTCTGTAGCTGTCACTGATTTAAATACTTTTTTGCGGCTAGCAGGAATGTTTATAGTTTTACATTTCCCCGTTAGTTTTATTTTCTGTACTAAAAACGTGATAAAGCCGAGGAGCCTGAACCGGTAGAGACAGGTCACGGCAAGTGCGGCCGCAAGAAAAAGGAGCCGTCGCCCTCACCGCCACTCAAGAAGAGGAAGAAGGAGAAGACTACAGGTCGCGGCACGAAAGTGTAGCGGTGACCGTTATTGCGCAGAAGCAAGTAAAAAATAAGCTGTCTTGGGGCGTGCGTTGCGCCGATTGGCTCTCCAGTCGTTTATCATGCGCAGATATAGAAAATGTATTTAGGGAACGTGCAGGAACTATAGGTGGCAGCACTAATCGACAAAAAAGACACTATGCGGACAGAAAAGGAAACTTATCACTTCTCATCGTGCTTTCAATTTACCTAGACAAAATTGTCTCTTCAATTATATTATTTTTGAATATGCTAAAAGGTATAAAATATGAGTTCCGGTTTATCAATAACGATCGTCAGCGTAATATAAATGTTTAATAATATGAATTTAATATCTTTCGTTTACTTTCTGATGAAAATTGTGGTGTATGAAGACATGGTTTGGCTTTCTTATTTTCAACACCTGTTATAATGGAAGGGAATCCTTTATCAGCGAGAACAGTATCTCCAGGCTCTAATAAATCAATTAGTTCACAATCATTTGATGGAGCAATAAATAAAATGCAGTCCGTAGCATTTAGATACAAAACTTAAAAAACCAAAGGAGTGCAGCCAACTAAAAACATTATTGTGGGTTTAACCATGTTTATATTCTGAGTACATGTGGAGTCTTTGATTAACTGTTGACGGATATTCGGTGTGAACTTTAGTGCGGTCTAATAAAACACGTGTATTGTGAAGTATAAATGGTTCTGGTATTTTTGCATGGACGGTTGATTTTGAGGGCCTTTTCAATGCCGAGTGTAACAAAAACAAGTTGTTTTAAAATATTTTTCTTTACTGCGTTTATCCATTTTAAGCGTTTTTCACCAAAACATGGTATTATAGTAGTATTCTTTGGAAAGTAATAGAATTTTACGCTAATTGATTTATTTTCATTTTTGTGGATGTATTGGTACCTACATCCAGAAATGCAACAATGCATTATGATTAGTTAATTAATTTTCACTATAAAATTAATTCTTAATTCTGTTTACTTGTTAGGAAAGTCTATGTCAAGCATTAATAGAGCACAAGATTCGGATTGGCGACGCCAGTTGGCAGCACAGTCGTTGTGCACGTTCCCTATAGGGAAATTCAAAAACTTGATGTAGCAACCTTTGCGCGGCTTTAATTTATTCTCTATGGCTGCGAATCTGCGACAGATAATAAGTCCATAGGTATAGATTCTCTGTGGTGCGTACTCTATGGTGCGCTCGGCACCGTCATGACGGTCAGTGTTGCCAATTTAGCATATTATATGCTAAATTTAGTATATTTTGTTCTTGTTGAGCATATTTTTTTAGCTTTTAGCTAGCACATTTTTTTGACATATTATTATAGAAAACATGAAATAACGCAAGTCACAATCTTCCTTGAAATAAAAATTGAAATCGATACTCGACTCCACGGCAGTTTGGCGGTGAGAACCCTGAATGCTATTTTGTACAGTCAGATTCAGCCTAAAAAGAGCAGGAAAGTGCTGATAGTCTTACGCTGTTCCAGACAATGTACTACTTTGTATCGGAATCAAAGAGAGCTACGACTCTAGCTCTCAGCTTTCCACATTAGCTAATGTTGATGAATATCAAGACATTGATATTCTATTCTCCTGATTTAATTTCTTAATAAATACTGACATTTTTTTTGGCATTTTTTAGAGAAAGTTAGTATGTTTTTAGCACATTTTTTAAACCAATCTAGCAGATTCTTCGATTACGTGAAGCACGACGTCTTGTTGGACAAACTGCGTAGCTACGGTATCAGAGGTAACATTTTAAAACTACTCGAATCCTATCTCTCCAACAGAATGAAATGTACAGAGACTGCAAGAATATGTGAAAATACAAAATTTGAAAAGAGTTTTCTTTTATCTCATTCTAGATTAATAAAGTTTGGTGTCCCACAGGGTAGAGTCCTTGGGCCACCTCTTTTCTTGATCTATATAAACGATCTGCCAAAGGTGACTCAACATCAAATGGTTATGTTTGCAGACGACAGTACTGCCATAGTGAAATGTATTGATCGCAATATTTATCAAGTTGACACCAATCGATTTATTTTCAGTAATATTTACATACTAACTCTCTATAAATATAAATATTTACAAGTATCAAAAAGGGTTACAGGGCGTCGAAAAATTCGTCCACATCGCTGTCAACAGGAAAAGTGCCCAAAAGGCCGTCAGCATTGCCACGTTGGATGGCAATGCTGATTCTTTGGCCAAAAAATAGGCCCGCCCTCTGGTCACGTGAACGTCGACCAACCGTTTGGCGATTTCTCGAAAAACTAGGTGGGCACTCGGACCCCATGGCCCTAGTGTTTCAACCCCAAACGGCTCAAACACATAATTACCAATTAAATTGAGTTGACATAAATAATACAATAGCTGACATAATTAGTTGGCATAATAAAAATAATTTAGTTATTAGCATAAAGAAAACCAAAATAATGCACTTTCACCAAAGAACTAAAGTACCAGAAGTAAATAATAGACATAGTAACAGTGACATTGAAGAAGTAGATAAATATAGAAGTAGCAAAATTCTTAGGTTTATTGCTTGATAATCAGCAATCTAGCAGATTTTGAAGTAGTTGAGTTGGCAACACTGGGCACCGTCCCGTCACAGTGATGCCAGATCTACTGATTTAGCAGTAGATCTACCTGATTTTAAAAAAATCTACTGATCTACTGCCTTGATTGGAAATCTACCTGCTATTTTTAACATCAGATCGTATCATCAAGTTATTGACGACGTGACGTGTCATCTGGCTTATAGGCCTTAAAAACATGACATTTGTTCAACAACCGTAGTAAGTATCGAAAAATATTGCAGTCTTCTTTGTTTTATCAAATTAATAAAAATGTACGAAGATAAAACGTGTCAAAGATCATGAGTTTGACTTGTGACGTCACATTTGAGTAAAAAATGTACTCAAATGTGACATGTGACGTCACACGAGTTTGCGACGCACTGTATCGTCTTCATTTTTGTTTACGTGAAAATGAAAAAATACATGTCCAATATTTTTAGGAAATCAATCTGACGGACTAATTAGCCTTTTTTTTGTCATGTACCCTATTCAAGCTCAAGTCCTTTTTACCTCATGTGGTTATGACTTTTTTAATCTACTGATTTTTCCATCGATCTACTGCTAAAACTTTAAATTTTCTACTGATTTCTTCAGATTCCATCTTGCAACACTGTCCCGTCATGTCATTCAGCGCCCAGCGGCCGGCGCGCCCTGCGCCGGCTCACAAAGAGAGTACCTACAAACGATCTACATCGCATATCATTTCATTTCCTTCAACTATTATATTGTCGGTCGTCTGTCATACAATTTATTGATTTTTGAAAATTTGGCTTAACCAAACGGTGGTGGAAAAAGTTCGTTCCAATAGATTTATATCGTTGTCTGTTACTCTGTTCATTACTTCATTTTTCATTGTGTTGTGTGCTTCAAGCTTGTTAATTTGTTGTTGATCGTTTTGGGTTTAGACAATTGGTCAGAATTTGTTTTACGGTATCATGTAGCTGCCTGTGGTACAATTTAGAAGGTTTGACAAACGAAAAATGTTCATTTATCTTTGTGAAGATTCGGTCAAATTAAATTGTCTGCCCTGACGTATAAACCAAGGGTCATCGTCTCGTTAGTAAAATTTCTTTGAAGATTAATGTAAATAAGTAGGTAGGTAGTTCATAAAATAAGCAATGAATGAAATTTTGGTCTCCTCTGGTTTCAGTAATGTCGGTTGTTTATAAAAGATGGCTGGTGTTAAAATGTCGCTAAAATATCTTAGTTTCAAATGTCAGAGGGTCAATTGTTAAACTTTGTTAACTGTTAGGATATCTCTTGTAAAACTTCACTGTAGTTAAGCATTGTGTTCTTAGAAAGTCTTATCAAAAATTGGCTATGGTAGTGGTATGGCAAATTGGTTAACGGAACATGACTTGAGGTACATAAGTTAGTATTTTGTAAACAATTTAGTATGTGTACAAGAACAAATTTATCTTGCTGTTTGAAAGTATAAGCATAATCAGACTCGAATGTTCCCGCTGTTGGGATAAAAACAGCATGCTATTGTCTTTTTCTTCATAAATTATAGTAGGGTGATTAGGCCGGTTCACAACCACTTAGTAGACTTTAATCTTTGTGTGTCTGAATAATCACGTTTATTTAATATTAGAAAGTACAATCCTGGCAGGTATAATCTAACTGTGCTGCTTCTAAGTGAGTCATATTTTTAAAATTGTACATCTTAGATGAAACCATCGAACACATTTGTCGCAATGTTCATTTCAGAGTCATCTTCGACATCGCTGATCAAACCATTGGAACATTCACTGCATTATAATGTCAATATTGCCCTTTTCAATTTACAACCATTTCTTATTTTGTCTTTAAACGCTGGTGGCTCAGCAAGTTTTAGGTGCTTTTCGAATGTGTCATCAAAGGAAAAAGTTTGATTAACCTTCAAGCGGGCGCGCGGTCATTTGTAACGGCAGCGTCGCGCGTAACCTAAAAGATCTATAGGTTAATACAGAGATTTAAAACGAATGAATTAATAATCATTTATTATTTCTTATTTAGACATATTATCATTATATTAGGTCTCAACTTTACGAAAAAAAAATAAACTTTAAATCAGCTAAAAAATCAAATAAAAAACTAAAATTTTCTTTGGATGAAAAAAGCAATTTGGCAACACAAAATCTTCTAATATACTTCTAACTAGCTTTATATAGGGTAAGACACCCATTTATTTTCACTTTAAGTGGCTATCCCATGAAAACTTTGAATATTTCTCTATAATATAAATTTAAACAATGAGAAGGGACTTAAACTCTTTTAATACTACTAGAGATCCTTTCCCAATACACTTTATTTTAGATTAAGCAGTATGATTTAACATTTTTGTGAATTAAATGATGTTGAGTATAAAGACCAGTGTTTGGCACAGAAAATCCCTTTATTAGCACTGATCAGAACCTATTATTGGCTCGTCCTGTATTTTACTTAATTTAGGTACTAAGGAACAAAAAAATACTGGAATAATGATGAAAAATATTATATATTTTTGTCAAAGAACAGGAACATAGTTTAGGAACTTTTTTCTCATTAAACATTCAAAAAACATCAACGAAACATAAACACTTCTGTACCTTTATAACTACCTACTTATCAATGTAATCAACTGAGATAGTTTTATTTATTTAAGTAGGTACGTAGGTACTAATCATCTAAATAAATCAACATTAATTTGAGATCGTTGTATCTAGATATGTACCTAGTAGGTGGGTAAGGCCGTAGATTTCGCCACTTTGTAACATAGAGTAACATAGACACTTCTATGTTACGGTAACATAAAAGTAACTCAAAAGTAACACATAATTTTGTAAGGGTGGTTTCATATCGCGCTCTTTGAAGCGACATTGTATGTTATGACATACAATGTCGGGCAAAATTCGGGCATTTTTTTATCCACATTCCTACTATGGTAGGAATGTGGATAAAAAAATGCCCGAATTTCTGGACTGTTTAAAAACGTAAACAGTTCAACAGTTGTAAACAGTTCAACGATAAAAAAAGCTAAAAAATTGTTAGATGTTCGGAGAAAACAGAAAAATAATTAAGACATCAAAAGTTTGGAGATTTTTAATTAATAATAAAAGTACTTAATAAAACACATCATGTATTATTACACCATTCGAACGTATTCTGGGAAGTTATATAACATATGGCAGACCAAACAATGATATTATATAGTAAAAAGAGGTAGATATCGCACTAGCACGCAAAAATTGTTGAGGACAAAGTGATACAATTGTTGCACTTTGATAGCTAGCTATCTCTTTCTATCTTATACGTTCCGTATTATCTATCGCTGTCGTAGTTTTAAATTACTCGCAACGATATCTGAACGCCATTCAGTATAAACATGGCGTATCTTCTTTATAATATCATTGAGACCAAAGGAAAGTGCTTATTTTTAACAAAACACTTTATTTTCAAGAAAAAAAAATATAATGTTAATTTATGTGAAGAAAACTAGATCGCGATCGTCTTCCAGGTAATATTCTTTAGAAGCTTCTTCCTTTTGTACCAAATTTACTTTCTTGACGATATTATTATTGGTTACGATATCGATATCTAATTTTCTTTGGAATGTAAACTTCAAAGAATTAAACGAATCTTTGATAGTTTTCAAAAATTTTACTTGATAATAATTTAATCCGTCGTTGAATACTATACTCTCCACAACTCCTATATAATGTTTCCATGTTTTTCTTAGATAATATCTAACTATAATTGTGTAATTTATGTTAAAAATAAAATCATTCTCCACTTTCGTCTTCTTCTCTTTCTTGAGTCTGCATAATTTCTCTAATCTCATCTTCTTCTCTTTCTTCAATCTGAATATTTTCTCCAGCCTCATCTTCTTCTGCATGTTTCCTTCTCTCTATTTCTTCTTTTTGAGCTATATTCAATTCTTTGTTGTCACTTTTATCCTCCAAAATATTCTCCATGTCGTTTTTTGTAAAATCAGTTTCATTTTTAGGGTTCCGTACCCAAAGGGTAAAAACGGAACCCTATTACTAAGACTTCGCTGTCTGTCCGTCTGTCTGTCCGTC
This sequence comes from Xestia xanthographa, assembly GCA_905147715.2. Taxonomy (NCBI): domain Eukaryota; kingdom Metazoa; phylum Arthropoda; class Insecta; order Lepidoptera; family Noctuidae; genus Xestia; species Xestia xanthographa. The sequence continues at coordinate 6,663,686 of LR990643.1, forward strand.
TGTCCGTCTGTCTGTCACCAGGCTGTATCTCATGAACCGTGACAGCTAGACAGTTGAAATTTTCACAGATGATGTATTTCTGTTGCCGCTATAACAACAAATACTAAAAACAGAATAAAATTAATATTTAAGGGGGGCTCCCATACAACAAACGTGATTTTTTTATAATAATTGGTACGGAACCCTTCGTGCGCGAGTCCGACTCGCACTTGGCCGGTTTTTTTTCTCTATTTTCAAACTTATTTGTATCACTGTATGTGCTTTTTAATTCAGTCATTGTGCCTCTTTTTCCAAATATATTGCTCTCTCCTAAGTCATAACTAGCAATGTTTTCCGGAGCGTTCCTAATTTGAGACAGAATTGTCACATAGTTATTTTCTAGAATATGTTGTTTCATGTTTACATCTACATTTACGTGGGTCACTTTCTTGTTTCTGTATCCAACTTTACTTTTATCTTCTTCTGCTTTATTTCTTTCTTCCCTGGATCTTTTCCTGTCTACTTTGGCTTTATTTTTGTCGTCTTTGGTTTTATTTTCACTTCCTTTAGATTCTATCTCTTTTTTAATTTTATCTGCGTCATTATTGCTTTGGTCATTATTTTCACTTTTAGCTTTCATGATTATTCTCGTAGACAAAACATTGATTTTTTTATTGGGATCTATCCTTTGCTTTAAAAATCCAGTTTTTTCATCCAAATCGAACGTATTTGCTTGTTCTTCATTATCTTCTTTTCTTTCAATGAGGTCGACATCAACATTATCCAAATTATCTTCATCATTATCTAAAGTATCTTCTTCCATATAACATGTTACGTCACTATCAGCATACTCAATATCCATGTCCGTACTATTTTCGGATGATGAACTTACTTTCCGATATTTTCTTGTCCTTTTTGTTTTTTTACGATAGTCCACATTTTCTTTTTCACTTGTCTTCCGTTTTTTGCCTTTAGTCTGTGTTTTGCTTGTGTCTTGTCCAGTAGCTGTCTTAAATTCATGTATCATAGGAGAATAGCATTCACACATACCGTTTAAATCATTGCAAAAACAACTTAGGTTTCTGTATTTAACTTTTAAAACGCTGTTTGTCATTAATTGGTGGATTTTCATCGTTCCAGGTATAGGAAGTATGCTAATATCTAAGGGTTTAATATTATCCATTGGAATGAAAAATATTTTAATTTCCGTATCCGACATGTTCAGTATATTATAAGCAGTTTCAGCATTGGGGATATCAATTCCTTGGGCTATTTTCGCATCAAGCTTACGTTTGACGGCCCCACCAATACCATCTGCTGCTCCTTTTCCATGGGCCGATTCAAAGAAGGACCAAGTTCCGCTTTCAAATCCATATTCGTAAATATTTTTGCTAAAAAGAAAAAAGTTCTTTTTTTGCCGGTACTGAGTCGTCGGCCCGTCAGAAAAAAAATGTAAGATGCTAACGTTTGGGTAACCCGCTTTAATATATTTAAGTATGGGGTCTAGGTGTGCCCATATGGCTTCTGGACAGTGTTCATTGTTGGGAGATATCGAACAGAAAGATATGGGTCTTTCATTAGTTACGTATAAAACACCCGTGTGTAATGTTATCTGGTCTTTAATGAAATGCATGGCTTGGACTTCCTTATGGTATTTACATGTGAAATTTTCGGAAAAATCGATATGTATTTTTGCCTTATTGTTTTTTAAGTTTTCTTTGCAATCCTTGTATTTATTAAACTGATGATAAAAATTATATGCATGTATTTTAAATTTCGTCATTTCTGTATTAAATTTGTGTAGTAAATCTTTCAATGTACCCTCTTTAGTAGTTTTCATCATTCTTTTTATTTGTTTCATTTTGTCACCCTGGCCATATGCATGCTCTTTCATAGCCCACTCGAACCATGTAACTTCTATTTCTTCCTGATCATCACAACCGAATAGTTTTCTATCTGCGCAAATATGGCATTCTCCAAAAATGCATTCTTTAGACTTGAAATCACAAACAAAGTCTGAAGTGATGTCATTTAAACTTTCTTTCTCCTGGAGGAAACCCCATGAATTCAATGCATCCACCAAAAATTGCATATTTGAGTGCTTCACACAGGCACATATTTCAGTTCCTTATTTTGGGAGGTAAGACGTAAAAAGGCCTGTATTTTTTAAAAGTACTAAAACTAATTTAATCCACCTCAGCCGTGTACTTTTGGTGGAGAATTTTCAGTTTATCCAGTTGATATCTTATTTGACGAGTCACTTTTTTGTATGTTCTATACTCCTCTTATGGTCGCACGAGTTACGTCGTCTCTGTTAAAAAAATCCTCTATTTTATTTCGTAACTGAATAGCCTTACGAATTTGAGCCCTGGTGTATTTTTTTAAACTGCCTTTAAAACCCAAGGACAGCGTTAATTTTGTTTTTTGTCTATACTTCTCGACCAAATTATTATTCAAAATTTTTTTGAATGTTCTTTTTTCAGTTTGATTTGAACTTTTCATTTCTAACTTAAGTGCTTCTGTCAAAACATTATGTTCCAGTAGTTTTTGTTTAATAACTTCTTTCTTTGGTGTTTCAATATGAGGAATGTTTTCACTAATAAATTCTTCAACTCTCTTCCTTGGAGTGTATTCAGCTGTATTTTGTCTCATCACACTGGCTTCTTCACTCTCGGTCGATGTTTTACTATTTTCTAGTTGTTTAAGTCTAATCATTACATTTTTTAAATTTTCATTCGTTTCATCAATTTGTTTTTTGTGTCTGTAAAGACTTTTTTTCAGATTTTTAAACCTTGACAAACTAAATAAATCTTTTCGTAACCTCATATTTTCTTGCTGAAACTTGTATTCAATACGACGTTGAATGTTCCGTAAATCTACAGATTCTTTGTCGGTAGTCTTTTGCTGCGACGTTGATGGCATTTGTTCTTTGGCTTTTTTTCTATCTTCTTTCCATTTTCGTCTTTGTTCTTCTTTTTGGTCTTCTGTGTAATTATCTCTTATTTCTATAATACTTCAAAGCATTTTCTGCAGCCTTCTTTTTCATCTCCTCATATTTTTCTGGATTATTAGCTTTAAGCTTTTCTCTGTACTTTTTTTGCTTTTCCGCCGGCGTTAGTGGCAATCTATAAACAATTAAAATATTAATACTTTTAATAAACTCGAAAACGGGAACTTTCATTATGGATGCTACCACGCCTTAGTACTCCCTAAATCGTACCGGGACTCGTCTCTCAGTTTTAGCGGCGCACACTAGGCTTGCCAAACGTACTTCATAATAAAGTCAAAATTCATATAAGTTAAATGAAATGGAATAATAATGCATTGGTCGTACGCATTTTTGCATACGTAATGTAAATGATACTTAATAATTTGACACTATGTATTTTTTCCCCCTTAATCACCAATTTACAGTCAACAGCAGGTTAATAACTGCCAAATTCTTCAATCAACCATTAAAGTCCAAAATAGATGGGAAAATTTGTCAAGTTTTAGTAGTCTGATGAGCCCCAGCGCACACCCACTTTGTACACTTTCTTTAAATATAAAATGGATTTGATAAAATAAAGAAGAAAGAAATCTTTAACGGGGAAAAAATCTTGATAAATCCTAAATTATTTTAATGTGTACACAAGCAATTTTTACAAGCACTTTTAGGCGATGGTGCAGATTTTTCTCATTTTTATAAGATTAGCGATGTAAACTAGACTTTACAATTAGTTACGTTACGTCACATAAAATCTTATGTTACCGGCAACATAAAAGTATCATAAAAGCCTCGTGAAAGTAACATAATATTGGATTGATTAGGTTATAATATGAAAATAAAACAGATTTTCATGCCAAAAGCTTTCTCGATCAATGTTAGCTTTGGCGCAAACGTGAATAGTATTATGTCTACTTACCTTCAAAATCGCAGAAAACACTTTTTATTTTAGGTGACGAAATTCACACGTGCGCTTCTTGACACAATCCAAAGACAACAAAATGGCGCTTGTTTTTTTTTCTAAAGTGGCTGTTTGGTGTTGCCATCCTAAATTACCACAATTACCCCATTCTTATGTTAAAGACTGGATTACTCTCAAAACTGGTAACATAAAAAGTAACATACAAGTGTTAAAATTGAAGGCATGTTTTAAAACTAGGATAAGGAATAAACAAATAGCGCTTGAACTCAATGTTACACTGGATTACTCTCAAAACTGGTAACATAAAAAGTAACATACAAGTGTTAAAATTGAAGGCATGTCTTAAAACTAGGATAAAAAATAAACAAATAGCGCTTGAACTCAATGTTACATAGAAATAAGTAGCTCTACCAAAATACTTTCTATACGTTTAAGAATTTATGTATAACTGATTACAAGGTCTGTAATGTAGTCCATTGTTTTCGTGTCACAGTTTATGGACAATACTTTTATGTCATCTATACATTTAAATTCATTTTAAAATAAAATTACACCTGTAGTTAAATTATAAACAAAAATGTGTTGAGAGGCATAATGCTACAAGATAAAAATATGTCACCAGAAAAAAATAACAAACTAAGCGTACAAAATTAGAGAACTTTTCTTGATTATGAAAAAAGTGGCAAAATCTACGGCCTTACCCAGGTATCAGTCATCATCTAATTCAGTCAATTTTTTTTCTATTTCGTCTGTGGTGTATGTTTTATTAAGACCACTTTCTTGCATTCTGCTTATATCAATTAACTCCCGATCATTTTCTTTATTTTCGACAATAAATAAATAAAATAAAATTCATTTATTTCAGGTCATTGACCCATATTAGAAACAACACATAAACAACATTTTAATATTTAATATCTTCAGTATCAAATTTATTAAATTTCTCAGAAAATAGTATTTTCGATATTTCGTCTTTTCGTCTTTTATTTCCCATCCGAAAAAAAAAGGCTTCTTTTTGTTTTTGTTTTGTTTCTTTGGCGCTGGTTGTTTCTCTTTTTCTAATTTCTTTCGCTCCCTTTCTTCTTTTCTTTTCTTGATCCCTTCTGCTTTCTCTGTTTTCATTCTGATTTTTTCACTTTCTTGTGCTTTCCACTTGTCTGAAGTTAGTATAAACGAGTATTTTACAGAGTTCTTAACTCCTTTTCTTGTCGGTGTTTTAGGTAATATCAAAATTTCATTTAACTTCACGGGAGTATGATTTTTCATGGGTATTGATGAAACTGTGAGGGATGGATTACGCTGATCTGAAATAATTTGTATTGACTGAGCTTTTGGTAAATCTACATTCTGGTCTTCAGGAGTGTTATGTATTTGAACACTGTGGTTTATTAATTCAAAATGAGGTTCTTGTGATATATCTTCAATTATCACGTTCCCTTCATCTGAGCACTCTATGATTTCTTCAAAAACATTTTTTTCTGAGATAGGTTGTAACTTAGATTCTTCTGGTTCAACAATATTATTTGGACGATCGTTAATATAGTATATTTGCATATTTTCAATGTCTAAATTATCAAAGTCTTCAACATTATTTATAACTTCAGGTTCTATATCTAGATTTTGTTGTTGATTAGAACAAATATTAGATGATGTACCGAAGAAATGCCAGATTTTTTTTATCAATTCAATGGACTCTTCTGATGTTAACTCTCCTTTTTCTATGCAATCAATGTTATTCTTGCCTACTAATTTAACAAAGTCTTCTTTTGAGAGTAATTTCTCTTTATCTCGAATGATGTCAGAAGAATTGGTTGTTTTTGTGTCTTTAGTTCCGAGGCATTTACTGTAGTCTACTGCATCTTCATTCAGAATCAGAATCAGAATGCTTTATTTGAGTCATATAAAATCAAACCTGGCAATCTCCACTGCGTCGTATTGTTGAGGAATTAGAAAAATGTAATAAAAAATAGCATGAAGCTATTTTTAAAGTAATTTCTACTTATCTACATGGACAGGTCTAATGTAGACTATTATTGACCACTATTTGTAGACATTTACTTAAAAACCTGTCTTAAAATGCACAAAATGTTTGGAATTGCCGTATTTGTTTTGCTTACAAGGACATTGCCGTTTTTGATCCGATTACCACTGGAGAAAGCCTACTTTGTTATGACTACACTACATTGCCAATCAGTTTTGATACTTTTAAGAGGAAATAAAAAATATACATTTTAAAGTTTGAAATTATTTTATTTAATCAAAGCTCAGCAGTGGGACAACATAGGTAAGGAAAAAAAAAACAAAGCTCACTTATATTCTAACAGCCTTATTCATAAAAAATCCTTAATTGAGGTTTGATTGGTCTGTTAGCTAGCAGACTCATTAGGCTTGTTAGACGGTTGTCAAGAAGTATGATTCATAAACGCTTGCTAGCAGTCTGCTAGTTAATGAGCTGCTGATAGACGGATTAGACGCGTTATGTTGGCCATCTTGACAAATCAACAGACAATAAAGTTCCGTAGCAGCAAGTAACATAATATAAAAGTTCTTGTAGTTCGTTGTAACTTTGATCGATGTTTTAATAATAGTGTATTTTTTTAATTAAGTTAAAACCAGTTTACGGTGGAAGTTTACATGGTAATGTACATCATATATTATTTTTAGTTTTATCATTCTATTATTTTAGAAGTTACAGGGGACACATTTTACCACTTTGGAAATGTCTCTCGCGCAAACTATTCAGTTTAGAAAAAAAAAATATCAGAAACCTCAATATCATTTTTGAAGACCTATCCATAGATACCCCACACACACGTATGGGTTTGATGAAAAGTGAAAACAATTTTTGAGTTTCAGTTTTAAGTATGGAAACCCCCAAAATGTATTGTTTTTTTTTTTTTATATTTGTGTGAAAATCTTAATGCGATTCACAGAATACATCTACTTACCAAATAGTTTCGAAAAAAGTGGCTATGACATACGGACGGACAGACAGACATACATGACGAATCCATAAGGGTTCCGTTTTTTGCCATTTGGCTACTGAACCCTAAAAATGGCCTCATCGACAATTAAAAAAAAAATGACTTTTTTACAAATACACACGAGAAAAAAGAAAATAAATAAAACAGAAATGATAAACCAATAAGAAAAGATAAAAATTTGACGATACAACCCCAAGATAAACTTTTAAAAAAAGCGAGATGTTTGTTTTCCCGCCATTTCCGATTCGCATGTTTATGTTGTACCTAAGTGCAAAAAGCCGTAACTATGTTAATCATCCTATTTTTTTTTTTTTTCATATTTATTGTTAGTACACGTATCATCTTAAATACCTAATTAAGAGGATTTTTAAATACAAATTCCAAAAAATATTTTTTCCTGGTTTTTTTTAATCTGCGTAACCCTCCCTTCACTAAAATTATCATCGGTATGGTTTTTTGCTCTTGTCAAAGTCAGCTGTTCAAATTTGCGGCCGCCATTTTGTGACTTAGCAGAGAGATAAAGGAGGGTCGACAGTCTTCTAACTTTAGCAGAGCCTTGATGGACTGATTAGCGTTAGCAGACGTTTATGAATCATGTTTTTTAGCATCGGGCCATCAAGGAGCCTTCAAGGAGGCTCTAACTTTTTATGAATAAGGCTGTTAGATTATGGTCTTCTTCTTGGGGTTCACAAACGATGTCATCCGATAAACTTTCTGCACCTTCAGAGTTTTGAGCAAATACGGTTTTATAAAAAATCAACCCCTCCACTTGTTGCCATTCGTCACCATAATGAGTACTAAGGAGTTTTTTGACGTCATTAATTTTGTTTATGTTTGTTTTTATCTGACACTTAGCAATAACATTTGGGTTTATGTCTTTGACCAGCTTATTTTTTCGTGTCACCTTTTTATACACTCCTTCACTGATTCTGTAATTCACGTCCCCTTTAATGATGATGTTGCCATCATTTTTGGACCGCGCTATATAAAATCTTTTGCATTTTTTAAATTGAAAATGCCATGTTCCAACGTCTTTCATAATAGAAGACATAGCACTCTTAAAGTCATATACTTGACATTCATTACTACCCATTCTGACAACTGTACTCCACTGGCTTATAATGTCTAAGTACTCTTCAGGCCGCACTATAGTGTCTCGTTTTCGAACTTCTTTCTCTATTTGGGCAAAGACTAGACCTGGAGGAATGAAAGAATGTCCTACAACAGGGCATACAAGTTCCAGAATTTTCACATTGCTAGGTGCTGACTCTACCAACCATTTGGAGCACATTGCTAACATAATTGAATTCTTGTTTTGCCCTCCGCATCCATCTGCTATTAATCTTACTGTTTGAACTCCAGTTAAGTCAGTGTTCATAAGTCTGTGATATACAATTGATGATATTTCATTTGCACCTTTGTTAAACTCGTTTTCTGTCCAGCAATATGCAAAAACGTTGTTCTGCGTAAGTTGTGACTTAGAGCTCGCTTCAACGACTGTACAGTTATACAAGTATATCTGACGGGAGTAATAAGTGCTCTGGTCGGGTATCTTGGGTAAGGGCATATTTTTCTCGCAATCAAATGCCAGAGTTTTTAAATCTGGACTTTCCTCCTTCACCAATGCAAAAAATGCTTTAGCCCTAAGGCTGTGTACTCTTTTTTCGATTATGAGTGACTGCCTTTTTGTATGATCTGTCTCTAATTTAATTTTTTCGAGAAGTTGTAGACATGTTGAACACACATCTGTTCTAGGACTTCCAAATCCAAGCGAATAGTTTCTGTTAAAAACCCTTCTAAAAAAACCACGTTTAACTTTTAAACTTTCTTCTATTTGTTGGGCATTATATTGTTTGAACATTTTGTTTATGCTTAGTTCAGCCGCCAAGTAATGTCTTTGAGATTTGCCGCGACAATAGTGTGCTTCATCTACATGAAATAAGTTAATAAAAGTCATGACTGCTTCTTTTTTACGCATAAATAAGTATGACTGCTTCTTTTTTACGCATAAATAAGTGTGATTTATGATCTCCTCTTTTTTCCTTTACTGGTTCTCCTGTTTCTAAAAACTTCCTCATAACATACTGAATTCTATGTTTAGTTATATCCAGAATCTGCAGAAAGGCTTTTTGACATACCCGTGCACGGGTCTTCGTTGATTTACTGTAGATGATAAATTTTGTTTGAAATTTCTTTTCTGTGTGTTTTTTATTCTTTGGTCTTTTTCGTTTTGTGGGTTCTGCATGGCAGCACTTGAGCAAGAATGCATCTTGGGTTTCCTTGTCTTTATATTTATAAAACGATTTATGAAAAGCTTGCAAATCACGCATAGTCAATTTGTCGCACTGATATGCGTTTTTATTATGTTTACATTTCGGTTTAGTCGGTAAGGTCCGAGGAGAGTAACTGAAACAAAATGAGATGAGAATCCGTTAAACTATACTTCAAAAAATATCTGAAAACAAAATAGGTACCTAAATTAATTAATTAAAAAAAAAACTAAAAATCCCCCAGTATAGATCGATGCTTGCGCCCGAGGCTTTGCTCGCGTAGTACCTACACGGACAAAAGTAACCTATAATGTTATTCTAGGACATAAGCCGTGTGTATTCCAACAGCAATAATAAATCACTCACAAACTTTCGCACTTTTTAGTCGGATGTTAAAAAAAGTATCAAAATGGTTTAATCATTGCGTACTTATCGTGCTGTTTTTGCCAAATTTTTCTTCCACTTTTCTGGCTCAGCTTTACGTTTTCTCGTATGTTTGGTAGTACAGGGAGATGCTGTCTGCTCCATAATATAATATGTTTATGCGAATTTCATAAATAACTAGCGAAAAGTAGTAAAATATTACGAAAACCACAACTCAATTCACGACAAGACCGTCCGCGTCGCCATACAAACAATACTAAAATGGCGTCCAAATTCCGTGCTCTGATTGGGTGTCTTGGAGATTGCCAACATTGAAACGCATGACATTGGAGATTGCCGTGTTTGTATTAGAATCAACATTTTAGCAGGTTATTTCTATGGGACATTGCCGACTTTGCTGTGCAACGCTGTTTTCATAAGTATTGTAAAGCACAGATAAAAAATCCTGCATTCACAGTTCGATTTTGACAAAATATGGAGATTGCCAGGTTTGTTTTTATATGCCTCATTTGTAAACATAGGTCAAATTACAATAGTGGTGTTACAGATAGGTAGGTCCTCTATGTTTTGCCCAGATGCGTACAAATATTTTAATTAGATTGTCTTTACTTCTAGCAACAATATAACTTTTAAAATAATTATCATAAAGTGGTAGAATAATATAAAACTATGTAGACTTTCACATTGGTAATAAAATCAATTAATAGATAGGTACATGCATATCAATATAAATAAAGAATATAATCAATTTCAATAAAAATGTCAAATAGATTAATCAGTATAAATAGAGAATATAATCGATTTCAATAAATGTCAAATATATTAGGTTACATGTCTTAATATTAATGCTAATGTCAATAAGATTCAAAATAGGTGAGGTGATGTACAATTTTCTGAAGCAGAAATTATAGAATTATCGTCCAAATATTCTTGTAGTGAGTAATAGCATTTATTTATCAATATTCTTAATAATTGTGTTTTGAAATTGTCCAGATTTAACGTTTTTATTTGTTCAGGTAGTTTGTTAAATATTTTTTCAGCCATACAGAAGGTACTTTTATTCATTAGTGCAGTTTTGCCATAAGTCAATTCGAGTTCCAACTTATTTCTATCGCGCAACTTTCTGTAGTAACTTTTAGTAGCTATTTTATATAGTGAAATGTTAGATTTGACGAACACATTTGTTTCGTATATGTACAGCGATGGCAAGGTAAGTATTTTTAGGCGTATAAAGTACGGTTGGCAACTGTCTGTGCTTTTAAGGCCACACATAGCTCTGACACATCTTTTTTGGGCTCTAAATAAGCGTTCTCTGTCAACTGAATTGCCCCAGTATATTACGCCATATCTGAGTGTTGATGCAACATAGCCGTGATAGGCTATTAGTACGAATTCTTGGCTCACTATTTTCGATAATTTATAGAGAGCATAGGTAAATTTATTAAGTTTTTAACATATTTCGTCTGTCTGGGGTCTCCAAGTCAAATTGTTGTCTATATTAATTCCAAGAAATTTAGTAGCAGTAGTTGATTCTATTTTTGTGCCTAAATAGCTAAAGTCACGGATTGTATTTGGTATTCTCTGATAAAAATGCATAATTTTAGTCTTTTCTAAGTTTATAATTAGATTATTGTTGTCAAACCATGTTATAATTCTATTCAATGTCATGTTTATTTCATTTTCATAAGTATTGGGATCATCACATTTTATGATTACGGTGCTATCATCGGCGAATAGTACCATAGGATGTTTTATTTGCCTCGGAAGGTCATTTATGTAGAGTAGGAAAAGGGGGGGTCCCAGCACGCTACCTTGAGGAACGCCGTATTTAATTTTCTCGAACGATATTTTTTCTCGTAACTACTATTTAAGGATATTTGTGTGATTTCTACAAATTGCTTTATTGCTTTCTGTCTTAAGTAAGATCGAATGAGGTCAAGTATATTTCCCCTGATACCATATTTTTCAAGTTTATGTATTAGTATAGGATAATCCACATAATCAAAAGCTTTAGTTAGATCCATATATATCGCACATACAGGATTTCTGTTATCTATATTTGACACAATAGGGAGAAGCAAGTCATGTATAGCCATATTGATCGTCTTCTGCTTACGAAATCCCTTTTGTTCGTTAACCAATATGTTAGATTTCTCAAGGTAGCTGTACAAGGACTTATAAATGACTTTCTCAAATATTTTAGAAAATACGGGTATTAAAGCAACAGGCCTATAATTTGACATAGTTTGTCTATCATTTTTTTTGTGCAATGGTACAATTATTGACGTTTTTAATTTCTCAGGGAAGATTCCGCTAGAAATACTCATATTAATTAAGTGACTGAGGTGTGGAGCTATGTAATGAGACACTTCTTTAATAACTTTAGTGCATACTCCGTCATAACCAACACTTTTTGTATTTCGAAGTGAGGTAATATGATTAATTATGTCTTGAGGTATGGTCGGCTCCATAAACAAAGAGTTTGAAGTATTTAAGCGTAAGTTAATTTCTGGTATAGTTTTATTTTTTGGTTCGATAACTTGATTAATATAAAAATTGTGAAAAGCCTGAGCTATATTTAAAGGGTTCGTGATTTTCTGTGTCCCTGTTTTCATTCCATGGACAAATCCCTGTTGCTCTAAACCCGTTGATAATAGTTTGCGGCTTTATGCTTTTTTCTATTGTGGCTTTAAGCAATGGCACAAATTGAATCTTAGTTAGTGCTTGAGATGGATTAGTTCTACGCCATTCTAAGACAGTTTTTTGCCATTCTGTTTTTAGAGGCTTAAATGCGGCGACATCGGCAGGTTGTAAAAGCCTTGTACAATTTGGGTATAGTGCAATTAGAACTATCTGCAAAGTCGAACACAGTTCACTCACGGCGTAAGTTAAATGAGACTTGTGACCGCCTACAAAAAGTATGATTGGAAATTTTGTGCCTATTTTGACCAGATGGGGATGTAAGACGTTCTTAATATATTCATAAAAAATATTAGTATTCATCCACCCATACTCACTAAGACCCACGCCCCAATCTCCTGGATTTTTAGAAGTTATTTCTGCAGGTAATCTTTTATTTGGAACCATTGGTGGAGTAAGATTCCCATCTGCACTAAAAGTAAACATCACAGTCAACGAAGATTTCGCCTGGGCGTGATCAACTTCATAAACGTTTTTGTCACCTTTTGAACTCAAAACTAGACCTGTTTTTGGGCACAGCACAAAATTCGTTTCATCTCCATTTAATACTCGTCCTGGGTCAGAAAGTATGTGAAGCAAATTATTTTCAACGAAGTAGTCGTTGATTTGCCGAAACCATCCCCTAACATCTTTTTCTGACACTGTCGAGCTGGCAGCTGTAACTGCCTCTGGTGTACGGAAAGCAAGGGTAGGATGTCTGGCTAAAAATAATTTAAACCATTTCTCGCCATTTTTAAAAGTGGACGTCCGATTAGTTTTTTTAGAAATTCCGAAACACTTTTGATCAAATCCTCTTTTCTCTTTGGGAAACCTTTTTGGCTACTAACTTTGATCCAGTTGACTAAAGCCTCTTCTTCCTCGTTATTTAAAATTGTGTGTGGGCCTGGTTTACAGCCATGCTCTGGATTTTTTAACCCGAAATGTATGGTCGAACGGGGCACTTGGAAGGTTTTGGCAGCATGTTTTTTACTCATGCCTTTAGCAATTTCTACAAGGGCTTTTCGTAAATTTTCTTCTGTATAGACCTTTCGCTTTACCTTATCAGTCTTTACTTTGTTAATGTTTTTTGTACGAGGCTTAATTTTGAAGATAACTGAAAATATTTTTTAAATTATTATTGGCACCCAAAATACTAATTATTGACACTGCCAATGGTATGAAAATCCATTTATTAGCATAAATGGTTTTTCATACCATTGGCAGTTGGCCAACATTTGGAAAAATATATTCTTAACTTGTGACATGCATTTATTTAAAATTTGAAATATCTAAATATATAAAAGAAGAAACTGACTGACTGACTGACTGACTGATTGACTGATTGACTGACTGACTGACTGACTGACTGACTGATTGACTGATTGACTGACTGACTGACTGACTGACTGACTGACTGACTCATCTATCAACGCACAGCCCAAACCGTTGAGTCTACAGATTCCAAATTTGGCAAGTAGGTTTCTTATGTGGTCTAGGGGTGCACTAAGAAAGGATTTTTCAAAATTAACCCCCTAAGGGGGTTAAACGGGGCTCCAAAGTTTGTATGGGGAAACAAGATTAGTTAGACTATTTTATTCAAAACTTCACAGGAGTGCTCCTATTGATAAATGAGTAGAAACGGGTTTCAGGTTTTTTCAGAATTCAACCCCTAAGAGCGGGAAATGGGGTAGCAAAATATAAAAATCAACGCACAGCCCAAACCGTTGAGTGTAGACAGATTCCAAATTTGGCGAGTAGGTTTCATATGTGGTCTAGGGGTGCAGTAAGAAAGGATTTTTCAAAATTCACCCCTTAAGGGGGTTAAACGGGGCTCCAAAGTTTGTATGGGGAAACAAGATTAGTTAGACTATTTTATTCGAAACTTCACAAGAGTGCTCCTATTAATAAATGAGTAGAAACGGGTTTCAGGTTTTTTCAGAATTCAACCCCTAAGAGGGGGAAATGGGGTAGCAAAGTATAAAAATCAATGCACAGCCCAAACCGCTGAGTCTAGAGATTCCAAATTTGACAAGTAGGTTCCTTATGTGGTCTAAGGGTGCATTAAGAAAGGATTTTTCAAAATTCAACCCCTAAGGAGGTTAAACGGGGCTCCAAAGTTTGTATGGGTAAAACAAGATTAGTTAGACTATTTTATTCGAAACTTCACAGGAGTGCTCCTATTGATAAATGAGTAGAAACTGGTTTCAGGTTTTTTCAGAATTCAACCCCTAAGAGGGGGAAATGGGGTGGCAAAGTATAAAAATCAATGCACAGCCCAAACCGCTGAGTCTAGAGATTCCAAATTTGGCAAGTAGGTTCCTTATGTGGTCTAGGGTTGCACTAAGAAAGGATTTTTTCAAAATTCACCCCCTATGGGGGTTAAACGGGGCTCCAAAGTTTGTATGGGGAAACAAGATTAGTTAGACTATTTTATTCGAAACTTCACAGGAGTGCTCCTATTGATAAATGAGTAGAAACTGGTTTCAGGTTTTTTCAGAATTCAACCCCTAAGAGGGGGAAATGGGGTGGCAAAGTATAAAAATCAATGCACAGCCCAAACCGCTGAGTCCAGAGATTCCAAATTTGGCTAGTAGGTTCCTTATGTGGTCTAGGGTTGCACTAAGAAAGGATTTTTTCAAAAACCACCCCCTATGGGGGTTAAACGGGGCTCCAAAGTTTGTATGGGGAAATAAGGTTAGTTAGACTATTTTATTCGAAACTTCACAGGAGTGCTCCTATTGATAAATGAATAGAAACAGGTTTACCCTAATGGGGTGACAAAGTCTAAAATTCAATGCACAGCCCAAACCGCTGAGTCTAGCAATTTCAAATTTGGCAAAAAAAAATTCACCCCCTTAGGGGTTGGAACGGGATTCCAAAGATTACATGGGGAAATAAGATTAGTTAGACTACTTTATTCGAAACTTAACTCATAGTTTACGTTTGTGTTTCAGGTTTTTTCAGAATTCAACCCCTAAAGGGGGAAATGGGGTAACAAAGCCTGAAATTCAACATAGGTATTGTTTGTATGGTGAATTGGGTTGGGTTTATTACAAAAACACCGATTTTAAGATTTAATGTGGCGGCCCTAAAATAACATCATTCCCTGTTGGGGTGCGATGGGGTTGAAATGTCTAAAAATCAATATGGGTGTCGATACCGAGATTATCAGGGGTGCTGATTACGAAAATGGCATTTATTTTGAGATCCAGTAGATGGCGGATTCGACTTCTATACAGGGTTATTGTTGATTTATTGTGATGATTGTGATAACGATGATGATGATTGTGATTACGATGATAATAATTGTGATAACGAGGATAGTGATTGTGAGAGTGATTGTGATGGTAATGTTGATTGTGATTGTGTTAGTGATTGTGATGGTAATGTTGATTGTGATTGTGTTAGTGATGGTCATTGTGATAGTGACGGTGATTGTAATAGTGATAGCGATGGTGATTGTAATAGTGATAGCGATGGTGATTGTAATAGTGATAGCGATGGTGATTGTGATTACGATGATAATGGTTGTGATTACGATGATAATGGTTGTGATTACGATGATAATGGTTGTGATTACGATGATAATGGTTGTGATTACGATGATAATGGTTGTGATTACGATGATAATGATTGCGATAATGATGATTTTGATTGTAATAGTGATTGTGACAGTGACGGTGATAATGATGAAGATGATTATGATTACGATGATAATGATTGCGATAATGATGATTTTGATTTTGATTGTGATAGTGATTGTGATAGTGATTGTGATAGTGATTGTGATAGTGATTGTGATAGTGATTGTGATAGTGATTGTGATAGTGATTGTGATAGTGATTGTGATAGTGATTGTGATAGTGATTGTGATAGTGATTGTGATAGTGATTGTGATAGTGATTGTGATAGTGATTGTGATAGTGATTGTGATAGTGATTGTGATAGTGATTGTGATAGTGATTGTGATAGTGATTGTGATAGTGATTGTGATAGTGATTGTGATAGTGATTGTGATAGTGATTGTGATAGTGATTGTGATAGTGATTGTGATAGTGATTGTGATAGTGATTGTGATAGTGATTGTGATAGTGATTGTGATAGTGATTGTGATAGTGATTGTGATAGTGATTGTGATAGTGATTGTGATAGTGATTGTGATAGTGATTGTGATAGTGATTGTGATAGTGATTGTGATAGTGATTGTGATAGTGATTGTGATAGTGATTGTGATAGTGATTGTGATAGTGATTGTGATAGTGATTGTGATAGTGATTGTGATAGTGATTGTGAGTGATTGTGATAGTGATTGTGATTGTGATAGTGATTGTGATAGTGATTGTGATAGTGATTGTGATAGTGATTGTGATAGTGATTGTGATAGTGATTGTGATAGTGATTGTGATAGTGATTGTGATAGTGATTGTGATAGTGATTGTGATAGTGATTGTGATAGTGATTGTGATAGTGATTGTGATAGTGATTGTGATAGTGATTGTGATAGTGATTGTGATAGTGATTGTGATAGTGATTGTGATAGTGATTGTGATAGTGATTGTGATAGTGATTGTGATAGTGATTGTGATAGTGATTGTGATAGTGATTGTGATAGTGATTGTGATAGTGATTGTGATAGTGATTGTGATAGTGATTGTGATAGTGATTGTGATAGTGATTGTGATAGTGATTGTGATAGTGATTGTGATAGTGATTGTGATAGTGATTGTGATAGTGATTGTGATAGTGATTGTGATAGTGATTGTGATAGTGATTGTGATAGTGATTGTGATAGTGATTGTGATTGTGATTGTGATAGTGATTGTGATAGTGATTGTGATATGATAGTGATTGTGATAGTGATAGTGATTGTGATAGTGATTGTGATAGTGATAGTGATAGTGATAGTGATTGTGATAGTGATTGTGATAGTGATTGTGATAGTGATTGTGATAGTGTGATAGTGATTGTGATAGTGATAGTGATTGTGATAGTGATTGTGATAGTGATAGTGATAGTGATAGTGATTGTGATAGTGATTGTGATAGTGATTGTGATAGTGATTGTGATAGTGATTGTGATAGTGATTGTGATAGTGATTGTGATAGTGATTGTGATAGTGATTGTGATAGTGATTGTGATAGTGATTGTGATAGTGATTGTGATTGTGATTTTGATTTTGATGATAATAATAATAAATTGTGATGATTATGAAATTTGGCACATATATAGTTTGTAACCTGGATTAACATGTAGGACACTATTTATCCCTTTAGTATGATTCAGCGAGTTACCGAACTTCACGCGGGCGAAGCCGCGGGCAACAGCTAGTTAAGTATAAAGTATATTCTGCCATAAAAGTCAATTTATCTTATTTACCTAATATTGGCACATGTGCCAATAAAAAGGTTTGACTCATATTATGTGTACCAAATGTTGGCACCGCAAAAAAAATATACTAAGTGGGTCTAAACATTAAAAATCATGATTGAAAATGCTAGCTAAACATCTAAATAATCGAATTGAACAGTATAGACTGTAACCAAAACTCAAAAGACTTACGAAAATTATTGAGATTAGTGAACCTCTTACCTTAGCAAAAGCACAAAGTTTTGTTAGTTTATTTTATTCGTGTCCGAGCACGACAAACAGGTGTTAACTGCGTCGCCATTTTTAAAAAGGAACAATTTCTGTGTTGCCAGTAGTATAGAACGTTAAACCTACTATTATTACACGAAAAAAATACTGTGTTCGGATACTAGTAACCGTATTATTGTTAAATAACTGCAACGTGCCAATAAATTGGTGGAGTGCCAACAATAGGTGGTCTTACCCTAGTACAAAAACAATCAAAATAACAAAATAAGTTGGATGCATGAGATCAAATAATTAAAATCAAAGCATGAACTTGGGTCTAGTTTTCTTCAGAATCAGTTTCTTTGGCTTGATAACATTCATTGCAAATGAATGTAGTGTGGGTCCTGCAAATATTTGTCAGACATGATGTGCATTGTGTCTTTGATTGCCTCCTTTTTTTTGCTGGGCATATTTTGCAGTATCCTCTGCATGTGCTGGAACTGCTGCTTGGTTCATAACCTGCGTCTTCAACACTCATATTCAAATGGTCTCTTATGTTTCTTTTGAGTTTTCTTGGAAGGTTCACCATCGTAGCCATTCTTTGAACGTACTCTTTTGTCAGTTCAATGCCTAATTCACGTAAATATTTTCGCCTTTTCTGTATAACCACTTGATTTGCTCTCAATAGCAATATCCAGAAGACGAAAAAAGAGTGTCAATGGCTATCTATTATTCTTCCTTGACGTCGAATACATCTTCACCTTTTTATCGACTTCATCGACACCACCTTTCGTTTTATTGTAAAAACTTATGATGCTTGGCTTGCGCTTTTCATTTGTACCTTCATCAATATCAGCAGCAGAATGAAGTGATGATAATAAAACCACAGATCTTTTTTTTTTGGGCACGTACGAGACCAGAGTAGCCCGGTCAGAAAATCCAAATTGACTAGAAAATTCAGGTCTTTTTTTATCTATAAAACAAGGAGGTATTTCTTTCTTGTTTTTACGCATGGTACCTACAACAGAAATCTTATGATTTACGGCTAAATCCTAGAGGATTTAGCCGTAAATCCACAATTACAATCAATAATATATATACAATCGACAATTGGTACACAAGTGTACCTTTGGTAGACCAAAGGTACACTTGTGTACCAATTGTCGATTGTTAGGTTTCGTCCTGTGCCAGTAATTGGTGTAATTAGCCTCTTCACGACGTCTGCTGCAGCATTACTCAACTGGTACGGGCCATCTGGTTGCTTGCCGGCATAAAGCTCAATATTGAGGACATAAAAGGTAGCAGCGTCTACAAGCGGATAAAGTTTTATTCCGTATTTATCGGGTTTTGATTTTATGAACTGTCTGAAAGGACATTTTCCTCGAAAGCCTGCCATCATTTCATCAATAACAACGTTCTGCCCCACAGAATAAGTTAAAAGGCAGTTCTGTGTATTTTTTTTCTAAAATACCCCTTAAAGCTGCACCAAAGCTTTATCAAGACTACGACGAGATGCTCGGGTGAATGCATCATCAAAGCGCAACGAATTTAGTAAAAATTTCGTCCTTTTCAGTGACATCGTAGTGGGAAAAACAGGTACGCCTGTGCCATCAGTTGCATATAAATCCTCTAAATTCGCGTGTGACACCCGCAAAGTACCTGCAATATACAGTAATCCAAATAATGCTCGAATTTCAACAGCATCAGTCGGTTTGCAGTCACGGGGTCTGTCATAAGATGGCGCCTTTTTTTGAATAAATTCCAGGCATCCACAAACGTTGTCACCCCCACTCCATTTCTCCGAGTACCTGAATTTTCCGTAAGAACATTTTGAACTTGGCGCCTCACTCTGTGATTGTTAGATTTTTGCCACTTTGTTACCTTATCACGCCCCGTAAAATATGTGCTTATATCTGAAAGAGGCACATCCTCTTCGTCTGAATCCGAGCTGCTTGATTCTTCAACAGATTGAGTTTCCTCTGGAACTAGAAGGTAGTCGGAAGCTTCTGAACCTTGGTCACTGAGCTCAGATTCACTCTCGACATCTTCTCGTATTTGCGCAAGTATTGCACTACTACACACATCAAAAGTATCTAGGGATCAACATATATTTTTGCAATAACTTTTCTCCTGATTGATATTAATTAAAATTTTCTTTAAGGATTCATCAAATAAAGTGTTTTCGTTTGTCACAGTAACGATAAACCAAGTCAACTTTGCATTAATAAAGAAATTTGCCATTTTCCTAATAAAGGGATTTTTGACATTTGAACCACTAACATTAAAGTTCGAAAAAATGACTGAAAACACAGTTTTCTTTAAAATTTTATTGGGTAACTTAAACAATTAATAATCCGTGTTTCTACCGCGAACACTAACAACACAAGAACATCGGTTTGGCATACTCAAAATGAGTTCATCCAAATCACGCTGTGGAATGGCCGCCCATGTTCGTTGCAACAACAAAAAAAGGTCTACTTGCGACTGGATACCCTCCATATTCGGCAGAGCTCTTCTCTGTAGCATATCCCATGCATGCTCAATCGGGTTCAAGTCTGGCGACTGAGCAGGCCAGGGCAGGACATTGATGTTAGCTGCGGCGAGAGTCTGTCTTACAACTCTTGCGGTGTGCGGTCGTGCATTATCATGCATTAACTGAAATAAGGGACCGATTTGCACTTGTAGAGGAACGATGACGTCTGATACAATCGTCTCAGCATAAATTTGAGCGTTGAGGTTGCCTCTGATCCAAATCAACTCAGTTCTTCCGCCGATCCAAATACCCGCCCATACCATGATGGTTCCACTACTATAAGGATGGACTTCCTGGCAGGATTTTAATCGCTGTTGGCGTCCAGGGGTTCTCCAGTGTCGTATACGTCTTGTATCCGGTCTCATACCAAAACGAGACTCATCAGAAAAGCACACGAAACGCCATTGTTCTTCTGCCCAATTTCTGTGTTCAAGAGCCCATTGATATCGAATCCTACGATTGTGCATTGCTATAGGTGGTACCCGTAGCGGTCTTCGGGAATGAAGGTTCACTTCATGCAAGCGGTTTCTGACTGTTTGGTCGCTAATTAAGTTCCCTGAAGAGTGATGAAGCCTCACGGCTAACATCATGGCGGTTATTGTTGGAGCTCTTCGAGTTAAGATTTGAATGTATCGGTCTTATCTCCGTGTGGTGCAGCGATACCGTCCTCCATGGCGCTCAGCCACGGTACCAGTGCTTCGGTAACGTGTCCAAAGTCGACTGATAACACTCTGACTTGTATTCAGAGCTAAAGCTACAGTACGTTGCCGGGAACCAGCTTCTATCATTCCCACGGCTCTGAGCATTTCTTCCCTGCTTAAATGACGTCGCCGCTCCATAATAACGTTGGTTTTAATCAGTAGTAGGGAAACAGTAGCACTAATAATGTCTTCAATGCGTTGTATGTTTTTATAGGGAAAATATTGACAGCTTATTTTCATCTTTTACTCGAATTTGATTGAGAGTTCCTGATTCAAATTATGAAATGCACCAAAAAGGATCCATATAAATTTATAAAATCATAAATTTATTACAAAGCCACATCTCAATCTCAAGAAATCCGCATAAAAATGCTTGATCCCTAGACACTTTTGATGTGTGTATTTAGTGGTCTACGAGACATTTTTTGTAAAAAAAAAACACTATTACAAACTCAATTCGATGATATTCCAAAAAGTAAATCTCACGTTGAGCGTCGCGCGTAACCTTTTCGACGACAGGCGCGTGGCGTGCTTTCGACTCCTGCGCCGTTACTAAAGCAAATGCAATCTGTGCGCTCCAGAGGTGCGGAGAAGGGAGGTTAAATCTTTATTTCGTGCACAGTGAAACAATGACAGGCTACTAGGAATGGGAAGTACATGCGATAAGAAATAACGATATTATGAACGAAAATGTATCGAGTGCGGTCGATTCGACGCCCCGCGACCGCTTGAAGATCAGCTGTAGGACTGTCCTGACCTGTCTCTTGTATTATTATATTTTCAGGATCTTTCTGTGTCAGAGGATGTCCGTGTCTTTGTTGTGATGCGTTGGTACATCAAAGATAGACGCCTTGAGATCTTCATACGAGGGTCATTCAATAAATAATTAGCCTACAAAAAGTAAACGAAAATTTTGGAAAAGTGGCAATTTATTTTTCAACATAGTCTCCTTTTAGTTCGATACACTTAGCCCAGCGATGCTCCAACTTTTTTAACCCGTCGGAAAAATATTTTTTGTCAAACTCTGCAAAATAGGCCTCCGTGGCGGCGATGACCTCCTCATTCGATCCATATCTATTCCCGGCGAGTGATTTTTTCAGATTAGGAAACAGAAAGAAGTCACAAGGGGCCAAATCTGGAGAATACGGTGGATGGGGCAGCAATTCGTAGCGTAATTTGGCCATGGCAGCGGCAGACTTGTGAACCGGTGCGTTGTCGTGGTGAAACAGCACTTTTTTCTTCGCCAGATGGGGTCGTTTTTTCTTTAATTCGGCGTCGAATCGGCCCAATAAATCGGCATAGTAAGGCCCTGTAATTGTTTTACCCTTCTCGAGGTAATCGATGTAGATCACACCTTGTGAATCCCAGAAAACGGTGGCCATAACTTTTCCGGCCGATTTTACAGTTTTCGCCTTCTTTGGAGCACGTTCCCCGGTCTGGATCCATTGTTTTGATTGCTCCTTGGTCTCTGGTGTGTACCAGTGGATCCAGGTTTCATCGACGGTCACAAAACGACGCAAAAACTCCGCTGGATTCCGCTTAAACAGCGCCAAACACGTCTCCGATGTGGTCTCACGGTTGCGCTTGTTTTCTGGTGTGAGTAAACGCGGCACCCATCGCGCCGACAGCTTTCTCATGCCGAGTTCCTCGTGAAGAATATGATGCACTGTTCCTTCTGAAATGCCTACAGTCTCAGCTAGCTCCCGAACCTTCAATCGGCGATCTGCCAATACGAAATCATGGATTTTTTTAATGTTTTCCTCCGTAGCAGCTGTTTTCGGTGCACCTGGACGTGGTTCATCAAAAACCGACGTACGGCCACGTGCAAACTCGTTGAACCAATTCTTGACAGTGGCCATCGATGGAGAAGAGTCACCGT
This sequence comes from Xestia xanthographa, assembly GCA_905147715.2. Lineage (NCBI taxonomy): Eukaryota > Metazoa > Arthropoda > Insecta > Lepidoptera > Noctuidae > Xestia > Xestia xanthographa. The sequence goes on from LR990643.1 coordinate 6,686,577, forward strand.
ACACAGCATCCAAGCGCTCTTTGATTTCGATGCGCGTTTTCCCTTCCAAAAATAGGAATAAAATCACCGAACGATATTGCTCTTTTTCCATTTTTGTAAAACCGATCGACACGTTCGCTTCCATAAGTTGTCAAATTAAAACAAATGAAGGGATTGGAATGAAAATTTGAAAAAAGAATTAAAAAGAATGTGCTACACTGTGGTAAAACTCTTTTGAAACTACAGCGCCCTCTGGCGATGAGGCTAGGTACTTATTGAATGCACCTCGTATTCTATGATTTCATCCATTATAATATGGTTTTCTTTGAACTGGTATAGTATTATGCTGTACTTACGCTTCATATTCACCATTCATAATACTATTTATCATCCTTTTTATTTGTTTATATATCTACACTCAGCAAATCGATCTAAATACGATTCATTTACTTAAAAATAGCTGAAATAAAATATTAACTTATAAATTTCATGTTGTGATATTTACGTCAAGCGTCAAATTGTCAAACTGTCAGTTAGTTTTTAATTCTCTTTCTGCTCAGTCTATGGTCTGGCTCTATGATTTCTCTCTTTGGTTTGTTTAATTTAAATTATTTTTATCAATATGCTTAGCCAATGTATTTTATAAATTATTACGATTGTTTACTAAATAACTTAATTTTAAATTATATCTATAAAATTCTTTACGCACTCATGGATATGTCCTGGCCAACGACACTTGTCAGATGAGATGATGGCCACACTAAGAAAACTAGTATTTGAAAGAGGAAGACTACTTTGGAGAAACGAGCTGACGGACGGCTGAAAAGTCTACTCTTGGAGCTGATCTAATGAACATCAGATAACCGCTTGGTTTTCGCTGTCAGATAAAAAAAAATACCCAGGGGATCCAGCTAAAGATCCACCTGGGACTATTACTCCCGATCTTCGGAAGCTAACTACGTGCCTGACTTTCCACTTGTCTCGCAAAGTTATCCTGACGCTGAGCTGTTCTGGCCCTGAAATCTACGCTGCCCTACTACAGAGCTGACTTGTTGGACTCTGAGATCTGCACGACGCCTTTCCAGCTGAGGTTTCCTGAAGGTGATCCTCGACGTCTCTCTGGTATTGACCTGCTACCCTGACGCCTGTTCCCGTTCCTACAGTGGTGAACTCATTCTTATCCATCTAAGTGCGTGAACTATAAAACTATAGAGAGTGCGTGCTAGGTAGGTGTTTTATATAACTGGCTGTATTTTATATCTTTCCCTTAATTAAAATTTAATTGAACAAGTCTGCTTATCCATTTATTTTAATAGGATCAAGTAGATTTGTTACACTGGTTAGCATTTGGGGCATCTATTAATAGGTACATTAATAGATGACGCCTGAATGTCTTTATCTGGTAAAATGTCCACTATCTTTTCTTTCTCAGCATTATAGATATCAGCCATAGAACAGAAAAAACAGTAGAATTCGGATAGCGCTTTATTAGTATCGAAACCAGCGTACCCCAAACTAACACATAAACAGGTTAATTGTATTTAGTAACACTAAGAAAAAAAAGAAAAGTTTGGTGTGATTGGTAATTTAATATGAAATGAAAGTAAGTAATATACTAGTCTTCGTTTATTTGACAATAAACCATAATCACATGGTAATAGAGTGTTTTATTTCTACTCTGTTTACGTATTAGCTCTTAGGGAATAGTTTCACGAGCAAGTTCTGCTACTCGCCGCTAGATATCACTACACTAAATGCATTTAATAAACCTTTATCTGTTTTGGAATAAGATTGATATTTCCGTAACGAGCTCATTACTAGTTTTGTGCTATTCGTCCCTTTCTAGGGTTGTACCACTGTCGTTGCCTTTTTATCGACATTGCGTTTTATTTTCAAATATAATACAAGAGTCGATAAATATTTTTAAATTTCAAAATGAATGAAGTACTTACATATGTTTGAAATCAAGTGTATAATAATCATTTATAATAATGCTTATGATTTACCTATATAACGAATAATTAAGAATGTATTGTTATGTTAATATCGTCATGTTAAACAACTGATTGATTTCGAAAATTATACTATTTGATAGAAAGGTTAAACTACACGATTTGTTACTACGGGTACCTAGTACCTACTTTCTATTGACATCTATCATCTTTCCATCATCATAGAACATTGAAGTTTAAAATATCGATAACGTCAATCTCTAATTGAGTAGCAGACTGTGACATGTGCGTAGTTGGAATCTGCGAGAAATATGTTCAAGTTAAAAGAAAGTAGACCGTATGATGTAAACAATAAAGTCTATTTGTACTTGTCTTGTCTAATAAAATAATGTTTTTCAAATTTTTATCGAAATAAAGCAAATTAAAACTTACCGATGGTATAATATACAACCATTTGATACATTTTTGGTTCTGCTATCGTTTTTACATTCTAGAACAGCACAATAAGGCATTTTAGTATTTTTTTTAAAGTTAACACGTTGGCGGACAGTACTATCTCACTGGTTGCAGCTACTGAGACACTACTTATTTTCATACATTGCCCACGGGCGTAGTGTCACAACGCATGATTAAAAAACCATATGATATGACAGAACGGATATAGGCGTAAACGTCGTAAGGCGTTCTGTCACATAGAGTATTTTTATTTGTAGGGATATGACAGTACGGTCTTAGGCGTATACGCTTATATCCGTAGTGTCATAAAATATGTCGCAAAATACTATGCGTTGTGCACTTACGTCTTCCGGCGTCAGTGTTGTGTGTGATAGAAAGGTAATAAAAAGTAGATTTAATTAGTCAAAACGTAGTTTTATTTAAGAAACAACATAATCACTTACAGTTACTTCTATGTAATTATTACAATGGCAAAAAACTTAAAGTAAACTAAACGCAGATGAAATCTTCTTAAAATTAACATTATTATAATTATAATCAGTCATAAACTTTGTACGGAAGGAACTGGATATCACAATCAGTTATATTCTAATCAGTTTTATTGTTATAATCTAATCAACTTATTAAACAATAAGATATAAAATTATAGTGATTAAAGATTTTGGCATCAGTACTATTTAAACAGTACTGATTCCGAAATCTTTATTCATCAGTCCTTATACTTTTATGGTAAATTTCGAAGCAAGATGGGCATAATGGAGGTTTATCTGGACACCCTTTACAGCGATAACTCGTTTCCCTTCGAATTTTGTTTTTGGTACAAACTTTGCACTTTAGGAAGGCAAACTTTTTCTTTATTCCAGGTCGAGACGGTACTTGCTCTGGCCAGTGACCACTCATTAAATTTTCAGTTACAGAAATGTTTTCCGGTTGAGGAGCAGATGAAGTACTGGGTCGGAAGCGCCTGTTATCATGAATGCTGTTTTTATTGATCATGTCTATTCCTTTTATTTTCAGGTTACTGATCCCAATCATTACCTTAATCAATTCCTCTCGGTAGTTTACGTAATGATATGAGTGGACATTGTTTTTCTTATATTTCTTGAATATGAAGTATGCATTCCACACCGCAATATCCAGAAAGTGAAAAAGTACCTTTTTATACCACCTTATCGTTTTCCGAGGGCATGAGTAGTAGGATACCATTTGATCGGACCTATCAATACCGGACATGTATCGGTTATAAAGTTCAACTTCTGCAGGTTTCAATCTGGTCTTGCCAAATCTATTTCTCACTTCCACAATCGAAGGATGTACCTTAGTGGTAATCATCAAGACTGGACGTTTGTCCTTCCACTTTGAAACATACACTTTGTCCTTGCGTGCCCACACGTGTTCACCTTTCTTCAGCTTTTTCTTTACAATGGTTTTAGGATTTTCTTTACGATTTGAACGCAAGGTACCAGTACAATGAGTTTTCAGGTCAACCAATTTCTGTGATAATTTCACAGAATTATAGAAATTGTCCATGAAAAGATGATGTCCGCGTAGCAAGTATGGACGCATTAACCTCATAACAAGTTTTTCTGTCTTAGACTCAGACTCACCCATGTTTGGTGTTGTCGCTTCCTTTCCCGAATACATCTTTACATTTAGCACATAGCCATCGTATGTAGTGAGCTCATAGAATTTGATGCCATAGCGAGCTTTTTTCGACTTGATGTATTGACGAAAGATCAATCGACCCCGAAACATAAGAAGCGACTCATCCAGTGACAACTCTTCACCAGCATTGTAAATTTTACGAAAGTTTAGTGTCAACATATCAATGAATTTCACAATCTTATTTTCTCCCTTTGCATCTAATTCCGATGCACAGATGCAGCGCAAAATTTGCTCATATCGTCGTCCTGACATTATAAAGCTAAATATGGGATGATAATATAGTGCATCGGATAATGAAAAGAGACTTCTTTGTTTAGGACATTTTATGTGACCCTTGAGAAGAGTAATCCCAAGAAATTTCATCATTTCCTCACAGTTGGTTTCACGATATACTGTTTTGCGGCTATGTCTGGTATGAGGTCTATTTGTGTTGCATAGAGCGTTTCCATAATTGTTAGTACAGTTTACCAGATATTCTATGTAACTTTGTGGGAATACAAGATGGAAAAAGTCAATAACTTGGTTCATGCTATCAACATTCACGGTTACACCACATTGAGAGGTATCAAAATTAAAATCGGGTATATCAGTTACCGTTTCAGACCATAATTCCTCTATGACAGGTGTTTCTGATCTCCTAGGACTAACACTGACAGGGTTTAGCTGATTAGAGGGCTCTAGTGACGTGTTAGGGTATTCTTCGTCAATCGAAGGCAGACCAGTTATCAATGGAACAGGTTCTTGTATTAGGTCTACAGGGCAATCAGTATTTCGTGTGACCTCAATATTTTCACGATTTCCGTCGAGTTGAGTGGAGTCAGAACATGATGTTTTGTCAGCATCATCATCTGCATCACTAGACGAAGAGGATGTTGACTCACCAGATGATATAGCAGCTGTAATCTGTCGTGTGCGTCTTGTTTTTGAGGCCTGAGTTTCATCCTCTGAAGTCGTGGATTCGGCGCGGGATGGTTGATACTCATCGTCAGATCCATACTCGCCATCTTCAGCAAATGGGTCTTGACTCGATTCAGGGGTAGAAGCTGCATCAAATAGGTCCTGAAGTCGTTTTTGTTCTTTTTCGAACGAGTCTCGAGACGACATCTGCAAAAATATTCGTTACAAATTTAGTACAACAAAATCGTGTTCACAACAAACATTAGCAACGTAAATACGTTGTTTACATATGCAACTAGACTTGAATTACTATTTAGTATGCATAAAATAATAAAATTACATTGAAAACAAACAGTACTCACTTTCTAAATAACAATTGCGCGCGAAAACATGTAGCGACACGTAAGATCACCGAAGCGGCGCAGTACGCGACTGATCGTATGTAACTACGACGCCCACGAGCGTAGTGTGTGTAGGGAGGGGACTATAAAAATATGAATGTGTGCGTGGAAGTACTTTCTTTGACGAATTTTTGAAAACAGTGTAGTGACAGTACGAAAGTCGTAATTATACGTGTGGTGACAGTACAACATGCCGTTCTTTATGATATTATGGAAAATCGGTCGTCGTGTGGCGTACTGATTTGATGCAAGTAAAAACTCAGACGTCGACAGGCGTACTGTCGTATCACTTTTAGCTACCTAGACGCCTGTGGTCGTTACTGTCCGCCATCGTGGTTAAGTTTTGTAGAAGTTAATGTCACTGTGACGCGATCTAGACTGATGTGCGTGGGGGAAACACTTTGCGGAACAGCGCAAGCTCGGGGTACGCGCGCCCCGCCCACATACGACTTTACTGTTTTTTCTGTTCTGTGATATCAGCTGATACCGTGATAGGAAAACATAGGTTTTCTGACACAGAGTAGTCAGTTAGTGAGCTATTTTGATCCTGAGATATCTCAATCTCATAAACGGCATAAGCAATATATTGTTCTGCGAAATATGGGCCATTACAAGTTTAGAGTTCTGGTATCACACTAGAGGATATAAATGAAAGTCTTCTATGTCGTATTAGTACACTATAATATTCATGAACTACACTGACACCTTTTACAGTATAAAGGACAATCTTACAACACGTGTTCCCTAATGCCTCGCTAGCGCACGACTCCCTGCATCGGGCCATCGATGCATATATACATAATTTTGCTGTGTCATCACTTTGGAATAACGTGACGTTCCTACAACATTCCCCCACTTAATAAAAAAAAAAAAAAACAAAAATATCTTAGACTAAATTAAATACAAAACAATTTCATAAAGGTTATGGTTACCATATCATTACTTTATGTATACATTCATTAGGTCGATAATGCTACACCAATGCACGCTGTTGCTACTGAATGTGCTGACACTAGTTTTCTGTGAGGCATGTGATACGACGTTATTACTTTGTCGACCTACATAATTCTTCACTAGTTATAGGTTTACATTGTTATGTACTGAATTATTATAGTAGATACTTGTTATAAAATGAATACATTAAAGTGTTTATGATTATTTCAGTTATTAATTCGTTGTTCCAGTAAACGTTTGAAATGATATAATCAACTTAATTTATTCTTACTATCTAATTTCACATAACTATAACTAATACATTGCTGGCGCTACCGTTGTTGCGACTGGCGTAGTCTGGGCGGTTTCCTGTCTATCCGTCCCAACGCGACCTTTGAGCCGAGACACGAGATGATCAACAAATCTACCATGCACATGTCTGCCACACTTTTTCAGAAACACATAGAGACATACACTTGTAACTATTGCGATCAGCACAAAAACAAGTAAGGTCATGTGGGGAAAGAGGAACATACTTTATTTTATTTTGACAACAACGACACCCAGGACAGAAAGAAAAAGTTTTATGAAGATTATAATATAATCAAAAGAAACTCACTTTCCTCCGGTTTTTATTACTTTCATAGATAATCTTCTGCTTTTTGGGTGAAATGCAAAATAGATGTACCGTAACGAAATCGTAACTAATCTGAGAATGTAACTAAACTGATAGATTGTTACGAAACTGATAATGATAGGGTGAGATTACACAAACAAAGAAATAAATAAAATATTTTGAGAAAAATCAACTTTATTATTAAAAAAGAAAAATCAACATTATTGTTGTTGGGGTTTTATATTTCTACCTAAAATATACCAGATCTTCATCGTGGTATAGGGTAGACTGGGTACGGTTGTGACAATTTTCATTTAAGGGCCAATAATATTGTTAGTGTGGTAATTAGATGTATAAAAGATGTATTTTATTGTGAAGAGTACATTCGCCTACGTATAAATACTAAAATTATATTTCTAAGTGTTATGGTTAATCCATAGAAGCAAGTTAGAAAAGAAAGAGAAAATGTCACAACCGACCACAACCCAGGGACGGTTGTGACAGTACTCGGGGTCGGTAGTGACGGGTTCAATAAATACACCGAAATGGTCATCAATCACTTTTATTGCACGATAAATCCATTTTTCTTGAAAAAAATATTTTCTTTACGTAACATAACAACATAGAATGTTTATAAGTTTATGGCACTGTAGTATCTACAGCTATTATAAAAAATCTTCATTTATCAGTCTGATTACTTATAAATAGTACCTACTTTGATTAGTCTTAAATTGCAGTACAAATAAAAACTAAATGACTAATTAATACAATATCACAACCAACTTGAAACATTTGTTTAAGTTTTTAACAACAAACAACTAAAAAAAAAATGAGAACAAATCTTCAATTTACATTAAAAATTTTCATCACATATTTTTATTTTAATTCACTATGCCACATGGACCTCTTTCCGTCTTCCTCAAGCGTTTCCATGGCATCTGAAAGCAAAAATAAAACATTTTAATTTTGTCACAACCGTACCCAAAAAAATTGTCACAACTGTACCCAAAGTACTCCTTCGCAAAAAGATTATCACTATGGCAATATAAAATAATGTACGTAAACAATAAACAGTCCTATTTAATCGCTAATGTTTAACTAATAATGAAAAAAAACACTCGTTACTGTATCTGTACACAGTTAACAACAATCATCAAAAAACATCGAATAAAAATACTTACTTTTTACTGTCAAAAAGCAAAGAGGGTCTCTGCTAACGTCCAAATTGCGCGTTGGCTGACGCAACACTGTGAAACATGTTCAGAGCCGCCTGCCGCTCCCCTCACCCCTTACACCCTTCCCGGTATTCCTTATAGTTTCGGAAATATTACGATTAACCTGGCACAACCGTACCCAGTCTACCCTAGAACATATTCTTCAGGTTTTTCCGATATTTGTAGTAATTGGACAAGTTTTACAACTGAATTTTCTGGAACTGTGTCTTCAACCTCTTGGAGCAGTTTACGAAATTTGAGTGTATTCATTGAATTATGAGTTTTATAGAAAGACTAGTATTTGCTTGGGTGCGCGAGCTGCGCGCAGCTCGCGTGTCGTCGTGTTCTTGAGACGTATTCCGAACCCTTATAAATTTTGAGAATCCATAAGAATTCTTAAACGAATTGGAAAAACTGTTACAACTACCCCTAGATCAGTATGAAAACCCTTAAGAACCCCTAAAACATTATAAAATTAATATAAAAAAACCTAATAAAATAAAAGTAAAAAACCTTACTTAAAAACTGAGACCCATAAAAAAAAGCAGTCCCTAAAGTTTGCTTGTCGTCGGCCTGAGTTACGCTTCACCCACTCAACCTTCGTTACGCTGCGGAGGTCGCCGGCTCGCTTCGCTCGCCACCTCCCCCCTTCGCTCCACTCGGTCTCGCAGGTTCGCTCCACTCAGAACCTACCTACCACCAGACAGGTTTCGACGCCTACTATAATATTTGTTAAAACACCCAATGGCTATCTCTAACCGTTACGAAGTTACAGCCCTTTCAGTTTTAGGGGAGGTTGGGGAGGGGAGGAAATGGTATACAAATTTTTAATTTCAACGCCCCTCAATAGTTTTAGGTAAGAATTAAAACATTTTTCAGTAGAAAAAAAAGGGGCGAAAAGGGGGGGGAGTGAAGTGGGGGAGAGTGGGGCGTTTTTCGAAAAATGAATTTGACTATCGCGTTGCCCCTTTATATGAATCTGAAAAAAAAAATGTTCCAAGTCTCTCAACTTCCGAGATCCGCCTAAAGGGGGGAGAAGGGGGAAAAAGGGGTCAATTTTGAAAACTGGTTTTTACTTCTCCGAGCCTCTTCTATACGAATCCGTAAAAAACGAAAAATACGGGTCTCTTTGTTTCCGAGATACGATAGGGAGGGGGAGGAAGGGGGGCGAAAAGGGGAGGTTTGGCACTTTTCCCATACTCGCGGGAGTTACTTGTTTACGAATCTGTCAAAATATACCCACCTCCCCATCCACCATCAGGGAGAACAATTCTGTCAATGAGTCAGTGAGTCAGTGAGTGGTAATCGAGCTTTATATAGTATAACTAGTAATTGCGTGGGTGCGCGAGCTGCGCGCAGCTCGCGTGTTGTCGTGTTCTTCAGAAGTATTCCTCACCATCATAAAATTTTGAGAATCCATAGGAATCCTTAAAATAATTGGAAAAACCGTTACAACTACCCCTAAATCAGTATGAAAACCCTTAAGAACCCCTAAAACATTCTAAAAACTAAATCAATAAAAAAATGAGAATTCATTAGAATCGTTAAAAGCTGAGTTACGCTTCACCCACTCAACCTTCGTTACGCTGCGGAGGTCGCCGGCTCGCTTCGCTCGCCACCTCCCCCCTTCACTCCACTCGGTCTCGCAGGTTCGCTCCACTCAGAACCTACCACCACCGGACAGGTTTCGACGCCTACTATAATATTTGTTCAAACACCCAATGGCTATCTCTAACCGTTACGAAGTTACAGCCCTTTCAATTTTAGGGGAGGTTGGGGAGGGGAGGATACCCTCCGTATACAAATTTAAACGCTCCTCAATAATAATTTATAGCAAAAATAAAAAAGCCGCTACGTATCCTAGATTCCGAGATACGATGGGGGGAGGGGTGAAGGGGGGGAGAGTGGGGAGTTTTGAAAAATGATTTTGTCTAACTCTAGGCCCCTTCTTACGAATCTGAAAAAAAAAATGTTCCAAGTCTTTCAATTTCCGAGATCCGCCTAAAGGGGGAAGGGGGAAAAAGGGGTCAATTTTAAAAACTGGTTTTTACTTCTCCGAGCCTCCTCTATACGAATCCGTAAAAAACAAAAAATACGGGTCTCTTTGTTTCCGAGATACGATAGGGACGGGGAGGAAAGGGGGCGAAAAGGGGAGGTTTGGCACTTTTCCCATACTCGCGGGAGTTAGTTGTTTACGAATCTGTCAAAATATACCCACCTCCCCATCCACCATCTGGGAGAACAATTATGTCAGTGAGTCAGTCAGTCAGTCAGTGAGTGGTAATCGAGCTTTATATAGTATAAAATGTTGTACAATTTTTCAACTTTCATAGAATCTTCATGGATATCTTCGATTACACCTATACAATATCTCCAAGACTTTCTCATATAATATCGTACAAGAACTTTGTCTCCTTTATCAGTATGCGTACTGCATGCTATTAGTACCTATACCAAGATGTAAAATCTCAATATTTGTATGACCGAAATGCCGAATATAGTGAAACCAATAGATATTAAGAACTACTAACCACTACTACTATGTTAACTACCTATATTCTTGCAAATAAATGTATCATTCATGTATCATTCATTCATTCATTCATCATATATTTCTTGTTCGGTTTCAGTTATATCTGTTTGTAAGTTCGATTCCTGCTCCTTAAAGTCACTTTCCCCATCAATCTTCCTAAATTCTTGTTTTTTCGTGCTACTTATTTATATTTCTTGCTCTGTCATATTAACATCCATCACCACTATTTCTTCAGCGGTATTTATATAATTCTTTTTATCTGTTACTTACACAAATTTAAATTGTCCGTTTTTTCGTGATTATCGGGAAATTATTTAATTTAATTCCAATTCCATGGTTCTTTACGATGAGAAAAACTACTTCAGTGCGTTATTGATTGTATAGAACAGGAGAAAACATTAAAATCAAACACTGAAAACTTACCTTGTGCCTGGTTGCAGCAGGTAGATACTTAAAAACTCTTGTAAAATAATTAAATTCACACAACCCACAGTTTCATGAATATTACAAAATACTACACGTATATTAAATTTCACTGAAAGCCGCCTTATCCAACAGAAAACAAAATTTTAAAGTGATCGTTACAAAGGAAAAGCGCGCGTGTCGTGACAGGTTTGTAATCGATTATTGCAAAATTGTTGAAGACTAGTTCCGCAAACTGCAGGAACATTTTTTTGGTAGATGGCGTTTTAATAAATTTTGTACATGCCTCTGCATTTTTTTAAGGGTTCGGGAGACTGGCTACAAGCGCTAGATGGCGTTAAGTTAAAATTCATATTTTTGTGGGTTAACAGGTTATTGCATAATATGGCTCAATGGGGGCTATCGCGTGTGAATTTGCCGCTAGAGGCGCTTGTGTAGACTAAGGTCCTCCAAAATGTCAGATGTCATACAGTGTTGGCGCGTTGCGTGATTTTTTATCACGTATTTATACTAATAGTCATGACTGTGTTCTAGATTGAGCCATTCCTGATTAATTATGACTTGAAGATTTTAAGTAGCAACTTAGGACCATAATATTGTTAGTACTTGGAGGTAGAATGATTTTTAAATCTTTCATGCTTACTAATTTTAGGAAGAATATTGTAAATATATAATCTAAAGCTTACACTGTGTCGTTATACGTAATAAAATAAACTTTTCTATGAAGTTATTGGGGTTATTCACCAACTGGACACGAGAGACTGAACACACGTGTGTCCAGTTGGTGAAACTCACAATTAGTATCACTTATTATTTCGTCATCTGGACACGCCAAAATTTTTACGCGTGTCCACATAGTGAATTCGTCATCTGGACACGCCAAAATTTTTACGCGTGTCCACATAGTGAAACTTAAAATAAATCACTTTTATGTTTTCGCCAACTGGACACACGTCCGCATTTTATCTAAATTCATGAGAAAGTACAGTCACGCAGATTGATTTCTGTATCACAATTGTGCCGAATGGGCGTGATCCGCTCAAGGCGTGGATGTATAACGTGTACCTAGCGGAGCGGTCTGCCTATACCCTTTCTACACCGGGCGCACGCATACACTATACTTCGCTCAGACGGCGCTGACGTCCTACACTATTCTTCGCTCAGACGGCGCTGACGTCCTACACCTATTTAACTGTAGCCAATCTACGCAATCTCAGGCGTAGAACCTAACGAGGGAAGGGGGGGGGGGGGGTTTACCGGGAAATAATACACTGATAAACTTTCATAACTATTCAATCGATGTAGGATCGGGCAATAACAAGCAAGTGAGGTGATAGCGATTATGGCAGGTGGAGTTGCTACACGTGGCGCCCCCTTTTGCCGCTAAAAACTTTCCGCAGGTTGCGCACTTTACCATAGTAATACGGCTACACGCAGCCAGATGGCGCACACCTCTCCTTCACGTGTAACTGGCCGGCGACGCTAGATGGCGCCTGTTTAGAGACGGTAACGAGTCGATTAAATACACTGATGTGTTAATCTGTGGTGTCAACACTAAATTGTCAAGTTGTGACACTTTTTGGAGGTAACGGTGGCACTAAAAACTTCCAAATAACTTCAAAGTCTAAAATGTAACAATAAAATTGTAATTGTTTTATGGATTTACACTACCGAACTGCTGTAATATTGGCTTACAAACGATAACATACGTAAGTAACACTACTGCGATAACCTATACACGAAATTTACACAGAATTTAGTGACTGTTTATTTTATAATTGGGCAGACACGAACAGCTGATATGCGCCGTAGGCCGTACCGTGACATCAAAAGTGTACCACAAACCATACCAAATTCCGACGAATAAATTAAACCAGAGGAGTCAAACACGCTCATCTTGGTGATTTCCGCTGTGATGCCAACGGCGTCCAAGATATACTTTGGTAGGGGCGAGCGTTCAAAGGAAAAAAAAAGAAACGCCTTGTGGCGTTTCTTCCAAAATATATAAATGCGGTCATCAGTAGAAAGAAAGAAAAAATATTTATTTGCCGCAGGCACACGACATGCAAAACATCGGTACAAAGCTTATACTTAAGACGTTTAACAGAATAATATAACAGAACGTAACAGAAACAAGCAAAAAAAAAAGAAAGAAGTTGACAGCTAGCACGTCGTGAGTGCGACAAACAGGTGAAACCACTCAGCATGATGCTGTGCTATGGGGAGCCCACAGCACAGCGCTGGTTTTCAGTGGTCACCCTTGAAAAACGTACGGACGTCAATACAGTGGTATCTTATTACATGAGTTACTAAAATAAAACAGCCAGTAGGTACATAGAATATAACAAAACACAGCGTAAAAAACATAAACAGTACAAAAAACGGTAAGGTACTTTATCAAAGACTGCAGGTTAGATAAACGTTAAATAAAAATTAAAAATATGACGAGGTTTTTGTCTCGCTCCGACCCCTCCCCCCCCACGCTTCGTCGTCATCATATGCGCCCGGCGGGGTTAAGGGGAAATTAGGGTCCAGAGGGGAAGGAAAAGGGGAAAGACTATATGAGGGGAAATTGCGGGAAATCATAGATAAAACCTAGCCAGATGAGAAAAGATGGCTCTAACTGCTACGTGATTGGTGAATTTTGACATTATCTATCAATGTTAGTTCCATTCTGTGGCTTAAAATAAAACTTATGCACTGACAGCGTAAACTGACTTGGAATAAAAGTTAAGTATACAGCTCCTATTATATTTTTGGTTAGGCTATAAATAAAACACGAATTGTTTAGTTATACTTTATTCATGCTAGATTCGCTTGCAGTTGCATTGGATTGCACAAACTTGAGGTGTGGTATTTCTACCTGATTTTTCATTACTTGTACAGATGTTACTCCGGTTCTTTTCAAGCCCATATTTTACACAGAGGATTGATGCAAGCGTTTCATTATCCAGCCTATTGCGTTTATCTGTTTTGATATTTTTCAGATCACTAAATAATCGTTCAACAGCAGCGTTGGAAAAAGGCAGTGACATAAAATAGTTCACCAAAATAGGCAGTTGAAGGAATTTGCGTTTGCCGTCGACATTTCTTTTTTCAAACATTTTTTTCCAATAGTGTACAGCATCTATGCAATCGTTACAATCCGTATCGGCAAGGAGACTTTGATTTCTCCATTCCTTGTCCAGCTCTGTTAAATCTACAGTAATGTGCGACGGAATGTATTTTTTCGCGATTTTGTACAGTGATGTAGGGTGCAAATCATTGGCATTTTTCGGGTTTAAAAAAGACGAATCATTGTGCACGTCTTCAAATACAAATCGTTTCTTAATTTGTACGATCGCTTCAATATAAAACAATTTTGCTGACTGAAATATTTTCTGAACTTCACAGTTTTCTTTCTGTTCAATCTCTGCTAATAAACAGGTTGCATCCACACCTAAATAAATACGGTTCAATTCAAGATTTTCTTCTGTCTGATGAGGATTGATTTGGTTAGCAGGGGTTTGTTTGACATTGTTTTGATTAATTCCTCAGTTTGAATCTTCAATTCTGAGAACTTAGGATAATCAGCTTGAAACATGCAGTTAAACTCATTAAACATTCCAAGAGCGTAGTCTACAAAATGCATTTGACTTTTCATCAAAGGGTTTTCCAAGGTTTGGAGAGTGTGGCGGTTTGCATGTGTTGGATCTTCGAAGTTTAATACTCTCCAGTAGCTCTTCAATGGATCCCACTGTTCTAAAATTCTTCGCACGCATGCTTGAAGCGACAACCACCTGGTTTGACCAGCTCTCAAAATTTTATGAGGTTCGACTTCATGGAAGCTTTGAAACTCTTTGAAAGCAGCAGAATTTTTAGGGCTCCTTCCAAAATGATTGTATACATTGCGGCACAAATCTTCTAAAGAGTTGCTTAACTTAGTGCATGCGTTACTTGCCACCAGATGTATCATATGGCAAGAGCATTTTGACACAAATACTTGAGGATAGTTTAGTTTGATTAGTTGAGACACAGAGTTATGCTGTCCCATCATGACTGAAGTTGTGTCAGCACAAAAGCCTACCCAGTTTTTACCCATAGAACAAGTGTTACCAACATTAAAATTGAAAGCTAGTGATGTGCAGCTATCTATACTATAGCAAAGTCGTCAAATGCAGATGATTTTGTTGACGTATTTAGTGTAAATAATATTAATATAGCAAGCTATACAAGAAAAACGTTATAGGCCTTTTTTTAGGTGTGGCGTGTGGTGTCAAAACTAAAAATACAGCTAAATAACTTTTGAGGGGAAATAAGTCCGGAGAAGGGGAAATCTAAATTGAGACGTGGAGGAATGAAATTGTTATAGTGGAAACACTGGCCGCCGATCGGATTACGCATTTCTCCTCCACGCCTGTTAGCGCGTTGACGTACTTTGCATCTAAGTCAGTGCCGCTACCGGCTACCGGCGCCGGCGGCGGCGCAGCTGCCTCGGTGGCTCGGTTTCGCACGGGTCTTGTTTACACACGTGACGCGTGTCGCACGACTAGTTGTCGATAGCTAGATAGCTACCAATAAGCTGCCTTGCTATGTAGATGCTTGCATATTAGTTGTCGTCGCTTAATAGTGAGTAACGTGTTTTCTTGGAAAACGTGATGCCGTCTCGAGCCGCTTGGATAGATGTGCCTTGCCGATAGATGATAAACCTTAAGTAAGTATTTATTTTTTATAATGTATTTGCTGTTCACACTTTTGATTTTCTAAAAGGATTCTTTTTAAATGTAGTATAAAATTTTGTTTTGTTTTTAGGGATCTTATGGGAGGTGGCAGATCATTCCAGCAGCGAGTGGCGGCATACTTGAAACATCCCCTGAAGGCAGTGGTTTTATTTATGTCGAGGCATCGAGAGCGGATTGGACGTGGAACGAGCAGAGTAGCTGTAGTGCTCATGCCTCCAGCTAATTTTTTTGAACAGATATTCCGGTTTGTGTGTTTTTATGATACCGAACATCAAAACTGCCAAGTGTAGTTTCCGCCGTGAAGTCATTTTAAGGATGTTGTTTTCATTTAAACACGGTGTGATGTGATGCCTCCGGGGTATACTAAAACAGTAACGAGCACATGCATTTTGTACTCGCTGTATTAATCGTTCAGTACGTGAAAGAAGACACGGTCCGTAAACAGTGTCGCAATAATTCAGTTTGGACAGTACTAGGCTATCCACCATTCTCTTCCTTACTGCGACACTAAGGAAATCCCTCACTCTGTACAGAACCTTTAGTCTATAAAAACAGTTTTTTACTACGCCATTTATATGTTCCTCAAAATGTAGTTCCGGATCAGTAATTAGCCCAAGGTTACAAACGATTTCTACCCTATACTTTCTCCCATAATTTTGACATCTGGTTTAGCAGAAAGGATTGTTTTAATTTGATTTTTGCTCCCCATGACCATGAACTTAGATTTTTGTGGGTTCAGTACTAGAGAGTTCTCCCTAGACCACATAGCAATTCTATCAAGCTCCTCATTGAGGGTACGTACGGCGGCTGCTGTGTTACTGGCGTTAAATGAAACATATAGCTGAGTGTCATCCGCGTATACATGATACTTGCAGTTCTTTATGCATGTCGTTATGTCAGCACTATATAATATATAGAGGAGCGGCCTGAGCAGGGATCCCTGGGGAACTCCCCTTGCTATTGTTTGTGGTGAGGAAGATACTGTGGAACCGTCTTTCTTGCGCAATTCCACCCGTTGTGACCTGTCGGTCAGGTAGCTTTCAAACCAACCCGTTGCCCGCCTATCAAAACCGTAATATGACAATTTGGACAGTAATAAGGGAATATTGATTAAGTCGAACGCACGCGAATAATCGAGCAATACCAGGATAGATCCCTCACCACGATCCCGAGCTTCTAGAATGTTACCCAACACATCTGCCAAGGCAGTTGTGGTTCCGCGCCCTTTTCTAAAACCCGATTGCAGTTCAGGCAGCATACCATGCGCCTCGAGAAAATCGGTGACCTGCAAATACACCACCCTCTCCAACACCTTGGATAAACATGGCAAAATGCTTATGGGGCGAAGGTCTTTGTAGTTTTGTGGGTTATTATTTTTTGGAAGAGGCCGAACAATTGCATTTTGCCACAAAACAGGAAATACATTTGATCTGTTAATAATTTCTGTAATTTTAGTCAATGATTGCGGAAGTGTGAGAGATAACATGTCTCTCGATATACCGTCAATACCTTGTGCGTTTGTGGATATATTTTTTATTATATTTAGAACTGTTTTCGGGTCTGTTGGCATTATTGAAAAATTGGCGGACCCAAAACGGTTAGATTTAAAAAAGGTTTCTTGAGTGGTGTTAACATTAGGGTCCCCCGGAACATCTAGAAAAGCTGAATTTATACCGTTTGGGTCGTCAAATGGTTCTAAGAGCACATCATCGTTCTTACACACTGGTAACACATGTTTTTTTAAATTGTGCCATAAAGATTTTGAGTCGCCTATGTTGTCATTTATATACTTAGTAAAGAATGCTTTTTTCTCATTAAGTAAACCAACTATTGCTTGGTGCTTGAGGTCTAGGTAGTATCGTTTGTGTGCTTCCAGTTTAGTTTGACGATATCGTTCGCGGGCCTCGTTTCTTAACTTAAACATTAAATTTATAATGTCAGTTATCCACGGTGTTGGTTGCGTTTTGAACAGCTTGGTTTTTATAGGTGCATGGGCATCAAAAAGTTGAATTAGGTGCAAGTTAAAGGAATGCACCATGTCATTGACATCCTGCAGCTCGCAGATTGAATCCCATAGAATGGCCTCGAGATCTCTTCTGAAATCATCAGCCGATATATCTCTAAGCGCACGATATGTCACCTTTTTACGTAAAGGTTTCTCTTTTTTAAAAACAATTTCGCAAGAAACAAACGAGTGATAACCGAGCTCCTCTACATGATTTACAGCAACGTCCCGATACCGCGCGTCCGTACATATCACATCGATCAGGGTAGCGCTTTCTCCTACAAAGTGCGTAGGCGTGAGTACTATTTGTTCCATGTTGCAATTAATTTAGAAATTCATTGAGAATTTTTGTTTTTGAATTATTGATGTCAAGCATATTAACATTGAGATCGCCTAGTAAAATAATGTTGTCGTATGGAGCCAGTGCACAGATACTGTCCGTAATCGCATCTAGAAATATATTTAAATCTAACCAAGGGGGCCGGTATGCAGTTCCTATCAGTTTTTTTTTGGCGGTAATATACAGCCACATTTGTTCTACCTGTGGGTGATGCGGGTGAGCTCTGATTCGGGCGGTGGTTCCGGTTTTGATATAAAACGCGACCCCTCCCCCGCGCCCCGCACGGATTGAATGAGGCCGTGGTCGATGGCGCAACTGATACCCAGGAATAACTGGCGCCCGGCCTTCCTCCCCCTCGCGCAACCACGTCTCGTTTATTGCCATCACGTCGACTGAATGATGGTTCATAGCAATAATAAATTCATCATGATTTGTCGATAATGAGCCTGCGTTCAGAAGTCCAAATTTAATGTGTTTATTACGCAACATTATTTATGTAAAAAAGTATGATTAAACCCATCCAGTATAAGGGTTGAGCGAGACAAACCAGGCAGATACAAAACATTGTAGTAACAAAAATACATAACACAAACAAATGTCCACAATTGACCAAAAAACTCAACATTCTTACAATAGTACATAACACAAATAAATGCCCACAATTGACCAAAAAAATCAACATTCCTACAATATATTTCGCGTAGTGTTGCCAAGTCTTTGAGAAAAAACTCCAACCCGGTACCGCAGGAGACACACACCGCTTTGCGACATCACTAAATATATACAAAAATTCTATAAGTACAAAACAAAACAATAAGACGACCAAAAAGTTAACATCCACAGAGGCAATAGGAATACGAAGCAAGTTTACAGAACGCGCTCGGACGCGGTACAAACCGACCATTACCCAAAAATCTTACGGATATCGTCTTCACACCTAATTCGTTCGGCTTTCTGTCCATCTTCTCTTCGAGCCAAGATTTTACCTTCCCTTGTCCATACGTACTTACATTTGTTTTGGCTGCCTGCCTGACGTGCGTGATAAAATAACTGGCGGTTTGTTCGAGTCAGACGAGTTTCACCGAGTTTACGTTCACGTAAACCGCGGCGAACCCGAGCTGCGCGCAGTAGTGTGTCTCGCGTGGCGCGCCTTGCGAGGCGCACGGATATACACCGCGGTCACTGCGCAGCGCGGTCGGCAGAGATAGAGCCGTCAGAAGTCTCTACTCGATTACGGCGCATGGATCCGACTTGCTCAGCATGTACCACGTCCCTCTCATCAATGTCGACGCCAAGTTTTATGGCAAGAACCTTAACAAGGTGCAGGGTGCTCTCATCCTTACTCTCCAGTATTCCGGTCACCTCAATGTCGTTGAGCAGGAGCTCTTGATCGCGCTCGTTCAATTGGCATTTCAGTTCAGCGATGGTGTTTTCTAAAGGATCCCTGTCCGGCTGTACTTCTTGCTGCAGTTTCTGTTTGAGGGCGTCCACTCGCGCTTCTAGGTTATCCATCCGGTCATCAGATGTTTTTATGGATTCCTTTAGTTGAGCCATCTCCGTGCGCAATTCTTGAAATTCCATGTGCATCAAGCGAAACTCGGCACGCAATTCCTCTTTAAATAGCCGCAACTCGTCTGCCAAGTCGGGAGAGAAATTAACAGCAGCTTGAGTAGCATTCAGGGCCGTGTTGTTTAATGGACTGTCCATGTCCATGAGCTCCTCAGGGCGGCTACCGTGCTCCTCTGCCTGGGAAGGAATCATGCCACCTCGAACTTGTGTCTCCGTCCTGTTGTCTCGTCGTTGGTTTTTTAAGCACTCTGGGCAGCGCCTGGTGGGTGCAACAGTACCCGTACCAGGCAAGCCAACGCAAACGCGATGATATAAAACGTCACACTGACGGCATTTAGCGGCCTCTATTGGCGATAAAAATTTCGCGCAACCACCGCACTTCGCTACTGGCATGGTGTACTTCGCTTGTAACGTAAGTTAAATCGATCCAACTTAGTCGTTCCGTGCTATATCAATAGATGGCGCTGTTTTGAACAAAAATGCGAATTATGGTTTGATGGCAATTTAATGGTTTTTTCACACCATACAATGTCACTGGGCTAAGCAGAATTGCGGAACACTTTCTGATGACACTTCACAGCTAGTTTTAAGTGTATTCACTAATTGTTTTAATATTTTTTAATGTTTAGGGTAGATTTTGTTCACTGCTGTACTAGTTTAAGTTTACACAGTAATTACTAGTTATACACTGCATTTGCGCACTAGATAACGTTCCGTGACTTGAATTGTTGCTTAAAGAAACTCTCTGTATTAAAACTTTTCTTATTAAATGGGTTATTTTATTTTTAACGCTATAAACAACTGTAGGGCGTACCGACTACTTGACGTCCGTGACGTTTTTTTTTCAGTAGATGATGTATTATTTGATAATAGATGATGTATTATTGATGATGATTTTTTGTAGTAGATATATTGCAGTAGATGATGCAATCCAAGCAAATAAGTATTCAAGTTAAAAGATCCATCAAAAATATCTGCTATCCAATTAGGATGCTGGCAAGGGCAATCGGCTACCACATAATTGGGACTAGATGCCGCCCATCTGAAGTTATACTTCAAGATTTTTATAGGAGCGCTGAAATCACGCCATGAGTCAAAAATTGACGAGTCGAAAAGTGAGAAATGTCAAAGTAAACTTGACAGCGTAAAAAATCAGTGTGAGCTCTACACGAATCCAAGTCAACCAAACAATGAATTTTTATAAGGCAACACCCAAGCTATGCAGTCAAATAAACGACGGGAATATGCATCCATGTGACGAGCTAAAAAGCCTTGTTACAATTTTTATTTAAAAAACACTACTGTAGTTGGTACTCATCCAAATTGCAATGGAAATATATCATGAATATATCGTGAAAGCGAGGCCTCTTGTCTTCTGAGGGAACTGGCAATACGAGCACTACATACTCATAGGTGACGAATGCTTCTTCTTCATTCGTTCGTATAAATCTATTAGAAGGCATTTTCCTTTTATAAAACTCGACATTTAACCACCTGCCGTTATTTTTACAATCTTTGCTGCATAGTTACGGCCTGATTTTTTTCCATATCCATAGACTTTAACAATTATTATAAACCTCCCTTCAGGCACATTAGAAGTATCAGCATTGTTGTCATCTAATTCTTCATCATCAATGTCGTATGTACTGCCATTAGAAGAAATGTGTTGGTCTGTTGACTCATCTGATGACTCATCTGATGATGTTACTTGGGGAATCGTTTTCTTTTTCAACTTTTTTTCTTTCAAAACCTTCTTAACCGTCTTTGTCATTCTTGCTTTTTTTGCAGCTTAGAGTGCTTCTTTTTCAGGGGTATCAGTGGCTATCATACATTTTCCTTTACGTCGTCCTCGATTATTCATGTTCGATTTCCGTGGAGCTGCTTTCGGAAAAGGACTAATTTGCTCCAGGGAAACAAATGAATCGATGGACCTTTGTCGACTTGGCGAAGTTGAGATATAGTCTTTATCAATTATTGCTTTATGTTTGTTTGTAGATGATCCTGTGACATTCGAAGTTGATGGCACGTCAATATTAAGATCAGCACTATGAGCCGAGATAATTGATGGAGTTTTTGATGGGGTTCTATGAGCTGTGAGAATTGCTGATGTTAGTTCATAATTCTCATCATCATCTGAACGATCTGATAGATCATTGGCAATTTTTTTTTTTATTATAGTGTCGGGTTGTTTCTGGAACTGGAACATTGGAACTAGTTGATGGGATGTCGATATTACCATCAGCACTATGAACTGAGGAAATTGATGGGGTTCTTGATGGGGTCCTGTAAACTGTAGGAATCGCTAGTGTTTGTGCATCATTGCCATCATCATCCAACCAATCTGATGCGAACAGTTGTCCAATCACTGAAGGTGAGACACATTCATCATCACTGTTTTGAGATTGTGAACGAACATTAGATTGATCAGTCCCCGGTCGATCTGTCACATAGGATGATAAGAAATCTACATCCGTAAATATATTTCTATCAAAGGGCCAAATACCAATACATCTGAAACCAGATTTTACATTCATAGGATTGGCAGCTCTATCCCAAGCTAGAAGACTAATTTGTGGGATGTCATAAATGCTAATAGTTTGCCCAGGGTGTGCTAACATCCATGAATCCAAACCACTGTTGTAAAAAGTCTTAAATGGCCCAAACACAGTGCGATCCAGTGGTTGCAGCTTATTTGACGTGTGTGGTGGCAGGGTAAGAATGAAGATCCCATTTGTTTTGCAGAAATTTAATCCATCCACTGATAGATGGGATTCATGGTTGTCCATGATTAACAAGACCTTGTTTTCTATAGAACAACGCACATTCCGAGCAAAATATTCCAACACCTTCAAAAAATTTTCACTTTTCATCCAGCCAGAAGGGTAAACCAAACCAAGACCTGCAGTATCTGGAATACCTTGCATCATCTGGAATACCTTGCATCATTTTCCTTTTGTCAAAGCGGTGACGAGGAAATATCCAAACCGGTGGTAAGGCATGACCAGCTGCACTTATGATTCCTACCTGTGTTACCAGCTCTCCTCTTTCTCGCGAGGTCACTTGTCCTACTTGATGTTGCCCTTTTTGAGCAATGACTTTTGAAACACGCTGCACTGTGGTTATCCCGGTTTCATCCAGATTATAAATCTGGGTTGGTGTGAAATTAAACCGTGTTATAACATCTTCAAGCTTGTTTTGAAATTCTGCTACAGTTGTTCTATTGAAACTCGTCATTCGTGCAAGACTCGTGGCTTCAGGTGTCCGTATTGAAAGGTTAGGGTGACGTTTTAAAAATGATGAGAACCAATCAGGTCCTGCAGATTTAGTTTCTTTCCATTTTGGCAGATACTTTACATTATTTCTCTCTGCATACTCATACATAAGCTAAGCGTCTAGTAGCTATAGGTGTGAGACCATGAAACATTGTTGAGCATTTAATTAAATATTCAGCCAAAGCAGCTTCCATGAATGGAGGAAAAACTTGGCTTTTTCTGAAATTAGTTGTTAAATCAACAGACTCAATGTTATCCTCACCTTTAGTCCTTTATTCTTTTTAAAACAATCTAAAAGTCTTGATTTGCTAACACCATGCTCAGCCGCACTCTTCCTGATGCTAAATTTTTTGGATCGTACATCTATTACGGCTTTTCTTAGTGCCTCAGGAGAAAATGTGCGGTTAGTTTTTTTCTTATAATGCCTGGGCATCTTTTAACCTGTATATCCTCCTAACTGTAACAAAAAGCAATAGGACCTTTAAGCAAAATATTAATACGGGGAGACTACGGACACAATGGGAGACTTCGGACACCTCTGTCCAAAGTCTACCCCGGTAGTGAGGATTTAAAAATATCAATAAATTGTTAGAAAAATATTTGAAATTTATAAATACTTACGTTTTCAAATATCCCCAGGTAATCCTTCCTTATGAATAAAAACAGAAAACTCTTAATATGATTGTAAATAACAAATAAACCATCCATTGGCTATCGAAAATTTTACATCAGAATTAAAAAAAAACGTTCCAGCGACGAACTGTCAACTGACTGATTCAAACCAGTAATCGCGGGCTTGCCAACATATCCACCATAGACAAGATTGAATGAACGTGAATAATAGCGGCAAATTGAACGTGTCCATTGTCTCCCCGTGTCCAAAGTCTACCAGTGTCTGAAGTCTACCCGGTCTCCCCTATATTGTTCAGCGAAATATGGGTCATTACAAGTTTAGAGTGCTAGTATCACACTAGAGGATATAAATGAAAGTCTTCTGCGTCGTATTAGTACTAGTACACTATAATATTCATGTACTACACTGACACCTTTTACAGTATAAAGGACAATCTTACAACACGTGTTCCCTAATGCCTCGCTAGCGCACGACTCCCTGCATCGACCCATCGCTTACATCATTTTGCTGTGTCATCACTTTGGAATAACGTGACGTTCCTACAATATTCCCCCTCTTAATAAAAAAAATATACAAAAATATCTTAAGACTAAATTAAATACAAAACAATTTCATAAAGGTTATGGTTACCCTATCATTACTTTATGTATACATTCAGTATGTCGATAATGCTACACTAATGCACGCTGTTGCTACTGAATGTGCTGACACTGGTTTTCTGTGAGGCATGTGATACGATGTTATTACTTTGTCGACCTACATAATTCTTCACTAGTTATAGGTTTACATTGTTATGTACTGAATTATTATAGTAGATACTTGTTATAAAATGAATACATTAAAGTGTTTATGATTATTACAGTTATTCATTCGTTGTTCCAGTAAACGTTTGAAATGATATAATCAACTTAATTTATTCTTACTATCTAATTTCACATAACTATAACTCAACATTGCTGGCGCTACCGTTGTTGCGACTGGCGTAGTCTGGGCGGTTGCCTGTCTATCCGTCCCATCGCGACCTTCTTTGAGCCGAGACACGAGATGATCAACAAATCTACAATGCACATGTCTGCCACACTTTTTCAGAAACACATAGAGACATACAAAACAACAACAACAGCCCATAACGTCCACTGCTGGACATAAGCCTCTCCCATGATGGGAGGAATTTGCCGTAATCTCCACGCTTAGCAGGCGTATTGGAGATCGCAGTGATGAAAGACTAACAGAAAACGCTGCTGCCCATTCTCTGGTCTACGGAGGCGCAAGGTGTTCTGCCTCAGACATTAGTCGCCTTATACGACACCCGTGAGTGTAATGGGTTGGTTCTATTCTACACACACACAACAGACATACACTTGTAACTATTGCGATCAGCACAGAAACAAGTACACCGTATATTTAAATTTTTCTCCATTTCCGTTCTAGCAGTGTTACCCGTCTGTGCAACTATACCTTGCTCGTTCTCCGACTGTGGATTGCCCATGTTTATAAAAATGGCCATTCACTATAGTAATTAAGTACTGTCTATCCGTAGGTAATGAAAATTAATTTTATTGTAATGTAATCCCTATTAATCGCACCTATATATATATATATATATATGTATTTACTATATCTTGCTGAACAATTATAAATTGAACCGCACAGTCGGCTTAACCACCCATCCACTACGTGTGGTGCGAGTCATTAACTTGTTGCTATTTGTATTCAAGTTGTTCTGTTCGTCATTAGCCAACTTTGGTACGATACTGTATCTACTTATGTTACTAAATCCTCATCATTTCTCTTAGCAGATTCCTTTAAAATATAGGCAGGCTTTAACCGATCTATTATATGTCTGGATTTCAAAAGAAACTATGACCTCTGAGTTTGTTTCGGCTGTTTCTTCTCAGAGTCTCAGTCAGGTACGAAACACCGGCCCCATCTAGTTTAAAAAAAATGACGTGTAAAAGTGTTTGTAAAAACCTACTTGCAAAATAAACATCATTTATCATTTATTGAGACACTTATCTCTCTATTACTTAACTGTACTGTATTTCTTCTTATAACGCGGTAGGGGCCATCATAAGTAGGGGTTAAAGGTTTTTTAACCTTATCGTTCCTTATAAATACGTGAGTGCATGACCCTAAATCCTTATATACGAATAATTTACGTGAATCGCTATCTGCTCTTGGCTTGGGCCTTAAACTATGAACTGTTTCTCGAAAATTTTCAACATATGTATAGGGTGTTTAATATCTAAGTCATTGATCAGGGTAGACAATTCGAAAGCGAATTGTCTACCCTGATCACTGGTCAGTCTAGACGGGCATCCAAACCTACAAATCCAGTTCTCGTAAACAGCTTTTGCCACCGTTTCTGCAGTAATGTCTGCAATGGGGATGAGTGTCATCCTGAACTTCGACAGTTAATTATTTCGACACGGTCTCAATTTCGAATAACGATAGTTCGACTACTTATTGCTTCGACAGAACATTTATTCGACTACCATTAGTCCGACAGAACATACTTCGACAACACACTACTTCGACAGAACCTTTCTTCGATACGCACTTGTTCGGCGGATCTCTATTTCGAAGGAACGTACCTTTGACATACCTAATACTGTTTAAGAATTTCGCTTTATGGTTTTATGTACAGAAAAAAAAACAAATAATAATCATCAATTATGTTTTTAATAGAAAAAAATAACAAAAAATAAGCTTTTATTGCTGCGAACTTAAATCTTTTAAGACTAACTTGCTAACTTAACTTTTTCAGAAGTGACACCTACCACTGCTTGTCCCTGCATCACCCTAAAGGTTGACTGGTAGAAAATGCCTACGGCATTAAGTCTGTACTTTGTGCTTGAAGTGTTAAATAAATAAACTTATTTGACCAAAGATTACTTAGAGAGGTAAGAACGTAAAGTAACAAACATATTCTCATATTCTAAATTATAACAAAAGTGTGGTGAGGAAGGATGAATCGCATGTGAGTAAAAGATTGATGAATATATGTTGATGGATGGAGGGGGAGAGGAAGACCAAAAGCACGATAGACAGATTGTGTGAGGAATGATATCGAAGATAAAGGAGTAAATGATGTAGTGACAATTGACAGAGGAGAATGGAAGGAATAAACGTGTTGCGTCGACCCCGATGATAATGATTATTTATGAGACGTGTGTGAGTGACGTATGCTATTCCGCTTAGAAACGAAATTGCATCCATGTCATTTTTTAGTAGCAAATGTTTTTGCAACCTTTCGTTTTGCTGTAATTGCTTTTTTCTTTTTGGTTTCTCAATCTGAGCCAAAATTCTCTGTACTTCGTTCTGAGTGCTTTTTACTTCTTTTTTCACTTCGGCCAAAGTTTTAAAAATGTTCATTTTTTTTCTATTGAGCAGAGTATTCCACCTCATATGCCAGCTTTCGATTGAATTTTGAGTTGAAGGAAATCCACATTCAATGGAATCTGCAACTGACCACATTTCTGGTGGAAAGGATGGTGGTACTTTTGAATATGTAACTTTAGGTGGTCTTGTCTTTTGTTCTATTTTTTTGTATGTTCCGGTGATATAAAATTTCGAAAACCAGTCGCTAATTGGTTTTGCATCAACGGGTAAAACTTTTTCTTGGATTTGATTAAAAACTGCGGGGATTTCAGACGCTGGTATATATGGCAAAGCTGAAATATGTTTTAACTTGTGGGCAAATTCACTATCATTAATGTATTTTTCATTTAGTCCAGCCCCTTCCATGTGACGCCTAATAATTTGTTTAAGATGAAATAAACAACATTTATTCTTTGCGCTGGAAAATACACGCTTACTTGCATTAATTGCCGCTTTTTCAAAATCGGTTATTATGACTTGCGGTGTTAATTTTGTGTTGAATTTGCCAATAACGTAGCGTTGTATTATTTCGAAAAAAATGAAGTAACAGTTCTCATTTTTTTTGTTCATGAATCCATAAACGAGTGGAAGAATTTCATTGGTACTATTCCTTGGTCCGACTCTGCCTTGTATGGTATACATTTGATATAACAGTATTGGGCAACATTTAAAAGTTCCATCCATAACCCAGAAATCGGAATTACTAAGTAATTTCAAATTTTCTGCTGTACTAAAAACAAGCACAATGTCACCGCCAGAATTATAATGACCAATCATGAATTGTTTTCCATCGATTGTTTGGTACTGCTCAGGAATTTGCAGATCTTCCAGCTTATTAGGAACTTTTGGTAGTCCCTTGTTCCTGGCTCTATTTATCATATTTTGCATGGCCTTTTTACTAGGCATGTACGGCGCACTAGTGGCTGGAATGTCTTGACTCATTTTTTGTATTATTTGGATAGGGTTATCCGTGCTACATCGGGCACTTTCTTTGAGATTCCGATATAATTTGCGTTTTCTGATGTTTTCGGGATCAGGTGAATGGCTGTGTGAATTTATACTTTTGTTGGCAACGAAATGTTTTCCTTCAAGCTTTATTGTTTTCAGCCACACGTCAAATTTTTTATAACACTTTTGTATGCAGCTCCAATAAAACACATTATCACGCACTTTATTAATACAGTATATGTAACCGTTTACTAACAACTGCTCCTTTCCGTTTCGTGATAAAACAATTTCGCACGAAGACATGATGTAAATGCTTAACCTTTAAAACAATTAAAAGCAATGCACTTTTCTGTCCCCGAAGATGTAAAATATGTAGAAACAAAGATCCAAATGTCAAAAACGACATAAATATCTGTCGATGTCTAATGGTGAGTTTTTATTCTGTACATAAAACCATAAAGCGAAATTCATATTAAACAGTATTATGTCGAAGGTTTCCTTCGCGAAATAGAGATCCGCCGAACAAGTGCGTATCGAAGAAGGGTTCTGTCGAAGTAGTGTGTTTCGAAGGTGTGTGTTGTCGAAGTATGTTCTGTCGGACTAATGGTAGTCGAATAAATGTTCTGTCGAAGCAATGAGTAGTCGAACTATTGTTATTCGAAATTGAGACCGTGTCGAAATAATTAACTGTCGAAGTTCAGGATGACACTCAATGGGGATTGCTTCTGGCCAGTTTATGAACCTATCAATAATAGTTAAACAATATTTGTTACCTCTTTGCGTCGTTTGTAGAGGCCCTACGATGTCCACGTGTATGTGTTCAAACTTCTCGCTCGGTGTAAACGCGCCAAAACCTGAAATCACATGTCGATTCACTTTGGTTTTTTGGCACTTCTTTATTAATTCCAAGCCAAAAAAATCTAGAAGTTACCATTTTTACTGTTACCCTAGTGCCTGGATGGCTTATATTATGTATTGATTCAAATACAGATTTTCTGAAACTTTCTGGTACATATGGTCTGATATTGTTTGTTGATGTTTCAACATAAATACTTCTGTTCACATAAGGTAACTTAACTCGTTTCAACTGTATTCTCGTTCCTTCATTGCTATTTAGCAAATCGGTAATATGATTATCCTCATCCTGTTTCACCGCTAATTCCTCGTAATCAATTATGTTTGGGCACACTATTGTCTCTACACGTGATAAAGCGTTTACCGCTACTGCGTTTTCGCTACCGCTTATGTGTTGAATGTTGTTGGTATACTCACTTATACAGGGTGTTTGGTTTATGGACCGACACAATTTTTCTAGGGATTTGGGGGGTCACTAGCTATGTTCTACCCATACACCCTATGTCCTAAATGTCATGGTTGGTTACATATGTTTTTTCTTTTCAAATGAAAAAAATACCCAAAATGTTTCCTTTAATTCCAAATAACTTTTTCGTTTGTGAGTATAATGGCACAAAATAAATTTTGTTGTATTCTCCAAAGTCTTCTAAATCTAAATAAATCTTTGTTTGATAGAACTGGTTTCAAGAAAATTTCTTACGAGCTACCAAAGTTATTTTCTTTTTTATATGTATGAAATTGAGCAACTTAAAAAAAAATATTAAAAAAAAAACTAAAAGCCATTTTGAACTTAGCTTTATTTTAAAAAGTTCCTTAGTTAATACCCTTTCTAACGGTATGCTACATGTCACAAAAAACAATTCACTAAGTAGTCAAAATGTTAGTTAGGAGAGTCAGGATTATGAAAAGACTCATAAATGTTATTATGTTTTTATAAACTAAAGTTATACATCTTGTTCAATTTTGATTCAAATTAACCCAATATTACCCATACATCCTATGTCCCAAATGTCACGGTTGGTTACATATGTTTTTTTTTTTTATTGAAACAAATACTCGAAATCTTTCCTTTGATTCGAAATAACTTTTTCGTTTGTGGGTGTCATGGCACAAAATAAATATTGGGTTAATTTGAATCAAAAATTGAACAAGATTTATAACTTTAGTTTATAAAAACATAAAAACATTTATAAGTCTTTTCTTAATCCTGACTCTCCTAATTAACATTTTGACTACATAATTAATTGTTATTTGTGACATGTAGCATACCGTTAGAAAGGGTATTAACTAAGGAACTTTTTAAAATAAAGCTAAGTTCAAAATGGCTTTTAGTTTTTTTTTAATATTTTTTTTTAAGTTGCTCAATTTCATACATTTAAAAAAGAAAATAACTTTGGTAGCTCGTAAGAAATTTTTTTGAAACCAGTTCTATCAAACAAAGATTTATTTAGATTTAGAAGACTTTGGAGAATACAACAAAATTTATTTTGTGCCATTACACTCACAAACGAAAAAGTTATTTGGAATTAAAGGAAACATTTTGGGTATTTTTTTCATTTGAAAAGAAAAAACATATGTAACCAACCATGACATTTAGGACATAGGGTGTATGGCTAGAACATAGCTAGTGACCCCCCAAATCCCTAGAAAAATTGTGTCGGTCCATAAACCAAACACCCTGTATATTATATTAACTGTCTGATACGTCTGGATGTTTCTTTTTCTGAATTTATTTTTGTTAATGCATGTACCAGAGGTTTATGGTCTATAATGAAATAAAAAGAAACAAAAACTTCTCTGTGTAACAGTATTAAATTATTCTTGAACTTAAGTTCAAGAATTCAAGAATTCTAAAAACATTTTAATTAAAAGGTAACAAAAAAAAATATTTTTCTAAAACCCGCGTTCAAAGACATCAATAGATTCAATAAATGCATAAAAAATACGCCGCCCTCTCATTTTTAAGTTAGGGGAGGGTAGTTTTTTTAAAACCTGATCCCAGGTGATGAAAGAAATATCGTCATCATTAATTCTGAACTTTTTTCCAGTTTCATCACAGATTTTACAAGTTCATCATCTTCTTCAACACCTGTGCACATTGCAACATAACGATATTCTGCTTTTGTATATTGAAGTTTAACCAGCACAAAGTCCCCGTTGCAGAATGTTTTGTTTCCAGATGTTGAGGGCTTTGAGTCATCTTTGTGCAGTTTGGTTTTAATGCTGGTAGGTACAGAATGCTGTACTGTTTCTTGAGGCTTCTTCCTGTGTTCTTGAGATGTGAAATTTATTAGTGGTTCATCTTCTGAATCGCTAGCTCCGTATACAGGGTGGAATTTCTGCATGCCACTTGGAGGGAAAGTAATATAAATACCGGAGACAGCAAATTTTACTCAAAGGAAACATTCCTTTATTTTTTTAAATAAATTAATCTGCATTCAAAGATTTTGAAAATTCGCTTGCCACACTCGGGAATCGAACCGGCTAAATTCCAAAAAAATAACACCCCGTACTTTTATAGCACCAATCGATAGGGTCAATCATAAGGATTAAACCCATCTAGCAAATATGATAAATTCATCATCATCATCGTCATTTCAGCCGAAAGACGTCCACTGCTGGACATAGGCCTCCCCCAAGTGTCGCCACATTGACCGGTCCCGTACGACTCGCATCCAGCGGATTCCTGCAACCTTCACCAGGTCATCGGTCCACCTAGTGGGAGGCCTTCCAACGCAACGTCTTCCGGTTCGCGGTCGCCACTCCAGAACTTTTCGGCCCCATCGGCCATCCGTTCTGCGAGCAATGTGCCCTGCCCACTGTCACCTTCGGGCTACGTCGGTAACCTTTGTTCTCTTGCGGATGTCTTCATTTCTGATTCGATCGCGCAAGGAAACTCCGAGCATAGCCCTCTCCATTGCCCTTTGGGTGACTTTAAGCTTTCTGATGAGGCCCATTGTATGTAATTACGCATGCATTGCATGTATGTAATCACTGGCAACACACACTGGTCATAGACTTTCGTCTTGAGACACTGCGGTAGGTTGGACGAGAAGATACCGCGCAATTTCCCGAACGCTGCCCAACCGAGTCGGATTCGACGATTGACCTCTTTCTCGAAGTTAGACCTACCTAACTGGACCGTTTGTCCCAGGTACACATAATCGTCTACAACTTCGAGAGTAGAGTCTCCGATCTTGATAGGAGTGGGTGTGACATGGGCATTCAACATGACCATGTAGTCTTGTCCATGTTCATTTTTAGACCC
Source organism: Xestia xanthographa (assembly GCA_905147715.2). Taxonomy (NCBI): domain Eukaryota; kingdom Metazoa; phylum Arthropoda; class Insecta; order Lepidoptera; family Noctuidae; genus Xestia; species Xestia xanthographa. Next base: position 6,718,639 of record LR990643.1, read on the forward strand.
GCTCTTCCGGAAGCTCTACTTAGGTCATCGAGCATTGTACTGAGGTCCTCCATGGTCTCAGCCATTACCACTATATCATCGGCAAACCGAAGGTGAGTGATGTACTCGCCATTGATGTTGATGGTTGGCACCGTTGGAGAGACTGTAGTACAGCCCAGGTCTCGATCGAATCGAAGGCTTTTTCGTAGTCCACAAACGCTAAACCGAGAGGCAGGTTATACTCTTCGGTCTTCTGTAAAACTTGCCGCAGCGTATGTATGTGGTCCACGGTGCTAAAGCCTTTTCGGAAACCGGCTTGTTCGAGTGGCTGGAAATCGTCAAACCTGCGCGCGAGACGATTTGTGATGACTCTAGAAAACAACTTGTAGACATGGCTTAGAAGTGAGATGGGCCTATAATTCTTCAGCCGGGCATTGTCACCCTTTTTGAAGAAGACCACCACCACGCCCCTGCACCATGCCTGTGGCGTTTTTCCCTCAAGTATGACGGAATTAAACAGCTTCTGAAGGGCCTTAAGTACCGGTTTTCCACCCGCCTTCAGGAGTTCGGCCGTAATTCCGTCATCACCCGCCTTCAGGAGTTCGGCCGTAATTCCGTCATCACCCGGTGCCTTGTTGTTTTTGAGCTGCTTCAGAGCCATCCTAATCTCGTACAGGCTGACGTCCGGGATGTCTTCGGTATAGTGTCGGGTCAGTCTAGCTCTTGGGTCGTTTGCTAGATCTACGACGGGTTTACTGGTTGACGTGTACAACTGTCCATAGAAGCTCTCGATCTCCCTCAGAAGCTCCGGTTTGGCGGATAAGATCCTACCATCGTCGGTCTTCAGTTTCGTGAGCTGGCTCTGCCCAACAGCCAGATCCCTTGCAAATACCTTGGAGCCTTTATTCCGCTCAATCGCGTCTTTAATACGCTCGGTATTAAAGCGGCGGAGGTCGCTCTTCAAGGATTTAGAGATCCGTCTATTGAGCTATACTTCACTTCCCCATAGTGTGTGGTATACGACCGTGTCCACGTCTCCGGAATCCCTGATGGGGAACGTTTTGAGTTTTTATTAATCCATTTTCGCTGCGATCGTTTATAAATGTGTTGCTCCATCTGAAGCAAATAGAGCTTACTTTCCCTGTGGAAGATGTCGTAACGTTTAAAACGTCAACCAGCAACCCTACCATTATATCCATCGATATTCGAGTCATAATCTGGAACCATCGCATGATGACCTGTAAACCGTATTTTCACAGAAATATGTTACCTGAAACAATAGACACATTTTACATAAATAAAAACCAGCCAAGTGGGAGTTGGACTCGCGCACCGCGGGTTCCGTATAAACTTAGACGGTACAACAAAGTATCTTATAAGGTTTATTTTTCCTTTCTAGGTGTGGGACCTTAAAAATTAATAGAGAACTGCAATTTACCAGCACGTATAGTACTCGGCCAATTGTAGAATATTTGAATTAACATTAGGGTAATATTTTATTAAAAGCCTACCTTCATATTTGTATATTTAGATGAAGGACATTCAAATAAATATTATGTTTTATGACCTACCTTAACCCACTTTTTACTGAATAGACTTTTTGGATCCGATTGCAATGAAATTCAGATATATGTATCCTTGTATAATCAGATGAGTAGGAAAAATGCAAAAAAAAAAATTAAAACCTGTTGGGAAACCGGGGAATTGGTGTCCTTTTAAAAGGACATTAGTAATATGTACTACTTGTTCAAGTAAATCAAAAGAAAATACGAAGTGTCTTTAGTGTCGTTTATTTATTACATAAAATCATTAAAAAAGTAAAGATAATGAAAAAAAATAATAAAAATTTAACTTGAAAAAAAAAAAACATTATTTCGTATGGTACGTTTCAAAACATTCTTACATTTTACACGAGAAATTGGTTTTTTTTTTTGGCAAATCACGCGCCTCAACTGCGTTTCGTTATATTTTACAAGGTGCTTATTATTATCATACCGAGAATTTTGGTGATAGTTTTGTGAAGTGCGACCTGTTTTTCTGTTATCCTTTCTACGATATGTTTCTAGAAGGGAAGTTGCAATATTTCTACGAAATTGTAAATGATCACAATCTCCGCCATCGATGTGGTATAGTTGCCATGCATTTTGAACTGCCATGTCTAGTGCGTGACATATCAATGGGAAATACCATTTTTTTCCTCGTATCGATGTTCGGTATAAACCAATATTTTGGTCTGACCTGTCTACACCTCCCATGTTTTCATTATACACCTTTATCAAGGCTGGCTGGTCGACTTGTACATATCTTTTCTCATGTTGTGAAAAGCGTTTTACTTTGCTCAGTGGTAAAACTTTAGCAGCATTTGAAGCCACTGTTACACCACTATTATCATTCCACTTACACACAATAATTTCTTCCGCTCTTGTTGCTTTGTATTTCAGAGAACCACGATCAGTTTTCTTGAATTCTTTGTTTGTTGGAAGCGGACATTTCGATACGCGATTTTCTCTGATTGTTCCGGTGGCCTTCAACCCCCTTTCACGTAGTTCATCTAGTAATGGAATCGATGTGAAGAAATTATCAAAAAATAGGTGGAAAGGTGCCTTTGCATCGATTGTACGAAGAACATCTGCGAAACGTAAAATAACACTTGCTCCAAGTCCCAATTTTTTATAATCATTGAAGTCGTCTCCCGTTTGCCCTTGATACGGATCAAACCATAATATGTACCCAAGACGTGTCGACCCTACCCAAAATTTGTAACCCCATCTGATAGGTTTACCTCTTATAAATTGTTTACAAGGATGACCCCACCATAATACGGAATCATCGCTTCATCAATGCTGTAGTTTTCTTCGAATGGGGCATAGTTTAGGAAGTTCTCAACGCGTCAAAGAGTGGTCTCAACTTCGCATATTTGTCATTAGATGGCAAATTTGTATTATCACAGCAGTGAATATGAGACATTATAAAAGTAAATCTATCTCTCGACAATGCATTATAAACTATTGGGTTCCCACAGTCTGCAGCATTTTCCCAATACATATATCTTCTGGGTACTACCACATACCCACTGAAGAGAAGCATTCCGATAAAGCATTTCATCTCTTCACACGTTATATTTCCAATTTTATTTTTTTGATTTATATAATTATTGGTGTAATTTGTCAGCAAAACTGTAATTCTGTCGCTAAAAAGTTGCTCAAAATAATAAAAGGCATTTTGCTGCCTTGCAACTTGCTGCATTCCGGCCCATGCACAGTGTACCGCGTAGAACATGCTAGGTGGACAATATTATTTTATGATATTTAACGATGCTTTTATATATAAGTAGTCATATTGAGGCATTATTAATAGTTTTTGGTATGATTTTGTATTAAAAAACAAAAAAAATATATAAAAACAGTTTTTTTTTTTTTTAATAATAAACAAACAACAAAAATGCATTAAATAAATAAATACCTACTGTACAAACTAACTTAACCTAAACCTAATCATCATAATCATCATCAAAATCTTCTGGTGAATCGTCATCATTTTGTGGCAATGTGCGACAATATGATGACGTTTCCGGTCTTGATGCTACTATGGTCGGGCTTACAATTAACTTTAATATTTCTGCACATATTTTTTCCGGCTTTTTTCGGGGAATCTCACGAAGGCCATTGATCAAAGGGTCAGATGTTATTATTAACATGGACAGCAAGTCTCTATTCGTGGCAACACGTGAGCACTTGCGGGTGTTGTACTCCCTAAATCTGCGGCAATCTTTGTTACGTGCTTCTTGAGCCTCTTCGGAAAGCTGCCCAATTGGAAGCAATGCCGCTTTGATGACCTCAGTACTGTGTACTAATATTTTATGTACAGTAGCAGGCATATAGTACCACGAATAGAGACTAAGGTAATGTCTTTTAGTTCTATCTATCTATCTAGTTCTTTGCCCTGCTGAACGCATAGCAATTTCGGCAGCAGTCACTAATTCACTGGCACTTCGAGATTCTACGAGATCCACGACTCGACGTTTCTTCGTCTTAAACGACGATTCCTCGAAATCTTTGCGAGGTCTTCCTGCAGATGTCACAGCCTCACTCGATGTCGAAGGTTGTGGGGCTAAAGAACTCACAGTAAACTGTATGTCTCCTTCATCCAGCCAAGTCTTATTTCTAATTAAAAAACGCTCCTTCGATTTTCCCGAAGCCAACCATTTGGCTTCAATCTTAGTAGAAAAGTTGGATATTTTCAACTTTATTTCTCTTTGGCTGCTTTCAGTAATGTCACCAAAGTGAAATTTTGAAGAATGATAGTCATAAATACGCGACCTTTTATCATTCTTCGTGTGTTTCAACCACTCTTCAAAAAAGGCTACCCTTGAAATGGAGTAAACGTGTTCTGAAAAAAAAAAGAAAAAAATATGTTGTACTGAAGTGTGCTGAACAATATGTATATTTTTACAAACTACACAGTTATTTCTACAATATATCTAAAAACTAGCCCGAATAGAGGCGAATCAATGTATTTCCTGAACGTTCAAAGTTTTGTTTATGAAAAAAATTACGCAAAAATTTATGCATTAAGTTAAAAAAATGCTAAAAAATCATTTTAATAGATTCTGATAAAAATAATATATTAAATAATAGTACATACCCTCAGTATTAATATCCATCACAAAAAACTTTCACAATATCACTATAAACCACTATGAGATGTGCACAAAAGTGTCACTAAATTGCAACTGATTGACCGGAACGCTTGCATTAAACTCATTACCTGACTTCTGAACTCTAGGACTCATCCGTTAAGCATTTGAAAAACAACTTTTACTCGGAATTTGGAGTTTGGGGGTGTTGTTTGTGTTATGCAATTAAGATTTCCTGGAAATGAAAACTTGAATTTTGTCCACCTAGCATGTTCTAGGCGAAATACCGTGCCATGGTCTAAATATTGGACGTATATCTCTTGAAATCCAGTTATACTGTTTAGTTTTTGGAATTGTCATGCTTGTGGAAGTTGAGGGTGTTGGTTCGTCGTCAGGTAACAACTGATTTTCAATCGGAGGATTGGAAATTCTGATGCGCATTGTTTTCGATACTTGAGCTAGACTTATTTCGTCTTCACTGTCACTATCGTCTGTCAAATTCATATAATGAACTTGCGCTGGAGTCCTTAGTTGAGTGCCAGGTAAATTTTGAATGCGGACTTGATTTTCGTCACCAGAATCTTCGTCGGTGACATCAGCATTACAATTTTCTGGTGGAAAAAATGTGATGCTGTCAGGAATAGGAGCCTCCTCATCAAATTCCAATTCTTCCATGATTTCATGAAGTTGCGACTCCCATCCTCTTCAAAAAACTCTCCTGACAAAACAAAACATTTTTTTGTATCAAGTAGTAGTAGATATTACTATTGGGCTTTATAAAGAACACCAAATGTTGCACCAAAAAAAAGTATAAAAAATGACAGTTGGTACTTATATTTCATTTAATTCACTTAGAAGAGATGTGAAAGTTTTATTATTCATTGTCAAAAAAAACAATTTTTTTAATAATAATAAAATAACTCACCTCATATCAGTCATGATAAATTTACCGTAAAACAAAAGCTCCAAAACTGGTTAATAATAATGCGTTATACCACTCACAATACTTATATTGTACTGCCACAAAATTCAACTTTCAAATGTCACCAACAATATATTTTTTTTACTTTACCCTCATTAATCACAAGATTTTTGTTTATGCGCCGTCCTTTTAAGAGGACGATAGTAATAAGTGGGTTAATACAAAACGAATGTGTGCACAAATTCTAGCAAATTCGAAATGTCGCTTGATTCAACCCCTTATTATAAGGCCGTAAGAGTGATTTTTGAACACAAAAATGGCTGAATGCATAGTTTATCATACCTATAGTCGATCTGCATTCATAACTTTTTTTTTTCGATTTCGTCGCTTAATTCGTTGTTACATAACGCAGTCCAGTTGTATTGTCTTTTCCAGGCGTTGCAATCACCCTAGTAACCGCATTTTTTTTCAGCCTTTCACTCCAACTATTTTTATTTTGATGTCTTTCGAGAAGTTTGTTTCGTCCAAATTCCAGATCGCGTGTGGTTTATCATGTAAATTTAATTCTTTATATGACCTTTTATAAGATATTTGTGGTTAATGCATTGTAAGTTAGGTATTTTCCACAATAACCATAAGTAAGACATGATATGTATATTTTTTTTATTTTGTCCTGCACAATTATAGGACCAAATAGTGATTTCTCTTGTCGGTGTTGACGACGTTCTTCTCAAACCATTTGATTAAACCCGAAGATAATTCGTTTCCTCCACGCCCTGATATGGATTCGTACCACATAATCAACAGTTTGACGAATTAAATTATTTTTTCAGTCATATTGAAAGTTAAAAGTCATAAGAAATTGAATTTCAGTTAAATGCAGGTGTTTATTAAAAAAAATAATGAAAAGTTAACTTTTTACGCTTGTTTTTTTTCGCCAGTAAGCCACGACTATCGTAATGACAATAATCACCTCCTACGATTCGCTGCAACACCGCTTCGTATGCGGACTTGTTTGAATATGTTAATGCTCGTATTACTCTCGTCGTACGCGCGGATTGCGATACGCTTACGCTACGACGCCGCACTATGGAAAATAAAGGTCTGTTTCTGATTAAAAATCAATAACTTTTTTATTTGTGTATATTATGTTCTAAAATTTTGCACACATATAGAATAGTGTATATGGCTTCAAATGGAATGTAATTTATTATGTTTGAATTTAAAACCATACATTTTTTAGCAATGAATACTATTATTTTAATGTTGACAAAAACCAAATATCATATAGTACATCAAAATACAATTCAACAATTTTTTTTTTTTTCAGAAAAAAATAATTAATCTGTGTTCGATTTTAATCACAATATTTTTTTTTTATGAAAAAAAAAATATTGTGATTAAAATCGAACACAGATTAATTAATTAATTGTAATGTTTACTAAATGTTATTTTATTTATACTTGATGAACTTCGGGATCTAAAATAAATAAATACCGCAAACTATTGATGTAAACAGCAACATTTCAAACCGCAATAGATAGCGACCGGTTTTCCGTCTTCTGACTCTTATCACATTTTTATTAATTACTCCGAAACCCGCAAATATCCGCAGCTGTTATTATTTAATTATGTTTATGGATAGTTAGGCTACAAATCAACATTAAATGTAAAGCAGGGGTAAACGTGGGTAACTGTCAAAAGTCTCGTTGAACTTTAAAAAAACTTCTTTTTCACCATATTTTATTTTGCAATTATTTTAAGGTGAACCTTAACATAAATACATATTAGCTGTTTCATATTCTTCAAAAGACGAGGTTTCCAGAAATATATAATACATTATACCTTTTCCTGTAACGTATAACAATAAAATCAATTTAAAAGTGATGAAGTGAACGGGCCTGACATGGACGTCCGTCAAAACTATAAAGTTTGTGGTGTTGTAAAAAAATCATTTCATTTAATATTTATAATTTTTTGATATTATAGTCTAGTTTGGTCCTTAAACTATTGAGTAAAATAAAAAAAGCATGCCAGTAGCGACACTGACAAATACCATTTTTAATCAGCAGTTGTTCTACGATTTTCCATAGTGCGCCGTGTGCGAAGGGGTTAAATCCTACATACTACCGTTTAACATTTATCTAGATTTATTTTTTAAATATTGAACAATATTAGGGGCATTCCATGGTGACGGTCGGGACATTTTTACTCTATATCATAAGAACTTAACTATAATTTTGTAGTTTTATTGATAACTAAGTACACAATAAGTATGAACATTGATATAAAATTGAATAATTAAGGTTGAATCTACTTGAATATCACTTGTTTAAACTAATCTCTTTCAATGAAAAATAAAGCATTAAAAATTGTGACGGTCGGGACTCTTACTTTCTAGTCTACTCCAGATGTCAGCTACTCTCTATAGTTTGTAAGAAACAATCATTGTTACTACTAGAAAATCATTAAAATAAAAAAGATATTTATAAAGCAAAAGTTGTTCATTACTAATAATAATACATTAATTATTTTTCAAAAACATCTACACTATTGTAAAAACTTTTTTGGAAAAAATTGAACCGAACTTCAAAAACATAACTAAGTGAAAAATAACTTTAGCTTCAGAAGTCAGTGGCGAAGAAACTGAATCAAACACACATAAGTCACCGACTTTTGAAGCTAAAGTTATTTTTCACTTTGTTATGTTTTTGAAGTCGGTTTTATTTTTTGCAAAAAAGGTTTTTTTTTTTTTATATAGATAGAAGATAAAAATAAAAATTCATGCATTTAAGGGATATGGGGAAGTGCGCCGAGAGCTTGTGGGTGTTGATACTGCCGGCAGTAACCCTGTAGATGATGAGGGTGCGGTCAGTAACCGTATGGGTGATGTGGCTGCCGACAGTGACTTTTCTTGTGGTAATCCTGCAGTCAGTAACTTTGTGGATGTTGAGGCTGCGGGATGTGAAATTGTGGGTAAAACTGCATCATATAATGTTTGGTTCGTTGGTTTGTCTGCCGGTTGTGAGTGCGTGGTTAGTGGGATTAATGTCAGATAAAGTTGGGGTGTTGAGGGTGCTGGTAGTGTGGTCGGCATTAGCAAGGATGCGTTTGGTGGCATGACAACAAGTTGGGATTTGAATGGTAATCATTTGAGTTCTGAACCTTCGATATTTTCCAATTCCAGCGAAGTATTAGTTGCATTCTCAAAAATATCCAAAATGTTTCGTGTTAAATCATCTAATTGATTTTGTGATGATTTGGGTAGTTCAGATGTGAGTAGCTCAGATGTGGGTAGTGGATATATGGGTTGTGGGATATAAGGAGATGAGGTTGTGATAGCTGAGGGTCTGGGTGTGACTTGGACTGACCGTAGAGGAGATGGACATGGATACGGTGCATTAGGCGGTACTAACTTCAACTTCACTTCCCCATAGTGTGTGGTATACGACCGTGTCCATGTCTCCGGAATCCCTGATGGGGAACGTTTTGAGTTTTTATTAATCCATTTTCGCTGCGATCGTTTATAAATGTGTTGCTCCATCTGAAGCAAATAGAGTTTACTTTCCCTGTGGAAGATGTCGTAACGTTTAAAACGTCAACCAGCAACCCTACCATTATATCCATCGATATTCGAGTCATAATCTGGAACCATCGCATGATGACCTGTAAACCGTATTTTCACAGAAGTATGTTACCTGAAACAATAGACACATTTTACATAAATAAAAACCAGCCAAGTCCGAGTTGGACTCGCGCACTGCGGGTTCCGTATAAACTTCTAGGTATTTGGTTTTTTAAATCAACTTAATGCCTCTACGTGTTACGGAGAAAAAGTGTCTTGACAGATAGACGGTACAACAAAGTATCCTATAAGGTTTCTTTTTCCTTTCTTAGGTGTGGGACCTTAAAAAATAATATAAAACTGCAATTCACCAGCACGTATAGTACTCGGCCATTTGTAAAATATTTGAATTAACATTAGGGTAATATTTTATTAAAAGCCTACCTTCATATTTGTATATTTAGATGAAGGACATTCAAATAAACATTGTTTTTTGACCTTAAATAAATAAAATAAAATTAGTTTTTGAGCGAGTCCGGCTGCACTGTGCAGGAACACATTTTATGTGCAAGCAGTTTGCCACTATGTGTGTGTATTTAGGCGAGCGGAGTGGTCCATCTCGGACCATCGGATCTTCCAGATCATGTTGCTTTGGCTGTATTCGGTCTGAAAAACGTTTCAATCATCTATGCAATAACGTGTCAACCCTAAAAAACCTAAACCGGAGAAATCTCAGCTCAAAGAAATTTACAGCTACAAAAAATACTCTGTATATTCTGATTGTATCCAAAACTTATTAAATAGGTCATCATTTGTATTGTAGTGATATAAACACAGCTTAATAGAGTGAGATTATAGGTACAATAAAAATAAATGAAATAATGATGAATTGTTTATTGCGAAATTACAATCGAGATATTAAGATTTTTGAAACAAACATTTAAGCCCAAATAGTTAATTCCAAATTTAACCAGAGCATTTTTAAGTGCTAAAATGTTTTGCAAGGCCTTGACATATTGTTGTTAATTAATAAAAATAATTAAGAAATGGGGAAGGCCTTTTTCCAGCAGTGGGATAGAACAAGGTAACAAAAAAATGCAGCAAACATACTAACATAATTATAAATTTGAAAAAATCAACAAAATTGAGATCGATAAGAGATCACACCGGTAAATAATCAAAAATAAGAGATCAGTCTTCTCCATCCTTTGATAGCTATTCAATATCTTCAATATGATATCCATCTATATCTTCGTCAATAGAAACACCTGTAGTATGTTTTAGGAAATCATAAAATGGTTTAGCGTCTGTCGGTATCAGTTTCATTAATTCTTTTAGATTTTTAATTTTTCTTCACTCAAAGACTTTCCGTTTGGCCAGCATTCGAGCAAATTAATATTCTTTAGCATAGGCTTACGGCCTTTCCCTGCCTTCTCAAGATTTACTATCTGAGCATCTTGTGCAATTCAGTTTTGACTTTCAAAATATAGGGAAATGGTTTTTCTATCACAATCTCATGCAGTTTCAACCAATTAACTTTGTTTTTAGCACTGTCAACTTTTCTATTTGTTATAGCATGTTCAAGTGGCCTGACAGAGAGCATATCGGAGGGTATCATTCTCGAAACCTCAAACTTCTTTTTCTTCTTTGACTTCTAAATACTTTCTGCATAATCTTCTAGAGTGTGTCTTCACTTTGTTGCGATTTCAAATATGATTCTATAACACCAAAATTGGCATCATTTGGTAAGAAGCTATGCCCCGACAAAAGAAACCGCAATGTAATCGATTGTAAGGATGTGTGATGTTGCATAGTATGTATTAACATGCGAACTAACTTAATACTACGATTTTGCCCTCCACAAGAATCCGCCCATAAGATTAGATCCGTTACTGGGGATTGTATGTTATTCAAAATGTACTTTCGCAAGCAGGATCCAACTTCTTGAGTACCCTTTCCACCTTCATTTTCAAGCCATAAGTTAAAAATTGAGCGTTTGCTACTTCCTCTATAAATCCCTAAATTATATAAATTTAACTGCCGTTTGTAATAAGCTATATTAGTGGGTATTTTTGGAAGTGGATGGGTTTTTTGCATATCAAAAGTAAGTGTTTCTACAGTACCTTTTTCTGACGCCAAATTCAGATCTGCATTCATTTGCTTTCTAAAGCTCTGATGCTCTATTAATATGCAAATCTCGTTGCTTTTTAGCTTCTTCAGCTTCGGTGCCTCTTAATGATTTAATATTAGCTGCAAAAGTGTCACAAGTTTTACATGTGTCACTTTTTGGGGCTTTAAATCTGAGGTAAAATTTTTAATAAAATATTTTCTTATGTGTTGCAAGACTCGGTAGGTTTTCATTTGTTGGATATTTAGCTTTCAATAAATCGTACATTTTTAATAGGTTGAGTTCAGTATTCAAATAACGACTATCAGTCTTACCTCTACAATAATGGCTAATATATTTGGGAAACAAATCAATATGGCCAACTATTAGATTAATGTCATCTTCATTGATTTTATTTTTGCCACCACTAGCTGTTCCTCTATTGTCTTTGAAATTAGATGATCTATTATTTTTCTGCAGCACTTAGACAAATACCTAAGGTTTTCAAAAACGTTTTCTTGCATATTTCGGTACCACAAAGCATATATTTTCGTGAATATATTCTCTTTGAATTTGACGAAGTATACGTCCTAGCTTTATGAGTTCGTGTTACTTTACCACAAATGAAAGCACATCGACCTTCGAATGACCCAAGAGACCAAAATTGGTCAAATACTTGTTTCCGGCTATCAATTGACAAGATTGTTGTGCATTTCTTTTTGCAATCACAATGGTATGTGTTGTCGAATTCTTTTGGTAATACTTCTTTTCCTTTCGCACTGATATACTTTTCGTTTACATTGGCTCTTCGTTTTCGCTCTTTTCTAGGCTGGTCTTCTACTTTTCTTTTTCTTCCGCGCTTAGGTCTACCGATATTATTTCTCTCTAATTGATGCTCATCCTCACGATGTGATTGTGGTTGTTCGATGCAGATTAAAATGCTTGATTGATTATTATCATTTTTGTGTTGCAGACATATCTATACAATCTTGAATAACGTTATCAGTATTAGAAGTTGAAGCTACTACTTCTATTTCCGCGATAATTTCGTTTCCTTCGTCATCGTAATCATTTAACATACTGGAAAGGCTGTTAGGGACAATATTCAAATCATCCAGATGTATTAACTGAGAAGTATCTATAGACTCTTCTATATTACTTATATTTAAATCATTATAGCTTAAGTCACGCTCAAAATGTTTATCAGTTAACGACCATGAAGCAGTATTATGACGCTTAAGATGTAAATCCTGTTTCAACTGTGCTAAAGTTGTTACATCTCTACTGTTGGAAGATTCTTCTTCTTCAGATTCTTCTTTGTCGTCGTTTTTATTACATAAATGCTCGTCATGAGCCATTGCGACAAGCTTCTGTGCTCTAGAGTTTATGTTAAATACCTGAAAATAATTTATTATTGGCTTTAGTTTCGTAATATGAAAATATTATATGATGCATGGTTGTAGCAAACACCTAAAACTTTTCATATCAATTTCGCAATAACCTATTAAAAAAAAATATATATTTTAATGTTTTTATAAATTACTATCATCTGCCTACAACGAGTATATATATACATTCTTATATGTTATTGTAACCTTCCCTCATAATAATATCAGCTTCTCTTCGGATTAAATTATAAAATAATATAAAAAGGATAAATACACTAAGCGGTGGTTAAGCTACGAGTATTAATGCAATAATTTAAATTGTCCGTTTTTTTCGTAATTATCGGGAAATTATTAAATTTAATTCCAATTCCATGGTTCTTTACGATGAGAAAAACTACTTCAGTGCGTTATTGATTGTATAGAACAGGAGAAAACATTAAAATCAAACACTGATAACTTACCTTGTGCCTGGTTGCAGCAGGTAGATACTTAAAAACTCTTGTAAAATAATTAAATTCACACAACCCACAGTTTCATGAATATTACAAAATACTACACGTATATTAAATTTCACTGAAAGCCGCCTTATCCAACAGAAAACAAAATTTTAAAGTGATTGTTACAGAAGAAAAGCGCGCGTGTCGTGACAAGTTTGTAATCGATTATTGCAAAATTGTTGAAGACTAGTTCCGCAAACTGCAGGAACATTTTTTTGGTAGATGGCGTTTTAATAAATTTTGTACATGCCTCTGCATTTTTTTAAGGGTTCGGGAGACTGGCTACAAGCGCTAGATGGCGTTAAGTTAAAATTCATATTTTTGTGGGTTAACAGGTTATTGCATAACATGGCTCTATTAGGTACTCATCAGTTATTCTGTATCTGTAGAAAATGTGGAAAAATAAGTATTTTTTATATACAATTTCTCTTTTTGCTTATTTTTCTGCAAAATTTATTTAATAAATTGATAGATTTGGAATAAGATCATTTGCATGTCTTTAGGTGTTTTAGATACAAAGATATTAGCATTTCATTGACTAAACTCTAGATCAGCCGATTAAAAAAACAACATTCAATATACAAACAGCATTCGCCGGTTGTGGGGTTAGGAGTAATAAGAAACATGTATTTGTCGATAGAAAAGTGTATATAATATGCCTTTTAAATATTAGTAACCGGTAGCCAAACACACTGATAAAAACTATGTAAGCACACCAGTCTCACATCACAACACACAACACGACACACCGAGCCACCGGTGGTCAGAGCTTTGGAGAGAGGAACCTCCTAACAATACGCGCCGAGTCCAAAAGTACTGCTTTCTGAATCAAGCCATTAAACCAGCTGCCAAGCGAGAGCTTCATCAGATGTTGGTCGAAGCTATTGTCTATTAAGCCATTAGCCCACATGACTATCGGCACAATGACTGCTGTACTCACGTCCCACATGACGACAACTTCGCAAGCCAGATCTAGATTCTTGGATTGCTAATCTTTCTCTGCTTTCACGAGTTTCTCGTCATGCAGGACCACTATATCAACAATCATCTCTCTATCACCACAACGTCAGGCTTATTGTCTGCAATAATCCGTCAGTGACGATAGGTCGAACCCAATAAAGAAAAAAAAAAATTATTAGCCCGCACAGGACAAAACACACAAATTAAAATGGTAAAATTAACAGCAGGTACAACTAATAACAATACAACTAATAACAATACAACTTGAGATTACCACCATCGAGAACTGGTTGGGCGCATACAATGATGGCGCATGCTTACAGATTAGCAATTCTGATTCCTGATATCCTGGCAACGAGGTTGTGTCTATGCAAGTACTCTCCATTAGCCAGACGAGAACACCCAGAAATAATGTGTCGAATCGATTCCACCGGACGCGACGGTGGCATGCCCGACTCATGTCAGCCGTGTCATCCTTCACAATGTATTTCCGGTAGTTATTCGTCTTTATAACTTCTTCCTTCATTACACAGACAAAATCTTCGGTATCCCCGAAGAGTTCAGCGAGGATAGACGATAAGAAGTCTTCATAGGGGCTATTTAAAGCCCGGTAAAAACGTCCGTGATGCTTCTTGCTATGCCATATTCTATATTATATTCCATATTCATATGCAATATTCTTGTAAGCTTTTGTCAGACCATAAATAGGTACAATCGATTTTTTTTCAAGGTGAATGCGTAGTGATAGCTCGTTGGCATCATAGTCTGCGCTAATCAAGATAGTTCAGAACCATCATTATCATATTTGGGTGGTGGCACCTGAACTATGTTGTTAGCGTCATAGGTCATTCCAGATTTAGTACGCATGTACCTTCCTACTTAGAAACCTCAAAGAGATATTTCGCTTCATAGACAGTGTAGGTTTCTTCTTGGGTTAAAGTACCTACCTACACAGACATTGTAATATGAAAATAATTTTCGGATTTATTTATACTACTAAGCAAGCCACCAAGCCCAGGTTTATTTGAAACTTCATTGATTTAAAAAATTGCAATACATAACAGGCACAAATTGGTAACTAAATATTTATTATTGTAGTAGCTAAAGTAACTTGACATTATGCGAGTAAAGTATAGTAATATACTATTTTGCTTGCGTAATGTATTAATAAGCTTACAATGTACAAACTAAATAGATAATGTAATACATACATGAGATATTTTAATTCTTAGATTTGTTTAGAGGTTGTGTGTACCATGATTCCGCTCACTTCAATATGTCGTACGTATAGATCGATGGAACCTGAAACAATAAGTTATTCACTGACAAACTTCTGTTTTCTCTTTTTGCCTATGATGCTTATCGAGAAAATTAAAGAGATGACGACGGTGAAGGAAAACATCGTGAGGAAACCGGCATGTCCTAGAACCAAAAAATTCGAAGACATGTGACATCTACCAATCCGTGGGCCCGCGTGGTGGATTATAGCCCATTCCCTCTCAAAGAGAGGAGGCCTGTGTCGCAGCAGTGGGAACATTAATAGGCTGATGATGAATCGGCGTATCCCCAATATATGGAACTTAACATACCTTTTTTTTCGGATGGGAAATCATCAAATTACCCCTCCCGCTCTGGGCGGAGTGGAAGGGAGTGTCAGACTTTTACTGATCAAAACCCATCGATGTTCCTTCTTAGCCCTTTGTGTTCCAAGGCCGCAGTATCTCTTTAGAACAGTCCCTTTTGCAGACATCTCTTTGAGGCGCGCGCGGAACACGAACGGTCGAGATCTGGGTGTATTGTACACATCTGCATACCCCCTCAGAGCATACAGGCGTGATGTTACCTACGTCATTTGAGGCGCACGCGGAACACGATCGCGCCAACTTAACATACCTAACTGTCGAAATCTGGGTGTATTGTACACATCTGCGTACCCCCTCAGAGCATACAGGCGTGATGTTACATCATGATGTTGTATAAACATCCAAGCGATTGCACCATTCACGGCACATTTGCCGTATATTTTTGAAGAGTTCCATCGTATATCTCCGAAGATCAGCATCAGATGTTCACAAAATTGGACCACACGGGATGCACCAGCTTTCAAATAAAAAAGAATTATCAAAATCGGTTCACCCAGTCGAAAGTTCTGAGGTAACAAACACCAAAAAAAAAATACAGTCGAATTGAGAACCTTCTCTTTTTGGAAGTCGGTTGAAAACTATAAAAATGCGATCACCCTTAATCTTTAATGTTGGTGGTGCATACAATTTCTTTATTATTCGGTCAAAAGTGACATCGGACACATCGTTATCAGCAATTTTAAATAGTTTGCCGTTCTTGTCACATATCCTTAGATATGTTGTTATTACACCTTCATTGTCAATTTTGTTGACAACACCTGTGTAACGTTACTCGAATTTTCTACCAGGAGTCTCCAAAAACACATAATCACCACAGTAATATTGGTCTTTAAATAGTCCGCTGCTGCCTGCTTGTGTCCCATCATACATATTAGTTGCCCTAATTCAATTCCTCGCTCATGCTCCCCAATATTGTCCTTATTGTTTTCGTTATCAATTCTTATTTCTTTTACTATTAATTCATCATCACTTGATTCTTTTTCGTCCTCGTCCAGTTCCATTAAATCCACGTCCGGTTTATCCATTAAATCCACATCCTGTTTCTCGATTAAATCCTCGTCCAGTTTCTCCCTTAAATCAACGTCCGGTTTTTCCATTAAATCCACATCCTGTTTCTCGATTAAATCCTCTTCCAGTATCTCTATTAAATTATCCTCATTATAACTATATATATTTAAGGGTATTTATTTCATTTGGTGCAAATTGGGCGGTTTGTTAAAAAAAATAAAAATAAATTTGTTTTTAATCGCAAACTTCATCTTAGTTAAAAGTTTCTTATTCAAGGATTATAAAAAAAATGAAGGCCATCTCTTAGGTTCCATATTAGTGAAGATATGGACCCGCAAAGTTTTAAGCGTCATGGTAGTGACATGTTGCACGCTTGGTAATGACCATAGCACATGGTAATGACAAAAATTTCTATCTCCAATTAGTGAACAGCTCTTGCAGTACCCATCTCTAGTCTGTGAGTGTGTGTGTTTCTAAAATAATAGAATATTAGAACTTATTATAGGAATGAATAATAAGACCATAATAATATGATTATCGTAATTATTTATTTATTATTTTCATTTTGCTTCTCGAAATAATCTTTAACACCTATATTTGGCATTCTATATAATAGAAAATAATCTCTTTTTTTTACAATCAGTAGCTATGTATAGGTATTCATAAAAAAAATCTAGGTATTCTTTATACAGCTTAGGGTTAGATTTAATTTTTTCGCGCCTTTTCTTTTTAGATAAGTATCCGTTTTTTTCGTAACAATTCTTGTTTATTTTCTTGTTTTTTACGCGGCATATTCATTTACTTCAGTCACTGGAACAATCAATATTATAAAAAAACTAAAATAATCATGCGATAAATATTTGCGCAAAATACAGACACTAAAACTAAAGGAAAGTGTGCACAGATATAAAAGGCAACAATTTTAAAATGCAAGCTCTTTTTCGGGTAAGTGGAGATACTCATTACCATGGAATCATTGTCATTACCATGGAATCATTGTCATTACCATGGAAGCATTGTCATTACCGTGGATTGAAAGTCCACGGCATTCCATGGTAATGACAAAATCCAGAAATTTTCACTTTAGCATGTTAATGCCAAAACGTTCTACATAAAACGTCATAACAAATCAGTTAGGCACAAGGCAAAAATTTAAAAAGGCAAGCTCTATGCAGGATAAGTGGAGATAGTCATTACCATGGAATCATTGTCATTACCGTGGATAGAAAAGTCCACGGAAATCCATGGTAATGACCACCTTGGTAATGACAAAATCCAGAAATTTCCACTTTAACACTTACCGTATAAGAAATTCCAGAATGTTTTACTGATTACGTCATAACAAAACAGTTAGGCTATAAGATAAAATACGATTAATATAAACAATTCGTATACTTACTGAGGAATGATACCCACGGGAAAGACAATATTACTGTGACAAAAACCACGGTACGACTTTGTAAAATATATAAAAATTCTTAATTTTGCGCTGCGCGACCTGCGTTCACTTCGCCGTCTGAATGGTGGCCAGGGGCACTCGGGGGCAGCGGCAGGGTTTATGCAAAGCTATTTAGTGAAGAGTTGCATGTCGCGTTACGTTGTGCCACGGTAATGATGAGTTTATTAGGAACCAAAATGTACGATGTTGCTGTTCAGTGTTTTACAATACGTTTTAATTTGTGCAATCAATAATGTATGTCATAACTATTGAACTTTTTAGGTAAACAGTAGTTTCAGCCGTAAACGTGAATTTAATGGAACATTTTGCTGAAGTTTTACCGAAAACTGGAAAGCGGACACCCCTTGGTAATGACATTTTGGCCCTTTTGAACAAAATAACTTTTAAATGACTTAATATATATAAAATTTAAAAGAAGCGCCAGTTAGAAATCATTCCATATTACAAGTTACTTTAATCCACGGTAAAAATCTAACTTCATTTGTGGTGATATTATCGCGGACAGCCGATTTACACCAAATGAAATAATTACCCTTAAGGATTTATTGTCATCCGATGAATAAACGTCGGCGTAATATAATTTGCCACTGATGATCATTAGTTTGTTTGTTGAATTAAACGTTTCGCTGTAAAGAAAAATTTTTGATTTTTTTTCCTGGAATTTGTGGTGTTTCTGAATATGGGGCATGGCAGGAAACTACGACCATCGTTTTTCGAGAGCTTCTTTATGCGCTTCGATGTCCCCACAAGCCACGAAATATAAGTCTATTCCGCTAATATTTTTGGAATTAATGTAGGAATAGCAGTCGTAGCTGTAAAAGATAGCTGCACGCCTGGTCATGATGGCTGACCACAATAGCCTCTTTGTTGTTGCACCAATTCCGTCGACAGCCCGTTTTCCATGACTGAACGCAAAAAAGCACCATTCCACTTCTACACCCCAGTAGACTCTCTGTAGCAAAGGTTGAGCAATGTCTACCTATTCTTGAATTGCGCAGCGCAACCATCCGAAGAAAACCGGCCAAGAGCGAGTTGGACTCGCACACCGAGGGTTCCGTACAAACTTTTTAAAGGACAAACTTAACTTTGCTGTTCGATCCCTAGAAACGGCTATTGCACCAACCGCACATAATAAGTTTGTAATACGATAATATTGAATAGTAAAATCGTTTTTTTTTTGTTATTTATCCACATATTTACGGTTTTCAGATTTTCCTTTATATGTGCTGTAAGACATTGCTTCTCCCCAAATTTCGTGATTCTATGTCAACTGGAAGTACCACATAGGTTTTCGACACAAAACCTATAGGGTACTTCCGGTTGACCTAGAACTCAATTTTGGTTAAAAGCAAGGTGCTGAAATAAAGGGAAAAGTCCGAAAAATTAAATAAGTTAAAAATTAAGGTAAATTGTGGATACTTACAAGTTTTCGCGAAAATCTAAATTCACACGCAAAATCACACGAATCTGCGCGTGAATCACACGCAGATTCACTTAAAAGCAGTTCAATCTAACGAACTTAGTTAAAAATCATACTAATTCTTAATCGACTTTTCTTTTTAATTGTCCAAACATATTTTAATTTATCCCTGGTTTCAGAGAAGCTCTTGAAATCATTCTGCTTAGTGTTACGGGAGATGGCAATACAAATATTTTGCTTAACCATCTGTAAGCTTGCTTTTGGTCCTATTTTATACATACCGAGGGCCATAATTTTCTCCTCTTTTGAAAATCGTCGTGCCATTTTCATCATCATCATCATTTCAGCCGAAAGACGTCCACTGCTGGACATAGGCCTCCCCCAAGGGGGGGTTTTGCCATAATCGCCACGCTTGGCAGGCGGGTTGGCGATCGCAGTACGGTTGTTACAAAAGCACTCAGAACCCTGCTGCCCATTCTCCTCTCTTACGACACCCACGGGAAATTATGGGATGGTGCTATTCTTTACGTCCGACACCATACCATTGCCATTTTAGGTTTACTAATTTCTCGAAATTGTATAACTGTGAAAATTGCAGCCGTTTTAAATTTCTTTAATGCCGTTTGAAATGCAGTATTTGTGGAAAGTTTCAGAGCTTTCTTCAATCTCATCTGGTTAGAAATATTTTTAGTTTTCAGCTTTTTAATTTGATTTGCCAAGTGTTGTTCATTGCTGACCATTTTCTTAGTAGTGTCTGATAACAAATGAAAGAAATATTAACCAAACCTTCAGAGACATAGACATTCTATAGCCAATTTTATAGATGTGAAAATTCCATTAAAACAAATGCAATCTTTTATTGAATTCAAATGATTAAACTGTCGGTAGGTACTCGAACCTATTTATTATAACAACACCGTTTACATAATACCTAGAGTGAAAACACTGAAGTCAATAAATGAATATTACTCAAAATTGAATTTTAAATACTTCTTTTGCTACTAGCAGCAGATTGTTCAGGTGGCAGTTCTTGAGATTGAGGAATTTCAGCAGCAGTGCTGCTGGTGCCCTGGTTTGTTACATCCATGAGAGGTGGTCTTCTAATGAGAGTAAATCCTGTTAATCAAGCTTTTTTTTCAAATATTTAATAGACACATGAGGCATACAGTCAATATTAATTGGTTTTGCAACTCTGCGCACTTTCCTGATGTCTTGTATGTATGTGTATGTATGTATTTTGGAAGCCTGTAAATATTCTAGCGTTACAGTATTAAAAAAACCGCCATATACTGGTTCCGTCTCTAATAAGCCCCGTAAGTACGTATACTGAACATCAAAAAAAGTTAAGTTTTTCTAATAACAAAATAAAACAAAAATCCCAGCAATGTTATACAATAATATAAGTTACTTATCGCATGGTACTGCAGATTTCTTTAAGTACACTCTTCCTTTCTTTGTAGTGTATTTGTCGTGTTCTTGGAAATGCACGGAACTTATGCGTGAATAATCTGAAGGTAACCACATTTCTTCGCTACGATTCTTCTGAACAAATTTGATCCATGATTCTCTTGTGTCATGACAAAACCGAGAAAACCTTTAAATCCAAATAATAATAAAAAAATATTATTACAACATTACTATCAAGATTAAATATTAATATTTTTTTTGCTCATAATTATTAAAATTGTACGTCGATAGTGTCAAGTGTGCGCATAAAAATGCTTTACTCCAAAGAGTATAATAATAATATGGGAGAAGAGAGCCCTCTTGTGCCATTTTGAAGCATACAAATTTGAAGCGCCATCTAGATTTCTTAACGTGAACTAAGGCTCTATAGGTAGCTATAGGTAGATAGGAATGTATGTATACCTTCTTACTTATAGGTCAATATTTGTTTACTTTTAAGTGATCATTCAAATTTTCTCTTGTTTTTTGGCAAATAGCAGCAGCAATATTTACGTCCTAAGTTGATCATAATGCGATTTGCGAATAAAATAATGACATTTAATAAATTACGATCATTAAAATTTAATAATTGAAGGAGCTATTATAGATATTTTAAGGATAGTAATTTTAGTTAGTAAAGCAACAGTCATTATATTTTCGCAAATTGCATTTTGATCAATCTATGATGTAAACAGCTTCTATTTGCAAAACACCAAGAAAATTTGAATTATCACTTAAACAGTAAACAAAATGTAAAAGAATTTCGCCGGCTACATTTACATTTGAATAGAATTGACAATTACACAATAATGAACTATTTTGTTTTAGTAATTGATTTTAGTCTGTAAATATTTTGCTACATTTTAAATCAAGTTAACAAGAACAAAATAACACACTGAGAACATCTTTATGTTTTTCAGAAAAGAGTTTTAAATATTGTTCAGAAAACTATTATAAAAATTAACACATTTTTTTACAAATTACAATAAATTACTAACAATAAATAGCTCATTACTTTCAATGAAATAAAACAGATTGTTTTAAATATATTATATTGTCAGTGTTACAATTTTATCATCATACAAATTATTTTCTATTTTTATAATTTTTATTCTTACTATAATATTTTTGAGCAGCAGTTTTGGTTTCGTCCTCACCATCATAAATTAATTTTCCGACCAAAATTCGATTGACTGATCGACACCAACTGTAAATTATTACATTTAATGCCACATTCAAAAAGTATTTTTGAAATGTATCACTATGGGCTGGACATTTATTTGGAGAATCTACAAACATATCAATAAAAGAAATAATTGTTTGTTTCACACGTTTTTTGGGAACGTTTTTCTTTAGGCAAGATGTTGCAATGTTTTTAACTTCGTTGAAATAATTTTCAGTTTCCTTACTGGGATAGTACAGCCATTTTTTGTTTTGATATTCTTTTACTTTTATGAATGCATTATTTTGATTACTTGTGTTCTCTAGTAAAGTGTTTTTACAAGTTTGACAACTTTTTACAACATTTTTAAACATTTTTTTAGCACCCAACCACAGACATAATTGCTTTGACCAGCATCGCTCTTTGACTGTTCAAGGCAAATTTCACTATTAAAATGTTTTTTTTCACTTTCCCCAGGAACGTCAGGAGTATCACCTTCTCTCTTAAAAAAAATCCAGTGTGGAGGCACTCATTCGAATCTTCCTCACAGTTTGCTCTCCTTGAATGAGGAGAATTAAAATTATTTAAAAACAGGGCTTTGAATGCTCCTTCAAAAGCCACTGTATTTGGTGCATTATTTCTTGCCCCATAACTCCTGATGTTCCTGAAAAAATTTTCGACTGGGTCTTGGTTGAAATTTCGTGTCAACATTGCATCTAAGCCATATTTACAAGACAACACTGTCCAAAGAGATTCCATGCCCTCTATTGTTTTAATTAGATTTGTCACAGATGGTATAGTTGTCTCAGTCAGACGGATTTTGTTTCCAATTTTAATTTTTTAAACATATTTTACAGTTCTAAAAACATTTTTGGCTTTTTGCCATAGTTGATGGTGCGGCGAATTGTGTTTCACAGGTCCTTTATAAATTTTACCATTTGGTATGAACATAGGTACTGCTTACATTCAAAGAATCAAATAAATTGTCAATTAATAAAGTCATGTCTATTATTTGACGAAATTCTTCGGGAAGACCCTTCCTTGCTGTCAAGTGTTCTGTCACAACAGCAACACTGTGACTAAATATTTGGGTCGCTGATTTCACACGCATTTTATTTATTTTCTCCGGATTTACGTGTTCTTCTGTTATTTTGTCAAGGATACGAAACTCTCCATAGGATTTGTCAGCAGCATATACCATACCATTTGGTAATATTCCCATTTTATGGTTTTTCTTTCATTTGATGTGACGTTTGACATATCTTTGTTCAGCAAATTATTTCTGAGACCTTTTATTAAATGAGGAGTATCATAAAGGGGGATTATGCTCTGACCATTAACTCTGAAGATTTCATGACGCCACTCTTTCCCTTGACGTAGATACGCGGCTTTTGTTTTCTGGACCAATTCGGTTATAGCGCCAACATAACGGGACTTTGGTCACATACCGTGTTAACCACGATGAGGCTATTTTCCAATGCGTGCTGAACCACGGATTTTATTAAAATTTCCAGTTCTTGTTTTTTTAGCCCGGTTGTGAAATAATAAGTAATTGGTTGCTTGAAATTATTTTTCACACCCTTCACCATAAAAACAAGGGCATGGTCAGCAAATGATGCCTCTTTATTAGACGCAAATCTATCCAGTTCATCCTTATGTGCATTATACATATAGTGTTTTTTTATCTTTTCAAAGATGATGTGATTTATACCCGGTACTAATTTTATTTGTATCGTTAACAGTCTACACACTTTTTCAAGTATCCAACGATATATTGCCGCATACCAGGCCAGTAATACTTCGACTTCACTCGATCTA
Source organism: Xestia xanthographa (assembly GCA_905147715.2). Taxonomy (NCBI): domain Eukaryota; kingdom Metazoa; phylum Arthropoda; class Insecta; order Lepidoptera; family Noctuidae; genus Xestia; species Xestia xanthographa. Next base: position 6,742,649 of record LR990643.1, read on the forward strand.
GCGTGCGCTCTACTCCGCAATGTCCAGCCGTGGGTGCGTCGTGATACTCTGCCATTATTTTATCGTGTTCGTGCTCCGGTATAACGAGACATCCTGTCTCTTCTTCACATTTGTCAGGTCCATATCTGTACAAAACACCGTCCGACATAATAAAACCGTGGTCAGACCAACCACTCCCCCTAAACGGATCGTCGGGTGATTCAAGGTCTTCAATGATCTTTTGCACTTCAGGGTCCTTCAGTTGGTTCTCACGAACATCCTTAGGGCTTCTTGAGATCTACAACATTGTTTAGTTCGCTCGCCTGATTCGCAGTGGGTGCCTTTGCTCGTCGCCATCCTAAAAGGTTGACGGTCGGCAATGAACGTGGAAGGATACGTGGCGCTTCCTCTTCCTCTTCCTCATCCTCTTCGTCTGCGCCTCCTTCGTTGTCCGGGTCTTCGACTCCTAGCTCCTGTGCGTCGCGCGTCTCTCTGACGCGTGCGGGCGCGGCGTTCGGTGCTGGAGGATCTGGCCCCCTGGGTGCTGCTGGCGCTAGGCCTGGTAACATCTACTCATCGTTCGGACCTGCGTCCCGTTGGTTTTGCTCCATATCCGCTACAACGCGCTGTAGGGATATTGCCGGTGCGGGAAGGGTCTCATAGAGACCGTGGGTCTGTTGGGCAATGTGACCAAAGTGACCTTCGTCGTTTGGTTCGGTCGCATGTAGGGGATGTTTCACGCCAGTAGCATCGGTGTAGTCACCGAGTCCCTCCAGATATTCCCCTGCTCCGGAAGCGATCATTGCAGAGCCATAGCCCTGCACGAACTGGACAAGTCGCTCCTGTGGTATAAAGGCTGTCCCGTTCTTTTGCGCAATTAGCGCAAGCTCATACCAATATAATATTGTTTGGTAGTAGGCGTGAGCTGCTGGTGTTATCGATTTGGCATAATACTTATCGACATCACTGATCGCTTTGTATTCTGCCTCTACTAAGTGTATACGTAACGTCACCTTCATCCAAACCACATTCGCATAAAGATGAGTCTAGAATATGAATTTTATGAAGAAACGATTGTGTACAGCAGTGGCCAATGCGCATGCGACATATAATAGATGTAGCCTTTTTACTGTTTTACGGTATGAAACTAAATTATTTTGCGGAGTAAGATATGGAGATTGGGTACTCGAATTAGGAACATTTGAGATTTGAGGAGGGGAGCTTTGTGTGACCTCTGCGAATGACCTTTTGATAGGGGGAAAGTTAGTTTCTGGCTGCTTCTAAGTAAGATATGGCTTTCTCTGCCATATCCTTTTTGATATTCTTTTGCCGCTCGTGCTCTAGACACTTGCGGTCCGTGGCCTTGTGGTTACCTTGGCAATAAAAGCAATAATAATCACCTTCTTCTACCTCGCACTCTTCCACAGTGTGATTTAGACTGCATTTAGCACATCTCGGTTTAGAGCGGCAGATTTTGGCAGTATGACCAAACCTACAACAGCGGAAGCATTGTATTGTTGGGTATTAATATACCTTAACTGGTATAGCATGGTAGCACACAAAGACTTTGGAAGGCAGTATTTGTCCATCAAATGTCACAACAATTGACTCAGTATCTTCAAAGGTAGCTACGCCATCAGTGAAAACTTTTCTGCGCAGACGTCTTATGTTGAGCGCTGCAGTTATATTTGGGGGGGAGCTAAGTTCTTCTATTATTTCCTCTGGGGATAAGTCAACTGGAACCCCTTTCACTACCCCAAGCCTGGAGACATTAAAAGAGGGGATAAAGGCTTTGTAGTTATCCAAAAGACACGGGTTGGTGATGAAATTGTTAGCCTCCTCAGGATTCAGAAACTGTATAGAAATCCGGTTGCGGCCAATTCTCTTAATACCATCGTCTGCAATATTTTTAATATTATGTTTTTTAATAAACCGACCAAACGAGACAGCATTAATTGTGGTACCTGCTGTGGGCGAGTCATTGAAGACTACCCTTTGCACGTGGATAATAAATTGGGCCACGATCTTTTTATTATAAGGGCGTGCCTGTGATAATTGAGAGGAAGTATGTGGACCCACATACTTGAGTGATATTAGGAGATTGGGAACTCTGCGAATGTGACGGTACAGTAGGGGGAACTACAGGTGGGGTTAGTAGGATTTGAGGAGGGGCTGTGCTGAGTCCTTGCGTTAGTGGAAGAGGGGTGTCAATAACTTTCTGAGGATTTGGGAGTGGAGGGAAGGGTTCATTAATTGAGGAAGAAGAGGAGCGAAGATCAATGTGTCGATTGATATCATGTCGGCTCTCGCGCTCGATTTTCTTCAGTTTGTTTTTGTTTTTTATTTTTGTTTTTATGCTTGCCAAGTGTCTCTCCATAAATTTATTGTGTCAGATATGTTGTTTGTTTTATACGACCGTTGTCGTCGCTAAGGCAATCGCCGACAAGTCTCGAAGCGAACTGGGGAAGGGACAGTTATGGGTCCTGTATCAGGATCTGGGGGTTTAGGTGGAATGGACAAGGAGTCCATATCTATTGTGTATCTACAAATAATAACAAAAATGAAAAAACAAGAGAGGTGACCTTATGTTAGACAACTTATACTATAATAATTACATAAAGAACTTCACAAACGGCATGCAATCATTCAATTTACAAAATATAAACAAAACACAAACCTTTAGGTTCAAAACGAACACTTCCCAAAACGTCTACTTCCCAAAATAGACACCAAATTACACTGAAAAACCTGAAAAATCGGAAGAAGTCAGGGAGAAACCTGTATGCCACTTTGACGTTCAACTCAGCGTTGCCTTTAATGCGTGAAATGAAACGTCATTCTTTTGGGTATGGCTCAGTGTTGCTATAGAAATATTTTATAGAATTTTGTTATCATTTGATTTAATTTTCTTTCTACTAAGTTTATAAGTAGTTATTTATAAATCTTCAGACAATAATGATTCATAATATTTTTACATTTTATTACGTATGATAATGGTACAGATAGGCCATCTGTTGAGTAACGACGGAACTAAAGCTCGAGCCTTTTTGTTGTCGATACAAAACAAAAATGTACTAGGTGAAAAGACCCTGTTTTACATTATTCTGTATTCCGGTGATTGATTCATGAGTTCGTTTTTTGAAACTTTTTTTTTTCTTACATTTCACCAGACGCCTACATACTGAAAAATACTGGCCATCTAGAAATTGACATAAAAACTTTAGAACGTTATAGAACCTCATTTCATTACCTTTCAGCAGACGCCTGCATATTACTGAAACATACTCTGGCCTCCTAGAAATTAGCATAAAACTGAAGATAAACCTCAAGGAACTTCCAAATCTTATTTCAATGTAAAATATGCACTAACGCTTTGTCGTATTATTTAATTTGGATCTTTATCGGCTTTCGAATACTAATTTCAATGTAAAGTATGCAATAACGCGTTGCCGTAAGATTCAATTTGGATCTTTAGCTGCCAGGAAAATGACCAGTAGAGCTTTCCCACTGCAGAACTTCATCATACAGGTCACTATCGAAAATCAAGGGTTTTGAAACAAATAATATGAGCCTATATAACTATCAGCTGCTTTGAACCCCCTAGGTCCAAAGATTTAAAGGCCGTGGTTGTATGTTTTATTCGCCGAAGTCGAAGCTTTAGGTTTAGTTGTTAGAGCTGGATTTTGAGACGGCCCTCGCTGTTTTGAGGGTATCAGCGAGATCGTTTCCAAAGAGGAATTTGTCGATCTTTGTGGTATCCGGCTGGTCCTTCAACTGTTTTGAGTGAATATAGTGCAAAGATTACGCCTAGCTTGAGATTCTGAGTGTTGAATATCACACAATATTCGACCAACATCCATGGGATCTTTTAGTAGAGCATTGTTTATCTCCCTGGCGTCCTGCCCAAGGATGAAATCCCTCCTGCCAATTGCTTCTGTCTCGATACTATTGGCTTTGTCTCTATTATGTACTTGATCGGTTGTGGCGGCTTTCATTTCTGCATTCAGGAGTGGCGCAGCTATCGTAGTGCAGTTTCCTGTTACTAAAAACTTACTGACAAGATCTTTACGAACATCCTTGTCCAGGCCGGACGTTGCGATATGAGCAAATCTCGATGCAACATCTTTGTTTTAAATCCGGGCTTTATTCAACCGTTATTGACGGATCTGCTCCCAATATGTCCACGATTTCAGTATTGCAGTCTACGTGGTCGTTTGGGACGATCACATCTTCTGCCGGGGCAGACACGGCTATCATTGGTGATACATCGTCATCCACCACTGTGACTGGTGGGTCTACAGTGATGGTGTCTACATGCTCGTCAGGGTTTGTCGTTGCTTCCTGATTTGTGAAGAGAGGATAGCAATCAGACTATTTAACAAAACGAATATGCATACCTACATAGAAATGCAAAATCGGCAGCATGTAACATTCGGAAAATCACAATATAGTGACTATCAAATGCGGCGATATAGTCCCATAGACATCCAGACATGAGTTGAATATCATACGCATTTGTACCATGCGTACTAACACACATACGTATTTTGTCATGACCATATTTAAGTATTTGTTGTTGTGCCTGATACTTTGTCATCAACATTAAGGCGCGGTAAGCAGCAAAATGTTCAGGTTTTTCCGGAGTTTGAAGCAGGGGGGGAAACGACGTGGGCGCGTAGCTCCGCCCACTACAGCCCCGCTGACGTTATCGGCAACGCGTGGCCTTATTTCGGCGCGGTGCCGCAAAATTTGGCTTTTAATTAAAAAACCCGCGATTTCGGGATTGATAAATTTAGTGTTCTGTTGAATAAAATCATATTATTTACATAGAATTGTATTCATACTTTAAGTTTTAGAACACGACAAAAAAATTGTTTCTTTTACGAAAACATGTCACAGTCTGATTTTTAAAACAATTGTGTTCTGTAGTCGAAATGTGTTTTTCTCTGCTCGAGCGCATACGAGACAGTATTTGTTTCTAATACCTATAAATAGGACTTCACCAAGTCTGCGACCCACAATTGCTGCAGCACCTGACAATGCCTTAGGAACTATAAGGCCGTTTGTCCACCGCCGCCGTCACCGGAACGTCAACGAGAACGAGATGACGGCGCCGAAGTACTGATACATAGACTACTATAGCCGCGTGTCCACCGCAAGTCCGTCACCCGAGCACCGTCATCCTATTTATCCATATAAACTCGGCCCGAAATAATCTCGTTCTCGGTGACGGTCCGGTGACGGCGGCGGTGGACAAACGGCCTTATAGTTCTTGCCGTAGGAACGCGACGATATGCTGATGGCGTTTGGTCTGGAAGGATGGTATCCTCGCTCAATTTCCCTTCAGCTATAGCTTCATGACGCTCATTGCACGCATGGCAGTTTTTTTTTTGTTTTTTTTTTTGTTTTTTTTTTTTTTTTTTTTTTATGATTCTGTAAAAATAGGTAACTCCATGCACGCTGTCATTGCTTGAAACTGCGAATAGCCGATACCCGCAGAAGTGATTCCAGAAACTGCAGCCAAATTAGCGTTGATATTTTGTTCGCTAGCTGGCTCTTCATTTGTGATTAATAAATCTTTTTTAGGATTCCGTACCCAAAGGGTAAAAACGGAACCCTATTACTAAGACTTCGCTGTCTGTCCGTCTGTCCGTCTGTCTGTCACCAGGCTGTATCTCATGAACCGTGACAGCTAGACAGTTGAAATTTTCACAGATGATGTATTTCTGTTGCCGCTATAACAACAAATACTAAAAACAGAATTAAATTAATATTTAAGGGGGGCTCCCATACAACAAACGTGATTTTTTTGCCGTTTTGTCTAATGTATAGATAATGGTACGGAACCCTTCGTGCGCGAGTTCGACTCGCACTTGGCCGGTTTTTACACATGTACATTTAAATTTATTTAGAAAAAATCAAACCATTTCTGCTTTCTCCTATCAGTGACATATCTTATTGCAATCAAATAAAGAATTACATACAATTTTTTGATGTTGCTGAATGAAGTAGGTACGTTATATTTACAATTCTTCGACCCTGTACGAGTATTGGTAGGTATGAATTTTCTTGTGAATCTGTTTAAAACAAGGTATGGCTGGTCTTCGGTGGTTTCTATAAACAAAACAGATAAATGAGTTATCTTAGCAATATGTAAAGGTATGTTAGTTCGAATTTTAATCGCGCTGAAATGGCTAAACTGATGGTACGAAGATAAACCATGTCATTATATGAAACATACCCATAATTTAGTTCTATCGTAGTTTCGGTATCTGTTGATATTGGATTATTTGCAGTAAGAGATTTTTGCAAAGGTAGGATGTTGCAGAGGTCCTCTGAGAGTCCCTGGGTTCTCTGAAAATTAACAAAAAAAAATGTGACTTCATCGGAACAGATAAATTTTCTTAGAAATTAATTGCTATTTATTAATTAGCGATCAGGGCCGCCTCTAGCGGTCCTTAGGCACGATGTAACTTCTTTAGAATTGCTTATTTTCATCATTTTTAATACTTATTAAATAAAAACTTTGTTTTTGTTTACCCTAAACCCGAAAAGGGGTCATTGTACTCATCATTATGAAAAACTTTTACTATATAGTAATATAGTATAGGACCAACCCTGAAAAAAAATCTGCTGTTCCACACATTTTGTCGATTGTGATTATTGTGAACCCAAATGTACGGAATAGCTGATTTTTTTCGCGATCTCAGGGTTGATCCCACAATAAAAGTTGTTTAAAATTCCACAATGATTCCTTTTCGGTTTAAGGTCATAGCACACTACACAAGCACTGCATCAGCACCGCACCAGCACAGCTGTTGCCCGGCGTTGCCTCGAATTTAGGCTACGCCGCGCCGTCCGCCCGCGGTCCGCGCGGCGTCCACCCGCAGTCCGCGCACTGGCCGGGATAGTCCGGGAGCTAGCGTTGCAATTTAGGATGTGTATTTATGCTGATCGTTTGCACTCTTGTTCATCGATCTCGAATGTCTGATAAGTGAACCCAGCGTCATCTGACGCACCTGCGGTGGCTCGAGGATTGGGAAGTTATGGAAGTGGTTAAAAAAAATATGGTGACCATAGAACTACCTAACCCCTTTTATGTCTAGTAATTATAATTATTTTTATGTTTAGTGGATTAATTCACCTACCCCACTAACACCCTTTCCGTTACAGTTTAAAAGGTGACAGCGTAGTAGCAATGCTCCAATATTTGTAACTGTTACTGCGTCAGCTGACGGTCTGTCCACCGCTACTCAGGCAACTGATTGTTGTTTTCGTACTTTTGATAATTTAAACAATCACTTTGTTTTTCATCCGGCGTACTGTAACTTTATTTTACGTGTTTATTTTACAAGTTTATGCAAGCGGCTGACGCATAATCCCCCCTCCACCACGCAGCTGACGATTTTTTTAAGCTCAGTATGATGTAAACTATTTATGAAAAAAGTTTCATGACTTTTTTGTTTGCAACGCTATCTCCCGGACTATGAGCTTGCTGCATTTGTTTACGACATTGCTTCGTCGGCAACCGCGGGCAACTCGGGAGTCGACGCGCCGTTAGCGCCTGCTAACGCGCGGACCGCCTGGTCCGCGCGCCGACCACCTGCGGGCAGCGCGCCGTCTCCGAGTCGCCCGCGATTCGAGTCGTATGGTAGCGGCAAGCGCGCTGACCGCCCGCTGTAAGCTTTTTCATACAGACATTAAAAAATGATTACATTATTAAAACACACGATTTAGTGCTCTAATTTGAATGGCAAGTTAATTGCTGGGTTGGAGCGGTGCCGGTGCGGTGCTTGTGTAGTGTGCCACGACCTTTAGACCTAGTTTTTTTTTAAGTTCTTCTCAATAATACTCATTTTAAGACTGGTGGAAAACGGCACTATGAACTATTCTTTATAATGTCTTTTGTGTAACATTATGATCCTTTATGTAAAGAAAAACTTGAATTCCCTTGTGTTTCTTTTGTGTAACGTAAATTTTTTTTAAATGACTCTGACATGGCCTCATAATATACCTCTTTAGAGGATAGGCTTCATCTGCTAGTAATACCAAGGGCAACAGTCTTTGTATTTGATAAACATTTAGAAATATTTAAATACCCATTTTCAAACTAACGATTACAACGATACGATCGTTATTGTCGTTATCGTTATTTAATTCAGAACCAACACATATCTCGTAAAGCAATAATAGCAATTATAATGGCAGCTGTCTATCAATAACAGTCAATTACAACTATGATCAACAGGTTTTATCTAAAGAGGAAATAAATAAATAGTTTCTATGTGCACGCCGTCATAAGAGGTGATGCAGCGTTTTTTTGTCGCAGCCGACAGCAATAGAAATAGTAGAACAATCAGTCTAAATCAGGCCCAGTATTTCTGTCAATAGAAATACCTAATAGAAATAGTGGGATACACCCAAAAATTCGTTTCCCAGCAAATATTAATTTTTAATAATTTATGCGTAAAGTTACTTAGTTTGATGTACAGAAGGCTTCGTGATGAGGTTGTTTACACCCTGTATTTTCATTTCGCCCAAGGTGGTTCACTTTAGCGCATTCGCCAAGCTTATTGACAATACAATCGTACTGAAACAATTACTTAAAATAAGTGTAATCACAATCATCTTTTAAAATAAACTTATTTGAAACAAATTTTAAATTTATAGTTTTTTCACACAGTCAGTGGAAGCCGTGTTTCTATCAATTTTTTTTGGAGTTATGAATTTCAACAAGGGTTTTTTAAAAGATTTTAAAAATCTATCAATGTTAGTCAAATCTGTTATAAATTCGATGCCTTCTATAAATCCAACATAATAAACACATGACTTTCTTTCATAGTATCTAACTAACACACTATCATTTATATTATACATTATTGCGCATCGTCGTTAAATACAGTTTAAGAGCGACGTAAACGCATTTAGTCTGCTAATTATAATTAGCGTTTTGCACAACAAAAATTTAGGCACTAATCACGTTTAACGAACTGTCAAAGTTAAATACCCAATGATGGCTATTTAGCGTCGCTAAATACGTTTAGTAGCAATCGCGCGTCATCATTTTGAGGTTATTATAAAAGATTTTAAAGAGTGTGAGAATATTATCTCCAGGTGGTGATAACGCTGAAATATATAGAAATAGGAAAGGATATTTTTCAATAAACACCCAATGTGTAGCTGCTGCAAACCTTATGTTTTTAGACGTTGTGGCAAGGTGGCATGGATCAGCACATGATTCCAACATTTGGGATAACTGTGTATTAAAACGCAAATTTTTGTAGGGCAAATATAATGATAAATTGTTGCTAGGTGACAGTGGCTATGCCCCATAGACTTAGTATATACATGGCTATGCCCAAACTAACTTTATGATGACACCTCTGTCAGAAAACTTTTTTACAAAAAAATAAAACCGACTTCAAAAAACACAAAAAAGTGAAAAATAACTTTAGCTTCAGAAGTCGGTGACCTTTGTTGGATCACCACCATTAGTGACCACGTAGTCACAACCACATAGTCACGACCATTTAGTGTTTTTTTGTCACCGACTTCTGAAGCTAAAGTTATTTTTCACTTTTTTGTGTTTTTTGAAGTCGGTTTTATTTTTTTGTAAAAAAGTTTTTTTATTTTTCCATTTTTAGTTGTAATATCTTATACAAATATTTGCTATGCATTTATTTTACATTGTTAAAAATACATGTCATGGTAATAGGCTTATCCCCAATAAATGGAACTTAACATACCTAAACTGTCGAAATTTGGGTGTATTGTACACATCTGTGTACCCCTCAGAGCATACAGTCGTGATGTTACGTCATGATGTTGTGTAAACAATAAACATCCAAGCGATTGCAGCTATCACGACCGATTTACCATCTAGTTTTGAAGAGTTCCATTGTATATCTCTGAAGATCAGCATCAAATCTTCACCAAATTGAAATGCGACCATCTCAGAAGTATATTCTTTCAAACAAAAAAAGAATTTTGAGAATCGCTTCACAAATCGAGGAGAAATCGGTGAACATACATGAAATTATACCACACAACTGAAGTAAAAATGTTCATAAAATGAAAACTACTGGGCCAAACCATGTTAATTTTTTATGGGACCAAATGGCAACTATTCCGCATCAAACTAAAAAAGAATCACGTAAATCTGATCATAAACGGCAGAGTAATCGGTGTACATACATTAAAAAAAATTGAGTACCTCCTCCTTTTGGAAGTCGGTTAAAAATAATGTGAATACACGAGGAGAGACACTTTACCAAGAGTCACAAATAAAGACGAGGAATGTGGTTGAACGGGCATTTGGTATATGGAAGAGGAGATTCCCTATATTATCCAGGGGCATAAGTATTCACCTTCATAGAGTACCTGGCATAATCATAGCAACAGCTGTACTTCATAATTTAGCTATATTACGAAAGGAAAACATACGCCCTGAAGACCAAGAGTTTCCTGTTATTATGGAAGTTAGGGATGATGATGTTGCACCAGAACGGTATGGAAGAAGAAGTGCTAAGTGCAACGAAGACTACTAATAGAGGGATATTTTGCATCATAGTAAAAAAAATAAAAACAAAAATATTATAGCTCTGATTGTTTCTTTTTTATTTCTAAATCTTTAAGTAAAAGTTCTTTTTTGTACATTTGTTCATTAAATTCCTTTTTTTTATTAAATTATCCAACTCTATTTCATATATTTTTTGTTTATGTTCTATTTCCATTTCCAATGACAGTTTTTGTAATCTATCCAGCTCCAACTTCTCTTCTGACAATATTTTGAAGCTCTCATTTGCTGTCTTACTTTTCTTATTTGCTAGTTCTTCAGTAGTATTATTTTCTGGAATAAAGAAAAGTAGTTTAATATAATATTACTATAAGCCAATTGTGAATTCGCAAAAAGATATGAAACTGAATGACTTGAAATAATAATTTAGGTACCTTTGTTAAAGAGAGCAGATGCCTTCCTTTTTCTTAAAATGTCTATCCTGCTTAAATTTTCTCTGACTTGAGATTGTGATAATGGTGTGGTATTAATGCCACTCGTAGAAGGTCCATGGTCATTGTCAGTTAAATCTAAAACAAAAAATATAATTAACCTTTTAACCGCTTGGCTAAATATCAATTGCCGTGCCCCTAGCGCGCGGCTACAATTCGATAAAATAATACCTACAATAAATAAGGAGGAGCCATCGTTGTATCGATAAAAAAAAATTCAAAAGTTTTTTTTATGTTTTTATTTTAAATCAGCCTTACGGCTCCTACAGGCGCGACACGCGACGCGACACAAAGGCTGCGGGCACGAAATTTGCGACGGGCGGGGCGGCGCGACGGTCGGTGTATACAAAAGCATAGCGACGCGCTTAGACGCGCACGAAACGAGCGGGAGCGGAGCGGGGCGATGTGCTATGCCTTTGTATACACCGACCGTCGCGCCGCCCCGCCCGTCGCAAATTTCGTGCCCGCAGCCTTTGTGTCGCGTCGCGTGTCGAGCTTGTTTGTAGGAGCCTTTACATTAACCACCCTATGGCGCAATTCGAATTGTTTACATCACAATAATCTCTAATTAATCGACTAGGTAGTTACTTTTTTCTTTGCTTACAAATCTACCTACAATAGCAATGGCTAAATCTTTATATCACAATTGTTTAATTTAACTATCTAAATTCTAATTGCTTACATCACAATAATTTCTTATTAATCGACTAGATACTTTTTTCTTTTCTTATAAATCTACCTGCAATAACAATGACTAAATCTCAGTATCACAATTGTTTAATCTTACTATCTAAATTCTAATTGTTTACATCAAAGTAATCTCTTATTATTCGACTTGCTACTTTTTCCTTTTCTTATAAATCAACCTAGAATAAATCTTTGAATCACAATTGTTTTTTTTTGCTAACCAGTCACTAATTCTTAACATCACATTAATTTACACTAATTATTATTCCTCAGTATCTATAAAATATCTTCTAATAAATTTTGATTACGTACCTATTAGATCAAATGCAATGATTTACGCATTTATAATAAGTAGGTATAGTTGTTGCGATTCACGAGCGCACTTTTCATTCAAATGTGTGTTGAACTGGATAACTGTATCTAGGTACATACCTATGAATGACGCTGACGTTCGCGCGCAACTGTTCGCTTCGTCGGACACACACACAAGCGCAATGTGTACGTGACGTGTACGTACACGAAACCTACACGCAAAGGCTTGAGCTTTTGTGCGCTCGTGAATTGCAATAACTGTAATTAGAATTACGCAGTCATAAGCTAAAAACAAAAAAAAGGACAATTAATCAGTCAAACAGTTGTACAGACGACAGCACATCAAGTTACCACAAACTGTCAAATTTTCCCAATCCAAAAGATATGTTATGCTATTGTAATAAAGTTGAAAATCGGTTAAAGAAATTTGACAGATTGGTGTAGGTTGACCTGCTGTCGTCTGTACCTAGTAACAAATAGAAGGTACATGATTCATAAACTTATTCGTTGTCTGTATTTATCAGACGTATTATAGTTGTCACAAAATTTATGTACGTGTCTATAAATTTATTCATGCGAGTCACATTAGTACCGAAATGTTGTTCAGCTAATATTTTTGCCGTTTTTGAAATTAGATCAGTGCTGATGGTTTGGTATTGTGTGCCTACACTTGATATTTTTATTACAGTTTGTGTTCCTCTTGATACAAATAAATCAGGAGTACTATCTGTACTTCGTAAGTCACCGTCATGTGGTACATAGTAACAAAATTGAGATTGTGCTATCGACGGAGGCAAACATACATCTTCTATAATATCTTCAAGATTCATTTCGTCTTGACTATCATTAGTTGGATTCAAAATTGATTGACTACATTCCTGAGACTCTTCATACTTTCCTTAAAAGAAATCAAATAAATAATAAGTAGGTACCTATCAAAATGGCTACAGGATGAGTATTATCAAAGGCTACAGGTATCAATTGGCACAATTTACTTACTTTTCGATGTCATTTTTGTTTTCTATCAAATTTAAATTTAATGCTGAACAAAAATGTGACGTTCAACGTGTTTTTACATATAACTAGGTTACAATTTGGATAACACTTGCACTGAATCGTAATAAAAGATGTGGGCTCGGTGTGTTTGACACGGACAAAGTAAACATAGACTAAATAGAGACTAAAGTGAACAAGTCAGGCAACGTAATAAAAAAAATAGTGATGTACCTACTTACTTAACTATCGATAATTTAGTCGATAGCTTCTATCTATGGTATTCCGCAGCACATGTGTCAACGCAAAGATAAACATTACACGTTTCACACATAAACCGTGTGTGTGATCTTTTATTCTTAGTCGCACACACTTTACAACGCTGACTTTTGCCACTAGGAATTCTTACAGGAAAATGTGCCAAGGCATCGTTATGTAGACTGCGAGGAGGATTAGACCGAGTACAAGAAGTGGATGCTTGGCTAGTATTTGCAATTGATCTTTTATTTTTTTCTAAAAGTTGCCGTATCAAGTTTAATTGAAAATCTGCAAAACTATGTTTTTTGTTATTTTTTAAGACTCTGAACAAATAAAAAGCATTAAGCACAAACAAATCGATGATGTGGAAGCCTAATTTTTTATACCACTTCCTAGTTTTCCTTATACAACCTAAGGTACTCATCATCATGTCGGCGGTGTCCACCGAACCCATATTTTTACTGTAATCTATTACACATTGCGGTTTTAATTTAGGCAGACCAGAAAATTGATCCAAATTGTCTGACGGAACAATTTTGTCATCATGTATGGTAGATAGCATGGTAACAGCTTTTTTGTCTTGCCATTTTAACGCTAAAAGAGGAGGAGATGAATATGCTTCTATTTCTCCACGCTTAAGTTTTTTGAATTTTGGCATACCTTTTCTATTACTTTTGACGGTACCGCATGCATTGTTTTAAATAAATAAAAAGTCGCGGACCAGAATACCAATTGTCGACGTATAGCTCTCGATTACTATGATAATAACCTTGTATAAGTTCAGTGACAACTGATCCTGTAATACCTAAACTTGGTACCTCCTCTATTTGTGTTTGTGAACCACAGTAAACAATGAAATCAGTTATAAACCCTGATTCGACATCACACAAAACAAAAAGTTTTATTCCAAATCTGTTTCGCTTTTTTGGCAAATATTGTTTGATTACCAGACGACCTTTAAAAGGCACAATGCTTTCATCAATGCATAGTTTGCCTCCGGGGACCAATGTGTGTTGAAATTTTTGTCGTGCGTGGTCAATCATCATTTGAATTTTATATAATCTTGATAAATTACTTACATCCACGTCCACTTCAGAAAATGAAAGCATTGCTAGTATTGAGCAATACCTATTTCTATACATAATATTGTGAAATATGGGACTATTTAAAAGTGGGTCTACAGACCAATGTTCTTCAATAGTGATCCTTTTATTCCTTGTAAAGAGCATCGTAAGGGCTAAAAAGATATAAATATCACGAACAGTCACATCTTGCCACCCTTGTAAACGAGCGTACACCCTCAGATCCGTGTGCCTGACATAGTATTGGTGATAGTTGTTAGTAAAATAACATATTTTTTCTACTAAATCATTGCCGCAAAAATGTTCAAAAAAATCCAGTTCCGAGGAGTCGCTGCTCAAAGGTACTGAAGGTGATATCCCCGAAATAAATTCGTCAAATTTTTCTATATCAGGTACAGTTATGTCTAACTTCCAATTAATGCCTTCATTGTCCTCATGATCCTGAAATGACAAATTAAAAATTATATTATTTTTTATATTAATTGGGTCAAAATTACATTTCGTAACAAATGATAGGTAGGTAGGTATATAACTTTAACAAAAAAAACCTAGTAAAAGTTTTTTTTTAAGACAACTCCTGCACTAGGAATAATTCCTGTGTAGCGTGGGACTTCACAAATACACAAGTCACGGATACAATACACCTACACCCAAACACGAATAATTATTTATGACTCCCATAACGAATTGATTCCACGATTTCCGGCGCAGCAGTCAGGATCGCTAACCACTAAGCCAGCCACTAGGCTAGTCACAAATATCTGTGCCAAATTTTCTAAGCACAAAACTTAGAGCCAGCCCGCACTGCGGAAAATTTCCGGGCAGTTTTATTGCCGCAATTCTGTAACACATTGAATCATATGGATGTACACGCACTGCGATTTAAAATTCGCGTGTTATTTGAATGCCATTTGCGGAATAAAAACCGCGCGAATAAAATCGCGCGGAAATTTTCCGCAGTGCGGTCTAGCTCTTAAGTAATTTCATACAAACTTCCACCACCAGAAATAAAAAGTATTTTTATCATATAAATTGGTTCAGCTGTTTAATTCATCAGTTAAATAAGTTTTATAAAAACCTGCCTACGCGAATCTTTGACAGACTTCGGTTTATCAATGCTCGGCGGCGCGGCGCATCGTCATAACTCAAACGTGCCGCGCTGAGTGGCAACGCCGGAGCACAGTAAGAGACAACGCCTTATGGAACTCCGTTCGTTAAAAAGAGATAAACGCGAGTGCCTGTCCGACTTGGTAGGTACCTTATTAATGGCAAGGACAACATATGTACAACACGGTTCTAAATTTGAACAATCAGATAAGTATCTAGATAAGTAGGTAGGTAATAATAATAACAGAATTACATTACAATATTTAAAAAACTATTTCGAGTCATCAAGGAGTTACCTAAACCCAACGGAAGTCTTATTTATACCTATACCTACTGAATAATGTGCAACTAACATAAAAAGTAATTGAAATAGGTACTTGCCTCTCCATCACTTCTAAATTCTTCTATAGTTTCGAATATTTCTGTTTCGTCGTCACCTTCCAATATTCTTATTAATTCCTCAGTGGTCGTCATTATTGAAATGTGTGTGACTATTAATTTTATCGACAATGCACAAATACCCACGAACAACATTAATGGAACTTTCCATTCGTTTGATCTGCTTGTGACGTAAGCAGTGGTCGTATTAATGCGACAGCCGCGCTAGACTATCTAGAGAAATGTGTTGCAAACATAGGCATCTAGGGATGGGAACTAACGTCAAATGTTGGCATAATACAAAAACACCGAGGGATATTTTTCTTATGAATAATAAGGAAAAGAATTAATAACACAAGGAAATATGTTAAATATGCTTTATTTCGTATGACACTGTTTTATTTTATGCTGAATGATGCATTACGAGCTGATTATTTAACTGTTTGTTATTTCGTTTTTAAAATACGCATTGCATTGTATCCCACCCCTATGGTCATATTTATGCGACGCGAGCGATAGACACCGAAGAAAAGTCCAAGCTGCCAATTACTTATTTTTGTTTAAGTTTTTTCAATACTTAGAGCTATGAAACATAATTTTAAGTAATTGTTGTAAATAATATATCTATTTAATAATAGTTTTAGTTGTATCACACAGGTTTAATAGGACGAAAATAGAACGAAAACATCATTATTGTTCTGTCGCAGAAATACGACACGAGCGGTAGGGGCACGGAAATATGTGTCGCATAAATGCGACACAAGCGGTTAAAAGGTTAAAAAACTGCTATAAATATATGTAATTATTAATTATGGTGATAATTAATTACCCTTGTTTGTCAGCACAGTTCCTTTCTTTCGTATTATCTCCATCTTACTAAATTTATCTCCAGCTCGAGATTGCAATGGTGTGCTTGGAGTAGAACCACCATCATTCTCAGTAATAACTAAAAATAAATATATGAATAATATAGGTATTTAATAAATGTACATTTTGTTACATGATTGGTTTTAAAAGCATCAAAAAGTATTTTTGTGTACTGTTTAGTTACCTACCAGTATTACAATCAACCACAAATGTAGTTATGTTTTCAAGACTTTTTAAGTAATCTTCTTCAATGGGTGCAATTCGTTGTTCTTCAGGAATACTCTCTTGAAATTGCTTCATGAGCGTGGCATCTCCATCATACATACTATGATGGACGAGAATGTGAATCTCACTCTCCGAAAGAATTAATGTCATGAACTTATGATTTTAATCAGTATTGATAGGCAGCTTATAAAACACCCATAAATGAAAAAACACAACACTACTATGATATTTTATATGTACCTGTTCCCATCACAACCTTCTTATAAAATAAAAAATAAATATTGCTGGACATTACACACAGCGCCATCTAGTGCCACACTAAGCAACGCTTGTGTCGTGGACACCAGATAGTTGATATACTACATAGATACTTTTTTTTTTTTGTTTTGTAAATACATACTTAATATACATACAAACATCCATGACTCGGAAACAAAATAATGTCCGTGCTCATCACACAAACATTTGCTCCGACCGGGATTCGAACCCGGGACCCTAAGAACGTAAGGCAGCCTCACTACCGCTGCGCCAATCAGGTCGTCAAAATATACTTGGCTTCTTCTTTTTTCAATTCTACTTGCAAACTGTCGAAGCTTTTCTGGCAAACCTCAATAGGCCTATTTATTGTGGAGGCGATTACTTCCCAGTCTTTGCCGTTTCCCTCTAAGGCACTTAGAAAAGCCTGTTTTTGATCAGGATCTGTAACATAAATAGACATCTGTGTTATAAATAGTAAATACCAGCGGTACTACGGTTAATAAAAGACATTACTGAGCAGTATATACAAGGGTATGGTAGTCTGTGTCCAGAAAAATAAGTTCATCATGTTACTAACCTTTCAACAACATTTTTGATTCTGAATGCTTTTTTTTCAATTTGCTTTTAATGTTTCTATAACAACTTAGGTTTTCGGCACTTCTTGAAACACCTTTTGTGTTGGCATTAGAAACATGAGCGATTTTGACCCAGGCATTTTGCTTTTCAGTCTGTTTGATTTGGTCGGTCTTTTTGCACTCAATAATATGGGTGTATGGTTCCATCGCTGCAATCAGCAATATCTGTTCTTCTTTTGTAAAATTAGGCCCGCGGGCCCTAGAAGAAACACTTTTGTTTGCCATGGTAATTATCACTGAACTCAACTAAAACAACAATAAAAATTACCACGAGAAATAGCACGAGAACACTTAACAAATCGCAACAAAACTTTGTGTGACTTGACAGGTCGGTTGACTTGATGTGACAGTTGAAAGCTCGTCGGTCCATTTCACGAATTTCTTTTCTATGAAATGCAACCATTTTGCTCTAAGTCAAGTGTACAACGCACGAAAACGTAAAAAGGAACGCAAGAAACTGCTTTACCGACTCCCTAACTACGATTAGTTAAATTACCATCCAAACGGACGTGAGCAAGACCATTTTAATTGTATTTAGGCTAAACATATTTAGCAAGATAAACGCATTTAACTAAATTCTGTTTAGACCAAATGTTGCGCAAGCCGCCCTAAATCTTTCATTTCTTTGTGTTCCGTGTTTGGTTATTTAGTCTCATTGTCTCTTTTAGAATAGTCTTTATTTTCCGTTTCAGGTACACGGAACAGTCTATACTCCAAAGTGGTCTTAGTTACTTTCGATACAAATATTAGATTTGAAGAGCACCGAAGTAACAAATTTCGCAAAAACAAAATACACGTCTACCAAGAGTAGACGTGTATTTTGTTTTTGCGAAATTGTGGCCGTTACGTTTTTTTATTACATTTATTACAACTTCGCAAACCATACATATGTCAAACTAGCAGACGTCACGCGGTTTCACCCGCGTAGTTCCCTTTCCCGTCGGAGTACGGGGATAAAATATAGCCTATGTTACTCAAGGTGAATGTAGCTTTCTAATGGTGAAAGAATTTTTGAAATCGGCGGAGTAGTTTTTGAGTTTATTCATTACAAACATACACAGAAAAATACAAATCTTTCCTCTTTATAATATTAGTGTAGAAGATACAACCTTGGAAGGAAAATACAGTCCACCTTTGTTTTTTAGGGAAATTCATTTGTGAAAATCATATCTGTCTGTAGCTAATAAGCTACTAAGACATTTTTCGCATTATTTTGGAAATATAATATTGTGCCGTCCCCCTCCTGCAATATATCCTGTAATCATCAAACTCTGGAATGTTCTCTGGGTCTTTTAGCAAAATCTTTGGTATCTTCTTTTGCTTCTTGAAGAAACTCAAACATAGTCGTTTCTTCTTCATGTCTATAAGAGGTCGTGGTTCTATTAATGACAACAGTGGAATCTGGCCAGTTAAAAAAATACTTTCCAACGGGAGACAGTGGCCCGTTGTCAATAATTTTATTTCCACATGGGAAAGCAATTTTCTGTAGCTCCCTGAAACTGGAGTATATTTGGGTTGTCGTTGAAACCACCTTGCTTTCCAATGGATGTGAACATTATTTCTAAATGGTCTTGGCTAATTTTATGGACAGGAATAAATATATGTGTCTTTTCGGTATGTACTAATTTGTGATAAAGACTCAATATTAGTAAGAATTCCTAAAAATCAAAAAAAAAATGTAAAACAAGATTTTTGGGAACCTTTGGTTACCTTTTTATTACACGTATGTATAAACCAAAGGTAGGCCGCCTATTTTGTATAACTTTCCGTTTAGTGACTGCTTTAAGTTCTAATATGTATTTTTTAAGAGTGACAAAAAAATTTAAAATTATGATTTTATTACTTTTACAAAGCGGTTTTTTAAAGTCTAACTTTCTCAGGCCTTGTTGTATTAAATATATCAAACATGTCGTTATTTTTTAATAAAGTTCTCTGTAGGTTCTGAATCTTTAAACTTTGATAGCTTTAGTTCTTCCCTACAAGTCTTCAAAGCAGTAGCAACACTTTCACTAAACAATTGAGTAGCGAGTTTAACCTTCATTATCTGGTTTCTAAAATTAATATGTCGCTTCGATAATTTGTTGCCAAAATGAATGCCTTCCTCATTCTGCATTTCGTTTAGACTTACCAGATAATGCCAAGCAACGGTTTTGTTGTCAATGTCTTTGAACTCTTTTTTGGCCTCAAACTGGTTTCTTAAGTTTTACTACATGGGTTGATATTTTATGGCACGGCAAAGTATTAGACCGTTCATAGAGCACGTTTTGGTTTGCCACTACCAAGTAGTTGGTAATATTGCGCAGTTCCTCCCCAACAATTATTATAAAAGGTTGGGAAGAAATTCCTCTATTCCTTAAGACTTCGTACCGAGTTGCGATTGCATCCTTAATTTCAATGTCTGCTTTAATATGTGTGATAAACGAATCTCGGGCTTCGCATTTTGAGGGTTTCCAGCGGTTTATTTTCTTAGTCTTTTTTCTTGTTTTGACCAAATGTTGTACTAGCTGGAAAACTTAATGTTCAGAAATCCCGCCTGGTTTCAGGCGCTGAACACAACTTCTCGCTCGCACATTTTGACGTTTTGAAAGATATGAAATTACTAAACTTATTTATGAAAAATCGTCGGCAACCTATTTATGTGCAATCCGATTGTACACAGTTAAGCAAAAAAAAAATATTATGATTCTAACAAGTTTCTACTCACAAAGTGAACTTTACTGGTTTTCCATCCAAAAGCAATTGTTGATACGCCCCCGATAAATCCAAAACACATTTTCATTTGCGATGCCGCAAACAAAGCGGTCTCGCAAAGCTTCAGTTAAAAACGTTCCGAATTCACACAATGAAGCTAGTTTTCGAATTTCGACTACAAAGTCATTGATGTCAAGACAAGAGATGTGATTGTTGTGTTGTGTTGTTTGTTGAACAAAACCCTCTTTCTGTTTCAAATTGTAAAATTCGCATCGTTCGGCAATTGCAGATCTCTTTGGGTAGCTCCCCTCATGTGAAGGGGGCTGTGGCTGTAAATTCTATTTGTTAAAAAAAAAATTCTAATAATTTAAAAATTCAAATTTTAAATTTTTGTGTAAATTCTAGTTGTGTCTGTAACTAAGAGGTTTACAGCCACAGCTAAAACAATGCCAGGTGCAGTTCCTTGACTTCATGGCCTAACAGTTTTGATTTTACAAATTCTAGTTTAACATCAGTCTCGATTGCTGTTATTATGTGATTGTATTCTTCACCTAAACCTGTTCGAATAAAAGAGTTTTTACATGCCATAGACCATAGTGTTGTTCATAGACTAAACATCTTAACATATCGACACCTCCTACGAATAATATCGTAAGTGCGTTTGATCAACTTTACAGTACAGCTGTTTGAAGATCACATCATTGTTTATTGATGATTATTCAGTAAGATGATAACCAATATTTTTAATAATTTGCAAGTGAATTACGGTATATGTAGGTAATAATCCTTTATAGTAGTTTACTTTATATTTTTTTTGGTTATTGAGAAAAATTACTTAAGATATTTTACGTTGATAATCATAATAAGTAAATTGTAGTATGTCAAACTTACGATGAATTACGTTGGACCGTATACAAAACTATTTGACGTATGTCACAGATACATTTAACATTATTCTACTTTGTAAAAAAGAGTAAATAATTATCGTAAATAATAGATAAAACATTCTACTCCGAATAAATATTGTATTTGTTAATATAGTAAATTTTGTAACTTTATTGTAATCAAAATATTGAGGCATATTACTATAGGAGAGTAATAAAAACCATGAAATTTTTTTCATAAAATTTTTATTGAAAAAAAAACAGTATTATTCATATGAATTACTAAAAAAAACATTATTATTTTAAGGTACCTTAGTACTATAATCGTTACATATAATTTTTTTAAATCTATGAGATCCATCAAGATAACATAAACTTTGAATAAACATAAAAATCTTCTAGTAACACAAATAAACATAACAAAATCAATTCTTCTTGTTTCAATAACCGTAAAATGTAGGTAAGAAAACTATTATGCAATCAGTAACTATTCATAAACTATGTTAATTTTGTTACACCTGTGTAAACATTTAATAATAATCTTAAATTTAAAATAACACTAGGTATCAGACTCATTTGAATGGCACAAAAAATAATACTCAATACGTAATAAACGTGTAAAATTAAAAAAAAATATAATTAAAAAATAAGTAAAGCCTTCAACTAATCAAGAATCAGAATCTTCAGAATCGCGATCATTATCGCTTACATTCACCGATGGGAGATTTGTAAAGAAATTGTGATAACCACTAGGAATAATTCCAGAGTTACACATATTAATTAAATCGTCTTTTTTGGCTTTAGGAATTGGTAGGTTACTTTGGTACAGTGGTTCAACTGACACAGAAGAATCTGTTGAACATTGCCGCCTCGTATTTTTTTTTACCGACAGAACATTATAATCATTACTAGCCATATCATATTTATAGTATAATTTATTGGGATTTTCTGATTTTACAAAAACTTCTTTAATTTTGTTCCATTGTACCTTATCTCCATTGTCACTCTTGATCCAATTCCCTTGTAACAACAACTTAAAATTTGAAAAATTTGTGTACTGCATTTCTTCCACTATGTAAGGTTTACCGTCTTGTTTAGCCCAACGAACCAAACAGTACCACTCCTGAGGAGTGTAAATAAGTTTGTTTTTGGCAGATCTTTCTATTAATGCATGAACGCTATGACCTTCATTTTGGGTGTGTCCAACTTCTAAAAAACAATGACGAATAGAAACCTGACAAGTAGCGGAGGCATACATATACATCGCATAAACTATGCGATTGCGATTTTGGCCCACACAATTATCTGACCAAAATCTAAATTCGTTTGCCCCTAATACCTTATGTTTTGAAATAAATTTCATCAAACAGCTGGAAACCTCATTAGCCCCTCTTTTACCTCGCCCTTCGTGCCACATATAACAAGTACCTTCCTTATCCACTAGATTAAAAACAGTGAAGTTGAATACAGACAATTTACGTTTATAATAAAGAATACTCAAATTACCGTGAGGAGCATTAAGTACTTTCTGAAAATCGAATGTAGCTGTTAATATTTTTCCATTCGAAGATTTGGCTGCTTCTTTATCCAACAACTTTCTTGTACGCGCTAGATTTTTATTGCGCAGATGTGATTCATAAAGCTGTGTTTCAACTAATGTCGGTGTAAATTTGTTTTTATAAATGTGGCATTTGTCGCATTGGTCCTTCTTAGGAACGTAAAAACTCAGCTTAAAATGTTCGTTAACAATATCACGATATTGCCTTTCAGTATTAGCTATAGAGGAGTATACCTGTTCGTCAAACCATTCTTTGTATAAATCAAATAAGCGATGAAAATTCAAATCACCGTCTAAATAAAGCTTATCACTTCTGCTTCGGGTATAATGAGATTCCACGGGTTGTATGGATTTGATATGATCACACACACTCTTAATAACATCTTCGGTGATCACCTTACGATGATTATCATGGCGCACACTGGTCCCAAATTAAAAAAAAGAGGACATTGATAGTAGACCGCTGATATTTTTTTTTATTGTTGATACAATGATAACAGATAAGGCAAAAAAATATTATTGTCCTACTTCAAATACTTTTCTGTAAAAAAAATATTTCTTTTTTTTTTGTATAGGAGCGATAACATTTTACTCAATTTCTCAAAAACTTTAAGCGATGTCGAGATGGCAATCACATATGTTAGAAAACTAATAATTCTGAGTATTTGGCTCGAAGAAACTTATTGCTTATCTCTGCGTACTTTCGAGATAATAGTGACAGAAAATAACATTTTTTTTTAATGTTAATTTTTTGCTTTTTTTTAATCATAGCCTTACTTTAGCACATAATTATAATGTATGCGTAATGTCAAATAAGTAAAAAGAGACTTCTCTGTAAAAGAGGTTATGGGGGCTCACTAATGACTGAAAAGCTATGACCTATCTGAAGGAGTACTTTCATCAGTTCTAAAAAACAATCAAAATGAAGACAAATAAAGCTGCAAACATAAAGTTGAATATGTTCACAAACGATTCTGAAAAAATATTATGGTGAAAGATTAATATTTGGGTCTATATTCTCTTGAGAAATCTCTATTTCCTCGTTTTCCAACGAAAGCAATTCATTGTTCAAGATCAAAGCACTAGCCTCTGGAAACAACTGTTTATGTAAACGAGCAAACTTTGGTTTGATATGGCTGATGTAAGGATCTGAGCTAATTAGAAAGCTGTGGATAATGTCTAAATTAGTCTGAACTCTACCGATTTTTCTTGTATGTGCCATTCTAACATTCCGGAAATCTTTATTCCTCGCTTCGGAAGCTTCTTCGGAAAGCATGCCTATCGGAATAAAGGAGAAATTTTCACAAATATCAGCACCGTGTATCAACAATTTATGGACACTTGAAGGCATGTAATACCATGGATATAAGTTTACATATAGCATTGCTGTTTCTTTACAATATTCCCTAAACAAGTTGGTATTAATAAGTTGACCAGATGAAATTGTTTGTAAAATGACTGCAAATCTCTTGATTAAATCAGGGTGGATACCCGTTATTTCAGCAGATACTTCATAATTTTCAAAAAACCTTCTTGCCGTGTTACCGTCATTGGTTGTACCAAATCCCTGTTTTACTATGTCAATTAACAAACCAGTTCTTTCCCGGAATTCTTCTTGTGTCAAATTCTTTTTAATTTCTTTTAACAATTTATCTTCTTTTCGTGCAGCCCACTTTTTGAAGTCTAAGTTGTACGAAATGTGTAAAATACATTCCATACATCTTATCCACATATGAAGCGAAGACAGACCATATTTATACATATCTTCTCTGATGAGTCTTTTGGATACAAAGTCCAAGTCATTCATTTTGCTAGGTGGGGTATTGCAAATATTACAAACAGCTGCAGAAGAAGTATTGGAAATCACAGTAGAAATTTTCCCATCAATCATAGTCATGTACAAATCATGTTTAATATCAAAATTATCTACAATTGTGGGAACAAGATTACGAATTTCTTCCTCTAAGGATGCACTTTCCTTCTTTATCAATTCATTTGTTTCTTTTGCAAATATAAAGCCAATTGGACGACAATAGTTTGTTGAAGAGGGAGCAGGATTTTGCCACAAGATAGTACCACTCTCTTCTTCCAAACGAAGCGGAACCAAACTAATCATGAAAACTGAAGAATCGTCAATTTTAGTGTCGGAGTGTGACTTTTGTTTATAATTACTTTGAGAAGATGACCCGTCAAAACCCCATTTGCTTATTAGTTTTAGCGATTTTTTGTCGGCAGAGTTGTGCTGAATTGTTTTTAATATCCTATTAGTTGTCAAATCTAGAAGCGATTGAAGTCTTATCTTAGCATCAGATTCAGTTACAGTTATGTCTGACTCTGGAGGATAACAAGTTTTTTTAGCTTCCAGGAGCTTTTGATAGGATGGAAGACCATACATTTTCTCTGAAGCAAGAATAGTTCTTAAATTTCGATATTGCCATTTTGACAAATTTGTTGAGGTGTAAAGCGCTAACGTTTTATCATCTGGTAAACACGGTTTGTCAGTCTTTTTAGCGAATCATCATGTACCATCTCACATTTTTCCTTGTTTTGGCTGAGTTCGTTTAATATAGCTGCTAATTTTGTTTTTTTAGACTCTTTTAATTTGGCACATAAAGCATAAACTAATTCCTCCTCTGTGTGATCTAGAAGTGTTAGAGAACGCCTTTTCTTCTGTTTATCAGATATATCAACAAATGGTTTTTTACTTGTACCATAACTTAATTGATGAGTATCCACTTGCGTTTCGAAATTTGCAATTACTTCCTCGGCAACTTTAAAAATGCTGCTTAAATCGATATTTTGACTTTTTGGTCAAACTATTTGGGATTGTAACCAGTCCGAATTTTTGTTAAGAAAGGTCTTTTGAGCTCTACTGGAAGCAGACCATCTTTTTGAGATATTACTTGAAAAATTACGACAAAATAATTTAATATTACTCAAATCTTCGGAAGACAATTCAACACCAATACGTTCAATAAGGGCATTAAATAAAAAATCGACATTTTTAAAACCACCTCCTGATTTAAGAACAACGTATAAGTCTAAGTTGGTGACAAATGCGGACATATTATAATTTTAAGGAAAATTGAAAACAAATTAGAATCAAAGATATCAAAGACAAAGTGACTTTGATTTTAACAAAAAAAAATACGAAAACAAATTCGACGAAAGAAAGACAAAAATTATTTGATTTTAAAATCCAAAGATTCAAAATACAACAATAACAAAACAAACAAACAACAAGCATTTCTTCAAGCGCACAGAAAAAATAAGGACACGTCTTATCGCAACCACATTTAGTTGTACACTGAGTGAGGTGTACGCGCGCGATTCGTGACCGTATTACGTTACGTCATGAGAGGCGGCCATCTTGTTATCCCGGCAAACTCGCGTCGAAGCTCCATTTTGCTGGCCAGCGGACCTATTGCGATATGAGTAAGGCTATGATCAAAAAAAAGCGAACAATTAACATTAAAAAAAAAATTTATGTTCTGTCACTATTATCTCGAAAGTACGCAGAGATAAGCAATAAGTTTCTTCGAGCCAAATACTCAGAATTATTAGTTTTCTAACATATGTGAATGCCATCTCGACATCGCTTAAGGTTTTTGAGAAATTGAGTAAAATGTAATCACTCCCATACAAAAAAAAAAGAAATATTTTTTATAGAGAAAAGTATTTGAAGTAGGACAATAATATTTTTTTGCCTTATCTGTTATCATTATATCAACAATAAAAAAAAATATCAGCGGTCTACTATCAATGTCCACTTTTTTTTAATTTGGGACCAGTGTGTGGCGTCCTCGCTGGTCCATTTCTATCAAACCACTAGTACTATCTAGTTTTTCTAAAGCAGTGTAGACTAATTGCTCACTGATTATTCAAAAAAGTTTTCTTACAAACAATCATAAATTGGTCTTCACCACCTCTGTTCACTTTCAGTCTATAAATTAACGTAAAATTACGCCTTGATGGTGTATCAGTAAAAACCCTACGTTTTTTTTGTTTCAGCACCAAGTAAGCTACAAAAGCCCATTGCTTTTCCCTGTTACCTAAATTCCAGAATTGATTAAAAATATAAATTCTTTCATCGCTACTAATTTTCGACGAACATTTTTGTCTACAATTCTCCAGACACATCGGTTTTAATGATTTTGCAAGCCTAGTGGTACCATCGCGACTCTTATATTCTTTGCCTAAATTTCTTAGCTTCTTTCTCTTATTATCAATCCAATCTGCAACATGTCGACGTCTAATATTACCTACATCCTTTCGAGAAATCTTTTTTCGTTTTCTAGAACAACTTGGCGTCGATTCGGAAAATGAAGAAAACGGGGTGTTCGCCTGGGGTGTAGATAGTAGATCGGTAGTGGATGAAATGACTGAATGCGGTTCTTGTATAGCATTCTCAATATACCAAGGGCAGAAGTAGTTACTACAATCGTAGTCTAAATGGTTTGTAGCACACTCTGGGGATGGAATGGGTGTGTTATTTTCATTGGACCGGTTACTATTATCCTCGATTGATTCTAAAAATAATAAATTGTTAAGTTAATATTGTGTACCTATTGAATCATATAATTTATGATATGAATTTCATGTTTATATACCTACCAGGAAATTGAGATGGTTCCCCTTCTTTTGTCCCATTCTCTTCCATATCAGTAATTTTGAGTGCATCTTCCGAATTTATATCAAAATTTAAAATGATTTCCGATTCCAAACCTAAAAAAAAAAAAAATAATGTTGCCAAATTATTTATCACAATATAGGAGTGCATAAATAGGTAACAAGAAACAGTTTTTTTTTTAATAAGTACTTCTTGGCGATTTTTAGGTACCCACCTTGACGGATGTTATCGTCACCTTCATCTGAATCCGACAATAAATTCATCATTCGGTCAATAGCATCCATATCTGCATCCACTGGCATAGGTGATTCTGTAAAAATAAAATGTAATTTGTTAAATTTGAAGATTTATTAACACGTATAGTGTGGTAAGTTACATAATTTAACGAAGTAATCTATAGGAAGTAGTACATACGACAAAAAAACAATTTAAAACGCTAACGTAAAACATGGTATGTGCATGTTCCGACATAATTTTTAATTCGGTTCCGGTGTAAATGATCTTATCTAATGCATACGATATTTTTTTAAAGCATTAAAACAACGTAAACTATAGTAAATATAACATACGATACTATACATCGGTAAGGATGAAAATTATTACGTTTATTTAAAAAACACATAATTTACTACAAATAACAATACAGAATAATACATACCTTCATTTCTCTCAGGTTCTTCAATGACAGGCGTTGTTTTAACCATAATATTGTTTTCATAATTTACATTTTCAACGGTTCCTTTTTTTCGTATTGTATCATTTTTTTTGTCTTTTGTTATGAGATCAAGAATAATTTGTGCTCTAGATGACATTTTAACTTATTTCGAGTAGATATAACTTAAGAATTAACGTAAAAACAACTAAAATATAGAAATGCATTCGCCGCGCGACAAGCGTGCCTCTCCCCGCGTATTCTGTCGCTACTACTAGATACGAGGCGCCCGCGCGTGCGGAGCGTCTCCCCGCCCCCCCGCATTGTATCGGTAGTGCAGTATACGATGTTGTACTCGGACAATAGTGGATATACGACATTTTGCAGTCTAATTAAAGAGGCCTTCTATTAGAAATACTAAAGTTTTAATAATTGGAGACGTTAGTCCTCATGTTTAGAAGTATGAAAATGAAGAAAAGTGAAAAATCTAAATTTGTTGATTACGATACTCTACGTAGGAGGTGTCGATATGTTTGATGCTATATCTGATGACTTAAAATCATGCATATATTTCAATGTAGCATCAGGTAGTTCAAAAATATATGTAAGCGTTTTTTTGAAGGGTATGTGTTGACCAGTGACATTTGGCCTTTGACAACACAGCACTACCAGTAATTGTTCGTTCGATCAATAATATATGTATGTCTCGGATGGAATATAATCACCAAAATATTTCATTCTCAAAAATTCACTTGATAGCCCTAAAAATGGATTTGCAAAAGCTTTTAGCATAAGGTCTACAGCTGAGATGTGTGTAACCCGAGGCAGAGTCACCATGAGATAGAGAAAAGGTTCGGGTATGAAATAAGAAGGCTACTGCTTAGATCCCATCGTAAAAGTATAATGATATTCAAACTTACACATTAGTGCATACAAGTACTACATAGCGCTACGTAAACAATAATATAACACGTTCATTTAAAGGAGCATACTTACTAATTAATATTAAAGAATCGTACGTTTTTTCTTTTACGTTAATGTCTAATTGCTACGTTACAAACGGGTTGGTCCTATTTTTATAAACAAAATCTTTTTTGGTATTTTTTATTATTTTCACATTGCATCTTAGGTCTTCTACAACAGTGAATGGACCTTGAAATAAAGGAGTCAATTTTCCTCCAACTTCATTCTTTACCTACCAATATTAAATCATCTTTATGAACTGCTTTCAAATTTTTATCATAATAATTAGTTTTACGATTACATTTACTTAAAATTAAATTATTTCTATTGTCTTTACTAGCTAACTGAAGTTTATACCTAAGGTTACTACAGTAATTTTCAGGATTATATTATGGATCAACTTCATTACATAACCTTGATGGTACATTACAAGGTCTGGCAAAAACAAGCTTGTTTTTGCCAGACACGGCAACTAAATACCAGCCGTTTGAGCTCAAACGGCTGGTATTTAGTTGCCGTGTGTACGGTTGTACTATAACTAAAACACCAATATGATAACCAGTGTGACCATGATTGTGGAATGTTTTGACACTGACTAAGGAACGCTCCTAGATTTTTATGTGAGTTTTCTAATGAACCGACTGATTGATGGTGATATGCTGTTGATGATATTTTTTTGATGTCTAAAAGTTTACAAACCTGTTCCATTGTTGACGACATAAATTCAGCACCTCGATCAGTTGCTAATGTTTTTCGTAAACCAAATCTTAAAATAAAATTATGTGCTAAGGCTTTACTTACAGTTACGGTGGCCTTTGCTCTAAGTGGATATGCCTCGACAAACTTACTGAGCTCACATTGAAGACTCAGAATGTAAGTACACATTACCTTCATAATCTTGAGGTAGAGGACCTACAATATTCAAAAATATTTTTTTCAAATGCATACGACGCTGTGGTAGTTATGCACATGGGTTCCTTAACGTATTTACCGTGTTTCATCTTTTGACATTTATCCCATGTTTTTACGAAATCTTTAACGTCTTTTTCGAGACCTGGCTAGTAAAATTGTCTTTTAATGTTGTTTATCATTCTGCGCATACCAGCATGACGACTGGTTGGCAGTAAATGAAAATCGTGTAAAATAAATTTAATATCTTCGTCTTTAGTAATTCTTGTAATTCCTTTTAGTACATGTACTCGTGGTACGGACCAAGTTTTTATTAATTCGATTTCTTTACACAACTCTTTTAGAAAGTTAGTATTATTTTTATCCTTTATTATACATATCCCTTTGATATTTAATTTCTTACAATTGTTGCTCAACTTGGACACAAATTTGGCTCGCGTTAAAAGTGTCTTAAAATTGAGATTTGTGTATAAAGTCTTCTTATTTTCTTCATAAGCAAAACACTCCTCTTGGTATGATATCCTATTATTTTTTACTAACTTTTTAAGTGTGCGTCAGGATTGCTCCGCCAAGTTATCAAATCAGAAAATGGTTTCAGCCAAAAATTTGTCGATATTTGTCAAAATCGAAAGAAACAAACCCCGTATTTGTCAAAGCAGAAATAAAGAAGTTATAAGCGTTTTAAGTTGGCCGCGCAATCCTGACGTCAAGGACTGCGCGGCCACGGAGATCTCAGCAACTACTTGGGATAGAGAAATAATTCCTTTTGTCAACTCAAGTCTGTATTTGTCAAGATTTGTCGAAAAATGAATCAAAGCTCTATATCAATATTATAATTAAATATTCGCCTTGAAAGTCATGGCCGCGCAGTCCTTGATTTGCTATTTTGTTTTTAGTATTTTTTTTATTAAAATTGAAGACTTCATATAGTATAGGAGTTAAAAGGAGAAAGGTCTTAATTTGTCGAAACTGACAAAAGCTTTAAAATACGACTAAAGTGTAATTAAACAGACGAAATCAATTTAAAACACAAAACTCGTGGCCGCGCAGTCCTGACGTTACTTTAAACCATGATATCTCAATAACTATAGTAGCTAGGATTTTGCTGTAGACGTCCATATAATCCTTATATTAACCCCATTAAAATGACATATCCTTTTACCCTCAACACTGTTTGGGACGCGAGTAATCTCAAGAATTATGTTACCCCATACAATGTTCTAGTAGAGTGACCATAATTTCGATTTGTTTTTAATCTTTATCAAACTGGCTATGACAGCACAGTTCAAGGGCATTCTGTTCTGTTAGTCAAAAACTTAAATAAAATACTAAATAAGACGAAATAAAAAACTTGTTTAATATTTGAATATTTTTATTCATTGCACAAATATAAAGATTTCAAAAATCAACAAAATCATTATTCTTCAACTTTAAATGTTTTTCATCGGCTCTTACACCTCTACTAAAACATAAGTTAAAAAATGGATATATACAGAATCGTTTGTACTCTCTTCTAATTTACTCTTGTTATCGTCGTAACAAAGCATTCCGCTATTTCTTATAATATGACACTTATAATGCCCTATTGTTCCAAGTATTGGAGGAACATATTCTACGGCACCTAATAATTTATAAATGTTTTGTTTAATTATTATACTTTTAGGTACCTCATGTAAAAACACCATTTGCGTGCCATTTAAATCGAATGTAACAATTTTTGACAAGGTATAATGAAATAGAACTACTTCATTGCATTTTCTGCATTGCTTGTTTTCCCAATCATGAATAATAATAGAATCTTCCAAGTTACTGATGGTGAAAATATTAATTATATCTAAATTTAACGGTATAAACACATGTTTTCTTCTTGATGGGGTAGAATTTATGCATGCACTATTTGAACAGTTACTTACAGAAGAAGCACTAAAAATAATATCATTTAAGACGTGCTCATAAATAAATGCAGCGTTACATTCACAATCATAATGATTGTTTTTGAAATGTATCGAAGCAATTCTTATTCTTAATTTGTTTGCTTCTTCACTGTTATTATCAGAGTTACAGAGGATTTGTAAAAACGCTGTTATATCCCTATTTCTGCAATTATTGTCAAATAAATCGCGTATGCATGAATACTCTTTAAATCCGTGGGCCAATAAAAAAAATACGGAATCAAATGCACAAGTGTTTGTTAATTTAATATTTTTTTCAGATATATCTTGTACAGTAAAATTACTATTTTTTAAAAACATTATATTTACAGGTTTATTTGCAGAATCATCTTTAGGAACACCTTCGCCTCTCCAGTTTTCAACATACGTAGGAATTACTGAGAATACCGAATCATTTAAAAACGTTTTGGTTACACTAGGTTTTTCTTTTTTGCAGCATTTGTTTTCAAATGGTAACATTTTTCGCTTCCTAGTCTTACCTCGTTTTCTTTTAATGTTTTTCTCCTTTTTGTCTACAATGTCGGCGAAATTATTTAAACAATTTAAAGCAATTTTTATTTCACCTAATAAATAATCATAATGCATATTTAAATATTCATCAATGTTATATTTCTTCGACCTTGTTGTGAATAACAAATTTTTCATAGTTTTAAAATAGCTCTCTATAGCTGAAGATGTTGGTACTTTGTTTTGTGATTTATATAATGGGCACATAATATTACTCCAGAGGGGTAACTTTAGGAGTAACCGTTTGAGCGTTGTTATTAAATGAGGCATGTAGAAAGAGTTTTGTGATTCTGACGAACTTTTTGTTTTATCTAGGCTTTTTTCCCTCTCAACAATTTCATCAAACCATGAGAGCAAACCGTCATCATCGTCGAGGATTATGTTTTCGTGAATATTTTCCTTCTCATCGGTGTCTTCATTAGGTTCCGTATATGTAGTATTACCTAAGGTGCAACTTATTTTCTGAATATAAACAGAAACAGGGTTTTCTGGGTTATCGTATTCGGTTAGACATAGTCTTACAACATCAGTAATGAGAGTTTTAATTTGCTGAAACGATTCACATTATTTCATATACAAAATGCAACGAACGTATAACATTTTAACATTTATATCCCTATTTTCAAAGCAACGTAAATTATAAATTGTTTTGATAAAATGACTTGTATCTAGCCTAATAAATACTTCAGGTAATGCATAATTGCGGCCACTTAAGACTAAAACAGATCGTTTAACATAATCTTTTATACTGCTAAACGTAGTAAATGCTGAAACATTAGCTGCAATTAATGCTGATGAGTCATCGGTAATAATTTCATGTGGCGGGCTCCTTACTTGAATTAACCATTTTTTTAACCACGCTGCAATTGAATCTTTATTGTGAGAATCGGTAACCATTTGAAAAATTGGAGTAGATTTAATTGAATCCGAAGCAATCATGCCAATATATACAAATAGTCGTTTTGTTAGTGTAGTTCCATCGGGAAGCTTTATAGCCTGAAAAAAAGATCCAGTTGCATCTACAGTAATGGTCACTTTAGAAAAACTATTACAATAGTTAGTATAGTACTCTATTTGCTGATCAGACCAATAATATAAATGAAAACACGGTATCAATGTCACTTCACGGATAAAGTTCTGTACCTCTTGAGTCATCATGAGTATACTTAAAATTGGGTGAGCATGAAGTCTCTTGCTTTGTCGTTTCTCATACTTGATCTGGCGGAGAGCTGCTAAACTTGGCAGCACTGGTGGGCAAACTTGATTTGGGTCTTTAATTAATTTGGCCGCAAGTTCTTTTTGTACGACTACGGCAGGCTTATACTGTAGAATTTTTGCTAATTTACCTCTTTTGTATGGAGTTAATTTTGATTTTTTTTTAGGATTGTGTGGTACATTCTCTTCCTTACAAGTAAGTATATCGCATGTAAATCTTACAGTTTTTTCAGAAATTGCTTCGGTTTTTATTATTGTTTCTCTTTGACATTGTGAGCACTTTCCAAATAACGAAATGTTATTTTCACCGTCAACTTTCTTATTTTTAAAGTTCCAAGTACATGGTAGCTTAGATAACTCCCAGAGCTTTTCTCTCAAAAAAGTCGCCCACTTAAACTTTGGCAGACTCCTGTATTTTTGGTGTGTCGATGAGGTCCTTATATCTCTTCTAGCATAATGTACCATCACGGGTTGAATTTTTTTCCATTCATGCTCGTCCATTGTAAAACTAAATGTTTTCACCTTGTCTTGATATGTCAGCGATAATGAAGCCACACTATGACGCGACGGTGAAGAAGATGAACTACTCTGAACTCGGGGTGAATAAAGGTTATCATCTTCATCATTTTGAAAATACTCGTCGTAGTGCCTTTTCAATGCTTTGTAGATTGCATAAGGAGCTATCGTATTATCTAACTCATTAGATATTGTTTTAAATACTGGATCATTATATTTAATACTGCGATTTC
This sequence comes from Xestia xanthographa, assembly GCA_905147715.2. NCBI lineage: Eukaryota > Metazoa > Arthropoda > Insecta > Lepidoptera > Noctuidae > Xestia > Xestia xanthographa. The sequence continues at coordinate 6,777,147 of LR990643.1, forward strand.
TGCATACATCTCCGTACTTAAGAAATATTTTTTTTAATTTTTCACTATTGACTTTTCCTTTGCGACCCGCTTTTATCTGAAAATTAAATTAAAAAGTATATTTTTAAATATCTATTTATTTATAACTGCTTTTTAATAATTTGAGATTACCAGGAGTTAAAAGTTGCGTCTGGTTTAGGCAAAACCTTAAACGCTCTATTTAGTTTTTAAATAGAGAGCCTGGGAAAGGTTTACCTTACCCAGGCTTTATTTATTATTATTAATTATATAAAACACAATAAATTCCATCCTTGTTCATTAAGGCCTAATTTGTTAGGACTTTATTCCGATCTACTTTTTAACTAGGTACCTATGTAAAAGTACTGACTACAGCAAAACTGGTAAAAGTTTTAACATGGTATGGTGGTAGATAACACAAAATAAATATCGTTAACAAATTTAATTCAAAAATAAATAACTCACCATATTGATTAATATCACGTAATTATTTATATCACGTTTAAATATACACTAAGTCTCTCACTGAATACACACTTATGTCCTTTTTATCGGAATATCACTGTCGGATCCACAACGTACAGCAGTAACAGTCCGTTGAGATATAATACTGGTATCGTGACGATTCGACGCGAGCGCGGTGGTCCGCTGACCAGCAGTTGTGCGAATGAAAAGCAATATTAGAAAGAGAGCGCAATAGGCAAACTCGCGTCGATGCTCCTGTAGTGCGGCCGAAGAGACCAACTTAGAATAATGTTAAAATAGTAATTTTACTGATTTATCTGTAAAAAATATTAAATTTACTCGTGCATTTGATTCAGTGTTTTTTTTTACTGACCCTGGGAATAAAGAGTATTTATGTATACTCAATTTATTTGACAATAATCACAGAAATAACGATATAACAGCGTTATATTAACAGTGAAGAATCAAACAGATTAAGAATAAGAATTGCTTCGATATATTTTAAAATATATCATTATAATTGTGAATGTAACGCTGCATTTATTCTTGAGCACGTCTTAAATGATATTTTTTTTTAGTGCTTCTACTGTAAGTAATTGTTAAAATAGTGTATATCTATTTATAACGTTATTTTAGATATAATTAACATTTCCACGAGCAGTAACTTGCAAGATTCTATTAATATAATTCTGTACATTTTGTTTATAATGTATAAGAATATCTAAATATTAAAAAAGTTTTTTATCAGTTAACAATAGAAACCAGAACAGAAATGCGCTTAGACTGTATTGTCTTGAACTTATGGTCTTGAAATTATGGTCACTCTACTAGAACATTGTATGGGGTAACATAATTCTTGAGATTACTCGCGTCCCAAACAGTGTTGAGGGTAAAAGGATATGTCATTTTAATGGGGTTAATATAAGGATTATATGGAAGTCTACAGCAAAATCCTAGCTACTATAGTTATTGAGATATCATGGTTTAAAGTAACGTCAGGACTGCGCGGCCACGAGTTTTGTGTTTTAAATTGATTTCGTCTGTTTAATTACACTTTAGTCGTATTTTAAAGCTTTTGTCAGTTTCGACAAATTAAGACCTTTCTCCTTTTAACTCCTATACTATATGAAGTCTTCAATTTTAATAAAAAAAATACTAAAAACAAAATAGCAAATCAAGGACTGCGCGGCCATGACTTTCAAGGCGAATATTTAATTATAATATTGATATAGAGCTTTGATTCATTTTTCGACAAATCTTGACAAATACAGACTTGAGTTGACAAAAGGAATTATTTCTCTATCCCAAGTAGTTGCTGAGATCTCCGTGGCCGCGCAGTCCTTGACGTCAGGATTGCGCGGCCAACTTAAAACGCTTATAACTTCTTTATTTCTGCTTTGACAAATACGGGGTTTGTTTCTTTCGATTTTGACAAATATCGACAAATTTTTGGCTGAAACCATTTTCTGATTTGATAACTTGGCGGAGCAATCCTGACGCACACACTTTTTAATTCATCTCCATCCATCATCATCTGCCTAGCCTTTTCCCAACTTTGTTGGGGTCGGCTTCCAGTCTAACCGGATGCAGCTGAATACCAGTATTTTACATGGAGCGACTGCCTATCTGACCTCCACAACCCAGTTAGTACTGGGTAATACGATACCCCTTGGTCAGACTGGTTGTCAGACTTTTTGGGCCTCTGACTACCTAACGACTGTCAAAGATCTACAAATGACAGCCGGGACCAACGGCTTAACGTGCTTTCCGAGGCACGGAGGAAACTCGGTATGTAATGGGCGGTCACCCATCCACAGACCAACCTAGGCAAGCACGGCTTAACCTAACGATCGACCCGAGCGGCTGTTATTATTTAGCCACGAGCTCCTCCGAAAACGAATTCATCTCCATCCATTAACCTCATTTTGACGGAGTCGTTAGGTTTCTCAAATATTTCCGCAACTCTTGTGTCGTCGGATCTACTAAACAAATCTGTACTTTCTACACTTCCGCGTGTTACTGCTGAACTTGTACCGATCGTGTCAACTCGTAAAATAACGTGCTCCGCGTAAGAAAAACTATTCTTCTATTAAGAAGTGGTCTTTCAATGATTTTCTACTACAATCCCTCCAAGACACGAACAATAACATTGACCAACACTGTGGAAATAAAAGTGAAGTGAGTTATAGCTGGATTTAGGACGACTATACACGCCGCCTGGCCCATGAGGTGCGCAAGGCAGTGGCCGGGAGTTCGCCGGTAAAATTTTCAAATTCACACCCACTAACTCCTACACTTAATTGTTTGGTCCATCCAGCCGGATTTGAGTGCTTGGTGCGGGGTTAATTTCCCTAGTGTTCTTAATTCTAAACTTCATAGTTCATTTTGCGTCGTTACACGTCCAAAATGGCGGAAATAGTTCAACAAGATATTTTTGAACGCGAGATCATTCTTGATGGTCTCCAACGTACATTACAGTTCATAGATTCAGACGAACAACAGTTTAGGTCACGCTCAAAAGAGTTAACTTCGCAACAAAGAAAGTTCTTCAAACTTCAGGCAAAAATAGAAAAAGTTTTGATGGAGTCCAATACTTTCGACATGGAGGAACAACTACAGATTCGTAACAATTTTAATGAATGTTATTACGCAATTAGTGTTCATATAGACAAACTTAAAGAAGAGGAGAATGTGTTAAATCTCCTAATTGATTTTGTGATGATTTGGGTAGCACAGCTGTGAGTAGTTCAGATGTGGGTAGTGGATATATGGGTTGTGAGATATAAGGAGATAAGATTGTGATGGCTGAGAGTCTGGGTGTGATTTGGACTGACCGTAGTGGAGATGGCCATGGATACGGTGGATTAGGCAGAAACATGACGATTCAAAGTTGCATTCAGCCTAATCGAAACTCGCAATCAAACTAAGTTTAGAAAAAAAGGTTAATTGTCATTGGTTAAAATTGTGGCATCAGCTGTGTGTATATTTGTAGGAGGGGACAATAAAGTTTTTAAATCGTTCGTAGTTTTTCATTTCGTTCTTAATATTACATCATATTCGTAATCTTCACAATTTTCAGTCCCAATTATGCACGCCACAGTGTGCACCTACCGCACTAATACTAAAAACCGAACGCGGCACATCACTTTCTACGGGGGCGAATTATCTGGCAACACTGCGCACCGCCCGTCATTATTATGATTCGACAACATCCGGCGCATGCCTGGAGTCCAACCAACTTGTAAAAAACACTGCTTGTAAATGCAGGATTATAATGAATAAAGGTTGATAAAAGAAAAGTACTTTCATGTAATCCCCTTCACCAATAAAAGATAAGTTGCTGAAGACAGCCGTTTTAAGATGGATTTCTAGGCTGCTTGAAGTGAAATTGTGGGTAAAACTGCCTGTAATGATTGGTTCATTGGTTTGTCTGCCGGTGGGGAGCGCATGGTTAGTGGCATTAAATTCAGCTAGAGTTGGGGTGTTGAGGCTGCCGGTACTGTGGTCGGCATTAGCGAGGATGCGTTTGTTGGCATGACAACGAGTTGAGATATGACTGGTAATAATTTGGGTTCTGAACCTTCTGTTTTCTCCATTTTCAGCGAAGTATCACTTGCATTATCAAAACTATCCAACATTTCTTGTGTCAAATCATCTAATTGATTTTGTGATGATTTGGGTAGCACAGCCACATCTGATGTGGATAGTGGATATATGGGTTGTGGGATTTAAGGAGATAAAGTTGTGATTGTGATGGCTGAGGGTCTGAGTGTGACTTGGACTGACCGTAGTGTAGGTGGATATGGATACGGTGGATTAGGCGGTAATAATTTCATCGTCACTTCTCTATAAAGTGTGGTGTACGACCGTGTCCATGTCTCCGGAATCGCTGATGGGGAATGTTTTGAGTTTTTATTTTCATCATAGCGATTAAAAGTTGCATTCAGCCTCATCGACACTCGCAATCAAATTTTGTTTAGAAAAAAAAGTTGTAACTGTCATTGGTTAAAATTGTGGTAACAGCAGTATGTATATTTGTGGGAGGGGCCAATAACCAATAACGTTTTTAAATCGTTATTCGTAGTTTTTCATTTCGTTCTCAATATTACATAATATTCGTCTTCTTCAAAATTTTCAGTCCCAATAGAAGATAAGTTGCTGAGGACAGCCGTTTTAAGACCAGCTGCAAACGGTCTAGCAGTGGCAGTTTATTTTCTGAATTTTCATCATTTCAGTATCCATTGTTAGCCGAGCCTCGTCGCTTGTATCACTTGCCGAAGAGATATTGGAAATCTGGTAGTATGTTGAAATGCGCCGAGAGTTTGTGGGTGTTGATACTGCCGGCAGTAACTCTGTAGATGATGAGGGTGCGGTCAGTAACCCTTTGGGTGATGTGGCTGCCGATAGTGACCTTTTTTGTGTTGAGACTGCAGTCAGTAAATTTCTAGGCTGCGGGAAGTGAAATTGTGGGTAAAACTGCCTGTAAAGATTCGTTCGTTGGTTTGTCTGCTGGTGAGGAGCGCGTGGTTAGTGGGGTTAAATTCAGATAGAGTTGGCGTGTTGAGGCTGCTGGTACTGTGGTCGGCATTGGCGAGGATGCGTTTGGTGGCATGACAACGAGTTGAGATATGACTGGTAATTATTTGGGTTCTGAACCATCTGTTTTCTCCATTTTCAGCGAAGTATCACTTGCATTATCAAAAATACCCAACATTTCTTGTGTTAAATCATCTAATTGATTTTGTGATGATTTGGGTAGCACAGCCGTGGTAGTTCAGATGTGGGTAGTGGATATATGGGTTGTGAGATATAAGGAGATAAGGTTGTGATTGTGATGGCTGTGGGTCTGGATGTGACTTGGACTGACCGTAGTGGAGATGGACATGGATACGGTGGATTAGGCGGTATTAACTTCATCGTCACTTCTCTATAAAGTGTGGTGTACGACCGTGTCCAAGTTTTCCGGAATCGCTGATGGGGAAAGTTTTGAATTTTTATTTTCATCATGGCGATTAAAAGTTGCATTCAGCCTAATCGACACTCGCAATCAAATTGAGTTCAGAAAAAAAAGGTTGTAATTGACATTGGTTAAAATTGTGAAATTGTGGGTTAAACTGCCTGTAATGATTGGTTCGTTGGTTTGTCTGCCGGTAGGAAGCGCGTGGTTAGTGGGTTTAAATTCAGATAAGAGTTGGGGTGTTGAGGCTGCTGATAGTGTGGTCGGCATTAGCGAGGATGCGTTTGGTGGCATGACTACGAGTTGAGATATGACTGGTAATAATTTGGGTTCTGAACCTTCTGTTTTCTCCATTTTCAGCGAAGTATCACTTGCATTATTAAAAATATCCAATATTTCTTGTGTTAAATCAACTAATTGATTTTGTGATGATTTGGGTAGCACAGCCGTGGTAGTGCAGATGTGGGTAGTGGATATAAATAGTTGCAGTCAGTAAAATTCTAGGCTGCGGGCAGTGAAATTGTGGGTAAAACTGCCTGTAATGATTCGTTCGTTGGTTTGTCTGCTGGTGGGGAGCGCGTGATTAGTGGGATTAAATTCAGATAGAGTTGGGGTGTTGAGGCTGCTGGTAGTGTGGTCGGCATTAGCGAGGATGCGTTTGGTGGCATGACAACGAGTTGAGATATGATTGGTAATAATTTGGGTTCTGAACCATCTGTTTTCTCCATTTTCAGCGAAGTATCACTTGCATTATCAAAAATACCCAACATTTCTTGTGTTAAATCATCTAATTGATTTTGTAATGATTTGGGTAGCACAGCCACATTCTGATGTGGATAGTGGATATATGGGTTGTGGGATTTACGGAGATAAAGTTGTGATTGTGATGGCTGAGGGTCTGGGTGTGACTTGGACTGAGCGTAGTGGAGATGGACATGGATACGGTGGATTAGGCGGTAATAATTTCATCGTCACTTCTCTATAAAGTGTGGTGTACGACCGTGTCCATGTCTCCGGAATCGCTGATGGGGAACGTTTTGAGTTTTTATTTTCATCATAGCGATTAAAAGTTGCATTCAGCCTCATCGACACTCGCAATCAAATTTAGTTTAGAAAAAAAGGTTGTAACTGTCATTGGTTTTAATTGTGGTAACAGCAGTGTGTATATTTGTGGGAGGGGCCAACAACGTTTTTAAATCGTTGTTCGTAGTTTTTCATTTCGTTCTCAATATTACATAATATTCGTCTTCACAATTTTCAGGCCCAATAGAAGATAAGTTGCTGAGGACAGCCGTTTTAAGACCAGCTGCAAACGGTCTAGCAGTGGCTGTTTATTTTCTCAATTTTCATCATTTCAGTATCCATTGTTAGCCGAGCCTCGTCGCTTGTATCACTTGCCGAAGAGACATTGGAAATCTGGTAGTATGCGTAGAGTAGAGTTGGGGTGTTGAGGCTGCTGGTAGTGTGGTCGGCATTGGCGAGGATGCGTTAGGTGGCATGACTGTTGTAACATCACTAATTAGTTAGTTATTAGTGTGTTCACCACTAGATATAATATCTATGGCTCCGGTTTATACCTGTCACTCAAGCACTGCTATGTCGGATCCCGTCTGTGATACTCCTACTAAACTGTCTTTGTATATAATGTGTTCCTCGTCTTAATAAACCAAGTCTACTCAACGGTGTCTTTAATTCCAACAAACATAACATGGTGTCAGAAGTCGTCTGGAAGAAATAAACAAGATCGGTCCAGAAAATGCCAAATCCAGCCACGAGTGCCGTCGTCGCCGACAATGATGGTGGGCATGACCAAAGCCTACGCACGCATTTGAAACAACTCCATATTTCGTCGGATCCAGCAAACAATAATGCGGAGGCGTGGAAGAGATGGTGGCAGCAGCTGGAATTATATTTGCTAACCACAGGCCTAGACAAGTCAAGCGAGAAGCGGAAAATTGCGATTCTACTGCATTTAATTGGAGAACGTGGTCTCAATATATTTAACCTCAAAATTGATGGGAGCACACTCAACGAGCTCAAGTCCAAATTCGACAAATTCTTCGAGCCATGAAGAAATATGACGATGTGTAACCTATTATTCACACGTAGGCAGGAAAAATCCGAAAACATCGACGAATTCCTCACGGATTTGGAAAATAAAAGCAGAGAATGTGAGTTTGGCACGCTCAGGGAGTCGCTAATTAAAGATATTTTTATAGCAAACCTCAATATAGATTTGTCACATGTACGTCAGAGGTTACTGCAAGAACTTGATTTGACATATCAGAGAATGCAAGAGCTGGCGAGGACACTCATAATCGCTCAGCAAGATGCTGAAAAAATCGTCTAAGGTACCAGTGTCGCCAGTGAAAACGTCATGCATCTCAGTCGGAGGAGCCGTAGTCGACAAGATGGTCAACAGCGAGGTTCCAGTCGCAGGTCAGCGTCGAGCAATCGCCAGTCAGCTTCGAGCAGTCGGAAGTCAGCATCAGCATCAAACAGCGACCACAACAGCAACTCGAAGACATGCAGCCGCTGTGGGCAGTCTCATCGCTACAAATGCCCAGCTGAAGGCGTTCAATGCAGGTCATGTAAATCTTTTGGTCATTTTGCTAAATATTGTCTCAAGAATAAAAAAGTTAGTCAGTTGCAATCGTTAAATTCAGACAATAGTAGTCAAGAATATTTGTTGGCATGTTGAACAGTCAATTAAAGTCGAGTAAAAGTCATTCAAAAAAGTATGTGGATCATACTGCACATAGTAGTCAGTCAAATTGTCAGAACACACACAGTCAGTCACAGTCACAAAGTCAGAACAAAAGCACACAGACAGAACAGTCACCGTCACAATGGTCAAATACAGACCAGTCGCAGCCAAGTTACTCACATCCCAATGATGAGAACAGTGGCAAGTCGGAGAAATCCAATAGTCAACATCTCAGTAATGAGAAAAGTCACACATCTGAGAGATCCATTGTCCAGTCAAATAGTCAACGTCCCCAATCATATTATTTCAATGATGAACACAGTCACATCATATCTGAGAGATTCACTGTCCAGTCAAATAGTCAAAATAAAAAATGTCAGAGTCCATATTTACATCTCAATGATGAAAATGGTCACAAGTCTGATTACACTACAGCACACAATGTCATCAGCATAAAAACAGTAGTGGGTATTCACAGTCATACAAAGGATCATTATTTTGACGACCCGATTGGCGCAGCGGTAGTGAGGCTGCCTTACGTTCTTAGGGTCCCGGGTTCGAATCCCGGTCGGAGCAAATGTTTGTGTGATGAGCATGGACATTTGTTTCCGAGTCATGGATGTTTATATGTATAATAAGTATGTAGTATATCAACTATCTGGTGTCCACGACACAAGCCTCGTTGCTTAGTGTGGCACTAGATGGCGCTGTGTGTAATGTCCAGCAATATTTATTTATTTATTTATTAGTCAGTCACTCAGATAACAGTCATAAAGTAAATAATGTCAACACTTTGGAAAGTAATCATTCAAAACAGTCATGGGAAATTAACTTATCAGTAGGAAATAAACAAATTAAATGCATCATAGACTCTGGTGCAGATGTCAACATAATGTCAAAACAAACATTTTATAACCTGTCAAAAGTGTCACTTGTCAAATGTCAAATAAATGTCACAGGATTTGGTAGAAAATCCATTCCGATTTTAGGCAAAGTAAACATAAATTGCAAATTGAGTATAAATAGTAATAACGTCGTCGAATCTATAATGTTTTTAGTAGCAGATTTAGATTGTCCAAATGTTCTTGGTCTACCAACATGTGAAAGGTTAGGAATAATAAAACGTGTCTTTTCAGTATCAAAACAAGATTTTCGTAAACAAATTCTTACACAATATAATGATGTCTTTCAGGGACTTGGATGTCTACCTCCAGTCTGTCATCTTAAACTCAAGCCAGATGCAGTACCATGTGTCGATCCGCCCAGGAAAGTTCCATTTGCGTTACAAGAGAGATTACACGAGGAGTTGGATCGCATGATGGAGATGCAAGTTATTGAGAAGGTTAAAAAACCTACAGAGTGGGTTAACTCAGTCGTCATAACCGTAAAAAGTTCAGGTCAGTTAAGAATTTGTCTAGATCCAAGAAATTTGAATAAAAACATAATGAGAGAATTCTATCCAATTAAGTCAATTGATGAGATTAGGTTTCAGCTCGAAGGGGCTGTATGTTTTTCTCATTTAGATGCATTTTCGGGTTTTTGGATGCTACGTCTGGATGAATACAGTTCTGAATTATGTACCTTTCAAACACCATTTGGTAGATATAAGTATTTAAGATTACCATATGGCATAAATGCCTCGTCTGAAATCTTTCAAAGAGTTATGATGAATCTATTCGGTGATATCGAAGGAGTCTTAATATTCATAGATGATATTTTAATTTATGGACCAAATGAGTCAGTTCACAATGAAAGATTACACAAAGTCATGCAAAGAGCTCGTCAAGTCAATCTAAAATTTAACAAGTCAAAATGTAAATTTTTAGTCACAGAAGTATGTTTTTTGGGTTATGTCTTCAGTAAAGATAGTGCCAGGGCAGATCAAGAAAAAGTCAAAGTCATTGTCAACACCAAAAAATGTCAAAGAGTTACAGAGAATATTAGGTACGATTAATTATTTAGGACCTTTTATTAGTAACTTGTCAGAAAAAACACAAATATTAAGAAATCTTTTGAAAAAAGATTCAGTCTGGACTTGGGATGAGAATCCCAAAAAATGTCTCAAAAAATTGAAAGATGAGATTACAAACTCACCAGTTTTAGCTCATTTTAATCCTAAGATTCCATTAGTCTTGTCAATCGATTCGTCAAAATCAGCGTTAGGTGCAGTCATTTTACAGAAAAACAAACCTATCGCATATTCAAAATCATATTCGCATATTCAAAATCATATTCAAAACCTTTAACTGAAACCCAGGAAAGATACGCGCAGATAGAAAAAGAGCTACTAGCAATTCAATTTGGTTGTGAAAAATTTCACCAATATATATATGGTAATAGGGTCACAGTTCATACTGATCACAAGCCATTAGTCTATTTATTTAAAAAGCCATTGCATGATGTCCCCGCTAGATTTCAGCGTATGATGTTAACTGTACAAAAGTATGATTTAGAAGTAATACATGTACCAGGTAAAGAAATGTTTATATCAGACACTTTGTCAAGAGCAGCTTTGAAAGACTCATTTCTGACTCATTTTCACACCTGAAAATGAGTCAGAAATGTCTTGTCATGTCAATTTAATGTATGCCAATCTAGCAATAACAAAGGAATATAGCACAAAATTGGCACAGGAAACCAAAAATGATGAATCCTTACAATTATTAAAAAAATATTATAATGAAGGATGGCCAAAAAACAAGAACAATGTCAGTTCATTGGTGAAATCATTTTGGAATATTCAAGGTGAAATACATGTAATCAAAGATTTAGTGTTCAAAGGTTCAAAATTAATAGTACCGCAGTCAATGTATAAAGAAATGTTAGAAAAAATACACAAAGGTCACCAAGGTATAAATAAATGTCTGAAATTAGCTAAAGAATCTTTGTATTGGCCAAATATGTCAAGTGAAATCAAGAATTTAGTAGAACAATGTCTTATATGTGCAAAATTCAAACCATGTAATCAAAAGGAACCACTACAAAAATTTTGAAATATGTAAATATCCATGGCAACAAGTCGGTATTGATTTAATGTATTTTAAAAGTTTAGTTTATTTAATTGTCACAGATTATTACTCAAAATACATAGAGATAGCATTATTAAATAAAAACAGTACCTCTCAAAATGTAATTACTCATTTAAAATCTATTTTTGCTCGTCGTGGAATACCATTGTCACTGGTGTCAGATGGTGGACCTCCTTTACAGTCAATTGATTTTAAAAAATTCTTACAAGAATGGGACATAGAACATGTTGTTACTAGCCCATATCATTCACAGTCAAATGGTCAAGCTGAAAGTTCAGTAAAAATAATAAAAAACATGTTAAGGAAATGTAAAGAAAACAAAACAGATCCATATATAGCTTTATTACAGTATAGAAATACACCTAAAAATAATTTGTCATCACCAGCTCAATTGTTAATGTCTAGAAACTTGAGAGATAATATTCCAGTGTCATATAAGAAATTAAGGCCAAAAGTAGTAACATTTCAGGATTATAAAGAGTCAGTCAAGAAAAATGATGAAAACAAATCTAGAAATTATGATAGAAATACTAAGTCTATGTCAATGCTACATCACAATGACCATGTTTATTTTAAAAGAAATCCTAAAAGTAACTGGGAACAAGCTATTGTCAAACAAAGAATGATGAACAATAGGTCGTACGTTGTTGAGGATGTCAATGGTGTACAGTATAGGAGAAATAGAATACACTTAAGACATAAGTATTCACATAACTATGCAAACCCTCCTATGCAATCCAACTCGTCACAGGGGAGAGAGGAAGGTGACAGACAGGAGTCTAGACTTCAAGAATCCTCATCTCAAAAATCCTCAAGCGTAACAACAAGTTGAGATATGACTGGTAATAATTTGGGTTCTGAACCATCTGTTTTCTCCATTTTCAGCGAAGTATCACTTGCATTATCAAAAATACCCAACATTTCTTGTGTTAAAATAATCATTTAATTGATTTTGTGATGATTTGGGTAGCACAGCCGCGGTAGTTTAGATGTGGGTAGTGGATATATGGGTTGTGGGATATAAGGAGATAAGGTTGTGATTGTGATGGCTGAAGGTCTGGATGTGACTTAGACTGACCGTAGTGGAGATGGACATGGATACGGTGGATTAGGCGGTAATAACTTCATCGTCACTTCTCTATAAAGTGTGGTGTACGACCGTGTCCAAGTTTTCCGGAATCGCTGATGGGGAAAGTTTTGAATTTTTATTTTCATCATGGCGATTAAAAGTTGCATTCAGCCTAATCGACACTCGCAATCAAATTGAGTTCAGAAAAAAAAGGTTGTAATTGACATTGGTTAAAATTGTGAAATTGTGGGTTAAACTGCCTGTAATGATTGGTTCGTTGGTTTGTCTGCCGGTAGGAAGCGCGTGGTTAGTGGGTTTAAATTCAGATAAGAGTTGGGGTGTTGAGGCTGCTGATAGTGTGGTCGGCATTAGCGAGGATGCGTTTGGTGGCATGACTACGAGTTGAGATATGACTGGTAATAATTTGGGTTCTGAACCTTCTGTTTTCTCCATTTTCAGCGAAGTATCACTTGCATTATCGAAACCCAAAACATTTCTTGTGTTAAATCATCTAATTGGTTTTGTGATGATTTGGGTAGCACAGCCGTGGTAGTTCAGATGTGGTTAGTGGATATATGGGTTGTGGGATATAAGGAGATAAGGTTGTGATTGTGATGACTGAGGGTCTGGATGTGACTTGGACTGACCGTAGTGGAGATGGACATGGATACGGTGGATTAGGCGGTAATAACTTCATCGTCACTTCTCTATAAAGTGTGGTGTACGACCGTGTCCAAGTTTTCCGGAATCGCTGATGGGGAAGGTTTTGAATTTTTATTTTCATCATGGCGATTAAAAGTTGCATTCAGCCTAATCGACACTCGCAATCAAATTGAGTTTAGAAAAAAAAGGTTTTTATTGTAATTGGTTAAAATTGTAAAATTGTGTTTAAAACTGCCTGTAATGATTGGTTCGTTGGTTTGTCTGCCGGTGGGGAGCGCATGGTTAGTGGGATTAAATTCAGATAGAGTTGGGGTGTTGAGGCTGCTGGTAGTGTGGTCGGCACTAGCGAGCGAGGATGCGTTTGGTGGCATGACAACGAGTTGAGATATGAATGGTAATAATTTGGATTCTAAACCTTCTGTTTTCTCTATTTTCAGCGAAGTATCACGTGCTTTAAAAAAATATCCAACATTTCTTGTGTTAAATCATCTAATTGATTTTTTGATGATTTGGGTAGCACAGCTGGAGTAGTTCAGATGTGGGTAATGGATAAATGGGTTGTGGGATATAAGGAGATAAGGTTGTGATTGTAATGGCTGAGGGTCTGGGTGTGACCTGGACTGACCGTAGTGGAGATGGACATGGATACGGTGGATTATGCGGTAATAACTTCATCGTCACTTCTCTATACAGTGTGGTATACGACCGTGTCCATGTCTCCGGAATCGCTGATGGGTAACGTTTTAAGTTTTTATTTTCATCATGACGATTTAAAGTTGCATTCAGCCTAATCGACAGTTGTAATTGTAATTGGTTAAAGTTGTGGCATCAGCAATGTGTATATTTCACAGACGTTTATAGAGTGCCAGACCAAACATTAGCTAAAATTTGTGAAGTTATTACACACACATGAGAAAATTGTCTATACAGGGCCGGACTAAGGCTGGTATTAGTATTGTAGGACGTTATATGTACCTACATGTTTTCGAACTTTTATCATTTGCAATATACGTTGATAAGCATTCTCTGTGTCCTTCTGTAACGGTCACAAATTTTAATAGTGTTGCGACGACACACTAACACAGGAGACTGACAGACGCAGTAGCACCTTAAGAGTTATTAGCTGTGTTCTGAATACCTAGTGCCATTTGGGGTTAACGACCTGAAATATTATATTAGTATAGATACGCCTGCGGGAATTACCATCTTTGTCGATTAAAATGTTATTATCGCCTAAAGTATTTCTCACAAGCTTAATCATATGACATGGATCATAAAATACATTAATTCTCGTATTATTTAATGTAAAATATGGCTTCAATGATGCTTAATTCAAATCACACCTCAAACTAGTTGCCATGCTAATATTACTAGCAGCAAAGTTAAACCACAAACAAAATTGTTGATTGTGTAAAGCATTTCTACTGCTATTTTACAAGACTAGCTCGTTGTTCACCAGTCCGACAGCGGTAAACTATCATCTGATACATCAGTGCCTGTATCAATATACCCTTTGTACTTATTTATAGAACCATCCCATACCAATCCTTTCCTTATGGCCATTTCGTCTATGCACAGATTGACATAAATTCTAGACAACTTTTCTAATGTGTCAAATGATTCAGATGTGAATCTTGGTTCCGCATTGACTTTTTTATACCAGCGTGTAAATTGTAACTGGATGAGGCAAAATTGTTTTGAATATTTCTCTTACAAAATTGTATGCCCTAGGCTTCGATCAATAATAGTTCGGCCCTAGGCGAATAAAAATGAAGTTGTAAGGCGAATGACCTTAATTGTGGTGAATATGCTTTTTCAAATGTAAAACCCTTTGCTTTTATTAGATACTGGACAACTAATATTCCAGGTAACAACAAATACTTTCTTTGTTGTTTTGCATTTCTAGTCAACCTAGTCTTAAGTACAAAAGTAATTAAATAATTTTTGCAATCCTTACTTTTAAGAAAACTATCATACATCTCTACTCCTTCAATTATTTTTTCAACCTTCTCATCTTTGTCGTCCATTACCGGCTAAGGTTGCTGCAGTTTTAAAATCAAATGTTTCCATTTTTGCTGTGTACCTCCCTTTCTGAACTAGTCTCTAGTAAACTTTTCATAGCTCTATATTTAATGTATAAGTTTTAATTTTTTCATATAATAACAATATTTTATCTGATAGGCTTTCCTTAATACGTACTGATAAAAAATTAGGACTGTTTTCTTGCTCGCTTGCTAGTTCTAGTATCTGTTTGAACTCCTCATAATATTGTTCTGCTAACTCTATTTCACTGATAGTGTTTTCCCTATATTTTTCTCTCCTTTCACTTCCTAATTTCCTTAAATCTACTTGTAGTTTTTCTAATTTCGTGCAAATATTTTCTAAATGCGATTCCATAGGATTCTTGTAGCAAAGACATTTCTAAGTCATAATTAAAAAAATAATCAATACGGCATTAATGTCAATTTAAAATATTTCTATGCTATAATTAGTATGCTAAGGATATAAAACTAATGTCCATACCTAAGTGCTTAACCTGTATTTTTTCCACTCAATTTTCTTTTCTTATAGAGAAAACGCTTGCACTCCACTTTTTAACACTTTCACTGTACTCACACGTTTTGAAGTCCAATATCGGCTTCTGCGCCTCCTGAAAACATGGTTCCCCCGGCAGCAGTCCTCCTTGCAGAGAGTCTGGACACCATTCGCCTCAGAAATTCGACGTTAATCTGCCGTTGCATCCACTTTTGCTGGTTACTCCTGTACCGGCGCCACATCAGATACAGCACGCCCACAGCTACAGCGGCCAAAATAATACCCAAAAGTATGGTATTTACTTGCAAATTTGTGTGTTGTTCAGATTCCTGGGTTCTCGCATTGTTTTGTCCACTTTAAGCGATTATAATTTCCTTCTCTTCTTGTTTCGAATAAGTTTTTCCCATTGCGGGTTTGTCCTTCGTACATTCGTGAAATTTTATAATTATCAAGTGCTCCCTGCACGCGTTATTGTTCTCCAACCGAAGCTATATTCAAAAGCTTACCCATAGGGCCTCGGCGCCTACGTGTAGGAATGTGCTGACCAGAAAAATAACCCGCGCCCGACACGACACGGCTGGCAGGGATGCCATGAGGTGTGGTTCTAGAGGCGTCAAATGATATGCGTGTGTTCAGTGTTACGTTCCCTTTATTACTAACTCTCTAATAACTAGGTACCACTCTACACCTGGAATATTAGTTAAATAATTATAATCGTGATTTAATGTATTCTTCAATTCTGCAACTTTACCGAGAACTGTGATATCTTTTTTCACAATCGTCTACGTTGTTGTTGTAATAACTTTTTTTTTTTAATATTAATAATCAATTTTCTTCTTAATCCTTGCACTTCATGTTTGTTTGGAAGTATTAGTTCTGTAGAAGGCATATCTGGTGGTATTGAAGGCATCATCATCATTCATCATCATTTCAGCCGAAAGACGTCCACTGCTGGACATAGGCCTCCCCCAAGTGTCGCCACATTGACCGGTCCCGTGCGACTTGCATCCAGCGGATTCCCGCAACCTTCACCAGGTCATCGGTCCGTCTCTAGTGGAAGGCCTTCCAACGCAACGCCTTTCGGTTCGCGGTTTTATTGATGTATCATATTCTAAAAATGTATTTTAAACAATTCAATAGCCTCTTGAAATTTTTGCACTAAAATTCTCTAATCATCAGTCACCACTTCTCTTATACTTTTTTTAGTTAATACCTCCTTCTTCTTTTTTCTTTCTATAAGGAACCGTTTTCATGCACCACTGTAGCCAACACAGAGTTTTTTCATTAAGGTGGAGATTGACTTGTACCGTTTGTTTGTAATGTATCATTCGAGGCAATCTTCTTACAATACGGCGACATAGACTGACTTGTAACGTGTGTTTTTAATGTATCATTCGAACTGTTGGCTCAAGTGTGCTCCATCCAATTTGGATCATAATGTCAGACGTAGAGGTTATGTGTGCTTCATTAATTTTACTAAGTTATTGTTTTCTTGAAAAAGAACAAAACGATATTGGATATCCAATTTGTACCAAACAAGAAACCAAAATGGTGGTACAATTTTCATTAATATTCTTAGGAACCAAGAATTTACTGGTCAATACGGAAATATTGTAAGAATGTTGTCGACAGATTTTGACCGACTCATTAATTTAATTGGACCATTAGTGGGAAAGCCAGATACTCATTCAAGAAAATATTAATAGTATTTTTTGTTTAATACTACGTCATTTGAAAATTCAAATAAGCCGTTTCATTAAATCTTTATTTAGTTAATCAAATCATCAAATTCCTGAAGAAACCCTGCACTTTCTTCACTACTCTCTGACATAGGTGAAGTTAGAGTTGTCTGTAGATGTCGTTGCCGTTGGAATTTGTGAGATTGTCTGGGTTGTAGATGAATAGTCTTGTGAAGTCGAGTAACCATAGTTGGATTGATATTCATATTCTCCCCGGTCAGCATGGAATAAAATATTAGAAATATGATGTTGCACATAAGTTTTGGTCGTTTCGTCTACATTTGACATATTCTACTTATGACATCATATTCTACATTTGACAGATTCTACAATCGACAGATTCTATATTTGACAGATTCTACAATCGACTGATTCTATGTTTGACCGATTCTACAATCGACAGATTCTATGTTTGACAGATTTTGAAAGAGTTATTAATTAACAGGCAACAATCATGTTTTATCAATTTATTTTATGTATTATTTTGTAACATAGTTACATACGTATTTATACAATTACATTGAAAAAAAAAAAAAACAAAAAATTATACTTATTAAAAAAAGTAAGGAAAAAAATAAAAATTACAGGAACAGTTGGATATGAATTATTTTCTTAAAAAAAACGAAAAATGATATTAATTTGTAATTTAAAAAAAGAAAAAAAAATAAAAAAGGAAAAATTTAAACAATCACATTGATAAACAAAACGAAAAGTTATACCTATTTGTAATTACAAAAAAGAGAAAAAGCATGGATAACAAATAAAAATTACAGGAACAGTTGCATATGAATTATTTTCTTAAAAAACTAAAAATTATATTTATTTGTAATTTAAAAAAAAAGAAAGCTTAAAAAAAGAAAAAATAGGAAAGATAAAAAATAAAAATGGTTACAAAAAATTTAAAAGGAAGTAAAAAGAGAAAAAAGTAAACATAAAAAAATTAAATTACAGAAGCAGTTGTGTTTGGTCTGAGTAACATAAGTTTTAAAAAAATCACATTGAAGAAAAAATCGAAAAATTATAAAATTCACAGGAGTACTCCGAGCTATTAATTGATAAATGAGTAGAAACGGGCTTCAGGTTTTTTCAGAATTCAACCCCTAAGAGAGGAGAAATGGCGTGACAAAGTCTAAAAATCAATATGGTTATTGTTTGTATGCTGTATCGGGTCGGGTGTATTACAAAAACAACGATTTTAAGACTTAATGTGACGGACCTGAAATACCATCATCCCCTTTTGGGGTGCGATGGGGTTGCAATGTCTAAAAATCAATATGGGAGCCGATTCCGAGATTGTCTAGGGTGCTGATTACGAATATGGAATTTATTTTGAGATCCAGAAAATGGCGGATTCGACTTCTATACAGGGTTATTGTTTATTTATTGTGATGATTGTGATAACTATGATGGTGATTGTGATAGTCATTGTGATAGTGAACCATCACTATCACAATATAGCACTTTCCTTTTTTATGGCAGCTGGATCTAGGGCTTGATTCAAAAAGTAGTACTTCTAGACACGGCACGTATTGTTAAGAGGTTCCTATCTCAAGAGCACTGACCACCGGCAGTTCGGACCTTGTTCCCAATGCTGGTGGGCAACTGGTGGGTAAAAATAGAAAAGATGTGTGATTAAATAAATAAACGGAAATATTAAAATGTGATTTATTGGTTAAATTTGTGTTTCTGGTTCTCTGTATAAAAGTATTCAGTACAGTGATATTTCGATACAATGAATATGCGATGCGTTGATCGCTCGATCAACAAAAAATCGATATTTTGAACACTCGATGTAGGGAGTGACGATATATTAAATGTTCGATTTATTAACCATTCGATATTATGAACGTTCGAGTATTTAGACGTTCGATTTATAGTTGTCGATTTATAGTTGTCGATCAATTGATATTCGATTATTTGACATTCGATATGGCATAGTACACCCTATGTTAGAATATAAGTTTAATATAATAATATAAACAAAATTTTATTCAAAAAATATAAGGTAAAAGTTTACAGTTTTTCTTAAATCTATATCAAGTTCACCCATGCTTTGAGCCTGAACTAGGTAATCCTGTGTTTCAGGCGATTTGAGGTAACATTAATTGATTAAATAATCATATATCATAATAATATTATTGGTACGAATGTAATGATTAGTTCAGGAAACATTTCTTGCTGAGAAATCTGTAAAATAACAGTCTTTGATGACTGTAACTCTGATAATGTTAAGTAGGATGATTTTTTGTTATTCGGTTTTCTGCAATTAAATATAAATCTTTGTACATATGCTATAATTCTGATTAGTGATGTAAATGATATTTTTTTATGAATTAAATTTGAAATTATATTACTATTGTTTTCATTAAGTGTGTCAGCAGTTGTATGTAAAGATATTTCAGGTAAAGAATGAATTTGTGTATTTGGTGAAACAGGAAATTGTATTTTTGTTTGATTAAGAAAATCAGGACCCGACCACCAAAGAGTGGACGAGCTGATACAATCAGCCTTCACTGCCCTTCACCCCCCGAGATGTGAGATCAGCGGGGTTGCTCTTGGAAGGCACATAACTCCACGTCTGTCCGGTCGTAGGTTCTTGGATTTCACTCACTCTATTGCGAACAAATTGTTCAAGTTGACTTGGCAATGTAGACAGCCATCCGAGCACAATCGTCGAATCACACCAAAAGTAACAGTGATTAAACTCTAGAGTGAGGTGTGTTCTCGCGCGTGCCACCAGCGCAAGTACTGCATCTCAAACTGCTCCCTCTCGGCATACATGTCGTCCGCATCCTCCGACAACAACTCCCTCTCGGCATACATGTCGTCCGCATCCTCCGACAACAACTCCAAATCGGTCTGTAACACGTCGAATTCCTTATATAGTGTGGCCATTAAACTAAGACGGCTTTTTATCTCCGCTGTTTGGAAACTGACTAAATCGGTGCTGGGTAATAATTTTAAGAAATTACTAAAATGCGTAAGCTTAGCTTTGAAGCCACCACGCCTCTCACTTCTCACTTTTTAAGTTCATTTATTTTTGCATCAGACATAATGTGTACTTAGTACTTATGAGGTCGATAAGACAAAGCAAAATGGCCGACGTACAAACCAAGACAAAGAACCAAATTCTAATGTAAGCAAGTTATGAAATAATGCGTCAATGACTGGCTAGGTTAACGGTGCATCAGCTGATATTGCAGATAAGCCCTGCGTTTAAACCGGTTCAACACGTAAAAGACCTAAAAACCAATATTGGGGTTGTTTACGCGATCCATGCGAGCGTTATGCAACCAAAGGAAATGTTAGGGTAACAAAGTTATGTTACTGAGTGAAATGAAGATGAATAATGCTGTAATTTAGTATTACTTTACTCGTAATAACTATTATGAAGAGATCAACATGCCGATCGGTATAGTACGATTTTAAATTTTTGGAAGAAGATAGAAAAAAGGCAGGAAATTAAGGATATTGGAACGGACTCACTCAGAATAATATCCCTCATCCCTTTATTCTAGGTAGACTGTTCTTGACGTGTCCTCGGTGTCCTCTTCGTGTAGCAAGCTGGAGCTCAAGAACAGACAAGCACGGTACGGACGCCAAGCCAGTCCAAAGTCCCAGGAGGCACGTGCACAGCGAAAGACGGCGATCTTCTTTTTCGAAGGCGCGAAGGACCATATGTTGGGTGTCAAGCTCCAGTTGTGTGGCGCTGGTGGTCTTGACTATTGAAGATGGAGTGAAACTAGTTGCTGATATAATAAAAGGGCTGTATTTTTCATTAAATAGGTGGTTACAGATAGCCGTTGTGCGCACGTCAAAGGGCGTCGGTCAGTGAGTGGCCCATAGAGTTAAATAAGTATATAAAGGAATAGAGAGCCCTCTAGAGCTTTTTTTATGCATACTAAAAACGAACTAGTAGCGCCGTCTGTGAATTGAATCCGAACTAATACGCTGTTTCTATATACAGGGTGGAATTTTGTAATGCCACCTGGAGGGAAAGTACTCTTAATACTGCAGATAGAAAATTTTACTCAAAGGAAACATTCCTTTATTTTTGAATAGAAAGCAAACTGCATTCAAAGATTATGAAAATTCTCGTGCCACACTCGGGAATCGAACCGCCTAAATTCCAAAAAAATAACACCCTGTATTTTTATGGCACCAATCGATAGGGTCAATCATAAAGATCAAATCCCTCTTACAAACATGATAAATTAAATGAAAAGAAAACCATAAAATATTAACTTATAAATTCAATGGGACAACATAAAGTACTTTTACTCAAAGGTCCTTCCTCCAATTACTTATGTTAGAACCTAATAAACAATTATCTTTTGACGACATTTATTGATTAAAATGACGAAGAACTATTTAGATAGGAAGATTGCAATTTTCTCAAACAAATACTTGTAAATTGCAATCTTTTTTCTTAATTTGTAAATATCCATCCTTTGAATAAAAGTGCTTTAACGTATTGAATTTATCCCAATGAATTTAAAACTTTAGATTTCATGGTTTTCCTTTCATTTAATTTATAATATTTGTTAGAGAGATTTGATCCTTATGATTGACCCTATCGATTGGTGCCATAAAAGTACAGGGTGTTTTTTTTTTGGAAATTAGCCGGTTTGATTCCCGAGTGTGGCACGCGAATTTTCAAAATCTTTGAATGCAGATTATTTTCTTTTAAAAAATAAAGGAATGTTTCCTTTGAGTAAAATTTTCTATCTGCAGTATTAAGAGTACTTTCCCTCCAGGTGGCATTACAAAAGGGTTCCTTCTATCTGGCAGAATCTTGATGCTCCGAAATTTATTTGGCATAACACACTTGGCATAATCTTCTTTAAACGAATATTTTTAAGGCATAAAAAATATTTAATATAGTTATTGTTTGGCCGAATGTTTGTATGTCCGAATTTACAATGGCATACTTTTAAGATGGCAGAATATTATTTGGCATAATTACCTTTGGCAATGTTCAAATTCCGCATAATTTCGTTTAGAATAATGTTTATTTAGAGCGACGATTATTTGGTACAATTTCACTTGGCATACTATGAAGGTGGCAGAATTCCATTTGGAATAATTTTATTTGGCATTATTGCC
The DNA here is from genome assembly GCA_905147715.2 of Xestia xanthographa. Taxonomy (NCBI): domain Eukaryota; kingdom Metazoa; phylum Arthropoda; class Insecta; order Lepidoptera; family Noctuidae; genus Xestia; species Xestia xanthographa. The sequence continues at coordinate 6,799,414 of LR990643.1, forward strand.
ATTTCTATAAAATAGCATTTTTAACCTTAAATTAGAATTAAAATATTGTCCTACAAAGACAATATGTGACGCTAAACAAGTTAGTGACAGAAACGAATCGCTCCAAAACCGACTCCACGTAGTCTTGTCTGCCCTACCCCTAGAGTGTAATTTAAATCCGCGTAGGCGCGGAGGGGTGAGGCGGCCCGTGAGCTGAGGAGCAGGTGGTTTTGACGCTCGCCGCCGTAGCTGAGGCTGGCCGGCAGAGCCGGCCAGCAAGCCGAAGCTGCGGTGGTGAGCGTAAAACACATCTGCGACGATAAGCTCGCGTGGGACCGCCGGAACCCTGCAGTGCCGGAGCCGTGACAGAAACCATGCCTGCTGCATGTTGCATGCTTGCTTGCATTCTGCATGCTTGCTTGCATGCTTGCTTGCATGCTGGCTGCACGCATGGTGTATGCTAGTTTGCATGTTTGCATACTGCATGCTTGCTGCATGCATGATGTATGCTTGCCTGATCAGAAATATGCAGCAATTAACATTATCGTCGTATGTTTGTGGTCAAAAAAAAAATGTTCAATCAATTTTATTATTATGGTAAGAAATACAACATTAAAAATTAAAAAACTATGTATTTTTTGTTTTGTGATAGATCAGATGAGGCTTTCCATTATTTTGCATAATGAAATGTATGCCAAAAGATGATTCTAACTGTAAACTTTCTGTAATATGATAGTTCTGCCTTTTAATGACTATCGATATGAAATTTATGCCAAAAGATGATTCTGACTGTGAACTTTCTGCGATAAGATGTTTCTACTTTTAATTCTTATGCATATGAAATTTATGCCTAAAGATGATTCTGACTTACAAAATTATGAGTTTTGAATGTATGATAAATGAGTGTCTGCTACACGATTTTCTGCGAAATGAAGTTTATGCCATCTACTGTTATGCAAAGTAATATTATGACATAAAAAGTTCTGCTATAAAGGGTAGACCCATTACAAAATTCCACCCTGTATATACGTAGCTATATCTATAAACATAGCTATACACTGCTAATGTTCGTTATATTCCACGATATCTATTTGAATTATTTATGAATATTTATTGAAACTGCTGTATTTTGTACTGTTTTGTTATTAATTAATACGGATTTGAACGATAGAAGTAGGTAAACAGTTTCAATAAATATATGTTAGGGGTGTTAGAAATAAAACAAAGAACAAATTATTTTCATTTTTTATTTTTGTAATGTTTGCGATTATTATAATATAATTGTGCTGCAGTTTTAGTAATATCTTCACCATTTTCATAAGTTAATTTACCAGCTAAACTACGATTAATTGATCTACACCAACTATGAAACATAACAATCATTATCATTTCAGTGAAATATTTTTTAATTTATCTTTGTGCTAGACAAGTAAAGGGATAATCTACTAAAACATCTGTAACCGCTTTTATAGTTTTCATTACATTATTTTTAGGATCGTCTTTTTAAAAAAATGCTTTAATTATATTCTGAATGTCATGGAAACAATTTTGCAGTGCCTCACTTGGATAACATAACCATTTTTTTTTTTCATATACTTTGGCTTTGATAAAACTATTGGACGGGTTTTCATTATTTGAATCTAGTAGGTTTTGTCTACAGTGTTTACATGATTTAACAATACTCTGTAAACATTTTGTTAGGACCCATCCACACACATAATTTCTTTGCCCAGCGTCAGCTTATAGAGAGTAATTTTGTGGCAGTAGAATGTCATCTAAAATAATATTTTCTTCTATGGGAATTTCAGGAGCATCCTGTTTTTCTGTGAGGAAAAACTGAAGTCCTTGTAGGCATTCATTCATGTCTTCCTCGCAGTTGGCCTTTTTAGATTGCGGCATATTATTATTATTCAGCAACAATGCTTTAAATGCCCCTTCAAATGAATTGGTATTAGGGGCATTATTTCTGGCTCCATAGCTCCTGATATTCCCAAAAAAGTTTTCTACAGGGTCCTGATTAAAATTACGTGTTAACACTGCATCAAAACCATATTTATCAAACATAACTGCAAATTGCTTCCATGCCATTAATGGTTTTAATAAAATTAGTAACAGATGGAATAGTAGTTTCTATTAATCGTACTTAATTTCCACTGATCTTCTTCTGGATAAATTTTACAGTTTTCAAAACTTCTTTGGCATTTTGCCACAATTTATGATGCGGTGAATGCCTTCTTATAGGCCCCTTGTATATTTTACCATCGGGTATATAAAATGTGTTGCCACTAAGGCTGTCAAAAACATTATCGAGCAATAAAGTTATGTCAATCAGTGCCCTACACTCTGTTGGTAAATCTCCTCTTGCTACCAAGTGCTGTCACAACAGCTACACTATGACTAAAAATTTGCGTTGCAGATTTAACTTATATTTTATTTATTTTTTCGGGGACAATATGTTCTTCGGTAATTTTATTTAACAATCGAAGTTCCCCGTATGTTTTGTCAGCTGTGTATACCTGCTGGTAGTACTCCCACTTTACCATTTTATTTTCATTGTTTGAGGTATACACCATATCTTCATTCAATAAATTGTTCCTAAGTCCTTTTATAAGATGAGGGACGTCATTTAACGGAATAATGTTCTGACCGTTAATTGAAAAAAAAAATCATAGCGCCACTCTTTGCCAAGTCGCGAAAACGACGCTCTGGTATTGTTTACCAACTCTGTGATAGCACTTACATTGACGGAGCTTTGATCGCAGACACTGTTTAAAATAATAATTATTAGTCCCGATTTTTGTATTTCGGACACAACGCATTTAATTAATTTTTTGAGCTCATTTTTTTGCAATCCGTTTGTAAAGTAATATGCGACTGGCTGTTTAAAGTTTTGTTTTAAGCCTTTTATCATAAATACCAGAGCGTGATCTGCAAACCTTACATCACTAGAATTGGCAAATGCATCTTTGTGCTTATTATAAAATATTTGAGGGGTCAGAGACATTTCGTCAAACATAAGACTGCATAGTCTATCAGGCGCATCCTTTTCAAGTACAGTTTTTTTTAATTTTTTCAAATAAAATAGGATTAATACCAGGGTACAGCTTAATTTGACTTAACAAACGTTTCATTACCTTTGATGATGGCAATGTAAAATATTTATACAATAATGAGTATGCCTTCGGACTTTTCTTGTACATCGACAATGCAAGAACTTTTTCATCTATCGTGAAACGTCGGCCTTTCGGCTTTTTAGCAGATTATAACTGCATGTGTACAAATAATTGTGCAGATTTCCGCATATTTTTAATCACATGCTGGAATGCTGTATCCTTAGATAATTTAGCAGCATTTGCTAATCTTGCCTTATAAGAAAGTCCTCTCTTCCTCAAACGGCTTATTTCGGACTGCAGATTCTTGACTTTTGCGGCAAAAGGCTTCAAATGGACATAATTGTACGTCAAAGGACCCATAGAACCTGAAAAGAGAGTTAACAGATTTATTTATACATAAATAACAATAAATAACAGGCAAATAAGTTTTAGTACTGGTGTTTAAAAAGTTGTAATTTTTTAAACACCAAAAAGAATGAACTTGTAAAGGATTGTGCATGTTATTAATAATACAGTACTACAAGTATAAACACAAGAAAATTATAAAAGAATAAATTCAACTACTGCTTGTCGCTCAAAAAAAAATTAAACTCCTACAATTTCTACTACACTTCAAACGTTCGTGACTGTGTTCGATAACATTCAAAACGGTGTTTTGAATACAACTTGCAAAATATTTTTAACAAAACTGATGTTATAGTGCACAAATAATTACCTTTTCCAATTCTTTTTCGAGTACATCTGCTAGCTGCGCTGTAATTGTGCTCCATTATTACAGCAGATGGAGCAGCTGATGGAATACTACCATGAACAACGCCTGAAGCATAATTAGTATTTCTATGGATAAATAATATGAAGTCAAACTCATGAAAAATCATGACTGCCTTAGCTATCATTTTGTCGGCATGGTAAGAGTAGAACTTATTATCTGGCAGCGCTTATTTTCAACTGATATAGTATTAAATAAATGATGCTGGTGCAATTCAGAAATCATCACCCTGCCCGCTTATCATGACCACGATACGAAACGATATACGACACGATACGCCACGCCACGATAGAGAATCGTCAAATCTTTTGTTCATCTGTCATTGAATCGACAAAATAACAGATGAACTAAAAATTTGTCGATTCTCTTTCGTGTCTACGGTGGTCATGCTACACGGGCTGGTCAACGTAAAAAATCCGATTTTCAAAATCGAATGGCTTTAATGCAATATTTTATTTTACCTGCGTCTGTTGGATGTGAAGCAGTAGTATGTCTCAGTTTACTATTGGCTACAATTAAAGGAGGTTCTTGTTCCAACATAAACCCAGCAGATTGTTCTGAAATCAAGATTAAGATAAAATAAGCTTTAAATCATATAAATTTGATGAAATGTATACAATACCATTAGATACGTATATGCCTAAATTGATCTAATGGTATCGGTATAAATATATGACATCTATTTTCCATTCCTAATATTTATACAATAATAAAATGGGTAAATACATATAATTAGGTGGTCTAAATAACTCTTTTGCCTTCCTTTTTCTATTTTGCGTTTCATGGAAAATTTAGGTACTTTCTCAAGCAGGGGTCGGGGGGCTTTCGGGACCAGGACCACGGTCCCGGATTCCCCCTAAATATTTTTTAGTGGTATTTTGGGACCACAAGAAAACAAAACAAAGTGTTGTCTTGGGAAAGTACGGTCAACCAAACATATTTCGTATTGAGTCGTTCATCAACTGGTCCCACATGGCCGGCCCATTTAGGACGAGTTGATGAAAATCAAAATGAGTAATATTTTCGTTCTGCAACTCGTCCCACGTATGAAAAAAGTATAATCAGTAGTAAAAGTGTTAGTGTGGAAAAATGATTGCCTATAAAATATTTAATCATCACAACCAAAAGTAAAATAAACAATTGAACGCCATACAGATATTATACACATACACACCTGTTTTAGAAGCATGTGATGTTTGGCCTAAAAGACCAACAGCAGATTCCCTGGACGAGCTATCTGAAATTTTAATTAATACCAACATTGCCAACATAAATAACTTCGTATGTGAAGTATCTTTAATGTTTTGACACACATAAAAATACCTGCAAAAAAGAACCTGTATAATACAGGGTGTCTCAGAATGTTTTTCGTTTTAAGATGTTAAATAAAAAACAACAATATCAATTAAAACTCGTTTTATTTATTGTTAAAATAAGGAGCAGTTCTTGAAGTTTATTTATGAAAAAACAACCGTTTGCAAATGCGCACCATTCACTTGTTCACACTCATTTAATCTGGAGCTAAAACTTTCAATCACTCGCTGGAGCATCGCTCTTGGAATAGAGTTGATTTCTTCAGTGATTCTTTGCTTCAATACATTCAGGTTGGGTGGCAATTGATTGTAAACTTTACTTTTTAGGTAGCCTCATAGGAAAAAATCAGCAGGCGTTAAATCAGGGCTCCTCGGTGGCCAGTTGATGTCTCCTCGGCGACTTATCACTCTTCCAGGGAATAAATCGTGAAGAGCAGCTAATGAGTCATTTGTAACAAGTGGCTCCATCTTGCTGGAAAAGGGTGTTGTGGTTGTAGCCATACTGGTTTTGCATTTCTGTAGCCAAAAAAGTCCGGATCATATGGCAATATCGATCAGAAATTACGGTCTGAGTTCGACCTCGGTCATCCTCAAAAAAATAAGGACCGATAATTCCTTGACTTGATATTGTTAGAACTGGTGTTCGAATAAAAGAGTTTGAAATCTACATAAAATAATTATAATTCTGGACTTCTCATTCCGACATCTTTACGCACACACATATTGGAACGGAAGGGGCGTACACATGACATAAACCATGTGTATATAGTGCATAGACTAAATATCTTAACACTCCCTCTCAATTTTAAGTTTCTAAACAATAATTTCAAAAAAAAAAAAAAATTAAAAAATTAAAAAACCCGACTGCGTTAAAAATAACTAATAACTTTAAATAATAACTGAAAGAAAAAAAACAAGTTCAGGAAACAGGACATATTGACTGCAACAGTCGGGACCCATATTGGATGTAATGATTTTAGTCTAGATTATATTGGGTCCCGACTGTTGCAGTCAATATGTCCTGTTTCCTGAACTTGTTTTTTTTCTTTCAGTTATTATTTAAAGTTAATAGTTATTTTTAACGCAGTCGGGTTTTTTAATTTTTTTAATTATTTTTTTTATTTTACACTTTTTAGTTACTTAGATATACCATTTTAAAATCCTATTGATGAGCCTTTTTTTCGTGCTGTTCAGGCTGCAGAGCGTGTCAAACATGAATTTGGAGCCAACAATTCGCAATTATGTTTTTTTATATTTTGATACACCCACTGTCACTCTCACAGTAAATACAAATCTAACGACACCTCTAAAGTTAAAATCCATCGAGCCGTTCAGTCCGCAAAGCCGGCCAAACATTTGAATTTGGCGCGAAAAATCCGCCATTTTGTTTTTTTTTTTTTTTTTTTTGATATACCCAGTATCACTCTCACAGTAAATACGAATCTAACGACACCTCTCAAGCTAAAAATCCATCGAGCTGTTCAGGCCACAGAGCGTGCCAAACAATTATACATATACATACATACATACAAACATAGATACATACATACTCTCGAATAAAATTTACCTATCCTCAAGTGATTCTAATATTGATACTAAAAGTAAATAGTTTAAAACACAAACGTTCGCTAGATGGCTGCCTCCCTGCGTTACTGGGATGGCAGAGCCAAATAGGAAGATCCAAAATACACAACAACTAAACATAAGTGGGAGTTTTAGCCAGATAAACTGTTACCGCCTTCACCACGTGGAGGTACTCCCAGCTTATGTTATTAATATTGCTGCGCACACGCCGCCGCCGCACGCTTGTTGTCAGTTGCCCAGGGTATATAAATGTTGTCTGCTCACACACAGGGACAACAACAAAAAGCTCGGCAATATTGGTATATTTAATAACTTAGGTTTTTGTTTTAAAATATTTTGTTGTTTTTAGCATCTATCAGTCCAAATTAAATTGAAACATATAAGTTATATATATTTTGGTAATCCATTTTTAAAATCCTTTATTTTGATACCCCACTTGATAGAATGTGAGAGATTTAAAAAAAAAAATTTTTAGTTCGGAACCCTTTGCACGCGAGTTCGACTCGCACTTGGCCAGTTTTATGTACCCAGTGACACTCTCACGTTTAAGACGAATCTAACGACACCTCTCAAGTTAAAATCCATCAAGCCGTTTAGGCTGCAGAGCGTGCCAAAGAAATATACCCACATACATACATACACTCGAAAAACATAACCCTCCTTCTGGCGCAGTCGGGTAAAAATAGACTAACTTGAAATTGTACTAAACTAACAGAGTTTAAAAATCTTACATGGCAACACTAAAATGACAGTAATGCTTTCTGACAATGACAATTTGCACTTTGACATTTCTACTTCAATCAAAATCAATCATGTAAACAATGATGATAGATTCACAAATTCAACAAATCAGAACGAAAATAACTGTGTTTTACACTGCACAACGGTTTTGTCATAATGTCCGCAATATTTTCACTTGTGCTTACAAATTTCACTGTAATCATGTCTCTACTAACAATGTCTTTTATAAAATGGAATTTAATGTCAATATGTTTTGAGTGTTTTGTGTTTTCACTGTTCATAATCATCTTAATTGCACTTTGATTGTCTACTCGTAGAATCACACAGCACTGGTCTTTGAAGTCCATTGATAGTCCTCGAACAAAAAGTAACTCGCTGACACACATTGCGGCAGCTACATACTCCGCTTCTGCTGTGGACAGTGCTACAGACTGCTGCTTCTTGGAAGCCCATGAGATCAGGTTGCCTTGGTGATAAATGACCATCCCACTGACACTCTTTCTATCAGATTTATCACCAGCCCAATCTGCATCTGTAAATGCTGAAATAATGGAAAGATCAGTATTATTTTCTTTTTTCTTCTTGTGGTAAGTCAACTCATAGTGCTGAGTTGCTTTCAAATAGTGAAGCACTCTTTTGCCTGCGGTCCACAAGCTTCTTGTAGGCTTGTCTAGATATCTACTTAAATATGAAGTAGCAAAGGTAATATCTGGTCTGCTAATTATAGCCAGATAGTTTAGACATCCGATTAGCTCTCTGTATAGTGTATGGTACATTACTAATAATTTCTTCATTTTCAGGTACATGGCAGCTCTCCATTGGCGTCTTCATCCCTTTGCAGTTTGTCATATTGAATTTCTCCAAAATGCTTTCAATAAACTTTTTCTGAGACAAATTTATTGTGTTTTCAGTTTTTGTTATTTCCATTCCCAAAAAATTATTTAGGTTTCCCAAGTTTTTGGCTTTAAATTGTTTTTGTAATAATTTAATCACATTATCAACTTCTTTTTCATTTCCCATCAATATTATATCGTCAACAAATAATATCAACCATATTTCTTCTCCAGTGTATAAACAAATATCATTTTTTGATCTTTGCATGCTTATTTTACTACAAAATTTGTTAAATTCTTCATTCCAACACTTTGGTGACTCTTTTAATCCATAGAAGGCTTTGTTTAGTTTCAGAACAGTTCCCTTATTATTAGTTGTTACTCCCTCTGGAACTGAGATGAATACCTCTGATTTCAGTTTCGCGTTCAAAAATGCGGTGGGTATGTCAAGTTGTTTAACATCCCAATTATTATTCAGTGCTTGAGATAGCGCCATTCTTATTGTCGTCATTTTGGCCACTGGGGCATACACAAAATCATCAGCTTCTCTTTGATAACCTTGGGCAACCAACCTTGCTTTTCTGGTTCCATCTGATTTGGTTTTGAATATCCATTTTGTGTCTATAGTTTTACATCCCTTTGGTAATTCTGTTTCTATCCAAGTTTCTTGTTCTTTTAATGATGTTATCTCTTTTTCTACTGCTGTTTTCCATTCTGTACTTTGTTCTAAAGCTTCTTTGTATGTTGTTGGATCATTCTCACTTGATAGAAGACAATATGCTTCATAGATCTCATAATCATTCAGATGTTGAGGCTTTTTTACTTCTCTGCCTCGTCTTGTCAATTCATTTTTGTTTATTTGTCTCTGTTCGTTTTCTTTTACTTTTTCTTCAATCTCATTTTCTTGATCTGTTGTATCATCAATTCTGTCTTCAACTATGTATCTTTCAGGTTCCACACTCTCTTTCTCTCTTTCAGGTTTTTCTTCATATCTTATATCTGTTATATCGAATCGAACATCTCTTGATATTTTTATTTCATCATTCTTTGGGTCCCATAACTTATAACCATTTATGGCATAACCTACCATTCTAGCTTGTATTGCTCTGCTTGACAGCTTGTCTTGTTTGGGTATAATAAGTACCCATGCTTTACATCCAAATATCTATATCTTTTCCAAATTAAATTTTCTATTCATCATATTTACTGGAACTTTGTTATTTATGGAAGAACATGGAGATCGGTTTATCAAAAATGTAGCTGTTAATACAGCTTCTCCCCATAGATGTCTTGGTAGATTTGACTCATCCAACATTAAGGCCGTCTACTCCAAGCAAAGTAGGTATGTAACCCTACCACCCTTTATGCGAAACGAGTCGTGCACACGCGTCGCCGACTTGAACCCAAAGCTAAGTGAAGTGTCACAGTATAGGTAAGCGTGTCGTGTAGGCAGTAGGTCAACTTATTTTATTAAATTGTCAGCTTGATTTATTATAATAGGTAGTAATTGCGAAAACCTAACATTTAAATGTAATAAATTAATTTGAATAGATATTGTAAATGCAAATTGCTGCAAGTCGTAATTTATTCAATTATTTGTGTACCAGACGGGTGGACTCGTGTTTGGAAATTCAAAAACTATAACGGAACCAAATCTGAGCCACTAATCGCCCAGGGGGTCTAAAATGGCCGCTTTAGCAGAATCGTAATATGAATCATGTTAAAAATTTAAAATTGTTAAAATGGACTTCAAGGTCCATTTTAAGAATTTTAATTTTTTAACTTGATTCATGCTATGATTCTGCGTGGATTCTGCTAAAGCGGCCATTTTAGACCCGCTGTACCGAAAGTTCCGGGTGTAAAAGTTGGCTTCGTGGAACGGAGAGGTGGGTTTGGAAAATACTGCACTAATAATGTAGATGGAGAAGAAATGAAACACTATTTGACTATAGTAAGACACTACAAGCAGACAATACTGGAAAAACTGAGCTGAAACTATAATCGGAAAGAACTGTTAACTATTCGGATATCGAAACGAAACTGACTGCTTGAATATCGAAAATAAAACTGACTGTTCCAATGTCGAAAACAAAACTAACTATGCGGCCCCTGCGCTGTGCTTTCATACTATCAGCAGACACACAAAAAATATTCGCGAATCCTCTAGCGGTGTGTAGTATTGTTCGCTAGACAATCTTTTAATTCATACAAAAACCATGAACAAAAAACATTAACAAAAAAATACAAAGGAAAGTATAAGCAAAAGGATGATAAACAACTCGAACGGAAGAAGGAAGTAGGTACTTTACGCCCTGGGCGTACGGTCGAAATTAAATTAACATTTCTCGATGTTTTTTATAAGTAGTTTGCGTACGCACACCTGTGACGAGACTATTCTCGAGGGAATTTGTACCTACTTACTTTTAAAACTAATAATAACAGAAAGTACTCGACAAAGAATCACAAACACGGCAATAGCGTACTTTCTCGAACGTTCTTTCTATAGACTATATAAAAACACTGTTTTAGACACTTGTCGCGAACAATTTGACTAGGTTTCTTACATTGTTTTTATCTCACGAAGCGACACATGCTTTATTTGTTGTTTGTGTCACCGTAAAATTGTTCGTTGAGGAATTCCCTCGACTGTCTATGGTCTCCATCATCAGACCAATGGCACTTAATGTAACTAATGGCACTTATAACCCATATGGGTGCAAAGTTCTCATCAATAGAAATGAATTAAATCCAAACACAAGGTAGCTACTGTAAAACGTTGAGGAGTTCCTTTGACTGTCCTTCGTCTTTATCATCAGACCCCTAAAGATGACCACAACCCATTTAGGTGTAAAGTTCTCATCAATACAAATTAATCAAGCCCAAACACCAGCTAATTATTGTGAATCGTTGAGGAGTGCCCTCGACTGTCTTCGGGTTCCATCATCAGATCGAGTCCAGACTTTCTTTAAATAGTAGTGCTCTAAAATACTCAATGAACAAAAAAAATAAACGCACTAGTCGCACTACGATGTTCAAAGGTTCCCCTCGATTTTTCTGAGATGCCATCATCAGATCCTAGTTTCATGGTCATGGTACTACTCTTGGAATATCTTCTTTCCAACAAAAAAATAATCATCTAAATCGGCTCATAAACGACGAAGTTATCTTACGGTCAAATTGTGAAACCTCCTCCTTTTTTTAAGTCGGTTAAAAAAGACTGTACTGTTATAATATTACACTACGTTCTTTAAATAAATCGTTCGATAAATCGGCGGCACAGCCGTGCGCCAGCAAAAGGGACATAGGTCCTACCTCGTCAAGGCCTGGCGGGCGACTGAATCCACGTGCGCAAGCCGTTTTCTTATATAATAATTTATTATTAAAAGGATTAAATTGTTTTGCAAAATTTAACCACAAATAATTGTTCTATATTTTATTAACTTTGCTTAGATATTTTTTTTGGAAGTAAAACTTTCATATTCTTCAAGTAAAATAAGAAAAACATAAAAAAATATTCGAATTATGCTCCTGTTCGAATTTTTTTTTTCATCGAGTGAAGTTTTTGATATCATGTTTTGAACCACAAATTATCTTAGTAAATATAGTCAACTATAATATCCATTTTTTTTGGCTTTAAAAAATCACTATTTCTTTGTTTACCATTGAATCAAAGTTATGTAAAATTGGGAAAATTGGGTCTACCTGCCCTTAATCTCGCTTTGTCATAAATTGTTCTATTCATGCGTTCCGCCTTTCCATTTTGCTGTGGACTATAGCTTTGGGTATACTCAATATGGATTCCTTTATCTGCACAAAATTCTTTTAGTTTCTTTGCTGTAAACTCGCCACCATTATCACACCGAATTCGTTTGATTTTTACTTCGTATTGCCTTTCCATTTCTTTTATGTACTGTATAAGTATTTCGGTAGCTTCAAACTTGTTTTTCAATAAGTATGTCTGCGTAAAATGTGCACAATCATCGATTATAGTTTGAAAATATCTATATCCCTCCTTAGTAGGTATTCTAGTAGGACCTTCTATATCTGTATGTATCAATTCACCAATTTCATTAGACCTTGGCTTTTGTATTCTTTTGAATGGCAATCTTGTTGCTTTGTTTGTCATACATACCTCGCAAGCCTGTTTACTGTATGGCAATCCCAATATTGCTAAATTCTTTCTACACACATGGCCAAATCGTTGATGCCATAATTTATTTTCTTCATTTGTTAGTTTACATGCAGCTGTACTTTCTATTTTGGCTATATCTATTTTTGCTTTAAATGTATACAGCTTTCCTTCTTTTACACCATTGTATACCTTATTTCCTATCTTTATCTTCATTAACTTTCCATGTTTAAAACTTACTTCCATTCCTCTTTCTACCAATTTTCCGACTGACATCAAATTTGTACTCAAACCAGGTACTATAACGGCTTCTATAAATATTTTCTCATGGTTATGAGTGGCCTCTAAAATTCCTTTTTTCTTTGCAACCAATATTTCTCCATTTGCTATTTTTATATACAATTCATGAGGCAAGTCTTCAATTTTAGTCATATGAATCTCATAGCTCTCTTGAATGAAATGATGAGTAGCTCCAGAGTCGACAATAAATGTTATTTGGTCATTGGATGCATTTGAGACTTTTCCTGTCATCGCTTGCTCTGTTGCTACAAACATATTCTGATTTTCGTTTTCAACGGAATGAGCTGTTTCTCCTCTACCTCTTGACCTTGAGCCTCTATATCCTCTTCCTCGGCCTCGACTAGTCATGCGGCATTCAAATGATTTGTGACCTTTGCGTTTACACCTATAGCATGTGACATTTGTGCTTATAAATGATGTTTGATTATAGTCTGATGTTTTATTTACTGATCTACTGTTTCTGACTTCATGATCTACTAGTTTGGATTTATCAAATTCTAATTTAACATCAGTATTGACAGTCTCGATTGCTGTAATTATGTTGTCATATTCTTCGCCTAGACCTGTTAGGAGGTAACACACTTTGTCCCCGTCTTCAATTTTATCTCCTGAACATTCTAGTTCTCGTATGATATCATCAAACTTTGAGAAATACTCCTCCAGAGTACCACCTGTATGTTTCAGAACTAATAACTTTCTTCGGAGAGTTATCTTTGATATGATTGTTTTCCTTTGGAAGGTGTTCTTAAGGATATTTAGCATTTCTCTTGACGTCTTACAATCTTTCACTAGATTTAGGTGTCTGTCTGTGAGACATTGCACAATCAAACTTTTCGCTCTTGAGTCCAAATTTTGGCTTTTGTCATCGATATTTTCTGTTTCGGTGACTTCTTTCAACTTCTCTCATCTAGTAGGCACTGCAGCCTGAACAACCAATTATCAAATGCTTCGGCCTTCAGGCTGAGGCTACAGTAGGGAGCGATTTGCGATGCGACTGGAAGAGCGAAACGAAAAAAACATGGTATGGCTACATTACAAGCGAAATTCCGGCGTATATTCGGCGATGACATGGCTACAGTACACATGCTCAACAACGAATTAGCAAGAGCGATTCATGCGGCTACACTATGAAAAGAGAAAAACAGCGATTTCGCTGAGAATTCGCTAGTTCATCGCATTTTAATGATCTTAAAACATTCGCGGCGACACCGTGTCAAGATGGCTACATAGAGGGAGCACACACAGGCGACACATGCGACGCGCGTGGGACGCGAGGGGAGGTTGTTTAGTTCGCGGCATTCACACAGTCGAAAGGTTGCTGTAGCTTTGTGTAAACGTAACGTGTATTATTTTCAATGGCTTTGTCAAAACCAAACCTTGTATTTTTGCTTGAAAGCTCTTACCTCAAGTACGAACTATTTTTGAAAAAGAGATTATGTTGGATTCACGAAATAAATAAAGAGCGCAGTAAATATGGAGAATTTCGTCATTTTCACCATTGCAGGACGTGCTTGAATTTCGGATACAAACAACTCAATGTCCATCGTAGATTCATAGACAAACCTCTTCAGATGAGCGATCAAAACAAACTGGTTTGAACGTGTCGCACTGTCATGAGCGAGCGCCGAGTCATGTCATGTCCGTAGCGTGATTATGTAGCCACTTGACAGCGGACCCACTAAAACAGTAACTTTGAACTTCTCGCAAAATTAATCGCTCATTCATTTAAATTCGCTCAAATAATGTAGCCATTTAATATAACTGACGAGCATTTGTTTTTTACGCTCTGAAGTACAGTTGTAATGTAGCCGCTATCATAACAATGACTCATTTGAATCGGTCGTTTTCTTAGAATGCGATCAAATCATCCATCGCGGTTTACTATACGCATAATGTAGCCACACGCATATTTAGCAGCACTATTGAACTAGTCGTGCAAGTGAGAAATTTTCTAATAAATTCGCTTCAATTTCGCTCATATGTTGATGTAGCCGATGCCGTGATTTCAGTAATGTTGTTCCTATCGCATAAAGAAATCAAAGATCGGTAGTAATATTTGATGTATGGTGTAGCCATATACGTGAGCATTCATTTACTTGTTTTAATCGCTCATGTGTCGCAGGTCGCGTCGCGGCCTAATGTAGCCTCAGCCTCAGTTGAGGAAAATGTGCGTGGTTCCGGACATCGCCATTTTGTGTTGAGCTGAAAAATAAGTTTTTGTCGAAAACCTATCGTCGCTACTGTTCCTAACAACTGAGCTAAACAACTGAGCAATAACCCATAACCTGTTAGAACTGGTGTTCGAATAAAAGAGTTTGAAATCTACATAAAATAATTATAATTCTGGACTTCTCATTCCGACATCTTTACGCACACACATATTGGAACGGGAGGGGCGTACACATGACATAAACCATAGTGTATATAGTGCATAGACTAAATATCTTAACAGATATGGCAGCCCAAACAACAAATTTTGGCAAGTGCAAGGGCTTCTGATGCAGTTCTAGCGGATTCTCGGAAGCCCAGTATCTGCAATTTTGTTTATTCACGTGACCGTTGATGTGAAAATTCGATTCGTCGGAAAACCAGATGTTATTGAAACTCCTAAACCGGTTTTTCATTGTCCTGCAGAATTCGACTCGTTTATCAGGATTATCAGGCTTTATTTCTTGAACAATAACAATTTTATAGGGGTGAAAATGTAAATCTTTCGAAATAATGCGATGAACCGTAGATTTGTTCAAATTAAGAGAAGCTGCGCGCAATCTCAACGACTGTCGTGGGTCGTCCATAACAGACTGGCGAACGCGGTCGACGTTCATGCTCGTTCTTGATGTCCTTTTGCGCCCAGACGATTTGTCCGGCATTGTATTCCCAGTCTCTTGAAACTTGCATACCCAATGCTTAATTAAATTGGCACTTGGCACATTTTTTAAGCTTGTTAAATTAAAATGTGTCCTGTAGATACGACAAACAATAGTGTAGGAATCGTTATTTTTATAAAACGCTCGCACGCAAAACGCGCGCTGCGGTCCCGTGAAACCATTCATGACTACTAAACTTAACAAGCCGGCCAAGCGTTTGAGACCACTCCCCTCCCCCTGCTACCTGCGGTTGGCGCGTATTGGTCAATTCAAAAACGAAAAACATTCTGAGACACCCCTTATGTATTCAGCAGAGTTTAATGAAATTGTTAAAGATTGAACATCATTTAATCCACCAAGGAACTGTAATGAAAGATCCACCCTTGTATGAGAAATACATTGGGCCACCTACATTTATTGCCAGATATGTTTTAAGTCCCATGTAAGGAGGCAAGCTTTTAGCTGGACACAGTTCTAGACTCTGTGCTGCTACTAAGAATTCACTAGTGGGAACACCCAATAACACCTCACCTGATCTGGGGATTGAACCCAGGACCTCATGCTCAGCAGTTACACTTGCAATCACTAAACCAATGAGGCAGTTCTACAACTTTAATGAGACACAGTGAAAACCTATTAATGTAATATTGACAAACTTTTGAGCTTTCATAAATACATTAGTATGAAAGCTCAAAAGTTTGTTTCAAATGTGGTCTGCCACAAAGTTTGTTGTAACAACCCAGATTGTATACACACCATGTAAATGAAGTGAAGGAATTGCCAATGCACTTAGCCGGTTATTCCGAACTCGATCTCTTGCAGTGAAATGTATGTCACAGATCAGCTTCTTTTGGTAAAACTCGTAGTCAGAAGCAGTTTCCAGTTTTCCACCAAGAAGGTGACCCAAGCTTTAAAACGCTCAGGGAATTTATCAGCATTTGGAAAACGATGCATTGGTGCGCCTGAAATAATCAAAAAGAAGAATTTGGTTATATTGAGTCAATAATCTCAAGTTCCAAATAAAACATTATCATTCTTATTTCTTGCTAAATAGACTGAGGGTTTTATAAAAAAACATCTGATGCCACAGACAGCACAATAATAAGCAGTAAAAAATATAAAGAGCGCTCATGCTGGTGTAGTAGGTAATGCAGTGATTATCATGATATCTAAAGTTAAGCAACGCTTAACACAGTCAGTACTGTTAGTACCTAGTTCGTACAACTCAATGTAAGACAAGGACAATCTGTACCAGTATTTTAAAGAGTGATCAGCAAGCATTTCCTGTCACTTCAACTAAATGCATAAGTATAATTAAAATAAATTGGGTAATATATTTAATAAGCCTGCTTTTTATTTCATGTAATTCAATTTTCATGTATCTGTGGAACATAGTCCAGTTCAGCCGAGAAGTGAGACAGTAGGTGAAGACTTAGCTATTTTACTTATGTTACATAAAATAAGGGCTTAGGACGACCCACTGACCGGATTTTTAATTTCTACTTTTGAGTATGTGTAGGTAGGTAATGAAAAAATCGAGGTGAGAAAAATATTTGCATGTAAACACATAATGAATGATGAAAAAACTTACCGCCAGCAGCACATCCAAAGGCGCATAATTTAGGCATTTTAACAAAAACAAAGTTACTACAAACACAACACAAAAACAGCGTCCTTTCGCGATATTGTTCAATAAAATTCAGTATGTATTCCAAGACGAATTCACCACAGGAAGGCGGAGGAGATCAAACCTCGACTTCACGCACCTACTGAAAGATTTCACAACAGAAATACAACTGAAACAATTGAGAAAATCTACAAACATGCACATTGTATGGTTATTAAATAAAAAATCTCTTGATAGAATAGAATTTATTGGAAACAAATTATTATAAGAATATTTTTTAAATAGATCAAATTAATATTAACTCAAAACTACTAAAAAAAAACTAGAAACAATAAAATTGAACAAACAAAAAAAAATTAATCATTCACTATACACTGAGTAAATTTTGATACCTAGCCTGAAGCTTCAGACGAGGTTTTAAATCTTGAATTTCTTATACGCAATTATAATTTAAAATGAGGCTTATTAGTAGAGACCGGATGATATGCATTTGCATATTTGCATATGCATTTGCATATTTAAGCGATTTTCAAGGCTAATAGCATATTTTTACTAATATCTAGTGATGATGCATATTATTGCTATAATTTACAGTAGGTAGGTATTTTTCGAGCGTAGCGCACTCGGCAGCCGCGCGTATTTTGTTTTGGTAGGTACTCAAAAAATGAAAGAGACAAATGATCGCGCCGCCGCGCGCTCGCCTACCGCGCTACTCCCACCTATTATGCATGTCATTATTACTTTGATTGTTGACACGCTCGTGCTCGGATAATTCACCTGCAGTTAAAAGTTTTTGTGTGTGTACAATGCCTCCCGAAAAAAAAAGTGTGTCTTCGTGGATAAGTGAATTTCCTGGAACATTTACTTACGACGGAAATGTTTTATATTGTCGAGTTTGCGAGAAAAACATTTCGTGCACTAAAAAGTTTCAAATAGACCAACATGTCAAGACAAGTGTTTACGTCGCAGGATTGCAGAAAAAAGGTCTACGACAACAGCTTATAACCGCTTCTGCTTCTAGCTCGGAATATAAACAAAACAAACAGTTTAGCATGGATTTATGTGAAGCCATTGCTTGCAAGTAATATTCCTCTCTATAAACTAAAAAATTCTACTCTCAATCACTTTCTGTAGTGATACATGTAATTTTTAAAGTTCGCGCGCTTATAGTTTAAGTCGGCACCATCGTGCGGGAGCCATCGTCGGTAGGTTGGCGACCCTGAAGACAAGCTGGCGGAGAATACTTTGTTGCATCTAACTGAACGCAGTTACAATACATCGGACGCGTTTCAGAGCAGAAACCTTGCTTTGTCTCTAATTGGTTGCAGTCGCCTAGACAGTGACAGACAGGATGACATTCGGACTGATTCGATGATCGTCGGAGCAAAGAGCGAGCGAGATAACAGATACGGACATAGAGCTGTCCTGCTTGGGAGAACGAGGGGATTAGCTCTCTTGGACATCGGGACAGCAACGCGGGCGGACGTGACCTGAACGACGCTACAGCCTACAGCGGAGGCTGCAAAACGAATTTTTGGACGCCGGTTGGTTTGGTGTGGGGGCTGGTTGAGCCACCCGAATCCTGAGTTGGTCTCCGAGAGTGTTCCCCTGCCATCGCGAGCTGGAAGACGTTGCAGCCTGGGCACCACGTTGGTTGGTATGGATGAATCCTGACCCTCATCCGCAAGCCCCGGTCTTAATAAGGTCCCTGTCTCTTGTCTGTCTTATGTAAGACTGTTATGCCTGGTATCCCGATTATAGTTATCATTTTGTACTTGGTTGTTTCTGTGTTGAGGAGCCCCAACCCCCAATTACTGCTAGGTACTCCCATGTCACGGCCTTAGTAAGCAGGACACTGGCATCGAACCCCCCCTCAATGCTCTGCTGGCTAAGCTGCTGGCCCTAGGTATTTCCAAAGGAATTAAAGCGTGACATTTCTGCGAAAATATTGTTTAAATCAAAATATACCAGACGAGTCAACATTGCGTAAAAATTATATACCAACAATTTATAAAAATGTTATGGAAGAAATACGTAATGAACTGAAGGAGAACCTTATTTGGATTTCAGCTGACGAAACTACCGACAGTTGTGGTCGTTATATAGCTAATTTAATTGTTGGTACTTGAAACTAGAACCTTCTCCTTCCTATTTGGTGGCCTGCAAAGAATTAGAAAAAACAAATCATTCTACGATGGCCAGATTTGTAAACGAGGGTATAAAAAAAATATTTCCTGAATCATCTGCAGAAGAAAGAGTATTTATATTTCTTTCAGATGCTGCTCCCTATATGATCAAAGCAGCCAAGGCCCTCCAAGTATTTTATCCCAATTTGATTCATGTAACGTGTTTTGCCCATGGAGTACATCGACTTGCTGAAGAAGTACGATCCACATTTGGGAATGTAAATAAACTGATTTCATCAACAAAAAAAGTGTTTCTTAAGGCACCTGCTCGTACTAAAACCTACAAAGAAAAAATACCAAATGTTCCTCTCCCTCCCGAACCAGTTGTAACCCGATGGGGGACATGGATAGAAGCTGTACTGTTTTACAATGAACATTTTGAGGCCATCCAAGGTGTGGTAAATGACTTTGACAGTGCCGAGTCAAGAGCAATTTGTGAGTCACAGACAGCTTTTAACGATTCTACCATAAAAAAAAACATAGCTGTAATTTGCACCAATTTTTCTCACATACCCGAAAGTATTAAAAAGCTTGAAACTCATGGTTTGGCATTGAATGAATCCATTCAAACAATGAATAAAATCCGCTATATTAACTCCACGTTGCCAAGTACGTTGCCGCATAAACTTAAAGAAAAGTTTGAAAACATTTTGAACAATAATCCAGGCTTTGAACATCTGTGTCAAATGGATAGCTTTATTAATGGACCGACGGAAGTTTTGCCAGAAAATATAAGCGCTAACATAGCACCCAAGTTCAAATTCTGCCCAGTTACCTCAGAAGATGTGGAGCGATCATTTTCGACCTATAAAAATATTTTGAATGATCGAAGACATAATCTTACCACTGAACATTTGGAACAATACTTGATTGTTAATGTTTACAAAAATATTAAATAATGTCTACTGTATCGATTAACATCTATCAATAGATAGTTTTCTATAAATGTATGCTGATTTTTTAATAAAAAATATAAAACTTAATAGTTTTTTTTATTTTATCAAATAACAATAAATTAAAAAGATACATACATAAAAAAGTAAAACATAAATAAGACAAGTATTTACTAACAAAATACTTAAATCACAAGGAATAATATTTACAAAACAAAAAAAACTCATTTAATGTTGCATATTCTGTCAGTTTTCGTGCATATTTTAGGCATTTTTCATGCATATTTGCATGCATATTTCAAGCTTTTTATGTTGCATATTATCCGGTCTCTACTTATTAGGTTCAATTTTACAACAAATTATAATTTTAAAAATATATGCAGCGAATTATGCTCATAAAGTTAATGGTATTTTTTTGGGATCTGGTTAAATAATCTTCACGCACCACACGCCGTTGGAACCGGGTGACGAAAAAAGTTTTCAAGGGATGTACGTAGATCACTTATTCGTAGTTAATGATCCTCACACGTAGGATTGACATCATTGTGGAATAATTAAACTGCGATTTGTATCAAACCTTGAAAGGGGTTATCCGTAGGACGATTGAAGAATCCTTTAAATGTAAGTATAAGCAGGATATTGATACATTACGACATGCTGACATCAATGATACTTCATCATATGGAGCCCTCGGGGTATCAATAGAGGGCGAAATAGCCCTCTGTCACTGGATTAAAACCTAAAGTAAAATGAAAAGAAACGATAAGAATAAAGGACACAAACCAGGAACAGAAGGTTAAAAAGAAGCAGACAACCAAAATTCACGAAAACAATACGATTACGTACCAGGATAAATAATAGGATAAAATCTTCAACCAAGGTGGTAAACACAATGAAAAATGATACCCGCTGAACATCCGACACCATAAAATTTTAAATATAATAATCAAAAAGCATCTCATAGTCCTTCCAATCGTGTCTCATAGGCGAATGACAAGACGAATTCACGAGGGGTGTCAAAAAATTTCTGTAAAATTTAATTTCGAAAAATAACAACGTCAAACAGAAAAATAAATTATAAGCAAGGTTTAAGTACTAATTTTTAAAACGAAAAGAGGTCTTATGTAGCGTCATGCTACACCATGCAAAGAAAGTAGTAACCATTTTGTGAATTTGAATTTCAACGTGTTGTTGCCAGAAATTCAGTATTTTACCGGGAACCACTCACACTAGCCAGTCTCATTATAGTGATATTTATCGATTAATTTGATAAAAAAATAGATTTTATGTTTAGAACTGTGAATAAGTTTTTATAAAGTCTCTAATTATATATATTTTTACTTTTTGTAATTTATTTAACATTGTTGTTCTTAACTAGTGATATCAGTCTGTTGGCTCATCAAACTTACTAAAAACGATATAATTTTCATTTTCGATTCAAATAATAGATGGCGCCACAAATAATGGAATTTGTACTACTAGGCTACAGTCCTACGCCTGCACGTCGCTCGCGTAACTACCTTGTAACGTTGTACGTGATTGCTAATACATTTGAATCGTAGCTACAAACAAAAAAAAATAGATTATCAAATAGTTATTTACGCTCGCGGCTGAGGGTACTTTTAGCTGGCGATATTGAAATAATTATTAAAATACCGTCGCAATACTCGCGCACGGAACTGGTTGCGGGTGAATGATTTCCCTCTCCATACCGCACGCCTAACGTTCGCGGATTACCAACGGCAACGGTTCGAAGAACAAAAGGAAGTTTCTCGACCGGCGGCGGGGGTCACTTCGCACTAAACATCGGCAGAGTGATCGTGTGTGCACAATATTTAATTTTACCTCTGCCAACCTCCATAACGTTATTGCCTTGAACATATTTATAAAAATAGCCATACCATACTATTACTACTATTTTACCTGTTGTACAAATAATTAAATTCAGTGTAACCCCGATCGGGTGAGTGTTGCAAAACTTTTATTAACTAGATTTAAGTATTCCTTGCATGACCTGCCAAAATTTCGCTCTGTAATAGTGCTAACTTAGGACGCCTGTATTGTTGATTCATTTTAAATTAGTGAGCGGGTTCATCAACGGTGATTGCTATTTTAAACACCTAGTTATTTTCCTACTTTAATCTAGTTTGGTGAATTGAAATCAATCATTGTATTGTAATTTTCTGTAAATAATTCTTGTTATTTTTTCATCTACCTCACATTACTAGATATCATTTTTCTATTTCATTATGCTTCTAAATTGTACCACGCTGCTTAGACTGCTTCATCTTGATGGCTAATTGATGCTAGAACACCACCTTCCACCGTAGATTCCACGTTCAACGGTTGTCGGGATGTTGCAGTCAGTAGTACGAATTCGGTCATTTTCTAAAATGCCCAATTCCGGATATTCCAGGGTTCTTCCGTACCGGTCAACCCTTGATTAGCTGCCGCTGCAGGGACTGTGGCTGGACAACCCTGCATGCTACGCACTACCCTCCGACTGGAAGACCGACCTACCTACCTGTCTTCTATCTATCTCCTACGTTCTTCTGGAACCTTCAGGATAGTGGTTTTCTTTAGGCGGTCTAGAACCCAACACGAGCTCGATATTGAGAACCCACGCCAGTCTTCTACTGGTGTGATTTTAGAAGTCTACCTACATTTAATTTTATTTTATTTAATAATTATATTTTTGTTAAACTTACTCTTCCGAGTTTTATTTACCGGCTGAGCCCTAACCGTTACAGTGGCGCCCAACGTGGGGCCCGAAAATGTAGTTCCTGATTTACTATCACGTTCTGTACCTATTACCGCTGTTGATAGTCCTCCCATAGATACGCAAACTACTGACGCGTGGTATCTAAATATCTTTAATGGTTGTCAGTCTTCACCTACCTCGTTCCCTAACTACTTAATTAAAAACGGGAAGTTATATAGGCACATGAAAAGCATGTGTCCCTTGCGTAGAGAATTTGAATGGAAGGAAGTAGTACCTGCGGAATACCGTAGTACCGTTATAGAAAAAAACCATTCCGAACCGTCTGCAGGGCACTTAGGTATTTTTAAAACATTTAAACGCCTTGCATTATGTTATTACTGGCCAGGCATGCACGCAGATATTCGGAAATTTATTTCAGCTTGCGATGCATGCACCGCTCATAAACATCAAACTCATGCCCCTTTAGGTAAAATGGGCGAGCCTAAAGTTTGCTCTAGGCCATTCCAAACTATTAGTGTAGATCTGGTCGGACCACTGCCACCTTCGAGAAAGCAAAATTGCTATATATTCGTCGTTACGTGCTGCTTTTCTAAATATTGCCTTTTGTTTCCGATTAAACGAGCAACCGCAGAAATCGTTACGAGAATCCTAGAAGAAAACGTATTTCTAGTACATGGGATTCCCTCTACTATTATACTTGATAATGGGAAACAATTTGTTAGCGCTACTCTTAAAAGCATGATTACCAAATATAGGATTCCCAATTTACATTTTACCCCAAAATACTCACCTCACGTCAACACGGTTGAACGCTACAATAAAACTATTATGACTGCAATTTCTACATTTATTGATGACGATCACCGTGTCTGGGATCTTCTAGTACCAAAAATTCAATTTGCGGTAAATAGTTCTGTAAACGAAGTAACCGGCTATACACCGTCATTTCTTGTATACGGACGTGAACTGATTACGTGTGGTTCCCAGTACATCGACACAGAAAACATTGAAGATCTTGTTTTTGTACCTCGCGATTCGTATGCAGAAAACCTAGGCTATTTATCTTCTGTCTTTAACAAGGTGCAAGCAGCACTTATCCAAGCACATACCAGAAACAGCCAAGCATACAATTTACGTAGGAAACCAGCTGAGTTCAATATAGGTGATGTAGTATGGAAGCGAACCTTCTATCAAAGCGACAAAGATAAATATTTTAACAAGAAGTTGGCCCCTAAATTTGTTAAATGTCAAATCATAAGAAAAAAATCACCATTAGTATACGAATTGGCGGATACGACGGGGAAGTCTATTGGCCAATGGCATGTTAAGGATATCAAGTTAACGAATTACAAGGACTAAATGCTTAGAGTTAATACTAGAAATTTAAATACAATAAAATTATACAGCTCAATACAAATCATTGATTATAAATACCAACTAAATTCATTCTATCTAAAACTATATAATATTTATAAATTAATAAAATACATTCAAATTACCAACCTAACGTACGTACTGTTAAAACTGTCTACCTACATATAACCAAATTCCAACTCGTACTATTTAACTATCGGTCCTACACCCATAGTAAAGAAGCGATCATGGCTCTACCCCACTGATTTCTTTTCCCTATATCAATGGCCCTACACCAGAGGTATTCTACGGACTGGTTCAACTCTAAAAAAGCATGAATCATTCGTATCCAATTAAATTATTATCAATAAAGGATTGGTTATATGTGGACTGCTCTGTTCTTCCAATATTAATAAAGAAACAAAACCAACACTAGAAACACGCGAGTGATTTGTACATAACTTTAAACAAGACATTCTGACTGTTAGGATGCGGAAGCATTGTTGCTAAAGTGTTACTGCCGATCAAATGATGAATGAATGAAGAGTGATGAATGAATGTGGAAGGAATAAATGAGTAACGTTGATCTAGTGTCTTCAGAAGCAGTAGCAGCGGATTTTACCTAGGAAAAATCCTACGCTAACAAGGGGGGTACTGTAACGTTGTACGTGATTGCTAATACATTTGAATCGTAGCTACAAACAAAAAAAAATAGATTATCAAATAGTTATTTACGCTCGCGGCTGAGGGTACTTTTAGCTGGCGATATTGAAATAATTATTAAAATACCGTCGCAATACTCGCGCACGGAACTGGTTGCGGGTGAATGATTTCCCTCTCCATACCGCACGCCTAACGTTCGCGGATTACCAACGGCAACGGTTCGAAGAACAAAAGGAAGTTTCTCGACCGGCGGCGGGGGTCACTTCGCACTAAACATCGGCAGAGTGATCGTGTGTGCACAATATTTAATTTTACCTCTGCCAACCTCCATAACGTTATTGCCTTGAACATATTTATAAAAATAGCCATACCATACTATTACTACTATTTTACCTGTTGTACAAATAATTAAATTCAGTGTAACCCCGATCGGGTGAGTGTTGCAAAACTTTTATTAACTAGATTTAAGTATTCCTTGCATGACCTGCCAAAATTTCGCTCTGTAATAGTGCTAACTTAGGACGCCTGTATTGTTGATTCATTTTAAATTAGTGAGCGGGTTCATCAACGGTGATTGCTATTTTAAACACCTAGTTATTTTCCTACTTTAATCTAGTTTGGTGAATTGAAATCAATCATTGTATTGTAATTTTCTGTAAATAATTCTTGTTATTTTTTCATCTACCTCACATTACTAGATATCATTTTTCTATTTCATTATGCTTCTAAATTGTACCACGCTGCTTAGACTGCTTCATCTTGATGGCTAATTGATGCTAGAACACCACCTTCCACCGTAGATTCCACGTTCAACGGTTGTCGGGATGTTGCAGTCAGTAGTACGAATTCGGTCATTTTCTAAAATGCCCAATTCCGGATATTCCAGGGTTCTTCCGTACCGGTCAACCCTTGATTAGCTGCCGCTGCAGGGACTGTGGCTGGACAACCCTGCATGCTACGCACTACCCTCCGACTGGAAGACCGACCTACCTACCTGTCTTCTATCTATCTCCTACGTTCTTCTGGAACCTTCAGGATAGTGGTTTTCTTTAGGCGGTCTAGAACCCAACACGAGCTCGATATTGAGAACCCACGCCAGTCTTCTACTGGTGTGATTTTAGAAGTCTACCTACATTTAATTTTATTTTATTTAATAATTATATTTTTGTTAAACTTACTCTTCCGAGTTTTATTTACCGGCTGAGCCCTAACCGTTACAACCTCCTAGTTAAAAATGCCGAAGTGTTCGTTAAGAAATAGTAAAAATATTACGTCAAGAACGTTAAAAAGGGATGGGATATCGTATTTCCAAAGAGTTTATTGATTTGTTTTTATGACTTATTAAATAACTGTGCATCTTGGGTTTTTATATGACTACTAAGTACATATATCGTGTGCGTCAGGATTGCTCCGCCAAGTTATCAAATCAGAAAATGGTTTCAGCCAAAAATTTGTCGATATTTGTCAAAATCGAAAGAAACAAACCCCGTATTTGTCAAAGCAGAAATAAAGAAGTTATAAGCGTTTTAAGTTGGCCGCGCAATCCTGACGTCAAGGACTGCGCGGCCACGGAGATCTCAGCAACTACTTGGGATAGAGAAATAATTCCTTTTGTCAACTCAAGTCTGTATTTGTCAAGATTTGTCGAAAAATGAATCAAAGCTCTATATCAATATTATAATTAAATATTCGCCTTGAAAGTCATGGCCGCGCAGTCCTTGATTTGCTATTTTGTTTTTAGTATTTTTTTTATTAAAATTGAAGACTTCATATAGTATAGGAGTTAAAAGGAGAAAGGTCTTAATTTGTCGAAACTGACAAAAGCTTTAAAATACGACTAAAGTGTAATTAAACAGACGAAATCAATTTAAAACACAAAACTCGTGGCCGCGCAGTCCTGACGTTACTTTAAACCATGATATCTCAATAACTATAGTAGCTAGGATTTTGCTGTAGACGTCCATATAATCCTTATATTAACCCCATTAAAATGACATATCCTTTTACCCTCAACACTGTTTGGGACGCGAGTAATCTCAAGAATTATGTTACCCCATACAATGTTCTAGTAGAGTGACCATAATTTCGATTTGTTTTTAATCTTTGTCAAACTGGCTATGACAGCACAGTTCAAGGGCATTCTGTTCTGTTAGTCAAAAACTTAAATAAAATACTAAATAAGACGAAATAAAAAACTTGTTTAATATTTGAATATTTTTATTCATTGCACAAATATAAAGATTTCAAAAATCAACAAAATCAATATTCTTCAACTTTAAATGTTTTTCATCGGCTCTTACACCTCTACTAAAACATAAGTTAAAAAATGGATATATACAGAATCGTTTGTACTCTCTTCTAATTTACTCTTGTTATCGTCGTAACAAAGCATTCCGCTATTTCTTATAATATGACACTTATAATGCCCTATTGTTCCAAGTATTGGAGGAACATATTCTACGGCACCTAATAATTTATAAATGTTTTGTTTAATTATTATACTTTTAGGTACCTCATGTAAAAACACCATTTGCGTGCCATTTAAATCGAATGTAACAATTTTTGACAAGGTATAATGAAATAGAACTACTTCATTGCATTTTCTGCATTGCTTGTTTTCCCAATCATGAATAATAATAGAATCTTCCAAGTTACTGATGGTGAAAATATTAATTATATCTAAATTTAACGGTATAAACACATGTTTTCTTCTTGATGGGGTAGAATTTATGCATGCACTATTTGAACAGTTACTTACAGAAGAAGCACTAAAAATAATATCATTTAAGACGTGCTCATAAATAAATGCAGCGTTACATTCACAATCATAATGATTGTTTTTGAAATGTATCGAAGCAATTCTTATTCTTAATTTGTTTGCTTCTTCACTGTTATTATCAGAGTTACAGAGGATTTGTAAAAACGCTGTTATATCCCTATTTCTGCAATTATTGTCAAATAAATCGCGTATGCATGAATACTCTTTAAATCCGTGGGCCAATAAAAAAAATACGGAATCAAATGCACAAGTGTTTGTTAATTTAATATTTTTTTTCAGATATATCTTGTACAGTAAAATTACTATTTTTTAAAAACATTATATTTACAGGTTTATTTGCAGAATCATCTTTAGGAACACCTTCGCCTCTCCAGTTTTCAACATACGTAGGAATTACTGAGAATACCGAATCATTTAAAAACGTTTTGGTTACACTAGGTTTTTCTTTTTTGCAGCATTTGTTTTCAAATGGTAACATTTTTCGCTTCCTAGTCTTACCTCGTTTTCTTTTAATGTTTTTCTCCTTTTTGTCTACAATGTCGGCGAAATTATTTAAACAATTTAAAGCAATTTTTATTTCACCTAATAAATAATCATAATGCATATTTAAATATTCATCAATGTTATATTTCTTCGACCTTGTTGTGAATAACAAATTTTTCATAGTTTTAAAATAGCTCTCTATAGCGGAAGATGTTGGTACTTTGTTTTGTGATTTATATAATGGGCACATAATATTACTCCAGAGGGGTAACTTTAGGAGTAACCGTTTGAGCGTTGTTATTAAATGAGGCATGTAGAAAGAGTTTTGTGATTCTGACGAACTTTTTGTTTTATCTAGGCTTTTTTCCCTCTCAACAATTTCATCAAACCATGAGAGCAAACCGTCATCATCGTCGAGGATTATGTTTTCGTGAATATTTTCCTTCTCATCGGTGTCTTCATTAGGTTCCGTATATGTAGTATTACCTAAGGTGCAACTTATTTTCTGAATATAAACAGAAACAGGGTTTTCTGGGTTATCGTATTCGGTTAGACATAGTCTTACAACATCAGTAATGAGAGTTTTAATTTGCTGAAACGATTCACATTCTTTTATATACAAAATGCAACGAACGTATAACATTTTAACATTTATATCCCTATTTTCAAAGCAACGTAAATTATAAATTGTTTTGATAAAATTACTTGTATCTAGCCTAATAAATACTTCAGGTAATGCATAATTGCGGCCACTTAAGACTAAAACAGATCGTTTAACATAATCTTTTATACTGCTAAACGTAGTAAATGCTGAAACATTAGCTGCAATTAATGCTGATGAGTCATCGGTAATAATGCAATTGAATCTTTATTGTGAGAATCGGTAACCATTTGAAAAATTGGAGTAGATTTAATTGAATCCGAAGCAATCATGCCAATATATACAAATAGTCGTTTTGTTAGTGTAGTTCCATCGGGAAGCTTTATAGCCTGAAAAAAAGATCCAGTTGCATCTACAGTAATGGTCACTTTAGAAAAACTATTACAATAGTTAGTATAGTACTCTATTTGCTGATCAGACCAATAATATAAATGAAAACACGGTATCAATGTCACTTCACGGATAAAGTTCTGTACCTCTTGAGTCATCATGAGTATACTTAAAATTGGGTGAGCATGAAGTCTCTTGCTTTGTCGTTTCTCATACTTGATCTGGCGGAGAGCTGCTAAACTTGGCAGCACTGGTGGGCAAACTTGGTTTGGGTCTTTAATTAATTTGGCCGCAAGTTCTTTTTGTACGACTACGGCAGGCTTATACTGTAGAATTTTTGCTAATTTACCTCTTTTGTATGGAGTTAATTTTGATTTTTTTTTAGGATTGTGTGGTACATTCTCTTCCTTACAAGTAAGTATATCGCATGTAAATCTTACAGTTTTTTCAGAAATTGCTTCGGTTTTTATTATTGTTTCTCTTTGACATTGTGAGCACTTTCCAAATAACGAAATGTTATTTTCACCGTCAACTTTCTTATTTTTAAAGTTCCAAGTACATGGTAGCTTAGATAACTCCCAGAGCTTTTCTCTCAAAAAAGTCGCCCACTTAAACTTTGGCAGACTCCTGTATTTTTGGTGTGTCGATGAGGTCCTTATATCTCTTCTAGCATAATGTACCATCACGGGTTGAATTTTTTTCCATTCATGCTCGTCCATTGTAAAACTAAAATGTTTTCACCTTGTCTTGATATGTCAGCGATAATGAAGCCACACTATGACGCGACGGTGAAGAAGATGAACTACTCTGAACTCGGGGTGAATAAAGGTTATCATCTTCATCATTTTGAAAATACTCGTCGTAGTGCCTTTTCAATGCTTTGTAGATTGCATAAGGAGCTATCGTATTATCTAACTCATTAGATATTGTTTTAAATACTGGATCATTATATTTAATACTGCGATTTCTGCATACATCTCCGTACTTAAGAAATATTTTTTTTAATTTTTCACTATTGACTTTTCCTTTGCGACCCGCTTTTATCTAAAAATTAAATTAAAAAGTATATTTTTAAATATCTATTTATTTATAACTGCTTTTTAATAATTTGAGATTACCAGGAGTTAAAAGTTGCGTCTGGTTTAGGCAAAACCTTAAACGCTCTATTTAGTTTTTAAATAGAGAGCCTGGGAAAGGTTTACCTTACCCAGGCTTTATTTATTATTATTAATTATATAAAACACAATAAATTCCATCCTTGTTCATTAAGGCCTAATTTGTTAGGACTTTATTCCGATCTACTTTTTAACTAGGTACCTATGTAAAAGTACTGACTACAGCAAAACTGGTAAAAGTTTTAACATGGTATGGTGGTAGATAACACAAAATAAATATCGTTAACAAATTTAATTCAAAAATAAATAACTCACCATATTGATTAATATCACGTAATTATTTATATCACGTTTAAATATACACTAAGTCTCTCACTGAATACACACTTATGTCCTTTTTATCGGAATATCACTGTCGGATCCACAACGTACAGCAGTAACAGTCCGTTGAGATATAATACTGGTATCGTGACGATTCGACGCGAGCGCGGTGGTCCGCTGACCAGCAGTTGAGATATAATACTGGTATCGTGCCGATTCGACGCGAGCGCGGTGGTCCGCTGACCAGCAGTTGTGCGAATGAAAAGCAATATTAGAAAGAGAGCGCAATAGGCAAACTCGCGTCGATGCTCCTGTAGTGCGGCCGAAGAGACCAACTTAGAATAATGTTAAAATAGTAATTTTACTGATTTATCTGTAAAAAATATTAAATTTACTCGTGCATTTGATTCAGTGTTTTTTTTTACTGACCCTGGGAATAAAGAGTATTTATGTATACTCAATTTATTTGACAATAATCACAGAAATAACGATATAACAGCGTTATATTAACAGTGAAGAATCAAACAGATTAAGAATAAGAATTGCTTCGATATATTTTAAAATATATCATTATAATTGTGAATGTAACGCTGCATTTATTCTTGAGCACGTCTTAAATGATATTTTTTTTTAGTGCTTCTACTGTAAGTAATTGTTAAAATAGTGTATATCTATTTATAACGTTATTTTAGATATAATTAACATTTCCACGAGCAGTAACTTGCAAGATTCTATTAATATAATTCTGTACATTTTGTTTATAATGTATAAGAATATCTAAATATTAAAAAAGTTTTTTATCAGTTAACAATAGAAACCAGAACAGAAATGCGCTTAGACTGTATTGTCTTGAACTTATGGTCTTGAAATTATGGTCACTCTACTAGAACATTGTATGGGGTAACATAATTCTTGAGATTACTCGCGTCCCAAACAGTGTTGAGGGTAAAAGGATATGTCATTTTAATGGGGTTAATATAAGGATTATATGGACGTCTACAGCAAAATCCTAGCTACTATAGTTATTGAGATATCATGGTTTAAAGTAACGTCAGGACTGCGCGGCCACGAGTTTTGTGTTTTAAATTGATTTCGTCTGTTTAATTACACTTTAGTCGTATTTTAAAGCTTTTGTCAGTTTCGACAAATTAAGACCTTTCTCCTTTTAACTCCTATACTATATGAAGTCTTCAATTTTAATAAAAAAAATACTAAAAACAAAATAGCAAATCAAGGACTGCGCGGCCATGACTTTCAAGGCGAATATTTAATTATAATATTGATATAGAGCTTTGATTCATTTTTCGACAAATCTTGACAAATACAGACTTGAGTTGACAAAAGGAATTATTTCTCTATCCCAAGTAGTTGCTGAGATCTCCGTGGCCGCGCAGTCCTTGACGTCAGGATTGCGCGGCCAACTTAAAACGCTTATAACTTCTTTATTTCTGCTTTGACAAATACGGGGTTTGTTTCTTTCGATTTTGACAAATATCGACAAATTTTTGGCTGAAACCATTTTCTGATTTGATAACTTGGCGGAGCAATCCTGACGCACACGATATATCAATGATTACTTAATACTTTACTATTTACATACAAAAACTTGTTACCAAATAATAATCTACATAGATAATAGTATAAATCAATGGACGAATTAATTAATAACACTACCTACTTTTTTCCCAAAGACCGACAAACAAGCATGAATATACTTATTTTGAAGTCCCACTTTTGTCTATCTACTTAGTAGGAAAATAATAATTATCTTACATTTGAAGTTCAATTAACTTGTTCCTCTTTAACATTATTTTGTTCCTCTCTGCTTCGATTTCATTCCACCGTTTAAGGTGGTTTGAAATGTCCTATTATATAAAGCAAAAAATTGAAATAGTATTATGTATGCACAATTTAGTCTGTTCAATATCTACTCTTCAGCATACCTATAATAATTAAATGATTGATTGTACGTATTGGAAATTAATGGCAGACATCAGAGTGACATTAATAGGGTTCTTTTTTGCCATTTTGGTAGAACCCTAAAAATGTAAGAAAACAGAAATAAACAATTTACAAATACTTGCTTTTATCACACAAAGATTCTCTTTCTGGGACTGCTCGTAAATTTTAGATATTGCAGGCTGCTGCACAGCCTGCACGTGTCTACGAGGCAGTCTTCTTGGTGGTCCACGAGTACGCAATTGTGGTGTTGCTGGTGGTGGTGGAGGAGGATTTCTTTTTAAGTAGAAAAAAAAGACATCAAAATTTTTGCAACAGGAATAATAAAATTAAAACTGTTCTTAATATAACAGCCTATGGGAACACAACATACCATACATGCAAAAAATTAAAATAACAAGAGATGAGATAAAACTAAAAAACGATAAGTTCTTCAGTGTCCAAAAACTCATCCATCAAAAAATCTTGCAGAGGTGAGGAAGGAGATTGTACTGCATGTGAAGATTGTGCTGAAAAAAGGATTAAAAAGTGTATTTTATTATATTTATAGATATACAAGGCAAAGCACAACAGGGCACTGTTACAATGGTTATTTTGATAAATCAGTTAATTTATAGTCACTGTAACATCACCTACCTCCAGATATGGATGACTCGGGAACCTCCAATCCCTCGGATGTCACCCGACCAATGATACTTAAAATGTTAGTATCTAATTCTCCTAACTCTGGCACTGGCCTGTCGGGATTGCCAGTTTCATGGAGCGCTCGAGCCCTCTTCGCATTGGCAGTGTTGGCCTTCGATCTGAGATCCCTCCATGTCTGTAAGAAAAGCATTAGCAGCATTATACACTCACAGGTACTGTTCGACACCTTTCCAGGGCTCCCCACAGTGGGCTGCGAGGCTTCGTGGCCTCACTACACATTGCGGATTTCTGAATGTAGAAGAGGCGCTGCGTGATCGGTTTGTTATGGGTATGCTGCCGGGACCGGAGAAGGACAAGCTTTTCGCGCGTAACATTTAGGAGTTGACATTGGCAAAAGCGGTGGATTTGGCGGAGAGCGTGCGAGCGTTGTTCAAACTTAATGAGTAACATTAGAGCAGAATTTAGTTCTGTACTCGACAAGAAATTATGCGAGACCTTACTGCCTTTTAAATTATTGATAAATCTTAACATATAGGCCAATATACGTGTCATTTTATGGATGCTAGAATATTTGTGCATACCTTGCAAAACGTCGTTTACTGGACGAGCTGCAGATCCTACATTGGAGGAGATCGCTGCGCTGGACCGGCTCTCAGTTAAATCTGATGGTAACTCTATAGATTGATTAGATATATACATATACTGTCATGTAAAAATCGAGGCCCATGCCACCACATATCGCAAGCACTAAGCTGATGCGGACTGACACCCCTGCTTATGTAGTCGGCTGTCACGAAATATGAAACGCTGTCCTTCTTCTTAGATCGCGAAGAATTATCTGGCCAGCATCCCCGGAGTATGCGTCCACGTCGATACCGTAGCCGCACTTTCTCCGACACGAAATTGCGCGCTCGCCGACACACTGCCGCCTTCAACCACCTACTCTTTACGCCGAAACGCTGTCCCTCTTCTTAGATCGCGAAGAATTATCTGGCCAGCATCCCCGGAGTATGCATTGACGTCGATACCGTAGCCGAATTAATAGAAGTGCAGCCCCTGTCTGGTACTCGACGATGCTGAGGTTGAAAAAAATGGCGGGCCGTTTGTTGAGCACGATGCTGCCTCTTCATTGTGGCGAATTTCTTGTATTTCACACGTCCCACGTTGGATCCTTACTTCTCGAAGGACCAATGTTGCGCTGGTTATTGCATATTAAACGATATTTGGATGTACAAAATAAAATAACGAAAAATCTTGAGAGCGCTGTAATCGCGAGATCACAGTACCCAAACTTTTTTGGGAACCAAGTGTATGTGTGTATGTGTAGATCTTTGACAGTCGTTAGGTAGTCAGAGGCCCGAAAAGTCTGACAACCAGTCTTACCAAGGGGTATCGTATTACCCGGTACTAACTGGGTTGTGGAGGTCAGATAGGCAGTCGCTCCATGTAAAATACTGGTATTCAGCTGCATCCGGTAAAACTGGAAGCCGACCCCAACACAGTTGGGAAAAGGCGAGGCAGATTGATTTATTTATAATTATATTAAAATCTTAATGTTGCTACATAAACGCAACACATTGTCAATGAGGGATTTTCTTTTTAGCTCTTCCCTAGTCGCTGGATAGATGGCGCTAGGAGTAAGTATGATAATGCAAGGAACGGAACCTAAAAAAACTGATTTTAACAATGCGCGAGAAATGTTGGTTATATTCAGAAGGTTAAGTAACTGAAAGTGTCAGTCAACGAGAGTATGTGACGTGACACAATGTATTTTTTTTCAAGCGTTTTGGCTTTGGCATAGTAAGTTCGGTTAAAATTTAGTATCGTGCGGCACGCGGAGGGGGTAGGGGGGGAGGCGGGGTCCCCCCTGGCCCCTGGTACCACTCCCAGGATTAGGCCATGTACGGTTCCTGAGAAAAACCGATTAATGTAACCTAACCTCAAAACACTATAGTCTCCTAAAAAGTGCTCTAAGCGACGCGGTCGAGGGAAGGTTAGAAGCCCCCCACCCCTTTCTACCCCTACCCTAATCCCTTCCCTTAACCCTTCTAACCTAATCTATCCGTGTCGGGGTGCCCCACGTCTGGACTGGAGCGAAGCAAGCTCTGGAGCTTGCTTCGCTCGCTCTTGCATCCAAATTATCCTAGTCGCATTCTCAGTTTCTAGTAACATTGCCTAAATTGAAAGTTTATTAGGTTGTGAAACAAAGAAATGAAACAACAAAACATTCATAAATAAATTTATCATTTATTAAAATTATAATTAACTACATTAATTAATTTCTCAAAAGGATCTCTTTTATTCCTTTCAACATCTCTTCTCCACAAATATTCATATATTGAATCATTAATATTTTCTCGGTTAGTATAATTGTCTATAGAGAAGAACCTTTTGATTACACGCCACTGAGATTCTATCCTTTGCGTATGGGTTCCATCGTCGGCCACAAAAGGGTTTCCTAAGTCGCTGTAGTTCACTTTTCGGTGGATGTATCCATGGTCCCCCAGACAATCATAGGCCCGCCAAAAATCTGTGTGGATGGTGGTGCCCTCAGCAACATGTTTCTTTATCAAGGGCACCAAAACATCAGCAGAACGGATATTGTCTGGGCAGACTTCCAGTCGTAGATCCTCACTACCATCCTCGATCATTCCGAGGATCCAATGTCCTTCTACTCGTCGTCCTTTGTTGTATTTTCTTTTGCCGAACTTGCTTTCATCGATTTGAACAATTTTTCCAGGACCTCCAATCTTGCCGGTTACAGCCTGTTTATTTTTCATGTAAACTACAACTGCCTCTCTACAATAATTAAACCAGTCATTTATGGTTGCCGTAGAGAGACAGTGTTCTCCTTCAGAGAAATCTTCTTTTATAGTTTGAGCATAATTGTATTTTGCAGCAAACGCATACATTAAGTAAAATACTTGAGGCAAAAGAATTTTTATATTATCAAACCAAGTCCCTTTTCCTCGGCTTACCCTGGATTTTCCTCTGCATGGCCCTTTATTGCATACAAAAGAGCCCACCGTCTTGTTCGTAGAGTATTCAATTAACATTGGTATTCTATGACGACCGCACATTTTTTCACGAGGTAACATTCCTTTTTCCTCAGCAAAAGCCAGAGCTTGTTCACGCGTGCCCAGTTGGCGGGAAACTTTCACTAGATTCCACATCCTGCGCACTTCCTTCACATAAAGATGTCGCTTGGCTGGTGGTGCGTCCTCGTCGGAAGAGCTGCTCGATGTTGGGGGTTCCGAGCGGCTGGTAGAAGGCTGGGGGTCAGCCTCTACCCCAGAATGGCTGGTAGAAGGCTGGGCTTCAGTCTCTACCGCAGAACGGCTCGTCGATGGCTGGGGTTCAGCCTCTACCGCAGAACGGCTCGTTAATGGTTGGGGCTCCATCGTCCGTTGAGGCAGTAAATCAAAATCCGGTATACGTGCAAAAGTCAGTCGAGTAGGCAGAAAATCGGTGTCCGGTGTACAAGCGTAGGTTAGTCGTGAGGGCAAACAATTCGAGTCCAGAGGGAAAGCCAAAGTCGTCGAATACAGCCACAAGAAAAACACCACGAAACACAGAGAACACATTCACGCAACTCGAGGAGAAACGGAATGAACAAACGACATGACAGTGAAACAATAACATATTTTTTTTTTTTTTTACGTTCCGTTTTGCAGATTTTTCACGTCATTTTGCACCATAGACAATATGTGGAACAGATTTGGTTGTCAATCGCCCATTTTAACGTTCCGTTTTCGCTATGAAGCTGATTTGAGGTTAGAAAATTTTTCTCGAAAATATGCATTTCCTAATAATAGAAGTGATAGCATTATAATCGGGGACCCAATCCCTACCAGCTTTAACCCATTTTACGCCCTGCCGCGCGACGCACGATTCTAAAGCGCAGCCGTAAGTTCAACGCCATCTATAGAGTTCTTGGAAACTAAGTTTTTTTTTAAAACCTCAAAAGGAAAACCTCTCATTGATCATTTTTGTAAACTAAACTTTTTGTAAACTTTACTATTTAAAAAGTCAATCCTATAACCATTACTTTCAATTTTAACAACAGACAACAAGTTTTTCCTCAACTCCGGCACATAATAAACATTTTTAATAGTACAGTCTATATTTATCTTTTACCAACATAACATCTTTCCTTTATGTTCCCAAATCCAACCGCCGTTAAACTCACTGCATTCTTGGCCGCAGCAATCACTTTTGGTGTATTTAGTTCAATGTAGTTATAAAACACACTTTTGTCATTTGTTAGGTGGTCTGATGACCCCGAATCCACACACCAAGATATTTCACATTGATCAGTAACTTCTTGGTTCCGTCCATTGCCAGTCAGAAATGCATACTCATTCTCTGTTGATGCCGCATATGGGTCATAAACAAAACAGGAATAAAAAAAATAAAAAAGTGTTCTTTATTATAAAAAAAACAGTATGTATTATGCCAAATAGTAAAATAATTATACTGTCCACACAATCAGAGATCAAAACCTTATTTTCATGAAAATATGTAACATTTTTATTTTTATGTGTCCACCGAAAAGACCATATAATCCACAGAAAAGTTTAAAATAGAGCTTTTAATAAAAAAAAAAGTAATTCCAAAACTTCGAAAACAAAAGAAAAATAACAATTACGCTGCACTTTACATCTTCGTATTAACAATACAATGAATCATTCAACACTGTTAAACAAAAAAAATTAAAAACTTTATGTCCACAGAAATGATATCTTTTCTGTTGACATAATTACGTCGTTGTCACTGCAGGATATTGTAAAAATGCAAAAACGTTTTTTTCACAGAAAACTTCAACATATTTTTTGGAGTCTAAAGATTTAATAATTTAATTTA
The DNA here is from genome assembly GCA_905147715.2 of Xestia xanthographa. Classification (NCBI taxonomy): domain Eukaryota; kingdom Metazoa; phylum Arthropoda; class Insecta; order Lepidoptera; family Noctuidae; genus Xestia; species Xestia xanthographa. The sequence continues at coordinate 6,837,642 of LR990643.1, forward strand.
TAACTAAAATTATATATATATATCACGGCAGGGAAAGCCTAGAGGAACACTGTCCCAATATTGGCGCCATCCGCCACCATATTGTCTTTCAGTCATCTATCACATCGACTTGCGATACGATTCTTCATTGTTGGTAGATAGGTAGGTGGGTACTGGGTAGTTGAAATCACACACAGCACTTGACTCGAACTCCAAACGTTTATTTCTATTAAACCATTTAGGTACACTCTCATCTTCACAATAATCATTCACTTCACTAAACAGTAAACACTTATAATTACTTAGCATTTCAATTGTTTTGCTAATCTTAGGATAACGTGACTGCTCGACGCTCACGCGTCCATTCTGAGTGGGCGGAAGTACCACAATATCGGTTCAGCAACTTATTACAATAGTAAATTCAATCAGCCTCACAAATAATAATGAAACACTTTACAATAATTGTGTTACTATTAAATAATGACAGAATTCACCAATTTGAACACGTTTTCAATCATTAATAATAAACTAGTTGTCTCATTACTTTTTAGTCTTTAATCTGTGCTATCATGGAACATTTCCGGTGATATAAACAGTTATGTTAAACAAAAGCTTTTTACTAGTAAATCACTGTGTAAAATAGTCTTATTATTTTAAAGTTGGGATCTATTATTGAGACTTACTTAGTTCTCGTACTAAATTTAAACATTCAGGTATTGACGGTAAAATCACATTCGGCGCCATTTTCCCTGACAGGTGACGCCGAATCATAATGTCAAGTGATTAACTATTAATTGCTAATATGAATGAAACCCTAAAGTTGTTAAACAAATATTCTTATGTTAATTATAACGATAGTTTTAGCTAGAACATCGAGTTTAGTTTGATAATTGTTTTTCAAGTGATACTGATTAAGACAAGCCAACAGATGGCGCTGTTGAGCTTGATACTCCAACGAAATTAGTCAATGGCACTCACAGGTGTTATAATAGTTGCCAGAGTATCTCACAGATGGCAGTATTATCGTCTAAGGAATAAGAAATTATAATTCAACTACACACATCAAAAGTATCTAGGGATCAACATATATTTTTGCAATAACTTTTCTCCTGATTGATATTAATTAAAATTTTCTTTAAGGATTCATCAAATAAAGTGTTTTCGTTTGTCACAGTAACGATAAACCAAGTCACCTTTGCATTAATAAAGAAATTTGCCATTTTCCTAATAAAGGGATTTTTGACATTTGAACCACTAACATTAAAGTTCGAAAAAATGACTGAAAACACAGTTTTCTTTAAAATTTTATTGGGTAACTTAAACAATTAATAATCCGTGTTTCTACCGCGAACACTAACAACACAAGAACATCGGTTTGGCATACTCAAAATGAGTTCATCCAAATCACGCTGTGGAATGGCCGCCCATGTTAGTTGCAACAACAAAAAAAGGTCTTCTTGCGACTGGATACCCTCCATATTCGGCAGAGCTCTTCTCTGTAGCATATCCCATGCATGCTCAATCGGGTTCAAGTCTGGTGACTGAGCAGGCCAGGGCAGGACATTGATGTTAGCTGCGGCGAGAGTCTGTCTTACAACTCTTGCGGTGTGCGGTCGTGCATTATCATGCATTAACTGAAATAAGGGACCGATTTGCACTTGTAGAGGAACGATGACGTCTGATACAATCGTCTCAGCATAAATTTGAGCGTTGAGGTTGCCTCTGATCCAAATCAACTCAGTTCTTCCGCCGATCCAAATACCCGCCCATACCATGATGGTTCCACCACTATAAGGATGGACTTCCTGGCAGGATTTTAATCGCTGTTGGCGTCCAGGGGTTCTCCAGTGTCGTATACGTCTTGTATCCGGTCTCATACCAAAACGAGACTCATCAGAAAAGCACACGAAACGCCATTGTTCTTCTGCCCAATTTCTGTGTTCAAGAGCCCATTGATATCGAATCCTACGATTGTGCATTGCTATAGGTGGTACCCGTAGCGGTCTTCGGGAATGAAGGTTCACTTCATGCAAGCGGTTTCTGACTGTTTGGTCGCTAATTAAGTTCCCTGAAGAGTGATGAAGCCTCACGGCTAACATCATGGCGGTTATTGTTGGAGCTCTTCGAGTTAAGATTTGAATGTATCGGTCTTGTCTCCGTGTGGTGCAGCGATACCGTCCTCCATGGCGCTCAGCCACGGTACCAGTGCTTCGGTAACGTGTCCAAAGTCGACTGATAACACTCTGACTTGTATTCAGAGCTAAAGCTACAGTACGTTGCCGGGAACCAGCTTCTATCATTCCCACGGCTCTGAGCATTTCTTCCCTGCTTAAATGACGTCGCCGCTCCATAATAACGTTGATTTTAATCAGTAGTAGGGAAACAGTAGCACTAATAATGTCTTCAATGCGTTGTATGTTTTTATAGGGAAAATATTGACAGCTTATTTTCATCTTTTACTCGAATTTGATTGAGAGTTCCTGATTCAAATTATGAAATGCACCAAAAAGGATCCATATAAATTTATAAAATCATAAATTTATTACAAAGCCACATCTCAATCTCAAGAAATCCGCATAAAAATGCTTGATCCCTAGACACTTTTGATGTGTGTAGTTACAATCAATAACATTATGTAATAAGCTTAGCTTATAGGTGTCCTCGCGGCGACATATATTATTATTAGAATATTTTTGCTAAAAAAGAAAGCGTTTCTGCATTTACAAAGTCCTGCACTGATGTTAATGATATTTAAATAAAGTTAGAAAAATAAACGGTGGTGCTCATGTACCAATTTAAAATATAGATTCATCATCTTCACTGTCTGTGTAAGGATTAATGAATGGTTTTTTAGTTTGTTGCGGAAGGAGAATCAAATCTTCTTCGTCTTCCGTGTCTGTTTTGTTATTATTATTATTTTGTTTTCTGCTTCGAACGTCTTGACCGATTCTTCAGTCACGAATCCTGTTTCTCCGTCGATGACGAAGGAATCCTTCCACAACCGGATCATTTGTCAGCGTTGTCTCTGTTTTCGATAAATTTGTTGGTTTTGGAATAGTCTTGCCGACTTTGTTGTGAGGCCTTGGATAATTTGGCTTCTTACTTTGTTGTGAGGCCTTGGATAATTTGGCTTCTTACTTTGTTGTGAGGCCTTGGATAATTTGGCTGTCTTACAAATCGCGAGTGAAATATATCATCTGAATCATTGGAATCTGAAACCAGCCTCAGTCGTTTATTAGGACGAGTAGGGACACTTTGAAATACTTCTTCTTCTGGTGTGACTTGAATTGACCTATATGACACTGTAGAAGCATCAGGTGTGGCTATATTTCTCGGAGATAAGTTTAAGGCATCAGAGACGAAACTATTGGGAGTGCTTGACCTTGTACTTTCAGGTTGAACATTTATTTGTCCGATTTCAAAATGTGGACATATTGTCGTAGCTGCGCAAGACAGACAGCTTAGTCTTCTTGCATGTAAAATATTTGGTGTACTTCGACTCCAAGTAAGTTGGTGTATCTTTAAAGTACCCTTAAAAGCTTTCGTTCTACTCTTATCAGCAATGCTTTGAATGTCTTGAATATACGGGTCACCAATTCCATAAATCTCTATTCCTTTGCAGGTTTCTTTTAAACAAGACATAAGAGAATCATAATCCGATACGTCTTTGCCCATTGCAACCGAATTATCACATAGTCTTTTTATACATCCACCTACTCCATCAGGAGCTCCTTTTCCATGACCTTTTTCGCTGTAGTGCCAAGTAATATTATCAACGTTATTTAATTCTCTGGCTATGAAATTCGAAATAAAATAGTTTTACAACGTCGTCGTCTTTACACTCTTACAGAAACTCATTCCAAATTTCTTCAGAATTCTCTCAAGATACTCAGTTTGGTTGAGTTGTATAGAGTTGTGCTGACATTTGATTTTCATTCCAAGAAAGACATCTACCTCACCTAGATCTTTCATTTCAAACTTTCTTTGAAGTTCTTTTTTTAACTTTATTCTCTCATTGTTCCAAAAAAAAAAAAAAAATATCATCTGCTATAATCATCATACAGTCATGTTTCTTTCTTCTTTAAACACATGGTTCAGTTTCACATCTCTTGAAACCTATGTCTAACAACAGTTAGACATAGGTTTCAAGAGATGTGATGTGGAATTTGTTAAGGTGTTCCTTAACAAATAAAAACCTTTGTCATAGGTATGTGACAACTAAACTAATATGCGTTATTTCATAGTATTCTTTTTTCAGAGGGTTTAGCAATCGTCCCCGTTCTGCATTAAAAACTACTGTTAAATAGGATGTCAGTACATATCATCCTGCTATGATTAATTCGTTGAAAATGTTATCAGAGCCACTGCTTTGCACTCTGACAACCTTTAGAATTTTAGATAATACTGGGCAAATCTGGATTAATGTAGTCTGCGTAGTTCTGTCTTAATGATAGAACTATTAAAACTAAATTGGTCATGAACCCTGCACGAAAATTTTGTATTCACACTTAATGGGTAGGTGGGTTTCTGGACGGAAACTTTCTCCAAGCTCACTTGGAAGTAGCACGGTACTGGCTGGCTCTGGTGTGACGATGACCGTAGCGGTGTGCCACGCTGCAGACGCCAGGAGCGTTGACCGTCGGCAGATCGCGCGGTCTCGTAGATACTCAACGCGGCCATGCAGGTAACACTACTCATGTTGCAAAAGGATGTGGCTTTAGGTTTAACAGTCAGCCACTTGCCTGACACACCCTCTTTGGGAATGCTGTTGTTGGTGATTTACCCGTCACCATTTGGGAACACAAGGTGCTTTGTTGTATGCACTGGGTCTTAAGCTCTCCTAGTCGCTTCCTACGACACAAACGGGATGAGATGGGGTGGGCACATTATTAATCCGGGACCACACGGACAGGAACCAGTAGATAACATCGCCAAAAAACGAAATCACTAACTGTAGACATCCATTAGCACTAATACTAGACAATAAGTATAATCATCAAAATCATCATTCTCTTACCCTTATCCCAATTCATTTGGGGTCGGCGCAGCATGTCTGCTTGTTCCATACTTCTCTATTTTTTGTGATCTCATCAGATTCAGACTTCTTTTCTTGTCATATCATTCTTAACACAGTCCATCCATCGTTTCTTTGGTCTTCCTCTACTATTATACCCATCCACATACATAATCAAAACTTTCCTCACGTCATTTTCCTCATTCCTCATAATCATCAAAATAATGTCAAGTTATTCATGACCTTGTAACAGAAAATCAAATACTTTATCCTATTACTCCTAATAGTGTGTTTTGACGTATCGAGGACTTCAACACACTAATAAATAATTAATATTCACTTATTCCTACATACTATCACATCAAGTTCTCTTGTAATGGAAAATCATACTGGTACGTAGCGTTCGGTTTAGAGATGAGATATTACTAGTTGTTAAATTAGTACTTTTTCAAATTCGTAAAAAACATCGCAAAAGGAATATTAGAATTAGTTGTTCTCAGAACTCCCTCTAACGGAGAAATATCTTATCCCTCTGGCAAACTGAATTCGAAGTAATCCATGATGTTGGAGCAAAAGGGGAAAAGTTCAATTCTTGCTAGTAAATTCCCGATGCACATTCGCTGTCCAGTTTCAAATTGCGTGAAAGCGTGTGTTAAGGTATATTTGCTTTCTCATATGAATCTTTAAGGCTTGAACACCGGTTTCGAGTTCCGGGTAGGTGTCGGGGTTCATGTTCATTTTGTTGATTAGTGGGATGATGTGAAAGCCGGCAAGAAATGTATTCTCCGATTTTACAATCCATCATCATCTTCTTGCCCTTATCTTAACCAGCCTTATCTTATCTCTGTTACTTGGGGTCGGCGCAACACGTTTTCTTCTTCCATTCTCTTCTGTCAACCGTCACGCAATCATTTACTCCTTTTTCCCTCATATTATTCCTCACACAATCCATCCATCGTTTCCTTGGTCTTCCTCTAGCTCTCCATCCAACCACATTTATATTCATAACTCTTTTAGTCACATGCAATTTTTCCCTCGTCATCACATAATTTTACAATCCACAAGATTGGTATCGTGGTTCCCAAAGGTACAAAGAAAGAAAATCGCAGGGACATGACGTGCAGACAAAACAACCACCACACCATCCATATAGTTTCCAACAGCACAGCCTCAATGTATAGCAGTTACAGACGGTGGGGGGCCATGGTCACCGATTTATCAGGTGCTGCCTACCACCTTCCCTAACTCAGTCCGCACCTTATCAGCAGCTGCCCGGTTCCTCAGCATCATGACGGAGGTCCACATAAGTGACGTCAGAGAAGTCTCCATACCAGCCGAGAATAGATCGTGCATCACTTGGACTATTTGCTTTCCAGGGTCAACATCAGGAAAAAAAGGGTGTAAAAAACCTCTTAACGAAGCCGAAAGGCACTTGTTCTCCCCATCATTGCGATCATTTTTTTGTTCTATACCATACCTGGGAACCTGAGTTGTAAGGTCGAAAACCGTAAAGTAAAAGCAATACAATTTACTTTTGTAGTAGAACACAGATACGTCACCTTTTGGAACTGGTAGCACAGTTAAAAGAACAAACATTGCCTCCACATATTATTTGGGGGCAGCCTAAGATAAATACTCGAAAAGGCTGCAAAGTAGTGTTGCCCAAAAATGCAAGACCAAGACGTGACCTTAGCCAGTCTTGGTCTTGGTCTTGCGTCAATACACGTGGTCTTGGTGTTGGTATTATGCTCTCAGTATTGGTCTTGGTCTTGCAGCAAGAGTCTCGCAAGTCTTGCGAGACTACTAGTTAGACTAGACTACTTTCAAATACATATTAGCCTATTGCTATAGAATAAACACGTTAGTTTAGATCTTAGAACAACATAACAGAGTAGGTACATGTTGAGCTTAAATTGACATAGACATAGTTATGTTATTGTTATAAGCCTGTATTATCCCACTGCAGGGCAAAGGCCTCCCTTTCCTTCCTTACACATTTCGCGATCTAGTGCGATTGTAGGCCCATCCTTTGCGAAAGAGTCTAGCTCATCCCGCCATCTCCTTCTGGGCCTGCCGCGTTGTCGTTTCCTGCTATTTGGTATCCACTGAGTGGTAATTTTTGTCCATTGCTCCTCCGACATGCGGCAGATGTGACCAGCCCAGTTCCACTTCAACCTAGCAGCTGTAAGGCCAACATCAGTTATTTGGGTTTTGGAGCGAAGCATGGAGTTTCTGACACGGTCCGTAAGTTTGACACCCAGTATACTTCGCTCCATAGCTCATTGGCAGACCCCAAGTGCGAACTTCTGACGATTTGTAAGCGACCACGTCTGCGCTCCATAGGTGAGGGTGGGGAGAATGCACATGTCCATGAGCTTCCGCTTAAGTGCGAGAGGGAGAGATCCCTTCATAAGATGTTTCATCGACCAGTAGCTCTTCCAGGTATTATCGGTGCGTCGAGCAACTTCTTTATCTTGTCTTGCCTGGAAAGAGACTATCTGGCCGAGGTATATATACTCATGGACATATTCAATCACTACACCCCCAACCTCTATGTTACGCTCTGTGCTGTTCGTCATCAGTTTTGTTTTAGACATGTTCATTGAAAGCCCGACTTGGAGGCTGGCGTGACTCAGTTGATCGAGCATTAGGCCTAGCTCAGCTGCTTTTTTTTTTTTTTTTTCCCTTTGTTATTAAGAACAGAATTCTTAATAAATTAATTACAATCTAGCCTAAAAAGACTAATAAGTAATTTAACTCTAACTTAATATGCTACGTTATAAATAATGTTAATACTAAGAATAGTGTCTATTTGCACTTTTACACAAGTCCGTAGCACTTTCTTAGAGTCTGATATATTATATTAAAACACTATGTTCATGTGTTATATGTATAGCACAACAATGTTACTATTATTCACTCACTTTGTTAGTACTTACTTACACTACATTAATTCAAATGGTTTAGTTATTTTTAGCCTACGCACTAAGTCTGTGTTGTCTAGCAGCTGGATAGCCTCAACATTCACATGTCGGTGTAGTCTGTGTTCGTGGGCTTCAGCAAATTTTTTGATGATTGTGGTGACGAATTCCATTTTAAGGTCACGGTGAAGGTCGTCGTTTCTTATGTACCAGGGTGCATTCACAGCATCCCTGAGTACTTTATTTTGGAATTGTTGGATAATTTTGATGTTGCTTGGTTTAGTACAGCCCCAAAGTTGGATACCATACGTCCAAATTGGCATCAGTATATGCTTGTATATGGTTATTTTATTATGTATTGATAGACAGGATTTCCTTCCAAGTAACCAATACATACTTTTATAACGTATGTCGAGTTCCTGTCTTTTCTTTTTGACATGAGCTTTCCAACGCAACTTGGTATCGAGAGTCATGCCAAGGTATTTGGCTGTATTAGCGTAAGGCACTTGCATGCCATTTATATAGATTGGGTGATAGTCCAGGTGTTTGTTTGTGAAGTCAATGTGAATTGATTTAGATTCATTCAGTTTGATCTTCCATTTTTGTGTCCAGTCATAAACTTTGTTCACAGCTAGTTGAACTTTTTCTACTGCTTCTCTGTGGGTTGAACCGGTAGCCATAATTGCAGTAACATCTGCAAAGGTCGCAATGGTGTTGTTTTCCAGTTCTGGAATGTCACATGTGTATAACAAGTACAAAATCGGGCCTAGCACACTTCCTTGTGGTACCCCAGCTTTTATATGTTTTAGTTCGGAATATGCATCCTCTTGCCGTATTCTGAACATTCTATTACTTATATACGACTCTAGTATATCTGCAAATTCTGGGAGCATGCGCCTGAGTTTGAATATTAGACCCTTATGCCAAACTTTATCAAAAGCTTGCGCCACATCTAAAAATACAGTGGCGCAGACTTCTTTATTTTCTAGTGTTTTTTCAATGATATTAGTTATTCTATGAACCTGGTCTATTGTAGAGTGTTTCTCCCTAAAGCCAAATTGATGATTTGGAATAAGGTCTTTATCTTCTATTACTGGTTTTAATCGCTTCAATAATAGTTTTTCGAATAACTTTGATAGCACGGGCAACAGAGAAATAGGTCTGTATGATGATGCTTCATGTGGTGGTTTCCCAGGCTTCGCAATCATAATGACTTCAGCGACCTTCCATGGCGCAGGTACGTGTTTTAAAATAAATGCAGCATTAATAAGTTTGGTCAGCTTAACTACAGCCTTACGCGGGAGGTGTTTTAGAATCTCACCTGTAATGAGGTCGTAACCCGGAGACTTTTTGGCACTAATGTTATTTTGAATTTCTCTCATTACTTCTTTAGGAGTCACAAGCTTAATTCTCTGGTTTTCTGCTAAGTTTTCACTCTCAAGTAATTCTACCAGGGTTTCATTGGGCTTAAACGTTTCTTCTAGGTGCTGAGCAAACCTTACAGCTTTCTGATCATTGCTTATGGCCCATTTTCCGTCGCTATCTCTGATGGGCGGTATTTGTTTAATTGGCCTTTTTAGATTTTTTGTTGCCTTCCAGAGGGAGTAATCTGTTGATTTGTCATTGGTTAGCTGCAGAAGGTTGGTGTTCAGAGCTGTATCCTCAAATTGTAGAATTTTTCTCTTTAATTTTTTAGTTAAATTATTTAGTGATGTTTTATCTCGCGGGCATCGTGTTTGCTGCCACTGTTTCCTTTGTTTCCTTTTCTCAGTAAGTAAATCCACAATTTCCTTAGGATAGGTAAATCCCTTATATTTACGTTTTAATTGTGGTGTGTTGTTCCACGCACATTGTTGTATATTGACAATATACTTGTTTACTTCTGAGTCAAGCTGATCTTGCTTTTTTATCGGAGTTTTAAGGTCGATAATATTTTCTAGATCAAGAGAAAAGCTTTCCCAATCTGTGAACTTATTAACCAGGGTTAAGTGGCTTTCTTTAAGTAGGATTTTTTGACTTAGCATTAGTATAAGCGAAGAGTGGTCCGAGTTCATATGAAAACCTTCCTCCACGCTGACATAATTGGCGGATATGTTTTTGCATATGAAAAAATCTATAAGATCCGGTATTTTCTGGTGGTCAGTGGGCCAGTATGTTGGTTTTCCTGTACTCATAACTTCAGAACCGGTATCTTTTACTGCGCTTAAGAGCTGCCTTCCCTTAGTCGTTGTAAGTCTTGATCCCCAATGCGTATGCTTAGCATTAAAATCGCCGCCTAGGATAAATCTCTGGCCTAACAATTCAAAGAGATGTAAATACCGCTCTTTTCTTATCATGTGCCGTGGGGGACAGTAAATGGCTGCAATGGACATGGAACAAGATTTGTTTTTAACAGATACTGCCACGGCTTGAATGTCTTGTTCTTCATATTTACATTGCACGTAGTGACTTATGGTGTGTTTGATTATAACCGCGCTGCCTCCCCTGGCAGAGTTGTCAGGGTGCAGCGAATTGTATACCATGTATCCTCTAAATTTCACAAAAGATTGTTTAGTGAAGTGCGTTTCGGAGACCAAACACACGTCAATGTTTTCTGTGTCCAGGACCGCCTGCAACTCATTTTGGTGTTTGAGGAGCCCATTAGAGTTCCACGCCATTATTTTAAGGGTGTTATTCATTTTTGATGACTTAAAACAGCTGTTTTAGTGCTGGACTCTAGTTTCTCTAATCTCTTGTCAAATGAAGTAATACATTTTAAAATCTGGTTAATCTTATCCTCTAGATTTGCAGGCTGAGATCTTGATTTTGCAGCTTCCGCATAGGAACCAGTCTTGTTTACTTGCATGGGTTTTGCAAATGACTGGAGACTCGTTTTCTGTGCCTGTGTTTGTGTGTTGTTTCTGTCTGAATTTCTTAGTTGCAAAGACTGTTGGGTAGTTGGTGCCACAATTTTCTTTTTAATATTTTTGTTCTTCAAAATCTGCATCTGTTTAGCTACTTCACACCCTCTATAGTTGGCAGGGTGAGGCAGACCACAGTGAACACATTTTGGCTTCTCTTGCGGAGATTTCGTACAGTTGGCTGTAAGGTGTTTGCCAGTGCATTTTACACACCTGGGCTCTTTTCTGCAGTATTTATGAGTATGCCCATATGCCTGGCACCTCTTGCATTGGGGAATTAATTTGGGATGTTTGAGTGGGTGTATTTCAATTTTACACCCTAAAATGTATTTTATGCCATAGATTTTATTGACATCTTCTTCATTATTAAATGATAAGACGAACATGTTGAGTGGTTCTTTACTCTTCCAGCTCAATTTGCTGTCTACTTTTTCAATTTTCAGACCTTGTGTTGTTAGGTCGTCTTTGATTCGATCAGGTTGGCAAGAAGAATGTAACTTCTTCACAACAACTCTAATTGGTCTAGCCTGCTTATCCTCGTACGAGTGCCAATGGTGATCTTTTTCTGCTAAAAGCCGGGAAATTACTCTATATGAGTCCTCTGTTTTGGCGTTAATTTTCACACAATCGCCATTTAACATATTTGCAGTAAATGATTCCGCTGGTGTAGTTTCAATTAGAGAGTCATAGAACTTTTGGTAGTTCTTAACTTCGTCTATTATGATTGGCGGTGGCGGGGGCACTTTTTTTACGGGAGTCTCTTTCTCAGTTTTTCGGAGATTTTCCTGTTGGGCACTTGTTCCGGGTTGTTGTTTTGGAGATTGCGAGGTGTTAAGCTTCCTCTTCTTCCTGCTCTTGGCCCTAATCCACTCAGTCTCTTTAGCGAGCTCATCCTCGTCTGTGCAAAATTCAACGTCACTTTTAGGACGCTGGGCAAAAGATATTGTTTGACTTTCCTGTTCTCTAGGTTCTTTTTTTTCCTTCAAGCAATTCAATTCTCCTTGAAGGGCTAGTACTTGTTCCTGCAAGCTATTAATGTGATCATTTAGATTACGTACCATTAGTTGCAGGTTTTCTCTATCGGTTTTCTCCTGGATGTAACCGTCATACAGCCGTTTTTCCAGGTCAGTTTTTAACTTAATGGGCTGTGACTGTGAGGCCATTATTTAATTGTAAGGCGAGTTAACACCTAAACAATCAATTATTAAAAACACTTCATGATTGCATCACTTGTAACTAGGTCATAGCACTGACCGCGATAGATCGACGTAGGTACACCGCGACGACGGTGTTGTGCTGCGTCTGCAGAATACTCTTAACTAGAGCACGCGCGCGCGATCCGTACGTATGTTCGCTATTGCAGTTTAACAACAACTGAGCTCAGCTGCTGAGGAAGAAAAAAGAAAAGAAAAGAAATAGACATAGTGAACCACCAAATTAATAAAATTAACTTGACAATAATTTTAAAAAAAATACGCAATTTAGTACCTAAGCGTAATTACTAACTCTATGTAGGTACCTACCATTAATGATTTTCTGTACGTGTACTGGCTATCCTAAACTCTTCACAAACAGCTAGCGGTTAAAATAATTACCACATATGCTTTTCATCTTCATCTGGACTTGATACTTCTAACTAATAAAATTTGTCGTCAGCTACATTTTTAATTACCAGCACAAACATCTAAAACATGAATTAAATTTTTGATACCTACATTAAAATGTATCAGAATATCATCTTTTGGATATCTATTGTGGCTTGTGACGAACGAAAATTGTTTGTAGGAATTTTTAAGCACCTATTATTTATCTGTCGCACTTTTAAAAAATCAGCTGATTTATGAAATAAAATAATTGATGTTTATAATTTCAAACTTTCAATTTCAACCAATATTGCGCGTTCCGTGACTCATCGATCGCAGAAAATGCAGGGTAAATAAACTAATATTGATTATACGGTGTACTTTTTCATATATTTTTTAAAGTAGTATCTAACGATTTTTTGACCAAGTCTAATAAAATAATAACAATCATTTTATTATCAGGCAACTAGGCCCATAGATAAAATACACAAAATACATTTAACAACAATTATAAACTAATACATATTTTAAACCTTATTGAGACTATAACCATACACGCAACGTTGTCGGCGTCGTGTTTCGCTGCGTGGTGTCGCGTAATCGCCCTCGGAAACGACGATATACGACACCCTTCGGCCAAAAGTCCTCTTTCATGCAGGTCTCTAGAAAATGAAAAAAAAAATACAAATGAATGAAATAAAAATAAAAAATAATGAAAAAATCAAATCAATCAATTAATCTAATGAATTATATAAATAAAAATGTGAATTATATGTAAAAGGCACACCTGTTAGATGTTTTTTTAAAGAGATATTATAATTTAAAATTTCTGGCAGTGAGGGAAATGATATTCTCATTTCTGGAAATGACATGATATGACTGGTAATGATTTGTTGTTACAAACAATATGTTAACAGATCAGGTATCCGAGTTGATTCAAATGTTATGTAAATGATTAATCGATAATAACTCAGGGTTTATGAATAAAATATCATTATAATTAACACAAGCTTTATTTCTTTAAAGATTTAAATAATTCTTTGGTAAAATCAGTCATAGAAACATAATCAGGTCTTGTCAATTTCGTATAATCTCTAAACAATATTTGGACTTTTAAAAGCTTACACGATTAAAAATATGATTTCAACACTTTATCTCGGGCAAGTACGGATATCAATACTCAACACTCATCATTACAATAGTCAAATAGTGTTATAATAGTTAAACTAGATATTTTTTTATTTACTATTAAATTGGTAGAATATTTCTTTATCATCATAAAATCAACCCAGGTTTTAAAGTATTCATACTTTTTTATTTATTTAAATTAAACGAAACCTTTTTGTTGGGAAAATAACAAAATTTTTTGGTGTACTAGAATTTATATTAATGTTAGGGGATGTATTTGTTACATTAGCAAGAATACGGCGATATTTCTTGGTCCTAACAAGAGGTGAAACGTATTCAGGAGTATTTGAGACTCCAGAACTCGTTACAGGGCGATCTTCTGCAGTTGCACAGAAGTTGAGGACTTTCGAAAATCCTAAATGTGAACACAAAAATAATCACAGTCAAAACAGCTGGCTTTCCTGAATACGAGATTAAATAATATATCTTGTTTAAATAAGACTTGGTGAACATTTAACGTGCCCTGGAACGGTTTCAAGTTTTTAGAAAGTAGAGCTTCAATGATAGTCATTATGGTAATATTTTCAATGTTCTGTTTTACAGTCTATCCTTAGGTATTAGTTTTGCTGCCGTAGAGCAGCACGCTGCTTGTTGTAGCTGCTTTTCGCTTGAGCTGTCGTATTCGACTTTCTTTGTGTCGCCGAGGGAGTCCTCTAAGCACCTCCCCCCCCCCCCCCCCCCCTGTTCGACAACGGTTGATAGCGGGAAGGGGCTGTCCAGTTTCCCAGGTAGCGTGTCTGCGTTCTTGATGCTGGTTGTGATGTGGATGGCGCGGGGTTTTTTGAGCACCAGCTCCTTTTTTAATTTGAAGCCCTTGTTTTTCTATCGTCTTGGAAGCCTTGATTTTGTCGACCAGATTTTTTCATCACAATCATCGTTATCGTTATCACAATCATCACAACAAATCAACAATAACCCTGTATAGAAATCCCCAACTCGATGGGGTTATGTCGTTTTATAACAGAGTTCCTATGGCCACCTTCCAGCTCCATCATCAGACCCTGGATACCGTCTAAAGACAAAGTACTCATCAAAACGAATCAAACAAGTCCAAATTCGATGGGGTTGCGTCATTTCATTACAGAGTTCCTACGGCCACCTTCCAGCTCCATCATCAAATCAGCTCCATGTTTTTATAATAGTGCATTGCCCCACGATATACATATGCGTGCAAAATTTCAGCTCAATTGGTAACCGGGAAGTGGATCAAATGTAACTTGCATGATTTGAAAAGTTACAAGATTGTCTGCAGTCTGTTTTAGCACTCCTTCAATCCCGTCTGGGGCACCCTTCCTATGTCCAGCTACCACTGTAATTCCAGGTTATTGCCTTATGTTGTGGAAAATCCTTACAAAGAACCAAAATTATGTAGAAAATATATTTATTGCGGTACCGGGGGGGTCTAAAATGGCCGCTTTGGCAGAATCGTAATATGAATTAAATTTTTAACATGATTCGTACTAAGATTCTGCGTAGATTCTGCTAAAGCAACCATTTTAGGCCCGCTGGGAACTTGAAGACGCAGATTGGAAATGGATGGTATCTATAAAAGGATTTATCTCTATAGCTAGTTTAATCATGGGTATTAGGTGCGCCCAGATGGCAGCGGCGTCGTGTCTCAAGCACTGGCTAACTGTGCATGCACAGGTTATGCCAATGGCACTACGATGGAAGTAATAGGTATATATGACACCAGTATGCAAACAAATCTCTTTACTAGTTGGCCCAAAATGAAGACTCTGCACTTCTTTTCCGTATTTGATTCCAACATTTTCTGAAAAGTCTATACGAGTATGTCAAAATTTAGCTCCGTAATTTTAAATTAGTTTTAATTAATATTTTAGTGTAAAAAACTTGTATTATTATAATTAAATGTCTATTAATTGTATTAATACCCAAGATTATTGTTTTCACAGAAAAATACACTGTAACACGTAGTGTTTGGTTTCCTAACTCAACCGGTAACCTATAACACGAACAGCTGATGTACTTGCGGATCTATCTGGGGAGTATAATTGTTTCCTTTTAATGTCTAATAAGTAGCTCATATTAACCAATTAAAAGCTCTGTAGCACTAAGTTCATTATTCTGACTAATCTGGCACTCTTTTGTAGTTGAAGTTAGGTTCTGTGTCAGTTAGCACTTGTTAGTTATGTAGTTGTGTAGTTTGTAATAAGTAAATGTACTTGCTATCTATATATTTAATTAACTAAATACACAACAAAAAAGTACGTTGGTTATTCTTTAATAATTTTTGGCATTATTAGTCAAATAAGTCCAATAATTTTAAACCAAGAGTCCTACCCACTTCATAAAAAAGTTAAAGACATGAAATCAATGTAGAGTTTAACTTAATTTAATAATCTTATTAAAGTATTTTGTGTAAGACTCATAAGCCTACTGCAGTTACCAATTTATTAATCACATATTCCAGTCTATTCTCATTTTCTTCTTTCATTTCTAGCTTTCCTAATTTTGTCCATCCAATTAGTTCTCATCATTCTTTGTTCTTCTACTTTCAGTTCTATTCCCTGAAACCATGCCTGTGATGACCCGTAAGGCAACTACTCAGGAGTTACAGGCTAAGTTGAGAACGGCCCTTAATAATAATAATAATAATAAAATAGTTTATTACCACAAAGTTCAAGTACATTGCACTGTTTACAGATTAAAGTTCTTAGTTAGCATTCGAAAATAAGTACAATAGGTTCAACCCTGTCCCCTAAACTAGGCTAGGCCTGTATCTTAGGGGGCAGTGTCCGGCTATGAGGTATGCTTAAATAATTCTATTATGGCAGACGTGCCAGTGGACTGTGTCAAGTGGGCGCTTAGATGATCTTGTGGTAAATTTTATATGAGAGTGAGAAAGTGAAGAGTGAATGATGTAAATGTGTTTGATGATTGTGAGTGGGGAGTGTATGGGGTGTTTTGTGCTTGTCGTGTGTGGAGTGAATGAAGTGAGTGTATGTTTGTATTGTGTGAGTACAGTGAGTACAGCGTGGGTGTGAGAAGTAGGCGAGTGACATAATGAGTGAACGTTTATTAGGTGATGTAAGTTAGAAGTGATTCCGTATTATGGTAATCTTGTATTAGTAGCCATTCCATTACTGTACGTTTTAGTTTAAACCTAGGGAGACCGAGAATGTTTAATTTTTTGTGAACTTGATTATAAATGTGCGTACTTATGACGTAAAATTGGTGTCTTGCAAACTTAGTTTTATGTTGGATGCTGGGAATTATATGTTTACGTTTTTTGGGGTCGGGAGGAGCCAAACTACCATGTGTCCTAAGAATTGATTGAAGCACAAATAGCTGTCGTACAGTCAAAACCTTACAGTCTGCATAAAGTTGCGCTGTTGGATATCTGCGTGGTTTCTTTGTCATAACTTTAAGGACTGCTCTTTGTGCCCTTTCAGCCCTCAGGAGACCTGTCTTCTTGGCTCCACCCCACACATTGATGCAGTACCCTAGCACTGATTGGCACAGAGCAAAATATACCATTCTAAGAATATTATGATCAGCTGACCCCCTGAGTGATTTGAAGATAGAGATAAGTCGCAATGTTCGGGTGGTGAGTGTGTCTAGGTGTTTGTCTCATCTTAGTCCGTTGTCTATATGGATGCCGAGGTATTTAACACTGTCATCTCTTCTTAATTTTGGACAGGAGCAACATGTTAGGGGACTTGTACATGAGTGTGCCGCTATGGAGAAAGTACTTGATCGTTTCAAGTTGCAGCGGATAGCGAAAGGAACGTATAAAGTTTTAGACAAATTTAATGTCAGTAGATTGGAGTTAAACCAACGCATGATTCTACTTAGGGCAGATTCAGCATTGCTTTTAACAGCTTCCCAAGAAGGACCGTGGACGATAATTGCGGTGTCATCTGCATAGGTATATATGTTGCAGTTAGAGAGCGTCATGTTGCAGAGATCGTTTATATAAATTTGAAACAATGTTGGCCCTAGTATGCTACCTTGTGGTACGCCGTAGGTCACTAACTGCTCGTCACTTAAATTGGAACCAATTTTGACTTGTTGACTACGGTTATTACGGTAGTCTGAGAAAATCTCAAGCGCCTTACC
Source organism: Xestia xanthographa (assembly GCA_905147715.2). Lineage (NCBI taxonomy): Eukaryota > Metazoa > Arthropoda > Insecta > Lepidoptera > Noctuidae > Xestia > Xestia xanthographa. The sequence continues at coordinate 6,855,310 of LR990643.1, forward strand.
ACGCACACCCAAAGATTTCAACTTTGAGATAAGTTTGGGAACAGAAACCGTGTCAAATGCTTTAGAAAGATCTATGAAAATTCCCAGGCACTTCGTCTTTTCGTCGAGTTTTTTAGCAACCAATTGCGTAAGATCTAGTACCGCGTCTTCAGTTGATACTCCTGAACGAAAGCCGTATTGGTTGTCGGCTATAAGATGAAATTTGCCTAGGAAGTTTCTAAGTTGCTTATTAAGAATTTTCTCAAAGATTTTTGAAAGCGATGTGAGGACCGATATGGGTCTATAATTGTTGACACAGTTTCTGTCCCCTCCCTTGAAAATTGGGTGCACAATAGCTTTTTTAAGAGCATTTGAGAAAACTCCTGTCTGAATGCAGAGGTTAAGGATGTAGGTTATAGGTGGAACCAGGATATGACGATTCGTTTTTAATAGCGATGTCGTGATACCGTCCCAACCTACGGCACAGTCACTGCGTAGCTGAAGTATAGTTGCTTCAACGTCACTTTCGTCTATTTCAGCAATGACAAGCGAATTACAAGGATTACTTGTTGTTAAAGTTTCGGGGGAAGGACTGCTGATGGATGTAGTTTGATTTTGTACAATCTCGGATGCCAAGTTTTTACCAACATTGGTGAACAAAGTGCACACATTGTTAATTGAAGAAGTAGGAGTGTCACATAATTTCAAAAGTATGTCTGAACTATTTCGTGTTGGGCGAGTGTTCGTGATTTCTTTAATTGTTTTCCATAGGGCTTTAGGGTTGTTTTTACTTTTTTGTAGTTCATTGTGTTCATGTGCCTGTTTAAGTTTTCTAAGTAGTTCATTGCAAAAGTTTCTATAGCGCGTATACGTAATTTTTAGGGTTAAGTTATCCGGATTTTTTTTTAGTTTTAAATGCATGTTGTCTCGATTCTTAATGCATTTAAGAAGACCTGCGTTGATCCATGGCTTTAAGGTTCGTTGTTTCCTCGGGATGGTGACTTGTATTTTGTGTTTAATTGTAATTGTAGAGATAATTTTTATTAGTCTGTTCATAGCTTCGTTACCATCACTACTCTTGTAGATATCTGCAAAACTTGTATTCCCCAGTTCGTCCTTCACAGCGTCATAATTTATGCGAGAAGTAGTGGTTTTTTTTGTTACGTGTAGGGTTAGTGTATTTAAGTACTAGCACTATCGATTTGTGGTCAGTAATGTGTGATTCCAGAATTAAGGTGAGTGTCTAAATTTGTTTTTGTTAGAAAGTGGTCTAAACAGTTTTCTAATCTGGTTGGGAGTAGGTGGGTAGGTGATAGTCCATGAGAGGCGTTTAGGATGAGATAGTCCAAGCTACGGTCGTTTCTGTTATCTTGCCTGATATCTATATTCAGGTCACCAACAAGGACGACGTTCTGATAGGTAGATAGATCATTGTAGGCATCATTGAGGCTATTAAGAAAAAATTCAAATTGATCTCTGGTGTTATACGAGGGAGACCTATAAACTGCCACAATAGCAAGTCCTGGTTCTATTTTGCATATGAGACAGTTTGCATTTACCATGTTGGGTTCGTATACAGTGGCGCTAGACGCGGTTTTAATATAGATTACGACGCCTTCATTTTGATTTGAGTTATTTGAGGAATAGTGTGACTGATATCCATTCATTATAGGGACGTTACTGACTTTTCTCAGCCAACACTCTGTCAGCACAATAACGTCAAATTCAACTTTGGTGGTATGGATAAGTGTTTGGAGACTATCGAAGTTTTTACTTAGACTGCGTATATTCATGTGCAGTATCTTAATGTTATTATGGATTGAATATTTAACGCAGTCCTCTGGGTTAATTACGAACGAATTTTCTAGGTGAAGCCTGTCTAGGTCATCATTAATGTTATTTATAGTAGCCATTGAGATTGCGATTAAAGTTATTTCTATGTTTAATGTTGCTAGTTTCGATAAAGGTTCCTAACAGTACCACCAAAATATCAGAGATGTCACTATGTGGTGTATGTAATGGTGAATGGATGTTCTTTTGTAGGTGTTTGATGAATGTTATTTGTGAATTTGTGCTGGTGAAGTATTGTGGGCTGATGTGTTTAGGTTTGTGTGTTAGTGTGTTTTGCTGTTGTTTGTGTATACATTCACTAATGGTTGAAATTAAAAAACTTACTGGAAAAAATTAAAATAATAATAATAATATGGAGGAGCTTAATAACTAGTCAGATACTGGTGGTAGGTGTAGCCTGTAGACATTTTTCTGAACGAATTAATATATGTTTATCTCCCTGTAGCTTTCTCAAGAAGATATTCCCGTTGGCAATCCAGCAATATTTATAGTCATACTTTTTGGCAAACTCCCGAGATAGATAAAACAGTTTTTTGGTGTTGGCAGGTAATTGTTCGGTGATGTAAACAGGCTGGCATTTTCCCGGAATACCAATAAGTGTTGTGCTCAACTTCTCCTCTTTTGGTTTATCCTTGTTGTAGGATCGGACAGCTGATAGAAATGACTGCTTGGATTGGACTGTAGTAAATTCGGCGATAATAGGTCGTGGTGTTGCAGAATTGTTCGATTTTCCTGGTAGGCGGTAGATATCACGAAACTCAGGTTCAGTTACATTGATTCCAATTCGCTTGCCTATGTTACATACGGTTGTAATGAGACTAGCGCTATTCTCTTCATTTTCTGTAGGAATGTTTCGAAGTTCGATGCCCGACGAGCGTGACATTAGTTGCATGTCCTGAATTTTTCTCTCTAAATTTTCTATATACAGCTGTTGTTCCTGTCGTTCCCTTCTTAAATCCTCAACTTCTTGCTTCAATTCCTCGAAATTGTTGTTCATGAAAGTTATTGATTGCATAATCTCCTCGTTTGACTGGCGAATCTCGATGTTAGATGCTTGAATTTTGCTGTTTTGAGCTTTAATTTCAGCAGTATCAGAGACAAGTTTTGAAATTAAAATCGTCTGTTCCGATAGGGCCTTAGATAATTTGGAGACGCTAGTGTCACGTTCCTTCTGCCATGCATCAAGTTTGTCTTCTAGCTCTTGCGTACTCAAGGCTGCACCGCTCTGATGTGATTTCTCTTGTCGGGTGCGTTTGTTTCTGTTTGTGTTGACATGAGCGCTATCCTCAATTGCTGACTTAAGATCGGGTTCGGATTGAGTCTGTGTATGAGTCAGTTTGTTTGTTGGGTTTTTAGGCGTATTCGGTGGGGAGCGTTGTACGCCAGCCATGTTATTTTATGAGTAATAAGAACGTTCCTACGCTGTCAAAGCTTTCAAAAAAGTCTCAAGTGACCCCTGAGTTAGGTGTAATAATCTGCAGAAGTCTCAGCGTAACTAATGCAACAAATACTCTGTACGCAACCAAAAACGGTCCAAATCGGTGAAAAAGTAAACAAAATTCTGCTCACGGTTCAAAGTGAATTGGTGTCGAAAAAAAGTTCCTTGTTATCGCTGGGGTGGCGCCCTAGTCGCGTGAACTCGCAATGCGACGCAGTCACACCGCGCTCGGCGCTGGAACGCTTTCGCCAAAAACTTCGTCGTTAGGTTGGTAGCACTGGGGCAGTTGCGCACTCGCCGGACTTTCGCCTTTATGCAGTTTGCACAACCGTGAGGATTGCTTGCACTTTTGGGTCTGGCACTATGATACGGCACTTTTAGATACTATTTGCTATTTACTTAATTGACCGATATACACTTGCTGGAGGTTTGAAAACAATTATTGCGAGATTAAACCACGCTAGGTTTGGGTTTTTTTGAAAAGTAAACGTGTTGGCAGACGATAATTATTTTTAAGAAATTGAGTAACAAGATCACAAGTTAGTAGCCCACGGGCGCGTTCCGGTTTTTTTTTGATGAACTTAAGGAAGCAAACAGCAAATGTCAACAGCTGTTAGTGGATAGAGAGGAACATGAGGTTGAAATCGAGAATGTCGTTCACAAAAACACAAGCCTGAAACGGGAGCTAGTGGACCTGCACCAACAATACATGGATGTTGTTGAGGAACGGGACAATCTGCGGGTGGTCACAGATGGTTTCAACGACTGCAGTAACCATTATGAAATGGCTTTATGTAAGGTTAGGGACTTAGAAGTTGAACTGCTTCATGCCAACAAACAAATTATTGAGTTTCAGAAAGAAAGAGAATGTACTCAGATTAGGGAAACAGATCACCTATATAATCAATTATTAAATTCAAATTGCAACCCACATTTCTTAACAACAATAGATCTTACTGAAGATTCTATTCTGAAATATAATTGTAGTAGTTATAAAGTAAGCCAAAATAAAATAAAGAAATATGCAAAACTAAATAGAATTATAAAAAAATGCAAGAAATTTAAAAAACAACAAAAACACAGTTCCAAAAATATTCAACTAATAAAAGAACGTGTTTTCCTCATAATGAGTTGAATAATTATCAAATTAAATTAGAGGATAGTGTGTGAGACTGCACCAACAGACTCACGATGTCCGCGATTACGCGGAGCCCTAATCAAAATAATATTTGTCCAATCGACAAGGAGAACAACTATTAGATACACTTACCATCACGTTGGTACTGATGATGTGACGTAGTCCCTGGTCACGTCGTATCTGGGTGGGGTGTAAGTGTAAATGTGTTTTGTGTTGCGTATGTGAAGTTATGTAGATTCGACGGTAACCAAGGGACGCCCCAAAGCGCGTACCGTCGACTCCTGGTCAAACCTTCCAAGATCACACACGTGGCACTTTTCAGTCAATGTCCAAATAAATCTTATCCCGGTTAGCTAACCCAAATGGGGATTTACAAGTTCAGCACTGAATTAATAATAATAATATAATAATAATAATATTTTATTTCCCATCAAGGTAGGTACAAGAATTTCTTACACTAGTAACAATTTAAATCTTACTTTAAGGGTTGTACGCTGTCACATAGAATTTTGGGATTCTCTAACTCCTAAACTAAGTCAAGCTTGTATTATAGGAGTTAGTGAGCTGTTGACTTAGACACAATCTTGAACTTATGTAACTGTGAAAATAATAAAGATGTTGCTTAAAAAATATAAAGAAAGAGAAAAAAAGTACAAAAAATAACATAACATAAATCTACTGTAAAGTTATACAAAAAGATATCAACAATAATTATATATATCTACCACCTTAATAAACAAACAATATTAGACATTTATTATACCTATTTACTTTTTAATTGTTAAAAGAGATTCTGTCTGATCATAAGTCAAAGTTAATAACCAATTGTTCAACTTATGCTTTACCTCACGCATGGTTAAATTATATATTGCCAGTATTTTATTGATCTCATTATATAATCTTGAGCTGGCGACCTCATATTGACGGCTTGCAAAAGCTGTTCTGCAGCTAACGCCGGGACATACAACTGCACCGGAGCGCTTTTTATTTGTTTTTTCGTTTAGAGGTAACCGGAAGTGTCTTCGGAGAATGATTTTTTGTATGAATAGCTGTCTTACGGTCAGTACGCGGCATTCATCATATAGTTTGGTAGTTGGATACAATCGAGGCCTATGATGAATCACCTTCAAGACTGCTCGCTGCGATCTTTCCAGCATAAGAAATAGGGTTTTATAGGTACCACCCCATATAGGTATGCAATAGGTTAGCACAGATTGGCAGAGGGCAGTATATACCATGTAGATTGTGGATTTATCTGCAGTAGATCTGAGCTTCTTAAAAATATACATAAGCCTTCGAATACGGTTAGTAAGAGCAATCACCTGTGGACGCCAATCAAGTCGCTCGTCTACCACTACTCCAAGGTATTTGATGCTGGTCACTCGCGTTAGGGACAAACAGCCTTCGAATACGGTTAGTAAGAGCAATCACCTGTGGACGCCAATCAAGTCGCTCGTCTACCACTACTCCAAGGTATTTGATGCTGGTCACTCGCGTTAGGGACAAACAATCGCAGCCCGCAGGCTCGGCACATGTATGAAGTTTCAATGAGTTAGTAGACTCTGGTGGAACTGGAGAATTTGGTAGATGAAAACGGATAAATTTAGATTTTTCTATATTTAATGTAAGTAGGTTATCGGTTAGCCATTTCTTAATTGTACGCAGTCCATTCTCGGCATGTTTTTTGGTCAAATTCCAGTCTGCTCCATGTGTTAGTAAAACGGTGTCATCGGCATAAGTAGTTATATCACAATTTGATATTTTGAGACTACACAGGTCATTTATGTATATTAAAAACAACGTTGGACCCAGTATACTCCCCTGGGGAACGCCGTAATCAATTTGTTCTTCATCGCTCATTACAGTGCCGATCCTAACAGATTGCTTACGATTTGTCAGATAGTCTTTGAAAGTGTTTAAGACTTGACCACGTATACCGATACGTTCCATTTTAGTAATAAGTGTGGGAATAGAGACCGTGTCGAAAGCCTTAGACAAATCTAAAAAGATGCCGAGGCATTTCTGCTTCTTATCCAGCCTGCTAGTCACAATGTTAGATAAGTTTGCTACAGCGTCCTCCGTTGATAGACCTTTTCTAAAGCCGAATTGATTTTCCGAGATGATTTTTGTTTTTTCTAAATAACTTATTAAGCAAGTATTTAGGACGCGTTCTAAAATTTTAGACATCGACGTTAGAACCGAAATGGGCCTGTAGTTATTAACTAGGTCTCTATTCCCACTCTTATAAACTGGTGTAACAAGTGCTTTCTTTAAAGCCCTTGGAAATATACCTGTGGCTATAGACAGGTTACATATATGAGCGATTGGTGGAACTAGTACTTTACTTGAGAGTTTAATAACTTTTGAAGGTATATTGTCCCAACCAGTGGCGCAATCATTTTTCAGGGACATGATGATAGTTTCAATTTGCTCATTGGTAACTGGAATGATGCCCATAGAGTCACTGGGTGATTGAGTCGTTTGGAGAGGGGCAGTATTTTTTTCTTTGTTGTTGTTTTTACCGACTTTAGAGGCCAAGTCTCTTCCAATGTTTACAAAATACTTATTTACGCTATTTGCAGAAGTGATTTCGTTACTCGACAGCTCAAGAAGTTCTACGGGTACTTGGGCGTGGCGATTTTTATCAGCCATTGAGTTAATTAATTTCCAGGTAGCTTTTGAATCATTTTTGGCTTTGAAGAATTCATTCGATTCATATGTACATCTAATATTTTGAAGCAATGTGTTGCAGAAATTACGATATCTTTTATACGTAATAGAAAGAGTGTTATTTTCCGGATTTTTCTTTAGTTTAAGATGCATTTTGTCACGGTTTCGGATGCAGCGCAAAAGACCAGGAGTAATCCATGGCTTTAAAATTGTAGTTTTACTAGTTTTTTTAACAGTTTTCGTATTTTGACTGATAATGTTTTGTAATTTAGAAACTAAATAGTCAGTAGCCAAATTTGCGTCAGTTTCATCCATGACAGCGCTAAAGTCACATTTATCGATATCGTTTTTAATTTTGTCGTGGTCAAGGTGGGACATTGTTTTATTTTTATGTAATTTAGACCGGATTTTTTGTCCAAGGCACAGAACTACTGGTTGATGATCCGTTATATAAGTCTCTAAAACAATTGTTGTAGCTGGTGACAGTGTTTTTAATAGTATATGATCCAGACAATTTTCATCCCTTGTAGGATGTGTATGTCCCGGTAAGAAACCTAGTGATGCAATAAAGGTAAGAAAATCGTCGGTATTTTTATCTTTGCTAGGAGTTTTAATATCCACATTTAAATCACCTATAATAACCATGCTAGAGTGCGACTTAATAGCGTTCACTATACTGTCTAGACTATCATAAAATCTGCTAAGATCGTAGTACGATGGCGAGCGATAGATGGCAATAATTGTCGTGTTTCCTATGGTGCAGACCAAACAGTTAGCATCTAATATGGGCGGTTCAGAGATTGTGCACTGAATATCTGCTTTTGTATAAATAACAACGCCATCATTTTGGATAGGGTTATTAGTAGTAGCATAGGACATATAGCCATCCAACGTAGGAACGTGGTCACATGTCTTAAGCCAACATTCTGTAAGAATAATTACATCAAATTCGAAAGATATCATAGATAGAACCGATACAAACTGATCGAGGTTTTTGTTTATGCTTCTAATGTTGATATGTATCACCTTTAAGTTATCACTGGGATTTTTTATAATATTAGTACATTGACCTGGCGTACATGTATAGGAATTGGCCACATTAATTTCGTCAAGATCACTTGATATTGTCAGTATGTTGTTAGCCATTTTTATAAAGTTTGAGCCTATAGTAAGTGAGACATAGGTGATACTGATCACTACACAGGATAAAAACATGAGGTATAGCATTTATCTCATTTTTACAGTTTTTGCACTTTTGTGTGAGATTACTTGAACTTACAATACATAATAGGTATAGATTGACTTGTGATTTAGTTGGTAGACCGTGTTTCGAAATACTACACTTTTTTCTAGGAGGTATAACAATATTTTTACAATGATATGAAGTATATAGTGGTAGACAGTAATTTCTAAAGTATGTATATATGGGAAAAGATAAGGCTAGTCATTTACTGGATTCGAGGTCGATTAAGCATTGTTCAGTTTTTACAATGTGATATTCCTTTGTAGAGCTATTTTTACGAAGTAGAATTTTACCATTTGATACCCAGCAAAAATCAAAGAGTTTGCGTTTTGCGAACTCACGGGCAAGATAAAACAATTTTTTGGTTGTTGGAGGAAGATGTTCATCGACATACACGGGCTTACGTTCATTTTCCATGCCAAGATTTTGAGTGTTCAGCTTTTCTTCAATGCAACGTTTCTTGTTGTAATTACGCAAAGCAGCCAGCAAATTGTTCTTAAAAAATACAGAGGAAAATTCAATATAAATGGATCTGACAGAACCCGGTTTACCAGGTAAACGATATATATCACGTATATTGGCGCCTGAAATTTCCATCTGAGCAACTTGTCCCAAGCGCGCAACTAGTTCAAGAAGATCAGAATTAAGGAAGTTACCGGCGTCCAAACGACACGAAAGGCCGGCTACATAACCAACAAATTACTCGCGGTCACGACCCAAGGTGGCGAGATCTCTCAACTTTCACTCAATTATCAACAAAATATCAAACACCGATCAAGATTGTATCGGATTAACATTAACTCAAAGTTTCAATCAACAATTACACGACAGCAGCGTGCACCAAAAAAAAACAAGACAACGCAAGCGACCTTTTTTCAACCAAGATAGCTGACAACTAAACGTCATCGCACAGACAACCGAAACGTAATCTGTCAAACGTCAAAAAGGTGCGTTCAGAAACTTGGTGGATGAAACAGATAGTAAGAAGTTTTATGAAATAGACACTCAAAACTTACAGTCTGAAATTCAAGTTTTAGAGCGTCAACTAAAGTCATGTTATTCTATGTATGTAAATTCTCAAAAACAAATTAAGGAACATATCCTTGCTGCAAACGAATTAGTTGATAGCGGTAATAGTAATGCAGACTCTGTAGACACGATGACCTTCAATAACACTCAATGTACATCACAAAGTGAATCCAGCCCGGACACTCTCCTACCCGAGGTAACGGAGAACCCGACCCGGCTGAGCAGTGTTCCGGACTGTATCTCCATTCAAAATTCACCAGATATTGTACAAGGTTCATCACAGGTAGGACAAATAGATAGTAGTTCTCCCCCTTCTTGTAATACACACAGTTGCTGCTCCATTTTGTTCTCAGATAGTATAGGAAAAGGGTTAGGCAAGTTAATTAGTAACAATCTGAGTCATTCTTCTCTAAATTATTGTACTCCTCAGGCTTCTTACAACCAGATAATAACATCAATAACTCGGATGGAATTTGATCCTAATACCATTCTAACTGTACTTGTAGGTTACAGTTCTAACGTTAAACTTGATGATATCACGGACAATGTCACTCAACTATTAAAACTAAATTGTAAGAGAGTAATTCTGTACTCCTTCCCGTATTTTGAGAAATTATCAAGCAGACGCAATCATTATATCCATGCACTCAACGCTAGGTTACATTTGTTGGTTAGTCATTTTAGTGACAGGTTGACATTTTTCGACACCAACAGTTTCGTTCAGAAATTAAAGTCAACTAGGAATGATGCGTACCTGCCTATTAGTTTTAGACGTCAAATAGCAAGGCTATAAGCTTTTAATATAAACTCAGACATATGTAGTATGTCGCAGTTTTTTGTAAATAGGTCTACGGAAATTAGTAATTATACTAATTGTAATTATACAAATATTAGCTTAGATTTAAACTAGTAATCAAGACAATAGAAGGTACGAGTGAAAATTTAGTTAGTCTCGCCAACTTCGAGGTATCTTCTAGCTCTCAATCAATTAACTGTAAAAAAGGGGCTGAGCAGAATTCCTTAAAAGTGTTGCACCAGAATATTCAGGGACTTTCTTCCAAAGAACTAGAAATAGAACTATTTTTAGAAAAAACTATGTTTGATATTATCTGTTTTACTGAACATTGGATGAAAGATTATGAAGAAATGCAAATAAATTATGAGAATTACAATGTGAGCAGTTGCTTTAACCGAAAATCTAAGATGCGTGGGGGTTCATTAATCCTAGTAAAAAATGGTATTAAATCTAAGTCTCGTAATGATATAGTCGATCTATCGGTTGAACATAGCATTGAATTGTCTTGTTTTGAGCTAGATAAGCATGTAATAGTGTGCGTTTACAGACCCCCTAATTACCTGAACTATTCTATCTTTGAGTCAGTAATGGAAGATGCTTTGGCAAAACTTGTAACTGGTAATAAACCAATAATTATCTGTGGTGACTTTAATGTCAATATCATAGAGAATAATGTGAATAGCAGTAGATTCTTAAGTCTCTTTAAATCATTTAACTTGTCAAATGTGTTTTCAGAACCAACTCGAATGGGGAGACACAGGCAAAGATAATCTAAGATGGCGCCACCATCGCTGGTGCTTGTCATTCATATTTTAATTTGGAGGTTACAAACTTTACTGTAAAAGAAAACGCAAAAAAATGTATTCTTTAATGACCGTAGCTGATTTAAAAGCCGAATTAAAGAAAAAAAATGCTTGCCTAACTGGAAAAAAAGCGGATCTTGTTGCAAGGTAAGGTAATAGCGATAAAACTTCGTTATAGTTTCATCGCCATTTCTTTGTTGACATTATGTAAATTCCAATTTTATTTTATTACAGACTAGAATCATACGATAAAAACTTTGGTTTTAATAATGAAGGGACTGTCGAATACCTAGAGATTGAAGACACAATGTTAGTGCCGGCTGACGAACTTTATAAAGATATAAATGCCAGCACAAAGCTGCCACCTTTTACAAGACATCATATTCAATCATTTGCTGAACGGTAAGCAATAAGCCGACTTAGCTCATAAACGTAGATAGGTCATAAACCAAATTAAATTCTTCATATCTTTATTTTATATAAAACTGTGAAATGGGAAAAAGATCGCAATGACCGCCACAGGATTGGTACTCCTATTTCGTATTTATTTATTTTAATTAAATTGTTTGTTTTGCAGCTACAACAAGAGTACTAAGGCATCTCAAAATATGTACGAAAATCGTCATTTGGTGACAGCTCGCGTTGCTGAATCGGGATGTTATACTTTCTTCCGGGGACAGTGCAGAGCCTCAATGAAAAAGCTTATGTACATCGTAGACCTGAAGATTCGTCGGGCAGAAGATGCATGTACTATAGAAGAATCACACTGTGAATGTGCCGCTGGCCATGGATTGGAAGCGCACTGCAAACATGTACTGATTTTGATGTTAGGAATTGAACACATGGTACGATACAAATGCATCACTTTATACCAAGTATGTACACAGCAGCTTATGACATTTAAAAGGCCTAAACCATTTTATGCTTCTCCAATGGAGTGCCATAAAATTGGTAAGAGAAGGTTAGAAATAAATTTTGATCCTATCAAAAATGAAGACATACCAGATTCTTATTGTGATTATGTTAAGAATTTGGTCATTAACTTTGGACCTACAACTGCTCTAATATAACAAACAATCCCTCCTGCTAACACTATGCTGTAGAATGGGACCATTCATTTTATTGCGAAACCACAGGAGAAGATTATATGCTTCAAAGTCTTTTGCTCAATAATCTGAGTATTGAGAAGATCATGGACATTGAAATCAATACTAGGCTCCAAAACAAATGTAAAGAGTGGAGGGCTATCAGAAAAACACACATAACAGCCAGTGTATTTTATAATATATGTCATTGTTTCATCCACCAAGTTTCGTTGTCTGTGCGATGACGTTTGCTTGAGTGCCATATTGGTTTGGAAAGAAAATTTGGTTCCATTGTCTTTGTTTTTTGATGCACGTTGTTTTCGTATAATTATTGATTGAAACTTTGAGTTAATGGTAATCCGATACCATCTTGATCGGTGTTTGATATTTTGTTGATAATTGAGTGAAAATTGAGAAATCTCGCCATTTTGGGTCATGACCGCGAGTAATTTGTTGGTTAAGTACCTAGCCGGCTTTGTCATTTGGACGCCGGTAATTTCCTAAATTCAGTGCTGAACTATTGTACATCCCCGATTGGGTTAGCAAACCGGGATAAAATTCAGTTGGACATTGGTGAAAAGTGCCACGTGTGTGATCAGAAGGTTTGTCCAGGGAAACGTCGGTACGCGCTGTGGGGCGCCCTTTGGTTACTGTCGAATCTACATGACCTTACAAACACAACACAAGCATTTACACTTACACCCCACTCAGATACGACGTGACCAGGGAATACGTCACATCACCTGTACCAACGTGATGGTAAGTGTATCTAATAGGTGTTTTCACTTTGTCGATTGGACAAATATTATTTTGATTAGGGCTCCGCGTAATCGCGGACATCGTGAGTCTGTTTGTGCAGTCTCACACAGTCATTGTAAACCCATAAATAAAAAACATTTGGCAGAGAAAATTATGGAACCTAAAATATTTCATTCGCAAGCCACTATGTATGGTCAAATGCAAGAACCGTATGCAATAAAAAAAATTGAGGATACATACAATGTACAGATCACCAAGTGCGGTTTATTTTTATCGGAAAGCCACCCATTTCTCGGTGCATCACCAGATGGACTTTTAAATGATGACTACACCATTGAAGTGAAATGTCCTTATAGTGCGAAGTATCAGGACATTAATACCACAAATATTCCCTACTTGGAAATTATTAATGGTGAGTTTTCATTAAAGAAAAATCATCCCTATTATTCACAGGTACAGGGTCAGTTATTCTGTACACATAGACTATACTGTCTATTTATTGTATATACTATAAAGGAAATAAAAGCTATTCACATAGAAAAAATTGTGAATTCATTAATGAAATGTTGGAGAAGCTTGAAGACTTTTATAATAATTGTTTTAAAGATATGATTTTAGAGAAATATTTGTACAAAAATTACAATTTATTAGAGAAAAAATAAAACAGTTTGTCATTTCAAATTTTTATTTATTATTCCTTCCCTAAAGTTACAGCACATAAAACAAATATAAAATATTTCTGTTGCAAGTGGCACATAACTATGATCAAGATCACTATTCAAAATTTTATATGTCTTAGTTTATTTATTTACTAGCGGACGTCACGCGGTTTCACCCGCGTAGTTCCCGTTCCCGTGGGAGTACGGGGATAAAATATAGCCTATACGGATTCGGAAGAATCCCTCTAAGTAATGGTAAAAGAAATTTTAAAATCGGTCCAGTAGTTTTTGAGCCTATTCAATACAAACATACAAAAATACAAAGGTTTCTTCTTTATAATATTAGTATAGAATAGATTATTTATTTATTTAAAATTACGTAAATAACACCTTAACAGCTATGACGCCAATGCGATGTTACTACTAAGATACACATACAAAAAGAAAAACAATAAGAAAAAACAATTGACACACACCTAAACATTCTCGATGCACTTCAGTGCTACTCCTGTGAACTTCATCAGACTGCAGTAAAATATATCTACCTCATCTGAAATAATGTTTAACAGTCTTATGGCGCGAGACAAGGGGGCAAACTTGTTCAGGTTAGTCCTAGAGGATGGCTCCAGTAGCGTAGGCGTGGGGCGACGCGCACCTCCGCAACCAGGTGGCGCGCGCAGCCCCAGCTCCGCTAACAGCTCGGGGTGGTGCAGCCAGCCGCGCAGCACCCGAAACACGAAGCTATACAGAGCGACGTCCCTCCGCACCGCCAGCCTACTGTACCCTACCATCCCTATTACAAAGAGACTCGGGTACATGAGCGGGAAGAAGGGATAGACGCCGTACTGTTTAAAAAATAAAAACCGAGTGAATTTGTTTTGGATTCTTTCCACCATGATACTATATTTGGCCTCATGGGGGTTCCACACGATCGCACTGGTCTCAAGACGGCTCCGTACCAGCGCATTGTACATGATTCTAACCACTGCCGTATTATGAAAGTCTTTACATTGCCTAAGTATAAATCCAAGATTTCGGAAGGACTTCAAAATCAAAATCAAAGCATTTATTTCAAGTAAGCCAGTTACAGGCACTTTTGAATTGTCGAAACAAAGATGAAAATTAAATGTAGCTACAGTCCCAGTCACAAGACATAAAAACTGTGAAAGTACTGTAGTTGCCCATTCCCTAGCGTAGATCTCTATGGAGAAGAATGGGCAAGAAACTCCATGGACACTCTTTTAAATCAGAATATTATTACAAAATCTTGGTTACATCATTCACGTTGAGATGGTATATTATGTGAGAACAATGTAGCAAGATGTGCACGGTAAGTGTCCACAGCAAAAACACACAAACAAAAAAAAAATACAATTCAAAATAATTCATTCAAATAAGCCATGGCAACCAAGAGATGACCAGTCACAACTGACAGCGCCCGTTCACGGACATGGCGCATGGATCAGCACCATTCAACTCAACCATTTTGAAGGGAACTAAATGATCCGACACATGCGCCACCATCAGCGAGACAATAGAGTGAGCATGACATACTCCAAACCGCCAGGGCACATTCAAGTCAAGACGTAGGTTTCCAGTGAATGATAGCTTTCTAGTACATAGTACTCACACAATATGGGCTATGCATTTATATAATACTAAAGAGATTGATTCTATACAATGCAAAGATAGTTGTACAATCTTCAGCAGCTCCAACAATACAATTTAATGCTATCAATTTATGCGCCCCTGTCCATGTGGAGCAGGACCAGCATTGAGCCAAGCATTTTTATCAGCGACATAATCGCTCAACTTGTAATATGCTTGCTTACATAGTGTGCGTTTAATGCATGTTTTAAATTTCGTCTCATTCAGTTCAAGAATACTTTGTGGAATTTTATTATAGCATCTCAAACAGTACCCCATGAAAGATGAGTCTACTTTAGCGAGTCTGAAACCTGGCTGAACTAGTTGGTCCCTATTTCTAGTACTGTAATTATGTCTGTCACCCCTTTTACCAAAAAGGTGCAGATTTTTTCTGACGTACATTATGTTTTCGTAGATGTATTGACAATGTACCGTCATGATGCCAATATCCTTAAACAGTTCCCTTAGAGAATCGCGCCAACGAAGATTATATATGGCTCTGATGGCTCTTTTCTGCAGAATAAATATAGACTCAATATCTGCAGCCCGTCCCCACAGCAAAATGCCATAAGACATTATACTATGAAAGTAACTAAAATAAACCAGTCTAGCGGTATCTACATCAGTATACTGACGGATTTTTCTAATGGCAAAGGCTGCTGAACTTAGCCGCCCCGCAAGAGATGTCAAATGAGAACCCCATTGTAGCCTTGAATCAAGCGTAATCCCCAGGAAAACCGTTTTATCTACGAATTCAAGTTTCTCTTTATTCAATATTATATCACAATCACTACTTTTAACATTCGGTAAAGCAAATCTTATGCATTTGGTTTTTTTTTTCATTTAATACCAAATTGTTTGCTGTGAACCAATTTTGGACCTGAAGTAGGGCATTATTCACGTCATCTAGATTTTGGGCCCGCCTATTTATCTTAAAAATTAGGGAAGTGTCATCAGCAAATAACACCATATTTTGAGGTTGGTTTTTCAGTAAATAGGGTAGATCATTTATATATACTAGAAAGAGGAAAGGACCCAATATTGAGCTTTGTGGAACCCCCATTTTTACTTTTAACCCCTGTGAATTAACACCATTTATTTGAACATGTTGTTGTCTATCATTCAAATAAGATTTTACCAAACTAAGTGCAAGTTTGCCCAGTCCGTAATGCTCAAGTTTCAAAAGTAATGTGTCGTGATTTACGCAATCAAACGCTTTGGAGAGGTCACAAAAAATTCCTGTGGCATCTTGAGACTCTTCCCACGCAGTAAATATGTGCTTTAATAAGGTTACACCGGCGTCAGTTGTACAACGTCCCTTGGTGAAGCCATACTGTTGATCATGTAAGATTCTGTTGGTGTTAAAATGATAGAGCATTTGATTAAGCATTACTTTTTCAAAAACCTTGCTAAAAACTGGTAACACGGATACAGGTCTATAATTATTAGTATCTTTACTGTCCCCGGATTTGAAAAGAGGTATGACTTTACTGTATTTCATTAAATCAGGGAAAACTCCTTGGTCTACACATAAATTAAAAATTAAAGCTAAGTAAGGGGCTATAGTCTCAAGTATGGATGTACAAACTTTGACAGACATTCCCCATAGATCTTCGGTTAGTTTGATCTTTATTTGCCGGAAAGTTTTAATAACAATCATAGGGTTAATGTGTTTAAATTTAAATTCAACCAGGCAGCCAGACACATTCGCCTTTAATAAACCAATTGAGAGTTCAGGTGAGGAAATAAGAGCTTTCGTTGTTTTTTGTGGTATATCGGTAAAGAACTTTACAAATTCTTGAGCTACTTCCTGATTAGAGCTTTTAGGACCACATGCTGTATCTAATGTGTAGCTAGTGTTACGTATTTTCTTCCTGTTAGTCTCGTTATTTATAACTTTCCAAACTGTCTTTATTTTATTTTCTGCTGTTTTGATCTTGTTGCTAATGTGCAGTGCTTTAGCAACCTTGCATGTATTTCTAAAAATGTTTGAATACTTAGCAACATACTTGTTAAAAGTTTCAGTGTTTATAAAAGGCTTAAGGCCATAAAGCTCAAATAGTCTTTCCTTACTTTTTCTGATACCTCTAGTTGCCCAATCACTAAATATGAATTTAGGGCAAATACTTTTTGTCTTCTTTTCAAAAGTTTTATTGAATTCCGTGTGAACTATTGAAAAGAAACGATCATACAATTGATCTATATTAATATCATCAAGGCCCATAACGCTTAACTTGTTCTGTAGCAAAATATTATACCTATTTAATCTGCTAGAAGTTAAAGGTCTAAATTTAATTTGAACTTTTTGCGATGGGGGTGTATTAGAAAGAAAGAAAAAAAGAAAAAGCATTTATTAGCCCGCACAGGACAAAACACAAATACAAAATGGTTAAATTAACAGTACTTACAAATAGTAAAAATAAAAAAAAATTACACCTGAAGGTTACAGTTTGTCCGCTATGGTCAGAGGGTAGACAATTTACTATTGCTTTATCTAAGTAATCACAATCGCAGAAAATATTATCTATACAAGTAGCAGAAGATGGAGTGACTCTAGTAGGTTCTGTAAAAGTGTTGGTCAAGTCAAATGACTTAAAAAGATTTAATAAGCGACTGCTATTTGCACGTTCTTCTAAAATATTGATATTAAAATCACCACAAATAATTGTAGATTTATTACTGACTGCAAGTTTTGCCATAACATCTTCCATTATTGATTCAAACAAAGTAAAGTTTTGATAGTTTGGGGGTCTGTACACACACACAATTACATGCTTATCTAGCTCAACACAGGACAGTTCAACGCAATGTTCAACCGAGAGACCTACTATGTCATTACGTTGCTTATATTTAAAACAATTTCTTATTAATATTAGGGAACCTCCACGAAGCATAATTTTACGGTTAAAGCAGCTACCCACCATATAGTTCTCATAATTGATAAGCATTTGGTAATCCTTAAGCCAATGTTCAGTAAAACAAATAATGTCAAACTTACTATTTTCTAAAAACAATTCAATTTCTAATAATTTGGAAGAAATGCCTTGGATATTTTGGTGGAATAATTTCAAAGTGTTCTGCTGAGGCCCTTTTTTACTAACTAATTGAGTGCAAGAAGATACGTTGGTAGGATTAACAATATTGTTAATCGTACCTCCTGTTGTCTCATTTCCTAGTTTAAATTAATTTTTGGAGTGAGGCTGGAGACACCCGTACCATCCTCAGACAACAAGACCCTATCACTAATACTAATATACCCTAATTGAGAATTCTCCACGGTGACACATGGATCCTCCTCAGTACAATGTTTGTAAACATTTATAGCACTAGTGCTATATTCATTGAAATTCACCTGTATATTAGTATTACTACTAATAGTCGCAGTGTTAATAATAGAACTAAACTTAGACATACTATTTATGTCTGTGTGAATATTATAAGCTAATAGCCGAGCTATTTTGTGTCTACATCTAATAGGTAGATACACCTTACCCCGTTTCGACTTCAGTTTACCAACAATAGTGTTGATATCCAGATATATAAGTCTGTCACTATAGTGACCTTCTAAAAAGTGTACATGGTTATTTAACATATGTATATAATTATTTTTTCTATTACACAAATTTTCAAAAAGTGGAAAACCACACAATATTATTTTGTTACAATTTAACTTCAACAACTCTGAAACACAGTCAGTGATGTCTTCCTTTTTAATCTTAGAACTATTACCAACACATATAGTAATGGTGGTACTAGGATCACAAACAGTCTTTGTTACTGATGCCATAATCTGTTTGTAGGTTGATCCTGGCATGCAATAATTTTATACTACTGAAAGATTAGAACCAAGACTATTAGGTGAGACCAAATTACCTAAGTCAGGTATTGTATCTTGGGTGGAAATACAGTCCTGAGTACTCACAGCTAGGGACGGGTCCTCCGTTGCCTCAAGCTGGAGGGCATCATTGGCATCACTGACAAGTACACTGAGTGTTGCTGAGAGTCAGCGAGTCCACTTTGTCTACCAATGCATTTGTAGCAAGAATATGCTCTTTAATTTGATTTTCCGAGCATTCATATTTATTACATAAAGATTTTAGTGACTTATTAAGAGCCTGTATTTCTGATTGTAAGCACTGAGTATCAATTTCATAAATATTTATACTATCTTCCAATTTAATCTGATAGTTATTTAATTTATTAACTAGAGAAACACGTTCTTTCCTTAATTTAATATTTTTGGAAAGGTGTTTTTGTTGTTTCTTGTATTTATTACATTTTTTAATTATTCTATTTAATCGTGCATATTTCTTAATTTTATTTTTACTAATTTTGTGGCTGTAGTTATGCTTAAGTAAGGAGTCCTCTGTAAGGTCTATTGTTATAATGGAATGAGGGTTGCAATTTGTATTAACTAATTCATTATACAAATGTTCAGTTTCCATAGCCTGAGTGTGATCCTTTTCCTTCTTCAAATTTAAAAGTTTGACATTTGCATGGACTAATTCATCCTCTAAGTCCCTAATTTTACATAAAGCCTCCTCATACAAGTTGCTACAAGAGTTGAACCCATCCGTGACCGCCCTTAGTTGGTCCCGTTCATTGACAACATTCAAGAATTCCTGATGAAGGTCTACTAGCTCCCGTTTTAAGCTCGAGTTTTTGCTATTTACGTTAATGACCTCCTCCTCACTGTCCTCTCTCTCTTGCAACAGCTGCTGGCATTGGAGTTTAGAGTCCTTAAGTTCTTGGAGGGCCGTTCTCAATTTTAGCTCCATATCTTGAGCAGTAGCCTTACGGGTCATCACAGGCATGGTTTCCGGATTGGTTACTGAAAATTGTAAATAAAGAAACGGTGAGAACTAATAGGATAGACCAATGAAGAGAATTTAGAGATAAAAAAGGGGAAAAACAGGGAAAAAGTTTGTGTTACTCAAAGAAATGAGGTAGGCTGCTATATTAGCTCGACAATAATTAAATTAGCTTACTGAATAATTAATTTTATTGCTTCAATGAGAATTTTACTTTCATAAGATTTTACTTTTTCATGTGGGTAGATTGCCTGGACTAAAAACTTATGATTATTACAATATTACTTCAAGACGTTAATGAAATAACTATCACGAACTTAATATTTAACTAATATTGAAAAGATTGATAGCAAGTATTAATCGTTAAAGTTTTACTTTTTACGAAATGACAATTGTCAACAATGCAATCTAGAACCTTAGAAGGAAATTAGAAAAAAAAACAAAAACTATACTAGAATTGGCGTGGACGTGTTGTAAAGTTACGATTATGGGACGATTGTGTGCTATTCTAAATATAAAAGTAAACAAATACTCCCCGTATTTAAATCCGTAGTCCGAACATCAGCTGTTGGTTTTAGGTTACCGGTAACGTCGTTTCGTCGCCGTACAACCGAATCCTTTATTAATTAACAGGAAAATATGTTTCCTGGGTATTTACACATTTAAAATACGATATTACATATGATTACACATTAATTTAACTTAATTACTATTTAATTTTAATTTTAAAATACGGAACAAAATTTTGACCTGCCGCATATGACTAAGATGTGCTGACGAAACATTAATTCTGGAACCATCTCCACCCCCAGGTCCCTTACATGCGTGACTCGTGACATGACTGCGGCTTCCATCTCATACTGATGCAGCAGTGGTTCCCGCGCGCGAGTGTAGCTCATTATACCGCATTTAGAAACGTTAAAACTTAATTTATTATCTAGGCTCCACTGCACCACCCTATCAATATCCTGTTGAAGCCGTTCACAGTCCGAAGTATCTGCTACCGACAGGAACAACTTGAGGTCGTCTGCGAACAGCAGACACTTCGCCTCTTTCACAACTTCCGGGAGATCATTAACCATCAAAATGAAGCCTAATGGACCGATATTGCTACCCTGACTCACCCCTGAAACCGTGAAATAAGGCTTGGAGACGTATCCACCATATTCGACGTAATGCCGGCGATCGCCAAGGTAGTTCGCGAAGAATTGCAGAAGGTGCGGTGTGAAACCAAACGCCGCAAACTTAGCCAACAGCACATCGTTGTCGACGGTGTCGAACGCCTTCCGAAAGTCGAAGTACGCAGTGTCCACCTGCCCCCCAGCGTCAACAACCGGCGCCAGGTATGTCATGAAAGACAACAAGTTACTCCCCGTACTTCGACCAGTCCGGAAACCGTGTTGAGCGTCGGTCAGACGAGAAGTTACTTGATCTAAAATACACTTGTGCAACACCGACTCAAACACCTTAGCAAACGCCGACAGCACCGCTTAACTGGTATCACTCTAGTGATACCAGTTAAACCTATTAGTCTTTCAATATGAACCCTTTTACTTGCTAGTTCCCTATCATGCAGCACAGTCAATCCAGGTAACTGACTTTTACCTTTAAGAAATGCTGGTGTATTGACCTTAACATTTTTGGAAACAAAAATGTCTTGAACATTGAAACCTTTGTCAGCTAAAATTGTGTCGCCTGATTCACACTTGACCAACAAGTTACTGTGCTCTATGGTTTGTCTATCACTAGTGGATCCACCGTAAGCTGGTGAGCAAAACGATAACAACCCCCCTGGTGTAGCTCCTACTAACACTTTGAGAGTATTGGAGTGTTTGTATGTGCTCCATGAAGACTGTTGAGCTATAGTATTTCCAGGTTTTTGTACTGGAAATTCAGTGCCATCTAAAATGACACGCACAGATTTATCATACTGCCTGAATGTTTCTGGCATATAAAAATTAATTAAATCTCTACTAGGCCATATATCTAATCTATTCCACATTTGATAAATAAAATTTACCCATGTAATAAGACACATGTATATTAGACACTGTTGAGCAAGAAATAGAAAAGAATCTGGAAAGTTCCAAAATACTTTTATTTTGTCGTAGTTTCATCAAAGTTATAAGTAAAAGTGATCTTCATAGCTCAAATTTAAGATGTGGTGACTAAAATAAGTAATTTTTGGTGCTAATGGGCTTAAGGTTGAATAAACCATATAAAACTTTTGATAAGACTTAAACCCAGTGTAAAACCTAATTCCCAAATCATCATCCTTGAAACGACCAATAGAGCCATAAATATGTTCAATATTTATTTGGGTACATTTGTCATTTTGTGATGTGTTGACAGACATTTCCACGTTTACATCTTCTTCCTCGGTTGCTTGTGGTACTACCAAAGGTACCACCATTTCACAGCCTATGTCAGGAGTACAGACTTGGAAAGAAGTAGGAACAATGTCTTCATTTCTGTCTGAATGAACATCGTGAGTTTGATCAGTTTCTCCAGTTGAAACACTTTTAGCTTCATATCTCAGCTGCCTCTTCGACTTTGGAGCCTCCTGTTTTGAAAATGAGAACAATGTTGGTACTGCTCCTGTTTTCAAATTTTTGCGGATAGGTTTTAATCCTAAAATCAATAAAAAATATAGTTAGATAGGATATAGTATATTTATAGGGTATAGAAGATAAAAACGATGCATGCGACTAACCAGTATATCTACTTTCGCCATAGAAATCATCAGGTTTGAAATGCTCACTACATAACCTAGAAGACGAGGTTGGTTTCCAATTTTTTAGGTGTAAGGCGTTGATCCATTTTCTTCTTCTTTTCTTTTCAGCAGGAAAACGGTGCACTCCTTTATTTTTGCATTGAAAAGCACTACATAAAGGCATTTTATAGCTAATTTTATCAAAATACTTGTTTGTTTTGGTAAAAAAGTATGGTATTTGACAGTTCTGACAGTTCAATCAGCACCTGCGATTATACGCCACCTACCGGGATAAAAAGTCAGCGTGTCTCCCCATTACGACAAATACTGCCACATGTATCGATAATGTTTTTTGTTGCTGCGATTACATAAATAAATCCATCGTAAATTACCTGCCTTCAGATCATAGTGGTCAGACGGTTACTTTTGCGTACAATAGACAATTACAAAGAATTCAGATACAAACTAGACAAATAACACCCAGCAATCTAGACAAATTTAATAATAATTTAATTAGCAAGTTAAGTATACCGGGTCATATTAGAAACAATGCAAATGTATTTTATTAAGAATTCTTTTCGGTAGTGCACACCGAATTTAATAATACTTTAAAAAAGAAATCTAAAACTATTGGCCCAAAGTTTATTTTCAGTGACTGGGCAACACAGGGTATTCGGAAAAGTAGGGAACGATTGTTTGAGCTGTACGGCCTTAACCCTTTACCGCATGGATTTTTTAAATTCGCTCAAATTAATTTATGATATGGTTTACCCCGTAAAATATCCTAGAAAAATAATAAAAAAATTATAAACACATGGAAATCGTATAAAATTCGAGTAAAACCCCCTGTTCCATATTTGGAACAACATGCAGTCATTGTTATCTAAATTCACGTTCCACTTTTGGAACAATATGCAGGTACGGTAAAAGATCCGTATGTTTAATGAAAAAATATATTAATAGTTTTCATATACTCTATATATAAATTATGTTAGGATAAAAATCAGGATTTATAATAAAAACATAGGTTGTACACTAAAAGTTTTATTCATTTGTGAAAACATGAAAACTTTTAAAACAATTACGGTCTTTATTAAAGCAAAAGTAACAATTACATTTACTGCAGTATACGTGAGACTTTTGTCCGCAGTTTTTACAACGCTGCCGATCATTTGCCCAACTAGGCTAATGTCCAATCCCATCCTCAGCCACTTGACGAGGCGGCAGATCTATGCGCCGTCTTTTTGGTTTTTTAATGTTTGCGATGTTTTGATCCAAAACGGGTCTTCCTCTAGCGCGCGTGATTGGTGTAAATACGCCTGTCGTCTCTCTCATGAGCACGTCTGCAATATATAATGGATGATGGTGGTGGCGCTGATGGTGGCGGGTGTGTCGGGTCATTTAGTTCCCTTCAATATGGTTGAGTTGAATGGCGCCGGTACATGCGTCATGTATGTGAACGGGCGCTGTCAGTTGGGACTGGTCATCTCTTAGCTGCCAAGGTTCATTTTAATTACTTTATTCATACATTTTTAATCTAATCTTTCACTCTGGATGCTCTTAGTGTGCACGTCTTTCTACATCGTTCTCACATATATGTATAATCTCAAAATTAATGATGTAACCAAGATTTTGTAACAATATTTTGATTTTAAAAGAGTGTCCATGGAGTTTCTTGCCCATTCTTCTCCATAGAGATCTACGCTAGGGAATGGGCAACTACAGTACTTTCTCAAGTTATTATGCCTTGTGACTGAGACTGTAGCTTTGATTTTCTTTTTTGTATTTTTGACTTTCAAAAGTGCCGTAATGGTCTAATTGAAATAAATGCTTTGAGTTTGAGTTTATGTATAAATGCTTCTGTTACAGTAACAAATAGATTATTCTTCTTGTGTCTCATAGTGTTGTATTGTAGGTTTATAATAAATGCGTGTTTGAAAACATTTGGTAGCTGGTAATCTAGTTTTTCTATAACTTGTAGTGGACTCATTTCAGTTGCCTTTTTCGTAGTAATATATTGTGTTTTCATACTGTTTTTAGTCTTTATAGTTTCTTTGCAACGTACCCACTGGTAGAGTGTAAGACTTTGATCATTTGAAAATTCGTTATAGTATAAAACATTATCCTTACATAAAGGGCAGTCTCTTTTTAAACATTGATCGTTGTATTGAAAACAACACAAGGACTGTAAAATCTGTTCAAAATTAGTCTCCTTTATTATATTTGCTATAAGCAGACATATAATGCAGGCACAAATTTCCCTGAGTGCTTTGCTAGGAAAGATTACCCAAAATGGGCGATGTCTGCAGAAAAAGGCATAACTAACAGGAATTCCATGCTCTGATATAAATTTGTTATGTAATTGCTTTAATGGTAATGTTAACGGTTGTTTTTGTTTTTGAACCTTATTTCGAGTGATGTACTGCTTATGCCAGGAATAATGGGTCATGTATGAAAATATTAAATTGTCTCGATTTTTTTTTCTGCACTTATGAATAAGCTAATCCTATTTACAAAAAAAGTATCAGATTTAACTGATTAGTATTTCCAGAGAAATAAATTAAATTCTGTTAGAGGCGGCCATCGACGGTAAGCAACAGATTTTTATTCAATTTCCTTAGCCTACTCAATTAAAAAGTAAAAACTGTAGATAATCTGTACCCTGTCTGACATCTGTCATACACCCAGAAAAAAATATTGTTGGCTCCAACAATAAAACTTTAACAGGGGAGAGCCCACCATAGTGTATATAGTTCCTGCGTCAATGTTTTTATTGTCATGAATTAAGTTGTCAGTACAACAATATTCCTTCAACAAATATGTATTGATACTACAACAATGTTTCTATTGTCAAGTTAAATCACAGTACAACAATAATGTGTATTGATACTACAACAATTATTTGTATTGATACTACAACAATGTTTCTTTTGTCAAGAAGTAAATTGTCATTGCGACAATATTTTTTCAACAAAATATATGTATTGATACTACAAAAATGTTTCTATATTGTCAATACAACAGTATTTTTTTAACAGAGTGTGTTTGGATACTACAACAATGTATCTTTTGTCTGTGGAACTTGTAGCCTCCACTCGTCGGATTTCCCACCTTAATAGGAAGTAAGAATAAAAACAACGAGTGTGTACTATTAAACTTATAATTTATCAAATAACGTTAAAAATAACGAACAAAAACAAACGTTATAACGATATTAACTAAAAAATGCTAAAATAATACGTTAAACAAAACCAGATAGTCTAGTCGGAGGCACACGAAATTTGTAAGGTCATGGGTTGCTATTTTGTCTGTCGTTACTACTGCAGGGAAAAACACCTCCCTGTAACTGCAGGCGAGTCCCCGCAGCTGGCCGAGGATGGAAGGAGGCCGACGAGCTGAGCAGCGCGGTACGGTGATGTTGCACGTAGGCTGATGTGACAGCTCGCTCGATGGCACGGGCCGGTGGCCCGGTGCGTAATGGCCCGGGGCGTGGTGCCGTTGCGGGAAACCGCAACGCAAAATGATGTGAGGGAAGACCCGCAGTGCGGAGCCCCACTGGGAAGCCACAGCGTAGATCCTGGAACCACCGTACCAGCTTGTTACTAACCAGCCAGAAATCCTCCGTGCTGGGACACCACCCACGACCACAGGGAGACATTGCCCAACCAGTGGTAGCAGTATTGTCGTGGTGGTGGTGACCAGAACGGAGTTTACATTTACAGGCTGGATCAGCAAATACACATGAACAGTTAAAAACAATAGTTTAGAAACGATTACGTTACTAAATGAAAAAGAAGAAAGTTAATGGCAAAAATATGTGGGTGGCAAAATATTTGATGGCATGATCCTAGTTCAGCAATATAGCAAGCGGTTTTAATGGTGCTAATTTATTACAATGAAATAAGCCGCTGCCAATGATTGATCATGTAATGACGAAAACACAGTATAAAGATTAGCTAGCAAAAATGCATGATGAGTTGCGTGATTTTGTGTGCTACCTAAAACTTACCCTCAATCGGGATCTGCACTGTTATCACTATTTAATTTGCACTCTTGAGCAAGGGGTTGTAGTCCCTAAGAGAACCTTAAAATCGAATTAATAAAGTTGTCGTGTCCGCTAGGGCGCTAGACACGACGCGAAGTAAGAACGTGTGTTCTCTAGGGACGGTTTAATGCTCACTGGCCGCTTGGCGTCTGCATGCCCCCGCGCATTCCCAGCCGCAATCGTTCTAGACTAAACTTCCAACTTACTCTATGGCAATAATTATTGTTTGTCGTTGATTGACGTAACGTTCCGTTTTTATTGTCATGAATTAAGTTGTCAGTACAACAATATTCCTTCAACAAATATGTATTGATACTACAACAATGTTTCTATTGTCAAGTTAAATTACAGTACAACAATAATGTGTATTGATACTACAACAATTATTTGTATTGATACTACAACAATGTTTCTTTTGTCAAGAAGTAAATTGTCATTGCGACAATATTTTTTCAACAAAATATATGTATTGATACTACAAAAATGTTTCTATATTGTCAATACAACAGTATTTTTTCAACAGAGTGTGTTTGGATACTACAACAATGTATCTTTTGTCTGTGGAACTAATTCAATTTAACTGTCACTTTGTTGTAATAACAATACTAAGTTATGAGCGCAACAGCTGTACTTTGTTAAATTAAATATTTTGCCTTTGTAACCACCATTAAAGCTTGGTCACGGTATTAAGGTTGTTTGACTTAATCAACTCATAATTAATTATATACAGTAGCAAAGTTATTTGAATGCAGGAGCTACTCTACATCGTGAAAACAACAATGCTTCCTTTGTTAATATGAAAGAGCCTTCGTTCCAGTAGCAATGTAATGTAAATGCAGGAGCTACGCTACTTCGCGAAAACAACCATACTTCCTTTGTTAATATGAAATAGCCTGAAGCGTGGGAATATGGAACCCTAATAGGTTAAACAAAACTCACCAACACTTTCAATAAAATTTAATTTAGGTCGTGGATTTACAAAAGCCCGTCATAGGTTTTTCCGTCATATGGACGTAGGCGCGTCAAGTACTGCCCTGGCTTGCGCGCAACTCTACAGTTACGCGCAAGCCAGGGCAGTACTTGACGCGCCTACGTCCATATGACGGAAAAACCTATGACGGGCTTTTGTAAATCCACGACCTAAATTAAATTTTATTGAAAGTGTTGGTGAGTTTTGTTTAACCTATTAGGGAACCTATTGGGGGGTCCCCTACGGACGCTGGAGCCGAGGAGCAGGATGCAGTACCCGCAGGGCCGGATGCCCGATGCCCGTAGAGGCGTCGTTGGATGCCGGATGCCGGTGGAAGCGACTCGTCAGTTGCGAGTGTCGGCACCAGGTGACGCAGCAACGGCACACACGGGTTAAACCCGGTGAAAGAAAATCCCGAACTTTGGTCCCTGGAATTACGTCCAGAATGGGTTCATGGGTTCTCTGCTTATCCTGTCCTGACGGAGACCACAGCAGCGTAAGCGTAAGCGGGATGGGTACTATTGCGCTTAGGGAGTATGTGTGTAGAGGTCACCTTCAGAAGCGGAGTTTACAGAGAAAAAAAAAGAAAAGAGAAAAAACTTTTTAACAAAAAATAAAACCGACTTCAAAAAACACGAAAAATGAAAACAACTTTAGCTTCAGAAGTCGGTGACTTTTGTTTGATTGATTTTTTTTGTCACCGACTTCTGAAGCTAAAGTTATTTTTCACTTTTTCGTGTTTTTTGAAGTCGGTTTTATTTTTTGCAAAAAAGTTTTTTATTTATCCATTTTTAGTTGTTCCCAAACAAATATTTGCCATGAATTTATTTGACATTGTTACCAATACATGTCAGGGTAATAGGCGTGAGCAGCGGTGGCCCAGTGGTGGCGGCCCCGACTTACGAACAGTAACTGATGGGTTCGAACCCTGGCAGGCGTATTACTTTGCGTAATTTATTTCATCACCACTGCTCTCAAAATGGTGAAGGAAAACATCTTGAGGAAACCGGCATGTCCTAGTACCGAAACATTCGAAGACATGTGACATCTACAAACCCGCACTGGGCGCGCGTGATGGATTATAGCCCATTCCCTCTCATAGAGAGGAGGCCTGTGTCCCAGCAGTGGGAACATTAATAGGCTGATGATGAATAGGCGTATTCCTAATATATGGAACGCGGAGCGGTAGGGAATGTCAGACTTTTACTGACTAAAACTCATCCATGTTCCTTCTTAGCCCTTTGTATTCCAGAGTCGCAGTATCTCTTTAGAACCGTCCCTTTTGCTGACATCTCTTTGAGGCGCCCGCGTAACACGAACGAACTTTTGAAATATGGGTGTATTGTACACATCTGCGTACCCCCTCAGATCATACAGGCGTGATGTTATGTCATGATGTTGTATAAACAATAAACATCCAAGCGATTGCAACATTCACGGCACATTTGCCGTCTATTTTTGAAGAGTTCCATTGTATATCTCCGAAGATCAGCATCAGATGTTAACAAAATGGGACCACACGGGAAGCACTAGGTTTCAAATAAAAAAAGAATCATCAAAATCGGTTCACGGGTAGTCGGAAGTTCTGAGGTAACAAACACAAAAAAAAATAAAAAAAATACAGTCGAATTGAGAACCTCCTCTTTTTGGAAGTCGGTTGAAAAAGGTGTGAAGCACTTTTAAATTAATATTTATATACATACAACATTGATGTAGCAAGGTTTGAGTAAACGAATAGCTATAACAAAAAATAAAACCGACTTCAAAAAACACAAAAAAAATAACTTTAGCTTCCGAAGTCGGTGACCTTTGTTTGATTGATTTACTTTTTTTGTCACCGACTTCGGAAGCTAAAGTTATTTTTCACTTTTTTGTGTTTTTTGAAGTCGGTTTTATTTTTTGTTAAAAAGTTTTTTATTTTTCCATTTTTAGTTGTCCCCAAACAAATATTTGCCATGAATTTATTGTCAAATTGTTAACAACACATGTCATGGTATTAGGCGTACCTATCCCCAATAGTAGTTATGGAACTTCACATACCTTTTTATTCGGATGGGAAATCATCAAATTACCCCTCCCGCTCTCGGCGGAGCGGAAGGTAGTATCAGAATTTTTCTGACTAAAACCCATCCATGTTCCTTCTTAGCCCTTTGCGTTCCAGGGCCGCAGTATCTCTTTAGAACAGTCCCTTTTGCTGACATCGCCTTGAGGCGCGCGCGGAACATGAACGCGCTAACTGTCGAAATCTGGGTGTATTGTACACATCTGTGTACCCCTTCAGAGCATACAGGCGTGATGTTATGTCATGATGTTGTATAAACAATAAACATCCAAGCGATTTCAGCAATCACGGCAGATTTGCCGTCTATTTTTGAAGAGTTCCATTGTATATCTCCGAAGATCAGCATCAGATGTTCACAACATTTAAATGGGACCACACGGGAAGCACCAGCTTTCAAATAAAAAAAGAATCATCAAAATCGGTTCACCCAGTCGAAAGTTCTGCGGTAACAAACACAAAAAAAAAAAACAGTCGAATTGAGAACCTCCTCTTTTTGGAAGTCGGTTGAAAATGATGTGTAAGAAAAAGATGATAAAATAATTTTGCACATTATTGACCTTGACATGACATTTAGAAATAAGCACTGCGTGAATTTGTCAACACTTAGCCACTTACCCGATATGGGGAATTAAACACTGAAGATAATGTTCCTTTATTGAATTTAAAAAAAAAGTAAAATTATTAAATAGTTTTGGAAATTATCAGTAGTCCAAAAGTCTAATTGGCGAGGCTGCGCATATGTCGTCTAATATATGTGAAGATTGCCCGCGCGTAGATGACGACTGGCCTCTGCAGGTATGCGAGCGTGGTCGCCGCTCGCGGCGCGCGTAGAATGATGGAGTGGGAAAAAACTGGTTTTAAGAACGTGAGCGAGTGAGACAAAAGTACAGGCGCGATCAGGTGATTTGGTTGGCTGGAAACGATATTAAAATGACTTCTTTTTTTAATTTGTTTACCTTATTTCAAATTATTAATTAACAACGTTACAAGCCTTTGTTCCAGTAGCAATGTAATTTAAATACAGGAGCCACGCTACCTCGCGAAAACAACTATACTTCCTTTGTTAATATGAAAGAGCCTTCGTTCCAGTAGCAATGTAATGTAAATGCAGGAGCTACGCTACTTCGCGAAAACAACTATACTTCCTTTGTTATTATGAAATAGCCTTAGTTCAAGTAGCAATGTAATTTAAATACAGGAGCTACGCTACTTCGCGAAAACAACCATACTTCCTTTGTTAATATGAAAGAGCCTTTGTTCCAGTAGCAATGTAATTTAAATACAGGAGCTACGCTACTTCGCGAAAACAACTATACTTCCTTTGTTAATATGAAAGAGACTGTTCCAGTAGCAATGTAATTTGAATACAGGAGCTACGCTACTTCGCGAAAACAACTATACTTCCTTTGTTATTATGAAATAGCCTTTGTTCAAGTAGCAATGTAATTTAAATACAGGAGCTACGCTACTTCGCGAAAACAACCATACTTCCTTTGTTAATATGAAAGAGCCTTTGTTCCAGTAGCAATGTAGTCGCATTGCCTGCTGAATTATTAGAAAAAATTCTGCAAATGCAAGATAAAAAGCTCATTAACCCCGTGCGGCAAACGCTTATGCGCGTTCAAAAAATATATCGTGTAGTGCTACGAACGCTTATGCGCGTTCGAAGAAACTCTAGCCAGTGCGGCTGGCCGCGTTAGCGCGTTGTTGAACTCTTAGTCCAAGTGCGGCACGGCGCATATGTGCGTTTGAAAATTTAACTAGATTTTTTTTTTTTAAATTTAATTTAGTTTTATGACACTCATAAATCAATTACGACATAAGTAAAGGGTCTTTCACACAACCGTGGTTATTTAAATTTTTTATCACGGTCACGATTTCTACTCGATAGTGTACTACAGGTTCTGAAATACATAGGTATAAACCTAGGCGTTTTTAAATGTATTTCGAAAAATACATTTAAAAACGGATAATGCAGTTGCAGCAAATGTAGCCCGTCTGTTTAGTCTGACCATAAATGGAGAATGTACTTAAAAAAATATATACTTCCTAGATTTATTGAAAAAAAAATATTTTTACTATAAATTAGGATGTATGGTCCAACGACTATAGCCTGCCCAATGGCAAAAAAAGTCAATGATTGTCATTTAAATATTTTAAAGTTTTGAGCGCCCGACCAGCTGGAGATTAAAAATCATGTAAGTAATGCTAATTTTACCTAACTTTTATGAATTAAGTATTCGTAGGTAATTCATTCAAGTTTGTGTGAGCTAATACCTAATATAAAGCATTATTTTTGAAAAACTATGTGTTTAGTCTACTTTGAGTTAAAATTATACCCTATAATTTGCTGGTTTTTAATTCTGACCAAGTTTTCAGTTTATTCTAGTTATTTTGTCAAATACCTAGTAATTATCATAAATAAATATTTTTTTAAATCTTAATTGTAGGAATGATGAAGATACTAATCCCAGCGATTGGGTCCCGACGACGTCGCATAAATCACCGCAAAAAACAAGCTTGTCGTGCTTGTTGCGGGCTGCCATGTGCACCACGTTGGTGGAGGACGAGCCGTCACCAAAGAGGCGGTGCGTCCAGCTGGAGCCGCAACAAGCCGATGGACCGGCCACAGGAGGTTCAACCCACGTCCAAAGGCAAGGGCGTGGGAAAAAAGACAAAAATAAAATAAATTTAATTCCCTAACTTTTTGTTTTTATTTACAATACCTAAATGAGCTTGTTTCACTATTCAGAGAGCCCTTGTATTCACTAAGCGACAAGTCCCGCTATAGCGAAATTTCACTCATCCACACATCGGAATTGTGATCAAGATGTCGCAGTGTGTGATGTCCCCCGCGACGTGGCCCGACACGTAGAATCGTGTCAAGGTATGACTGAAATGATAGATTGAAATTTCTCATAACTAAGTCATTCATGTTGCCACCAATCTGATGTCTAGGATAGTATGTGTAAAAATAGAAAAAAAAAAAAATGTAAGTAGGTGCTTATAACAAAATAATAGATGCAGTTTTATAAACTTTCAGAATTGAATGTAAATACGCGCTCGTACCTTTGTGGATGTTTAGATAGAAAGGACATGTATCATGAAGCCCCATTCGCACTAGGGGACAAGTCGCGTGCGATGTCCCCGCGACGTCGCCCAACACGTGTCGAGCGACAAGTTGCACGCGACGTATCCTCCCCCTAGTGCGGATAGGGCTGTTTCGGGCGAACAGGTAAAAAAAAAACATTGTCATTTTTAATTGTAGATATTTTTAATAAAAAAACTCCGCGACGTCGGTGATGCCTCGTCGGCGGTAGGCCCCCACCTTGTAGCCAAAAGTGCCGCGGCGGCGGGCCTCACCGGAGGCTACCGCCCTGCGCCAACCCTCCTGGAGGCGCAGGACCTCCTCCGTAGTAAAGTGCCGCCGCGGCACAGGCAGCGCCAGCTCCTGCAGGCGCTGGCTTCTGGCCAGTACCCGGGCGATATCCGCCAGCTCCTGCAGGATCTGGCGTATGAGCTTTTCCTTAGCCCTGTAAAATACCATTTTATTTAAGTACCTACATACCAAAAAAAAAAATACGTTCCGGAAAAATCGGTACCTACTGTAGGTTTCACAT
This sequence comes from Xestia xanthographa, assembly GCA_905147715.2. Taxonomy (NCBI): domain Eukaryota; kingdom Metazoa; phylum Arthropoda; class Insecta; order Lepidoptera; family Noctuidae; genus Xestia; species Xestia xanthographa. The sequence goes on from LR990643.1 coordinate 6,888,628, forward strand.
CCATCGGATTCCCGCGACCCTCATCGGGTCATCGGCCCAACAAGGTTATTATATTTTAAGTCACAAAAAATTCTTACAGAAGTCATTTTAATTCAATCTACCTACATGAAGCTGAAAATTGACAATAAGTCCTAGGTAGGTACTTACTCTTCGTCTTCCTCTGCAGCCACAAGCGGAGGCGGCGCGCTGTCGCCGCTCGCGGCCGAACCGCAACAATCGGCAATTCTATAAAAGGATATTTAAATCATGCAAAAACTTGTAGATTCACAACAAAATATCATTCAACACAAACAAGTTCTTTCATTAGTATGCCCAATATAGTCCTTGATAATTAATGCTTAAGTCTGTAGGTACATAATCTGGCATAAAGCAAGGTCTTTTATAGCACAGGTATAGGAATAAAAATGTGAAAACAAAATTTTTTGTTACGTAATCTTTGATAATTAAACTACTTAACAACATAGGTAGGTACTAGAGTTTATGAAACCCATAGGGCGCGATTCCGATTCGCACTTGCCCAGTTTTTCTTATTTCGTTTTCTGGATGTTAGGTATTTAGTAGGTACCTATTATGGAAAGTCATTGATAAGCATTCTTTTGCTACATGAACCTAAAGACAATTAGTCCTACTTACTGTTCTTGTCCGAGCAGCGGAACACGCGGTGCATCGTCGCGGCTCGCGTCGACGCCGCCGCCGTAGCCCCAACAATCAGCAATTCTAAAAAAAAGGATATTCAAATCATGCAAAAACTTACTAGATTACATGCAGACACATTCACAACAAAATATCAATCAACACAAACAAGCTCATTCATTAGTATGCCCAAAGCCCAAAACGTTTCACATTTAGTTCCACACCATGTTAGTAGGTTTAAAACTTCGCCGACGTACCTAATAGAGCAATAAAGTTGAAATCATCATCATACCGCCGCGGACAGCCGCCGTAATCCTTGATCACAAATGCTTCATAAGTCTGTAGGTAGGTACATAAAACAAGAACCAATTGAATCTACCTCAACTATTCGTAAATAAAAGCTTGAATCGCGGTTTATAATTCAATGTAACTTTCCGCAACTCGTTTTAAGTTTGGTAGGTAGGTATTTATTGCAATAATTAGACTTACCTTGAAAATGCAACACCCATTTTAAGATTTATCTGCAAAAAACAACAAATATTTTAATTCACCAATAAAACACCAGTAGTAGTCGCTCAAAATAAAGAAATGCGGAATTTATACTTACTTTTAACTTTTCTTAGCTACAGCACAAGTGAGCACGAGTAAACCTGTTTGAGAAGTTTTGAGAAGATGCAGTGTTACCAACAGTTACACTAACTTACCACTAGAGTCAACTTTTAAAATCGACTGGCTGGAATTCCCTTAAGGTGAAAACTCGTTCATAAATGGTTCGATAGATGGCGTGAGTCATGACGTAATGACGTCATCTTTTTAAAAGTCGCTGTTAAGATTTTCCGTGCTTTTATGACCTACCATGGTAAACAAATTTCAGCGATTGTGTACTCGTCAAATGTATTCGTTAATATATATCTGGCGAGTGCGCAATCATTGAAATTTCTACTATTTGTGCAATACTTGCATACTTTCATTCAAATTCTAAAATTAGCTTTTTAGTATAGTGGGAAATTATTATTGTGTCTTAGTAAATTATATGAAGGGTTTTTTTATAGCGTTAGGTAAAAATCATCTATACGACGAATCCCGTCACATGTCATTACAAAACATAAAAGTGTAGAAACGTACGCTACGACTTCAAAACTTGATTATTTTTATTTTTACTGAATGGCAACACTTTAGAAATTGTTTTTACTGTACCAACACAGTAAAAACAATTTCTAAAGTGTTGCCATCTTAGTGGACTTTCCACTAAAACTGGTGGTTTAATCCCCACATGGTATTTTGATCAACTGATTGTTTATTTTAATCACGTATTTATGAGTATTATTAATAATCTATAAGCCTACTTATTTTTTTTTTTCGTACAACAAACTTTTTTTTAGTGAAAATTTTGCGATTGTGTGTGTGATGATTTTTGTTATCAGTTTTCTGGTGATTTTAAAAGTTGACTCTAGTGGTAAGTTAGTGTAACTGTTGGTAACACTGCATCTTCTCAAAACTTCTCAAACAGGTTTACTTGTGCTCACTTGTGCTGTAGCTAAGAAAAGTTAAAAGTAAGTATAAATTCCGCATTTCTTTATTTTGAGCGACTACTACTGGTGTTTTATTGGTGAATTAAAATATTTGTTGTTTTTTGCAGATAAATCTTAAAATGGGTGTTGCATTTTCAAGGTAAGTCTAATTATTGCATAAATACCTACCTACCAAACTTAAAACGAGTTGCGGAAAGTTACATTGAATTATAAACCGCGATTCAAGCTTTTATTTACGAATAGTTGAGGTAGATTCAATTGGTTCTTGTTTTATGTACCTACCTACAGACTTATCAAGCATTTGTGATCAAGGATTAAGGGATGCTGTCCGCGGCGGTATGATGATGATTTCAACTTTATTGCTCTATTAGGTACGTCGGCGAAGTTTTAAACCTACTAACATGGTGTGGAACTAAATGTGAAACGTTTTGGGCTTTGGGCATACTAATGAATGAGCTTGTTTGTGTTGATTGATATTTTGTTGTGAATGTGTCTGCATGTAATCTAGTAAGTTTTTGCATGATTTGAATATCCTTTTTTTTAGAATTGCTGATTGTTGGGGCTACGGCGGCGGCGTCGACGCGAGCCGCGACGATGCACCGCGTGTTCCGCTGCTCGGACAAGAACAGTAAGTAGGACTAATTGTCTTTAGGTTCATGTAGCAAAAGAATGCTTATCAATGACTTTCCATAATAGGTACCTACTAAATACCTAACATCCAGAAAACGAAATAAGAAAAACTGGGCAAGTGCGAATCGGAATCGCGCCCTATGGGTTTCATAAACTCTAGTACCTACCTATGTTGTTAAGTAGTTTAATTATCAAAGATTACGTAACAAAAAATTTTGTTTTCACATTTTTATTCCTATACCTGTGCTATAAAAGACCTTGCTTTATGCCAGATTATGTACCTACAGACTTAAGCATTAATTATCAAGGACTATATTGGGCATACTAATGAAAGAACTTGTTTGTGTTGAATGATATTTTGTTGTGAATCTACAAGTTTTTGCATGATTTAAATATCCTTTTATAGAATTGCCGATTGTTGCGGTTCGGCCGCGAGCGGCGACAGCGCGCCGCCTCCGCTTGTGGCTGCAGAGGAAGACGAAGAGTAAGTACCTACCTAGGACTTATTGTCAATTTTCAGCTTCATGTAGGTAGATTGAATTAAAATGACTTCTGTAAGAATTTTTTGTGACTTAAAATATAATAACCTTGTTGGGCCGATGACCCGATGAGGGTCGCGGGAATCCGATGGATGTGTAATTTATTTTGATGAAGGGGTTGTCTTGATTTCCAAAATGAACCGTGCATAAAATGCTCTATCGTATGAGTGGAATCATGTGTTATTAACTTGTTCATATAATCCAAGGTTTTGTGCAATATGTCCGGTAGTGAAAAATTTTTTTTTAAAACAACATGCAAGGGCATATGTGCTTCACATTCCACTGCCTCATATATTCTTGTGCCACCTCTCTTTACGTTATCGTATCTTCGTCCTACAATATACGACTGAGGTTCAATATAAGTTCCAAGTTCTATAAAATACTTTAATCTTTTGTAATACGAGTCGAAATTTGACAAAGTACTTAGAACAATATTGTTTAATACGTTGGAAGGTTCTGTTATAAGAGTGTAACGTTGTAGAAACTCAGAATAGTTTCTACCGTTACTTTGTAAACATAACCTATTCAACACTTTAATTAAGATAAATGTCAAAACAAACGCCACAGAGTATACATACTCATTGGGCCGTCCAGTTACTAAACGACTAAAATTAGCTGTTTTTACCAGTGCTGTGCGCGCGTTACGTGTATCTGATCGAATGAGTGAAGACTTGTCTATGCGTAAACACGCCAGTATAAATGTCACGAACTCGCGATGACGAGTCCTTTTTGGAAATATTCTGCTCCCAGTGACTAGACGCGTTTTTTTTTATCGGAAATTAAATTTCTAGAAGTATTCGTGATCTAGAATATTCGGGCTTAAAGCAGGCAGCTTTAATTTTTGTTAGTAACCTATTTCCGTTTTGTGTCTGCGTAAACCCCATACTGGGTAAGTGTTGAACAGCAATTCACGTTTTCATACTTTGTGTATCACTAGCTACGTGGTCTCAAGATGTGAGCCACTTTCTATCACCGTTTTTGCTATGCACATTCAAATGCTTAAATCATGTAGCCTTTAGCCGAGTGTATTAGACATTGTTCATGACACTCAAAATGTGCAAATCATGTCGTGCTTACCACCACCATCATGTAAACTCCGTACTGATTGTGACTACCACACATCACCTTCATTGGCGCACGGGTATTTCTCGCTTTGCTTATGCCTTGGTGTCACAATCAGCGGGGAGGACTGCTAGCCATTCCGTGACACGCTGGACGTTATTTTCTAGGGTTCAAGATTACGGCTGACGTTCAAGATTACGGCTGACGTTCAAGATTACGGCTGACGTTCAAGATTCCGGCTGTCAATCAAGATTTCGGCTGACAACCGTTTTACCGGCATCCAATTTGCCACGGGCTCCGCAGCGGGTACCTTTTACCTGCGTGGCCGCGTCGAAATTCTACGGTCGGCGCGATCATCTGCCGTCCGTCACCCTACCTGGCGTCTGCAGCGTGGCACACCGCTACGGTCATCGTCACGCCGGGCTGAGCCAGGAGAGTACCGTGCAAACCCCCGGGCGGGCTTGGAGAAACTCGTGACCATAAACCTACCCACACCCGTTTAGTTTATTAATATATTTTTATGTTGACCTGGGTCCGTGGTTTTCTTTTATTTACCCCCACGGACACCCTTTCCGTCACAAGAGGCAGTACCGAATGGTTGAATATATCTTTAACAGCCTTAAAAACAATATCTGCAGTATTTTGTGGTATTTGAGGATTGCCATAGAGAGATGAAAATAGTCGAGCCATAGTTATTTCAAAGGGGATTATATAAATTAGTTCCTGCAATTACGCCTACAGAAGATAAAGTGTCTGCACTATTTAAATTATTTTGTGGTATAGTAGCTTCTGTGTCTGGAAATGGAAAATCAGGAGAAATATCACTAACTGGCTCATCTAGCAACATATGAATATTTTGATAATGTCTTTTATACGAATTAAATAATTGGAAATTTCTGGTGCAATCTGAACTAGCACATTTGAAGATTTTTACGGAGGGATGATAAAACTGCATGTGGACTTTTAAATGTCGAAATGAGTTTGTCGTCGTCTGAAATGAGTTTTGACACAGTTCGCAGGGTATCATATTGTTAGATAATAATTTAAGGTAAATTAACATTCAAAACCTAAACGTTTAATACATGTAACAATTCACGCAGAGGTACACCCTCAATGTCATACTTAGACCTCATATTGAACATTGCACGTTGTATAAACATCCAGCAAATACCAGAGTCTTTTGGGTATGCTGAATCTAGTGCCCAATAGATGTGATAAATTGTTTTGATTGCCGAGCAAACATCAGGCATTTGGTATCTCAATCCGTTATAAACGACGATTTCATAATGAGTTACTGTAGCCCACGAACTTCCTACAGCAAGTACATATGGTTGGGGTGGAATACCTTTAGCAGTCACAAATACATCCCTGTCGGCGCAATATCTTTCGATATCTGCACCCCTAGCCAAGTTGACAATCTACAATCGTTAACGCTAGTAGAAAACTATTCAAATGAATGGGAATGACATCATCTCAACGTTAAATCACGTGATCAACACAAACGAATAGAAAATTCGTAGACAAGTTTACATCGTTCAAAATTATAGAATAGAATGTTATCGTTTTTACAATGTTGATCACTAAACTCTTTGCAAACGCTCACCATAGGTACCTAAAGTGTAGGTTTTTTTCTACAGACATTAGAGAACGAGCGATCGACTCAGTCGTATCAACTTGGCTACCAATTTAGCGCTTTCTACAATCGCTTATGCCGAGGCGTTTACGATTGAAGAAAGAGAATCGATACGAAACGTTTGTAACTTGGCTAGGGGTGCTGAAGCTGTTGTTACACGAGCAAGAAAGCTTGAACATACTTCTTCCTTTGACAGCCTCCACACATTTTTCCTTGGCACAGAAACAGTTGGCACTTGACGTAAAAGCGATATTATTCCCAAAAATGCTGCTAATGATGCCTGGTGTTCTCCGACTGAAAAAATACATTATGAAAATACATTATTACCTTTAAATTACATCAAATCTTTTTATAATATTATACCTATCGATTGTCTGTACATTGTCGAGTGTGTATCCATTTATAAGATTTTTGAAAAAAATAAAAGTGTATAGTAATTAAAATTACCGGTAGCTAAATCTAGTAGCTCAAGTGTAGTTTGATCTTGCCTGGAAGAACTTCCCTTCTCTGCCAGAAGTTCCAAAAGCTTTGTTTTAATAATTGGGAATTATTCCCCGTTTTTTTCAAAAACTTTGTCAGCATCTGGGTAGACTGTCTGGAAGTCCAGAGATAACTGCAACAAATACAATTAACAGGTAGTCAATGAGTTTTGTTAAATTTCCTATGGTACCTAGTCGTCGGATCAATGTATAACCGACTTCAAAAAAAGGAGGAGGTTTCTCAATTTATTAAGACTTATTATTTATTTATTTCAGTACTTATTAAGACAAATCAAACGAGTCCAAATTCGATGGGGTTGCGACATTTCATTACAGAGTTCCTATGGCCACCTTCCAGCTCCATCATCAGATCAGCTCCATGTTATCATAATATTGCATAGCCCCGCGATATACAAATGCGTGCAAAATTTCAGCTCAATCGGTAACCGGGAAGTGGATCAAATGTAACTTGCAAGATTTGATTACAGACAAACAAACATCGGGACAGGTGAAACTAAATAAAAGCTTGTAATAAAAATAATAAAAAGTATCAGATTTATCTGATTATTATTTCCAGAGAAATAAATTAAATTCTGTTAGAGGCGGCCATCGTCAGTAAGCAACGGATGTTTATTCAATTTCCTTAGCCTACTCAATTAAAAAGGTAAAACTGTAGATAATCTGTACCCTGTCTGACATCCATCCATCATAACTTGTCAATTTGTCATAACATAACCTCACTTTTCACGTCTTGCTTCGTGTGTTTATTTGCGGTTTTATGGATATATCTTTACGACGACCCTCACGCTTTGAATACTGGATTAGATTTCGACTGCCTTCACGACGACCCCCACGCTTTGGATAATGGATTAGATTTCGACTGCCTTTACGAAGACCCTACGCTTTTGGAAATTGGATAATAATCTCGAAAGTCTTTAACGACAACCTCACCGTTTTGGGAATAGTGATCAGGAGATCGCTGCCGTAAACTCTAATTATGGATACTGCCTGTTATGTTCGTGCGAACTCGACAAATTTACCTAAGATCGACATGCTTATGATATTAGAATATATGAAAAGCAGTGACAAGCACAACATCGTTGTAATTAGATGAGTGAAAGCTTCAATGTAAGTGTTGTTTTGTAAATATTCAAATTCTGTTAGGGAAAAGTTTTTTGATGATAATTTACATATCCGACTTTGATGAACTTAATCTTCTGTTTCAGGTCTTCAAGACCTTCATACGTAGATAATGTCGTAGGCTATGTAGAGGTAAAGAGGAGTGGAAATATTTGCCATGTAAGAGCAAGAATCTGTCCAGAACATAAACTGTCCAGTAAATATTATGTCGCTGAAGTTTGTGTAGATGCATCAAATGACATAATAATAGATGCAACATATGATGGATGTGCTGCTGCTGCTGGTAAGTTGTGTTGTATTGATACACTATTAAAATCCCTTTCATCTATTAGGATCCAGCCTTAGAGTAAGTATAGATAAAACTATGAGCGTGCGCAAGCGAGTTTGAACAGTAAGAACGGGTCTTACTGTTCATACAGTAAGACGTAGGAAAGTCAACCTTATTTCTCACGATTTAGGTGTATATATCTATATATATATATATCTGTATTCGTGTATATATCTAGAAATAAGTAGTACAGAAATCTATATAACTTTTGCTTACGCTTGGACGTCTGAGATTTGGGTGATGAGCGCGCTCTGTAGTTTTATGTATACTCTAAGGACCCAGCTAAAGAAAACACCCCCTTTTTTTTTTTTTTTTTTTTTTTTTCGGATGGGAAATCATCAAATAACCCCTCCCGCTCTGGGTGGAGCAGGAGGGAGTGTCAGACTTTTACTGACTAAAACCCATCCATGTTCCTTCATCGCCCTTTGTGTTCCGGGGCCACGGTATCTCTTTCGAATAGTCCCGCAACCCCGGCAGGCATCGGTCCTTACGGACCCCTTCCTTTTTGCTGACTCTCTTTGAGGCGCGCGTGGAACACGAACGCGCCGTCGACACGGCCAATCGTCATGAGACGGACGGACGGCGAGCTAGCCCATAGCTCACCGTCCACAGGCCTGCGCCTACGGTGGCCGGGGGCTACGTGGTGGTGGCCCCCGACGCCCGGGGCGTCTCCCGCGGCTGGGACGTTGAGAGGTTCTCTCCCTCTCACGTTCCGCCACCTCCTTCTCTAGCATTACTGCTTCGCAGAAGGAGGTGACGGCGTCCCATTCCGTCTCGCTCCGGACCATGGCTTGCACCAGGGCCGGACGCGAGAGGTCGCCGCCGCCGATCGCCGCTTCGAGGACACGGCGGTGCTCCGCCCACGCGGGGCACACCTCCACCGTGTGTTCCACCGTGTCCTCCGGTCGATCCTCGCAATGGAAGCACCCGGGCGTTTCCTCCCGCCCGATTCGGTGCAGGAACCTCCCGAACACTCCGTGTCCGGTGAGGACCTGCGTCAGGCGGAAGTTGAGGACGCCGTGGCGTCTCTCAAGCCACTCCTCAAAGAGGGGACTTATCGCCACTATTGTGGCGTGCCCTGCACGGGGTTGCGACAGTCGCTCTCTCCATGTCGCCATGAGATCCCGCCGGAAGTCTGTCCGCTGAGCGACAATTTGTCGCTGCAGCGGAGTTTCCCCCCGGCGTAGCGCCTCCGCGCGCCATTCATGCAGGCGCGCGAGGACTATCGCCTCCAGATCCCATGGCGGCAATCCGGCAAGGAGGCTCGCCGCCTCGCGGGCAATCGTGCGGTAGCCCCGGGCCAGCCTAGAAAACACCCCCTCACTTAACCATAAAGTGCTTAATTGTTTTGTAAGGTTATACAAATATTAGGTACCTTCCTATGTACGAATGAATCAAATGTTATTCAATGAAATAATTTAAATCTGCTTTCTAGGTGGATGCAAACATACTTTGGTGTTTCTGTATTGGCTACAGAAACGAAGCTCTGAACCTGAACCCACCAGTGTGCAGTGCTACTGGAACAAGCCAGGCCTTACTTCTGCACGACAAGAAGTTGCAACTGCAAAAGAAATATTTAAAGGCAAGGCCATCGAAATAGGGTCAAAAGACAACACTGTTTTGGAGAAATTTCGACTTGAAGCAAAAAAGCATGCTTGTTCCAAAGCTCTTGTAGTAACACATGACATAAATTATGCAGGACCAGAAAAAACTAACAAGTTAATGTGTGTTTGATTTAATGGTTGAATTTACTTTGAAAGGATATAATCAAACTTTTGAAAACTTTAAAGCTTTTAGTAGCAGGAAGAAGACATGAAAGAATTTTTTTTCCATGAAACCATGAAACAAGTTGACTCAAAGTTATGGCATTGTATGAGACAGGGAAGGATAACTGGATCAAAACTATTTGAGATTGCTCATTGCAAGACACCAAATGGTAGTCTCGTAGAAGAATTATTGGGCGGATACAGAGAGAAGAAACAAAGGCGACGCGAAGAGGCAAGATACTGGAGAAGATAGTAAAGAATACTAGTAGGTAGGTAGTAGTCTAGAGGAAAACTTAAATACAAACATACATGATTCTGGATTCCTACTCATTAATGGGATTTTGGCGCATCACCAGACGGAGTCTGTAATGACTATGTCATTGAAATAAAGCCCAAATGCCCCAGTACTGAAAAGACTATGAAAAACTACATTAATGGAGATAAAATATCTGACAAATGTATGGCCCAGATGCAATTAGAAATGCGGGCAGCAAAAAAAAACAAAGTGTTTATTCTGTCTAGCTGATCCAAAATATGAAGAAAATGGCAAATTAACGAAAATTTTTGTTGATTATGATGAACAATATCTTGTCAATATCCATCATCATGATTATGATGATCAATATCTTGTTAACAGCCAGGCTGAAGAATTTTGGAAAGCTAATGTTTTTCCAAAAATTCTAAATAGTGCTCAAAGATAAACTTAAAAAAATTATGTGTGTGAGTGAACTGTTTTTACACAACTACGTATGAAAAAGCCAAAGTAAAGATCATAAATAATGAACTGTCCTCTGATGTTTTTAAAATAAAACTTTGTATGTTTATGTTTTTTTATTTTTTTGTTTTTACTAGTTAAATTGAAAGAAACACAATAAAAACATTTGTTATAAACAACTGCTTAAAATTAGTAAGACTACACTTACTACTTACTTATGTCTTTATGGAACTTTTGTGAACATCTTATTATGTACTAATTTTTATCACACACTTCTTACTAGTCATCTAATAATTATTATAGACAACTATCTTTTACCTTATTAATTTGCCATGAAATTGCGCAAAGTACCAAGTATATACTTATGGTAAATTATCTGTAATAGAACACAGATACCTGAAAAGGTAGGCTCATGTAAGTTTTTCCATTAGGAGCAGTAACTTCTATAGGTAATCAAAACTCCTTTACGATGGTTTCTTGCAAATTTATTAAACCACATGCAATCATTACAATTTCATCAAGATATTTGACATGTCTGTGACTAATGACGGAATGAGTTTTCAGCATATGAAATTCTCTGACTCTACGAGTGCTTGTTTCAATAGTTTCCCTTTTACTGAGTTTTTGATTAGAGAATACACTAGGAGGGCGAAAATTTTTTATATTTTTAACTGATAGCATCGCTTCTATCTCTTTGAACCCTCGATCTGCCATTATTACAGCATTTAGTGGAAGAATATCAACAAAATTGCTTTTTTCTGTGATTACTTTGTCAGATATTCTTCCACCAAATCCTTTTGATATGAAACATATCAATCCAGCAGGAGTGCATCCAATCAAATATTTTATAGTGTTGGCTGATTTGTACTGTGACCATGTCTGAGCTTGCCTAACAGGAACACTTGGCTTTTCAATCTGGATCTCAAAGCAATCAATTAGGCTTGAATATCGGATTTTAAATACAAGAGGTAGATTTTTTTTTTATTTCAACTGGCGTAGGCAAATAAATAAAGTTTTGGAAGTATTTTCAAATTTTTCTCAAATAACATTTTAATTGTTGATCTTGCAATTTCAAATTGTTCACTCATTCTAACAAATGAATCACTATTTTTTATTTTAAATAATGTTATGATGATATGAATGTTAGCTTATAAATTCAATAAGCCACCAAAAATTTTTTGGTAAACCAATATACATTTTTGGTTTATTTTTAAGGAGCTGCATGATATGCTCTCTTCCTCTTGTTTCAGTGGTTTGGCCACATACCTGTGATGAAGACGATTCTAAATTTGATGTGCCAACAACTGACCCAGACTGATAGAGACTTTTTTCATCATCAGCACTATGTGACCACACAGACGGCATCGGTTTTCCTACAACTTTCGTGGCTCGAAAATTTGTACTTTTGTCTATCATTGTTGGTTTTACTAAAACAGCTTTGCTGGTTGTCATAACACAGCATTGAACTTCTTCATGGACCTAAAAATATAAGTAAACGTTTAAAAACAGTTAGTGAAAAAGTAGTATACAGATATCTACTTACAAACCACACTTACCACACTTATGCCTGTGTTGGACTCGCAATATTCTATGATCTTACTTTCAGGGTTATTTGCACTAGAAACATTTTCAGATATATTTTTCAGGACAGCATCCAATTTCAGTTTTGGTTTTCTAACACCCGAAATCCATTGCACATAATTTTCTATATCTTCTTCGGCCTGAAAAGAAAATATAATATATAGCAGTAGCAGCACCAGTAGCAGATAAATTTAGCTCTAGCCAGTCTGGATAGCAAAGAAATTTACATTTTCAACTTACATTTATATGGGCCTCGCAGCAATAAAGATTTCGTTTTGGATAGTTTCTGTTTACCAAATGACACCATCTTTCTTTCAATTCTTTCCGAATGTTAAAGATTAGCATGCCTGGATTCATTAAATCGTCGTTAGGGCATGTCGGTATGAAACATTTTTTAGGCTCACGCCATTTCTGGTGTTCGGAATCCATTGTAAACAACGGAATGAATCTGTTTATAAGCGTACTACGTATCCAATATCAAAAGCGTCGGGTCTTCGTGAAGGCAGTCCAAATGTAATCCAATGTCCAAGACGTGGGGTCGTTGTGAAAACAATCAAAATCTAATCCAGTGTCCAAAGCGTGGGGGTCGTTGCAAAGGCAGTCGAAATCTAATCCAGTATTCAAAGCGTGAGGGTCGTCGTAAAGATACGAGTATATCCATAAAATTGCAAACAAACACGAAGCAAGAGGTGAAACGTGAGGTTTTATGTTATGACACTTATGAAAAATTGACAAGTTACACGCAGAAAAAAACGTGTCAACAAAGCCACAATAAATGCTTTGTTGATAATTTCCTGTCGGAGCAACTAAATATTTTGTTACTATTACAGAAAGAACTTAGTTCGGATTAGCAACTTTTTATTGTGCGCTGATTTCCCGTCGTTTAATGGGCTAGGAACAATTTAGCTTTGTCCTTACATTAAAGTTAATAAAAAATTGGATGTGGTAACAATAAAACGTTTTAGGTGTGTCAATGTGAACATCGTTAATAAATTGGACAAATTAACTATAGTCATAGCATTAAACTACCATTGTCGTACAATATACATGTGGCTGTCGTAACAATGAAACGTTGCGAGTATGCCAATGTCAACATTGTAAATAAATCTAACAAAATAACTATAGTCGTAGCATTCAACTACCATTTGTCAGACAATATACATGTGGCTGTGGTAACAATGAAACGTTGCGAGTATGCCAATGTCAACATTGTAAATAAATCTAATAATATAACTATAGTCGTAGCATTAAACTACCATTTTTCATACAATAATATGTGGCTGCGGTAACAATGGAACGTTGCAAGTGTGTCAATGTGAACATTGTAATTATATCTAACAAAATAACTATAGTCGTAGCATTAAACTACCCTTGTCGTACAATATATATGTGGTTGTGGTAACAATGGAACGTTGCAAGTGTGTCAATATGAACATTGTAAATAAATCTAACAAAATAACTATAGTCGTAGCATTCAACTACCATTTGTCAGACAATATACATGTGGCTGTGGTAACAATGAAACGTTGCGAGTATGCCAATGTCAACATTGTAAATAAATCTAATAATATAACTATAGTCGTAGCATTAAACTACCATTTTTCATACAATAATATGTGGCTGCGGTAACAATGGAACGTTGCAAGTGTGTCAATGTGAACATTGTAATTATATCTAACAAAATAACTATAGTCGTAGCATTAAACTACCCTTGTCGTACAATATATATGTGGTTGTGGTAACAATGGAACGTTGCAAGTGTGTCAATATGAACATTGTAAATAAATCTAACAAAATAACTATAGTCGGATACTACCATTTGTCATACATTATAATATGTGGCTGCGGTAACAATGGAACGTTGCGAGTATGCCAATGTCAACATTGTAATTATATCTAACAAAATAATTATAGTCGGAGCATTAAACTATCAATTTTTCAAACAATATATATGTTGCTGTGGTAACAATATAATTATAGTCGGAGCATTAAACTACCATTTTTCATACAATATATATGTGGCTGTGGTAACAATGGAACGTTGCAAGTGTGTCAATGTGAACATTGTAAATAAATCTAACAAAATAACTATAGTCTTAGCATTTAACTACCATTTGTCATACAATATATATATGCCTGTGGTAACAATGGAACGTTGCGAGTGTGCCAATGTGAACATTGTAAATAAATCTAACAAAATAACTATAGTCGTAGCATTTAACTACCATTTGTCAGACAATATATATTTTACTGTGGTGACAATGAAACTTTGCGAGTGTGCCAATGTGAACATTGCAAATAAATCTTACAAAATAACTATAGCCGGAGCATAAAACTACCATTTGCCGTACAATAATAATATCGCTGTGGTGACAATAGAACGTTGCAAGTATGTCAATGTGAACATTTTTACATATAGTATAACATGAAGTCGCTTCCACTGTCTGTTCGCTTAGATCTTTTAAACTGCTCAACGGATTTTAATGCAATTTTCAGCAATGGATATAGTGATTTAAGAGGAAGGTTTATATGTATTAATACATTACATAATAGTACAGAAAAGCCGAAAAATTCAAAGATTTGTAATGTGAATTGCACTCGTGCGAAGCCGGGGCGGGTGGGTTGCTCTCGCCACACAGTTCCTTTTCGCAGCAGCTCATGTAAAGGCTCTAAAGTATTACTCAAGTTCGGTAGAAACCTTCCATAGTAGTTTACCAATCCCAGTAAAGCTTGAAGTTCAGACACATTTGTAGGATTAAGAGCTTCTACAACAGCCTTCACTTTACTATCGACTTTGTGTATGCCTTCTTTGCTTATCTTGTACCCACAGTATTCAATTTGATCTTTCATGAACTTTGACTTTTTCAAATTTACCTTTAGGCCATATTCCACAAGTCTTGCAAATACCTGATTTAGTCTGTTGAGGTGTTCAGTGTCATTTGGAGCTGTCACTCGGATGTCATCGATGAAACAATGCACTCCAGGTATATCCTTTAATATGCTTTCTATTCTCCGTTGCCATTTGGCAGGTGCGCAGTTGAGACCAAACATTAACCGCGTACATTTGTAAAGGCCTTTGTGAGTGTTAAGGGTCAACAATTGTTGGTCTTCCTCTCTGACTTTCCAATTTAGATAAGCGTTACGCAAGTCAATTTATGTATACTTCTCTCCTCCAGCCAAGCCATTAAATAATTCTTCCGAAGTAGGCAGAGGATGTTCATCAACCAATAAGTTTTGATTTACCGATATTTTGTAGTCACCGCAAATCCTTATTTTGCCATCAGGCTTAACCACAGGTACAATTGGTGTTGCCCACTCACTGTAATCAACTTTAACTAAAACCCCCTCATTTACTAAATTATCAATCTCCTGTTCAACCCTTTCTTTAAGTGCAAAAGGTACGGGTCTAGCCCGAAAAAATGATGGTTTGGCATCTGGTTTTACATGTAAAGCGACCGGTTCCCCTTTTATTTCACCCACATTCTTGCCATCGAACAAAGCACTGTACTTCTCAAACAATTTTTGCAAAGGAGCAGCATGCGGAACATTACCTGGAGACACATGGTTTGCATGTGTCATCCATCCATACCATCCCTGAAATCCTTGAAAGTCTGAAATTGGCGTATCCATTCCCTCCCCAAGAGTGGATGCTGGCTCCCAGATATGATATATAATTTTACTTTTTGGGTCTCTTGTCCAATGGCAGCTGTGACGTTGGCAACACCTAAAACATTTAAGAACTGATTAGAATAGGTACACAATCTTACTTTAGTAGGCACTAGTTTCTCTTTACAGATTTTTTTATAGTCATTTTCATTCATAATGGACACTGCAGAACCACTGTCAAATTCCATTAGCACCTCTGAGTTACTGATTTTTGCTTTAATCCAAAAAAAAATTTGATGAGTCCATTTCACAATTATTCACATGAACAATTTCTTCATTATTTCCTTCTTCAGTTTCCACTGCATTCACTTTTTTCATCTTCATACACATTCTTTTAATATGTCCCACTTTTTGACAGTAATTACATTTTGCATTTATCATAGCACATTTCTTTGCATAATGCTCTCCACCACAGCGATAACACTCATTTTTTTTCGCAGTATCTTGACTTTGTGGTCTCACAAAATTATTCTTCTTTCTAATGGTTGTCTGTACTGCCTGTACTTCTTTGGTATGAGCACCTTCTGCTAGTGCACTCTCCATGCCAGCAGCTATGTCCATTGCTTTCTCTAATGTGAGATCCCGTACTTCCAACAGTCTGTCTTTGATTCTCTGAGATTTAAGTCCGCATACAAGCTGATTTCTCAAGGCAGTTGTCAAAAAGCCGCCAAAGTTGCAAGTAGTGGCCATTTTGCGCAACGTTGCAATGTAGTCCTTTACAGACTCTCCCTCCAACTGGTGTCTGTGATGAAATTTGAAATATTCTGAAATTTTCGGTGGGTGTCGGGTCGAGGTGTTTCTGCAGCGTGCATACGTTCCTGGTATAATCACGGTCTTCTGGTTTCTCTGGCGAGACTAGGTCACAGAGTGTTTCGTACAAATCCGCCCCAACGTAATGGTGAAAGTATGAATTACATGTCTTGGCACTGGTAACCCCGTAAATAGAGAGAGCACCTTCGAATCTTTGTACCCATCTGGTGAATTTATTCTTCGAATCGTAGAATTCTATGAAATTCGCCGGAATGTTGACTGCACTCGCACCGCCGCTGCCGCTCGGATCTGTAGGCATTTTGCAGCGTGGTTCGATCGTCGCCACTGTTAAAATCCTTTGTGGTAGCGCAGGGAAGTATGGTGGATGATGTTACTAATAGAAATTTCGCATAAGGCATTTATTTAGTATAAAAAGACATAATTCTTACATAGCAAACGTGCTCCCCGAGCGCGGTAAAAATCATGACAGTTAAACGTCAGACTGACAGTCTACGTTTAGAAATTAACCAAACATAACACTATCTGAGAACAAAATGGAGCAGCAACTGTGTGTATTACAAAAAGGGGGAGAACTACTATCTATTTGTCCTACCTGTGATGAACCTTGTACAATATCTGGTGAATTTTGAATGGAGATACAGTTCGGAACACTGCTCAGCCGGGTCGGGTTCTCTGTTACCTCGGGTAGGAGAGTGTCCGGGCTGGATTCACTTTGTGATGTACATTGAGTGTTGTTGAAGGTCATCGTGTCTACACAGTCTGCATTACTATTACCGCTATCAACTAATTCGTTTGCAGCAAGGATATGTTCCTTAATTTGTTTTTGAGAATTTACATACATAGAATAACATGACTTTAGTTGACGCTCTAAAACTTGAATTTCAGACTGTAAGTTTTGAGTGTCTATTTCATAGAACTTCTTACTATCCTCTAATTTAATTTGATAATTATTCAACTTTTTTAAGAGGAAAACACGTTCTTTTATTAGTTGAATATTTTTGGAACTGTGTTTTTGTTGTTTTTTAAATTTCTTGCATTTTTTTATAATTCTATTTAGTTTTGCATACTTCTTTATTTTATTTTGGCTTACTTTATAACTACTACAATTATATTTCAGAATAGAATCTTCAGTAAGATCTATTGTTGTTAAGAAATGTGGGTTGCAATTTGAATTTAATAATTGATTATATAGGTGATCTGTTTCCCTAACCTGAGTACATTCTCTTTCTTTCTGAAACTCAATAATTTGTTTGTTGGCATGAAGCAGTTCAACTTCTAAGTCCCTAACCTTACATAAAGCCATTTCATAATGGTTACTGCAGTCGTTGAAACCATCTGTGACCACCCGCAGATTGTCCCGTTCATCAACAACATCCATGTATTGTTGGTGCAGGTCCACTAGCTCCCGTTTCAGGCTTGTGTTTTTGTGAACGACCTTCTCGATTTCAACCTCATGTTCCTCTCTATCCAATAACAGCTGTTGACATTTGCTGTTTGCTTCCTTAAGTTCATCAAGGGCCGTTCTCAACTTAGCCTGTAACTCCTGGGTAGTTGCCTTACGGGTCATCACAGGCATGGTTTCAGGGAATAGAACTGAAAGTAGAAGTACAAAGAATGGTGAGAACTAATTGGATGGACAAAATTAGGAAAGCTAGAAATGAAAGAAGAAAATGAGAATAGACTGGAATATGTGATTAATAAATTGGTAACTGTGGTAGGCTTATGAGTCTTACACAAAATACTTTAATAAGATTATTAAATTAAGTTAAACTTTAAATTGATTTCATGTCTTTAACTTTTTTATGAAGTGGGTAGGACTCTTGGTTTAAAATTATTGGACTTATTTGACTAATAATGCCAAAAAATATTAGAGAATAACCAACGTACTTTTTTGTTGTGTATTTAGTTAATTAAATATATAGATAGCAAGTACATTTACTTATTACAAACTACACAACTATATAACTAACAAGTGCTAACTGACACAGAACCTAACTTCAACTACAAAAGAGTGCCAGATTAGTCAGAATAATGAACTTAGTGCTACAGAGCTTTTAATTGGTTAATATGAGCTACTTATTAGACATTAAAAGGAAACAATTATACTCCCCAGATAGATCCGCAGGTACATCAGCTGTTCGTGTTATAGGTTACCGGTTGAGTTAGAAAACCAAACACTACGTATTACAGTGTATTTTTCCGTGAAAACAATAATCTTGGGTATTAATACACTTAATAGACATTTAATTATAATAATACAAGTTTTTTACCCTAAAATATTAATTAAAACTAATTTAAAATTACGGAGCTAAATTTTGACATGTCACTCAACCAGTGTTCCTTATCCTTTCCTCCTTTTTCAAGTGGCCGGGACGTCCACAGTTATAACATGTTGATTTTCTTGGACAATATTTTGCAACATGACCCTTTTTCTTACACTTGTGACACGTAATATGTTGGTATTTTTCGGCATTAAATGCTACATTTGTTTTTGCATTTTCTGTCTTCTTTTCACTTGTGTCACTTTTTAATGCCTCTGCATTTAGTAATCTTTGTATAACAAAATCTGAAGACGATGTCGTATCTGGCTGATTTTCTATTGTTGCCTTTATTTTATCGTATTCCGGAGGTAATGGCATTAAGATATAAATAACAATATCCATGTTTTTCACAGTTGTTCCCGAAGCTCGCAATTCGTTCACCAATCCCAGTATTTCATTTATATGTTCCTGCATACTGCTATCACAGCGTTTTTTTTTTGTTCGTGAGTTTCTTTCTTACTAGGATCTGGCTTACAGCACTTGAATTGCCATATTTTTCCTTTAAAGCCTCCCATAGTTTATATGCCGTAGTTTCATCCGACATCGCCATCAATATGGAATCATCAATCATACTAAGTAACAATGCATACGCCTTTTTCGATTTTGAATCCACAGTTTCCTCCTTTATTAGAAACTGATCCAGGTCTTTTGCAGCAAAAATAGCTTCTGCCCGACGTTTCCACAACAGATAATTCGTCCCTCTGAATGGTTCGACAAGATATTTTATATTTTCTTCCTTGGCCGCCATATTGCATAGCCAGCCACACGATGCGAAACAGCCCAAACCACTCAAGTAGAAAATCTTTGTTAATACGTCTGCTCCAACACTTCCTTCTGATTTTTCGGAACCACGCTCTGCTTTTGTTTATTTTGGGTATAAATAAATCAGTGGCCGATAAATCTTGATCTTGCTTTATTGTAATTATTATAAACGAGCACAAAACAAAATTGGTAATTTACTTTCAAGGCGCACCATAGACAACAACGAAACAAAAGACAACACCTCAGTAGTGATGTTCTACAACCTCACTAAATACTAGGGATGTGCAGGGAATCAGATTCAGTCAGTGTTACCATGAGTGATTATTCCCAACACGGCCAAAATAAGGAAGTGTGTGTGTGATGAGATTAGCAGATTTCATTACAGTGTGCGTACATTTTTTAAGCAATTTGTTGTACTCGTGCCTGGCGCGCATTGCTACATACTGTCGTAAGTATGTGAAAGTAAGAAACGATGTAGGTACCTACTACAACAAAATTGTATCCTTTTATTTATTTTTTCCGATGGGAAATCATCAAATGACTCCTCCCGCTCTGGGCGGAGCAGGAGGGAGTGTCAGACTTTTACTGACTAAAACCCATCCATGTTCCTTCATCGCCATTTGTGTTCCGGGGCCACGGTATCTCTTTCGAACAGTCCCGCAACCCCGGCAGGCATCGGTCCTTACGGACCCCTTCCTTAAAAAAAATAGGTAGGTATTAGGTGCGACGATAATTTTTATTTATTTATTTTGTAAATAATCGCTGAAGATTATTATTAGTTTCTTTTGGATTTATATTCATGAGGTAGGCACTGCCTAATTTCCTAAGTATATGGAGGCATGCCACTGCTTATATGGAATAGGATGGAAGAGTTGTAGAATAAAGACAATCTATGCAATTTACCATTTATTTAAATAAAAAATTGAACACAAATTAAAATTTACGCAGGCGAGAGTTATGAATGACCGCGACAGAAGAGGTTGTGTTTTAGAAAAAAAAAATGGTTACTTTATATTAATTCTTTTGACCAAGAATTAATACAAAGTAACCACCTGCCACATCTGTCGCATGCCGGAGGAGCTATGGGCTAAAGCTACCACAAAATGGGTCCCAAACAGCAGCAAACGGCAACGCGGCAGGCCCAGAAGGAGATGGCGGGACGAACTCGACTCTTATCACAAGGATTGGCGCATAACAGCACTAGATAGGGATAAGTGGAAGGAAGGAAGGGAGGCCTTTGCCCTGCTGTGGGACACAAATGGCTGATAATAATAATAATAATAACCACCTGCCAGACTCATCACTTAGTCTATTTCTGTGTTTTCTAATGACTAAGGATGCTTTCGAAAATAATCTCTCAGCCGGTACTGATGTAGCAGGTATTAAGAGAAAATCACAAGCCATCTAAATATATAAAAGAAGAAACTGACTGACTGACTGACTGACTGACTGACTGACTGACTGACTGACTGACTCATCTATCAACGCACAGCCCAAACCGCTGGGTCTACAGAGTTCAAATTTGGCAAGTAGGTTCCTTATGTAGTCTAGGGGTGCACTAAGAAAGGATTTTCCAAAATTCAACCCCTAAGGGGGTTAAACGGGACTCCAAAGTTTGTATGGGGAAACAAGATTAGTTAGACTATTTTATTCGAAACTTCACAGGAGTGCTCCTATTGATAAATGAGTAGAAACGGGTTTCAGGATTTTTCAAAATTCAACCCCTAAGAGGGGGAAATGGGGTGGCAAAGTATAAAAATCAATGCACAGCCCAAACCACTGAGTCTAGAGATTCCAAATTTGGCACATAGGTTCTTTATGGGGTTTAGGGGTGCATTAAGAAAGCATTTTTCAAAATTAACCCCCTCTAAGGGGTTGAAACGGGGGTCCAAAGATTACATGGGGAAATAAGATTAGTTTGATTAGTTTATTCGAAACTTAACAGGAGTACTCCTATTGATAAATGAGTTAACATTTTCAATTTTCATTGTGTTTCAGGTTTTTTCAGAATTCAACCCCTAAAGGGAGAAATGGGGTAACAATGCCTGAAATTCAACATAGGTATTGTCTGTATGGTGAATTGGGTCGGATGTATTACAAAAACAACGATTTAAGATTTATTGTGGCGGACCTGAATTACCATCATTCCCTGTTGGGGTGCAATGGGGTTGAAATGTCTAAAAATCAATATGGGTGTCGAAACCGAGATTATCAAGGGCGCTCATGTCAAAAATGGCATTTATTTTGAGATCCAGAAGATGGAGGATTCAAATTCTATACAGGGTTATTGTTGATTTATTGTGATGATTGTGATAACGATGATGATGATTGTTATATTGATGATAATGATTGTGATTACGATGATGATGATTCTGATTACGATGATGATGATTGTAATAACGATGATGATCATTGTGATAGTGATTTTGATGGTGATTGTGATAGTGATTGTGATAGTGACGGTGATTGTGATGGTGATAGCGATGGTGATGGTGATTGTGATTGTGACAGTGATGGTGATAATGATGACGGTGATTGTGATTTCGATGATAATTATTGTGATAGTGATTGTGATGGCGATTGTAAAGGTGATGGTGATAACGATGATAATGTTTGTGATTACGATGATGATGATTGTAATAACGATGATGATGATTAAGATAGTGATTTTGATGGTGATGGTGATTGTGATAGTGATTGTGATAGTGATTGTGATAGTGATTGTGATAGTGATTGTGATTGTGATAGTGATTGTGATAGTGATTGTGATAGTGATAGCGATGGAGATCGTGATTGTGACAGTGATGGTGATTGTGATAATGATTGTGGTTGTGATAGTGATGGCGATTGTGATCATGATGATTGTTATTAAGATGAAAATGATTGAGATTACGATGATAATGATTGTGATGACGAGGATGGAGATTGTGATGATGATGGTGATAACGATGATAATGATTGTGATTACGATGATAATGATTGTGATTACGATGATGATTATTGTGATTACGATGATGATGATTGTGATAACGATGATGCTGATTAAGATAGTGATTTTGATGGTGATGGTGATTGTGATACTGATTGTGATAGTGACGGTGATTGTCATGGTGATAGCGATGGTGATGGTGATTGTGACAGTGATGGTGATGATGATTAAGGTGATTGTGATTGCGATGATAATGATTGTTAAAATTATGGTGGTGATTATGATAGTGATTGTGATCGAGGTTGTGATTGTGATCAAGATTGTGATGGTGATTGTGATTGTGATGGTGATTGTGATGGTGATTGTGATAGTGATGGTGATGGTGATTGTGATGGGGATTGTGATGGTGATTGTGATAATGATGGTGGTTGTGATAGTGATGGTGATTGTGATAATGATGGTGACTGTGATAGTGATGGTGATTGTGATAATGATTGTGATAATGATGGTGGTTGTGATAATGATGGTGATTGTGATAATGATTGTGATAATGATGGAGGTTGTAATAGAGATGGTGATTGTGATGATAATAATAAATTGTGATGATTATGAAATTTGGCACATAGATAGTTTATAACCTGGATTAACATGTAGGACACTATTTATCCCTTTAGTATGATTCAGTGGGACAGTTACCGAACTGCACGCGGGCGAAGCCGCGGGCAACAGCTAGTACTATATAAAGCTCGATTACCACTCACTGACTCACTGACTGACTGACATAATTGTTCTCCCAGATGGTGGATGGGGAGGTGGGTATATTTTGACAGATTCGTAAACAAGTAACTCCCGTGAGTATGGGAAAAGTCCCAAACCTCCCCTTTTCGCCCCCCTTCCTCCCCCTCCCTATCGTATCTCGGAAACAAAGAGACCAGTATTTTTCGTTTTTTACGGATTCGTATAGAGGAGGCTCGGGAAAGTGAATAAAAATAAAAATAAAAAATAAATTAACCTTTATTTTTAGACTACAGTCCATAACTTTGTTAGTATTTTAGTGTTAGTAACAATGGTGCTTATGTAATTAGGTTAGTATTGTTAGTGTTTACAACTTAAATATTTATTTAGTTAGACCTAAGACAGTCCCCACCCAGTGTCTCTGGAAGGGGCAGTCCGGTCTAGCAGCAATCATCTTCAAAATGCTGTTGTCACTACCATGCAGGCGCTGCAGCTGCTGGTAAAAACCAGTTTTCGAAATTGACCCCTTTTTCCCCCTTCTCCCCCTTTTAGGCGGATCTCGGAAGTTGAGAGACTTGGAACATTTTTTTTTTCAGATTCGTGTAAAGGGGCAACGCGTTAGTCAAAATCATTTTTCAAAACTCCCCACTCTCCCCCCCTTCACCCCTCCCCCTATCGTATCTCGGAAACTAGGACACGTAGCGGCTTTTTGATTTTTACTATAAATTATTAATGAGGAGCGTTTAAATTTGTAAACGGAGGGTATCCTCCCCTCCCCAACCTCCCCTAAAATTGAAAGGGCTGTTACTTCGTAACGGTTAGAGATAGCCATTGGGTGTTTGAACAAATATTATAGTAGGCGTCGAAACCTGTCCGGTGGTGGTAGGTTCTGAGTGGAGCGAACCTGCGAGACCGAGTGGAGCGAAGGGGGGAGGTGGCGAGCGAAGCGAGCCGGCGACCTCCGCAGCGTAACGAAGGTTGAGTGGGTGAAGCGTAACTCAGCTTTTAACGATTCTAATGAATTCTCATTTTTTTATTGATTTAGTTTTTAGAATGTTTTAGGGGTTCTTAAGGGTTTTCATACTGATATAGGGGTAGTTGTAACGGATTTTCCAATTATTTTAAGGATTCTTATGGATTCTCAAAATTTATAAGGGTATGGAATACGTCCCAAGAACACGACGACACGCGAGCTGCGCGCAGCTCGCGCACCCAAGCAAATACTAGTATTCTTATAAAGTTCATTAAATTTTCGCAGGCTTTCTGTTTTAATTTGCTTCCCCCATAATTTCAAAAGTCTTAAGCTTTGTGCCTTGGGTCTAAAATTAAAGTGATACGGTAAATCCAGTTGCTCTTCTTATAATGTTTAGGCATTTTCTCGGGCTGCTTGGAAACCTAGAATGAGCCTTTCATCCACTTCAGTTTGATTAGGTTTCTCATCTAATTGTTTTGCGTGTCCTTGGTGCGCAGGGTGCGGCCCAGCTCCAATGCTGTCCTGGTGATAATCGCTGGACGTTTGGACTGCCCTTATATTAGGAAGTGCTGCAGTAGGCATATAGCCAGGGCATGTTAGCGACGCTGATGGATTTGACATTATTGCTGAGCTTTTATTAATTAAAGTTATTATATTTTATCAAAAATTTGCCACACTCATAATTAGCATTATATTTGTATTTTATATTAATTCATTTAATTTCCGACTCATTCTTTTTTATGTGAAATTGACTTTGATTTTATTTCTTTGACATTGTAATTCTGATTTGTTGACATTATATTTATTGTAATTTTGTTTTCATTATTATTTTTAAATTGTTATGTTAAATTGTGATTGTGTTTTTGTGATCTCGTGTTTCATGGGAGAACCTGAAATAAATGTTTTTTTTTTTTTTTTTTTACCATGGATTCAATTTTATCAAGCAAGAGATTGAATGATGCAATGACTAGCGGTAATGTAACATATTTTTCTCCACCAAGTTTCGTTGATAAAAGTTTAAAGTTTATTAAAAACTTATGTATTTTTTCGAGTATTTGCCATTCAGTTTCTGTGATTTGAAAATCATTCAATTCGGTAACTGAAACGCATAATATGGTAATGCCAGTTCTCACTTTTAAACCAAATCCAATCATATTATGTGTGGAATTCCATGTCGTTTGGACAGTCGAGTATGGGATTCAGATTTGATGGCACGCCAACTGCTTCACAAGCAGATTGGAACTTCCTCTTCAATATCTCGCTTCTTTTTATTTTACTGGAAATACTGCGTAATTTTGTAATACCTGTACTAGAGTCGCATATTCTTCATCTTTCTCAGTTTCGTCTCCATAGTCTTCATACTGCTGTTCTTGTTCTTTATTGTCAGTTTCACTGTGCAATACTAAGGTCTTTAGTAAATCTTGTACACCAAGGTTCAAAATGTGAGCAAAGCACCGGAAATGTTGATTATCTGAATCAAAATGCAGCAGTTGTTTGCCAAGTTCGTTGCGTTGTCCATCGTGATACCCTGTATTTTATCAATTATGCCATAATCCAATAAACATTCGTGGAAAATCAGATCAGATTTTCCGTTATTCTACAAGCCATATCATCAGGCAAAAACTTTCACTGTGAAAAATTTAGAAGATACTGTAGAGAAACAGCTGATGTGTACGTGCAACACTATTCGTGGTACTACATGCCAGTTAGTGTACATAAACTTCTAATGCACGGTGCGCCTGCATCTGTAACCACTTTGGTGTTTTGCCAATCGGTAAGTTAAAAATAAATATAGTTTGATGTATTATTTGACTTGATTGCGTTTTGGAATTAAAATGTATGTACTTATTCGTTTTAGGTACCTTATCTGAAGAAGCTTCGGAAGCCCGTAATAAGGACTTCAGAAACGTCAGAGAGAGGCACACTCAAAACGGGCAGAATGGCAACAAACGAAGACATCCTCCATGGACTTCTAATAAGCTCTGATTCCCACATATCCTACATAAGGCCTAAAATAACGAAACAGGTTCATAATGAGTTGTTGCCTGAAGCAATTCAGTTGTTACAGACTACTGAGCCTGCCTGTGACCGTGAGATTATGGAGGAAGAAGAATGCCTCATATCAGTCCTAAAATTTACCGGACCCACTTCTAGAACAAGAAATAATGTGATCTGGCTCTAGATTATTCCCACAAAAGCCCATCAGGGCTTGGAATATGACAAACAGCCCTTTTTAGGGCTACAATTACTTGTTACTTTCATATTGATCATACGAACGATAACTTATACTATAATATACATACGCTTGATTATGTAGATAATTACCAACGACTTGCCCGTACAAATTTAAATTATTTCACCGATCATTAACAACATTAGTTTAACCTGAAACTTATTACGATATTTATTCAACAATAGATAACGTGCAGGTAGTTAAAGTCAGCCAATCAGAGACAATCATTTTTCGGTGCCTCGTTTGTTATGCGCTTAGCCGAGCGCACAAACAAATGAGTCATCAATCACAATGCAGACATGTCAAAATTTAGCTCCGTAATTTTAAATTAGTTTTAATTAATATTTTAGTGTAAAAAACTTGTATTATTATAATTAAATGTCTATTGTATGTATTAATACCCAAGATTATTGTTTTCACGGAAAAATACACTGTAACACGTAGTGTTTGGTTTCCTAACTCAACCGGTAACCTATAACACGAACAGCTGATGTACCTGCGGATCTATCTGGGGAGTATAATTTGTTTCCTTTTAATGTCTAATAAGTAGCTCATATTAACCAATTAAAAGCTCTGTAGCACTAAGTTCATTATTCTGACTAATCTGGCACTCTTTTGTAGTTGAAGTTAGGTTCTGTGTCAGTTAGCACTTGTTAATTATGTAGTTGTGTAGTTTGTAATAAGTAAATGTACTTGCTATCTATATATTTAATCAACTAAATACACAACAATAAAGTACGTTGGTTATTCTTTAATAATTTTTGGCATTATTAGTCAAATAAGTCCAATAATTTTAAACCAAAGAGTCCTACCCACTTCATAAAAAAGTTAAAGACATTAAATCAATTTAAAGTTTAACTTAATTTAATAATCTTATTAAAGTATTTTGTGTAAGACTCATAAGCCTACCACAGTTACCAATTTATTAATCACATATTCCAGTCTATTCTCATTTTCTTCTTTCATTTCTAGCTTTCCTAATTTTGTCCATCCAATTAGTTCTCACCATTCTTTGTACTTCTACTTTCAGTTCTATTCCCTGAAACCATGCCTGTGATGACCCGTAAGGCAACTACCCAGGAGTTACAGGCTAAGTTGAGAACGGCCCTTGATGAACTTAAGGAAGCAAACAGCAAATGTCAACAGCTGTTATTGGATAGAGAGGAACATGAGGTTGAAATCGAGAAGGTCGTTCACAAAAACACAAGCCTGAAACGGGAGCTAGTGGACCTGCACCAACAATACATGGATGTTGTTGATGAACGGGACAATCTGCGGGTAGTCACAGATGGTTTCAACGACTGCAGTAACCATTATGAAATGGCTTTATGTAAGGTTAGGGACTTAGAAGTAGAACTGCTTCATGCCAACAAACAAATTATTGAGTTTCAGAAAGAAAGAGAATGTACTCAGGTTAGGGAAACAGATCACCTATATAATCAATTATTAAATTCAAATTGCAACCCACATTTCTTAACAACAATAGATCTTACTGAAGATTCTATTCTGAAATATAATTGTAGTAGTTATAAAGTAAGCCAAAATAAAATAAAGAAATATGCAAAACTAAATAGAATTATAAAAAAATGCAAGAAATTTAAAAAACAACAAAAACACAGTTCCAAAAATATTCAACTAATAAAAGAACGTGTTTTCCTCATAAAAAAGTTGAATAATTATCAAATTAAATTAGAAGATAGTAAGAAGTTTTATGAAATAGACACTCAAAACTTACAGTCTGAAATTCAAGTTTTAGAGCGTCAACTTAAGTCATGTTATTCTATGTATGTAAATTCTCAAAAACAAATTAAGGAACATATCCTTGCTGCAAACGAACTAGTTGATAGCGGTAATAGCAATGCAGACTGTGTAAACACGATGACCTTCAACAACACTCAATGTACATCACAAAGTGAATCCAGCCCGGACACTCTCCTACCCGAGGTAACGGAGAACCCGACCCGGCTGAGCAGTGTTCCGGACTGTATCTCCATTCAAAATTCACCAGATATTGTACAAGGTTCATCACAGGTAGGACAAATAGATAGTAGTTCTCCCCCTTCTTGTAATACACACAGTTGCTGCTCCATTTTGTTCTCAGATAGTATAGGAAAAGGGTTAGGCAAGTTAATTAGTAACAATCTGAGTCATTCTTCTCTAAATTATTGTACTCCTCAGGCTTCTTACAACCAGATAATAACATCAATAACTCGGAAGGAATTTGATCCTAATACCATTATAACTGTACTTGTAGGTAACAGTTCTAACGTTAAACTTGATGATGTCACTGACAATGTCACTCAACTATTAAAACTAAATTGTAAGAGAGTAATTCTGTGCTCATTCCCATATTTTGAGAAATTATCAAGCAGACGGAATCATTATATCCATAAACTAAACGATAGGCTACATTTGTTGGTTAGTCATTTTAGTGACAGGTTGACATTTTTCGACACCAACAGTTTCGTTCAGAAATTAAAGTCAACTAGGAATGATGCGTACCTGCCTATTAGTTTTAGACGTCAAATAGCAAGGCTATTAGCTTTTATTATAAACTCAGACATAAGTGGTATGTCGCAGTTTTTTGTAAATATGTCTACGGAAATTAGTAATTATACTAATTGTAATTATACAAATATTAGCTTAGATTTAAACTAGTCAGTAAGACAATAGAAGGTACGAGTGACAATTTAGTTAAACATAGCAACTCTAGGGTATCTTCTAGCTCTCAATTAATAAATTGTCAAAAAGGGTTTGAGCAGAATTCCTTTAAATTATTTCATCAGAATATTCAGGGTTTTTCTTCCAAACAATTAGAAATTGAACTATTTTTAGAAAAAACCAAGTTTGATATTATCTGTATAACTGAACATTGGATGAAAGATTATGAAATGCAAATAAATTTTGAGAATTACAGTACGGGCAGTTGCTTTAATCGGAAATCTAAGATGCGTGGGGGTTCACTAATCTTAGTTAAAAATTGTATTAAATTTAAGCCTAGAAATGATATTGTCGAGCTATCGGTTGAACATAGCATCGAATTGTCTTGTGTTGAGCTAGATAGGCATGTGATAGTGTGCGTTTACAGACCCCCTAATTACCTGAACTACTCTATCTTTGAGTCAGTAATGGAAGATGCTTTAGCAAAACTTGTTACTGGTAATAAACTAATAATTATCTGTGGTGACTTTAACGTTAATATCTTAGAAAATAACGTAAACAGCAGTAGATTTTTAAGTCTCTTTAAATCATTTAATTTGTCAAATGTTTTTTCAGAACCTACCCGAATTACTACCAATACTGCTACATGTATTGATAATGTTTTTTGTTGCTGCGAGTACTTAGACAAATCCATTGTAAATTACCTTCCTTCAGATCACAGCGGACAGTCTGTGACTTTCGCATCCAAGATACAATTACAAAGAACTCAGATTCAAACTAGACAAATAACACCTAGCAGTTTAGAAAAATTTAATAATAATTTAAATAACAAGTTAAATATACCAGGCCATATTAGAAACAATGTAAATGAATTGTATGAAGAATTCTTTTCGGTAGTGCACGCCGAGTTCAATAATACTTTAAAAAAGAAAACAAAAACTATTGGCCCAAAGTTTATTTTCAGTGACTGGGCAACACAGGGTATTAGGAAAAGTAGGGAACGATTGTTTGAGCTGTACGGCCTTAGGCCTTACATGAACACAGAATCTTTTAGTAAATATGTTGCTACTTACTCGAAAATTTTTAAAAACTCTTGCAGGGTAGCCAAATCTCTTTTTATTAGCAACAAGATTAAATCAGCTGATAACAAAATTAAGACAGTTTGGAAAATTATCAACAGTGAAACAAGTAGAAATAAAAAACAAAGTAATGACATAACACTAGAGACCTCACGTGGCCTCGTGAGCTCTAATAATGAAGTTGCTCAAGAATTTGTAAATTTCTTTACCAGTATCCCACTTAAAACTACAGAAAGCTTAAATTCCTCTCCCTTGCTCTCTGTTGATTTATTGAAAGCGAACGTTCCAGCCTGTTCTAATGAATTTAAATTTCAGCACATAAACCCCATAACAATCGTAAAAGCTTTTAAACAAATCAAGATTAAATTAACCGAAGATCTATGGGGTATGTCTATCAAAGCTTGTACCTCAATTATTGAGACTGTAGCACCGTATTTAGCCTCGATATTTAATTTGTGCGTGGATCAAGGGGTCTTCCCGGATTTAATGAAATTCAGTAAGGTAAGACCTCTTTTTAAATCCGGAGACAGTAAAGACACCAATAACTATAGGCCCGTATCCGTGTTGCCGGTTTTTAGCAAGGTGTTTGAAAAGATTATGCTCAATCAAATGCTTAACCACTTTAACACCAATAAAATATTACACGAGCAACAGTACGGTTTCACCAAAGGACGTTGTACGACTGACGCCGGTGTCACTTTATTAAAACACATATTTACTGCGTGGGAAGAGGCACAAGATGCCATAGGAATCTTCTGTGACCTTTCGAAGGCATTTGATTGCGTAAATCACGAAACCCTGATTTTGAAACTGGAGCATTACGGTTTAGGTAAACTTGCGCTCAGTTTAGTAAAATCGTATTTGAATGATAGACAGCAGCATGTACAAGTAAATGGTGTAAATTCAATGGGTTTAAAAGTAAAAATGGGTGTACCACAAGGTTCGATATTGGGTCCCTTCCTCTTTTTAGTGTACATAAATGACCTACCCCATTTATTTAAAAACTACCCGCAATTGGTGTTGTTTGCTGACGATACTTCTTTAATATTTAGGATAAACAGACGTGCCACAAATCTTGACGACATAAATAACGCCTTGCTGCAGGTTAATAATTGGTTTACCGCTAATAACTTAGTACTAAATGGGAAAAAAACAAAGTGCATAAGATTTGCTTTACCAAATGTCAAAAGTACGGACTGTGACGTGGTATTGAATCAAGAGAAACTAGAATTTGTCGATAAAACGGTTTTCTTGGGAATGACGCTTGACTCAAGGCTACAATGGGGTCCTCATTTAACATCTCTTGCAGGACGGCTGAGCTCAGCAGCATATGCTGTTAGAAAAATCCGTCAATTTACAGATGTTGATACGGCGAGGCTAGTCTATTTTAGTTATTTTCATAGTATTATGTCATACGGTATTTTACTATGGGGACGGGCTGCAGACATCGAGTCTATATTTATTCTGCAGAAAAGAGCCATCAGAGCCATTTATGAATTACGTAGACGCGATTCTCTAAGAGAACTGTTTAAGGAAATAAATATCATGACAGTACCTTGTCAATACATCTATGAGAATATCATGTACGTTAGGAAAAATCTGCATTTATTCAGTAAAAGAGGTGATAGACACCACTATAATACTAGAAATAGGGACCAACTAGTTCAGCCAGGTTTTAGGCTTGCTAAGGTAGATTCATCTTTCATGGGGTACTGTTTAAAATGTTACAATAAAATACCTCCCCACATTCTACAACTAAATGAGACGAAATTTAAATCTTGTATAAAACGCACACTATGTAGTCAAGCATATTATAAGTTAGGGGATTACATTAATGATAAAAATGCTTGGCTCAATGCTGGTCCTGCTCCACAACCATAGGGGAAAACTAATTGGGCAAATTATTGTGGTAGCTGCAGAAGATTGTAAAAATATCCTTGCTTTGTATAGACTCCATCTCTTAGTATTGTATAATTGCATAGCTCATGTGTGAGTACCATGTACTGTAAAGCATTTGCATTTAGTTATCTTTCATTGACTTGAATATGCTTTGGTGGCCGAGAGAATGTCATGCTCACTCAAATGTCTCGCTGATGGTGGCGGGTGTGTCGGGTCATTTAGTTCCCTTCAATCTGGTTGAGTTGAATGGCGCCGATACATGCGTCATGTTCGTGTACGGGCGCTGTCAGTTGGGACTGGTCATCTCTTAGCTGCCATGGTTCATTTTAATTACCTACTTTATTTATACATTTTTGATTTAATATTTTGCTCTGGACGCTCTTAATGTGCACGTCTTTCTACATCGTTCTCACATATATGTATAATCTCAATATGAATGATGTAACCAAGATTTTGTAACAATATTTTGATTAAAAAGAGTGTCCATGGAGTTTCTTGCCCGTTCTTCTCCATCGAGATCTACGCTAGGGAATGGGCAACTACAGTACTTTCTCAAGTTATTATGTCTTGTGACTGGGACTGTAGCTTTGTTTTTTTTTGTATTTTTGACATTCAAAAGTGCCGTAATGGTCTAATTGAAATAAATGCTTTGAGTTTGAGTTTGAGTTTGAGATGCTACCGATAACATGCGATAATAACTGAATCTACCAGAATTACTAGTTGTAATATTCACTTTTTCCTACATACTATCACATCAAGTTATCCATCTTCTTGTAATGGAAAATCAAATTGGTACTTATTCCTATCACTTATTATAACATTTTTTTGGTACTGAATTACACGATTTGAGATTATTATGATATACTATGAGATAAAGGCAAGAGAATGATGATAATACTATGATATCATTATCGTTTTCATTGAATACAGTTTTGGTTTGACCACAGAACACCGACATAGCTTCGAGAAAATTGTAAACGTAATCAACCCTGCTTGATGTTACTTTTGTCATGGTATTTTTTTTAGAGTACGTTACCCCAGCAGGAAAGTGTCTCCTAGAGATATATGAGTGGAACCTTTAATTAGTGCCCTAACTGCTGTCAATGTGCCCCCACATAAAAAATGTGTGCCCCCCGTCGTTTTGGAAATAAACGGAAAAAACGATTCCTGCTGGGGTAACGTTTTTCTAGCAGGAAAATTCTAAACCAATGATCGGAGAGAGAAACATTGTGCATGGCCTTGTAGCTTATGTTAGTGCTACAATGTGCCCCCAAAAATAAAATGTGTGCCCCTTCAGGTTTTCGAGATATTGCGTTTCCTGCTGGAGTAACGTTTTGCAGAATCGTATATCTCTGAAACCATTGTATGTGCCCCTGTAGAATAAACATACACGAGTAGCTCTTAATGTGTGCCCCTTAGTGCCCCAATTAGATTTAAGAAAATATTTCTAATTTCCAAGTTATCGCGATTTTATGAAAACTCGAAAAAACATCGCAGCGCCTAAATGAGACAAGGTATAAGCTCGCTGAATACTGTATTCTGTTCGTCTTGACACTAATAATAACCATACAAAGTTTCAGAACTGTTCATGCATGCGTTTTTAAATTATCTTGATAGAAGTCAAAACGATGGTGACATAACTTTGACGGCAAAATACAAGGAACCAGCTCAATCCCAGATGTGTAGGTGTAAACCAATAATGTGTGCCTTTAGTCAAAAATATATGGTGAAAATATTCAGCTTGGAATGTTTCACAATAAGTAAATATCGACAAAAAACTAAACATGTAAATAACGGCTGGTTATCCGACCAAATTCGAATGACTACTAAAA
The DNA here is from genome assembly GCA_905147715.2 of Xestia xanthographa. Classification (NCBI taxonomy): domain Eukaryota; kingdom Metazoa; phylum Arthropoda; class Insecta; order Lepidoptera; family Noctuidae; genus Xestia; species Xestia xanthographa. The sequence continues at coordinate 6,922,527 of LR990643.1, forward strand.
AGCGACGGATTCATACATAACGATGACCCTCTTTATTGGACGTATTATACCTAAGCTGTTGTCCATACCACAGTATAAATATGGACAGTACGGAAACTACCTACAAATGCTCGAAACCGCACACTAACACAAACATGCGCATCGACGGGGTCCCCATAGTCTAAGATCCCTTACAAAACGACCATCACCGAGCTGGTTAATGGATGAAAAGTATTTTATATCAAATCAAATATGTCAATAAATATATTACAAATGGGTTGACTAAAAAATTTCAATTCAGAATAATGACTAATTAGCATTTTTTTTTTTTTTTTTTAACTTTTCTCCTCTCTTTCCCATCGAAAGTATGAAGCTTACAGATGGTCCTTTTTCTGTGAAAAGCTCAGGTATATCTCAAAGTTGGTCCCATTTATAATTGAAAAATCGTGTTTGGGCTAATTTCCTGCACCTTTGATGAGAACTTTCGACCTGGCTGGAGTACGACAGTCATCGAGTGTAAGGATGAAGACGTAAGGCAGTAGAGGCAAGCCCTTATTTGGAAAAACTTATGTAGATTATATCGGAAAAATTAAATTGTTACCAACTTGAATCTATACTTATATTATAAAGCTCAAGAGTATGTTTGTTTGGTTCGTTAAACGCGCTAATTTCTTGAACTACTGGTTTGAATTTAAAAAAAAAAATTAGTGTTGGATAGTCCATTTATCGAGGAAGGCTATAGATTATCTAACATCACGCTACTACTAATAGGAGCGAAGCATCAATGATAAATGTTGCAAAAAACGGAGAAAATTTATTTATTTTGAAAGCTTTCGTTGCGAGCGCTAGATAAACGGTTAAAGTTACGCAACAATCATGTATGAGGGAACTATTCCTCATGAAAAGTTAAAAAAAAAACCGCGATAGCATAATTATGTCAATCTCTTAAGGTTGAGACACACTCTCTCTCTAACCCTCTCTCTCTCTCATGTTACGCAGCCGACTTTGCGCGGGTCAGCTAGTTTGTAATATATTTATTGACATATTTAATTTGATATAAAATACTTTTCATCCATTAACCAGCTCGGTGATGGTCGTTTTGTAAGGGATCTTAGACTATGGGGACCCTGTTGATGCGCATGTTTGTGTTAGTGTGCGGTTTCGAGCATTTGTAGGTAGTTTCCGTACTGTCCATATTTATACTGTGGTATGGACAACAGCTTAGGTATAATACGTCCAATAAAGAGGGTCGTCGTTATGTATGAATCCGTCGCTTTTTAGTAGTCATTCGAATTTGGTCGGATAACCAGCCGTTATTTACATGTTTAGTTTTTTGTCGATATTTACTTATTGTGAAACATTCCAAGCTGAATATTTTCACCATATATTTTTGACTAAAGGCACACATTATTGGTTTACACCTACACATCTGGGATTGAGCTGGTTCCTTGTATTTTGCCGTCAAAGTTATGTCACCATCGTTTTGACTTATAACAAGATAATTCAAAAACGCATGCATGAACAGTTCTAAAACTTTGTATGGTTATTATTAGTGTCAAGACGAACAGAATACAGTATTCAGCGAGCTTATACCTTGTCTCATTTAGGCGCTGCGATGTTTTTTCGAGTTTTCATAAAATCGCGATAACTTGGAAATTAGAAATATTTTCTTATATCTAATTGGGGCACTAAGGGGCACACATTAAGAGCTACTCGTGTATGTTTATTCTACAGGGGCACATACAATGGTTTCAGAGATATACGATTCTGCAAAACGTTACTCCAGCAGGAAACGCAATATCTCGAAAACCTGAAGGGGCACACATTTTATTTTTGGGGGCACATTGTAGCACTAACATAAGCTACAAGGCCATGTACAATGTTTCTCTCTCCGATCATTGGTTTAGAATTTTCCTGCTAGAAAAACGTTACCCCAGCAGGAATCTTTTTTTCCGTTTATTTCCAAAACGACGGGGGGCACACATTTTTTATGTGGGGGCACATTTACAGCAGTTAGGGCACTAATTAAAGGTTCCACTCATATATCTCTAGGAGACACTTTCCTGCTGGGGTAACGTACTCTTTTTTTTAATCTGTATATTCATTTTCTTCATCATCATTCTCACGTCCGTCAGATATGTCATCTATATTTGACCTTTGCCTGCCGCAGTTGTCTGAATAAAAGGATGTTTCAATAGCAGAACCATATTGATTCAAGACAGCTTCATCAGAACCACGATTACTTGTGCCCTCATAACAGAAGTGACCGTAAAGTTAAAGCAATTCAATTTACTTTTGTCGTAGAACACAGATACGTCACCTTTTGGCACAGTTAAAAGTAGCACAAATTAAACAGGGTACACAGGGTAGCACAGTTAAAAGATCAAACAATGCCTCCACATATTTGGGGGCAGCCTAAGATAAATACTCGAAGAGGCTGCAAAGCAAGGTTGCTCGCCTAGAAATTCTTACCTACAAGTTACTTGCGTCCTGTCCGCTTGTCCAATGACATTTATGTGACAACAGACACAAATTAAATAGTTCCTTGATTTTATGAGACGTACGTAGCGCTCGGTTTAGAGATGAGAAATTACTATTAGTTAAATTAGTACTTTTTAAAATTCGTAAAAAGCATCTTAAAAGGAATAGTATACGTAGAATTGATTGTTCTCAGAACTCCCTCTAACGGAGAAATATCTTATCTCTCTGGCAAACTGAATTCGAAGTAATCCATGATGTTGGAGCAAGAGCTAAATTCCCGATGCACATTCGCTGTCCAGTTTCGGATTGCGTGAAAGCGTGTGTTGAGGTATTTTTGCTTTCTCATATGAATCTTTTAGGCTTGAACACCGGTTTCGAGTTCTGGGTAGGTGTCGGGGTTCATGTTCATTTTGTTGATTAGTGGGATGATGTGAGTGCCGGCAAGAAGTGTATATCCGATTTTACAATCCACAAGATTGATATCGTGGTTCCCTAAGGTACAATGAAAGAAATAAAAAATCTTTATTTATCACAGGGACATGAAATGCAGACAAAACAACCACCATACCATCCATATAGTTTCCAACAGCACAGCCTCAATGTATGGCAGTTACAGACGGTGGGGGGCCATGGCCATGGTCACCGATTTATCAGGTGCTACCTACCACCTTCCTCAACTCAGTCCGCACCTTATCAGCAGCTGCCGGGTTCCATCCGCCGCAAGCGGGGGAGCTGGAGGATCTCAGCTGGGGGCAGTCGACATTCGATTACCTCCAGGCGGGCACTCACCATTCTCCCACACTGTACCATGCAGATTCTCGCCACCCTCTCCATGTCGTAGTCCCTTATCCCCTCTGCCGCCTCGATGAGAGCGCGCGTGAATGAGCCTATCAGTTTGATGGCCTTGGTGGCCTTCAGGACAATGTCCACGCCGTCTATTAAGCCTCTCAACCTCCTTCTCCCTATACCCTGACGGCCCATAAATGCGGTTTAATATCAGATGATTGCAGCGGTTGTGCTCAGGTTACGCGCACCCATAGTATTAAATACTTGGGTGTTATAATAGATAGTACGCTAACATGGAAAGAACATATTCAGGCTCTGGTATCCAGGGTCAGAAAATTAATCTTTGTTTTTAAAAACCTGCGAACATCTGCTGATTTTGCCACACTGCGAACAGTATACTTCGCTCTGGCACATTCCATCTTAAAATATTGTATTGCAGCTTGGGGTGGGGCTGGGAAATGCTTAATGCTCCGTCTGGAAAGGGCACAGAGGGCAGTGCTAAAAGTCATGACTCACAAACCGGTTCGATTTCCAACTACTGAACTATACACTCTTTGCGATTTACCAACCGTCAGATACGCATTTGTCCTTGCTGTGGTGCTGCGTAAACATTCTGACCTTCCGTTTGATCCTGTTATCGTTAGCCAAAAACGTAGATCTGACAGTCTGCCAGGTGGAATTTTCCGCGATTCAAGTTGTACGGCGGCAATATCGCTTCCTCAGCTCCACTTATAGTATTATGTTATACTTACGCTTCATATTCACCATTCATAATACTATTCATCATCCTTTTTATTTGTTTATATTTCTACACTCAGCAAATCGATTTAAATACGATTCTTTAACTTGGAAATAGCTGAAATAAAATATTATTATAATTTTCATGTTGTGATATTTACGTCAAGCGTCAAATTGTCAAACTGTCAGTTAGTTTTTTAATTCTCTTTCTGCTCAGTCTATGGTCTAGCTCTATGATTTCTCTTTTTGGTTTGTATAATTTAAATTATTTTTATCAATATGTGTTAGCCATTATATTTTGTAGATTATTACGATTGTTTACTAAATAACTTAATATTAAATTATATTATAAAATTATTTACGCACTCATGGATATGTCCTGGCCGACTACACTTGTCAGTTGAGATGATGGCGACACTAAGAAAACTAAGATTTGAAAAAGGAAGACTACTTTGGGAGAAACGAGCTGACGGACGGCTGAAAAGACGACTGGGAAATCTGATTTGAGGGTATCAGAGAGCAGCTTGGTTTTGGCGGTGAGATTCTTAAACTGTCCAGGGGATCCAACGAAAGTTTCTCCTGGGACTTCTACTCCCACGTACCCCACTCCCACTACGTGCCTGTCCGTCTACTGGTCTCGCAGGGCTGTCCTACGTCTGGCCCTGAGTTCTGCACTGTCTTGCTGCTGAGCTGTCCTAGTGGACTCTGAGATCTGCGCTGCCGCCGTTTCTACTGCTTCAGAGCTCAACTTCAAGGTTACTCCGGTATCGACCTGCTACCCTGACGCCTGATTCCGTTCTTACAGTGTGGTAAACTCATTATTGTCCATCTAAGTGCATAAACTTTAAAACTGAGTGCGTGCTAGGTAGTTTTTTTATAACTAGCTGTATTTTTTATCTTTCCTAAATTAAAATTGTATTTGAACAAGTCTGCTTATCCTTTTATTTTAATAGGATCAAGTAGATTTGTTACAAATTGGCGCCCCCCGTAAAATCAACTCGAACCCACTCATTTATTTTCAAAATTCTAAAAAAACTAGCTCTAGTATTTCTTTTTGGACTTCTTATTTGGCTTACCTACTCTTTTTAATATTAACTTATTTTTCTTCTTCAGCTCTCCTGTTAAAGACTCTTCTATTCGACTCAACTCTTCTACAACTAAACATCATCTAGGTACTCTTCACCACTACACACATACTGATATCGAAAGATAATTGGCACCCTTTCGGCCTCTTGGGAGTGTTAACCCACTTGTGAGCACTACCTAGGTTGGAGACTGGCATACTCTACGACGTACTATTGGAGAATATCCTGTGGACGTCTTTACAAACTTAGACATCTACGTAACTCCTATTAGAAATACTTCACTATCCTCCTAAACACTTATTATATATAATTATACATATTTCATCTGAAAATCATTCCAAAACAAGTTTAGTTACGTGGGCTCTCAAAATATTTATATCGACTTGTTATTTGTCATCGGTTGCTAGGTAACAAACGGGCCATGGAGTATTATGGGCATGGAGTACTAGTCTTAGGTACTAAATTTTATCAAACTTTGCGGTGGCAATCATATGTACTAAACTTTATGCTTTAGTTCCGAATTTTACCACCAACACAAATAAGTTCTCCTTGGTTTACGATTTTTAATTTCTTTAGAATCTGTGTCTTACTCTTAAATTTTTAAACAGTTTTGGACCGTGTCCAACACTCAGACTCTCTTGACGTTTTACTCGGAGCTTACCGGCTACTGTATTGCGGGAGCTGCCCTTACGTTTACTCGGAGCTTACTTACTGCTGCCCTTGACGTTTAACTCGGAGCTTACCGACTACTGTATTACGGGAGCTGCCCTGACGTCTACTCGGAGTTTACTGTCTGCGGTGTTGCGGTTCTGACCTGACCCCTCTCCTTTCCTCGTCATAAACTCCATAGGTACTTAAAGTAGGCTACTTTAGATTCCTGTTTCAGAACTCAGATCCTATAAGTCTAGACTCCTCGCTTATACACTTTTACCCTCTTTTGCTATCCTTATACTAGTATTTTGCTATTTTCATATACTTACTCATGACTCATCTCTTTCTTCTTTCCTTCTTCTATAATAGAGTTCTTTTCGATTTATTAAAACTCTATTTATTTTCTAATTCATTCATCACTTCTTAAACCATTAAAAGATTATTTTTAATCTTTCCTTATGTTTCTTTCTATCAACTCTAAAAGTTGATTGGAGCGGATGACAACTCCATAAAAATAAGCCCTTGTTAACTATCGACTCTAAAAGTTGATTGGAGCGGATGACAACTCCATAAAAATAAGCCCTTGTTAACTATCGACTCTAAAAGTTGATTGGAGCGGATGACAACTCCATAAAAATAAGCCCTTGTTATCTATTGACTCTAAAAGTCAACTAACTATCAACTCTAAAAGTTGATCGGAGCGGATGACAACTCCATAAAAATAAGCCCATGTTAACTATTGACTCTAAAAGTCAACTAAGTCAACTAAAGTTGATTAGGAGCGGATGACAACTCCGTTAAAAATAAGCCTTTGTTAAAATCTTTCTATTTTTATCTCATTAGTGGTTTTAGACGCGAGCGGATTACAACTCCTAAAATAAGCCTTAAAGTTATTGATTTATCAGGTTGAGTAGTGATCATTGAATGTGAATCCTACCTGACCTAACTTCGCAAGATGTCGGTGTGTTTGTATGAGTTATGTAAGTTTTGTGAATGCTGTAATACTTTAACTTTAGCAAAATTTTTGTTCTAGGCCAAAAATTTTCTCGGGGTCGTTGGGGAAATATAGTATTATGTTATACTTACGCTTCATATTCACCATTCATAATACTATTCATCATCCTTTTTATTTGTTTATATTTCTACACTCAGCAAATCGATTTAAATACGATTCTTTAACTTGGAAATAGCTGAAATAAAATATTATTATAATTTTCATGTTGTGATATTTACGTCAAGCGTCAAATTGTCAAACTGTCAGTTAGTTTTTTAATTCTCTTTCTGCTCAGTCTATGGTCTAGCTCTATGATTTCTCTTTTTGGTTTGTATAATTTAAATTATTTTTATCAATATGTGTTAGCCATTATATTTTGTAGATTATTACGATTGTTTACTAAATAACTTAATATTAAATTATATTATAAAATTATTTACGCACTCATGGATATGTCCTGGCCGACTACACTTGTCAGTTGAGATGATGGCGACACTAAGAAAACTAAGATTTGAAAAAGGAAGACTACTTTGGGAGAAACGAGCTGACGGACGGCTGAAAAGACGACTGGGAAATCTGATTTGAGGGTATCAGAGAGCAGCTTGGTTTTGGCGGTGAGATTCTTAAACTGTCCAGGGGATCCAACGAAAGTTTCTCCTGGGACTTCTACTCCCACGTACCCCACTCCCACTACGTGCCTGTCCGTCTACTGGTCTCGCAGGGCTGTCCTACGTCTGGCCCTGAGTTCTGCACTGTCTTGCTGCTGAGCTGTCCTAGTGGACTCTGAGATCTGCGCTGCCGCCGTTTCTACTGCTTCAGAGCTCAACTTCAAGGTTACTCCGGTATCGACCTGCTACCCTGACGCCTGATTCCGTTCTTACAGTGTGGTAAACTCATTATTGTCCATCTAAGTGCATAAACTTTAAAACTGAGTGCGTGCTAGGTAGTTTTTTTATAACTAGCTGTATTTTTTATCTTTCCTAAATTAAAATTGTATTTGAACAAGTCTGCTTATCCTTTTATTTTAATAGGATCAAGTAGATTTGTTACACACTTTGTATAATCGAGTAAATAAACAGCTCAATATAATATCCACTGACTTTGCGAGAATGTCAAAGAATCACGGACAATGGCTATGGACAATGGCAAATGGCTTCATACTCTCACGTACGAAGAATTAGAAAACTATGTGAAAAGTTAAACTCCCTTTCTAATTGCCCTTTTATAAATAAAACATGCGCAAACGCACACCCCCACACAAACGTACACTCATCTCCAACACACACACACACACGCACACTCTCTCACACACACACACACATACTCCACGCACAAAAACCCTTCCATACAAACACATAATCTCACAGAAAAATAAAAATTCACTTTGTTGCTAATTGTAATATTGCTAATTGTTAATTTTTATGTTAAGTTTTTATGTTAATTTTTTAATTATTTATAGTTTTAATTTTTGCTTTTTGCTCATGTCTCGTCTCGACTATTTGGAGTTCACGAGCCAGGTAATACAGGTATCTTCCATAGGTGGTGAGAGATTCTGCTATAAATATCGGTTTTGATTCACCACTTATCTTCAAATGTGAGGTGTTCAATTTATTCGTTTTATTGTTTTTGTTAAAGGTTTTAGTCGCACTTATGATAGTTTCTTTGAGAGAATTCGTGGAAAATTCTACTATTATAGGAGTGGATTTGTCTGAGTTTTCTTGGGTCTGTAAATATTCCGAATATCCTTATCAAGTATCTCAACTTTTAGTACATCACCAACATATTTTACCATGTTAATAAGAGTACCTTTTGATTCTGACTGGGACTCGGGCACGTTTCTAAGTTCCAAGCTTGACGCTTTGGAGTTCCTTTCAAGTAGATCAATCTTTAGCTCCATCTTTTTTACTTGATTCTTGAGAACAGTATTTTCTTCTTTTGTTTGTTGAAGTTGATATAAGACAGCATCATATTTATCCAACATGTGTTGAATTGACTGTATAATTTCGTTATTTTGTTGCATCATCCTCTTCATTTCTTCCTCAAATTTTATAGTTTGGTTCTTTTGTTGAAGCTGTACATCGAGCAGCATGTCTTTTATTTCACCGAGCGCAGCGTCGTCAAATTTGCGCTTTAAACGACGTGTAGTATTTGGCTGAATTCCACAGTCAGGGTCCAAGCCCAAGCAATCAGAAGCTGTGTCGGATTCCTGCGTATTAGTACTCGGTATCAATAACATTTGTTCAGATTTTGCGGGCGGAGTGGGCCGGGTAGACATAATTAACCCTTTAACCCTTAGCCAGGCAGTGATCACATAGCGACCACATGGATTTTTATTTTTTTGTGACGAGTCGATGTCGTATAGGGACCACAAAATGTCATTATTATATTGTCTATGAACCAGTCAATTTCTGAACGAAAAAAAAGGACGTATAAAGGAACGTTTTTTTTGACGTTTTGATTGTCAAATACTAATCTTGCCAAAAACAGTTGTTTTCGTGGGTTTGTGTTAACTAAAAATGTGATTATGCCGAAAATAAATATGGTAAGTGCTATTTATTATTACTTTATGATAGAATACAAGTTTATTCATCTGTAATATTACTTGATTTATCACAATATTTGATTTTTTGTGAAATATTTACCCCCAAAGTTGGTGGTCCACTTATAACCTCTGCCCATTTATAATGAACAAATGTGGTCTATAGATGGCCACTGTCCTGTAAGTTGTCTACATAATTATTAAGGGTTATACTAGGAGATCATGGTAAATTAATCGATGATATGCCAATCCCAATAAACTAGGTATACAAAAATCTCATACACTGTTTGATCATTTCAGAACATGCAGAAACCACATAAAAATCGAATTGTTCGCGAACATGAAATCGAAAGAGCTTTGGAAGAAATGTATGCATCATCAGAGGATGAAATACCTGAGGAGGAAGAGGTTTCAGGTACTTTATGTTATCCACCTTATGATATCAACAGGGCATTGGATAGCTTACAAAATGTAATGGATGCTGACTTTTTGGAGGTCGTAGCAGGAGATCCTTCACATATGCTTCAGCCTACATCTCCAGTAGTAACGGTGGAAGCCTTACCCTCAGAAGTTATTTATGAGCCCTGGCAACCAGTTGCAACCTTACCATTCACTACCCCAGCAGTAGTAGTGGAAACCTTACCTTCAGCTGTCATACATGAGCCCTCATATCTAGCTGAGGCCTTACAGATTACACCTCCAGTTGCTAAGAAGCCTAGACTTTCAGCCCGTCAGCCCTCACCTTTAGCAGCAGCTCATAAGCCCTCATCTTCAGCAGCAGCCCATCAGCCCTCACCTTTAGCAGCAGCTCATAAGCCCTCATCTTCAGTAGCAGCCCGTCAGCTCTCACCTTTAGCAGCAGCTCATAAGCTCTCATCTTCAGTAGCAGCCCGTCAGCCATCAACTTTAGCAGCAGCTCATAAGCCCTCATCTTCAACAGCAGCCCAACCGCCCTCACCTTTAGCGGCAGACCAACAGTCCTCATCTTCAGCAGCCGAACAGGCATTACCTTAAATGACAGCCCAACAACCCTCATCTGCAGCGGTAGCCCAACAACCCTCATCTGCAGCGGAAGCCCAACAAACCTCATCTCCAGCACCAGCCCAACAGCCATCATCTGTAACAGCAACCCATCAGCCCTCACCTTCAATAGCAGACCAACAGCCTTTATCTCCTGTGGCAGTCCATCCGCCCTCACCTTCAATGGTAGCCCAACAGCCTTCATTTCCAGCGGAAGCCCATGTCACATTGCAAGGATTAATAGATAAGGTTAGGGACTGGTCTGAAAACACAACTGGATTTGCTGCTCCCAATTTCACACGAAAATTGAAGTTCAAAAAATCTTATAATAACAGGAGTCTTCCAATACACTACTTTTTGGATATGTTTCCTAGTGAAATATTTGATATTATAGTAGCAAATACAAACTCATATGCATCATTCAAACACTCATTGAACTGGACTCCAACGAATGCCACTGAAATAAGAGCATATTTGGGTATGATCATAATGATGGGCCTACATCCTCTGTCAGAACAAGAATTGTATTGGTCTTCTGATCCCTTTTATCACAACCCTATCATCGCTGCAGTAATGCCTTGCAAACGCTTTAAAAAACTCACAGAAAACTTGCATTTGACTGACAGGGCCACTGAAGCACCACGGACCCAACCAGGGTATGATAAGTTATGCAAAATTCGACCAATTATGGATATTTTGAACAAAAGCTTTCAAGAAAATTGCATTGGAAGCCATACACAATCTATAGATGAAAGTATGGTCAAATTTAAAGGAAGAAGCACATTAAAGCAATACATGCCACAAAAGCCAATTAAACGGGGATATAAAGTCTGGGCCAGGTGTGATTCTGAAACTGGATATTTGTATCAATTTAATGTATACATTGGCAAAAGTGAAACTCAAGAAGATGGTGACGGAGGACTTGGCTATAAAGTAGTTATGGAATTATGTAGAACAGTTGAAAGTGGTACCTTAGTAGCTTTTTACAAGCCTGCCTCTATTAGAGATGTTGCATCAGAGAAGCATATTTTCTGTAGGCACTGTAAGACAAAATAGAAAAGGCTTACCACCACGTCTTAGGGTGACAAAAATGAAAACAAATTAAAAGCTGGAGAGTTTATGGTGCAGTATGCTGCTGTAATAAAATGGCGTGATACCAAAGATGTGTACGTCTGCACAACAGCTTTTGAACCTAAAGCAGTAGTGACCATTCAACGTACTCAGAAAGATGGTTCCAAAGCCCCAATAACATGCCCATTGGCAATCGAACAATATACCAAATGTATGGGCGGGGTTGACAGACTCGACCACTTCAGATCTTCTTACTCCATTGGTAGAAAGTCAACTAAGAAAAATTGGATACGTCTTTTCTGGTTCATGTTAGAAGTAGCCTGCATAAATGCGTATACCGTTTACAATATAACCCATAATAAAACGAGTAGCAGCCATCGAGATTTCAGGCTAAAGTTAGCCAGAGGCCTAATTGACAATTTCACCATTAGACTTAGAGTACCACCAATATTCAAAAATAAAAAAGGTGGGCAGTTCGGAGTGTCGGATGACATAAGGCTAAATAATGTTGGGGTTCACATGCCTTGTGAGGGAACCAGGAAGCGATGTCGGTACTGCAGCACAAGACAAAACCCCCAAAGATCGAAAATAATGTGCAAGATCTGCAAAGTACCGTTGTGTGCAGCACCATGTTTTGATGATTTTCACCATTAAAAGTAATAAACAGAATTTTTCTTAGTTATAGTGTGGTTTTATTATTTCTAGTATTCATTTACAGTGAGTAGTCTAACCCTTAAAAGCTGCGTAGATAACATGTAGGACAGTGGCCACATACAGACCACATGTCTGCATAGGCAGCAGGCAGTGGTCATATAGAGACCACAGGGGTTTTTTTTTTTCAGGAAAGGAAAAAAAAAAACAAGAAATTATATTTGTTATAACCCTGTAATCTACCAAAATCAGTATTCAAAAAAATAAAAATGGCTAGGCCTGGTTAATATTACAACGTCGATGACAAGTTACGCAAAACGTAAACACTGCTTGTTTTGCAATTGTATTGAGCACGGAGTCTTGGCGTAGCAGATCAAATGAATCACTCACTGCGCGCGACGCTGTAGTTATAATGTGGTCCTCGTAGCTACGTAGCACTCAAAACCGTAGCAGATCACGATGACGTAGAACTTCGTAGCTGTGCGGGCGCCGTTAGGTACTTAGTTTTGCCCGGCTACGTCAATGTCTGTGTGGCGTAGCGTCACCGGGCGCGGACTCGGTACCAGTGCACGAAGACGGTGCAGGCTCAAATCTCGCCGCAGACGACAAACACTTTTAGGAATCCAAACTCCACAATTTGACGTTCGTAGCTCGTTGAATGAGAGGTCCGACACAAACCACTATGGCCGCTGCCTCTTACGGACAATCCCACAAGATAGAAGAGGAGGGTCCAATTATTTAAAAATACAGAATATAAATAAATTTCGGTCGAAATTAATATATTCGCGCAACCAAAAACACGTCCACTCTGCTCAGACTCGCGAGAGGAGGGGGAACAATATATTCTCCTAAGTTATAAGAAAAAATGATATTTTATGTTGTTCTAAATAAATTTGAGGAGTAACCATTGAACTTGGCACCCATTTAGATTTCACTTCTTTTGTCGTTTAAGTCAACAACCAAGGCATATATCATAATATTGAACTTGGCTCTCATTTCACATTTATGTTTTTGATGGGATAGTTTTTTCATTAAACAAAGTCCCAAAGGGCGATTTAAACATTGGTGCCGAAATATTTCAGTAATAATAACTCTTACTGATAGAGCAAGATCCCAGGGCCGCCAGACCTTACTTAATACCTTACTTAATTCTCATGAAAAAATGTGTGGCATTTTTAACAGCCTTCTTTATATTATATTAAAAAACCGGCCAAGTGCGAGTCGGACTCGCGCACGAAGGGTTCCGTACCATAATTATCAAAAAAAGGGCAAAAAAATCACGTTTGTTGTATGGGAGCCCCCCTTAAATATTATTTTTTTTCTGTTTTTAGTATTTGTTGTTATAGCGGCAACAGAAATACATCATCTGTGAAAATTTCAACTGTCTAGCTGTCACGGTTCATGAGATACAGCCTGGTGACAGACAGACGGACAGACAGACGGACAGACACCGAAGTCTTAGTAATAGGGTTCCGTTTTTACCCTTTGGGTACGGAACCCTAAAAATCAGCACCCGGGCTTTAAGAAAAAACAGTATTATTTTTACGCAACTTTGGCAACTAATATCTAAAAATTGGCCGTCGTCGTCGGCACAAGTTAGTAGGTATGCAAACGTTCATGGTACATACTAATACTACTTGATCCCACACATTTTGTTCATGAGAAAATAAGTAAGGTCTGGTGGCCCTTTTTTTTTCGGATGGGAAATCATCAAATGACTCCTCCCGATCTGGGCAGAGCAGGAGAGTGTCAGACTTTTACTGACTAAAACCCATCCATGTTCCTTCATCGCCCTTTGTGTTCCGGGGCCACGGTATCTCTTTCAAACAGTCCCGCAACCCCGGCAGGCAGGTCTGGCGGCCCTGGGATCTTGGACTATGAGGTATTCAAAATCAATTCAGTGACTACATTGTGTTTCGTTCGGACGCCATTTGCATTGGAGGCATTTTATACAACGAGCAAGTGCGTTCTCATTGCTCACTGCATTGACCGACAGCACTGGACGACAAGAGCATTGGCTGACGTATCAACACATAGACGAACGTCCAATCACAAGACACAAAATTCGAAAATCATCATAAGGGATCGATTGGTCGCATACATCGTGCAACGAAAACAGACTTGGTTGGACCCCTACACGTTTTTCCCGCTACAAGTACGAGGCAACGTGGTGTTTTTACAAAAATACAATTCGTGTTCCAAAAATAAATCAGTTGAATGAGCATTTATTCGAGCGACAAGCTCAGGACTGGATCGATCGTATTTTTCAAGTAGTTCGGACGAAGAATCAAGCAATATTACGGCAGATGTGGAGCGGAAAAAAATTGTCGCCGCACGAGGCCAATGCAAAGCTTCGTTTACTAGGCTAGAGAAGTATCTGAGCGAAAATAGCCAATTCGGGCTCGAGTAGCTACAGGTTCGCAAGCAAAACCTGATTGATATTAATAACAAATTCAGAGACATCTCCATAAGTTTGGAACTTTTGGGCGAGAAGGAGGAAGATGAGGATCCTGAAGAACGATACCTCACGCTGCTAGCGACATTAGGGCGTCTAATAAAGGTGCACAATCCTCAAGCAGACTCTTCCAAAGATCTTAGCCATCTTGCAGCCCAGCTTCCCACATTGGAAATACCAATATTCGATGGTAAGGAGATTGCCAACATTAAACCATTCATGGAGATATTCAAAGCTGTAGTACACCACAAAGGATTAACAGATGTACAAAGAATATGTTTCTTGAAAAATATGTAAAGGGAGAACCCTACAAATAATTGATAACCTGCCAATCATCGGCAAGTCATATAAATAAACATTAGAATTGTTGCAGAAAAGATATGATAACCCAGCGTTGTTGATACATTGATGTGCAATTTACTTGATATGCCAAATATACAGCGTGATACTTCCCAGCAATTGAGAGACATTGTTGCTAAAGTCAGACAACATGTTACTGCATTGAAGAATCTTGAACAACCAGTTGCATAATGGAATGCTATTTTATCATGCATATTGAAGCGCAAGATTGACTCTCTCACGGTCAGATTATTTCACTCGGAGAGGGACACAACACAAGTAGTAACTATGGATGAGCTACTCACCTTCTCGGACAAGCGAGCAGCTTCCTTAGAGTCCTAATCAAATACAAGCCAAGGCGAAATCAGCAGTGAGCTTATCAGTGCAAGTAAACAAGAGTGAAATCTCAAAGTGCTCCTTGTGTTCCCAAGTGCATAAGCTATTTAAATGTACACAGCTGGGATATATCATCTCATCTCCAGGATGCATTGCATTTGATTTGATTTTTTGCATGCTTTGCATATCGCGGATTTTAAAGACTGGTGCCCTATTAACCGCGTATTATGGCTTAGCAGAGTCCATTATCAGATACGGCATTATTTTTTGGGGACTCTCCACGGATACGGATATCGCATTTAAAGCCCAAAAAAAGTGGCTTAGATCCATTTTAAAATTAAAAATGACTGATAGCTGCAACCCGTTTTTCATAAGCCACAACATCTTGACTTTACCATCAATTTATATTTTTGAAATCGCAGTATTCGTTAAATCAAATCCTAAGCTATTTCCCCGTATGTCAGACCGCGGTTTCCAAGAAATAGACGTGATAACAGTCAACTCTGTCAACATAGTTCTCGGACTGCACTTAAGCGCAGGAGTGTTTATTGTATGGCTCCCATTATTTTCAATAAGCTCCTCATTGGCTGAAAAGAGCTAAGCGTAGTAGCATTTGAAAGGAAATTAAAATATTTTCTAGCTAGTAAAGCATATTATGATGTAAATGAATTTTCAAAAGAAATTTTTTTTTAATTGACATGCTATTTTAATAATTTAATCTGAAATGAATTGTAATGTTATAATGATTTTGATAATGATGTAGGTATTCAATATTTTTTTGGACCTACGTTTCCATTATATATTTTGTTTTTATTTTGAATAATTGAATAATATTTGACTATTTTCAACCGACTTCCAAAAAGAGGAGGTTCTCAATTCCACTGCATTTTTTTTTTTTGTGTTTGTTACCTCAGAACTTTCGACTGGGTGAACCGATTTTGATGATTCTTTTTTTATTTAAAAGCTAGTGCTTCCCGTGTGGTCCCATTTCAATTTGATGAAGATATGATGCTGATCTTCGGAGATATACAATAGAACTCTTCAAAAATAGACGGCAAATCTGCAGTGATTGTTGGAATCGCTTGGATGTTTATTGTATAAACAACATCATGACGTAACATCACGCCTGTATGCATTGAGGGGGAACGCAGATGTGTACAATACACCCAGATTCCGACAGGTTTAGGTTACCATGACATGTATTGTTTTTTATTATTTGAAAGGATGTACTTCAAGGGTATTTTGATGAGGGTTTAGTTCTGATTATGGGATCCATGACAAAGTTACGGAACTCTTTAATTCTTAGGAGAAAATTAACGATACTCGGCCGAGGCTATCCGGATATTTGAGTCACCTACCGTAACGTCGTTATGGTCAAATTATTGTCATAGTCGAATATGATGATCAATGGAACTCCTTAAGGTGAATGCTCCAGGGTAGACCGCGAAATTCAAATTTTCTTACGTTTTTGCAATTTACAGGCCAGTGCTAGGTTGTATGTTGATTAAAATATTATTCGCGACTGTAAGACGTATGTAGTTACAGAATTAGAATTATCAAAATCATCAGTACAATCCTCCAAGTTCATAAAGGTGTAGGAATGATTTTGACCTTAATAAAGTCATTTTTACACCTTTATGAACTTTGAAGGTTGTATTGATGATTTTGATGAATATAAATCTGTAACTACATACACACATCAAAAAAAGTTTGTGATCACTAGCATAAGCTGATATAATTTTTTAAATTGATCTTTATCAAGAAAAAATCTTTATTGTGTGTGTTTCTTTAAATAGAAATACCCTGTTTGAAATTAAAAAATAAAAGTTGAAGTTAAAGTGTAGTAAAATAATATTGTGTTCTTTTCCATTTTTTGAAAGTTTATGTATCAGGAAAAACAATTATATTCACATGTTAAATAAACATTTATATTTTTTAGCAGGTCATTATAGTGACAAACTTGTATATCTTGATATCAACACTTTTGTTGATAAACTTAGATCGACTCGGGGTAAAGTGTATCTACCTATTAGTTGTAGACACAAAATAGCTCGGCTATTAGCTTATAATATTCACACAGACATAATTAGTATGTCTAAGTTTAGTTATATTATTAACACTGCGACTATTAGTAATAATACTAATATACAGGTGACTTTAAATGAAGATAGCATTAGTGCTATAGATGTTTACAAACATTCTGAGGAGGATCCATGCGTCACCGTGGAAAATCCTCAATTAGGCTCTATTAGTGATAGGGTCTTGTTGTCTGAGGATGGCACGGGAGTCTCCTGCCTCACTCCGAAATATTAATATTAATTTAAACTAGGAAGCGAGACAACAGAAGGTACCATTAACAATATTGTTAATCCTTCCAACAGCAAGGTACCTTCTTGCACTCAGTTAGTTAGTAAAAAAGGGCCTCAGCAGAACACCTTAAAATTATTCCACCAAAATATCCAAGGCATTTCATCCAAATTATTAGAAATTGAATTGTTTTTAGAAAATACTAAGTTTGACATTATTTGTTTTACTGAACATTGGCTAAAGGATTACCAAATGCTTATTAATTATGAAAACTATATGGTGGGTAGCTGCTTTAACCGTAAAACTATGCTTCGTGGAGGTTCCCTAATATTAATAAAAAATTGTTTTAAATATAAGCAACGTAATGACATAGTAGGTCTCTCGGTTGAACATTGCGTCGAACTGTCCTGTGTTGAGCTAGATAAGCATGTAATTGTATGTGTGTACAGACCCCCAAACTATCAAAACTTTTCCTTATTTGAATCAATAATGGAAGATGTCCTGGCAAAACTTACAGCCAGTAATAAATCTACAATTATTTGTGGTGATTTCAATATCAATATTTTAGAAGAAAGTTCAAATAGCAGTCGGTTATTAAATCTTTTTAAGTCATTTGACTTGACCAACACTTTTATAGAACCTACTAGAGTCACTCCATCTTCTGCTACTTGTATAGATAATGTTTTCTGCGATTGTGATTACTTAGATAAAGCCATATTAAATTGTCTGCCGTCTGACCATAGCGGACAAACTGTAACTTTTAGGTGTAATACACCATTGCAAAAAGTCCAGATTAAATTTAGACCTATAACTTCTAGCAAATTAAATAGATATAATATTTCCCTACAGAACAAGTTAGATGTTATGAGCCATGACGATATTAATGTAAATCAATTGTATGATCGTTTCTTTTCAATAGTTCACACGGAATTCAACAAAACTTTTGAACAGAAGACAAAAAGTATTTGCCCCAAATTTATATTTAGTGATTGGGCAACTAGAGGTATCAGAAAAAGTAGGGAAAGACTATTTGAGCTATATGGCCTTAAGCCTTTTATAAACACTGAAACTTTTAACAAGTATGTTGCTAAGTATTCAAAAATCTTTAGAAATACATGCAAGGTTGCTAAAGCCCTGCACATTAGCAACAAGATCAAAACAGCAGAAAACAAAATAAAGACAGTTTGGAAAGTCATAAATAATGGAACTAACAGGAAGAAAATACGTAACACTAGATACACGTTAGATTCAGCATGTGGTCCTAAAAGCTCTAATCTGGAAGTAGCTCAAGAATTTGTAAATTTCTTTACCGATATACCATTAAAAACTACGGAGGCTCTTAATTCCTCACCTGAAGTCTCAATTGGATTATTAAAGGCGAATGTATCTGGCTGCACGGCTGAATTTAAATTTAAACACATAAACCCAATGATAGTTATTAAAGCTTTCCGGCAAATAAAAATCAAACTAACCGAAGATCTATGGGGAATGTCTATCAAAGTGTGTACATCCATACTGGAGACTATAGCCCCATACTTAGCTTTAATTTTTAATTTGTGTGTAGACCAAGGAGTTTTCCCTGATCTAATGAAATACAGTAAAGTGATACCTCTTTTCAAATCCGGGGACAGTAAAGATACTAATAACACTAGTTTACACGGTTTTCATACCCCAGCTGAAAGTTGTTATTTTGTTATTCATTTAGGTAGAATTATCCAGAAAAAATAATAAAAAAAATCTGTCACGTCTGGTTTAAGAAATATTTATTATCTTAACTGAAATACATAATTTTGGTATTAACACTAAACAAAATAAAAATGAATATTTTTTGCCTTCTTTTTACAGCTATTTAAATTAGTTTCTCTTATAATGGACCAACATTAATCCCCTAACATGTTTTCATCCCAAAATCCTTGATGTCTTTCTTCAAAAACCTTTAAATCTTGGTGAAAACGTTCGCCTTGTTCGTCACTCATACTTCCTAAGTTTTCAGAGAAAAAACTCAGATGCGAGTGCAGAAAATGAATCTTAAATCACATGTTCATGTTCCATCTTTTGAACCCCACCCACTTTTTTATCTTGATTTGCAACGGGAAATCCAAAATAATGAAGATGTGCACTTTTTAATGAATCTACAATGGGTCTTCTCTTTTTTGAAAATATAAACCGTCCACAATCATAACAAAAACGATCAGAACTTTGTTAATACCTTCTACTCGAAATTTAAAATTAATCCGGAATAAGATAATGTCGTTTGAAGCGAACAAATAAACAATAAACTGTCGTCACCACGTTATGTAGTTAAAAAAAACATTTGACTGCAGGAAGAAACTGTGACGTGATAAAATATTTCTGCTAACACTTTTAGGTTTAAGGAAGGTAGATTAACATATTTATATACATTTATTTTGGGGTATAAAAAAAAAGTTCAATTTTGTAAACTAGTGTAATTATAGACCTGTATCCGTGTTGCCAGTTTTTAGCAAGGTGTTTGAAAAAGTAATGCTTAATCAAATGCTCAATCATTTTAACACCAACAAAATTTTACACGATCAACAGTATGGTTTCACCAAGGGACGTTGTACGACTGACGCCGGTGTTACCTTATTAAAGCACATATTTACTGCGTGGGAAGAGTCTCAAGACGCCATAGGAATATTTTGTGACCTTTCCAAAGCATTTGATTGCGTAAATCACGACACATTACTTTTGAAACTTGAGCATTACGGACTAGGTCAACTTGCACTTAGTTTGGTGAAATCATATTTGAGTGATAGACAACAACTTGTTCAAATAAATGGTGTTAATTCAAAGGTTTTAAAAGTAAAAATGGGGGTTCCGCAAGGCTCAATATTGGGTCCTTTCCTCTTTCTCGTGTATATAAATGATCTACCCTATTTATTGAAAAACCAACCTCAAAATATGGTGTTGTTTGCTGATGACACTTCCCTAATTTTTAAGATAAATAGACGGGCCCAAAATCTAGATGACCTGAATAATGCCCTACTTCAGGTCCATAATTGGTTCACAGCAAACAATTTGGTATTAAATGAAAAAAAAACGAAATGCATAAGATTTGCTTTACCCAATGTTAAGAGTAGTGATTGTGAAATAATATTGAATAAAGAGAAACTTGAATTCGTAGATAAAACGGTTTTCCTGGGGATTACGCTTGATTCAAGGCTACAATGGGGTTCACATTTAAAATCCCTTGCGGGGCGGCTAAGTTCAGCAGCATACGCTATTAGAAAAATCCGTCAATTTACTGATGTAGATACCGCTAGACTGGTGTATTTTAGTTACTTTCATAGTATAATGTCTTATGGCATTTTGCTATGGGGACGGGCTGCAGATATTGAGTCTATATTTATTCTGCAAAAAAGAGCCATCAGAGCCATATATAATCTTCGTAGGCGCGATTCTCTAAGGGAACTGTTTAAAGATATTGGCATCATGACGGTACATTGTCAGTATATCTACGAAAACATAATGTACGTCAGAAAAAATCTGCATCTTTTTGGTAAAAGAGGTGACAGACATAATTACAGTACTAGAAATAGGGACCAACTAGTTCAGCCAGGCTTCAGACTCGCTAAAGTAGACTCATCTTTCATGGGGTACTGTTTGAGATGCTATAATAAAATTCCACAAAGTATTCTTGAACTGAATGAGACGAAATTTAAAACATGCATCAAACGCACACTATGTAAGCAAGCTTATTACAAGTTGGGCGATTATATCGCTGATAAAAATGCGTGGCTCAATGCTGGTCCTGCTCCACATGGACAGGGGCGCATAAATTAGATAGCATTACATATAATTGTTGGAGCTGCTGAAGATTGTACAACTATCTTTGCATTGTATAGATTCAATCTCTAGTATTATATAATCGCATAGCCCATATTGTGTGAGTACTATGTAAAGCTATCATTCACTGGAATCCTACGTCTTTTCTTGACTTGAATGTGCCCAGGCAGTTGAGAGTATGTCATGCTCACTCTAATGTCTCGCTGATGGTGGCGCGTGTGTCCGATCATTTGGTTCCCTACAAAATGGTTGAGTTAAATGGTGCTGATCCATGCGTCATGTTCGTGAACGGGCGCTGTCAGTTGTGACTGGTCATCTCTTAGTTGCCGTGGCTTATTTTAATGTTATTTTTTAATTGTATTTTTTGTTTTTACTATGGACACTTTTACCGTGCACATCTTGCTACATTGTTCTCACATAATATACCATCTCAACACGAATGATGTAACCAAGATTTTGTAACAATTTTATGATTTAAAAGAGTGTCCATGGAGTTTCTTGCCCGTTCTTCTCCATAGAGATCTACGCTAGGGAACGGGCAACTACAGTACTTTCACAGTTTTTATGTCTTGTGACTGGGACTGTAGCTACATTTAATTTTCATCTTTGTTTCGACAATTCAAAAGTGCCTGCAACTGGCCTACTTGAAATAAATGATTTGATTTTGATTTTGAAAACTATTTTTATCTACACTATAATATTATAAAGAGTAAAGATTTGTTTTTTTGTGTGTATGTTTGTAATGAATAAACTCAAAAACTACTGCGTCGATTTCAAAAATTCTTTCATCATTAAAAAGCTACATTCACTCTGAGTAACATAGGCTATATTTTATCCCCGTACTACCACGAAAACGGGAATTACGCGGGTTCAACCGCGTGACGTCCGCTAGTTTTTTTAGGGTTCCGTACCCAAAGGGTAAAAACGGAACCCTATTACTAAGACTTCGCTGTCTGTCACCAGGCTGTATCTCATGAACCGTGACAGCTAGACAGTTGAAATTTTCACAGATGATGTATTTCTGTTGCCGCTATAACAACAAATACTAAATATAGTCAATAGTACGGAACCCTTCGTGTGCGAGTCCGACTCGCACTTGGCCGGATTTTTTTATGAAAACGTAACAAAAAAGATTTCGAATTTTCAAAGTGATCACAAACTTTTTTTGATGTGTGTACGTCTTACAGTCGCGAACAATATTTTAATTAACATACAACCTAGCACTGGCCTGCAAATTGCAAAAAACGTGAGAAAATTTGAATTTCGCGGACTACCCTCGAGCATCAGCCTTAACGGCTTACAGTAAGGGTGCGATCTGTGGATTTCAGAATTTCTGTCTTAAATTGCAATGCGCTCACGTTCGTTGCTGCATTGCAACATGACGCAAGCGTTCTAATTGCATTGCTTAAGGTGTACTAATTGTGACCTTCATTGTCAGGAGACAGATTTTGTAGTCTCGTTATTTCCGCCAACGATCTAGGATCGTGTGGTCTATTTAATAATTTGTTGGCGTCCAAATCTGATAAAGCTATGCCTTCCAAACTTTTGACCCGACTAGTGCAACATATATTTGCCCTTTTGCAAAGTTTTTTTACCAAGGTCGATTACAGCTCTATCGAGGGTGGTACCCTGTAGTTTATGGACTGTAACCGCCCAGCTTAATATTAGAGGCAGCACACGGCGCTCCACATCTCCGTCAGTGTTGCCAACTCTACATGTTAAAAAGTCGTTAAGGTCCGCTTGAAAAGTCGCTAGATGTCGCTAGCAATGAACAAAGATCAAGTCACTAGAAGTGGCTAAACGATCCCAATAGACTGAGTGCTAGGGATAGAAACTGAGCGCAAGTCTTTCGCGTACCGCTAACTCTATTTTGTTATATGCACGGTAGAATGGGGCACAGTTTTTTGATCTGTTGGAATAAATGAAAATCATTTGATTTACTTAAACAGAATAATATTTGTAATCGGTGTACAATTGAAATCGAAAAGTCAAGAAATGAATACTAAAAATAAAATATAACATAAAATATTAAGTATTTAGTTGACCAAATGAAAAAATAATTATATCACAAATAAAAAAATACCGAAAAAGTTAGATGAAAAAGTTTATCTTTCTTTATTCATCATCAGATAGTTCTGTTCGCTAATCTGAAAACCTGAAATGGTAGAAGTATCCGTTCTGGAACTCGAAATAATACCTGAAGTTGATGGCTGAGGATGCGATTTGGCAAATGAATATGATTTGTTGGTCCCAATAATCTTTAGCACATCAACTGGTATTTCATAATCATAGCAGCTTTTATTGTTTCTTCTTAGAGAGTATTTAATCATTAAAATATAGTTTAATGACTTCAGACTCATTCGATTCCGAAGCTTCGATTTTGTATGGCAAAACTTGCAGTCAGTAATAAATCTACAATTATTTGTGGTGATTTTAATATCAATATTTTAGGAGAATGTGCAAATAGCAGTCGCTTATTAAATCTTTTTAAGTCATTTGACTTGACCAACACTTTTACAGAACCTACTAGAGTCACTCCATCTTCTGCTACTTGTATAGATAATATTTTCTGCGATTGTGATTACTTAGATAAAGCAATAGTAAATTGTCTACCCTCTGACCATAGCGGACAAACTGTAACCTTCAGGTGTAATACACCCCCATCGCAAAAAGTTCAAATTAAATTTAGACCTATAACTTCTAGCAGATTAAATAGGTATAATATTTTGCTACAGAACAAGTTAAGCGTTATGGGCCTTGATGATATTAATATAGATCAATTGTATGATCGTTTCTTTTCAATAGTTCACACGGAATTCAATAAAACTTTTGAAAAGAAGACAAAAAGTATTTGCCCTAAATTCATATTTAGTGATTGGGCAACTAGAGGTATCAGAAAAAGTAGGGAAAGACTATTTGAGCTTTATGGCCTTAAGCCTTTTATAAACACTGAAACTTTTAACAAGTATGTTGCTAAGTATTCAAACATTTTTAGAAATACATGCAAGGTTGCTAAAGCACTGCACATTAGCAACAAGATCAAAACAGCAGAAAATAAAATAAAGACAGTTTGGAAAGTTATAAATAACGAGACTAACAGGAAGAAAATACGTAACACTAGCTACACATTAGATACAGCATGTGGTCCTAAAAGCTCTAATCAGGAAGTAGCTCAAGAATTTGTAAAGTTCTTTACCGATATACCACAAAAAACAACGGAGGCTCTTATTTCCTCACCTGAACTCTCAATTGGTTTATTAAAGGCGAATGTGTCTGGCTGCCTGGTTGAATTTAAATTTAAACACATTAACCCTATGATTGTTATTAAAACTTTCCGGCAAATAAAGATCAAACTAACCGAAGATCTATGGGGAATGTCTGTCAAAGTTTGTACATCCATACTTGAGACTATAGCCCCTTACTTAGCTTTAATTTTTAATTTATGTGTAGACCAAGGAGTTTTCCCTGATTTAATGAAATACAGTAAAGTCATACCTCTTTTCAAATCCGGGGACAGTAAAGATACTAATAATTATAGACCTGTATCCGTGTTACCAGTTTTTAGCAAGGTTTTTGAAAAAGTAATGCTTAATCAAATGCTCTATCATTTTAACACCAACAGAATCTTACATGATCAACAGTATGGCTTCACCAAGGGACGTTGTACAACTGACGCCGGTGTAACCTTATTAAAGCACATATTTACTGCGTGGGAAGAGTCTCAAGATGCTATAGGAATTTTTTGTGACCTCTCCAAAGCGTTTGATTGCGTAAATCACGACACATTACTTTTGAAACTTGAGCATTACGGACTGGGTAAACTTGCACTTAGTTTGGTAAAATCTTATTTGAATGATAGACAACAACATGTTCAAATAAATGGTGTTAATTCACAGGGGTTAAAAGTAAAAATGGGGGTTCCACAAGGCTCAATATTGGGTCCTTTCCTCTTTCTAGTATAAGTATATAAATGATCTACCCTATTTACTGAAAAACCAACCTCAAAATATGGTGTTATTTGCTGATGACACTTCCCTAATAATAGGCGGGCCCAAAATCTAGATGACGTGAATAATGCCCTACTTCAGGTCCAAAATTGGTTCACAGCAAACAATTTGGTATTAAATGAAAAAAAAACTAAATGCATAAGATTTGCTTTACCGAATGTTAAAAGTAGTGATTGTGATATAATATTGAATAAAGAGAAACTTGAATTCGTAGATAAAACGGTTTTCCTGGGGATTACGCTTGATTCAAGGCTACAATGGGGTTCTCATTTGACATCTCTTGCGGAGCGGCTAAGTTCAGCAGCCTTTGCCATTAGAAAAATCCGTCAGTATACTGATGTAGATACCGCTAGACTGGTTTATTTTAGTTACTTTCATAGTATAATGTCTTATGGCATTTTGCTGTGGGGACGGGCTGCAGATATTGAGTCTATATTTATTCTGCAGAAAAGAGCCATCAGAGCCATATATAATCTTCGTAGGCGCGATTCTCTAAGGGAACTGTTTAAGGATATTGGCATCATGACGGTACATTGTCAATACATCTACGAAAACAAAATGTACGTCAGAAAAAATCTGCATCTTTTTGGTAAAAGGGGTGACAGACATAATTACAGTACTAGAAATAGGGACCAACTAGTTCAGCCAGGTTTCAGACTCGCTAAAGTAGACTCATCTTTCATGGGGTACTGTTTGAGATGCTATAATAAAATTCCACAAAGTATTCTTGAACTGAATGAGACGAAATTTAAAACATGCATTAAACGCACACTATGTAAGCAAGCATATTACAAGTTGAGCGATTATATCGCTGATAAAAATGCTTGGCTCCATGCTGGTCCTGCTCCACATGGACAGGGGCGCATAAATTGATAGCATTAAATTGTATTGTTGGAGCTGCTGAAGATTTTACAACTATCTTTGCATTGTATAGAATCAATCTCTTTAGTATTATATAAATGCATAGCCCATATTGTGTGAGTACTATGTAGTAGAAAGCTATCATTCACTGGAAACCTACGTCTTTTCTTGACTTGAATGTGCCCTGGCGGTTTGGAGTATGTCATGCTCACTCTATTGTCTCGCTGATGGTGGCGCATGTGTCGGATCATTTAGTTCCCTTCAAAATGGTTGAGTTGAATGGTGCTGATCCATGCGTCATGTCCGTGAACGGGCGCTGTCAGTTGTGACTGGTCATCTCTTGGTTGCCATGGCTTATTTGAATGAATTATTTTGAATTGTATTTTTTTTTGTTTGTTTGTGTGTTTTTGCTGTGGACACTTTTACCGTGCACATCTTGCTACATTGTTCTCACATAATATACCATCTCAACGTGAATGATGTAACCAAGATTTTGTAACAATATTCTGATTTAAAAGAGTGTCCATGGAGTTTCTTGCCCATTCTTCTCCATAGAGATCTACGCTAGGGAATGGGCAACTACAGTACTTTCACAGTTTTTATGTCTTGTGACTGGGACTGTAGCTACATTTAATTTTCATCTTTGTTTCGACAATTCAAAAGTGCCTGTAACTGGCTTACTTGAAATAAATGCTTTGATTTTGATTTGATTTTGATTTTGTAAAATTCATGGCACTAAATATCCTTTCAATTTCAGCATTCGAATGAGGTAACGATATTACAGTTAATGCCAGATCACAAAATTCTTGGAATGGTTTGTTGTCGGCAGCATCTTTATATTTATTCACTTCAGCCCAAAACTCTAGCGTTCTATTAATGTTTTGCCATTTAACAAAATTTATATTGTTCCACTGTAAATCAATTTTGTTCTATTTTTGTACGTCGTCAACCCCTATCTCTTTTGCTAAATCTATAATATTATCGTTTTGATACTTCGTGCGCAAAACTTCGCTGACGGATAATTTATTCATTTTGATCAATATTTCAATATTTGGAGGAAGCCTACTTTGCAATTCCCTTATCAACTTGACTGTAAAGTCAACGCACCTTTGTTTGACTATATTTGTGACATCTTCATTCAAATTAAGTTTTCGAGCACTAGTTTCAAAAGCATATCCAAGCGAAGCGTAGGGGTTAAGGTGATTTTCTTGAACTGTCGTAGTTAGTACATTTATATTTGTGTGAGAGTAAATGACTCTGTTACAAATTGATCGCTATAAAAATGTCAGAGTCTCGAGCAATTTTGTGGGATCAGCATTTTCACTTTCAAATATTTTCAAACTTCTCCTAATATGCTTTGAATGTATGTCATATATAGCAAATTACTACCATCTTCAAACATAGCATGCAGAAGTTCTGCTGTGTAACAATTTTCTTTGACCTTGCATAACGAAAAATGTAACTTCAATTCATCCCATTGTTGTAAAATGCGACTAACTGCTGGGAATATTGATAGCCATCGTGTAGTACACATTTTAAGAATTTTCAAAGGCTGCGATCCACAATTCATGGTGTTGTTGACGCCTTGCATGTGTGGACACTACTTTACACAGGCATACGGCACAGCGCGAGGCCGAGCATAGATGACACATAAATATCTGTGGTAGCAAAGGTGGCAACACTGAGTGCGCGGTGCGTCACAATTCCAATTTTGTCAGCCGACACCAGCCCAATTTTGTAAAAATTATTCATTATAGTTCACTATACTATTATTGTACAAGCAAGCTTGGAGTTTTACTGAAGAAATCTGCCACCACCAACGAGTCCACCCCTTCGCTGCCAGCACATAGAGTTCTTCAGGTGTCATATATTTGTCGGTATTCATCCTGTCGTTTGGGTGATAAAGAAAACCAGTTATAAGTCTCCCTTATTATGAACTCAATATTACGTGGCAAGGTTTTTCAGAAGCATGACTTACCGCTAGTTGCAACGAATGGCATACACATCGTACAAGTATTAGATTAGGCAATCCATGTTCTGTTTTCAAAATTTGATGCAAGCCATTATTCACACCAGTCATCACTGAAGCATTGTCAGTACCTATACCGACTAATTTTTTAAAATTTAAATTATTATCGTTCAATGTGTTTATGATTGCTTCAGCAAGCCCTTTTGCATCAGCTTTTGTAATATGTGTTAATGCCAGAAATGTTGACAGAGCTTTATTTTGTGCGTTACTGAAATATCTTATTGCTATTCCTAAGTATTTCAGGACACTGATGTCAGTTGACTCATCTAGAATGAGGCTATATTTTTGGTCGCTGAACCTCAGCGATTCTTTGAAGTGTGGTCCCAATACTTCATTAATTATTTTAGAACATTTAGTTCTATGTATATGTATATCGTGACCGCATTTAGAATCGGAAAAGAGTTTTTTACACATCTCTCCCAAATGCTCTACTGTCAGCACGGAACAGTGTTCGGCAATAAATAGAGCCATGGCTGCTTCTGCTCGACTTGAGGGCTTTATTTTATCAACTGGCAGGAACGGTGGCAAGGGCTTTTGTTTCATTATTATTTCCGATTTTGATTTGTGTTTTTTAGACTCCGAGTGTTTTTTTATATGACTGATATTGGCAAAAAATTCAGCTTGACACCAGCGACACATACCTTTTAAATAAGTTCCTTGAACAGGTGCCAACCATCTTTTAAAGTCTGGATTGTCTTCCCACTCTTTTCTATAGTTCTGTGAGAACTTTTTTTCTTTGTAGGTATTTCCATTGTTCAACAAACGTAATCAATCACTAACCATCTATTCTACGTAACTTTGGGTTTACGTAACTTACAGAAAATTTGGCGCGCTTTGTTGACGTTAGTTTGTTTATGTTTATATTTATATTTATATCTTATCGATGGAATAAAGCTATTATTTTTGGTACGGTTTTTTTTTGTGGCCTGGTAACTGGACCTTTAGGTCAAATCATAGACGAATATTGTAGAGATGGGAACTAAAGCGGTCAAACCATAGCCAACCATAACCATCTATGATTAACCAATTTATGCAGCGCCATTTACGCCTTTCGTTCTCGAGTCTTTGACCTGTAATTTTTTTGTATGTCATAGTATTTTTTTTTTCTATCGGAAGCAAGAAAATACTATGTAGTGCTTTGCCAAAAATTTGACGAGCAGCAACTCCGGTTAAGGACCCAACTTCCACAAAGTTAGGCTTCAGTAGTGTATCTACTGTTGGTGCGTAACAACGCTTAATATGCTCTATGCTCTAGTTCGGCGCGCGCGCTTGTTGTTGTCGCACGTCATCTAAGCTATTTCTCCCGCTTCGTCTTTTATTTGTCACTAGTGATGGGAACACTCACTATCGATAAAAAAGTATCGACTGCCCTAATGTCAATATGGACAGATTTATAACAAGAAGTTTCTCAAATCCATCCCTTGCCGCAATTGAAAGTGACGAAGCCGATCCCAGTGCATGGAATTTACCAAAACGACCTGCGCGCCCAACAAGACTCCAACCTGAAGCACCTGTCAACACCACCAACAGATTCAGTAACCTACCTACTGAGCATGAAGCATCCACCAATCCACTGCAAATGCATACCCGTAGTGCAACAACCAAAACCATTAAATCGGGTAAGATACCACCCACTTTTATTAATCTGAAACCTGAATGGACTCATGCATTCATAAAGACGGTGATTACCCGCTATACCAAAGGGTTTCATCTGGAGTACAAGGGTAATAATAAAATTTCTTTATACCCTCACACATCTGAAGGTCATCAAGCACTAAAAGAGGGTCTCTGCTCGGAAAATATTCCTTATCACACATTCTCTCGCAAAGATGAAAGAATGCCTAGGGCTGTAGTTTTCGGCCTGCCCGAGTTTGTTGAAGAACACCTATCGGAAGAGCTATCATCTATCGGGTTCCCAAATACTAAGGTTCGCAAAATGAAGGTTGCTGAGGACAGAGACGCATCATGCCCGCCATATCTTATTCAACTTCAAGCAGGTGCCAACATCTCCAAGTTCAAATCTATAAAATATTTAAGCAATTGTGCTGTTCGCATCGTCAAGTTTCGTAACAAAAATACGTATGGAACACAGTGCTATCGTTGTCAAGCATTTGGTCACTCTTCTAAAAACTGCAACTTAACACCGCGTTGCGTCAAGTGTCCTGAAGCCCATCTTACTACCGAATGCCCTAAGAGTAATCGCACGGACCCTGCTAAGTGCTGCAATTGTGGTGAAGATCACCCGGCAAACTTCCGACATTGCAAAGAGCGTCAGAAGTATCTTCAACTTTTACAAACTCGTCAAGATAACATGAGAGCAGCTCAAGAACAGCGTCAAACCAAAATGTACTCCAAAGTCGACGGTCGCTCCTGGGCTACAATCACGTCTGCAAACGAGAAGACTAATCAAAAAGCTCAACCCTTGCATGAAGCTCCCCTTGATCACACTACTTCAGAAATGCTGGGTATCCTTAAAACGATTAAATCAATAAAAGACCAATTTAGTGTTTGTGATAACATGATGGACAAAGTTATTCTCATACTTACTCATCTCGGTCACTATGTTTAATGATGCAAGTGAGCTTCGTTTTCTATACTGGAACGCTGACGGAATTCGTTCTAAACTATCAGAATGTTTAAATTTGACTAGTGAACATTGTGTCGACATTATCTCACTATGTGAAACAAGATTAGGTGAAAATTATACGTTAAACACGCCTGGTTATACCTGTTACCGATGCGATAAGAGATCGAGCGGTATTGGTCAAGGAGTCGCAATTTTAGTTAAGAACGATATTCCTCATACATCAATTTTTATTCCCCCTATGTATAATCTTGAATGTGTAGGGATAACATCACCTGAGAGCAATATAATTGTCATATCCGCATATAATTCACCAAACCTACCGTTAGCTCCTAATGATTTGGATATTTTATTTGCTTTAGGGCCAAAAGTATTAATTATGGGCGACTTCAATGCCAAACACGAATATTGGCGTTGTTATCAAAACAACTCTCGTGGTTTGGTATTGTTTGATCATATGGTACTCCATGATTATCAAGTCTTAGGCCCAACATCTCCAACATTGGTACATTACAATAACGCATATACTCCTTCCACACCTGATATACTTCTCAGCCGTAATGTTACGTGTGTGTCTGAACTTCATACTCTACCAGCCTTATCATCCAATCACTTTCCAATCTTTTTTACAGTAGGTGGTAATTTTATCCGTCATAGCTTTAAACAATACCGATACTCGGAGGCTAATTGGTCTGAGTACAGGTCTTACTTAGACATGAATATAACGCTAGGAACATCAACTTATAATTCAAAAAGTAGCATTGATGCTGCAGTTGACCAACTTCAAAATGCCATCAAAATGAGTCGCGATGTAAACGTCCCATCAGGCCCATCCTCGGTTAAGAGTTACACCTTGCCGAGACGCATCAAAGTCCTAATTTCTACTAAAAACAAGCTAAGGAAGTCGGCTTTAAAAGAAAGCAACCCTGCAATTAAGTGTGTCATCAACAAAGATATAAACAACCTTAACACTAAAATCAAAAACCTTATCCAAATCTATAACGATAAAACATGGAACGAGAAACTTGCTAAAATTGATAATCCACGTACCGATATCTGGAGGGTTGTTAAATCTCTGACTTATAAGCCTGCAGTAATTCCACCATTGAAGTGTAAAAATGGCCAATTAACTACGTCCCCTGCCGAACAGTGCGAAGTGCTTGCTGATACTTTTTACGAGAACATGAGTTTGACTATGAACTGGACTAGTGATAACTTTACAGAGACTGCCGTGGATGAATCAATAAACAAACTTAATAATACTGAAAACTATAATCCACCTAAGCTCGTAAGTCCTAGAGAAGTGTCAAAATTAATAAGAAATCTCAAAAGTCGTAAGTCTCCGGGCGTCGATGGCATACACAACTGCTTACTTAAAAATCTATCTCGTAAATGCATAGTATTCATAACTAAAATATTTAATGGTTGCTTAGAAATTGGCTACTTTCCATCCGCTTGGAAAAGAGCCAAAATTATAACGTTCAAGAAACCAGGTAAAGAGGAAAGTTCACCAACTAGCTATCGGCCTATAAGTCTCCTACCGTCCTTGGGAAAATTACTCGAAGGAGTAATCTCAGCGCGCTTAGCAAACGCTACAAACCACCTATTAGTGCCTGAGCAGTTCGGATTCAGAAAGGCTCATTCTACAGCCCAGCAACTGGCCAGGGTCGCTGAGCATGTTACGCACCACTTAAACATAAGTGAATCCACAGGCATGATGTTGCTTGACGTAGAAAAGGCTTTTGATGCCGTCTGGCATGCAGGCCTTTTACACAAGCTTTCTAAATATAATGTACCGATTGGACTTGTAAAAATCATCCAGGCGTATTTGACGGATAGGTCGTTCTGTGTTCATATTGGCGATAGTGTGTCCAATCCAAGATCTATTCCTGCGGGGGTGCCTCAGGGCTCCTTGCTCGGGCCCCATTTATTCATACTGTTTATAAACGACATGCCCAAGCAGCCCCATACTCATCTTGCGTGTTTTGCTGATGACACAGCATCATTTACTTCAAGTAAAGATACCGATTTAATAGTTGAGCGGCTTCAGTTATCATTACAGCTTCTAGTTTCATATTTTACCCAATGGAAATTAAAATTAAATTCCACAAAAACCGAAGTCATAATGTTCACACGAAAGAGAACTGTCCCTAAAAAACGCATTAAAGTGGATGATTATACTTTGCCATGGCGTGTATCGACCAAGTATCTTGGACTAGTGCTGGACAATAAAATGAACTGGACCAAAAATACCGAGTACTTCCGCGTTAAAGGAATAAAAGCTCTAAACTGCCTGCATCCAATCTTAAAACGGCGATATCTAAAGTCAGTTCAAAGACCAAATTAAAAATCTACGCAACCCTAGTAAGACCCTTTTTTTTTTTTTTTTTTTCGGATTGGAAATCATCAAATAACCCCTCCCGCTCTGGGCGGAGCAGGAGGGAGTGTCAGACTTTTACTGACTAAAACCCATCCATGTTCCTTCATCGCCCTTTGTGTTCCGGGGCCACGGTATCTCTTTCGAATAGTCCCGCGACCCCGGCAGGCATCGGTCCTTACGGACCCCTTCCTTTTTGCTGACTCTCTTTGAGGCGCGCGTGGAACACGAACGCGCCGTCGACACGGCCTGTCGTCATGTCATGAGACGGACGGACGGCGAGCTAGCCCATAGCTCACCGTCCACAGGCCCGCGAACCCTAGTAAGACCCTGCATTACGTATGCGGCCCCGGTCTGGAGTAGCACATGCGAAAGTAATTACTCCAAACTACAAGTAGTTCAGAACAAAGCAATAAAAACCTCATTGAATACACCCTTTCGGGCAAATCTTAAAACATTACACACTCAATTAAATTTCCCAACATTAAAACAATACATTACAAAACTCACAAAAAAGTTTTACCTGGTAACTAACCCTAAACATAATAACCCACTTATTTCCACCATTGGCCGAACACGATCTACAAACTTAAAATATATCGACAAATATCATCGTTACCGTCTCCCACATCACTTACTGCTATTCGAATAACAAAGGCGATGTGACTACATGACCGGACTATTTTTATTACGTTCGCTTGAATGTAGGGTAGATTTGTAACGAATCATACTCAGTGGACGAGGCTCATTTGCATTTTTAATACATATTTATTAAACTGTCAAAGTGAAAATGTAATGTTATCAATGTTAATTGTAACAATCTTTCTTAATTTAGTTTATTAAGTGTTATAAAGTGCGTTTGTGTCTATCATCGCGCTGTACAGTTCGACATTTGTTTACCGTAAGTAATAAGATATTTCTGATTCATAACAACAAGTTTTTTTACATTACATATTGTTTGTATTCGCAAATGTTTTATATAGGCGCCATAGTCTGCACAAAACACCTAATCTTAATGTATAATGCTTTTAGAATAAGATCTGAATGTCATTTATCTGTTGTGTTTATGTTAAAATAAAGAAATTTCTAAATCAAATCACGCTCCACGATTAATTTCAACAAAAACGATTTACCACTACCTGCACCGCCCGTGATACACACATCAAAAGTGTCTAGGGATCAAGCATTTTTATGCGGATTTCTTGAGATTGAGATGTGGCTTTGTAATAAATTTATGATTTTATAAATTTATATGGATCCTTTTTGGTGCATTTCATAATTTGAATCAGGAACTCTCAATCAAATTCGAGTAAAAGATGAAAATAAGCTGTCAATATTTTCCCTATAAAAACATACAACGCATTGAAGACATTATTAGTGCTACTGTTTCCCTACTACTGATTAAAACCAACGTTATTATGGAGCGGCGACGTCATTTAAGCAGGGAAGAAATGCTCAGAGCCGTGGGAATGATAGAAGCTGGTTCCCGGCAACGTACTGTAGCTTTAGCTCTGAATACAAGTCAGAGTGTTATCAGTCGACTTTGGACACGTTACCGAAGCACTGGTACCGTGGCTGAGCGCCATGGAGGACGGTATCGCTGCACCACACGGAGACAAGACCGATACATTCAAATCTTAACTCGAAGAGCTCCAACAATAACCGCCATGATGTTAGCCGTGAGGCTTCATCACTCTTCAGGGAACTTAATTAGCGACCAAACAGTCAGAAACCGCTTGCATGAAGTGAACCTTCATTCCCGAAGACCGCTACGGGTACCACCTATAGCAATGCACAATCGTAGGATTCGATATCAATGGGCTCTTGAACACAGAAATTGGGCAGAAGAACAATGGCGTTTCGTGTGCTTTTCTGATGAGTCTCGTTTTGGTATGAGACCGGATACAAGACGTATACGACACTGGAGAACCCCTGGACGCCAACAGCGATTAAAATCCTGCCAGGAAGTCCATCCTTATAGTGGTGGAACCATCATGGTATGGGCGGGTATTTGGATCGGCGGAAGAACTGAGTTGATTTGGATCAGAGGCAACCTCAACGCTCAAATTTATGCTGAGACGATTGTATCAGACGTCATCGTTCCTCTACAAGTGCAAATCGGTCCCTTATTTCAGTTAATGCATGATAATGCACGACCGCACACCGCAAGAGTTGTAAGACAGACTCTCGCCGCAGCTAACATCAATGTCCTGCCCTGGCCTGCTCAGTCGCCAGACTTGAACCCGATTGAGCATGCATGGGATATGCTACAGAGAAGAGCTCTGCCGAATATGGAGGGTATCCAGTCGCAAGAAGACCTTTTTTTGTTGTTGCAACGAACATGGGCGGCCATTCCACAGCGTGATTTGGATGAACTCATTTTGAGTATGCCAAACCGATGTTCTTGTGTTGTTAGTGTTCGCGGTAGAAACACGGATTATTAATTGTTTAAGTTACCCAATAAAATTTTAAAGAAAACTGTGTTTTCAGTCATTTTTTCGAACTTTAATGTTAGTGGTTCAAATGTCAAAAATCCCTTTATTAGGAAAATGGCAAATTTCTTTATTAATGCAAAGGTGACTTGGTTTATCGTTACTGTGACAAACGAAAACACTTTATTTGATGAATCCTTAAAGAAAATTTTAATTAATATCAATCAGGAGAAAAGTTATTGCAAAAATATATGTTGATCCCTAGATACTTTTGATGTGTGTAAAAAGTAACAGCTGACTTTCTTGTCTTTGCAAATCGTTTTCGATTGCCGTTGAAACTTTCTGAAATAAATTCCTCTGTTGTACTTACATTTAATCCGCGAAAGCTTCCCAGGCTGTTCAGGCACGCACGGCTCGTTCTTCCATGTCTTCACAAAAGTTATAATCGTCATGTACAGTTTCACGTGCAGCATTAAGTGCGGTAGCTTGAGCAACAGCCTGCTGAATAATCAGTTCAGCGTAACCGAATTGTTCTGCGCTG
This sequence comes from Xestia xanthographa, assembly GCA_905147715.2. Classification (NCBI taxonomy): domain Eukaryota; kingdom Metazoa; phylum Arthropoda; class Insecta; order Lepidoptera; family Noctuidae; genus Xestia; species Xestia xanthographa. The sequence continues at coordinate 6,958,597 of LR990643.1, forward strand.
ACATTGCCCTGCAACGGGCGAAGATCACTTTGACGCCTTATAAAACAGTCTTCAGCGGTTTCATTTTCGAACAGTAACTCACCTTCATTACGAAATGGTATGTGGCATACTATTAAACTATAATAGTATGCTTCTTTGTCACTATTAATGGTATAATAGCGGGTACGTTATACTGCCGGTCTATTTCTTACACGCATTCTAGTGTTGTCCTGCAACCTGATATACCTCACTGGCGTAGTATCTTCGTCCCTTAGTTCTGCATCTCCGTTGTCTTCTGGCCATATCGTGTTAGCGATAGTTTCAAAACGGACGGCAAATTCGGCAAGGCTTAAATTCTCCAGCTCGTTTGGGCGTAATACATAACGATCAAAAATGTTATTATAAATACTGGTTTTATCACTGTTGAATCTCAGAAGTCTGAAACGTTCCTCCGGCCTACAACTATTTACAAAAACAGTCTTTCGCGACGACATTTTCAGTGGCAAATGGCATAATCTGTATGCGCATTCGGGCGCACTCACCAGGCGTTGACTTAAAATAGTCATTGATACTGAGAACAATTGTTTCCAAACATCACCACCTTGTCTCTTAGCATTACAAATAGCGTCTCGAATTACATCATGTGGTTCGCATTTACTCGCGTATTTTGCGACGTAGTAGGCTATAGCGGTGACAATACCACACGGTTGGACGTCAATATTCCCTTTCCACAGTCCTAAAAGAACTGGATTGTAATTGTTGACCATGGTTTCATTTGAGGTTCTTTTCAATAAACAGAATCGTCCGTTCTTAGCCAGTGCTTCATCTGGCCCTAGACAAACTGTTATCACTTGCTCGCTTTGGAAAATCAAATCGACAACCATCAGTTTGGCGGTTTTTTTTACATGTCCCTGTGTGTTTATGAATTTGTAAATCCTCGACTAATTCCACTCGGTACCAAAAGTCTTCAATAGGACCACCCAAGCAAACATTATTTCTCTTTAAGAATCGCATGAGAGTGTTAACACGCAGTGTGAACTGTCGTGCTACCACTACTGCTACTTAGTTAAGAGCAACATTTCTGCCAATATGATGCTGATCCTCGAATATTTCTCATAGTAAGATGCATGTTATCCACAAGAAGTCTTCAATAGGACCACCCAAGCAAACATTATTTCTCTTTAAGAATCGCATGAGAGTGTTAACACGCAGTGTGAACTGTCGTGCTACCACTACTACTACTTAGTTAAGAGCAACATTTCTGCCAATATGATGCTGATCCTCGAATATTTCTCATAGTAAGATGCATGTTATCCACAAGTCCATGTGGTGTTTGCTCTCCATGACCTTGTCGCATCCTACATGACACAGATACACTTGATTTTGCACGAAAATATTCTACAATGGATAGAGCATAAAACAAATAATCATTTCTGTCGAACCTCTTGTCAACACTCATTACCCGGGTTTGGAAGTAGTCAAGAAATCAATCATTATCTGCAGCAAACATTTATTTATTTATTTATAGTTAATTAAAACGGTAAACACCAATTACAATAATTAACATAGAAACACCAATTACAATAATTGACAAAACAAAAGTAAAAACATACAGTTGACACCATTCAATGGTTTGATTTAAATTATTATTACTAACACGGAACATAACTTAACTAAGCTTATTTTTAGTACCTATCACTTACGCCTATTCCATGCTGGTCCACAGTTACTCTTAGCCACAATAAGACATGAGTATTGGCCTTTGGGTGGTAGAAACCTTGCCAAATCAACCGTTCATAAGTGCGTAAAGTGCCAGAGATTCAATGGTAGAACTGTTCAACCCATCATGGGTAACTTGCCTAAGGAACGAGTTCAACTAGAGTTTCCCTTCCTAGAGACTGGCACAGACTATGCCGGACCCATCCTCCTAGCTGACCGCAAAGGTAGAGGATGTAGATTAGTAAAATCATACATATGTGTTTTTGTTTGTCTAGCCACCAGGGCGGTTCATCTGGAGCTTGTCTCAGACCTAACGAAACATGCCTTTATTGCAGCACTGAATAGGTTTATTGCTCGTCGTGGTAAACCAAAGACCATCTACTCAGACAATGGTACAACCTTTATTGGCACTTGTAACGAAATAGCTGCCATATTACAACAGGACTTTTCTTCAGAAATGGCAGATACAGGTATTAATTTCCACTTTATTCCGGCATACACCCCACACTTCGGTGGCTTATGGGAGTCTGCCGTGAAATCAGTAAAACATCACCTTAGGCGTATATTAGGCCTCGCACATCTCACTTACGAAGAGATGTCTACGTGTCTGATTCAGGTTGAGGCAATTCTAAACTCTCGTCCTCTCACTCCTCTTTCCACTGATCCATCAGACCTATACCCCTTAACTCCTGCCCATTTCCTTATTGGGAGATCTCTCACATCCCTGCCGCATCCGCAAGTCACCAACCAGAACATCTCCAGCCTGAAACGTTTCCAGCGTATTGAGCACCTGAAGCAACAGTTCTGGAATAGATTCTCTAACGAGTATATCTTTTACCTCCAACAGAGAACCAAATAGACGGACTCCGTTGGGGTGCTTGAAGAGGGAGCCATGGTGGTGCTCAAAGAGCAACAATCACCACCACTGATGTGGCCACTCGGTCGTATCGTACGTCTCATACCTGGGAGGGACGGAATAAGCAGAGTCGCAGACGTAAGAACGCAGAGGGGAATAGTCCGACGTGCTTACAACACCATCTGTCCTCTTCCAGTCTAACAATTGAAGACAAGTCTTCAACGCCGGGAGCATGTTGAGAATATCACGCCGTGCGGACGCCGCCGGGCGACCGCGGGCGGGGAGCTGAGGCCGCGGAGGGGGCGCTCGACGAGCGAGCCCGCGCCGGCCGGCACAGCACTGCGTCATCGTCCACCGAGCGATTCATTACGCGTTATTTTTCTCGCCTATTCAAATTCATGTGACCGTTTGTTTTCCTTTGTAAAATCTTAATATACAGTCCACTATATCAAGTCACCGCGTTTTAATCCTCACAACACCCTGAGGATAGCACCCATTTCTTTCTATGGTACACGCATTGTCTCTTGCCTCGCCAAAGCCATTTTTGCCATTTGGAAAAAGAAAATACCAACACAATTCTTCCATACGGCGTTCACGCTCCAAATTCAGGGGTGGTGCAGTTTTCCTTGTGATGGAGGCCAATCTCATTGTATCATCTGTTGAAGGGCTAAACGTTCATATCGTTTATTCCCATCCACCACCCCCAATTCTACCACCCGGGGTGGTGGATGGGAATAACTAGAAGTGTTAACGCGTTTAACATTTATTCCCATCTACCACCCCTTGTAAAAGTGATTTTAAGGACTATTTGACTTCCCGCGAGGCGGCGAGCCTCCTTGCCGGATTGCCGCCATGGGATCTGGAGGCGATAGTCCTCGCGCGCCTGCATGAATGGCGCGCGGAGGCGCTACGCCGGGGGGAAACTCCGCTGCAGCGACAGATTGTCGCTCAGCGGACAGACTTCCGGCGGGATCTCATGGCGACATGGAGAGAGCGACTGTCGCAACCCCGTGCAGCGCACGCCACAATAGTGGCGATAAGTCCCCTCTTTGAGGAGTGGCTTGAGAGACGCCACGGCGTCCTCACCTTCCGCCTGACGCAGGTCCTCACCGGACACGGAGTGTTCGGGAGGTTCCTGCACCGAATCGGGCGGGAGGAAACGCCCGGGTGCTTCCATTGTGAGGATCGACCGGAGGACACGGTGGAACACACGGTGGAGGTGTGCCCCGCGTGGGCGGAGCACCGCCGTGTCCTCGAAGCGGCGATCGGCGGCGGCGACCTCTCGCGTCCGGCCCTGGTGCAAGCCATGGTCCGGAGCGAGACGGAATGGGACGCCGTCACCTCCTTCTGCGAAGCAGTAATGCTAGAGAAGGAGGTGGCGGAACGTGAGAGGGAGAGAACCTCTCAACGTCCCGGCCGCCGCGGGAGACGCCCCGGGCGTCGGGGGCCACCACCACGTAGCCCCCGGCCACAGTAGGCGCGGGCCTGTGGACGGTGAGCTATGGGCTAGCTCGCCGTCCATCCGTCTCATGACATGACGACAGGCCGTGTCGACGGCGCGTTCGTGTTCCACGCGCGCCTCAAAGAGAGTCAGCAAAAAGGAAGGGGTCCGTAAGGACCGATGCCTGCCGGGGTTGCGGGACTATTCGAAAGAGATACCGTGGCCCCGGAACACAAAGGGCGATGAAGGAACATGGATGGGTTTTAGTCAGTAAAAGTCTGACACTCCCTCCTGCTCCGCCCAGAGCGGGAGGGGTTATTTGATGATTTCCCATCCGAAAAAAAAAAAAAAAAAAAAGGACTATTTGACTTAATTTTTTTTTTCTTGGACTATTGGACTTTTGGAATACTACTTATTATTATTTTTTGTTTTTTGGACGGACTTCTTTTTTTTTTTTTTTTTTTTTTGCTTTTTTTTTTTGCACTATTTGATTAATATCTTTCTTTTGTCTGTCTTTTTTTTATTTTGTTTTTTTTTTTTTTAATACTAGACTTATTATTTATTTGTTTTTATGTTTGGAATACTACTTATTTTTTTTTGTTTTTGCTTTTTGGACTGACTTTTTTTATTTTGTTTTATGTTTTGGAATACTAGTTATTTTTTTTTTGCTCTTGTTTTTTGGAATACTACTTATTTTTTTTTTCGCTTTTGTTTTTTGGTCTATTTGTCTTTTTTTTTATTAATTATTTTGTTTTGTTTTTTTGGAATACTAGACTTTTTTTGCTTTTGTTTTTTGGACTATTTGACATACCTTTTTTTTATAATAATTTTGTTATTTTGTTTTTTGAAATACTTGACTTATTTTTTTTTCGTTTTTGTTTTTTTTGAATTATGAATAAATTTCTTTTTCCTTAACACGGCTTAAATGAGGACAAAATAAAAATCCAAGATGCCGCCGATGAAAATTTTCGGCTTTTTCTTCATGAGTGTCGTTTTCGTGGTTTTTGAGGTCGCTGATAATGAAAATGAGGTCAAAATGAAAATCCAAGATGGTGCCAATGAAAGTTTTTGTTGGCACTATCTTAGATTTTCATTTTGACCTCATTTAAGCCGTGTTAAGGAAAAAAAAAATTCATAATCCAAAAAAACCAAAACAAAAACTAAGTCAAGTATTCCAAAAAACAAAACAAAATAATTAATAAAAAAAGATATGTCAAATAGTCTAAAAAACAAAAGCAAAAAAAAAATAAGTAGTCATCATCTGCCTAGCCTTTTCCCAACTTTTTTGTTGGGGTCGGCTTCCAGTTTTACCGGATGCAGCTGAATACCAGTATTTTACATGGAGCGACTGCCTATCTGACCTCCACAACCCAGTTAGTACCGGGTAATACGATACCCCTTGGTAAGACTGGTTGTCAGACTTTTGGGCCTCTGACTACCTAACGACTGTCAAAGATCTATAAATGACAGCCGGGACCAACGGCTTAACGTGCTTTCCGAGGCACGGAGAAAACTCGGTATGTAATGGGCGGTCACCCATCCACAGACCAACCTAGGCAAGCACGGCTTAACCTAACGATTGACCCGAGCGGCTGTTATTATTTAGCCACGAGCTCCTCAAAATAACGAGCTATAAAAAAAAAATAAGTAGTATTCCAAAAAAAAAAACAAAATAAAAAAGTCAGTCCAAAAAACAAAAACAAAAAAAAATAAGTCAACTATTCCAAAAACAAAAGCATAAAAAATAAGTCTAGTATTCACAAAAAAAAACAAAATAAAATTATTCATAAAAAAAGGAACTGATGGACGCAACCGAAAGCGCCAAACTAGTGGCTCAGTTCTGGGCCGACTCAATTTAGATTGCCATCGACACGCTAAGAAGAAGAATAAAAAAAGATATAAGTCAAATAGCCCAAAAAACAAAAGCAAAAAAAAAAAATAAGTAGTATTCCAAAAAAAAAAAAAAAGTCAGTCCAAAAAACAAAAAAAAAATAAGTCAACTATTCCAAAAAACAAAACGTTATTAATAAAAAAAGATAAAAGTCAAATAGTCCAAAAAACAAAAACAAAAAAAAAATAAGTAATATTCCAAAAAAAAACAAAAAAAGTCAGTCCCAAGAACAAAAAAAAAAAAACAAAAAAATTAAGTCAAATAGTCCTTAAAATCACTTTTACCAGGGGTGGTAGATGGGAATAAATGTTAAACGCATTAACGCTTCAAGTTATTCCCATCAGAATTAGGGGGGGGTGGATGGGAATAAACGATTCATATTTACAACACTTTCTAAATAAGGTACATTATCATCAATGTTTTGGAGCATACTTGTTGATTCGATATAAATGGTGCCCGAGGAATCATTGACTGGTAACTGAAAATGGTTTGATGTTCTTGGGAGTGACTGAATGACTTGTGTTGTTGTTTGGAGGGGATTACTAGTCTGTATTATTGGTCGGAAGGAATCATTTGGTGTAAACGTTGGACTCTCTGCCCTTATTATTGTCGATATTATTGGTTGGACGGAATCTTTTGGTGTAAATGTTGTACTCTCTGCCCTTACTATTGTCGATTGTTGCAATATGGGCGCGAACGATTGTATTTGGGAGTCTCGAGCTATAACTAATGATGTTAACGAGAATACCTTAAGATAATCCCGAAAGTTTCCTTCTGGCACTTTATTTGGCGAGACACACGCGAAAATTGCACGCAAATTGCGACGTAAAACGGCATGTAAATCGTCCAGATCACTAAATCGCATGCAACAAGCAGTGCCATTTATGGGAGCAGAAGCTCCCTTGGGACCACGCGCGTGGGAATCAAACAAAAAGTAAGTTTGATTGTCACCCAAAGTTTTGCAATGTACTGCTATCGAAATGGCGTTTGCTGACAGTATACCATTCGAGTGTTCTCTGAAAAAACTTAATAATGCATTTTTCAAGTTAGGGAATCCATCAGAACTGTTGTCATTGTCTATATGACCATTATAATTTGTTTCCTCGAGTACTGTGATAAATATTTTTTTTCTATTGTATATAAGTCTTGGACTAAGATCCGTTACAGCAAAGTACTCAGGGTTTATTTCGCCAGGCGCAGGATTATCTCTAGCAGTAATGCAGTCATTATAGTGTTTATCGCCAATGATTAGAATGTAATCGATATCGCTTTTGGACCACTTGTTCGGATCTAATACAGTGAATGCTGCACAAGTAACAGCCGCTATCCCAGTGCATTGTTTACCTCGAGATAAATTAAATCGTTAATCACCTTGATTAAGTGACTACGTTTTTCGATATTTTCCCTGCTCAAAACTTTATTCATGAAAAGCCGTTTTTGCGAAAGTCTATTTTCGCGCTCTTCGCAATTCTCTTTTGGAATTCTACTCGAGGTAGATTTCCTCTGTTGAGATAGGCGTTTCTCCCTGACTTTGTTTGTTTCATTTAAACGGCGTTGTCTCATATGAGCAGCACGCCGCGCGCGATGCATGAGCGTCATCTACTAGCAATAAAGAGTGCGTTGCCAACCAGCGATCGTTTCACTTGTCCGTGCGTATCATCGACCCATCCTCATACTTAACAGTGGCGACGAATTTTACCCACAATTGTTAATTATCAAGATGTCTAGTGTACAGTTTGGAATTTTACATACTTTTGACCATAATACACAGACGTGGAAAACATATAAAGGTCGCATTGCCCAATATTTTGTGGCAAATGATATCAACGGAAAATCAGATCCTGCAGGCGAGAAGAGAAAAGCGATTCTTCTCAGCGCTCTCACCGAGGGTACCTACAAGTTGGTAACGGACTTGATACTCCCAAAAGACGTTGCAGAGGTACCTTATGAAGATATTTTGTCACGAGTGGACGATCATTTCACCCCCAAGATCGTTGGGTTTGGCGAGCGTCATAAATTTTACGCGGCAACTCAACAGGCGGGGGAAACTCACTCGCAGTGGGCGGCGAGACTACGGGGCCTCACAGAAAAATGTAATCTCCTCAATGTGGAAGAGGCGTTCCGTGACAAGTTCATTATGGGTAGGTAGTAGGTACGTAGGTAGTAGTTAGGTAGGTAGGTAGTAGGTAGATAGGTTGCTCATGTGATGCTGACGAAGTTGCGCGGGTCAGCTGGTACCTAAATAATTAGACTTTTTCCCAGAGAGATCAAGAGAAGACATTCAATAAAAATGACAAAGGTGACCCCCTGTTTCTTTAGGTCGCGAGCATGACACCGACAGCCTTAACATCACTTTTTGTGAACGTAACCATAGCGAGATCTAATTCGACGTCAACGCCATCTAGTTAGAAATAAGGAATTATTTTTTGTCTTAACAATTTTTAATGTAGATACCGGTAGATACAAAGTAAAGCGGTAACGATGTCCACGTCGGAATATCATTCTCAGTTTAAGAGAATAAAATCCTCGCGTTATACGTTCCTTTCGTGTAACAGCAGGTACTTTGAAAAATCAACAAGAAATTTAGTAATGTTGAAAAATCGAATCTGAATGTGAGTAAATGTGGTAGTAAATTATTTCTCTAATAGGTATTCTGAACCGACAGAAATGATTTAATCAAAATAATATTCGGTTTCAGCATCGTACCTTGATCCCGAAGCATTAATTTACATTTCATATTTATTTATATTTAATGTAAAATAACTTCACGGCAAATATTTGTATGGAAACAACTAAAAATGGAAAAATAAAAAAAAATAAAAAATCCAACTAAGTTCACCGACTTCTGAAGCTAAAGTTATTTTTCATTTTTTGTGTTTTTTGAAGTCGGTTTTTTTTTTGCAAAAAAGTTTTTGTATGTAACTTCTATTTATTTCTGTATGAATCCATTAAGTAATCAACTATTTTATTTTATTTACTTATATGTATTACTTATGTCAGCACTATCAATGTTGATTAATGTTGTTATTATTATTTTAATTCCAAACTTGTATTGATATTTGCACACCATGACCATATGGTAAACACGTTAGTACAACCACAGAATAGATAATAGTACTAGCGTACAGAAGTTGCACTCCTTTGATCTTGAAGAAAGCCGACATTATAAATACCTAAACTGGGCCCACTCGATCTAAATTGTGCCTTGACGCCACGCGTTAGCGTATAATATTCGGCGTCTCACTGCTTAATGGTCAGTCGGTAGGGTTGCCTCAAGTACTCAAAATAAAATACTACCAACATTTTTGTATTTTAATGTATTATTATTTAAATGTTAATTAAAACTTTTATAATTACAATTGTTTTACTCTATTATAATGTCTCATTTATATCTTGCCTTCTCTAAAATTACGATTACCTACTTATGGAATTTAATAGCAGCATAAATGCGAAATCTAACAAATAGGTAATTTTAAAATAAAGTCTGATGGGAAGCATGGACATGGAGCAGTGTAATTTATATAAAAAAGACATTTTTTTTCTACATTTATTAACAGCAACAGTTTATCCAGCTTGTCATTTTCACTGATAATGATTAATGATCAATAAATCAGTCAGTTAACAAACACGAAGTACGAGTAGGTAGGTAGGTACGCGACGCACGGTCAAAAGAGCGCGAAAAATTAACGCGGCATATGTACGCACTGTACGCAGTTACGCACGGCTGGAGCGCGACAGCCCTAGAGAGCTTGCATATTCAATATGCGCGAAGCGGTAGGTAATTATCTCATGCCTACACACGGAGTGCAATAGCTCTGGTACAACTCTACTTATAACACCTTGCATGCATTTTTTCTTTATTATTGTATGTATTCATGTTTCAGCAAATAAAGTTATCTGAATCTGAAGGAATGTCCACTGATGATACAGCCGTCGCTATGCATACAGTCATAAGCCCAGAGTTGACCACTGCATAAATCAGTTCTGGGAGGCAGAAAAAAAGGTACCAGATATATATCATGAGTCCTTGCCTGAGCACGAGTATAGTGAAAAGGTATTGAATGAGTCGGTTTCATTAATAAATAATACATTTGAGGTCAAGTATCCGCTCCAGGTAGAATTGCAAGACATTGACACATCTCATTCATATGCAATTGCTTTGCAACGATTATGCAATTTAGAAAAAAGATTTACAAAGGACCCTTAGTAATATGATTTATACAAAGCATTTATAGAAGAGTACATAGATTTAGGGCATGCAAAATTAATTGATACAAAAACTTTGACCCTAGTGATGAGCCACGGTTTATTTTGCCACATCATGAGTTAAATAAAGCAACAAATGTACAGTATTTGTCAATTTAATTGTAATCTGAATAGCACTTGATTAAAATATACTGAAATAAGCTAAACGCTGTGTATCATCTGAATATCACAGCCTTGAAGGACTTGAACAAAAAAATTCATTCATCATCTGGCTAACAGAGCTGTAATACTTGTATAAAAGAACTAAATGCTTTTATGCAGACGATACTCAGCTTGTCGTTCAATTATTCAAAACTTATTCATCTGTTACGTTGCGATTACACAGCTATTAGCAGAATAATTTTGTGCCTAAATTGCTTGAATAACGTCTGAGTAAGCGCCAAACCGGCTAATTATGGTAGTCTTATTCAGCAATTAGTTTCTAGAGGACTGCTGTTAAACAAAACTTACTCAGAAGGTTTGTGCTGGCTGGGCATTCCATGTACGAGTGACCTCTTATTGGGAATACAACTTTGACAGATTCTAAGCGACGGCAACAGTGAACTATGTAGTGTAATACTCTAAAGATGGTGTAATTTTTGTTTTGACCGCCACATGAGTCACAAAAAATTATAAGAGCCTTGATATGTTCGTCGATTTCATTAAATATGAAATTGCAGAGATGAGAGGCCACATCATCTGATCATTTTCGTCCAATACTCTCATCATATGCGAAAAAATATGGTGAGGAATCAGCAAGCACATGCTGCCTTTTATAATTATACATCGTTAGTAGAAATGTTCGGTATGGGAAGTTTTTTTTAGAAATCTATTGCTATCGCAACTGTTGTTGCATCTTGCCTTGCTCTCAAACGAGCATTCCTTTTACTATCATAAAAAAAAACTTCACTTTCAAAATCTGAGATTTTTCCATACCATCAGGAAGATAAGCAATTATTTTTTCAAAATGCTTTTTTCTGCTTGGAATTCGTCGCAAGTTGAACATGTATCCATCCTGGGATAACCGAATGATATCGCTACCTTGTAGAAAGGTAGTAAAAGCCATAAACCCTACTTTACAGGACGAGTAAAAAACTAAATTTTAAAAATATTTTGGCTAATAACTTTTTGTTCTTATAGGTATATTGACCCTATTAAGTGAGATTTATTAATATTTTATGTTCTTTGCAATGGAAAACCTTATTTTATTGTCAGACCCTTAATTTAGAAGTTAGCGTGGATTTACAAACATTTTTTTTTTTTGAAAAACGGTTTTTACACCCCTTAACTATTTGAGTTGTTACATTGTAATGAGTCGTAACTAAATGTAAGTCGTTATTGAGCTTAAAAACCACTAACATAAAATAAACAAAGTTGTAAAATTAATAGCTTTCGATGTTGGGAGTCGTAACTATGACAATTTTATAGTAATATTACATACCTTACTTTAAACTTGGGTAACAAAAACCATTATACCTAAATACCCCACTGTACCTACTAGTACCTATGTGTGAACTAATTCCATTTTTAATCAGAAAATGAATCAAATTTAGTATTTTTTTTATAAAAATAATAAATTCACTAAAAGCAAAGTACAAAATAAAACATTTTTTTTGTTTAATCGAGTTGTTTTATTCAAGAAAACGTAAAAACAACATTAATGATACATACAGTGACAGTAATTATAACTGTAAAATACGTTCGTGTTTCGTAGCGGCAATTGAATACCCAGTTTACAATTTGTTGTATGTCATCATCAATAAAGTTGCTCAGAGCAACGTTATTTTTTCTAACAAAAATATTTAACTTTGATGGTTCTTTATATTTAAATTAATTTTCATCTCGGTCATCTTTATCGTCTTCATCTGTATCTATAAGACAGTCTTGTAAAGATTCATGAGGTTAATTCAAATATTCATAACGATATGGTTCCTTTTGTTCGAATCTTCACATAATGTCTAATTGACAGGTAATGTCAAACGCCAAATGGAACAATCTTCTTCTATATAAGTCGTATGTGGAGCAAGGCGTATAGCCTCGTCTCTCTATTAATTAATTCCAGTGTCTGTAAAGATTATTAGTATCTATGGTGAATACAAACATTCTTTCAATCCATGTGTTGTTTAAATTATCTGAACCAGAATACGCACATGAAATTATGGTCCTTCAGCCTTTTTTAAGTGAGGTGAGACGCCATTGTGATACCAAACGACCGGAGAGTCGTTCGGATTACAGATTGGCCAAGCAATTGTGGTAAGTGGCTATCACTTATTATAGTTGCTGCGTCCTGTGCTGGGAGCTTTCCTGCGTAAGAAGCAATATCTTCAAGAAACCCGCAAGAAAATAAACGGTGTGTCGTGTAGGTACGACAAGTGTCCTGAGGACGGAATTTGGATCCATAAATCTATTTCCAGTTTGCTGTATTATAGCCATACTTGTGTGTCCTCTTTATTATTTTATATTTTTAATTTATATTTTATAATTTATTTACTTATTTTTTCTAAAACATTAAAATTAATGTTTTAGCATTATTTATATCACATATGATACCTACCTACCTACAATTATTAGGTACCAAATTATTAAATGTGCGGCCCGCCTTTATCAATTTTTTTCACTATATGGCCCTTGTCTGCCAAAAGGTTGCCGACCGCTGATCTAGAGTACTGACATCGGTCAAATTATGTATCGGGAGATTTATTAGCTGTGGCAACCTTTAGAAAATAAAGGATCTTTTCTAACGATCATACACGGCGTCAGCGCGTGCGATCCGTAAAAAAAGTGTAAATTTTCATCATGGACAAGTTAAAAAGCCATATAGATGCACAAATGGTACTCATACAACAACTACAATTGCAGTTGACACAACAGTCCCAGCCAGCATCAGGTCTTACCACTCAGATGGATATTGCATCTTTACTACCCGGAGTATCCACACCACTGCACCGCCTCAACAATTTACATTCAAAGCCACTGGTCAAACTAGATCACCAGATTTGAGCAGTATAAACGACACGTCTCAGGTATGTGCCAAGCGAAACACAAGTAAACACTTTCTTATACTTATTGGGAAGAAAAGCAAAAGACATACTAACCTCTATGAAATTGAGTGAGTCGGATAAAAAGTCCTACGACATTGTCAAAACTAAATTCGACACCTATTAGACTGCAAGAAAGACGAAAATGTATGCCAGAGCACGCTTCAACCAAAGAATACAAAGTGAACTAGAAAGCATAGATGACTTCATAACTGATCTACGTGGCTTAGCAAAGAAATGCGAATTTGGGCAGCTCGAAGACGAACTTATACGAGACAGAATCGTGGCCAGCATGAGAAATACAGAATTGTCTACGGCTATCCAAAACCTTGAAGAGGAACCTAAACTAGAAACGGTGATCAATAGAGTGAGGCACGCCGATATGGTATAAGCTAACATGGAAGTACTAATCCCCACTCTACTTAACCCTCCACCAGAGGTACATCTAGTAATAAATTTAAAAAGCCTATTAAGTAAGGCCATACAGATATGTGCAGAAAATGTGGTTGTAAACCAAAACACAAGTTCTCCGAGTGTGAAGCAACAAAGTCTACGTGCAATGGATGCGGCGTCCGTAGTCATTCGTTGACTGTGTGCAAGAAAAAGAAAGTGGAAAAAAAGAGAGCACATCTAAGAGTGTAAATGAGACAGCAGATGAAAACTTTTTCTTTGGAAGTATTGAGATAGAGAAGACCATTGATTCAGTTACTACACCGAAGATAGCACGCTCCAAACCTAACTTTGCAAGCATAGCAATCAATGGATAGAAGATAAAGTTTAAAAAAGACACCGCAGCATCTGAGACAGTAATCAGCCCAGAACTTAGGATCAAGCTGAAACTACCTAAGCCTATACAAGTACAAGATAAACTTTTGGGACCCTGTGGCAGTATTACCAGGACGTGGGATATGCAAAAATGTTCGGATGACTTGGCTAGGTAATACAAAACTTACTGATATATATATGTTACGGGCAATTTGATAAGTCCGGGCACTATTAATAATGGCCGGTCTGTATTCATAATGCCCGACTCAATTGGGAAATGTGATTAAAACAGCATGATTAATCACTTTTCCCGGCCTTTATGAATAATGCCCACCCTATCTTGGGCAAAGTAATGAAATAGGTGAACTGTAGAGTTTTTGTTTATTAAATGAAATTAAACTTACGAAAAGTTAACAAAAAATAAACTATTGAACTTAGTAGTTAAAAAATAAACAGTTAAAAATGTAATAACATCAGTAGTTACCTACTTTTATTTTGATAAAAATATTATCAATCAAACACTATGTCATCATGTAAAAATAGAAATTACACTAAACAGATGGTCGAATCGGGCGGTCTAAAAAAAAAGCTGCCACCCTGTCTCCCGTCAGCCATGTCGTCGGAGCTCTGCCGGCCTTCGGCCTACGCTCCTCATGTCCCAAATTCGGACTTCTGGGACATAAAGTTTTAATACTAATTCAGACCAGTTATGGTGGTCGACCTATGCAGGGCAAGTATTAAAGAAAACGACTTTTAAACTTTAAAATTTAGACCGATGATGCTATCTCAAACACTGACTTATTACATGGACTACGGGCCGTCGGGCATTATTAATAATGGCCGGTCAAAGTGATAAATTAATCACTTTACCCATCGCTCTTGAGCATTATTAATAATGGCCGGTCCTTATTAATAATGCCCAGTTAATCACGTTGCCTGTAACATATGTATATACTAAAAGACCAACATACCCCACTACTTGGACTACCAGAATGTAATGCTTTTGGCATAATAAAGTGGCACCAGGGATCACCATGCATTCAGTTACTGTAAAAGGATTGCGCAACCCAACTCGACGCATCCAATGAAACTAAGCAGCAGATTCGGCGCGGGGCCTTTCGTCACATACATCGGTCGTTAGGACAACCTCTTAGTACCTACTTACCTAATGTAGGGGATCCCTGCACTTAATGATGATACCGGGGCGATTCTATGGGGATGATGATGAAATAAAACCGACCACCGCGAATGTCCGGTGAACACTGATTTATTGATTTAATGTACTTACACAAATTAGCTTAGTGATAGGTACGAAATGCTGAGTGCACAGAATGCACGGCGCGTGAGTATGAAAAATAATGTGCGGTTCCGTACATCCTGCCCGCAATCAGACAACTGACATGATTGATTAACAGATAACTTGAGAAAGAGACAGGTAAAATAGTAAAATTAAATGAAATACATTGCCTCTGATACAATGTGATAAAACTAACTAAACGACTATTCTACAATAGACATGGGCGTCCTGTCTACACCACTGATTGTGAACACTTCACTACGCTCTTTCACTGATTGCGCTACACGCGATGTCGGTGCGACCGCCACAGGCCCCGCCCCGAGAGCCGCCTGGCCCTGGGGGGCCGGCGACGCTGATGCCCTGCCCGTACTTCGTTGTCTTTTGATGAAGTACACGACGACGCCACCCAAGATGATGTACAACACAGTGTAGTGATGAATGTCGTGAATGCTCAGATTTGTAGATGACTGTTCCTTAACCTCGTCAATCTGAGCCCTTAATTTATTCCATATGAGATGATGATCTTCAGCCTCACTGAAGTTCTCTGGCGCAGACGCTTTCATGATTTTGTTTAGTACGGACACCTCTGGGACTTCGATGTGATGATGAATATTTACATGATTGATGAAATTGTTATGAGCATAGATACTGAAGGTCTCTCCTTTCAATGTGCAATCTTGACCTAGGGTAATAATTCCGTTGCCGACAAAGTTCACCATTGTGATTCCGTTGGCGCAAATAATGCGAGTTTGGCATTCTGAGCAGCATGTATACAACCAACTGTTCGGCCTGTGTAATTTGATCCATTGCTCGTCACATGATGATTTTACGGAGTGGCATAGTTGCCTTTTATTGAATATTTTGATTTCGCAGATTGATTGCTTCATGTTTAGATTGTAGATGGACATGTTTAATGAACATAACAAGAAAAAAAAATGAGAAATGCCTATGGCATTAAGTCCGCCTCTGTACTTTATGCTTGAAGTGTTAAATAAATAAACAAGACATCGTTAGAAACATGCGTACATGATTGTAGGTCTGCTTCTAATAGGAGAAATGCTGTATCCTTGCGCAAATTGTAGGCTATGAGTGGTACTGATGGATTGAGATGATAATATTGTAGTCCCCTCTTTTGCGGAATAGATATGATTTTGTTCAACTCAAACAGTTCGTTGCTTAGGAGTGGAACCTTGATCTCAATGATTAAGTAGTTAGAGAAGACTCTAGCCGAAACCTTTAGTAAACGGTACAAATCCTTGACATTCCTCAAGTCCACAGGTATCTTAAGTTTACCATTGAGTCGACTGGAGTGCTCAGCTGATACGATAATTGCTCCGGTGACAGCAAATGACTGTCAATTCGCCCGTGTGAGATATCTGTAACGGTTCGGATTAGCGTTTGCTGAATCCAACGAATATTTGTGAGAATTATTGTTGCAGCTAGTGCTGATGAGGTTATGTAAAGGCTATCTTCATTTGCGAGACGTACCTTATTCACCTCAGATGATATATTTTGTAGATGTTACTTGATAAATGAAAATTGTTTATTCATGATATCTTTGTTACGGCGTACGATGTTGAATTCTGATTCTAAGATGCTTGTTTGATTTTTTATTAGTTTCTGTAGATGTGCTTCATTATGACTGATCTGTTCGATGTCACTCTTATATTTTCAGCAAACCTTTCGTCTAGGACACCGAATAACGAGTTGGCAATATAACCCACGCCGTCTATTATGCCTCTCTTCAGCCTCTTTGGACTTTCATATTTAAGTAACATATCATAATGTTCAATGTCACTTATTTCGTGCTCTAATTGTTGAGTGATTCTCCGATATTGCCAGTGTCGCTCGTTAGCTAGAAGCGGACAAACGTGTGTCGCATCGCGCTGTGAATATAGACGTTTTTGTTTCACCAAAGGACGTTGTACAACTGACGCCGGTGTCACTTTATTTAAACACATATTTACTGCGAGGGAAGAGGCACCAGATGCCATAGGAATCTTCTGTGACCTTTCGAAGGCATTTGATTGCGTAAATCACGAAACCCTGATCTTGAAACTTTAGCATTACGGTTTAGGTAAACTTGCGCTCAGTTTCTCAGTAAAATCGTATTTGAATGATAGACAGCAGCAGGTACAAATAAATGGAGTCAACTCAATGGGTTTAAAAGTAAAAATGGGTGTACCACAAGGTTCGATATTGGGTCCCTTCCTCTTTTTAGTATATATTAATGACCTACCCCATCTATTTAACAACCATCCGCATATGGTGTTGTTTGCTGACGATACTTCTTTAATATTCAAAATAAACAGACGTGCCACTAATCTTGATAACGTAAATAACGCCTTACTGCAGGTCCACAATTGGTTTACCGCTAATAATTTAGTACTAAATGGGAAAAAAACTAAATGCATTAGATTTGCTCTACCAAATGTTAAAAGTAGTGATTGTGACATAATATTGAATCAAGAGAAACTACAATTTGTCGATAAAACAGTTTTCTTGGGAATCATACTCGACTCAAGGTTACAATGGGGTCCTCATCTAACATCTCTTGCAGGACGGCTGAGCTCGGCAGCATATGCTGTTAGAAAAATCCGTCAATTTACTGATGTTGATACCGCGAGGCTGGTCTATTTTAGTTATTTTCATAGTATTATGTCATACGGTATTTTACTATGGGGACGGGCTGCAGACATCGAGTCTATATTTATTCTGCAGAAAAGAGCCATCAGAGCCATTTATGAATTACGTAGACGCGATTCTCTAAGAGAACTGTTTAAGGAAATTAATATCATGACAGTACCTTGTCAATACATCTATGAAAACATCATGTACGTTAGGAATAATCGGCATTTATTCAATAAGAGAGGGGACAGACACCACTATAACACTAAAAATAGGGACCAACTAGTTTAGACAGGTTTCAGGCTTGCTAAAGTGGATTCATCTTTCATGGGGTACTGTTTGAAATGTTACAATAAAATACCTCCCCACATTATTCAACTGAATGAGACGAAATTTAAATCTTGTATAAAACGCACACTATGTAGGCAAGCATATTATAAGTTGGGGGATTACATTGATGATAAAAATGCTTGGCTAAATGCTGGTCTTGCTCCACAACCATAGGTGGGGGGGGGGGGGGGCAAACTAATTGTTTGTACTGGTCGGGCATTATTTGAGTCCATCGACACGTAAAGAAGAAGATGAAGAATTGATTCCTATGTTAATGTATTGTGGAAGCTGCAGAAGATTGTAAAAATATACTTGCATTGTATAGATTCCAGTTCTTAGTATTATATAATTGCATAGCACATGTGTGAGTACTTTGTACTGTTCAGCCACCATTTACATTTATTTATCTATCATTGACTTGAATATGCCTTGGTGGCTAAGAGAATGTCATGCTCACTTAAATGTCTCGCTGATGGTGGCGGGTGTGTCGGGTCATTTTGTTCCCTTCAATATGGTTGAGTTGAATGGCGCAATAATTCCAGATTTAAATATCAGTGATGTAATGGATAACAACACGGCAGAGCAATAAGCGCTTCAGAGGTGAAGGCGACTGCGCGAAGACCGACAGATTCGAAGATTTGAAGAATATGTTGCAGTCATGGAAAAAGGATCAAGATTTTGTCTTCAATAAAATAGTAGCTGAAGTCTCTGAATTGAAACAACAAAATCTCAGTATCCAGAAGTCATATACTGAGATTGAAAAATCAATTCAATTTTTAAACTTGAATTATGAGGAGATGAAGTCTCGTCTGGAAAGCCTGGAAGTTGCACATAAGGAGAATGTTACACGCTTGAATGACATTGCTAACAGTGTGAATGCAAAAGCTGTTGCTACACTTGAGGCTAAGATTGCGGCAATGGAGCAGCAGGCACGTTCATGTAACATTGAAATCTGTAATTTACCAGAAAAGCGAAATGAACATTCGTTCGCTGTCGTGGATTCCATAAGCTGTGCTATTAACTTACCTGTGTCTAATAATGACATCACATCGATACATAGAGTACCACACGCTCAACAACATGATCGCAAACCTAAAAATATTATAATCAAATTCAGAACATGTGTTATACGTGATAACATTCTTAGTGCCTGTCGTCAAAAGAAGGGCCTAAAATCTGATCAGTTGGGGATCACTGGTGCCTCGGTAAACGTTTATTTCAATGAACACTTAACCCTAAATAATAAAGCATTATTTCGAGAAGCTAAGAAGATTGCCAATTGTTATAATCGATTAATAATTTATAGTAAGAGTGGTTGGGGGGCAACACTAGTGCCGCCGCCCGCCATGTTGATTTTTTTGATTTTTCATAGTCATAAGGTGTGCGTGTTGCTTTTCTAAAATATAAAAAACTTCAGATTATAACGTGGTGGTATTAATTAATTACCTACCTATCAAAACTATAACAAATTGGCGACGAGGCCGAAAAGAACTCACACCCCCTGATGGATAGAGTAAAAAAATTCATAGCAGAAGGAAAAAAATCTTGGATACAAACCAAAACAAAACAAGAACTAGACATTGCAAATAATTTGGAGAATAAAATATTATTTACGGACGAGCATCCAATAAGTGAGGTTAGACAATATCTACGGGAAGTTGTCGACAAAGGCGAACTTAGAAGTAACACCATGGCATCCATTACTACAAAGTGTTTACTGGTGAAAATTGGCACGCGTATCAACAACAATTCGAATGTCTTTTGATAGTGAATGATATACCGGAGGAAAAAAAAGTTCCATTGTTGATTACGAAATTAAGTACAAAAGTATATGACTTACTAACTACATTATGCACTCCTACATCTCCAGTCAAGGTAAATTATTATGATATTTGTGAGAAACTGGAAAAGTACTATCATCCAGTCCAAAACCATGCAGTACACCAGGCTGAGTTTCGGAAAAGATGTCAAAAATCCACTGAAAGTATTGAGCAGTACATAATAGAATTGAAGAAATTATCGAAAAATTGTAATTTTAGAAGTTTAGATGATGAACTCAAAGAGAGATTACTGAATGGTTCTCATTGTGATTCGGTTAAGTTTGAGTTATTGAAACAGGCTGGAGAATCCTTGGAAAAGTTGATTAGCATCGGAAAAACAGCTGAAATCGCTTTTAATTTAGCATTTAACCAGGACAAACAGCAAGAACAATCTCAAATGTTTAAAGTACAAGAAAAGAAATTCACTAAAAATAAATACGGTAATTATCAGAAGACCTCAACTAATAACCAAAATAATAGATGTCTTTGTTGTGGAAAAATTGGACACATGAAACAGCAATGTTACCTACGTGAAAAATTCTGTAGTGAATGCGGGAACAAAGGCCATATATACAAAATGTGCAAAAAAAATAAAGATTTGAGAGCAAAGAAGATGAATCTTGTAGAAGCTACAGAGAATAAGGAACTGGATACAACAGAGGAAGATACAGAAACAGCGACGGAACATTTTGATATTTTCTATTTCAGTGACAAAAATTATATTCCATCAGCTACAATGAAGGTATTTGTAAATTATCAATTATTAGAGTTTGAAGTTGACACTGGAGCTGATGTAAGTACAATCACTCTGTCAGTTAAACAAAAATATTTTCCAACTACAGAAATAAAAGAAAAAAATGTTATTTTCACTAATTTTGATCAGTCAACGTCAACACCCATAGGGGTAATTGAGGACTTGACTGTGCGTTATGAATCAGTAAAAGTAAGTAAACAAAGATTATTTGTTGTTAAAGAAGGTTTTCCAATGATAATTGGAACGGACTGGCTCTCCATACTACAACTATGGCCCCCTAAATTTGAACAGAAAATCTGTGAAAATATAACTAAAGATAAATTAATTAAATGTTTACAAAATGAATTTAAAGAAGTTTTCCAGCCAGGCATGGGTGTGTATAAAGGAGAGCCAATTCACTTATCAATAGAACCCGGAGTTAAACCAATATTTTTGCCCGTTAGAACTGTTCCATTTGCGTTAAAAGATAAGGTTAAAGAAGAAATTCATAGATTGATTGAAAATAAACGCATTGTCCCTGTTGAATATTCAGAGTGGGGTACTCCAGTGGTACCAGTATTAAAACCTGATGGAACGGTTCGTCTGTGTGGTGATTATCGTATAACCATAAACAAATATTTGAAAATTGACCATTACCCGCTACCAAACATAAATAGTATAATGGTAAAGCTACAAGGTAACAATTATTTCTGTGAATTAGACTTATGTGAAGCTTATTTACAAGCACCATAAGACAATGACTCTCAAAACCTAGTTACAATAGTTACTGAAGACATGATCAGATAAATATTTGTACTTACCATTTGGTGTGAGCACTGGGCCAGGTTCATTTCAAAGATTAATATCTCAGAAACTTAATGGTTTAGACATAATTGTGTACATAGATAATATTTATATATAGTATATGAAAAAACTCTATCAGAAACAAATGAAAAAGTTAAAATGGTGTTACAACGATTAAAAGAATCAGGTTTAAAATTAAAAGTAAATAAGTGTAAATTTTTTGAAGAAAAGTTGAATGTTTTTGGATTTGAAGTAAATAAAACAGGTATAAAAATAATTCAGAGTAAAATTGAGCCTTTGCTGTCATTACCACGCCCACAGAATGTAAAAATGCTAAGATCATTTTTAGGTAAAGTAAACTATTACAATAGGTTCTTACAAAACATGGCCATGACACTAAAACCACTGTATGATTGCTTGAAAAAAAAAAATTCTAGTGGACAGCAGAATGTACATGTGCATTCAAAGAAATAAAAAAGGCACTTGCAAACACATCACCTTTATCACATTTTGATAAAGGTTCGACTATAATATTAACTTGCGATGCATCAGATTTTGGTGTTGCTGCTGTACTCTCGATAAGAGATAAGAATAATATAATAAATCCGGTAGCGTTTGCAAGCAAAAAGCTTAATGAGACACAAATAAAATATCCTATTTTAGAGAAAGAGGCATATGCCATTATACATATTTGGAGTAAATAAGTTTTATGAGTATCTATATGGGACTAAATTTATTCTACAAACAGATAACGAAGCATTGTCTAAGATATTAGGGCCAAAGTATGGAATACCAAAAATGGCAGCAAAGCGTTTGCAATATTGGTCAATTTTCTTGAGTGGGTTTGAGTATGAAATACAACACATAAAATCCAAAAACAATCCAGCTGATTACCTGTCACGCGTAGCTACTAGTGAAAAATGCGAAGAAAAAAATTTAATAAAATTAGAATTACTAGAAAAATCTTATGAAACAAGTTCAGTTAATTTAATTATTTAATTTTATTATTTAGTTAAACAGTCTCGCGAAGCGGCCCACGCGGTGGCACGTTTTGTTTCACTCTCTGATTAAATTAATTAGAAAAAGTGGTAGAAACTGATTAAAATCTAAAGTGTCATATATCATACTAAAGCTATCGAACTGTACTGTGCAGTGGTCGTTTTAGTTTTTCAAAACTCTGACATATAAGTGAATCATAAGCAAAACACTTCTAAAAAACCTTTGCATAAACAACTGTTCAACCAACCCGCAGTTCGCTATCGCGTACTTACCTAATATTCACGGACTTATAATAAACTCGTAATACCTACTTTTTACAATAAACAATAAAATATAACACGAAAAACAATAATAAATAAAGTAATATACAATGGAGTGTCAAAAGTGTAAGAAAGTACTATCGAAAAAAGGAGCCCACTTTATGTGCCAAGGTTCCTGTCAAGGAACTTTTCATAGGAGCTGCGTGAAAGGTTTAGCTGCGGACATGAAGGCGGGAAAAAACAGGATCTACTGTAACAACTGTGAAGACGAGGGCTCTGATGAAGAAGAAGTGGAGGAAGAGGTACAAGACTTTGAGAAAATATTAAAAGACATTAAAAAAAAGGTCAGTGCCATACCCGGACTTAAGAAGCATTTAGACACAATACAACAAAGCATTAGCGTATTATCAGATAAGTACGATACACTATTATTTGAACACGAAGAATCTAAAGGAAAAATATCGAAGCTTGAAAAACTGTGACCAATATTAACAACAGATGTGTGTATTTGGAGAAATGCAACATTGCACTTGAGCAAAAACTTCAAGACGCTGAGCAATCATCGCTTAAACAAAACCTCGAAATTGTAGGCGTCGAATACATACCTGGCGAAAACTTAAGAGAGATCGTGACCAAAATTGGAGATGAGATGGGTGTTAAAAGCAATGATATAGAATGGGTAAAACGGAACAAAAATTCCAAACAAGAAAATAAACCATCTTCAATAGTGGTTGGCTTCAAGGCGTCAGGCATTGAATCAAGGGAGGACTGGTTAGCCAATCGTCGCAAACTGATCGAGTTAAATAGCAGCATCTTTACCGGCGGATCGACTACAAACAAAATATTTATCAATGAAGACCTAACTAAAGCTACGAAGACACTGCTGTGGAACGCTAAAAGACAACTCAAAGGAGTATACAAGTATATATGGGTGACAAATGGAAAAATACTGGCGAAGAGGAAGGATGGCGACAATACAATATGGATAAGAAGTGAAAACGAACTGTGTCAGTTATCAAAGTGAATTAAAATAAACTGTTCTTAATCGTGACTATTCGTAATACACAAAATTCGTTGATTTCAATTATTTTGATGTCATAGCTGATAATACAGTAAACTATACCTGTGCTAATGACTTGAGTAATTGGATAAGTTCAATTGTATACAATGCAGGACTATGTATTCTACATGTTAATATTCGCTCCCTTAAAAAACACTTCAGTGAACTTCTTTTAACTATAAATTCCTGTATAGAAAAAATTGACGTAATTGTGCTAACCGAACCTAATATTAACCACGCCTTAGTGTCATTGTTTTCAATAAAGGGTTATAATCTAAATACGTTTACGCGAGCTGACCGAAGCGGTGGAGGGGTATTGGTGTACACGCGCGAGGGACTAGGCGCGCGAACGTGTGAGTTGACACAGTCCACAGGAATGCGTTCGGCGGAGTGCGTCTCCATAACACTCCAGTTCAATAACGAGAAAATATATTTAATAGCAATATACAGACCCCCGCGAATAAATAAACAGACTAATTTAAACCAATTTATAGATGACTTTCGGAAACTTATAGAAAAAATACCCATAGATTCTAAAGTGGTTTTCTGCGGGGATATAAACAAACTTGTTAAATTGTCATGACAAATTTGTAATATCGTACGAAAATCTATTATCCGAACATGGATTCACAAAGTGCATAAATGATGTCACTAGAAAGGAAATTGTGTCGGGAAAACTAGTCCAATCTTGTCTCGATCATATTTATATTCGAGCAAATAACGCCATCATGCATTCAGCTGTAATAAAACAAAAAATATCAGATCACTATTTTGTTACGGCCAACGTGCAGTGGAGACGCGCACCGTCGACGCAGTCGTCGCAGGCTCGCAGCCCGAGCGATGCGCAACCGTCGCCGCCACGACTCGTGACTTCTAAGCGCGTCCTCGACAATAACAAAGTTCGGGAGAAATTATTAAGCACTGATTTTGACCACCTCATGTCATTGGAATGCCCTGTTAAATTATATAATGCATTTAAACAAATATTCGTGGATATTTACAATGACTGTTACGTAATTAAACGTATTTCGACGAGTAACAGGAACAACAAAAAATGGATTGATAGTAGGTTGAAGTCTATGATAAACGAAAAAGACAGATTATTTGAGTTGTGGAGTAATGAGCCAAAGAATATGCTAAAGAGACTTAATTATACCAAATTTAGAAATAAATGCCAAAAAGCGATTAGTAAAAGTAAAAATATTTATGATAAAAATAGAATATTAGAGTGTAATAAAAATATTAAAAAGATATGGGAAAGGATAAATACTATGATGGGAAACAATAAACAATCGGTAGATGAATTAATTTTATCAAACATGGACGGACAAGGAAGCATTACAGACATAAGCAATAAATTTGCGTCTACCTTCAGTAAAGAAATAGAAGATATAAAACATAAGTGTCATGAGATTTGGTTGGACAGGCAGACCTATGTAAAAGCCACGGACTTGTCCATGAGGTGGCAACCAGTAAGCTCTGAATATGTTTCATCCACCAAGTTTCTGAACGCACCTTTTTGACGTTTGACAGATTACGTTTCGTTGTCTGTGCGATGACGTTTGCTTGTCAGTGCAATATTGGTGGGAAAAATGGGCGCTCCGTGCCTTGTTTTTTTGATGCACGCGGCTGTCGTGTAATTATTGATTGAAACTTTGAGTTAACGTTAATCCGATGCCATCGTGATCGGAGTTTGATATTTTGTTGATAATTGAGTGAAAATTGAGAAATCTCGCCATTTTGGGTCATGACCGCGAGTAATTTGTTGGTTAAGTACCTAGCCGGCTTTGTCATTTGGACGCCGGTAATTTCCTAAATTCAGTGCTGGACTATTGCACATCCCCGATTGGGTTAGCAAACCGGGATAAAATTCAGTTGGACATTGGTGAAAAGTGCCACGTGTGTGATCCGAAGGTTTAACCAGGGAGAAGACGGTACGCGCTGTGGGGCGCCCTTTGGTTACTGTCGAATCTACATGACCTTACAAACACAACACAAACGCACTTACACTTACACCCCACTCAGATACGACGTGACCAGGGACTACGCCACATCTCCGGTTCCAACGTGGTGGGTAAGTTATGTCTAATACACTCATCAAAAGTGTCTAGGGATCAAGCATTTTTATGCGGATTTCTTGAGATTGAGATGTGGCTTTGTAATAAATTTATGATTTTATAAATTTATATGGATCCTTTTTGGTGCATTTCATAATTTGAATCAGGAACTCTCAATCAAATTCGAGTAAAAGATGAAAATAAGCTGTCAATATTTTCCCTATAAAAACATACAACGCATTGAAGACATTATTAGTGCTACTGTTTCCCTACTACTGATTAAAACCAACGTTATTATGGAGCGGCGACGTCATTTAAGCAGGGAAGAAATGCTCAGAGCCGTGGGAATGATAGAAGCTGGTTCCCGGCAACGTACTGTAGCTTTAGCTCTGAATACAAGTCAGAGTGTTATCAGTCGACTTTGGACACGTTACCGAAGCACTGGTACCGTGGCTGAGCGCCATGGAGGACGGTATCGCTGCACCACACGGAGACAAGACCGATACATTCAAATCTTAACTCGAAGAGCTCCAACAATAACCGCCATGATGTTAGCCGTGAGGCTTCATCACTCTTCAGGGAACTTAATTAGCGACCAAACAGTCAGAAACCGCTTGCATGAAGTGAACCTTCATTCCCGAAGACCGCTACGGGTACCACCTATAGCAATGCACAATCGTAGGATTCGATATCAATGGGCTCTTGAACACAGAAATTGGGCAGAAGAACAATGGCGTTTCGTGTGCTTTTCTGATGAGTCTCGTTTTGGTATGAGACCGGATACAAGACGTATACGACACTGGAGAACCCCTGGACGCCAACAGCGATTAAAATCCTGCCAGGAAGTCCATCCTTATAGTGGTGGAACCATCATGGTATGGGCGGGTATTTGGATCGGCGGAAGAACTGAGTTGATTTGGATCAGAGGCAACCTCAACGCTCAAATTTATGCTGAGACGATTGTATCAGACGTCATCGTTCCTCTACAAGTGCAAATCGGTCCCTTATTTCAGTTAATGCATGATAATGCACGACCGCACACCGCAAGAGTTGTAAGACAGACTCTCGCCGCAGCTAACATCAATGTCCTGCCCTGGCCTGCTCAGTCGCCAGACTTGAACCCGATTGAGCATGCATGGGATATGCTACAGAGAAGAGCTCTGCCGAATATGGAGGGTATCCAGTCGCAAGAAGACCTTTTTTTGTTGTTGCAACGAACATGGGCGGCCATTCCACAGCGTGATTTGGATGAACTCATTTTGAGTATGCCAAACCGATGTTCTTGTGTTGTTAGTGTTCGCGGTAGAAACACGGATTATTAATTGTTTAAGTTACCCAATAAAATTTTAAAGAAAACTGTGTTTTCAGTCATTTTTTCGAACTTTAATGTTAGTGGTTCAAATGTCAAAAATCCCTTTATTAGGAAAATGGCAAATTTCTTTATTAATGCAAAGGTGACTTGGTTTATCGTTACTGTGACAAACGAAAACACTTTATTTGATGAATCCTTAAAGAAAATTTTAATTAATATCAATCAGGAGAAAAGTTATTGCAAAAATATATGTTGATCCCTAGATACTTTTGATGTGTGTAGTTGAATAGTTGTTTTCCCTTTGTCGATTGGACAAATATTATTTTGATTAGGGCTCCGCGTAATCGCGGACATCGTGAGTCTGTTTGTGCAGTCTCACACAGAATATGTGAAAAACATAATAAAAAACATGAATACAGATAAATCACCGGGTAGCGATCTTGTTAGAATGTCCGACCTTAAAATAGTTATTGATAAAGTGAGCCCCGTTTTAGCTAAACTAATAAACCTAACTGTCAAGAACTATAAATTTCCTAATAAGCTTAAAGAGGCAATAGTTCGCCCAATTCACAAAAAAGGTGATCGTAAAAATGTATCAAACTTCAGACCTATATCAATTTTATCTAGTATAGATAAAATCATAGAAAAGTGTATTGTCAACCAACTAAGTAACTATCTACAAAAAAATAACATCATTAACGAGCGTCAACACGGTTTTTTAAAAGGGAAAAGTACAAATACAATGCTTACAAAATTCACAGATGAAATTAACAGTTACCTAGATGATAAAAAGTTTGTTATTACAATATTTTTTGATTACAAAAAAGCATTCGACACTTTGCAATTTGACACCATTCTAAATGCAATGGAGGAGTGCGGGGTGAGAGAACCACTGAACCCATGGTTCCGTGATTACCTCACCACGCGCTCCTACCGTGTGAAGGTGGAGGATGCGCTTAGTGACAGGGTCGAGGTGCGGAGTGGGGTGGCGCAGGGCTCGGGATGTGGACCAATTTGTTACCTAATGCATGTCAACAGCTTGTGCCGAGTGCTACAGTATTGTTCAGCGTATATGTTTGCAGATGACTTGTGCATACTTCGCTCCGGAACTAACATAAACGATACCTACCAGCTAGTTCAACAAGATATAGACGCGGTTGTTAAATGGTCGCACGACAATGGCATTATATTAAATGCTAGTAAAACTAAATTATTGTTAATTCATTCGCCAAACTTACGACCTCATAGTCCGACTCCACCTTTATTTACCCATGAATATATATGCCACCATAATAACTTACTGGACTGTAAATGTCAACCTATTGAAAGAGTCGACTGTGTAACCTACCTTGGCATGAAAATAGATGAGAACTTTTCTTGGTCCCAACACGTAGACTATATTTCAAGTAAACTAAGAATATTATTAAGTAAAATGTACCACCTAAGCTTTAAAGTTCCTATTAGTGTATTAAGATGTATTTATATGTCATTAGTAGATTCTATTATGAGTTATGCTCTTGACAGCTATGGATTAACATTCAAAACTAACTTGGATAAATTAGAAGCTCTTCAAATTCGATTCTTAAAACTACTTGTTACTAAAAAGACTAAAAACAGTTGTAAAGGAGATTATAGGAAACTATTTAAAATATGTAAAATTCTACCTATCACTTATAAACATAAATACCTTTTAGCAGTTAACCACCAAGGTACCCAAGAGCATAGCTTAACTCACGTATTCAACAGCCACAACACTCGATCTATGGCTGCTGGCAGATTCAATGTACCCAAAGTCACCAATTACTTTGGTGACAGAACCCTAAAAAAACGAATACCATATATATTGAACAGTCTGCCAGCAGGCATAAGGAGTGAAACAAATAAAAATAGATTTAGAAGTAAATTAAAAAAATATTATTTAGATATGTGCTAGTGTAAGTTATATATATATATGGTTATATTAAAAATACTAACTTAGTACCTAAGCACCATTGTTACTAATACTGAATACTAACAAAAATATGTAGTCGGAAATTTATTCCATCTTATTAGTGTAGTGTTTATGTATGAGTGTCAAGAGACTCACCGACCCCACAGTCAAACCATTACAACGGTTTTGTGGGGCTTAGTTTATAATTTTACTTACAATGTTTGATTAATAAATAAATAAATAATAAATAAAATTATATTAATAAATCAAACCTAAATGCATTGAATTGGATAATTATACAAAATGAATTAAAAAAAGATAAAATAACATGTGACATTCTCAGATTTTGTAGAGATGGCTGGCCATTAAAAAATGATCAGGGTGAAGAATATGAACCATATTTTACTCGAAAGAACGAAATTACAATTGAAAAAAACTGTTTACTATGGGGATACAGGATAATAATTCCAAAATTTATAAGGGATGAAGTAATGTTAGAATTACACAAGAGTCATTTGGGTGTAACCCGAATGAAAGAAATTTCAAGATCATATTTTTGGTGGCCAGACATGGACAAAGAAATTGAAAACATCACTAAGAACTGTATTGTATGTTTACAGAACCATAGAAACCCTGTAAAATCTAAACTTGCTGTTTGGCCTCAGCCACCAACAGTGTGGCATAGACTACATGCAGATTTTTTGGACCCACTCTATTCAAAGATGTACTTAATAATTATAGATGCATATTCAAAATGGCCAGAAGCATTTGTTATGAATAATATTACAGCACAGAAAACTATACAAGTATTTAAAAGTATTTTTGTAAGGTATGGATATCCATTGCATTTAGTCACTGACAATGGTCCCACATGGACTAGTGGAGAATTCCGGCAATTTTGTAAGATGGTGGGAGTAAAACAAAGTTTCACCCCAACATATTACCCAGCTACAAATGGATTAGCAGAGCGGTTTGTGGGATCATTTAAATCGCATGTTATAAAAATCGTAGAAAGTGGTCATACGGCAGAATATGCATGTAATTTGTTTCTTTTTGATTACAGAAGTACTATTCATAAGGCAACAGGGCAGAGCTCAGCAAAGTTGGTGTTAAATAGAGAGTTGCGATGCCGTTTCTCACTTTTAAGACCAAATCCAGTCAACAATCAAATAGATATTGAACAAATAAAACAAACAATAAACAGTAAAAACACATTCAAGGCTTTTAGAGTTGGTGAAAAAGTAATGGTGAAAGACCAAAGAAAGAACAAAAAGAAATGGTCTCTTGGAAAAATTATTGAAATCATAGTTCCCGGTGTAACATATATACTGTTGAGGTGGACGGCTTAAAGTGGAAACGACATGTCAATCAATTATTAGAGTATGGGCAAAATATATAATACCAGGAATATTCTAATATTTTTAGAAGTAAGATTTAAGTTTTGTTTATCTTTGGAGAAGTTAAATTTTTGTTTATGTAAGTAGGGGAAGAGTGTTATAATCGATTAATAATTTATAGTAAGAGTGGTTGGGGGGCAACACTAGTGCCGCCGCCCGCCATGTTGATTTTTTGATTTTTCATATAGTCATAAGGTGTGCGTGTTGCTTTTCTAAAATATAAAAAACTTCAGATTATAACGTGGTGGTATTAATTAATTACCTACCTATCAAAACTATAACACCAATGAAGTCGGATTTAAATACGTTTGGGTCAGGAATGGGACATTGCATCCAGCTCTTCATCGACGCGATTCCGTAGCGCGTATGGCACGGGCCGAGCGCGGCAAAACACCGGGGTCTCCTCCTCGCGCACCCGCAGCCGCGCCTCCCCTCCCTTGAACCGTCCCAGTCCTTCTGTGAAGAATTCTTTATACCTGGAAAGCAATGACATTAATCTTATATTATCATAATTATTGTTTTCCGACTCGATCGTTTGTTTAAACAACGTGGGTATTTTTATTTTTCATTCGGAAAGCCATTGCCTTCCTAACAAAGATGTTGTACCACCTTCAATAACAAAAAGTTCCAAAGATTTAGATTCCCTACCGTAGCTTACAGACGGTTTAATAACTCCTAGGGGCCCAACTTTGGCACCATTATAAAACTTGAACACCAAATTCGATTTCTCTAACGTTCTCATATTAAAATACTTATCGTACATTTTTTTACTAATACAGGATACTAATGAGCCGGTATCTATTTCCATGGGAATACTAGTTCCATCAATCTTAATTGTTAAGCTTACCGGCTTATAGCCATTTAGACAGAGTTGATGCAGATCTCAAACTCCTCCTCAGGGAACTCGTCATCTCCAGACAGGTCTGTCCTGCTCCCCATGTCGAGCTCCCGTTCCCCGGCCTCCACGTGCGCCAGCAGGCCGCCGCTGCCCGCTTGCCGCGGTTGCACCCCGTCCGCTCGCGCTGGGCACACCTTACGTAGGTGACCTCGTTGTCTACATTTGCCGCAGATGTAATGATTGTATTGACAATCATCAACCCGATGATCGGAACCTCCACAGGCGTTACAAGGTCCCACCTTGTTTCCGCCCCCGCCACCGCCGCTGCCGGCGTTTGGTCCGCGTGTCCTTGGAGGGCGCGCGCCGCCTCGAGCCCAAACCCCACGCCCGCGCCGCGCGACCCCGGATGAAGTACATCGGTGCCACCGCCACGGGTGCTGTCGGACACGGTCTCGGACCGCTCCACCGCTGCCGCGTCTCGCTCCGCCGCCGCTTCCATCGCACATGCGATTTTTACGGCTTTGGCATATTCTAGGTTCTCCTCCGTGAATACACGTTGCCTGATCGTCTCACTGCTGAGTCCACACACCAGCTGATCACGAAGATTTTCCTCCCAACACCGTCTTAAATTCACAGTATCTCGCTAATTTCTTTAATTCGGAAATATATTGAGGTATGCTCTCGCCCACTTGTTGTCTCCTTTGTCTAAAGCGATATCGTTCCGCCATAAACGAAGGTTTGGGTTGTAAATGGTCTTTCATCACTTATGTAAATGTTGCATACGATTTTTCACTGGATTTAATAATAATAATAATAATAATAATGATAATCGATGTTACCATTCCGCATGACGAGAACCTCGTGAAAGCTGAGAAAGAGAAACAAATAAAATATCTCGACTTGGCACACGAGGTTCGCGGCATGTGGAATATGAACTCGGTTATCATTGTGCCGATTGTCGTGACGGCCAATGGCCTTATAGCCAAGAGCTTCGATGACCATCTATCGAAGCTCTCTTTAGGCGGTTGGATCAAGGGCCTGATTCAGAAGGCAGTACTCCTCGATACGGCTCGCATTGTGAGGAGGTTCCTGTCTCTGCAGCCCTAACCACCGGTGGCTTGGACCCTGCTCCCGACACCGGCGGACTACTATTTTTTTATATTTTTAAGTGTTTTTTTTATGTATCGTTTTATTTTGAGAAATACTTAAAAATGTAAATTGATAAGGATATAAATAAATAAACGGAATAATAATAAGATTTTTATTGTTGAACTAGGACTAGATTACATGGCAAAGTATTAAAGATAAAGCACAAGCAAATAGTTTCTTAATCTAGTTAGTGGGTGCCGTACTGTTCTCCTAGATAGGTTACAAAGTAACCTGTGTTTAGGAGAAACAGTTCCGATCCCCGTCATAATGGTTGACTTAAGACAGCACGTGTTAACAATGTTGGTTTAAAGTAATCATTCACAAGCTACAAGATGAGGGACAAAATTAGGTCCTTATACAATAACAAAAATAAAAAACTTAAAATCTAGAAACAACAATTTTAGAAAAAAATATATTAATAATTAAATAAGTTGTTCAGTGTTTGGTGTGGTGTGTATATTGTAGGTGTTGTGAGTGTTTCGTTAATGAAATGTGGTGTGTGATGTATGTAAGTTTTGGAGTGATCATCACTTCTTTAGGAACTCTTCGGTTTCGTCGTAGTTTAGGTTTAGAAGGAAGTTGCGAACAGTCTTTTTGCAATTAAAGTTTGTTAAGCCATAAATGGGGATTTTTGCATTGATTTTATTGTAGAGAGAGGGGCCAAGATAGAGAGGAAACTTTTTTATAAAAGCTGTGCGTGTAGGTGGAATTGTGCAGATTAGGTCTTTGCGGCGTTTGTAGATTTTTTTGAATGGTGTTTGTCGGTGTAGCAGAAGGACTGCATATAAAATATATTGTTGCCTTACATTAAGTACGCTACATGATTGATATAATTCGATAGTTGGGTAGAGTATTGGTCTGAAAGTAGCCACCTTCAAAATAGCTCTGTGTGAGACCTCCAGAGGCTTTAGTATGGTCTTTGCAGCACCACCCCAGCATGAGATACAATAGGTTAGGATGGACTGACAGAGAGCAAAGTAAACGTTTCGTATGATGAACTGGTTGGCTACATGGCGCAGGGTTTTAAAAATGTAGATTAACTTCCGTATGCGACCAGAGAGGGTGTTAATATGGGATTTGAAATTAAGGTTTTTGTCCAGAACTATACCGAGATATTTAACCTGCTCTACTAGGGTTAAGGTAGGACATTGACAATTAGTAAGTTGATTTTGTGTAGGACAGGAATGGGCTTTTATAGAGATTGGAGTTTTAGGCTGGGAAGAGTTAGTCATTGAAAAAGTGACGAGGTTAGTCTTGTTGGCATTAAGAGTAAGGGTGTGAGAGGAAAGCCACTTTAGGGCAGAATTAAAGCCATCTTGTGCAATAACTTGGAGTTCCGGCCAAGAATTAGCGGTAAAAGTGATGGCAGTGTCGTCTGCGAAAGAGACTATTTTGGCGTTTGGAATTGGGAGATTGCAGAGATCGTTAATGAACACAAGAAAAAGTGTGGGCCCCAAAATGCTACCCTGAGGTACGCCGTAGTGAATAGGTAGTTCTTCACTCTTGTAGTTCTCTATAGTCACTAATTGCGAGCGACCAGTTAGATAACTCCTGAAGAGGTCAAGTGAGGACCCTCTGACACCTAGGTTTTCAAGCTTGAGTAGAAGAGTGGAGACGGGAACGGTGTCAAATGCTTTCGCAAGATCCAAAAATATGGTGAGGACCTTCTTATTAGCATTTAGATTCCGTACTATATTGTTAATTAACATATGGACTGCGTCACAAGTGGATTTTTTCTTGCGAAAGCCAAATTGCTGGGGAGATAGCAGATTGAAGTGTTCGAGGTATTGGACTAGTCGCTTGTTTAAGAGGCGTTCAAGTACCTTGGACAATGCACTAAGAACAGCAATTGGGCGATAGTTGTTTGGTATGGTTCCGTCACCACCCTTAAATATAGGATGAATAATTGCTCTTTTAAAAGAAGATGGGAAGATAGCTGAATGAAAGCAAAGGTTGAAGATGTGGCTTAGTATAGGTGCGAGGGTCCGTGCGTATCTCTTCAGGAAGGTTTGGGATATGCCATCCCAACCAGTAGCAGCGTTAACCCTTAGCTGATCAATGGTACTTAAAACTTCGTCAGGATCCGTCTGTTCTAAAACGAACGATTTATTGAACTTAGTAGTTTTAGGGGGAGTTGAGTGGATTTGGGTGGTCTTTATATTTTCAGCGAGCTTTTTTCCAATGTTGACAAAGAATTCGTTTACATCATTGCAAGACTGCCTGGGCGAGTAAGAGTGAGTTAACAGTTGGTTAGAAGAGTTCTTATTTTTATGTGAGTTAGTGATGGTTTTTATAGAGTCCCATAGTTTTGTAGGGTTGTGTTGTGCCTTATTTAGTTTCTCTGAATCAAATTTTCTTTTTATTTTTTTTAAAAGTGTTGTGCAGAAGTTTCTGTATCGCTTATACGTTAAAAGTAGAGTTTGATTGTCTGGTGACTGCTTTACTTTTTTGTGGAGAGAATCTCGGTTCCGGATACAACGCAGCAAGCCTGGAGTAATCCACGGTTTCAATATCCTTTTACACGCCGGAACTCTGACAACCGTTGTACATTCATTTATGGCATTTTTCATTATTTGTGAAAGCTTGTCTATAGCGTTGTCTGGGTCTGAGATAAGAAAAAGGGGAGTAAAGTCTAAGTTTTTAATAGTTTTATCAAGTGCATCATAGTCTACTTTAGATATCAATTTTAACGGGACTCGTTAAATTACTTAACAATTCATAGGCTTCATCGCCCATTGCCGCGATTAATGTGGGTAGCCATAGTTCTTCTTTTATCTCGTTCACTTTAAAATACATTTCCGCTCGTTTCACATACAATGTCCAGTTTCCAGAACGCACACTAAATTCCATTAACTTCCCTATCGTCATTTTGGCCAAAAATTTAGAAAGTTCAATTCCGCACGCTAGTCCAATCCTCGTTAGCCACTGAGGTATTCGTTGGAATGAGACACGTGTACAACCAGTTCAACCGTTTAATGTGGACTGCCGGTCCGACACAATACACTTTTATACACAAATTAACATTTATTTGTGTTCTGAATTCAAAAATATAAAATAAATCTATTTTTATATTAGGCTGTTTAACGGTTTCATACCTTTGCCTCTCCTTTAACCTGGCAGAAAGCAAAGCGCGAAAAAAAGAGGAAATTTCTTAGTTCGTGACAAAAATATTTTTCGTTATATTTTATTTTATTTCTTCAAAAGTGTATTGAAAAACATCTTTTGATACACGTGGACATTTGTTATTGCAGTTCTCGGCTCAAAAACACCAATTCCGCCTCGAATGCAATAACAAACTTCCTTCACTTGTATCAAAATGTACTATTTCCTTCAGTATGCTATCCTCCGTTCTTTTTTAAATAAATCCTTGATTTTTCCACACATTACAATGATATTTGGCATCTTTTTTAAGAGTATTTAATAAAACGGATATGTTAGGTTTGCTCTTTATTGTCCTATTCAGTCTCGAGTTCCACCATTCTATAGCGTTATTAGTTTTGTGCCGGATGTTATAAAAACACAATTTATCAGACAAGATCGATTTCTTTTCTATCCAAGTATTAGGAAAATAATTGTTAAATTGCGCTATTTGTTACACTCACTCAAAACGTAAAGCCAACCATCTGAAACTTCAGTATTTGGAAGATATGCCAACGCCATACAACGCCTCACGTGAGCCCTTGACATGTTTGATTTTTTTGTAATTCCAATCAGTTTTGATTTTTGGACATCTTTTTTAAAATGAAAAATACACCCTCGAGTGGTTACTTTATCAAATACAGCTTTAGCTGCTGTCATCGCACTGGTTTCAAAATCAGTAGTGATTGACTCGGGATCAAATTCTGGAATTTAGCTTTTTAGGAGATGGAAGAATATTTCATAACTTGATTGCTTTTTGTTCGGCAATAAGGCATATACTGCTGGTATAATATTCGTATGTGTATTAGAACTGCCTACGTCAACATGAAACGTATACAACTGCTTGAAGGGAGGAACAACAGCTTTAAAAGTTCCATCGCAAAATACATGTTTTGCTTTCTTGAGAATTTCTTTGAATTCTTCAGTGGCAAACAGTAATATCCTATCATTTTTTAAATCTATAATCAGCAAGCAAAAAGTCTTTGTAAACACCAGCCCGCTTAGCCTGAACGTTGTAAACACGAAAGAGAAACGACAAATCTTTTGTTCATCTGTCATTGAATCGACAAAATGACAGATGAACAAAAGATTTGTCGAGTCTCTTTCGTGTCTACGGCGTTCATGCTAAGCGGGCAGGAACTGTTACAATTTTAAATTTCAAAAATCGCACATTGTTAGTTTGCAGTTCTTTATTACGTAGTTTATACATTATTTTCTTGAACTAAATCTAATCCTGTAGACTCTAATTTTTCTACCGCCTCCTTATAAATTGTAGGCATAGGAGTACTCTCAGTTTTAGCTCTTTCTAAACATTCGTCAATTTTCTCCAATAATTGGTTATCTAAACTACTAGAGTGACAACTATGAGGTTTTTCTTTCAGTACAAGGTTACAATCATAGTTAGTAATCAAATCAGACTTACAATTTTGTGAAGCACAGTGCCAAACTATATGTCCGTTTTTATTTTCACGTTTTTTATAATACCGATAGTTTCCTTGCATTAAAAGTTTTCCTCCTCCTCGTTGCGATGAAATCATTTTAAGTTACGTATTTTCCTTGTCCATTATTGTGATTCTAAAATAGAAACTAAAGAATGTTACAATGTTTTGAGTTTATTATTTATCTTGAATAAGTAATAATAAAATATCTGACCTCAAGGCAGCTCAATCACCCGCAATAGAATATTAGAACTCAGTTTATTCACACGCATCGGAACCTAAAAACTTTATGAAATTCTATTATTAATTAATTTACTTGTAAGCAACAAGATGAACGTACACTCCGTCAACTTAACTTGCACTGGCCAACAAAGAAAATTCATGACAAAAAGAAGCGCTGATACAAGTTGCACAAAACGTCTTGTAGTCGCAAATAATTGGTTTTATTTTAAGTATTAACAATCTATTTAAATGTACTCATATAGGGTGACTGGTAATTATTGTACGATCACGTGATTGTACACACATTTTGACCAGATATGCGAGGTCAAAATGTACTGAACAGATTTTTTTTTTTTGAAATTTTATGCCACAATTTTTTTTAATGTGCACGCGATCAAACTTCTCATTTTATAACTAAGCAACGGGAAAATAACATAGCGTCTAATAAACTAATTAGTTTTTTTTACAATGCCTACTAAATATTTTATAGAAAGCGTCAAATATAGGTCAACAATTATCTTAACTTGTCCTTATTTATAGATTGCCACCTTTTACTAATTCAGCCACGAAATTTATGTCATCACCATTTTACGTTTTACAGCTTCAACACAAGATCTTCAAAAAAATATAATTCAAGCTTCCATAGCATTATCATTTATTATAACCTAGCATATAAAATAATATTTCATATTCTTTTATCGTGAAAATAACAACTAAAATTGTCCTAAAAGTCTTGCTAGCTGGCATGAGGAGCGTAGGCCGAAGGCCGGCGGAGCGACGACGACATTTGTGACAGAAAGTGGGTGTGGAGTCGTAGCAGGTTCAAAATTTGCTTATATCTTAAAAATGGTGCGCATCCATGCATGCCTATCGCAAAAATAATGAAAAATTTGCCCCCTTAATAACACCCCTTTTTTAACACAACACCCTGCCGCTTAATTTTCAACATGTAGGTAAAAAAAAAAAAGGATTCGTGTTTTTAATGTTTTGTATTGTTCGCCTCAATAGTTTCTACCTCCCCCCTCCCCGCCGCCAGCTTTACTCCCTCCGCCGCTTTTAAATTAACGATTTTTTTATTTAAAAAAAAACCCCATCCCCCTTTTCTCCCTCCGCCGCTTAAATGAACGAATCTTTCAATAAAAAATCCCCCCTCCCCCACCGCCAGCCTTTCTCCCTCCGCCGCTTAAATGAATGAAATCCCCCCTCCCCTGTCCCCCGCCGGCAGCCTTTCGCCGCTTGTAAATTAACGATGTTTTTCTTAAAATTATAAAAATCCCCCTCCCTCACCGCCAGTCTTTCTCCCCCCGCCACTTAAATGAACGATTCTTTCAATAAAAAAAAAATCCAGTCTTATTTATTCTTATTGTAAACAAACCAACGGAAGTAGCGAAATAGTGTCTAGGCTAGAAAGTCAATACCCAGTCTTTTCCGATAAATTAGGACGATTAAATAAATACAAAGTTAGTCTACAATTAAAGGACAACTCGAAACCGGTTTTCATTCGCGTGCGGCCGATAGTATTCGCTTTGCGAAAAAAGTAGATAAGGAAATATATCGTTTGTTGTCATCATGGGTTAGTGCCGGTGAGTCATGCGCAGTATGCTTCACCTATCGTACCTGTATTAAAGAAATCGGGGATGCTTAGGACATGCGCAGACCATACGACAGGTGTAAACAAACAGCTGGTTGTCAATCAGTATCCTTTACTAACCGAGTTGTTTGCGGAATTGCACGGCGGTCAACAATTTCTAGTTAAAGACAATTAATTCTCATGAAGAAATTTACATTCCATATACATGAGAACAAATTTATAGAAAATATAAACTAATCATTGTCCTTCCTTTTATTTACAAAATTAGACCTATCAAATGCTTATAATCAGTTCAAATTAGATGAGAAATCGCAGGAGTTGACTTGTATCACTTTTAAAAAGCATAAAAATCGAGTGGCGTACAAGGGCTACAATAGCGCACGTTATGATTATGCAGATATAGACATGGAGATCCAGTGCGGCGACTCGTCACCCGATGTCGGTCGAGCGCCGACGGAGGACACGCAACCTATCGCGGAGGACACGTAACCTATCGCGGAGGAGGAAAGGAGAGGTGACCCTGTTATTGAGCTTCATGACAGTCATAACCAGGCACTGCCAGGTGGAGATTCGCATGAGTCATCGATAATACCAGGCCCGGACCGGTCGGACGATGTGTGTTCCGTTCTGGCCCGGCCACGATGCCAAACAAGGTCATGGTTATGGCAGTAGACTGTACGGATATGTATCTTTTGGTACCAGAAAGAGAAATAAGAGTACCACATTATTTCATGACTTATACACCATTTTCAGTGGCCGGGCTACACCGTAACCGTCCTAACACGGCCACGCTTGGATTGGCTGAAATCCACAACTTTAATGGATGATTCGTGTCTGAGATCCGTGTACGTGTGATGTACTATGAAATAGACCTACTTATATTTAAAAAAAACCTTCCATATCTATTTATTCGTTACTTCAATTTTTCAGGTAGAAGACGCCTGACAATAGTTCATTAGCAATAGTATAACTTGACAACTTACATTAACTATTCAAGTGTCGTAGGCGCTTAATACGCAATAGGAGGATTCCATCTTTGCCTATTTACTTACTTATAGTTACTTACTTACTTTAACTTATTATACGAGTTCTGTTATGATGAATCCTTAATAAATCAACAGTGCACAAAGACAATAAATAAATCGACACCTCCACGCAATAACATCGTAACTTACTTTTTGTGATTTTACAGGAGAGCGATTTTAAAGTTTGAAAAATTATAGCAAACTCAAAACACCCCGTACAATTTTTCAAGCTGGCTCTATTTAATATAGCTTAGGCGGACTATAAATAGGTATGGTTAAGTTGTAAAAGAAAAATTGTTTTCATGGGTTTTCATGACTTACGTGAAAAACAAAACAGTGAAATGACATATAAGTTACGAGGACAAACATTGTATGTCTGAGTTACAATTTAGTTTTTTTGTAGTTTAATTTATTTTTGTGGTCAGATAATTGTAACTCCAAAGTGTTAAGTTATACACTATAAACACCGCAATAGTCACTTTGTACACCTTCTCACTTCTATTTACCAAGCTACGTAACAACACCGAAATTCTATGAGCAAACTACTAAAGAGTAAACTACAAAATAGAATATCGCAACTCGTCTTAACTTGTCGTAATGCACTAAAAACTAACGTATAGATCCGTGCAACATCATTGTAACTCAACTTACAATGCAGTAACAGTACATTTTATGATTATAAACCGTAATTTTATCATGTTCATAGATTGTATCTAATGTTACAATTTTGTTGTACTTGATAAACAAGCTACTCATAATATTTTCTATAAATTGTAAATCAAGTTGCAATTATATTGTTGACAAAAAATATTTTTTTGATTAGTTACAATACTTTGACGTTGGTTTATTTTAGAAACGAAAGGGAATAGAATTACAATGATAGTACAGAAAAAATGCATTTTTTTTTACATAACAATGCCGTTGTAACTCCATTTTTGGAAAAAAGTGAGTTACGATGTTATTGCATGGAGGTGTCGAAATGATGTTTGATTTTCGTAAAATTTGAACTACCCACAATTATTATGATTTTACTCGTATTATTTTTCAGTGAATTCGTTTTTAAAGCATTTGTTTGTGATTGAGATAGTAGGTGGAGTGTTTAAACACACAAAATTCATAATAAAATGAATAAACGTGCAAAAGTGTTGTCAGTGTCTCTCGACGAACAGAGTGATCATTTTCATAAATACGAAGACCAGCTAGCGGATATCAATAATTTGACGCTAACTAATAGTAAGATTTTCAAAGATATAAGTCGAGCTCTTTCATTCCGTATGTCCGTAAAAGCGTTGTATTTGTCTCTAAAAAGAAATCATCATAAGTTTTTTCATCGTGATAAAGAAAGTGAGAATCTATCTCTAAGTAGTAGCAGCAGTACTCCGTCAGCAAAAATACACAGTTCCTCTAGTAATTATGAAAGTGAACTCACTGAAACTATTTCAATCGATATAGATTCATCTACGTGGGAACAAATAAAGCCGGCTATTTATTATTCAAAACGAAATGATAAAAATAAACCAAATGTGAAAACGCAAAAACGACCCAATTTACCCAAACAGAAATGGACCAACATAATGAGTGAGATTTTATGGAAGAATACCAAAAAAAAAGTGTACACACAGCATATTAGTTCGGTTTGCAGAGCACACCAACATAATGTTGGTGTGCGTAAAATCAACTGGTGTATTACTTCGCCTCACGTCTCACAATATGTCAGCAGCACGTGTGTGTGTGTGTGGCTAATCTTCGCTAAGATTGGCCGTCGTAATTTAAAACGGTTAGGACTATTTTGTAGGCAAAGAATATGAAGCATAAATTTCACAATGTTATTAACTGGTCTGGTGGCGTAGCTGTAAAAGCAATCGACTGATAAAGCAACGTTCGTAGGATCGAATCCCGCCGCCGACACTAGCTTTTTGCATTTTTAAAAACATTTGTTGTCATTTTGTTGATTTTTTTTAGTATTTTATCTGATAATAGGAAAAAATATGGAAGTGAAAATTAAACAATTTGTAATAAGAAATCAACAATATTTTTTGACTAGGTTTTTTAATAAGTATAATTACAAATAAAAAAGTTTTGTGCGTGCGAAATATTCTAAGTCGGACAGGAAATAACGTTATTTTTCATATTCAAGTGGGTAATTTATTTATTAGTGACATGAATAAACATGTTAACAACAACAACAGCCCATAACGTCCACTGCTGGACATAAGCCTCTCCCATGACGTAACGACATCATCTAAATTGGATTTGGACCTGACTTCAGACCAGTCCCAATTTAGCACCATATGACCCCATAGGTTTTCAATGGGGTTCAGGTCAGGACTTTTTGATGGCCATTCAATGACAGTAAAATTTTCTTAAACGTTTAACCAACTTTGCACACGTCGCGCGCGATGCACTCCGCAGTTATCATGCACGAAGTAAATGTGTTCTTGCGGGTATGCAACGCGCACACTTGGTAGCATCAGGTTATGTAAAACGTCCAAGTAACCTTCATTGGTATTGCGACCCCCTACCTGCACTAATTCACCAGGACCCATTGATGACATCCATCCCCAATATCCCAAAGTAATGCACTAGACCTGCATGGAAGATTTTTTTTTTTATTATAGCGTTCACCATCTTTTCGCCACAATATTTTGCGACCGTCTCTGTCTGACTTAAAACATTTTTCATCGCTAAATATAACAACATTATTGCACCAATCGAAATCCAAATATTCTCTTGCGAAGCGTACCCGGTTTTGTCTGTGAATATCTGACAGTAATATTTTCTTACCCGGCCTACGACATTTCACACCAGCTGCACACAAGTGGTTCCGTACAGTTTGTAATGTCACGTCATGTTTAGTCGCCGTTGAACGAGTAGTGAGGAAGGGCTCAGCGATGTGCGTCGCAACTATATCACGGTGCCGCTCATTGGCATCTGTGTATGCTAATCCAGCCTTTGGTCCCTGTCGGCAAGGATCAATGCTTCCCGAATCTGCATAACGATGGACCCACAATTGCACAGTCCTTCTCTGTGAACAATAATAAGATATTGTTACAAATAACAACAATCAATAGGTAACATGTGGATTATATTAAAAACACATTAATCTTCTAAACATATTAATAACATTTTGTTACTTACCGATATCTTTAAACGCCTCGCAATTTCACTAATTGAAACGTTTTGCTCACGCAAAATAATAATCTCAGCTCTTAAAAGTGTAGTTAGGTGATTCATAATGGTTAACAAATAAAAGCACTGCTCAAAACACGCAGGGTATAATGTCTAAAAACGTAACGAAAGCCCGATAGTCAATAGCATTATGACGATGAACTTAAAACTAATAACTTACACATGATTTGTCATTTTTAGAGGGTAGATCTATAATAATATATTCTATCTCAAAATAAAGGAAACTTGCCAATAGTTAAGCAATGAATTGAACAAACAAATGTAAAATGTTTTATTAAATATACAAAAACATTGAAATGTTGGCAGTCGGATTCGAACTTACGGCGCTACGCGCTGGCGGCGTAAGATATCGTTAACCGCACGTCCGACCATTGCGCCACGGAGACGATTGTTAAAATGGTTAAATTTATGCTTCATATTCAAGCAACATCAAGTGACAAAAAATTGCAAGTGTGTGGGTGGACATCGGGTTATTGTGAAGCGCAAACACTAATAAATAGGCGAAGCCAGACCACGTTGATTTTACGCACACCAATAACTATGTTAGTGTGCCCTTCAAACCGAACTAGTTTGCAGTGCCATGGATATTTAAAAATAGCTATGCCTCGGAAAATAATTTCATGAAATTCAGCGGTATCGCAAGCGGTAACTGCAAGCAATGTGGGGCGAAGATTAATGCCAAGAATGAAAATTCTGCATCATTTGAGTGGAACATTACTGAAGGTGATCTGAAAATTATACACGACCCTAAAATAAAAAATAAAATCATGCAATTTAAGAAAGCCCAACTTTCAGAAGAATTGAGTAAGGAATATCCAACTGTCGTAAGAAGGAAAATTATTCACCAAACAATGGATGACCACGATAATTATGAGCCACCTTTCATACCGTCTTTGAAGTCCTTAGAAGATATCAGACAAAATAGTAAAGTCGAAACCTATTTTCACAAGATAGTAATTGTATCGTTATTTGTAATGACAAGTACGCCTCCCTTTAAAGATATTATCAAACTTTTATCCTTATTGCCGTTTATTGTGCTTTATTGGACAAACTTACAGGATAAATTCTACCAGCTCATGATTGATAGTAACAGGAAAATTAAATTAAGTATTGATGCAACAGGAAGCATGTTGAAACCATTACGGGTACATAATGATCCTAATCAATGCTGCGTCAAACCTAAACATATATTTATGTACGTAGCTGTAATAAAAACATATGCCAGTAGTTGCGTTCCTATAACACAAATGCTCACAGATTCCCACAGCTTAAATAATATATAATATTTATAATTGGTTAAAGAAATGGGTTTCCGGAAAGAAACCTCCTCACGAAGTCGTGTGTATTGATTCCTCTGCCTTATTGGGTGCCATAGTGAAAGCATTTACACATTGTGAAACCACTAGACAGTATATTGCCTACTGTTTCGACGTCTTGCTGAAAAAAGCACCGTGTAAAAAGGATCATTGTTTAATCCGTTTAGACACGTCTCACTTTATAAAAACTTTATATAATTACAAATGTTTCAAATATGTAGATATAAGAGTTAGGAATTTTTTTGTTGGACGATCATCTTGTCGTTATTTCATTAAGTAAATTCACAGGAAAATTAGCCAATGGGAAATCCAGATAATGTGATAAAAGTTTGATGGAGTTATTAAAGTTACGAAGTAACTGGTAATATTAACTTTAATAATGATGAGAACACTGACTATGGTGACGATAACGACTTTTTATGTAATTTTTCCAAAAAAATTGACAGACTTTCACTTGAG
Organism: Xestia xanthographa; assembly: GCA_905147715.2. NCBI lineage: Eukaryota > Metazoa > Arthropoda > Insecta > Lepidoptera > Noctuidae > Xestia > Xestia xanthographa. Next base: position 7,003,524 of record LR990643.1, read on the forward strand.
TTGGACCTTGGTGGTGAGAACATAACTTTCTATGAGAATTTGTATTATTTGCCAGAATTTATTGGAACACTTCGAAGACTGTTGTCACGTTTGCCCTTATGGACAAATGTAATGCTTTCTTATTGTGAAACTGTTAATGAAACTCCTACAAGTTACGACGTCGATAGTTACTTCAAGAATATTAAAACTTTGTTGAAGTATTCATTTGAAAAACTGAGGGCAGATGAGTTTATAACAAGACATGTAGAATATCTATCTGGAGAACTCAAACAAGCTATAAGTGATTTGAATGTATATAATGAGGATACGGAAAAAGAGAAGAAACCCAAAAATATTAAAATATCTTTAGTCAAAGATGATTTTCCTTAAGAGTCAATTATGTCTGAAGACCCTCTTCTGTTTGAAAACTGGCGAGGTTTAGTAATTAAAACTAATGATAGAATTAGGTCAGTAGAAAAAAAAGTTAATCAACCGGTAGAATTAATGAAAAATGGAAATATATGCTCATCTGGAGTAAAAGGAATTATGCTCGAAATTTTCTGGCTTTGAGAACGAATGTTATTAATGAATATTATTACAATAAAACGATGAATAAGTTTGTTACTATAATTAACTGTCTATCGAATATTTCTTATACTCTCGATAAAATTTTAATCAACGACATTCCTAGCGTTAAATCTAAAAAAAAGTGTTCAAATCAAAACTGTATCCAAAACATAACTGAAGTTGAGCGAAATGTTTCGTACATGCCTTTAGATATTTATTCTTGCTGAAAAGGGCATATCATCACTTAATGAAGCAGCGAACTCTATGTTAAATCTTGATTTAAATGAAAGATGCAAGAAAATTAATGATGAATTGCTGTGTTCTGGGACTCTTACAATTAGTTACACCTTAACAGATTTTCTTGTATTTGAATTGGACGACAATGAGAAAATAAATAAATAAAATAAATAAATAAAATAAATATCGCTGGACATTAACACACAGCGCCATCTAGCGCCACACTAAGCAACGAGGCTTGTATCGTGGACACCAGACAGTTGATATACTACATAGATACTTTTTGTTTGTAAATACATACTTATTATACATATAAACATCCATGACTTGGAAACAAATGTCCATGCTCATCACACAAACATTTGCTCCAACCGGGATTCGAACCCGGGACCCTAAGAACGTAAGGCAGCCTCACCACCGCTGCGCCATTCGGGCCGTCAAATATAATATTCCAAAAAGTTAAGAGCTACAAGACAATTTTTTTAAGCTTTTAATCAATGAATCATATCCCTTTGGTATTCAGTGACTGCACTGAATACCAAAGGGATATGATTCACTATGTAGCTCATTGTAAGCGATTTAACAATCGTTGGGAATGTTATGACGATTTCGATCCGAAAGGTTCTGTGTCATCTTCCAAATATAAGGAAATGTATGTCCACAGTATTTTTTATACTGTCTTATAATGTGATTATATAAACATTTTGAGCTAAATCAATCCCAGAAAATATCCATACATAGGAGTATTATTTACTAACACAAGTTATTTTTTAACACAAGTTTTGTTTTTTATATTAAAATATGTATATTTAGATTAAGCTTTATCTGTGGGCCTGTATCGCCTTAAAATAAAAGTATTATTTTTATTATTATATAAATGAACATGATGTGTATGAAAGAAGTCAACCTTTTGTTTGTGTTTTAATCGTCAAAGTACTTACTTTATCACAATAAATACATAATTATTATATAGATTTACTAAAATTATACGTTTTTTTTTTCGTTCCTTATATAAGTATATACAGTATTATTATTATTGCAAACTGCTTTAAAAACGAATTCACCGAAAAATAATACGAATAAAATCATAATAATTGTGGGTAGTTCAAATTTTACGAATATCAAACATCATTTATTTATTGTCTGTTCACTGTTGATTTATTAAGGATTCATCATAACAGAACTCGTATAATAAGTTAAAGTAAGTAAGTAACTATAAGTAAATAGGCAAAGACGGAATCCTCCTATTGCGTATTAAGCGCCTACGACACTTGAATAGTTAATGTAAGTTGTCAAGTTATACTATTGCTATTGAACTATTGTCAAGCGTCTTCTACCTGAAAAATTGAAGTGACGAATAAATAGATATGGAAGGTTTTTTTTTAAAATATAAGTAGGTCTATTTCATAGTACATCACACGTACACGGATCTCAGACACGAATCATCCATTAAAGTTGTGGATTTCAGCCAATCCAAGCGTGGCCGTGTTAGGACGGATACGGTGTAGCCCGGCCACTGAAAATGGTGTATAAGTCATGAAATAATGTGGTACTCTTATTTCTCTTTCTGGTACCAAAAGGTACATATCCGTACAGTCTACTGCCATAACCATGACCTTGTTTGGCATCGTGGCCGGGCCAGAACGGAACACACTCGGACGATAACAAATTCCAGGAGACTTTGCCTAACCTAGAACCAACTGTACAGTCAGCAAAGCCCACACAAGGGTCCAGCAGTAGTACCCTGTCAACCACTCCTCAGTCTGAACGCACTCGCCCTAAGGTTAATTATAGGCAATACTTTTAGGTTAAGGCAATTTTTATTGTGTTCTCAATTGACGTATATCTAACTAAGGGGAGGAATGTTATAAATGTTTTCGTGCGGGACACACCCGCCATGTTATTTTATGAATACACGACAGTACGCTAACAGCAAGCAGTGGTTTCACTTGTCCCCATCCCACGTATTTATCAGATAATGACTTAATATAAACTGTATGCTTACTCTATACCGCTAAGTCAGATGATTTCTACATCAGCTGGTCAGAGAGTAATGTGAATAAAACTAATACTAAGAGGCAGGTTTTGTCTTTCATAAGCAAGGTTTTTGATCCACCAATTGTTATGTCTGCTAAGCTTCTAATGCAAAACATTTATAATGCTAAAATCAGTTGGGATGAGGAACTACCTACGGAATTAAGTGACTAGTGGTTAAGCTTTGTTAATAGTTTAATTAATATGTCATGCATTCAAACAAAAAGACATATGGGGTGCTAAGCAGGTAGAGTTAATCGGATTTGCTAATGCTTCGTCCAAAGGCTACGGTTGTTGCTTATATGTCAGAGCTATTTTCGCTGACGACGGTACGATAAATGTTAACTTGCTTTGTTCCAAATCAAGAGTAAATTCGACTAACAATGATTTGACTACACCACGCAAAGAATTAAACAGCGCCTTATTATTATCAGTGCTTGCTAAAAAAGTGTACAGCACATTAACGACACAATGTGATAACGTAAATGTGTATCTATATGTTGATTCGATCTATATTTTAAGTCGTATGTGGAGCAAGGCCTATAACCTCGTCTCTCTATTAGTTAATTCCATTGTCTGTAAAGATTATGAGTGCCTATGGGGAATAAAAACATTCTTTCAATCCATGTGTTGTTTAAATTATCTGAACCAGAATACGCACATATTTAAAATATTTCAATCTAACACAGTGTGTTTGACTAACCTGATTTAGTTGCGATTGTTTATTCGCGTGGGAATCTTGTTCGGAAAAGCTTTCTGGACTTCTTGTAAGACTGGTAGAAACGTTGTAGCCCGGGCTGGTATACACGGCCCCGAGGCTGGTGTGTTGCCGGACCCTTGAAGTTGAAATGCTTCTGTTTTGTTGGTTCGTTAACTTTTTATTAATACTGATTTCTTGAGCAGATTTTTAAATTGCCTTTGAAGCTGTTATGGTAGGAGGTACATCACTAAAGTTATACGACATGTCTAGTTTGACAGATAAGATTAAAGATTAAAATTCCTCAGATACCTTTTATTATCGGGATTAGAACATCAGGACGATAGTGTAAAAATAGATTTGATTTTATACACGTTGGGAAAAAGTGCTGTGGAAAGAGGAGAACTGAATAGAGTAGGAACGAAACCATGGAACAATCATAGAAGTAGGAAGAAGTGTAGACAATGCGCAAGATTTCATTTTGAGGGTCAGTGCCCAGCGGCAAAACTTCAATGTTTGAAGTGTGGCAAGACGGGTCACTATGCTAGATGCTACCGCGAATGGAAGAAAGTAAATCAAATGGAAACTGGAGAGGAATTTAAAGTCAACATTTAGGTGGGTTTAGGCAATATTAGTTTAAATGAACAGTTTTAAATAGATACGGGGACAGACATCGTGGCCTTGCCACCTTCAATATTAAAAAAGATAATAAAAGTACGAAAATTTAAAAGTGTGAAAAAATAAACATAGGGCCTGACGGTACAGCATTGAAAGTTCTAGGGGCAATTTATGTTGAGTTGAAGTATAAGACTTGTATATATAAGGGCAAAGCTTATATTATAAAACAATTAAAGATACCTATTTTAGGAAAGCCTGCTATCAGGAAAATACAAATATAAAACCTGTATTGTATGGAAAATGGGGAAAAGCAGCAAAACCAGGAAGTAGAGGGAAGATAAAAAAAAAGTTGTATTCAAGTTGATGTAGAAAGAGAATTTCGTCAGGTGTTTGATGATTAATCTCCCACGAATACCTGTAAAGATGTCGACTTGTGCGCTCTTAACAGGCACTTTTCCACCTGTTTCTTTGGACCCAAGCATTAAAGCTTCTACTTTATTTGAGCTGTCTAACTTTCCGTTACACCAATGTACACCTTTTAATTTCAGTCCTGTCTCTGAAGACGTTGTGTAAAAGTCCCTTCTCTCTATTTCCTCCTCTGCTGCGGGCCATGACAACGTGTTCGAGAATGGTGATACCCATTATTTCAGAGCTGTTCCCCATCCTTACTCATATTGTTAATTTTTCCTTATTCTCTGGTGTATTTCCGTCAGCCTGGAAACAGGCTCACATAATACCACTTCCTAAAGTTAGCAATCCCTCTTCCTTATCCCATTTCAGACCGATCTCCATTCTTCCTTTCCTTTCCAAAGTTCTCAAACACATTGTTCATGGTTAAATTTCCATATTTCTATCGTCAATGCTCTTATTGTCTGTATGGTGTCGGACGTAAATAATAGCACCATCCCATATCTTCCCGTGGGTGTCGTAAGAGGCGACTAAGAGACATACCAGAGAATGGGAAGCAGCGTTCTCTGTGCTTTTGTAACAACCGTACTGCGATCGCCAACCCGCCTGCCAAGCGTGGCGATTTTGGCAAAACCCCCCAAATGATTAGCGCATCACAGAAATGGCTCCTAGTGCCCAGCAGCCCGTCTAATCTTGACTACGGCAGCGGTCGAGGCTACGGCGTGGCAAGGAGTGCGAAGAATCCGGCTGCCAATACCAACGACTGGACCTGGCAACATACAACACGCGCACACTCCGGACCGACGAGAAGATAACGGAACTCGAAGAGAAATTGAGCAGGCTGCGATGGAGTTCTTCTAGTTTAGAATTACCATTTTTGTTATAAGTTAGACCAAAGTATTTGGTTTTCATTAAATATCTCAATACTCTTTTTGCATATGACCAATGCTCAGAGTTGTAACAGTTATTAAACTGACAGAAACCAACAGAAAAGTAATGTCTGGTCTAGTCAATACTTGGGGTATTTACTGTTTTGCATTATATCATAGTAGATTTCTCTAACAATTTATTAACATATTTTTCCTGACAAAGTGTGATAACACCATTCGTTTTATCTATATTCACACTCATTCCTAGGCATTGATTTACCTCTCCTAAGTCTTTAAGTTTGAAAGGAGACATTTTTTTTTGTTTGCAGAACAGGCCACCCACATAAAATTGTAACAGACATACAGATATTAATGAAACGTATATAGATTTCTTCCTTATAATTTCTAGATTACAGTGGTAATATTAGCTAAGCCATGTCAAACCGGAATGATGAGAAATTCGAAAATGAAAACGTGAATCTAACAATAAACAATAACAATAACACGTCAAATGTCAAATGAAGTTGTCAGTCAACCACCAAAAAGACGAATTTACAACGTTCCGTGCCATGATGATTTTCTATACCATCTAAAAGATTTTAGCGGAAACCTCTAAAATAGCATTAGAAAGCTCACAGTTTAATATTATTTCTTTTTATACTATATTATATTTTAATTAAAGCAGATATTAGTACCAATGGATACCGTACTTTTTTTTTGTAAACGGAAAAAAACGCCCCTATTCACGTAAGTATTTTCCGTCAAATGGCATTGACCACAACAGGAATGATTTGACTCGGAAAAAAATATCATAATACAACTTATTTGTTATGATTTTAAGATTCCGGTTTCGTTTCTATGTAATCTTTCGTTTATTATTAGAATAAAATGGTTACTTTTTTTTGGTGTAAGTAATATGAATATCCGCAACATCGAAGAGGGCCTAAAAAAAACTGTCTCCTTTGAACCCAAAACTTTCTTTTAAGTTCTCCGTTTCAGAAACATCTTTTGAAAAAACAAAGAAATCATCACCATATAAAGTTACAATTGTTTTATGATTATTATAATTATTAGTACTTTTTGTATATAAGCAAGGTTCAATTTTAGATGCAATATAGCCCATACTAACAAGACAGTCGTCAACCTTTCTGTACCACGCCCTTGAAGATTGTTTCAACCCATATATCGCCTTTTTTAATCTCAGAACTTTGTTGTCATTGACTGAATTTGGAAAATAATCAGGTTTCTGCATATATATGGTCTCTTCAAGGTCCCCGTTCAGAAATGCGGTAATAACATCAAGATGCGTCACATTTAAATTTAACTGAACTGCAAGAGCAAATAAAAGTCTAAGTGTAGTGTGCCTTACCACAGGTGAAAATGTCTCAGTATAGTCCAGTATAGTCCTTTGCATAAAACCTTTAGCCACAAGTCTAGCACGGAATCTAACATTGTTTTCACTGTCATATTTTTTTCTGAGCACCCACTTACATTTCACTACATTGCTATCAGCTGGAGCATCAACCAGCTCCCAAGCACAATTGTCTTCGAAACACTGAATTTCTACACTTACAGCCTTTAACCACTCTTCTCTTTCAGAGCCACTTAGTACTTCTCTTAGGGTTAAGCCAATTGCTTCATCAAGAGTTTCTTTACTGACACACATGTTTGAGTATCCATACCTTTCCGGTTTCTTTCTCTCTATAACAGGTCTGGAGTTGGATAAAATAGTATCTTCACCATCCTCATATTCACTTTCACTTGGTAGATAAGTTTCATCCGAGAATTAATTTGTTGTAAAGGTTTCATCCAGCTCTTGCTCTTCAGAGTCTGATACATTATCTACATGTATGGTCTCAGTCACCGGAACAGTAACTTCAACTTGCTTCTTTTCATGCTCCATAACTATAACATCTCTACTTGTTATTATACTTTTAGTTACAGGATTGTACAGTCTGTACCCTTTGACATTTTCTGAATAGCCAACCAGTATGTGTTCTACAGACTTTTTGTCCCATTTTTGCCACTTTTCTTTGGCTATGTGAACCATTACTTAGCTTCCAAAAATTCTTAAGTGACTAACTTTCGGTTTAGTTCCTGCCCACATTTCATATGGTGTTTTTCTATTCAATCCAAATGCAACAATTCGATTATGTAGGTATACTGCTGTGTTTGTTGCTTCGGCCCTAAATTCCTTGCCCAAATCTGCGCCAAACAGCAAGCACCTTGCTTTTTCCACTATTGTACGATTGCATCTTTCACTCAAGCCGTTTTGCTCTGGTGTGTAGGGATTGGTTTTCTGATGATTAACTCCTTATTTCTTCGCAGCATACTGAGCAACTTAGATATATCGACTTACTCATCCAAGTTCAAACAATCTACAGCTTCTTTCATCTTGTGTAAATAATTACTGTTTACATGCTCTAATCTGCGGTGCCACACAATTCCTTCCAGATATTGCAGAAGCCGTCAATCAATATTTAGGTATTCTCAGCTTATACACTCCGTTGATCACGTCAGCTATAGCCACCTAGTCACCACTTTTATTGTAAATACTGCAGCAACTCTCCGTAAAGGTAACTTTATTGCCATTTCTCATTAATTGGCTCACAGACAATCAGTTTGTTGTCAAGTCCGGAATGCAAAGTATTCCTTTGATCGGCACTTCATATTCGCATTCATCCGTTTTGGTGACAATATTTACATCACCGATGCACAGAACTCGTAACTTGATATTATTAGCAACAACAATCTCTTCTATTTGTTTGTAACACGCGTTCATAACCCAACTTTCGTTAGCTGTCAAATGCGCACTGGCTCCAGAGTCAATATACCAGTCGTGTTTGTTATAGTTGCCGCTTAAAAATACAGCACTAAATGCGTTTGTTTGTTTTCTTGTTATTTCCTTATTAGTTGTTTGATTAGGAATATTATTTTTACACTGGTTTCGATAATGACCGGGCTCCTTACATTTGTAACATTTGACATTAGACTTTGTTTTGATTGATGAGCCGCCATCTTTGCCACTGTCCATAGACTTATTTTTGTTCTTATGTTGCCACTTTTGTGAGCTTGCGAACGCAGCGCCCTCGCGGTTTTCACTTTAATCTGAGGTTCCTGCCATACCTAACAACAGCAGGAGGCAATTATTGATTATTATTCTAGATATCTAGATTTATATTTCAACTACATGATTTGTCAGAAAACACTATAATTAAAAATTGTAAGGAAACATTTTCTAGGTTTGGTGTGCCTGACGTAGTACGAACTGACTGTGGAATACAGTTCAAATGTAAATTTGTGGAGTTCTCAAAAAAAATTAAATTCCAACACAACCAGCCTTATTATGCTCAAAGCAGGTGGCAAAGAATCTGTTAAAAATAAATGATGATGTTCAATTAGCATTATTATTTTAAAGAAACACCATTGGAATGTGGATATAGTCCAAGCGAATTGTTATTCAATAGAAAAATTAGAGAAATATTGCCCATGTTTCCTGATAAATTAAATGAGATAGCTAACTTTCACAATAACTTTCAAACAAAAAGGCAGCATTCCGAGAAAAAATGGCTATAAATTACAATAAGAAGCATAAAAAAATAGATTTAAGTGATTTAAATGTGGGGGATATGGTTTGGGTAATTAATCTTAGAAAATATGGCACGATTGATAGAAAGACAAAGGAACCAAGATCTTATTTTGTGGAAGAAGAAGGAGTTAAGTATAGAAGAAATAGATGGCATCTAATACCAGCGCCTTTCTTACAATCGCGCAGGAATCAATGTTAGTCATGGAGGCTTAAGGGAGGTTGAGGATTGTAATAAGGAAAAGAGTAGTAGTCAGGTAACTGAAGGGGGAGAAACATTTGAGATTGGGGACAGAGGGGTTAGGCAGGGAAGTAGTCGCTTAAGATGGAAACCAAATTGGATGGATGATTATTATATTATTGGATAATTTTATATTGTTTCTTAAGAGAGAGGATGTGTGTAGGAGGTACAGTAAGCGTTTATAAGTGCTGAGGCACGCTAAGGATTGTATTGCTGTGAACGCACGGTCGAGCGACCGTGCGTCTGTATGTGTAAGTGGTCTCAATACAGTACGCACACCACAGCCACAGAATTCGCCCACTGTCGCAGGTCGTCGCGTCGCACTCGAGTTCACTCGACATAACAAAAAAATATATTTCCGTCTCTTTTGTTATACACGCAGCACTCTTATTTGTGTGGCGACCTGTTCTTACCATTGAATAGCTAAAATTCACACGTAATTAATAAGAGTGTTGATGACTGTTTGGGTAAAGCAGTGGCTTCACGATTAATGAGGTCCGAGTTCGAATCCCGTTACCAATGTGTTGGTCTTTTGTTTCTTTGTAACCATATTTATATTTTTATGAAAAAAATTGTTAGGATTTTTTTTGTTTTTTTAGGAAGTAAAATATTAATTAAAAACCCATCGTTATATTATTTAAGTGATTGTGTTTATGTTTTCGGTGTTGGAAGGTGGAAATAAAAAAGTCGTGTTAAATGATAACAAAAATGTTTATTCGTTTTATTTATTTATAAAATTAAAACTTTAATGAGAATTTTAACGTCACAATCCTACCTAGTTATAAGAAGTTCTCTTGTAATCGTTCGATTTTTTATTGTATACCCACTTACTCTTAGTCAATTCACAATAACATAACAAGGAAAGGATATTCTAATCTCATAAATAAAATTGTTGATACCCATTTATTAATAGGTATCGGTATTTAGCAGAGTTTATTGAAAACTAATATAAGTATGATTTAGACTTTATGAACATATTTTTTTATGTGACGTTACAATAAATGTAACTCGCATTGAGGTTATAGTTTAAGTGTTCATTTTCTTGAAGAAAAGAAGATTGAAACTAAACCTCAATTTAAGATCATTACATAATTACGGATAAGTAAACAACTAAACATTAACAACTAAATTAGTTATTTATGCAACTGTTGTATAATGAGGGGTATTAAAACACGAATGTGGGTTTATCACACGAGGCGAAGCCGAGTGTGATAATAGTATCACATGAGTGTTTTAATACCTAATTATGTACAGTTGCATACAAGACTTCATCTACATCCATGATATGAATCCTCCATAAAAGGTTCTGAAACCATAGGGTGTTGCAGTGTTCTAAGAAGTCTATGTAAATTCATGGAAAGTTTAATCGCTTGTATTTAATACAAACAAACCGTGTATAGGTAGTAATATAATTATTTACATTTTGGATTGTTCAATTATCAAAATTCACAAAGCTTGTATCACTCATTTTTGTAAACAACAAAGTACATAATGCAATACTAATATCCAAATGTCGAACGAAAATGGCGGGATACGACGTGAATTCGAATTAACCTATAAGTTTTTTTTAAATTACGGCGCTGTGATAGTGAATCGCACGTGCTAGACCAGTGGTTCTTAACCGGTGGTCCGCGGACCACTGGTGGTCCCTGGAAACATCCGAAGTGGTCCGCGGAGCCATCCTAATAAATAAGATAGGTGAGTCGACACAACGCGACCGTCACGCTCTCATAAAAATCTGAACTGTAAGGTGAATAATTTATCGTAAAAAAATATCTATGGGCCTTAAATTATTTTATGCGTGTTTTATATACCTATAGATAGATAGAACAACCCTTTATTTATTTACCCTTTGTACTGTATCCAAACCAATTTTAACCAATAAACCAACGGGGTGGTCCATTGCAATACTGGTCCCATAAGACTAAAAGGTTAAGAACCACTGTGCTAGATAGACGTTCGATTCACTACCACATTCGATGTTCTTTTTTTAAAACGAGTTGCATAATGAAATTCAGTACAACATTATAACACCCGTTTGGGTGTTATAATGGTTATTATGACACTGGCTGTTTTAATGTTGGCCATAAGCTAACTGTTTCAGATACCTTTATAGAGGATTTATAGCATGGGTGTAGATAAAATATTTTAATACACGTCTAATTCAAATTAAAACACTAGGACTAATATTTTCTATAATAACTCCCATTATTTTCGATGCAGTCAAGTAGACGTTTGCGCCTGGACCCCACAATATTTTGACATATTCCGGTTTCTCTTAAATTTTCCCACACCTCCATGCAATGTGTTGTTAACAATTCAAATAATTCCGCAAAGTGTCTCGTAGGCGTGAAACCATTTGTTTCATACTCGCCTACCATATGGCGCCGGCCGCTGCGCTTAGCTAATAAGCGACGGCCTTCCTCTTCGCTGTCGACGAGCAAGGCTACTCTTCCTCATATCTTTTTATCCAACGACTTACAATATTCTTCTAGAACAAAAAAAAAGTAATGTAAGGCACCTGTAGAACAAAATACTAAAGTGATCATTCGCTCTGCATTTATAAATCCAATAATAAACAGGAATTAAGTATTCATATTTTAGGCCTCATGATGGATTTAAAAAACAATTAATTAATCCTTGGGTCACCAAAGAAATTAACAATAATATTAGGTTTGAATTTCTAATAAAAGTTTAAGTTACAATAAAAAACAATTAATTAATCCTTATGTCACCAAATAAATTAACAATAATATTAGATTGTAATTTCTAATAAAAGTTTAAGTTACAATTATTCATAAAATTAAATAAAGTACTCACAAAGTCCGGTTTCTTCAGACATTTGTGTTCTATTAAGACCACTTATGCAGCGCGATAAATAGTCGCCCCCGCCTCAACATTAATATTTGCCTGCATTTTGCAACAACAATACCGCTATCTATTAAACCACACGTCATTAACCAACAACTTCAACCAAACGAAAACATTCATTCCGGTCAAGTTTAATATTCATAAATCTCATGTCTACCTCACATAAATTTAAACTCCTTACTTATTTTTCTACGATCTACCTTTACCACTTCACGGAATGTGTGAACAAAGCGAACAAGATAAAGAATATAATATTTCTGTTCCATTACTTCCAATTGAGTATAAAAACTAGTAAAAACTTACAAAAAGTATAAAAGTAACAATGTGAGATTTGAACACACGGCTTACTGATTCGTTCATAGATCTGCACGCGCCTAACCGCTAGGCTATCTTGACATGTTTCCATGTTGAAATTTTGAACTACAATTACTTGTAGACGACAATGTCTGTTTTCTTGAAAGTAGAAGGTCGTAAGTCAAACTAAACGTCAAGCTATTGCTTTGTGAGATTGCCACTCGACTTTTGCTCGACACTGTACATCACTAAACCTATACGACATCACTAGTTTGACAGCCGGCCATTAGGACTGAGACGAGGGTTTTGGTGATATAACCTTGTATCTTTAGTTTGGATTCCTGAATAAATGTTATGAATATCAACTCAGAGTTATCAATTATTTCTACAGAAGCCTTAAGTTTTTCACCAAAACATTCTGCAAAAAGCCAAGTGTTTGTTTTTGATGGCCTCCCTAGTAGTTTGCTCTAACCCTTGCAGTATGAAATTCTTTCTTGTTGTGGTCTCCTGTTGGTGGTCACTCAACAGACGAGCAACATCGACGACTACATTGCTTATAGGGGCATTTTGCTTGTTTTTGCATAGTTTTCCAAAAACTGTAGCAAGTGCAGTCAATGCAAGACCAACCTGATCTTTTTTGGCTGCACCTGCAATAGCTTTGTCTCTCTTTACTGCCACTTCTACTATGGCAGCTTGCGCCTCTAAGTTCAATTTGGGGGCCCCAAGGGTTTTGCAATTTTCTGGTGGTGGATATTTTTCTTTGAGTTCATTTCTTTTTCCTTTGGCTAGGCCATTTTTAATGATATCAGCCCATCTTGTGGCCAATTCTTTATGGATTGGTGGTCCAAAATTGCTCTCTTGGCAGGCATCTCCGAGAAGATTTAAGATGTCATCGCCTAAAGGCTCCTCTGAAAGAAAAATGAAAGTACCATGTCAATACATGTGTGCAGCAAGTGGACTGTATAATCACTTTTTCGTAGCAGCTCACTGGGGACTCCAGGAGAGGTTATAGGGTATTTACACTGAATAAAATACTGACTTAGTAAATTCGATGAGACTGGGACTCAAAATACCCTATTATAGAGGAGCCAAACGGGCATGGTGATCTCTTGACGGTTCGTGAAATACTGGTTAATCTACTAAATAGTGCGGTTTCTTTTCAACTGACTTCCAAAAAGAGGAGGTTCTCAATTCGACTGTATTTTTTTTGTGTTTGTTACCTCAGAACTTTCGACTGAGTGAACCGATTTTGATGAAAAATAACTTTAGCTTTAAAAGTCGGTGACAAAAAAACTAAATCAATCAAACAAAGGTCGCCGATTTCTGAAGCTAAAGTTATTTTTCACTTTTTTGTGTTTTTTGAAGTCGGTTTTATTTTTTATAATAAAATGTTTCTAGAAGGTTCGAGCATCCTGACGTTGCGCATCGCGCGAATTCTCACACACGCGTGCAACGCTTCTCATTGGCTATTCTGAATCCCCCCCCTCTCCGCAGCTATCTGGGTCATTTGCGTTATGGCTGCATTACACTTGATAGCTATCTAGTACATTTGTATGGCGCGCACCCGCCTCCCAAAAAACTGCATTAAAAACCGTCTAAAACTGTCTCCTCTAGAGCTTATACCTCTGTGTTCAATTCGTTACTAAATTCCTCAATAATAAAATCGAACATCGCAACACTACTCCATAGACAATTTGCCGAAAAAAAAAAAAACTTTCATTTGACAGACGGTGAACACTCGAATTTACCTGCGCAGCAAATGTCGTGATAACTCTGGTATTTTTAATGGTAGCTGATACTATTATATATCAAAATTATCCTTGTGAACCGTGCTTCATTATTTTGTCAACGTAAATTCGTTTTGGAATCTCGGAAGTTGCAATATTTCGCCCGTGAAAAAGTAGTTATTATATGTACCTATAGTGATTGTGTTGTGTGAAGAAATACGTGATTTAGTGACTAAAACGTGTGTGAAATGGGGAAAACAGTGCTTAATTAGTGAGGTGATTAGATTGTTCAACTATCTACACCAAAAAACATGTGGGTTTGTGTGTTTTTTCATCCAACACCGGCTGGCAAAAATTAGTTCCCAGATGTAAACAAACAGTGAGTATCTAGTTTCATAAGTATATTTAGATATGATGCTATTGAGCTATAAATGAGATTGTGGTCTTGTTGGAAAGGAAATATAGTCTAGTTTATTTCTTTAATGTTAAAATGGATAAAAAACTAAGAGAAAACTGATATTTCTAGCGAAATATCAGTTTTTGTAACTATTTTTTGCTATACATTATGACTTGGAGTATATAATTAAAGTATTTCATTTTGATTTCTAGATAAGTAGATTCCTTATCTAATCAGCTTGACAACAGTATTTTTGAAATTGCTCTAGGACTTGTAGTTTTTGAGCTACAAGTGTTTTTATCGGATCGGGCAGAAAATGTTTTGAAAACTTGCAAAAATTTTTGCATGTTAGCGTTTGGGGTATTTGCAATCCGCGCGCTTAGCTGCGAAGTGGCTACTTCATCCTTTATTAATATTTATTTAATGCTTGTCAGCGGACCACTTTTATACACATACAAAAGGCAAACTCGCGTCGAAGCTGGCCAGAATAGGTAAATAACAGAAAATAGGCATAACAAATCTTATAACTAACTATCCTAGTGTTTTAATATCGCTATTCGATACTAGATGGCGTTGTGCATTGACGTCACATTTCTAAATCGCGGTGTTAAGATTTTCAAACAAGGAATGACCTACGCGCGGTACGTTATTCGTTTTATATTACGGCGAGACATTTTTGAAATCCTGTTCACTATTGTGTTCATATTTAAATAGGGATGACTGCCATAGATAATACACTATATAATACAAGATAGATGTGCAACTGAGGTTTTCGTTTTAAAAACTGTGTACCCCAAGTGTTAGATGGCGTTACTTGTCTCAATGTACCCTCCGCTTACGCTATCGCTCACTAGATGGCGCTTTTAGGTTTTGTTTCTAGTAATAAATCCTTTTATTGAAGAATGATTGTTATTTATTTGTGTGAAATAAATGAATTCTTATGTGTATAAAATAGACTATGATGACAACATCATGATTATTCTAGTCTTGCCTTAAATAAAATATAGAATTCAAAACATACACATAAGAATTTACTTAATTCACAAAATAAATAACAATCAGTCGTCAATAAAAGGAAAATCATTCTTCAAAATCTTAAGCTAGGAATGACATCAATAAGAGCCATATCAATAAATGAATGATAGATAGAAATGAAAAAAATATTTAGTTTTTTAAAGAATTTATTTCCTTTTTTTACAATGTGTGTTATAATACTATACATACAATACAATACATCCAAGAAGCACTTAACTCGTCGAATTCAAATCGAAAAGGTAAAATCGAGTTCCACTATACGTATAGGTACACAGCGTTGGATCAATCGTTTACGTATCTTATCACAGGGTCCAAGGCAGAGAGTCCAACGTTTATAATAGCAGAGATCAAGAAAGCAAGCACAGTTTTAGATCGTAAAAGAACACAAAACAGATCACCAAAACACCACGAAACAACAAACGTAACTTAAAAAAGTTTTCAAATATACCCCCACTGTTACTGTGTAATAAATAAACTACTTGAAGTGAAAACGAAAAGGTCTTATTTATTTTGCAATGATATTTTAAAATGTATCTGTAATGTAAAACATGTTGAAATAATAATAATAAATAATACTTTTTTTATTAATATTTAGTAATACTTAATTGTACTGTTATCAACTAGCTCTATCTATTGGCAAAAATATAAAATTGTGGCCAAACAAGCGTTCCTAACCACATAGATGGCAGCACTGTCTAAGAAAATTTTGTCTAAAGCCAATGTATGGAAGTTTCACCCCCCTGATGACTGCGCCGCCCGGGTTCACGCTGCTGTCGTGCACAACATGGAAACAAACGAAATACCTAATTCTACTAAATAGTAGAAAATAGTATAGAGGGTGAATACCCATCTTGATACGATTGAATAAGGCTAAATAGCCTGTCAAAAAATGCGGTTTGTTGAATAGTAGAATTCTTCAATAGGCCTCTAACAAACACGTGGTTTATGTATAGGTACACTGTATTTTATAACTTACGAGGAAAGAAAAAACTACAAAATTTGAACATTTACCTTGGTCTATTTTCTCCGAAGTTACAATTTTCGCCATCCAAATAGGATCTGGGAGTGAGATCATCGATTGATCCCACAATTACATCACTATCTGGCGGTATGGGTGATGCTGACGGCAAAGGCGTCCGTGACCGCGTGCACGAACGGCACCGGCAAAGCTTCACATTTTGCAATAAATCGCTGTATTTCTGTAGTTTTCTTTCAATGTTTTCTTCACTGCACTTACGTTTACGTTTGGGCATTGTTTTTAAGATAATAACTCTGTTAAATGCTAATTAAAGAAGAAATATTTTTTATGCTGTGACAGGCTGCACGAAAAACAACAATGACAGATATAGTGTTGTGCCCATAAAAATTTGTTTCTAGAGTTGGGGTACTGTTATATATGTGCAAGCAGGTTTAGTCTGTGAAGGTTGCAACCTCACGCACATGTCACTTCTTTTATAATAAACTGTCAGTGCTAAGCAAGTCGTTGTTTCATTCGCACGTACGTAATAGTGGCGACGAGGAAAAAAACAAGACAACGCGTGCAAAATGGCGGCCAATTTTTTCGGTATTCTTAATACTTTTGACCATCTATCTCAGGATTGGGAATCATTTAAAAATCGTCTCCAGCAATGGTTTATTGCCAACGATCTTGTGATTACTGATAAATCGGGTCTGAAACGCAAAGCGATTTTGCTTACAACACTCAGCGAGTCCACCTACAAACTCACAAGCGACCTTGTGCTGCCAAAGAAATTGGAGGAAGAAGAGTTCCAGAATATTTTGGACGTCTTAGATAAACATTTTACACCTAAGCGTCATGGATTCGCCGAACGATCAAAATTTTATGCGGCGTGTCAGAGGGCAGATGAAGGTCCCGCACAATGGGCAGCCCGATTAAGAGGGCTAGCGGCTCACTGCAGCTTCGGGAACTTGGAGGAGTCGTTGCTAGACCGCTTCGTCATGGGAATGATGAGCGGACCCGAGCGCGACAAGCTGTTCTCGAAGAACGTCACGGAGCTGACGTTGGCGAAGGCGGTGGAGTTGGCGGAAAGCGTGCGCTGTGCGCGCGCAGCCGCCGCTATTGTTCCCGCGGTTCCAGCGGCAGACTTGGCGTCTAGTGCGGTATTCAAAATTGCGGATAGGAAAGTGAACGAGGTGGCTAAATGTGAAGTGTGTGGTTTTAAAAATCACAAATCGAACGACTGTCGTTTTAAAAAATTTACGTGTCGGAAATGTGGCAAAAAGGGTCATTTACGGCGAATGTGTTCTGATAAAACGTCTAGTTCTGTGAAATACGTTGAGGAGAATTCCGTAGGGGAAGGCAATACAGGTAAAGTCTATTGCATAAGTAATATTCGGTGTGAGTCAGAGTCGAAGCCAATGTCTGAGCGCATTCATATTAACGGATTATATTTACAATTTGAAATCGATAGTGGAGCGGCCGTTTCAGCTATTTCTAATAAAACTTATGATAAATCTTTTTCTAACATTCCGTTATCGCCGACAACTAAAACTTTAAAAAGTTATGGTGGAGGTACGATTGTTACCTTAGGCGTTATGCAAGTGCCGGTGACGTACCAAAGTCACACACACACGCTTAATGTTTACGTGGTGCGCGATGGTGGACCCCCGTTGTTGGGGAGAGATTTTATAAGGCTTTTTAGATTAGAAATAGCCTCTATAAAATATTGCGACATGGGGAATGACAATAGTCTATTAGACAAACTCAGTAAGGACTTTCCATCGGTGTTTTCAGATAAAATAGGTAGTTTCACTAAATACAAAATAAGATTATCGTTAACACCTGACGCCAAACCGGTTTTTCGCAAGGCTCGGCCGGTAGCTTACGCACTCCGCAGTAAAATAGAAACCGAGTTAGATCGATTATTGTCTTTAGGCATAATAACACAGGTGCAGTATTCCGATCACGCATCGCCGATAGTTCCTGTCCTTAAAAAGAACGGGGAAATCAGAATCTGCGCAGATTACTCGGCAACTATAAATAAACAACTTATAATTGAAAAATATCCGTTGCCTACGGTCGATGACCTCTTTGCAAAGTTACACGGAGGTGAGCAGTTCTCCAAATTAGACTTGTCGAGTGCTTACAATCAATTATTACTAGCGGAAGATGATGATACACAATTAATAACATGTATTAACACGCATAGAGGGCTTTTCAAGTATACGCGGTTAGTATTTGGTTTGTCTAGTGCTCCCGCCATTTTTCAAAAGGCAATGCAAGGTATTGTTTCGGGTTTAGATGGAGTTCTCTGTCTGATGGATGACATTTTAGTGACAGGTAGAAACAGATCGGAGCACCTAGAAAGACTGAGAACTGTGTTAGCAAGGTTGGCAGAAGCTGGGCTAACTTTAAGGAAGGATAAGTGTGTTTTCTTTCAAAACGAAGTTAATTATTTAGGACACATAATTGACAAGAATGGTGTACGTAAATCACTAGAGAAAATAAAAGCTATTCGTGACGCCCCAATACCAACTAATGTAACCGAGTTGCAATCTTTCTTAGGATTAATTAATTATTATAGGAATTTTGTACCTAGAGCCTCGACAATACTTAGTCCATTGTACCAATTGTTAAATAAAAATAGTAAATGGTCATGGACAGACAAACACCAACAAGCGTTTAGCGAAATTAAACGACATTTAATCTCAGATAATGTATTAGCACATTTCAATCAGAACGCAACTATTATTTTGACAGTCGATGCGTCACCGTATGGTCTCGGGGCGGTGTTATCGCAGGTTGACAGGGATGGACTTGAAAGGCCAGTGTCGTTTGCGTCACGCTCATTGATTCCAGCTGAGAAGAGATATTCTCAAATTCAGAAAGAAGCGACCGCGATTATATTTGGTGTTAAACGGTTTCACCAATATTTATATGGTAGGGAGGATCCGTTTATATTACGCACCGATCATAAACCCCTTCTGTCAATTTTCGGGTCACACAAAGGGATTCCAGAAGTAACAGCAAATAGATTACAGCGTTACCCAATATTTTTAGCAGCTTATAATTACGAAATAACCTACGTCTGCAGTGCCGATAATATAGCAGATTTCCTGTCACGTTCTATTGCAAACACAGATGAACCAAGTACGGGCCTGGGCTTACACGAAGAGGTGAACGAATGTGAGGATCGGTCGGCCTACGTTTCTTTCATTGTTGAGGGAGATTTACCGGTCACTCTAGATCAACTTCGTGCGTCTACCGACCGAGATTTAGTATTGCAAAAGGTAGTGGAGTACACGAAGCGCGGCTGGCCGCGAAAGATTACGGACTCGGATTTAAAACCTTACTATCTTTGCAAGACGCAACTATCTGTAGAGGATGGGTGTCTGATGAAAGGGCATAAAATTGTTATTCCTGCTGAATTACACGGTAAGGTGATTAAGGAGTTACATAGTTCGCACTTAGGTGTTGTGAAAATGAAGTCCGAAGCGCGTGCGCGGTTGTGGTTTCCAGGAATCGACGCAGCGATCGAGAGTGCGGCGCGCGCCTGCGCTGTGTGCGCTCAGTTGCGACCCGCTCCGCCGCGCGCCCCGCTCGCGCCATGGCCGTTCCCACCACATGCTTTCTATAGGATACACATCGACTTCTTAGGTCCGTTAAATGATCGCATGTATCTCATAGTTGTCGATGCTTATTCAAAATGGGTTGAATGTTTTTCGATGAGGTCCACTATCACGTCGGATGCGGTAATTGAGCGTTTATATGAGTTGATGTCTAGGATGGGAGTACCGGCAATTATAGTTAGCGATAACGGTACATCCTTCACGTCGCAAAGATTCAGTGAGTTTTGTAGACTGAATGGTATACGACAAATTTTTTCGCCCGTATACCATCCAAGCAGTAACGGCCAAGTCGAGAGTTCCGTTAAAATTGTTAAAAAAGGTATCAAAAGTTTATTATTGACAAGCCATGATAGGAAAAACTTAGATAATAGAATAAACAAGTTTTTATTTGATTATCGGAACTCAACACATAGCTCGACAAATAAATCACCGGCACAGTTGTTATATGGCCGCCCACTCAGGTGTAGATTAGACTTATTAAAACCGACGCCTTTGCCTTCCTCGCCGGAGCTCTCCGCAGCGGTTAAACGTAGACAAGTTTTACAGAGTAAATACTACGGCGGTAAAAATAGTAAAGACTTTAACATAAGTGAAGAAGTCTTGATTAAAAAATATTTGAATAAGAAAAAACATTTTTGGATACGAGCAATTATCGTAGAACAGATTGGCAGGGTGATGTACAAAGTTTTTGTTCCTGAATTGAACTCCCATGTAACTAGACACAAGAATCAGATAAGAAAATATCATAGTGGTCAATGTGAGCACACGTCTTCAACGTGGGATACCTACAGTGTTTCCGACGCAGCAGAAATTGAAACCGATTCGGAAATCATATCACAGTCAGAAACAGACTGCCCAACTACCACCGCTCATGTTACTAGGGCTGTGGAGGAGGTGACGGAGACTGATCACAGTGAAATACCGTCAGCAGTAGCTTCTGAAGGCGGAGTTACGTCTGCCACAGACGGTAGAATTGTGTCAACGGAATGTCGAGTACTGGGACTTGATATACCACCTACTGCCGCACAAGACAGGGCGAAACGTAATCGTCCTCATGTAGATTATAAACAGTTTTTTTAGAATTAAGTCAATACTTGTAAGGGAGGGGTATTATATATGTGCAAGCAGGTTTAGTCTGTGAAGGTTGCAACCTCACGCACATGTCACTTCTTTTATAATAAACTGTCAGTGCTAAGCAAGTCGTTGTTTCATTCGCACGTACGTAATAGGGTACGGAGTTTTTAAGCTCTAAAAAATCGTGACACACGGCTAGCGGATGCGACTACTACATGTCTTCTTTATCAAAAAGAGCGCTCAGAATTTTTTCTCAATTTTCATTTTTATTAAATATTTGCTAGTTTTTTGCTTAAAAGTTAACTAAAAACAATAGTTATAGGTGTACAAACCTGAAAATATGGTGGGAAATGAAGGGGGCGGGAATAACCCGCCCACTTCACATAAACGTCCTCGGCCTGAGGCCGGAGACGGAGGGACTGGGATGGACTGTGGTGATGGCGGCGGCGGTGAGCATTCTGACTATTCACCTTACATAAAACCAGACTATAAAAGACCATATCCAGAAAATGCCACATATGTAGACTTTAAAGTGTTCATTGAAGCTTCCAACAATAAGGATAGAATAAGCAATAAGAGCCCTATATATCTCAATCATATATTCTCCAGCGAAATACAAGGGGTGACGGCTATACAACGAATAAACGCAAATAAAATAGCAGTAACATTTAAACATTATAATACGGCCAATAACTTCATTAACAACAGCGCTTTTCTTAACAAACATGGCTTGAAAGCATTTATTCCAGCTGCGCAAAAAGAAAAAACAGGTATAATTAGATTTGTAACAGCAAACATTTCGAACAAAGAACTATACACCAAACTATCATCAATTTATGAAATAATTACTGTAAGAAGGTTCACAAAGAAGGTAGGACAGGAGCGAGTACCACTACAAACTGTTAGCATTACTTTTCTATCGAATATTCTTCCGGACAATGTACAATATGATTTGTTTTCATACCGAGTTTTTGAGTATGTACCCCCATTACAGCAATGTTTCCGTTGCTTTAAATTTAACCACTCTGCTAGGATATGCAATGGCAAACAAAGATGTTCCATTTGCTGAGGTGAGCATTTATATAAAGAATGTGATAGACCAACAGAGATCTGCTGTTGCAATTGCAGCGGACCTCATCTTGCAATTTCTAGATTATGTCCAATTAAGTTAAATACAATTTTAGAAAAGAAAAATAAGATTACCTACGCAAGTGCTACATTGACGAAACAACACATGAGTGATAATACTGAATTTCCACCTCTGCTACCTCCAAAAATGAAACCAACTGACACTGTAAATAAGTCTGTACATACATCTGTAAATAAGTCTACATCTGTAAATAATACTGTACATAGTGTAAATAAATCTAAAGATGTCCCTCCTAAAGTAGACATCAAAGCCCAAATAGTTGCCAACAACGATGTACTTATGGCCCTGGTACAGACGTTGGTGGAACTGGGTTATTACCCAGTTCCACCAACGCTGCTTATTAGCACAGAATAATAACTAGTAATGTAATAAGGGAGATAATACGCCTACCACCGTAAATAGTATTAAAGAAACACTAATTAAAAATCTCAAGTAATGGATCCAAGTCACACACTGTCTAAGCTACGTATTGCTCAGTATAACATTCAAAGTGCTAATAGTTAAAAACCCTTGTTGACTCAATTCTTACAAAAACAAAATATTGACATTTGCTTACTTAACGAAACATGGTTTAAAGATCATAGTTTTAGAATACCTGGATATAATATTTGTAATAAAAATTCTAAAAATACTCATAATGGTGTAGCAATACTGATTAAACCATATTTAAAGTACAACGTTTTAAACACTAGATTTTATGAAGACATTCAAACTGTTGCTCTGTCCTTATCTACTGTACATGGTAGCTTGACTATTCTTTGTGTATCTGTCCTCCTTCTAGTGGACATATACGGATCAATAGATTACGTAATATTATTAATGATCTTCCAAAGCCCATATTTGTCAGTGGTGACTTTAATGCACACCACTTTGCATTTGGTTGTCTATCCACTAAAGGCAGAAATCATGATTTATTTAATATCATTGATGACTTGGATTTATGTATTTTAAATGATGGTAGTTTTACAACTGTTAACAACCCGAGACGAAATCCGTCTGCAATTGATGTTAGCTTTACTAGTGCTAACCTCGCATCAATATGCGAGTGGTCTGTACATGATGATGCCATGGGCAGCTATCACTACCCAACAATAACAGAGATTTCACTACATATAGATAAATATCATATTATTCCGCCTGTTGATAGGTTTATATGTAAAAAAGCTGATTGGAAAAAGTATAAAACTATTTCTAAAACAATATTCAATGATTTAGTCCTAAAACTGTATGATCCTATTTCAACCTATAATGATTTTTGTTCTCGTTTGGGTACTTTAAAAGATATGACAATTCCTAAACTTAATAAACCAAATAATTTTAAAAGCAGACCTCCAGCTCCATGGTGGAATAACATTTGTGAAAAAAGTGTAATTGCCTCTTACAATGCGTTGAAACTATATAGAAGTGAACCTAGTATGGAGAACTATTTAGATTATAAAAGAAAAGATGCACTTAAAAAAAGAACCATATCTGAACAAGAACGAATAGGTTGGGATAATTATGTAACACATTTAATCGAACTACTCCTATAAGTAAGATTTGGAATCTTCTAAAAATGTTTAAAGGTATAAGAGCTGGCAATAAATCATATATAATCACATATTCCAGTCTATTCTCATTTTCTTCTTTCATTTCTAGCTTTCCTAATTTTGTCCATCCAATTAGTTCTCACCATTCTTTGTACTTCTACTTTCAGTTCTATTCCCTGAAACCATGCCTGTGATGACCCGTAAGGCAACTACCCAGGAGTTACAGGCTAAGTTGAGAACGGCCCTTGATGAACTTAAGGAAGCAAACAGCAAATGTCAACAGCTGTTATTGGATAGAGAGGAACATGAGGTTGAAATCGAGAAGGTCGTTCACAAAAACACAAGCCTGAAACGGGAGCTAGTGGACCTGCACCAACAATACATGGATGTTGTTGATGAACGGGACAATCTGCGGGTAGTCACAGATGGTTTCAACGACTGCAGTAACCATTATGAAATGGCTTTATGTAAGGTTAGGGACTTAGAAGTAGAACTGCTTCATGCCAACAAACAAGTTATTGAGTTTCAGAAAGAAAGAGAATGTACTCAGGTTAGGGAAACAGATCACCTATATAATCAATTATTAAATTCAAATTGCAACCCACATTTCTTAACAACAATAGATCTTACTGAAGATTCTATTCTGAAATATAATTGTAGTAGTTATAAAGTAAGCCAAAATAAAATAAAGAAATATGCAAAACTAAATAGAATTATAAAAAAATGCAAGAAATTTAAAAAACAACAAAAACACAGTTCCAAAAATATTCAACTAATAAAAGAACGTGTTTTCCTCATAAAAAAGTTGAATAATTATCAAATTAAATTAGAAGATAGTAAGAAGTTTTATGAAATAGACACTCAAAACTTACAGTCTGAAATTCAAGTTTTAGAGCGTCAACTTAAGTCATGTTATTCTATGTATGTAAATTCTCAAAAACAAATTAAGGAACATATCCTTGCTGCAAACGAACTAGTTGATAGCGGTAATAGCAATGCAGACTGTGTAGACACGATGACCTTCAACAACACTCAATGTACATCACAAAGTGAATCCAGCCCGGACACTCTCCTACCCGAGGTAACGGAGAACCCGACCCGGCTGAGCAGTGTTCCGGACTGTATCTCCATTCAAAATTCACCAGATATTGTACAAGGTTCATCACAGGTAGGACAAATAGATAGTAGTTCTCCCCCTTCTTGTAATACACACAGTTGCTGCTCCATTTTGTTCTCAGATAGTATAGGAAAAGGGTTAGGCAAGTTAATTAGTAACAATCTGAGTCATTCTTCTCTAAATTATTGTACTCCTCAGGCTTCTTACAACCAGATAATAACATCAATAACTCGGAAGGAATTTGATCCTAATACCATTATAACCAGTGTTGCCGGCAACAAGTTTCGATTTATTCCGATTCCTCATCTGAAAAGTTCCGATAAGTTCCGCCTGAGAAAAAATAAATAAAAAAATAAAAGAAATATTTTTTACCATGATATATTAATTCATTACAACTACAAATTTAGACGAGACGAAAAAAATGCTCTAAAAACATTTGTGATAAGTCATGTCCATGTCCTCGGTTATTAAAATGTCAACACGCGCGATCATTTTTTTTCGTGCGAAACAGTCAGAAGTGCGTATCACGTATAATCTGTGGTATCGTTACATAAGATTGGTCGAAACGGAATTACGACATTTATTGATGGGGTACCTATACTGATACTAGCATTGTATCCAAAGAGATTAAATATTAATTTAATGTCTTTGATTGTATCGAAGATAAATTACTTTAATTAGAATTATTGTGACTTACAATATTCTTTTCACACGACAAAATTTGACACAACACATTTTGTTCTAATCAGTCTCTTTGGTTTAACCGACAGTGCGGTGGCCAGTACTCACACTCCTCTTCACGGCACTATCGTGTTCATTCGGAGACTCCTAGGCTGCTTCGCAGTCTCATCAGTCGCGGACCTGCTAGAGCCTTGGTCAGAAGGTCTGCTTCCATGTCTTCAGTTCGCAGATACATGATGTCTAATGCTCCTTCTTGGATACAGTTCCTGATGAAGTGCATTTTCAGATCAATATGCTTTGACTTGGAAGTCACCATCTGGTTCTTACTCAGCTTGATGGCTGCTTGATTGTCATTCAGGATGACTATGCGTTCATAGCTAGCGCCTAGATCTTTGTAGAGGCTTTTCAAGTGTATAGCTTCTTTTGCTGCTTCAGTCAGAGCTACATATTCTGCCTCGGCTGTCGACAGTGCAATGCTTTTCTGTTTCTTTGACATCCAACTTATGGCCGTTCCAGCAAATTTGAAGCAATAGCCTGAAAAAGATTTTCTGTCAAGCTTGCAAGCGCCCCAATCTGCATCTGCCATTCCATACAGGTCTTGTCCTGTTTTATTGAATGTTAAGCCGACGTTTCTGGTGGCCTTTAGGTACCGGAGTACTCTCTTGGCGCTCTTGAAGTGTTCTTCATTATAGCAGTCGTTAAACTGTGATAGGTAGCTGATTGCGAACATTATGTCTGGGCGAGTTGCTACCGCATGTACATTAGTGTTCCTATCAGGTTTTTGTATGGAAGATGCTGTGATTCATTTTTGTCCCCCTTTTCCAATTTCAGTCCAGGCTCCATAGGGGTGGACACTGTTTTGCAATCCACCATCTTGAATTTTATAAGGGTATCTTCGATGAACTTTTGTTGATGTAATTTTATTTCATCCCCATTGTAAGTTACATCTAAGCCTATGAGCCTTTTCGGTCTCCCCAAATCTTTGAGTTCAAATTTTGAATTTAGTAGGTCTTTAACTTCTTTTAATGCTTTAGGACACGAGTAGGCAATTAATAAATCGTCGACATAGATTGCAATAATAATCTTTACTCCTCTTTTCTCCAGGATGTATATACACGGGTCGGCTTCAGACGCTCGAAACCCTATATTCTTCAATTCTTTGTCGAGTTTTATATGCCATTGCCTCCCTGCCTGCTTGAGTCCGTACAATGCTTTAATAAGACAACAAACTTTTTCTTTTGGAACAGTCTTTATGTCTCTTAGCATGTCTCTGGTTTTATTGTAAATCGTTAAATCCTCTTTCGTACTTTCATCGACCATTATCTCCATCAAGTATTCTTCCAAATAGTCAGGGTATTTCATCATAATCTTTTCTTCTAGTACACCGTTTAGGTACGCAGTTGTTACGTCCATTTGGTTCAGTTTTAACCCTTCTTCTGTGGCAAAACCAATAACAGATCTGATCGAGCTTAACTTCGCTACGGGCGCGTAAGTTTCGTTGAAATCTATACCTGGTCGCTGCGTGAAACCGCGTGCTACAAGTCTGGCTTTTCTTATGATCTTGTCATCAGGTCCGATTTTATTTCTTAAAACCATCTTGTAGTCTATGACTTTTATGTCATTGCTTTTCTTTTCCTGAATTTTCCAGGTTCCGTTTTTTACATGTGCTCTGATTTCAGCTTTGATCGCGTCATGCCAGTATTCATCGTTTTCGTTTTCAGTTTCATCAGACAGGTAAGTAATTTCCGTGAGTGAATGACTTTCTTCGATATTGCTTAATTCATAATCCTTAGTCCACGCTGGTGGGTGCCTTTCTCTTTGGGGCCTCCAATTTTCAGGTGCTTCTAAGGTCTCAGATGCGTCATCGAATGAATCGATTTCATTCACTTCATTTTGACTTTCAGAATTTTGTAAAGATTTTTTATTATTCTGTCCAGTGAATTCAATTTCTATTTTCTGTCTACCTTTGTGATGTTCCTTTTCTTTTACAAGGTTATCATAGCTCGTGTCTTCTTTTTGATAGTACATCTTGTCTATAACTTTGATGTCCCTGCTCGTCACTACGTCATCATCTTCAGGTATATAATCCTTGGTTTTTTCTGTTAGCTTTCCTCGTCTGTTCTTTTTTAGGACGAAGGTCTTTCTGCCGAAAACTTCAAGATGATTGCCAGACGGTGTTCGGCCTGTCCACTTCGTGAACGGTATATCACCATCTAATGCTTTTGAAGGGCTACGGTTTATAAGATAGTTTGCCGTAGATATCGCTTCTGCCCAGAGTTTTTTAGAAACATTGGCTTCGATCAACAGGCACCTAGCTTTGTCTAGTAAGGATCTGTTCTTCCTCTCACTAATCCCATTTTGCTGTGGGGTGTAAACAGTGGTCAATCGTCTTTGGATGCCATGAAGTTTGAGGAAATCATCGAATTCCTTGTTACGATATTCAGTGCCGTTGTCGGATTGCAGGTGTTTTATTCTTTTGTTGTGGAACGTTTCGACTTCATTTTTATATTGCTTAAAACAATTGAATACGTCACTTTTCTTCTTTATGAAATAGACGTGGCAATAACGGGTAAAATCGTCTATGAATGTGACGTAATATCTTGAGCCTGCAAGTGTCTCACACTCAAAAGGTCCACAAACGTCGCTGTGAATTATTTCCAGTTCTTGCGTCGTGTAGAGATCATCATGTCTTGTGAAAGGTAATCTTGATAGCTTGCCTTTAATGCAGGTTTCACATGTTTCCAATTTTGCTTTGTTGATGTTCAATCCGTACATTAGGTCATTCGTAGCCATCTTGATCAGATCCTTTTCATTTATATGGCCAAGTTTACGATGCCATTCCATGATGTCGTCTTTTTCTCCTCTTCGTGTGTGGTTTGCAGTCTCTTTCTTAAATTCAAGGTAGTAAAGTCCATCTTTTCTTTGTGCTGTCAGTGCTATTTCTCCACTTTTTTCTATGATGTAGGCTTTGTCTTTTTCAAAAACTACTTTGTTGCCTCTGTCGGCTATTTTGCCTACAGACAAAAGGTTGACTGACACATCAGGAACAAATAGTGTTTCGTTAATGGTATAATCGATACCGTTTTCAGGGGTCATGGTAGAAAATTTTGATTTTTCACCACACATGTGAGATGAACAGCCGCTATCTAGACACCATACATTTTCATTGGTGTTTGGGTTTGCGGTATTCAGGCAGATGTTGAAGTTCTTGCCTTGAAGTTTTTTTGTTTCAAAGTTCGTTTTCTCATTTTTCTTTTTATTTCCCCAGCACACTTCAGTGGCGTGGCCCTTTATCTTACAGTTCTTGCAAAACGGTTTTATTTTGTTCTTTTTAGAAAAATACGCATCTGATGAGCTCTCGGGCTGTTCACCAACATACCTTGCTTGACTTTTTTTTCCAGAATTTTTATCTTTAAATCATCAGGATCGGGCAATGTGTCTCTTGATTCGATGGCGATACGAAAGTTTTCAAAATTCGTTGGCAGACTGTATAACATCATTATACTAAGCAGTTCCGGTGGTATCTTTAAGTCCATATCCGCGAGCTTGTCCACAATGTCCATAAAGTTATTTAAGTGGTCGCGGATATCTTCCTCATTAGTCATGCGCTTTAAAACCAGTTGCTTTAATAAAGTTGCCTTTCTTGCGGGCCCAGTGCTCTGGTAAATGGCTTTTAACTTGTCCCAAATAGCTTTAGCTGACGTACAAATCTTTATTTGTTTTAACTCGGATGGTGACAAAAGAAGAAAAATTTCAGCCGTTGCCTTTAAGTCTTCCTTCTCGTACGCCGCTCTTTCCGCCGCATCTGCCTTTGGCGATAATGTTTTTTCGCCGCTGACGATTTCCCAATAGTCATTTTTTATGAGGACGGCCTGAGCTTGTAAGCACCAGGTGTCATAATTGGATTTTGTCAGTGGTTCTATATTGCGGATGGATGCCATTTCGTAACTCATGGAAACACAGTAAAAATAACCACGCTCTGCTACCAATTGATGGGGTACCTATACTGATACTAGCATTGTATCGAAGATAAATTACTTTAATTAGAATTATTGTGACTTACAATATTCTTTTCACACGACAAAATTTGACACAACACATTTTGTTCTAATCAGTCTCTTTGGTTTAACCGACAGTGCGGTGGCCAGTACTCACATTTATCCGGAAGGCACAAATAATTATTGAAAATGGGGTTCAACTATGAACATATTGTCGTATTCAATTATAATAATATTATTTAATTTTACTGGGTAATTGTGTGTTTTTCTATTTTATGTGTTGTTATTGTATGTTTTCTATATTGTATGTAAGTAATATAGCATCGCATTGGACAAATCTGTAATGATGCAATAATTAGTGGTAAATAAATAAATGAATAAATAATCAAAGATTGGTCTATGCCATGGTTCCGAAAAGTTCCGCCAAAGCTGAGGTTCCGCAAAAGTTCCGCCAAGGGCTTCAAAGTTCCGAATTCGGAACAAAAGTTCCGCGCCGGCAACGCTGATTATAACTGTACTTGTAGGTAACAGTTCTAACGTTAAACTTGATGATGTCACTGACAATGTCACTCAACTATTAAAACTAAATTGTAAGAGAGTAATTCTGTGCTCATTCCCATATTTTGAGAAATTATCAAGCAGACGGAATCATTATATCCATAAACTAAACGATAGGCTACATTTGTTGGTTAGTCATTTTAGTGACAGGTTGACATTTTTCGACACCAACAGTTTCGTTCAGAAATTAAAGTCAACTAGGAATGATGCGTACCTGCCTATTAGTTTTAGACGTCAAATAGCAAGGCTATTAGCTTTTATTATAAACTCAGACATAAGTGGTATGTCGCAGTTTTTTGTAAATATGTCTACGGAAATTAGTAATTATACTAATTGTAATTATACAAATATTAGCTTAGATTTAAACTAGTCAGTAAGACAATAGAAGGTACGAGTGACAATTTAGTTAAACATAGCAACTCTAGGGTATCTTCTAGCTCTCAATTAATAAATTGTCAAAAAGGGTTTGAGCAGAATTCCTTTAAATTATTTCATCAGAATATTCAGGGTTTTTCTTCCAAACAATTAGAAATTGAACTATTTTTAGAAAAAACCAAGTTTGATATTATCTGTATAACTGAACATTGGATGAAAGATTATGAAATGCAAATAAATTTTGAGAATTACAGTACGGGCAGTTGCTTTAATCGGAAATCTAAGATGCGTGGGGGTTCACTAATCTTAGTTAAAAATTGTATTAAATTTAAGCCTAGAAATGATATTGTCGAGCTATCGGTTGAACATAGCATCGAATTGTCTTGTGTTGAGCTAGATAGGCATGTGATAGTGTGCGTTTACAGACCCCCTAATTACCTGAACTACTCTATCTTTGAGTCAGTAATGGAAGATGCTTTAGCAAAACTTGTTACTGGTAATAAACTAATAATTATCTGTGGTGACTTTAACGTTAATATCTTAGAAAATAACGTAAACAGCAGTAGATTTTTAAGTCTCTTTAAATCATTTAATTTGTCAAATGTTTTTTCAGAACCTACCCGAATTACTACCAATACTGCTACATGTATTGATAATGTTTTTTGTTGCTGCGAGTACTTAGACAAATCCATTGTAAATTACCTTCCTTCAGATCACAGCGGACAGTCTGTGACTTTCGCATCCAAGATACAATTACAAAGAACTCAGATTCAAACTAGACAAATAACACCTAGCAGTTTAGAAAAATTTAATAATAATTTAAATAACAAGTTAAATATACCAGGCCATATTAGAAACAATGTAAATGAATTGTATGAAGAATTCTTTTCGGTAGTGCACGCCGAGTTCAATAATACTTTAAAAAAGAAAACAAAAACTATTGGCCCAAAGTTTATTTTCAGTGACTGGGCAACACAGGGTATTAGGAAAAGTAGGGAACGATTGTTTGAGCTGTACGGCCTTAAGCCTTACATGAACACAGAATCTTTTAGTAAATATGTTGCTACTTACTCGAAAATTTTTAAAAACTCTTGCAGGGTAGCCAAATCTCTTTTTATTAGCAACAAGATTAAATCAGCTGATAACAAAATTAAGACAGTTTGGAAAATTATCAACAGTGAAACAAGTAGAAATAAAAAACAAAGTAATGACATAACACTAGAGACCTCACGTGGCCTCGTGAGCTCTAATAATGAAGTTGCTCAAGAATTTGTAAATTTCTTTACCAGTATCCCACTTAAAACTACAGAAAGCTTAAATTCCTCTCCCTTGCTCTCTGTTGATTTATTGAAAGCGAACGTTCCAGCCTGTTCTAATGAATTTAAATTTCAGCACATAAACCCCATAACAATCGTAAAAGCTTTTAAACAAATCAAGATTAAATTAACCGAAGATCTATGGGGTATGTCTATCAAAGCTTGTACCTCAATTATTGAGACTGTAGCACCGTATTTAGCCTCGATATTTAATTTGTGCGTGGATCAAGGGGTCTTCCCGGATTTAATGAAATTCAGTAAGGTAATACCTCTTTTTAAATCCGGAGACAGTAAAGACACCAATAACTATAGGCCCGTATCCGTGTTGCCGGTTTTTAGCAAGGTGTTTGAAAAGATTATGCTCAATCAAATGCTTAACCACTTTAACACCAATAAAATATTACACGAGCAAC
The DNA here is from genome assembly GCA_905147715.2 of Xestia xanthographa. NCBI lineage: Eukaryota > Metazoa > Arthropoda > Insecta > Lepidoptera > Noctuidae > Xestia > Xestia xanthographa. The sequence goes on from LR990643.1 coordinate 7,035,885, forward strand.
AGTACGGTTTCACCAAAGGACGTTGTACGACTGACGCCGGTGTCACTTTATTAAAACACATATTTACTGCGTGGGAAGAGGCACAAGATGCCATAGGAATCTTCTGTGACCTTTCGAAGGCATTTGATTGCGTAAATCACGAAACCCTGATTTTGAAACTGGAGCATTACGGTTTAGGTAAACTTGCGCTCAGTTTAGTAAAATCGTATTTGAATGATAGACAGCAGCATGTACAAGTAAATGGTGTAAATTCAATGGGTTTAAAAGTAAAAATGGGTGTACCACAAGGTTCGATATTGGGTCCCTTCCTCTTTTTAGTGTACATAAATGACCTACCCCATTTATTTAAAAACTACCCGCAATTGGTGTTGTTTGCTGACGATACTTCTTTAATATTTAGGATAAACAGACGTGCCACAAATCTTGACGACATAAATAACGCCTTGCTGCAGGTTAATAATTGGTTTACCGCTAATAACTTAGTACTAAATGGGAAAAAAACAAAGTGCATAAGATTTGCTTTACCAAATGTCAAAAGTACGGACTGTGACGTGGTATTGAATCAAGAGAAACTAGAATTTGTCGATAAAACGGTTTTCTTGGGAATGACGCTTGACTCAAGGCTACAATGGGGTCCTCATTTAACATCTCTTGCAGGACGGCTGAGCTCAGCAGCATATGCTGTTAGAAAAATCCGTCAATTTACAGATGTTGATACGGCGAGGCTAGTCTATTTTAGTTATTTTCATAGTATTATGTCATACGGTATTTTACTATGGGGACGGGCTGCAGACATCGAGTCTATATTTATTCTGCAGAAAAGAGCCATCAGAGCCATTTATGAATTACGTAGACGCGATTCTCTAAGAGAACTGTTTAAGGAAATAAATATCATGACAGTACCTTGTCAATACATCTATGAGAATATCATGTACGTTAGGAAAAATCTGCATTTATTCAGTAAAAGAGGTGATAGACACCACTATAATACTAGAAATAGGGACCAACTAGTTCAGCCAGGTTTTAGGCTTGCTAAGGTAGATTCATCTTTCATGGGGTACTGTTTAAAATGTTACAATAAAATACCTCCCCACATTCTACAACTAAATGAGACGAAATTTAAATCTTGTATAAAACGCACACTATGTAGTCAAGCATATTATAAGTTAGGGGATTACATTAATGATAAAAATGCTTGGCTCAATGCTGGTCCTGCTCCACAACCATAGGGGAAAACTAATTGGGCAAATTATTGTGGTAGCTGCAGAAGATTGTAAAAATATCCTTGCTTTGTATAGACTCCATCTCTTAGTATTGTATAATTGCATAGCTCATGTGTGAGTACCATGTACTGTAAAGCATTTGCATTTAGTTATCTTTCATTGACTTGAATATGCTTTGGTGGCCGAGAGAATGTCATGCTCACTCAAATGTCTCGCTGATGGTGGCGGGTGTGTCGGGTCATTTAGTTCCCTTCAATCTGGTTGAGTTGAATGGCGCCGATACATGCGTCATGTTCGTGTACGGGCGCTGTCAGTTGGGACTGGTCATCTCTTAGCTGCCATGGTTCATTTTAATTACCTACTTTATTTATACATTTTTGATTTAATATTTTGCTCTGGACGCTCTTAATGTGCACGTCTTTCTACATCGTTCTCACATATATGTATAATCTCAATATGAATGATGTAACCAAGATTTTGTAACAATATTTTGATTAAAAAGAGTGTCCATGGAGTTTCTTGCCCGTTCTTCTCCATCGAGATCTACGCTAGGGAATGGGCAACTACAGTACTTTCTCAAGTTATTATGTCTTGTGACTGGGACTGTAGCTTTGTTTTTTTTGTATTTTTGACATTCAAAAGTGCCGTAATGGTCTAATTGAAATAAATGCTTTGAGTTTGAGTTTGAGTTTGAGTTTATAAAGATGAGTTTATTTCCCAATTTCTAGATAAATTATCCGACAACAGCAATCTAAATAATGTTAATAGTTTAGGCAATATTTTCGAATTAAATAACGATAATCTAAATTCCAAATTTTTGCTAGATCCTTTTACATGGTCTGAATTTAAAATGAGTTTGGTATCTCGGAAAGACACTACACCTGGTTTAGACCTGATCTCCCCTATTGTACTATTAAAAATTTTGATGAATTAGCACAAAAAATGTTTCTTAATATTCTTAATTTACTTTGGCATTGTAAATGTATTCCACAATCATGGAAAACACAATGTGTCATTCCAATACTCAAACCAGATAAACCTTTAGAGCTTGCCAGCTCTTATAGACCAATATCACTGTCTTCATGTCTAGGTAAAGTATTTGAAAACATGATTAAAAATCGTTTGGATTGGTATATGGAATCTAACGGCTTCATTCCACATGTACAATATGGATTTCGTCGAGGGCGAAGTTGTGCAGACAGCTTCACTTCCTTAATTTCAGACCTGAAACATGCAAAGGATAGAAAATTACACACTGTCTGTGTATTTCTAGATGTTCAAGGTGCTTTTGAAATTCTGGATCCGACTATACTTGTACAAGTTATGTCTAGGTTAGGTGTGCCTGGCCAACTAAGTAAATGGATATATAATTTTTTGAATAAAAGAACACTCTATGTAAGACATAATAATACATTGCATGGTCCAAAATGTGCATCTAGGGGTACAATGCAGGGTGCTACACTATCTCCTTTGTTATACAATATTTACACAAGTGAAATCTGTACATTTATTAATAGTAATGTAGATATTCTGCAGTTTGCTGATGATATTGTTTTGTACAGTAGCAATTATAATGTAGATATTGCAATTGACAATATTAACAGAGCCTTGTCCCAACTATTTCACTACTACAATGATGTGCTACATTTAAAATTTAATCCCTCCAAAAGCAGTGTTATGATATTTGGAGAATATATTATAAATCCAGTAAATTAAAAAAAAAATAGGCATAGTAATAGATAGGAAATTAACCTTTGAGGAGCATATAAAATACATATCAAAGAATGCTCTAAAAGGTTTAAATGTAATTAAATGTCTTGCAGATGTCTCATGGGGAGCAGACCTGAAAATATTATCAATTTTGTATAAAAGTATAGTTAGAAGTCATTTTGATTATAGTTCACTAGTTTATATAAATAGTACTCATGTAAATAAACTAGATCTATTGCAGAACAGGGCTTTCAGAACAATTTCTGGTGCAATGTGCTCTACTCCCATGAGGGCCATGGAAGTGGAGACTAAAACTATGCCTTTAATTTTGAGACGCATTCTACTTGCAGAGAGATTCTGTCTTAAATTAATTGCTGCAGATAACAGGAAAATAATAAACAGAATTATACCTTATGTAAGTAGAACTCTTGGGCCTCTAACAACAGGAGAGGATCTCTTGAATGGTAAATCCCCAACATTGTCCAAAATATTGCTGGAAACAGAAAACAGTTTTACTGGTATTAGAAAACAGTGCCCATGGCCATGTTACTCCTTCTCTTATCAGTGTATTTCACATCCCGTTAAAGAATTACAAAATCCCATTAATAATAATTCAGATATGTTACAGTTTTTGGCAGATAATAAGAATTATCATGTTATTTACACTGATGCAGATGGCAGTAAGGGGAGTGATTATGTACGTGCTGCTATATATGATCCACATGCTAAATTCTTCCTCACCGAGGTATCTCTGGCAATGAAGTAGTTGATAAAACTGCTTATGAAGGTAATAATGCTATTGATGTTAGAAACGCAATGGACATTCCTATGACTGACTTCCTGCAATGCATTAATGAAAATATATGTAAGTTATGGTTAGAAATGTGGAAGAAAGATCAAGTCATTAAAGAAAAGTAGTATGGAAGTATTCAAGAACAATTACCTGTTAAACCCTGGTACAATAGATTGAAGGAAGCCAGCCGAGACTTTATCACTACGATAAATAGATTACGCTTTGGTTATAATACTGCTCCGTCACACCTTGCTAGACTTAGCATTATTACAAGCAATACATGCCCATATTGTGAATCCCAAGAAGGAACCATGGAACATCTTATTTTCGACTGTCAAAACTTCTTGCTTGACAGACTAGTGTTGGCTAGTGAACTTAGCGATGTGAACATTAAGTGCGATTCTTTATCCCGCCCGCCGCCACTTGAAGAGTTATTAAAAGACAAAAATACGTACAAACCGATATATAAATACATTAAAAATACTATTAAAACAATTTAAAAATGAAGTGATGTGATAGTGCAGTGTTCGATAATAACATAAGATTTGACCTAAAGGTCCAGCTACCAGGTCATAAAATTCCAAAAAAAAAAAGAAAATGAAGAGACTATGCAGTGAAGTAAAATTTAATATTACTCAGAATTATCAGAAAAAGATGTAAACGGCGCGGGCGGCGCGGCATTCTTTGTCGCGCGCACCCCGTTGCGCGCGTATGGACGCGGACGGTAGGTTAAGTTAGGTAGGCATAGTTCCGGGGATCGTGGAAGGCTCACTAGTTCCCATGATCCCCGGTGCAAGTGTGAGAAGGGAACACCGGGGTGGTTTTTAGTCAGTTAGAGTCCGACAGACCCCTCCACTCGCCCCAGGGCGGAGGACATCCGTGTGTATTTTCCCACCCGGCATCGAAAAAAAAAAAGGAGCTATACAATTTAATAAGCTCTTGCAATGAAGGTAGAGGCCTTCTTCTTCAGTAAGTACCAAAAAAATGGCCTATTGGAAAATTCAGCCTGGAGACGACTTTGTAATATCATTATTAGTGACGAGTTAAAGGAATATCCAGAAAAATGCATCACCAGCTCACGGTTGTGTCAGCTGGCATATGCAATAATACAAGTTTTTAGAAAGGAAAATGCATCTGTTTACTTTATTCCCTTTTCAAGCTTCAGTCCACAACAAAAAATATCTGCAAAAGGGAAATTATTAGACTCTTACCGTCAACGACTAAGGATTTTTTTTTAATCTGGCATCATTAAAGGAAAAGAATAAAAAAATGCAAATTCATCACCTACAGGTACCAGGAGCATTCTTGAGTTACCAGGGCTTAGCACTAGTGTCCAAGATTTAACATAGCAGTTACCAGAATCTGCATATGACCTTGATGATAAAATACTTTGGCTAAAGAACTGTACAGATACATGGGAAACAGTACTAACAAGTACATAACATTATTGGAGTCAGAGTACAGTCCAATAACTTGACAATACAATAGTTTTATTGGAAATACAAAGCTCTCAACCAGGCTGGAGGCATATTTTTGGTGAGTAATCAATAAGTGGTAGTAGTAAACTTATCATAATTAGTCTGAAATAAAACGATTGTATCATTTCTTGGAATCAGCAAAAATGTATTGTATCTTACCTATTAGTAATTCATAAACACTTGTTATTTTACTACAAATGTCACTTACGGGATTATGGTTTATTTAAGAGCTCCCGATATTTCGACGCTGTTGCAAGCGCCATGATCGCGGGTTAACTCAACACGCCTGGCCTGTTGGCGCCGTTAAAGCTTTAAACTTGCTATTTTCTCCTTCCAGCTTCTCAAAGATTTCAAGTCCCTTTATCTTGACAATTACCAAAAACTAACGGAAAACTATCTACTAATAAGACCAAGAATGATTAAATTCGCAAAAACCCGTACTATCGTTCATTTGATAGAAAGTCTTGGAAGACATTGATAGCCGTAAGTATTATTGTTTTATCAGAACACTAGCTGTTACCCGTGACTTCGTTCGCATCAAATCCAGTTCCGCCAAGCGATTATGGCGTGATGAACAAACTTACCTAAACTTTATATAGGGTGTAAATTATAAGGTATATACAGGGTGGAATTTTTGCATGCCACCTGGAGGGAAAATACTCTCAATACCGGAGATAGCAAATTTTACTTAAAGGAAACATTCCTTTATTTTTGAAAACCAAATTAATCTGCATTTAAAGATTTTTAAAATTCGCTTGCCACACTTGGGAATCGAACCGGCTAAATTAAAAAAAAATAACACCCTGTACTTTTATGGCACCAATCGATAGGGTCAATCAATACGATATCATAACCCATTGAATTTATAAGTTAAGATTTCATGTTTTTCCTTTCATTTAATTCATCATATTTGTTAGAGGGATTTAATCCTTATGATTGACCCTATCGATTGGGTGTTATTTTTTTGGAATTTAGCTGGTTCGATTCCCGAGTGTGGCAAGCGAATTTTCAAAATCTTTGAATGCAGATTAATTTCTTTATAAAAATAAAGGAATGTTTCGTTTGAGAAAAATTTGCTATCTCCGGTATTTAGAGTACTTTCCCTCCAGGTGGCATGCAAAAATTCCATCCTGTATACTAAGCCGCTAGGGTTGTGTTCAGTCAGACCATCATTACAAACAACTTTTACTATGGGTAAATGTATATTCCCATAGATTCTAATATCAACTTCCTTTTTAGCAGGAATCTTTTCACCTTTTCTTCTTCCTGAACTTTCATGTTAGATGCGTCAATCCATTGGCCTTTTGTCTTTTCCCACTTTATTAGGTGTAGACAGCAGTTGTCTGGTACCTCAATCTTAGCCTGGTAATATCTTTCATTGCCCGCTTTTTGTTACTTGTGTACCTAATCATTAGAAACATCTTTCTTTCTTTGTCAACAATGTCCCATAAGTGAGTTGGTGTTTTCACGGACCTTCTGTGTATTTCAGTGCATCTTCTGGAGTTGGTCAATCGTAGGAATGCACCCAAAGAAAGTTCTTTACTACGGAGTTAAGAATAAGGTCTGCAATATATGTTCACGAGTACAAACAAAAGGAGCACAGCCACAGAAACATACTTGCTTAAAAAATGTTGATGGTCCTTCCACTGCGATGAAAGCTGTGGCTTTAAAAAATCTTTAGATATGCATGGTCTTATTTACAACCAGTACGTTGCAGATGGTGATTCTAGCACATATGCTAGTACCTATCCGGAATACAAGGCCATTATGTAAAGGTAAAAGTGGCCAAAATAGAATGTAAAAAGAAATTACTGCAAGGGCCTGCTATCAGTGTCTAACAATACTGCTTACCACATAAGGGCCAGAAAAAATCTAAAGCAAAATTATTTGCGGATACGTTGGGGCTAGGGCTTGCAATCCGGATATCCGGATATCTGTATTATCCGGATATCCGCCGATTTTGAAATCCGGATTTTACTTGCATCATTATCCGGATTTTTTGGATATTACGGATAGTTGTATTTCTATTTTAAATATTAAATAAAAAGCTGTCATCTGCAAAGTACATAACTGTTATTACGTTATTTATTATTTAAGAGCTAATCACACTTGCAATTGTTTATTCACTTCACAAATCACAACACAATAAGTAAATTTAATGACAGAGATCATAACGTGCCTATGCTGCTATTGTCACCAGCGGTAAATCTGATGCTTCGCAGCCTAAGCGACAAACCAGAAAAGGGGAAAAAATTAATATGGATGCTCAACCTGCTGCGGTCCGTAGCTCCGTACCAAGAACGAGCCAAGTTGACGAGGAAGGCTTCACTAAAGTGGGAAGGAAGAAAAAGAAGAAAATGTTCTCGTAACCTGTGCGGTACCGCACCGAGTGGACCCAACATGCTGCTGCGTCCTGCTGTGCCTATGACGCAGCTGTACATTTCACGTCTGTATCACTCCACTACAACTGAGGAAGTGGTGCAACATTTGAAAGTGAAGACCAGCCCGCGTAGCATGGCGATTCTATCTCTACTCTACAAGACTCGACAAAACTCTTTTCTATACAACTTGACATGTCTTAATGTCTTGACATGCCCGAGCATGCGGCGACCCATTGACTCGAGTTTGTACGAAGACAAAGACATAGAATGTTTTCCATAGCAACGGAGTGACATTGAGGATTTTGCACTCAGCATCTGCGATCTAGAAGTAATAGAATTGATTATATTTTTTTTAGATTGTTTGTTGATATTATATTCATCACCTTAGAAGAGATCACAGGATCTCTTGCTTCCCTACAATCATCTTTAACAATCTCATGATTTTTGTACTTATCTTAAAATATCCATCAATGTTCAGTTGGTAAGATAATAGTTTCTTACTTAGTTTTTGTTGTTTACTTAAAAATAATGTTCCATGGGCGGTGGACGATGACATTAAATTTGTTTGAAAGGAAAAAGATGCAAACAAATTGATGCAAACAGTAGTAACAGATCCGGGAACTGTGGCGGAATAAAAGGGGGCGTTTACTCAACAGTGGGTGATTTCGGGCGGATGTGTTTGATGATGATGTATGCTAGCCACTTGATAGCACATGAAAGAGCAGCACACCAAAGCACTCGACATCATCATCTGCCTAGCCTTTTCCCAACTATGTTGGGGTCGGCTTCCAGTTTTACCGGATGCAGCTGAATACCAGTATTTTACATGGAGCGACTGCCTATCTGACCCCCACAACCCAGTTAGTACCGGGTAATACGATACCCCTTGGTAAGACCGGTTGTCAGACTTTTTGGGCCCTAACGACTGTCAAAGATCTACAATTGATAGCCGGGACCAACGGCTTAACGTGCTTTCCGAGGCGCGGAGGAAACTCGGTATGTAATGGATGGTCACCCATCCACAGACCAACCTAGGCAAGCACGGCTTAACCTAACGATCGACCCGAGCGGCTGTTATTATTTAGCCACGAGTTCCTCCAAAGCACTCGACAACCACCCTAGAAAGCCATCGAATGCAGTCGCTGTGGCCGAAATCAGCTAGATGGCATTAGCATCAAGGGACTCGTTTTCCGGGATATCGAAGGTCCCGGTTAGAGCTCGTACAGCGTTTCTTATGGCATAAAACTGAGGAGATGGCGACGGTAGGACCCCGACATGTTTTTTAAAAACAAAATGGCTTGCAAACACAAATTATATTTATAAAAATAATCTTGTCTAGGTCTAATGTGTTGTAGACTTTTTGACATTTGCTGACAAGAAACTATTCCTACAACCAGTGTCAAAAGTAGACAAAAAATTATCGCCATGCTCGGACGTTGTAGACTTTTGTCGCTAAAGAATAGAAACCTTTCTTTTCCACATGTCAAACATCGCCATGCTTAGGACAATAGAAGTCTTTCGAAAATCTGTCAAATATCTGTCATTTTGTCGATTGTCAGTCGACAAAACCCGTTTCCACGGCGGCCATGCTACGCGGGCAGCTGGACTCTGAGGGTCGAAAGGTTGGAATCGCGCCACAACATCAACTTTAGGTCATTCGTGGTACGAGTTCCAACCCACCACCTAGAGACCTGCATGAAGGAGGACTTTTGGCCGAAGGGTGTCGTATATCGTAGTTTCCGAGGGCGATTACGCGACACCACGCAGCGAAACACGACGCCGACAACGTTGCGTGTATAGTTATAGTCTCATAAGGTTTAAAATATGTATTAGTTTATTATTGTTGTTAAATGTATTTTGTGTATTTTATCTATGGGCCTTATTTGCATGATAATAAAATGATTATTATTATTATTACAACATTGACCAATTGTTAAAGTTAAACTTACATCCATACTGCACGTATTTTCAAGATTGTATTGTATTGTATCGCACGCACGGTCGCTTCTCACTTAAAACCAGTTCTTGTTCTAAAGTGATATTTTCATTTAATTATTATGTTTTAAATAGGTTGATTTGATTAGGATTTTGTGATAAATGTAAGATTTCATTTTTAATTGGAACTGTTTTAAGTATGATAAGAATAGATACAAATTATTTGTGCGGTATCGGGTTTTTATTGTGTAATTTTAGAGAGTGAACTAGTTTTCTTATGTGATTGATACTTGAAATAGTGATATAGTTTATTATTTCTTTGTCATTTTGCTTGAGAGACTGATTAAAACGTGTTACAAAAGTTTATTAGTTTTATTTAGAATAAAAACTAAAAAATATCCGTATTATCCGGATAATCCGGATAGTCAAATATAGATAAATGATAAATGATGTTTATTTTGCAAGTAGGTTTTTACAAACACTTTTACACGTCATTTTTTTTTAAACTAGATGGAGCCGGTGTTTCGTACCTGACTACTCTGAGAAGAAACAGCCGAAACAAACTCAGAGGTCATAGTCTCTTTTGAAGTCCAGACATAATCTTGCTCAATTCACATGAGGACTATGCAGATTAGTGTCTGAGATGGTCTTTTGAAGAAAGGACCACACAGATTTGAGTGGACCTGTCGAGTCATTGCAAGCATTTGTCAGTTATCGTGTAGCTCGACTTATAACTCAAGGAGCTCAACGAAACGACGAACAATACCAAAGAAAGGACATTTGGGTAGGTCGCTTATAGTACTCAAACTGCCAGAGAGTTGTGGGAAAAATAAACAAAAAATAAAAATGTGACCCACATGGTCCCCACACTCACAATAATCAAATTAAATTAATAACAAGTTCTTTTCAAAATGAATGTAAATAAAAATCACAAAACTCATTAAATGTCACAATGATAATAAAAGGTAAAATACTTAATGAAATAAGTATTCATGTCAAATCAGTAAATGTTACATAGAATAATAAAATATAAAGTAAAAAATAATAAAATACATGTCAAATCATTCAATGTCAGAGTGTATAAAAAAAAAGAATCAACAATAAACAAAAGAAGTCCGAAATTTCGCCATTCACAGAGCAAATTTAATTGGAGCAGCTTAATCCCAAGCCTTTTTATCTTCGAGATAGTGATTAACATGATAGTAGGCTTTCGGGCATAACTTCCGTTTTATGAACGATTTGAATTTATTTAGACTTAGTGCTTGAATATGGCTCGGAAGTTTATTGTAAAAACGTATACATTGGCATCTAAACGTACCCCCTATATTTTTGAGCCTCGTTGCAGGAACAACAAAATTGTGTTTGTTCCTCCTATTTATGTTGTGGATATCACTGTATTTTTTAAACAAATTAATATTTTTGTGTGCGTACAAAAGGTTTTCATAAATAAACTGAGAGGGCACAGTAAGAATATTGATCTCTTTAAATTTTTCTCTGAGGGAGTATCTGGGTCTTAATTTATAAATTGAACGAATTGCCCTTTTTTGCAAAACAAATATTGTCTGAATATCGGCGGCATTGCCCCACAAGAGAATACCGTACGACATCACGCTATGGAAATAACTAAAGTAAACTAAACGGGCTGTCTCTAAATCAGTTAAATCACGAATTCTTCTAACGGCGAATGCTGCAGAGCTAAGTTTATTCGACAATTTGTCTATATGCTGAAGCTTGGCATCCAAAGTTATGACTAAGAAGACTGTGCTATCTTCCGGTTTTAACTCTTCATCCTTAATTAGTACAGTAGTTTCCACTTGTGCATGGGGTATCGTAAACTTAATACATTTAGTTTTCTTCTCATTTAGGAGTAGATTATTAACATTAAACCAATTAACGACTTTTGCCATGGCGCTATTAACATCATCCGTAACTAACTGCTGACGTTTAAGTTTAAATAAAAGAGAAGTGTCGTCTGCAAACAATACTATGTCATGATTATCCTTTATGAGGTAAGCCAAGTCATTTATATAAATAAGAAACAAAAATGGATCAAGAATTGAGCCCTGGGGTACCCCATTCTTACTACGGATCCGGGAGATCTTTTCCCTTTAACATCAACTGTCTGAATCCTGTCACTCAAATATGAAATAAGAAGATCCAGGGAGGCGTTACGGATTCCGTAGTGGTGTAGTTTCCTGATTAATGTTTCATGAAGAACACAATCGAAAGCTTAGATAAATCGCAAAAAATGCCCAAAGCATCGCATTTGTCCTCCCAGGCATTATAAATGTGTCCTATAAGTTCAACACACACACTACATCAGTAGTTGAACGACCCCTTGTAAAACCAAACTTTTATATGTAATCTAAATATATAAAAGAAGAAACTGACTGACTGACTGACTGACTCATCTATCAACGCACAGCCCAAACCGCTGGGTCTACAGATTCCAAATTTGGCAAGTAGGTTCCTTATGTGGTCTAGGGGTGCACTAAGAAAGGATTTTTCAAAATTCATCCCCTAAAGGGGTTAAACGGGGCTCCAAAGTTTGTATGGGGAAACAAGATTAGTTAGACTATTTTATTCGAAACTTCACAGGAGTGCTCTTATTGATAAATGAGTAGAAACGGGTTTCAGGTTTTTTCAGAATTCAACCCCTAAGAGGGGGAAATGGGGTGGCAAAGTATAAAAATCAATGCACAGCCCAAACCGCTGAGTCTAGAGATTCCAAATTTGGCACAAAGGTTCTTTATGAGGTTTAGAGGTGCATTAAGAAAGGATTTTTTTAAAATTCACCCCCTTAGGGGTTGGAACGGGAGTCCAAAGATTACGTGGGGAAATAAAATTAGTTAGACTACTTTATTCGAAACTTAACAGGAGTACTCCTGTCGATAAATGAGTTAACGTTTGTGTTTCATTTTTTTTTTCAGAATTCAACCCCTAAAGGGGGAAATGGGGTAACCAAGCCTGAACTTAAACTTAGGTATTGTTTTTATGATGAATTGGGTCGGGTGTATTACAAAAACAACTATTTTAAGATTTAATGTGGCAGACCTGAAATACTACCATTCCCTGTTGGGGTGCGATGGGGTTGAAATGTCTAAAAATCAATATGGGTGTCGATACCGAGATTATCAGGGGTGCTGATTACGAAAATGGCATTTATTTTGAGATCCAGATGATAATGATTGTGATTACGATGATGATGATTGTGATAATGATGATTGGGATAACGATGATAATGATTGTGATTACAATGATAATAAGTGTGATAACGATGATGGTGATTGTGATAGTGATTGTGATTGTAATGGTGATTGTGACAGTGATGGTGATTGTGATAGTGTCGGTGATTGTGATGGTGATAGCGATGGTTGTGATAACGAGGACGGAGATTGTGATGATGATGATTGTGATTAAGATGATAATGATTGTGATTACGATGATAATGATTGTGATAACGATGATGGTGATTGTGATAGTGATTTTGATGGTGATTGTGATGGTGATGCTGATTGTGATGGATTGTGAAAGTGGCAGTGATTGTGATGGTGATAGCGATGGTGATCGTGATAGTGACGGTGATGGTGATTGTAATAATGATGTAGATTATTGTGATTACTATTATAATGATTGTGATAACGAGGGTAGTGATTGTGATGGTGATTGTGGTAGTGATGGTGATTGTGATGGTGATTGTGATGGTGATTGTGATTATGATTGTGATAGTGTTGGTGATTGTGATAATGATTGTGGTTGAAAAAGTGATGGCGATTGTGATCATGATGATTGTGATTACGATTATAATGATTGTGATGACGAGGATGGAGATTGTGATGATGATGATTGTGAATATGATGATAATGGTTGTGATTACGATGATAGTGATTGTGATAATGATGATAGCGATTGTGATTACGATGATAATGATTGTGATAACAATGATGGTGATTGTGATACTGATTTTGATGGTGATTGTGGTGGTGATGATGATTGTGATAGTTATTCTGAGAGTGGTGGATAACGATGATGGTGATTGTGATAGTTATTTTGATGGTGATTGTGATGGTGATGGTGATTGTGATAGTGATTGTGATAGCGATAGTGATGGGGATTGTGATGGTGAATGTGATAGTGATGGTGATTGTGATTGTTATGGTGATTGTCATGGTGATTGAGATAGTGATGGTGATGGTAAGTGTGATAATGACTGTGATTACGATGATAATTATTGTGATAACGATGATGGTGATTGTGATATTTATTTTGATGGTGATTGTGATGGTGATGGTGATTGTGATTGTGATAGCGATAGTGATGGGGATTGAGATGGTGATTGTGATGGTGATTGTGATGGTGATTGTGATGGTGATTGTGATAGTTATTTTGATGGTGATTGTGATGGTGATGGTGATTGTGATGGTGATTGTAATAGCGATAGTGATGGGGATTGTGATGGTGATTGTGACAGTGATTGTGATTGTGATTGTTATGGTGATTGTGATGGTGATTATGATAATGATTGTGGTAATTATGGTGGTTGTGTTAATGATGTCATTATAATTATATTGTGCGTATTTCTGTAGTCTATGTTTATATGTTAAAATAATATTATGTAATTTTTGCAATTATTCTTCTATTTTTTTTTTTTTTGCTAATTAAATACCATACATATCCATGATTTTCAAATATATTTGTCTTTGAATTTTTAAATTGTAATCTTGAGCTAGATGCTCACCATATTTGTAAGCCAGCTACTGGCATAACATAGCGCTCGGTTTTATCAATTTAAGATCTGTATTTCTTTACCTGTGTTAACAAATAAAAAGTGATTTGATTTGATTTGATTTGATTTGATGATAATTGGTGATAATGATGGTGACTGTGATAATGATGGTGATGGGGATTGTGATGGTGATTGTGATAGTGATAGTGATGGTGATTGTGATAATGATGGCGGTTGTGATAGTGATGGTGATTGTGATAATAATAATTGTGATGATTAAGAAATGTGGCACATAGATAGTTTATAACCTGGATTAACATGGAGGACACTATTATCCCTTTTGTATGATCCAGTGGGACAGTTACCGAACTTCACGCGGGCGAAGCCGCGGGCAACAGCTAGTAATATTATAAAGATGTAACATTTGTTTGTAAGTTTGTATGTAGGGGGTAATCTCCGGAAGTAATGAACCAATTTAAAAATTGTTTCACTGGTAGAAAGCTACATTATTCGTGAGTGCTATAGGCTATATTTTATTCCCGTACTCCCACGGGAACGGGAACTACGCGGGTGAAACCGCGGGACGTCAGCTAGTAGCTTATATTTATTGAAAAAACTTTGCATTTGTGCCAAAATTATTTTTTCAAAAATTTTACTAAAGGTAGTACTGAAATGGGTCTATAATTAGTGGGGTCTGATGTACTTCCCGATTTAAACAATGGTATTATTTTACTATATTTCATTAGATCAGGAAACTCACCACGGTCAATACAATCGTTAAATATTACAGCTAATGAAGGAGCTATAATGTTTATAATGGATTTAGCAACTTCCACAGAATGACCCCATAGATCGGCGGTCTTTTTAACATTTAAGGTGTGAAAAGTTTTAATTATATCTTTACAGGTGACATATTGAAAATTAAATTCGGAATCACCGACTGAAACGTTTTCCCTTAGTAAAGACTCGGCAGCAGCGGGTGACGAGTTTAGCGATTTAGTAGTCGAAACGGGAATATCCGCAAATAAATTTTCAAAGGCTGTGGCAACTTGAGTATCTGAATTTAAAATATTATCGCCAATAGCAAGGCTGTAGTCACTATTTCGGTTGCAAGACCTTCCCGTTTCGCTATTAATAATGTTCCATGTCATTTTAACCACATTACTACTATTTTTAATTTTTGAACTCAAGTAACGTGACTTTGCTATAGAACAAACTTTTTTAAATAATTTTGAATAATTCTTAACATACAAATTAAATTTTACAGTTTTTACATAAGTCCGCTCTTCTTACAGCTCATAAAGTCGTTTTCGACTCTTATGAATACCAATGGTGGCCCAGTCGTTGAAAGAAGCGTTACTGTGTACAGATATTGTCTTAGGGACAAATGTGTTTTCAAATTGTGTGCAATACATACTGAAAAAATCGTTATATTGTTGATTTGGATCATCATTATCTGACAAAAGTGGTAGTTTGGATAAAAGTTTAGTTTTAAAAGTTTCCAGGCGATTTTTACTTTTTGGTTTAACAATGATATCTTTTTTAGTTACTTTCTTGTTTACTTTGCTTTTTGGGTGGGTATAATATCAGTGTAAATATTATCTAGGCAAGTAGCACTAGTTGGGGTTATTCTGGTGGGCTCGAGAAATTTGTTTTCAAGATTGTATGACTGAAAGAGGCTTATAATTTTAGTACTTAACCCAGAATTTTCTAACAAATTAATATTGAAATCGCCACAAATGATTATTGACTTCTTAGAAATACAGATTTTATGCAACACTTCATCCATTACCTATTCAAAACAATCATACAACCCTGAAGGAGGTCTATACACACTTAATATAATAAACTGCTCCAATTCTATACAGGCTATTTCAACTGTTCGCTCAACAGATAGGCTGACAATATCCTTGCGGTCTTTAAATTTAAGATGATTATTTACTAAGATTAATGCGCCGCCATGTATAGCATTTACCCTGCTGAATGAACTACCAACCTGGTGATTACTGGAATTGAAAATTAATTGATGACATTTGAGCCAATGCTCCGTTATACAAAGAATATCTATATTGTTACAATTCAGGAAAAGTTCTACTTCTAATTCTTCAAAAATCCTTGAATATTTTGATGAACCAGGTTGATACTTGCCTCCGTTGTCAAAATTTCTAATTTAAATGATTGACTGATTCATTAATTGTGCCCAAACTATTGGCAGAGTAATTTAATTGAGTATTGCATTGTTCAACAGAGGCGACTTGATTAGCCAAGTTCTTGTCTGTAATAGAAAAAAAGTATGATAGCGACACAGCTACTTGTCTTTTCCAAATCTATCTTTTGTCAAATAAAAATTGTCACCAATATAATTATTAATGCCAATTAAATGAAATACATTACTATTAAATGTCAAATTATGCAATGTTCTGTTAATATTATATCTAAAGTAATTTTCTTCCTGTGGCAAACTTTTACTATAAGGAAATGTGAACATTACAATTTTTCTTAAACTTAGGTCACTTAATGATCTATAATATTAGACTAATTCTCCTTTATTCACAGTACCCCTATTACCAACAAATATTATTAGTACAGAATCCTGGGTGAAGTTGTCATTAATAAGTTTCCTCATGATATCATATAAGGAACAACCAGGCATACAAAAGTTCATAATAGAATGTTCCGGATACTTATTTGTCAACAAGTGGCTTAAATCCTTACCAATTTCATCAGAGAAAAATCATATTGATATCCGTATTATCCGGATAGTAAAAATGAACGGATATTGCAAGCCCTAGTTGGGGCATTGATAGCAGCGTCAAATATTGGACTAGCAAGGACATTACTTTCGAAAAAAAAGTCAGATGCATAAAAAAATACATACTGAATGGTCCTTACCATATCTTCGGTGATCACTTCAAATGCGCATCGTATTTTTGTACCGATGATATTAAAAAACCCAATGTGAATTTGGTACCTGAACTGACACAACCGCGTATTTAAAAAGTTGAAGATTTGGCCCTTTCAACGCATGCCTACAGTTTTGTGTACAATGAAACGAATAATGCGGTAGAGAGTTTCAATGCACGAGTTGCAAAGTTTGTTGGAGGTAAAAGAGTTAACTTTTCCCAGCGGGGCTCCTATCTTGCTCGATCTGCTGCAGCCGTTGTGTCATATAACGCCAGGTGTCGTGCAGTCGGCTGTACACTTTATTTTTGACACAGAAGCTAATCCCGAAATAGTTCACTTAGAAGAAATACGGTAAAAACGAAACCAAACAAGACTAGAGAGAAAAATAAAAAACAAAAAATATCAGGACGACATTAACGAAACATGACGCCTACTATGGTGAAAATTGCCAAAAAGTTGACATGAATGAGGAAGAATTTAGAGAGGCGAAATTAAAATTTTTGAATGCATTAGAACTTTCGGAAGTCGAAAAAAACTATTTAGAGAAAGACCATATTACAGAGCGGAAGTCCGTTATGGTTAAAAACGAGGAGAAAGCTCCTGACAGCGTCTTGCTTCGCGACAGTCTGCAAACGTCGCCCAACAACTGAATGTGGTCCATCGATTTAACAAACATTATATGGAAAAGATCTGAGCAATGTGCAACCCACAAAATATGGCAGAAGTAACGAAGAGGCTGCAATTCGAGAATTAGATAAGCCGAACCCGCCGCCAGCCGCCGTTGGCTTTGAATACCCGGATAGAACAGTGCGGGTCATTCATACCCCAAGAATTTCCCTTTCTAGGAGCAACCCCTGGGGAGTACCCCACAATAGAAAATGTGAGCTTGGCATTATTGAAACTAAATGCCCATCTTCGGCATATGAAATGGAGCCAGACGACGCCATCAAAATTAAAAAAGTGTAACGCGCTGTCCGAACGTCTAGTTTGTAGTTTGTACGGGCTACTAACATTACGCGGTACACGGGGGGCTACCCTTCCTCCCGCTTCAGCCCCGCGCAGCCCGCGCGCCGCCTGTGCTCGCGCGTCCGACAGTCTGCACCGCGAGTCGATGCAACGCGCACCTAATGGCGCGCTCGCGACCATTGTCTCAATAATGTGATTGATTTCTGTATTCCCATGTGTGTAACCCTTGCGTACCTAATTAGACATTATTCCCTAACTAACTCGTTTCATTCCGTTCGCGAAAAACCCCAAGAACAAATGTTATAAGTGGCGCTCCAACTCGTGGCCGCGAACGAGTTTAAACCAGTTTGCGCCCGCCCGACCGTTAACTGTTTTCGGTGTTCCTGTGTTCCTGTTCTCTGGTACCTTCGTAAAGAGTGAAGATGCCTCCACGTAGAGTACGAACGGACCCAAAGGCAAGTGACGCTGACGCGCACTCCAGCTCGGATGAAGAAACCAGGAGACTTTCGCCAGTGCTTATGTCTGGTGACCAGCTGACTTCATTTCTTACCGCCTTCGCGAATACTCAGGCGGAAGCAAATCGGCAGCTCGTCGAATCCCTCATGGCATCGCACGCGGCAGGTGGTTATTCCGCGGCGACGCCCTCACCGACACCGTCGTCGACTAGCAAATCAGGGAACATGTCCAAGTGCACGGCACGCTTCGATGGTTCGAACCAAGATCCTGATGTCGTAGAATCCTTCATCGACTCCGTCGAGATCTACAAAGAGTGTGCATTGGTTAACGATGACCTTGCGCTTCGTGGTCTCCCGATGCTGCTCCATGGCGAGGCTGCAGTATGGTGGAGAGGGATCCGGACGGAGGTGTCCTCGTGGTCCGAAGCCGTCAAGCGACTACGTAGTATGTATGGTACTCCGTGTCCTGCTTACAAGTTATATCGAAAGATATTCGCTTACGAACAAAATGAAGAACTCGCGGACTCCTTCATTGTACGTATACGAGGCATGATTGCTAAGTTTCCTTACGTATTACCCGAAGAAGCTAAGATAGACATGATATACGGATTATTACATAAACGTATTCGAAAGCGATTACCCCGGGATACGGTTAGCAGTTTTGAGTCGCTAATCGACAAAGCCCGAGATATAGAAGAATCCATCACGGAAAGTTCCAGTGCTAGTACTTCATCGCAGTCGGCGCCAGCGGAGACGCCTCGCGAGCGGTACGCGCGGGCGCCGCGCGCCGCCGCCGCCGCCCCGTGCGTCAATGTGGCGGGAAACGGTGCGACGTCCCCGTCGCTCAGTGGTGCGGGAGCTCAGCAGTCGATCGCGCGTTCGCAGGTTCGATCCGTACGTAATACGTGTAACGAAGTGCAAAGTGCCGATAAAAATAATACCGCGAGTGAAGCAAAGTTATTCTGTGTGTATTGCAAAAATCGAGGTCATACGCGTGATTTGTGCCCAAAGAAAGACTCTAAAGTATCGTCTAGTAATAATAAGTCTAGCCTTATTTGTTACGGTTGTGGTGAAAAAGGGTATGTAAGAGCGAATTGTCCTACTTGTAAAAATAATATTGTATCGAGTGTGAGTTGTAATGTTACTAATTCAAATGAACCACAACCTCAACGTAATGTATTCTATTCACTTACCACGGCAGAAGACTGTTGTAATGTAAGTAGTACTTCGAATAATATCATCGCGCCAGACCGTCCTATTTTAAATATAGAGATTTTAGGTTACAGTGGCTCAGCGCTTATAGATACGGCCGCCCGGCGTAGTATCGCGGGTTCAACGCTGTATGCACTTCTTTTACGTTTAAATGTGTGTGTGTTGAGTTTGTTGTGTTTCCCGATGCGTCAAACAACGAAACGCTATTAGGGATAGACTTCATTACTAAGTCTAAGTTGGTCTTGAACTTTTCGTCTATGACATGGTTCACAGCTGATCGGCCTCAGGTCACTCACCCCCTGCTAACAGAGAGTTCACGCGACGTGGTGGAGTGCGCCTCTGTCAACCTATTGAGGGAAGACGAGGGCACTTTGTTGACTCAGGAGGAGCGTTCCAGCTTAGAAGATCTACTCGGTGAGTATTCTGATATTTTTGACTTAGTGGGGGATCCGACGCCGTTTGCGGAACATCATATAGATACGGGTGACCATCCTCCTATTGCTGTTCCACCATATCGAGTCACGCCAGCGAAGAAGGAAATTATTCGTGCGGAACTCGATCAGATGTTAAAAGAGGGAATCATTGAGGAATGCGAGTCTGCCTGGTCTGCACCAACTGTTCTGGTACCAAAGGCTAATGGTGGGTATAGGTTTTGTGTGGACTACAGGAGGCTCAATGCTGTGACAAGAAGTGATGCGTATCCTATGCCACGCATTGACGAGCTGCTGCATTCAACGAAGAAGGGTTGCGTGATGAGCTCCTGCGACCTTAGAAGTGGTTACTGGCAGTGTAGCATTAAGGATCAGGATAAAACAGCCTTTGTTACACCGTTCGGTACGTATCGCTTCAAGCGTATGCCGTTTGGCCTTAAAAATGCGCCGGCTACGTTCCAGAGGCTTATTGACAGGTTTCGTTCGGGATCCTCACTTAAGGATGTTACCGTGCTAACGTACCTTGATGATATACTTGTGATATCGGAGTCATACACCCATCACCTTTCCGATCTCCGTGCAGTATTCGACCGTCTCCGCTTGTTTAAGCTCCGAGCGAATCGAGAGAAGTGCGTTTTCGCCAGGGACAAGGTTAAGTACTTGGGTCACGTGATCTCTCAGGAAGGTATATCACCGGATGAGGACAAGGTACGTGCGGTTCTGAATATGAAGGAGCCTACGTGTCTTCAGCAGCTGCGTACTTTTCTTCAAACATGCTCTTGGTTCCGCAAATTTATACCAGACTTTGCGAAAGTAGCTGAACCACTCACGCGCTTAACCAGGAAATCGCAGGTGTGGGAATGGAGTTTGGAGCAAGGTAAGGCTTTTGAAGCTCTTAAGAAGCTGTTGACCACGTCTCCTATTCTGGTGCAAGCGGATTACACGAAACCATTTCTACTGAGGACTGATTCAAGTAACTATGCTTTGGGTGCAGCTTTACTCCAGGGGGAGTCACCCCATGATGAACATCCAATAGAATACGCTAGCCGTCTGCTTACTCAAGCCGAGCAAAACTACTCGACTACTGAGAGAGAGGCTCTCGCGGTAGTCTGGGCTGTCGAACGGTTCCGCGGCTATATTGATGGTCATCAAGTCCGGGTGATGACTGACCACCAACCCTTGAAGTGGTTGTTTTCTCTCAAGTCACCAAGTGGCAGGTTGGTTCGCTGGGCCATGAAGCTGCAAGCTTTTGACTTACGCATCGACTATACACCAGGTAAGGCTAATGTACTAGCCGATACTCTTAGTCGACCCGTGACTGAGGATGGTGTGCCACCGGGATGTGATATCTGTCCGGTTGTCGTGGACGTACCACACTGGGATGCAACTTCGACCCGGGAAGCTCAATTGGCTGATCCGGAAGTGGCCAAGATTATCCAGGATTTAGAAGGAAAGGATGAACTTGCTGTTACACGCTGGACTGAGAGAGGTTATCTCTTGAACCAAGCTGTTCTGTATAGGTATGTGCCTGATACTGATTCCGAGGAGCCTCAACTCGTCATACCAGAAAGCCTGCGAGGTAAGGTCATGTTAGAATGCCATGACTCGCCCACGGCCGCTCATGGTGGTATCGATAGAACATTGCATCGTATCGCGCAACGGTTCTATTTCCCTGGTATGAGAAGGTTTGTAACTCAATATCTTAAAACCTGTGTAGAGTGTCAGCGGTACAAGCCGTCCAACATTAAGCCAGCTGGACTGCTGCAGACTCCAGTTCCAGCTCAGAGATTCGAAACCATGGCCACTGACCTCTTTGGTCCGTTGCCTAGAGGACCGCAAGGTGAGAGATGGATCCTCATTGTGGAGGACACTGCCAGTAAGTGGGTAGAAGTCTTCGCTCTCACGGAAGCTACGGCAGAGACATGTGCTAAGACTCTAGTCAATGAGGTATTTATGAGATTTGGTCTCCCTCGGCGCTTGATCTCTGATAATGGGGTGCAATTTGTAGCAGATGTCATGCAGAAGGCCATGTTTGTTTTAGGTATAAAGCAAAGCCTGGTACCTTTATATCACCCGGAGTCAAATCCGGTTGAGCGAAAGAATCGGGATCTCAAGGCTCAGCTAGCAATCTTGGTTGAAGGTCGTCATCAAAACTGGCCAGAGGTATTACCATTTGTGCGGTTTGCTTTTAATAGTTCTCTCACCAGGTCTACAGAGCACACGCCTGCTTACCTGACTTTCGGTCGGGAGCTGCGGTCCCCTTTGACTGTCCAGGCGGATCTAAGGGCGGTCGTAGAGTCCGAAAATTTCGTACCTCAGATTACACCATACTTACTCAAGCTCGCAGATATCATCTCGACAGCCAAGGAGAACCTTGAGCGTCACCAGGATGCTCGCAAGGTTTACGCTGATCAGGGCCGGTCGTCTCCTGAGGAGTATATTGAAGGTGACTTGGTGTTAATGAAGACCCATGTGCTCAGTAACGCCGCAAAGGGTGTCACTGCCAAGTTCAACCCGAAACGTGATGGACCATACGTCATCTCTAAAAAGGTGAGTCCAACTACGTACCTATTAGCCCATCAATCTGGCGAAGTTTTTGGTAAGTACCACGTCTCGGACTTAAGGCGCTATCATGCCAGAGAGGGTGAATGTCCTGAGCCGATTATTCCTAAACGTAATAGAGGTCGCCCACGGAAGGTGACCTAACTGCAGCGCTTTTGTCGCCATTTTGTTTGACCACTCGGGAGACCCTTCCCTGGTCAAAAGGGGGAGAGTGTAACGCGCTGTCCGAACGTCTAGTTTGTAGTTTGTACGGGCTACTAACATTACGCGGTACACGGGGGGCTACCCTTCCTCCCGCTTCAGCCCCGCGCAGCCCGCGCGCCGCCTGTGCTCGCGCGTCGGACAGTCTGCACCGCGAGTCGATGCAACGCGCACCTAATGGCGCGCTCGCGACCATTGTCTCAATAATGTGATTGATTTCTGTATTCCCATGTGTCCCTTGCGTACCTAATTAGACATTATTCCCTAACTAACTCGTTTCATTCCGTTCGCGAAAAACCCCAAGAACAAATGTTATAAAAGTTAATTTTTGGTTGCCTACGGAAATAATACATTGGTAATAAATAAAAAAACAAATGGTATTACCAAGTTCAAGGACAGCTGCGCATTACTAGGCAAGACACTTGTGTATTTGCTATTTGGACAGGCCCTGGCAAAATAAAGTACCAGTGCATAGAAAAAGATCACAATTTTTGAAAGAGAAAATGGAAACATATTTAATTAGATTTTACAAAAATTATCTCCTCCCAGAATTTATTGACCCACGACAAGCAAGAAATATGGAGCTAAGAGCACATTCTTCACATATCCAAAGAAATTTTCAGACAATAAAAAATTTGATAACGATGATTAATAAAATTATCCATAACGAGTGTATGGCCTTTGTTTAAGAGCGGGCGAACCAACCTGTAGACAATCTGGGATGTTGCCCCTTCAGGTTCATTGGACCCCCTTTCGTCATTATGCCCTTGTTGACCTTTTCCAGCATATATTTCGAACTTCCATAGATAGCCTGTTCTTGACTCGCAAAGCTCATAGCTTTTTATGCCTACCCGAGCAGCTTTATTTGATATGAGTTGAACAAAGGAGAGCCTACCCTTCCAAAGAAGTAGGGACTCGTCAATCGCGATATTTTGCTCGGGCAGATATAATTCGCTGAACTTGCGATTCAAGTGGTCGGTGATAGGGCTAATTTTGAAAAGCTTCGAAGAATTAGCTGGAATTGTTGAATTGTCCACGAAATGTAGGCATCTTTTAATCAAAAAAAAATTACCATAAAGTCTTTGAAATTCCCGATCCGTAAATACGGAAATCGGGGGTACCAATAGTCTCTTTCTACCGGATTTGGGATAAAACTTTGGAGCATTAAAATGCCGAAGAACTTCCAGAGATCGCTGGACCCTACGTTCTTCCAGTTCTTAATACGCGAAGGCGTACCTGTTCGTCTCTGTAACCATGAGATTCATGATAGTCTCATCCCAAATCCTCTCGAAAATGTCTAAAGGCCAACCTTCTCGACTGACGGGATGACCATCCCGTCAGTCGAGAAGGTTGGCCCAGCCAAACCAGTAAAGGCCTCCCGTACGCCAGAGAAGGCATTGGCATCATTCTGCCAATTGAATTTGAGCATTTCCGCGCTGCTTATAAACTCCCGCAACGCGTAATCATCGCGGGCATCAATCGCAGTCAGCTGTACCTGCAGGTCGGGCGTGAGGTCCTCCAGCTCCGCCGGGTATTGCAATACATGGCGGGTCCTACCGGGCTCGGTGTCCAGTTCCTCACCAAGATCGTCATCCAAGTCGGATCCGGGATCGTTAGATACGATTCGCTCCCAAGCAGCAATTTCGTCATCGACGTCCTCGAATATAGATGATTCTGAAATAAAACCACATACTTAATCTTTTTTATCGTGTGGTTAGTGCCTAACCTGGTGTCAGAGCTTTTTATGGGCCCAAGAAATATATCTCAGGCGTGCTGGTTGAAGATCACTCACCATTCGTGACGGAGGACGTTGATGCTATGGGAACGGGCGACGCCGAATGCGCCGGGCCTGGACTGGACGCTACAAATTAAGAAGTTATTGGTTAAAAAAATATTAATTTCAAGCTTTCATTAGTACTTTTATACTTATTTGATTAACTTACCGGGCGTGAAACCGATGTAATCAATATCGGCATCGACCAGCTCTATTGAGCCTAGTTCCGACACCAAATTTATACCCGTTGAGGGCGAAAATAGGACCCTGTAAAAATAACATTGTCATAAATATCAACATCGACTAATAATATTTATCAAGTCATTAATCTTATACTTACTTTGGGGGGTCCGCTTTACGCTTTCCCTTTCCCTTAGAGGTGGTTGGTGTCACCACGTCAGCCGTCACCAGTGTAACTAAAAAGAAAAAAAGAAAATTAGAAGCTAGAGAAATGCAGTCATCATGATGTGGAATGAGGTAATTTTAAAACAAACCCACCTTCAAACGTGGGGCTGCTCGCAAAGTCGACGCGGTCTGCGACACGGTTGTCGACGCGGTCTACGACTGGGTCTATGTCAAACAAAACAAAAATTAGAAGCTAGAGAAATGTAGTCATCATGATGTGGAATGAGGTAATTTTAAAACAAACCCACCTTCAAACGTGGGGCTGCCCGCAAATTCGATGTCGTCTGCGACACGGTTGTCGACGCGGTCTACGACGCGGTTTACGACTGGGTCTGTTTCAAACAAAAAAAAAAAAATTAGAAGCTAAAGAAATGTAGTCATCATATGATTATGTGTAAGCCACAATCAATGTAAGTTAAAACAAAAAACCTGTGCTTGTCGATGGCCCGGCTTCGACCTCCCAATGCATCCTCTTCCTGGGCGGTGGAGTTCTTGGTGTACCAACACTTAGAGGGCATTGGATACGAGTTGGCGAGTTTTTTCTGTAAAATATCTAAAAGTAAGACACAACAAGTCTATTTTTCACAATATAATTGAAAAAAAAAAACACATACTTCTTATGCTTGCGCTCAGCAGCATCGGGAACAAGAAACTCGCTTGTCTCCTTGGCATATTTTAAGTCTTGGTACCGAGGTTTCTGAGCCGCTGACATTCTGGTAAGATTATTCTTGTCAACGACTCTGATCGCCCGGACCTTTCTCAGTTCCTCATCAAGAGAGCTAAAAGAAATTAATAATTAATACATAAAAACAGCCGTATCATAGCAGAGACCAATTTTGAATAGTATACATACGCAGAGGGCTGAACAGCCGCCTGGCTGGCTCCAGCATTTCCAGCTTGCGCAGGAACATCTCTAAAAAGTAACAAAACTCTAGAATATTCCTTTACGGCAGACATCAATAAATTATTGAGCAAGCAATTAAGCAACATACGTTCCCACACCAAGCAGGCCACCACCTTGGGCACGTCCACGGGCCCCACTACCAACTCCTCGTGAGCCACGGGCACCGGCACCAGCTCGTGAACCACGAGGCCGACCTCGGGTGCCACGAGCCCGCCCACAACCAGCAGATCCAGCAGTTAAACGTGGCGTCCACTGTTTATCCATTCTATATTCAAAATGCAACGTAAAACAAAAAAAAATCAAAATAAAAAAAAGCAGAAAACAAATATTCAAAATGGAACGACAACCCAAAAAACACCACCACGTAATATTATTCAAACAATGATACAAACTTACAAAAATCCGAATTCCGAAATTTGGATTTTAATTCCGAGGAATAATTCACCATGTACACTAAGCTTTACTATCAAATTGCAAGATGGCGGACAATTCAATGTAAACAATGGTGACAACGTCAATACTTTTTACATTTTTGAAGTTACACTGTATTATTTTCGTATTCAATGGAAACATATTTAATTAAATTTTACAAAAAATATCTCCTCCCAGAATTTATTGACCCACGACAAGCAAGAAATATGGAGCTAAGAGCACATTCTTCACATATCCAAAGAAATTATCTGACAATAAAAAATTTGATAACGATGATTTGTTGTTTTAATAATCACGAAAGTACCAACACCTTCAGGTCGCTCCATGAAGTCACGAGCTAAGGTCTCATCATAACGAACAAAACGAGCCTAAACTCGGCTCACCTAGTTCAAGGCATCGAGGAGTTCCAGTAACAATCACCGAAGTACACCTTCAGGTCAACTCCAGGGAAGTACAACTTCAGGTGACTCCATCAAGTCAAGAGGTAATTCGTAAAAATATAAACAGCAATAATAAATATTTTCTGTAGGTACCATAATTTTATTACAAAGAAAAACGTGAATCTTTCAATGTATCAAACTGAGTTCACTTGTCTACTATTCTCGCAGTAGTTAGTCGTGTGTACAGGCGTAGTTAACTACAATTTTGAAATCTGGTTACTAATTACGATTAAAAGTAGTTAACTACATGTAGTTATGATTTCATGTAACTTAACTACAGTAATCAAACTACATTAAGTAGTTATTATTTTGATTGCTGCAATCTAGTAGTTATAATTACTGATTATTTAAGTTTTCTGAACTTATATTTTGCAATTAAATAAACATGTAATGTGTAGTAATAAATGTTTTGGAATATGGCTGCATAAAAAAAAACAGTTTATTGCAAAGTTTATTTTCGTGAATAATCAAATGCAAGGATTCAAGTTGTAGATATTAAATGTACCGATACTTATCAGATCTTAATTACTTTTTATTAACATGTATTAAAAAAAAAAAAAATTACTCAGCAAACATCAACTTAATTAAAATTATTTGCGAATCAAATAAATAAACAAAAAAGGTTGATTGGGTTAATCATTTAAATTAGCTTTTAGTACTACACGCTTTTCGAACATTTCATCCGATAGCCTGTGGGATTTGGGATGGTTTATCATAGTTGCGTATGAAAACAGTCTTTCTACTGGAGCCGAAGAAGGTAATGGAGCATTGTATTTTATGAATACTTTTTTCACTTCTGGATATCTATGAAGACAATTTAGTTCTCGATCCATATCTGATAAATAACAAGAAACAATCAGAAAAGTCATCTTTGTCTTGTTTATTTATTGCTGAACTGAATTCAGCATTTTCAGAAACTTCTTTTGCAATAGCTGCTTTGAAAAAGGTTTTCAACCTTTGATGCTCTTCTATGGGAATGCAAGTAAACCATTTGGTTTTAAAGCGTGGTAAAGATATTGCAGCGATCGCTGCATTTTGTGCTTTGGCGGTAGAAAAATCAATAATGTCATTAAATCGGTTATTTACGATTTCCAAGTGCTTTCTTGCCAGATCGTTGCAGTAGACAAAGTTTTCATTGCACAGTTTTTGTAATTTTCTTCTTAGCGATAATAAGCATGGAAGTAGCAAGCCATAGAACATATCCTTTTCACCTTGCAAAATGTCAAGGGCCTCAGCTATTGGTTTTGAACATTTTAAATATTCTTCGATATAATTGAATTCGTTTTGCCACAACTGGCCACTGCCACTGATTTTTAAAACTTCATACAGCGAAATGCTTTTGTCTTTTACAGCATATATTTGTCCTAGTGCGTCATAAGTACTATTCCACCTAGTGTCTCCTGGCCTTGATAGCGTGTGGCCTAAAACTGTTTGGATTACTTCTGCTGATTTGGGCCGACCTGCAGCATTCGATAGTTTGTTGCATTTATTTATTACTCGCTCATACGTTTTGGAAAGTAGTGTATTTTGATTTCGCAGCACTTTTCCAGCATCAGTGGTTGCACATAAGTTAAGTTTATGAGCAGAACATCTTAGGTGATCTGGCAGTTCAAAAGACACACGATCATTTTCAAGAGGCAAGGGATCGGTTTCAGACTTGTCATGCGACGTCGTACTACTAACTTCTGACTGAACATCTTCGGAAGCATTAAAAATGTATTCAACGTCTGGGTCTATATCGTTAAATTCAACTACTTCAATCGAATCACAAGAATCTATTTCCACACCAAACTCTTTAAAAGCCTTTACAAAATTACTTCCATTATCAGTGATCGTAGATAGCACTTTTCGTGAGTCAATTCCAAATGCACTGTGGATATTCTCTAGAAGAAAAGCAATTCTATTGTAAAGATATTTGCACACCTGGTAAGGTAGGATATGGCATAAGAGCTTCTGTTGTATGTTTCACCTCATGTACCTACCCATATTGACGCAAATAAATGATTTGATTTGATTTCTATCGTAGCTATGCGTTCCTTTGAATCTTCGACACGCCAGAGTCTTAGATTTTCTTTGTAAATCTGATGTAATCCAATGTGCCGTGACGCCTATGAAACTTCTTTTTTTTCCTGACCATATGTCTGCTGTGGTACATACATATAAAGTATCTCGAACCACAGTTTTTATGTCATGTATTTCTTTCGTATAATAATCTTGCATAACTCGTCCCAAAGATCGTCGACTCATTAAGGTTAAGCCATTTTAACACATACCTGCATTTTCCAACGCTTTTTTCAGGTACGGATCTTCAATTGCTCTCAGGGGTATCATAGAATGTATGAAAAATTTGACAACGTTTCCATTAAACTCTTCTTGTGAGGCCTTCTTATCTTAGCCTTTGATTGTGACTGAAGTTCTGAAGTTGTTTTCTTCGTTTTTTTATTACTGGCAAAATATGTTTTATAGTCATTGTGTGCACTTTCTCCATGTTTTCTTTTTAGGTGCGTGATAAAGTTAGACGTAGAAGGCAACGTTCCGGATATTGTTACTTTTTTTGGCAAGCACAACATACAAAGTCCAACTCGTTTGCGATCTGTACTCTTCTTTAGAAAATTTAAAAAACTTGCCATCAAGAATACGTGGCAAGTTTATGTCAGTATTTTCCACCAAGCTGTTAAAACTTGAAGTTGAAGTAGAAGCTTCATTGCACAGTGGCAGACACTCATCTGACTCGTTCATAGTGCACAATTAACTAGCAATACGATAAAATAACTAAGTGGCGCACGCGCAGTAGCTTTTTCAAATTACAATAGTGGCAAACCGAACGGACGTACACACTGTTAGACGCAATTGAATACACTGCCCAAAAAATGACCTGTACCGACATGCAGCGAGCGAAAGCGAGAGTGTGCTATAGTGCGCTCTTGCTCTAACACACGCGACTACAACGCGATGCTCTAACTACCTACCAAACGACAAGTCGAAACACGCGTGATAGTCGTTCATGTACTTACATGAACGATTATCGCGCGTGTTTGCTTTTTTTGATGCAACATCATTTTAAATCTGTAGTTATAAAAAGTAATCAAGTAATCGTGATTGCAACTACAATTAGTAGTTAGTAGTCAAAATTTTTAACTACATTTTTCGATTTTTTTATGTAGTTTGTAGTTATGATTACTAATTACTTTATGTAGTCGTAGTTAGTAATCAGCAGTTAGATTACATTTTGCCCAATACTGGCGTACACTTGTACAATGATGGCGAAATAGATCGTAGTGTAAAGCACAGAATTAACACGGGATGGATGAAATGGCGGCAGGTCACGGGAACAATCTGCGACTTCCGCATTCCCCTTAAACTCAATGGGAAGATTTATAAAACAATGGTTAGACCTGCTGTCTTGTATAGATCAGAATGTTGGGCCACAAAAGGGATGAATGAAAGGCATTTGCATGTCGCGGAGATGAGGATGCTAAGGGGGATGTGTGGTGTTACGCGAATGGATTAAGTTAGAAATGAGTATATAAGAGGAAATCTGAAAGTGGCGCCGGTGACTGAAAAGTTGTGTGGTAATCGGTTGTCGTGGTATGGGCATGTGATGCGGACGGATGAAGAAAATGTCGTGAGGAAAGTTTTGAGTATGAATGTGGATGGGTATTTCAGTAGAGGAAGACCAAAGAAACGATGGATGGACTGTGTTAAGAATGATATGGCAAGAAAAGAAGTGTCTGATGAGATGACGAAAAATAGAGAAGTATGGAAGGAGAAAACTTGCTGCTCCGACCCCAAATGAATTGGGATAAGGGCAAGAGAATGATGATGATGATGACTGGCGTACACTTGTGTGTATGACCCGTGTCAATGTAGTAGTTCGATACTGTACCTATCAATTTTGCAAACGCGTCCTTTATTGGCTTTAGCTTTTCTAATGCACTCTTTATAGTGATTTCCTTATTACCTAATTACATTTGTTTATTGAAGATATAGTTATAATTTTCGTATATTTTTTTTTTCATGCAGTTTTCTCAGATTTTATCAGCAACTGCCATTCTCCTTTGTTTTTGTAAGTTTGTATTTAGGGGGTAATCTCCGGAACGAATGATCCAATTTTAAAATCATTGCACTGGTAGAAAGATACATTATTCGTGAGTGCTTATAGGCTAACAATTATATTGATATCATGCATATTAGCCGAGCCATCACAATTTTTGTCTAGCCAGGTGGAATGAAATGCCTGTCATAATTTATTTTGACATCGAAACATTGTACTGGTCACATTCAGAAACTATATGTTTCCAGCCATCTTAAATAAAATCTTCCGATAGCAATGGTAGAACTGCCGTCAAAGCAACAATTCACCTCTGTGGTTTTTACTTAAGATTCCAGAGTTGGATCTTTTTTCTATATAGAATTTGACCAATAATAATAATAGCCTATAATCTTCACATATGGGAACGTAGATGTTATTTGCATTTAAAACTCCAGTTTCAAAGTAATTGAACTTCCCTCTTAACCATTAATAATATTAAGTTGGTAGAAATGCTTGGGACAACTTTTAAAAGTGCCATCAGCAAAAAACTCTTTTATGTGAAGTAGAAAAGATACTCCGTTTATTGGTCCTAGTTTTCTACTGACAATAGGCAGGCGATGAAATTAAATTACGAAAGAGAAGCGTTATACTTATATTTTAAAGCAGAGAAAATCAGTAATAAGACATGACTGACATTTGACACATTTCAATTTCTTGACATCTGTGGTGTAAGTGGTTACTTACACCACAGATGTCAAGAAATTGAAATGTGTCAAATGTGCCAGTTCGCTGATCATCTCGAACTACGACCAACTCGCTACACCACTTCCCCGGTGAGACCGTGACTATGGGCGATAGTAATCAGGAAATCTCACAGTCCTACCAGGAAGACATGGGTTGCCGTGCTCAGGTCTCTTGGGACGTAGAAGGTACGGCTGGAGCTCATATGCCACGACGTTGGCTGTGGCATTAGTTTGGTCATATGAGCGCGTAACCTGTCGACGAGGTCGCTCATGTCCACAACCTTATTTGTAGCTTCTGTGAGAAACTGTCTAAGTAAGCGGAGTGGCTCGCCGAGACGAGCTCAGCGGTGGTCGCGGCTAGGTCTTCCTTCCATGCGCTGCGGATGCCTAGCAGCACCCATGGAAAGGGCTCTGTCCAGCTTGAGTTCGCGTGACACATGGTCGCACCCTTCAACTGGCGATGTAGTCTCACGACGAGGCCGTTGGCTGCGGGGTGGTAAGAAGTGGTTAGGTGATGCGTGGCACTTATTAGGGCGGCTAGGCTCTTGAAAGTGCAGCACTCGAACTGCCTCCCGCGGTCGGTGGTGATATGTTCGGGGCAGCCGAACCGGGCAATCCATCCAGCGGTGAGGGCAGCGGCGCAGGTCTCTGCGATGATGTCTTGCCGTGGGAACGCCTCAGGCCAACGTGTTGCGCGGTCGACTATCGTGAGGCACTACCTGTAATATGCAGACAATTGTAAGGGAACAATCAAATCAAGGTGGATGTGTTGCAAACGTGCCGATAGTGGTTTGAATGCTTGCAATGGTGTTGAGGTATGGCGTGTCACCTTACTCTTCTGGCACGCTTTACATTCCATTGCCATCTGACTGCAGTCCTTTCTTACTTCCTGGCCAAACAAACCTTTCCGTGACGAACCGAACATTTGCCTTTCGTCCTGGATGACTGAGGTTGTGAAGGGGAGTGAATACCTGCTTGCAAAACGATTTTGTGATAAATGGGCGTGGATTACCCGTTACGTCGCAGTAGATCTCGACATTGGATTCGGGTGGTTTCACCTTCGTCAGCTTCAAAGATGAACCATCTCTCAGCAAGTTCTGCAGTTCGGGGTCGGTTTGCTGTTCCTTGGCCAGGGACTCGTAATCTAAGGGCAGATGAAGCTCATTAATGCGCGAAAGGGTGTCTGCTACCACATTATCCTTACCGGCTATATACCTGATATCCGTCGTAAATTGGTCATATAATCCAGGTACCTGAATTGACGGGGAACCAATTAATGTTCTTGCTTGCAATATCGTCTTTATAGTATTTAGCAAAAGGAAATTACATACCTATTTGTTTGGCACTTCCACAGACTTCTACTTCCATAAAGTTTTTAAATACAGTTTTCGTTACGCCTTCTACTCTGTTTCTAGCACTGTACAAACTGTGTTTGAAGCTATCCAAATTGGGAATATTTGTTATAAAATCCAACCCTGAATTCTTAATCACTGTAACTGTTTCTTCATAAAGTCTTGGAATATCTACATCAATAAAATCTAGATATGTCGGATTCTGTGGGAAAACTCAGCAGAAGTTCTTCGACTTTTGGAGAGAGACTCATTATATTCTGTTTCACCATTCGAGGTCTTAGATTTGTGATCTTTGGATCAGAAGACAAAAGAAGATTGTGTAAAATATCGTCATTAGTTGCCGTCCACTTAATAATTTTTAATAATATTTACTTTTGTAGATATGAAAGTAATTTTTGTAGTAAGAGATAATTATTTCATTAATGAAATGTTAAAAAATGTTAGATGCTTTTTAAATTCAGTTTTTTAAGAAAGCTATTTTAATTAAATATGTTTACAAAAAATATGAACAAGTAATAAAGAGACAATTTTTTTTTAAATTTAATAATTCCGTCTTTAAAATTACATAGCATTACACATAAATGAAAAATATTCTGGACAGCAAAGGGCACATAGTAAGCATTCACATCAGATTTCATTATTTTGAAGGTTTTTGTTAATCCAATCAGACGTTCAATATGCATACGGTTTTTAGCTAATTGGCGTTCATGCTTAGCGACTTTGTTTTATACTGTGTTAGTGTTTTGTATGCTCTAACTAAAATTAACTGTAAAAGTTACTTACAGATTTCTTAGAAATTATCAAAAAAATGTCTTGGTTATGAACCTACTCGGTCTCATAACTAAATAGGTAAAGTCGCCGCCAGATAAGTAAGAATTAAAGGTCATTGCTCTTTCCGTAGGTTACTACTAGAAAAATTCAAGGATCACGATAAAGGTCGTTTCGGGACAAATTTATGTCATTATTTCTGTTTTCGGAATTATGCATTTGAACAAATGTATACGGGTTAATGACTTTTAATTCTTACTTATCTGGCGGAGACTATAGTAGCCAGATTATTCTGCGTGGGTAAGTTGTTATGATCAATGAATGGGTGATCATTTTCTTACATTTCAATAACCTTCCGTGCTCGGAGTGCGTGTATAGCCGTCGGCCCTGAATGTAAAATCTCTCAGGACGTGTCATATTGCCGTCCCATCTGTCTATCACAGTGAGGAATAGATGTATAATCTCAAGTTTAAACTTAGGATTCAGAAATCATGAATTATTATTTTCTTTACCGTGAAGAAAAATATTGCTAGGAAATCCAGCCTCTCCCTTGTCTGATGTGAAAATATATAATCTAAATTCTGTGTGATTAGTGGGACAGTAATGGAATGTGTACCGTAAGTACCTAGGACATTTGGATGTTCCAGGAACCAAAATTCATTTTACTTTTAACCAGTGGCATTACGAGTAAAAGTAAAGCATTGGTTGTATGTCACCAAATCGTCACTCTTTATTCAGTAACATTTTCTACTGTTACTGTTCGTTTCCTTACCAGTGTGCGTAGGTATCCGAAAGGGAGTGGTACGATAGGTTCGGGTCCCACCGCTGCCATGCTCGATCCCTTTCTAGGGGTCAGAGCCCATTCGTCCCCTAAGATTGTTGTGTCGTTCCAGGGGACGAGTGGGCACAGGGTGCGCCCTGTGCCCACTCGTCCCCTGGAACTTTTGAGGGGCCCATTCGTCCCCTGAAGAATATTTATTTTTATTCATTTTTCTAATATAAGTACATGTATATGTGTATACTGCAGCTTGGTAGTCCTGGTACAGTCGCGCAGAAAAATGTAAAATAAAAAAAAACTCTTTTACAAAAATCAGCCTTGATTGACCATCATATAATTCAACATTAAATATAAAATATGCAAAAAAATAGTCACAACACATATATAGTCAGTCAGAACACATATCAATAGTAATAATCACGTCTTACTTTTTTGTATATTTACCAACTACATACATGCAAAATCATAACAACTTAAATCTAAAAAATTATAACAGTGCAAAAAAAATACTAAAATCACAGTAATTATTGAAGACTAGATAAATCAACATTTTTTTTTGTATATTAACCAACTACATGCAAAATCGTAATAACTTACATCTAATAAATTATAATTAGAAGTACCTACATAAAAATTGGCTATAATCACCGTATCTTTTGTATATTTACCAACTACATGCAAAATCATAAAAAGTTAAACCTAACAAACAATAACTACAATAACAAAAAATGACTAAAATCACAATAATTATTGAAGATTAAACAAATCAACATTATTTCAGTATAAAACTAATCTTATTACGAAAACAGAATTAATGTTAGAACGTTCATTATTTTTGTACATTTTAAGGGTGACAACGACTCCACATTGAGCTAAAACGAAACACTTAGAATACAAGAACATAATAACATCCACTAATATGATAAAATTATAATTAGGGAAAAAAAATTGCTATACATATTTAGGAGTAAATAATTTAGTTTTGACTTTTTAGTCAAAATATGACTGTAGTATTCCACCATAAAGTGAATTACCATCATATTACCAGAATACTAATCATATTCCAGGATTCAAATGAGATAATTCGATTCAATTATGTTAAAAATATAATACCTGTAATTGGCAACTGTGTTAGTCCAAGACTGTAAAACCAATGTACTTATACCTAAATGTTATACACAGAAGCTGTTGGTGAACCTTTACTAATAAATAAATAAATTATTATTATAATATTAACAGTATTGTTTATTTCGTTAGGCGAACTTCATTTAATAAAAGACCAAAGACACATTGAACAGTCTCGTATTCGCAGTCACTTTCAAGAACCAATATGTCACCGAGGCAGCCATAACATACAAACAATACACCTTATCTATTTTGTAACCCGTTTTTTTAACAAGCCATTCGTGAGACGAGAGACAATATTACATCGTAAGCCTATCGTCAGGTTATATTATTATCATGACGGATTATCATTGATCATAGCTCTTTTTTCTCTGTTATGATTTATTAAATTAATTCCGTTAATAAACTGTTCACAAGTGTACTATGTTAACCGTTTCTTATGTAAAATATAGCTAATTTTATCTCAGGGGACCAATAGGCACCTGAATAGGTGCCGAATCTTTAACTTATATTGTATATATATTAGAGGGGACGAATGGGTACCTTAAAAATAATATTTTTTGTTTAAATATTAACTGGTCCCCTACCAGGAGACCAATGGGCACCTATATAGGGGCCGAATCCACAACTTTTATGCTGGGGGACGAATTTTAGGGAACGAATGGGCTCTGACCCCTTTCTAGCGAGTTCGTCCGCCGCATCATTGCCACGGGAGGAGTATATTTACTGCCTTCTGAATCAGGCCCTCGATCCAACTTGATCGGCTCAATGACAGCCGAGCTCACATTCCACATGTCAATTGATTAGTATTTTATGAACTGTCACCATTTCATGAAATGGCCAGGCGCTTCGTACCTATTCTCAATACAGGTAATCGAATAACGAAGTTTCATCTTGCTGTCGTATGTTATGGAAATATTGAAGTTTAACTGTATTATTTCAGGATTGCGGATTGCACAAAATCTTTTAAGGCAGATTTCAAAAGCAAAAGAGTGGAAACAGAATGGAAAATAATGAACCACCAGCAATGTAAAATTTGCTTTATGGTTAAAGTCCTACCTATTTAAAAATTAAAAACAGTAAGTACCTAAGTAGGTACTTATATTCTATTAATGGATTTGTAAGGACAAGGTCATCGAAGCCAACATTGAATGATGGTAAGAGGTCGAAAAGCTAAAGTTGATCTGAGTATACAGAAAAAAAAAAATTTACTAAGTTCAAACAAAACGTACTGCATTTAAAGTTAAAATTTAACAAAAATCTATACCAAAATAGTTCCCAAGAATTTGCGTATCCCCGCGAGCGGCTCATTTGTGTGTGAAACGAAATTATAAGTTATTTTTTGATACTGAACCCGAAAGTGACACTAATTCCTCGTTTGAAAACGTACAACTAAAGTTGACGTCAGATCATTTTGTAACAAAATCTCCACCAACAGAAAGAGAATCTGATATCGAAGCTTCAAAAAGTGTTAAAAAGGAAATATTGTTTTCCTTTGATGTAGATCTTTACGACAAAAAGCAAATAGAACCAGTGTACACGACATGTAGAGATAAATATTCATTTAGAAAGATTACTTTTGCCAAAATATAAGCGGTGCGATCTCCTGCGAAACAAGTTTTGGCTATGTACAAAAATTTTATGTACTCTCATATTTACCTATAGATTTCGAGGATCAGAAAATAATGTTATTTTTTATAGTAAATGTAATCAATGCAATGCAGAAGTGACCATGACAAGTTCTGATCTCTCAAACAAAATTATATCTTTTAAATGTAAAATTATCAATTTTGACAGTGATTTTAAACATAATCCAAACAAAAAAGCAAGGATGACCCCACACTAGAAGGAAAATTGCAAAATCTTTAATAAACGCATCTGTAGCAGAAACGCGTAATAAAATAGCAGTAACACTATTAAAAGATGAAGATGGTTGTGTTAACCAGGTTTATATTAATAAAATAAAAGAAAGACATGCTTTCCACAAGAGGCCATGTTTATTATCTCTTTTTTTTATAATCTACATCTGACAAAGGCTGAAAAAGGCTGTATATTCTGGTTAACACACGGTGTCAGGTGTGAATAAGATGGATGGAATAAAACCTCCATCAGGTCTCCAACTATCGGGAGATGGAGCAAACTTTAAACGCTTTGTGTAGCAGTTTAACTTGTATTTACAAGCTGTGAACTGTGACGATGTGGCTGAATCAAGAAAAATTGCATTGTTTCTGAATTGTGCTGGGGAAGATGCATTGGAAGTGTACAATACATTTAGCAAAGACAAAGTTAATAAATTACAAGATCTGATCGATCAATTCCGCCGAGCCACGAAAAAATTTGTTGTGGTTGTCATATAACTTGTTTACTATGAAACAACAAGATGGCGAAGTATTTGATCACTTTTATACCAAAGTTCTCACTCAAGCTAGCAAATGTGATCTTGGAGAGCTTGAGGATCGGTTGATCACTATGGTTATTGTTATTGGCATCAGGGACGCTAATGTCAAAGAAAGGCTCCTAAGAGAATCGGAGTTGAAGCTCACTGCAGCAATTGATATTTGCAGAGCAGCAGAATTAGGCAAAGAAAAAGTTCAGACATTACAAGGAAATAAAATGGAAGATCAAGTGAGCACCTTAAGTCAGAAAGTGAAACCATACAACAAAGGGGTAAGGCCCAAAGAAAAATTATTAGACTATAGCCGATGTGGAAAAAATCATGAGTTAAGGAACTGTCCAGCTTATGGCAGAAAATGTATGGGATGTGGATTTTACGGACATTTTGCTAATATGTGCAAAAGTAAGAATAAAAATAACACAAGTGAATAACTCAGTGATACTAGGAAAAGTCGAGTCAATGTAATTCAAGAAAATACAGATGACAGTGAAGAAGACTTTACAGTTGGAAGTATTTTCACAGTGGATGGAATTAAGTTGCAGTGGAAAGAAAAAATAATAGTAAATGGATATGAAGTAGAATTTAAATTAGACACTGGTGCTGATTGCAATACTCTGTCATTGGAATTGTTCAAGAAACTGAGGAAAGAAGAAAGTCTTTTAAAAACTGGGACAATTCTATTAGTGTACAATGGACAACAAGTGGAAACTGCTGGGACAGCTGAACTAGACTGTGTCATAAAAAAGAAAAAACAAAAACTAAAGTTTACAGTAATAGACTAACCAGTTCAGCCAGTATTAGGACTGCCTGATTGTAACAGGCTTGAATTAATTAAGGAGTGGATGTTGCACAATCAAGCTCAGAAAAAGAAAATTTTCTCAGAAAAAATAAAGAGGTGTTTACAGGATTGGGAAACATAGGAAAGTACAAGATTAAAGTAAAAGAGAGTGCTGAACCAGTAATCAAGCCGATCAGGAGGATCCCACAAGCATTAAAAGGTAGACTGAAAGAAACTTTAAATAATTATGAAAAGAGAAATATTATTGAAAAAGTAACTGCCCCAACTGATTGGTGTAATAATTTAGTGATAGTAGAGAAACCTGACAAGTCACTTAGACTTTGTTTAGATCCACAAGATCTTAATAAAAATATTCTACGTGAAAATTACCCAATCGCCAGTCCAGAAGAAATTTACAATAGTTTGTCAGGTAAAGAAGTTTTCACAGTTCTTGATATGAAGGATGGTTTTTTTTCAGATTGAACTTGATGATCCTCAGAAATTATGCACATTTTGTACTCCATTTGGAAGATATGCATTTAAAAGAATGCCTTTTGGCATATCATCAGCACCTGAAGTGATGCAGCGCTTAAATTGTTCAATTTTTGGGGATATTCAAGGAGTCTATGTATATTTTGATGACTTAATCATTGCAGGTAAAGACCAGTTAGAACATGATACAATACTTAGTAAAGTTATTCAGAGATCAAGAGAGTATAATGTAAAATTTAACAGTAAAAAGTTACAGTATAGACTTGATCATGTAAAATATATAGGGCTCATAATATCAAAAAATGGAATACAATTAGACTCTGAACATGTATCAGCCATTCTTCAATTAGATTCACCAAAAAATATCAAACAGCTTCAAAAGTTCCTTGGTATGTGTAATTACTTAAGTAAGTTTATACCCCACACCTGACACCATGTGTTAACCAGGTTTATATTAATAAAATAAAAGAAAGACATGCTTTCCACAAGAGGCCATGTTTATTATCTCTTTTTTTTATAATCTACATCTGACAAAGGCTGAAGGCTATACAGCCTAGTCTCATATGTCACAATGGTATTTTGCCAACATCTGCAACTTTAACTCAAATTAAATATTAACATCAGATGTCCACATTTCGATAAAGACCCATTAACTTCACTTTTAAAAATGTGCAAGTCATTAGAGTACCAAAATGTTATAAGATATTTACTATTACATCCCTATTTTTGTTTGCATTATTGAACCCAACAGCAAATTGAGTACTATAGACTATGCTCAGAAAAATTTGAAAACATTAAAATTACTTTAGCTGCAACAGGTTCAATTTTTAAAAAAACTGACAGTTCGTAAGCCTGTACGGTACTGGATTTAAATCTGTACCGATATTTCAGATGATTACTGAATTTCACACAAATGCTACTATTTTCAAATGGATACAAAATTGGACATCCTTGCGTCTTGTTCAACTGTCTGAAGTGATAGTGGATGACTCATCAGCATTAATATCTGCTATAGTAGCAGCATTTACCAAATTTAACAGTACAAAAGAGTACCTACAAATAAGTTATGCTGCAAGGGCTCGTGGAGATCGATGATTTACCAGAAACTTACATAAGGCTAGATATAAGCCATTTCATAAAAACATCGCATAATGTGTTTAAAAAATGTTCAAGACAATGTAAAGTACTTCTATATTTTAAGTCTTGCTTTTATTAAGTCACAAGTGATAATTTTGAGATCATAAAAAAATGTATAAGAGGTGTTGTACAACTGGCCTTCAATAAACAAATTGATTATCTTAGAACAAAAGCAGGATATAAATGATTTAATAAAAGAAGTAATAATTCCTGGCGAATCCTCAAATTTGTAACCACATTGAGACGACTTTTATTGAAATTACCTTTGGTCAAATGTAATGATTAATTTTTACCATGCTCAGAATTTTTCGCCATCATCTCCCGGGGCGGAGAGTTATTTTAAAACCTTAAAACATTTAATTTTTAAAACGAAAGTTGAAAAACATAGAATTGATGTTTTTTTACAAAGACACACGAATTATGCATGGTGAACTAAAACTTGCAAAATCAGATTTAGTAGACGCTATAGAGGCCAGAGAGGTTACGGATACAAATATTCGAATATTCTCCGACAGTGCCTCAGTCCTTCAATCCTTAAAGAGTAATCAGATAACGTCGAGACTGATACTAGAATGTCATAATGCCCTAGAACGAATCACGGTACTAAACCTTAACACGGTAACACTACAATGGATCAAAGGTCACAGTGGATCACTTGAGAACGATGCGGACCCGAGCCCATAGTGCCTATTCCTTTCAAGCAACTAAGAAGCTGGTTAAAGGAACACACTCGAATACAAGCGGAGAAATGGTGGACCTCGGCACCAGGGTGTAGGCAATCCAAGGAAGCTATGCCATCCCTGGACACAAAGCTGACCAGGCGCCTTCTGCGCCTGGACAGAGATAGCCTACGACTGGTGGCGGGGACCGTCACTGGACACTGTTCACTGAATAAACACTTCCACACCCTAGGAATCACTGACAGTCCCCTGTGCAGAGCATGCATGGAGGCGGAGGAAACGGTGGCGCATGTGCTCTTCGAGTGCACTGGCGTTACCAAGATTCGCGAGGAGACCCTGGGAACACCAAGATCCCTTGCGGACGCCCTGAGAAGACCGGGAAGTTTGATCTGCTTCTGGAAGGAGGTGGGCTGGTTGGAGTAAACGGCCACCACGGCTCACGCACAATGGTCCACTTTAAGGACTAAGTGCGGAAACCAAAACCCCATGATAGAATCAGATTTAGTTTCTAATGTTAAGAACAAGAATAAGGAAATCAAACGTAAGAGACAGGCCAAGGCAAATTCAATAGTACCAAAACGAAATAAAACGTTTAGACAGTTTTACGAAGATTCAATTTTTTCTGACAATCCAACGTTCATAAAAAATTGGCAAGGGCAAGCAAGAGAAGAAACGAAATTCAGTTTAAAACCTAACATACTTTTAATGAAGAATGGCGGTTGGCCATGTTTTATAATTAAAATACTTTAATAATTAAATGAAAATCATTTTCTGGCTGGGTGCCGAAATGCCGCCGAAAGCACAAAAGGTGAATTTTGAATTCAATACTCAATACGTTTATTGCATTCCACAATGTGAACTTAGGTGGTAGGTACATAAAGACATACATTCGTTTTGGAGCATTGTGGGCCCTGTCGAGCATAACAACATAAAAATTAGGAGGAGGGCTATTATAGATATTTGTTAACAATTTTGATATTAATCTACTCTTTCGTTTTGTGTAGGTAGGTAGGCTGATAACTAATTGTGTACATATAATTTTTACCACTCATATATTGGATTTAAACATTAATATTTATTTAAATTAAGTATATGTCGCATCCGGTCATGAGTACGGACGGGCGAATGAATCGAAAGCGCGCCAGTGGTGACATCACGCGACCTACTCCCCACCATGGCGGCTTTTGCAGAGTCCTGATGTTAAGACCTCGCCGGCGAGGCGGACATTCTGGGTCTGATCGCAGCGGAGTTAAGACGTCTTGAAACTGTACCCGATTCATTGTGCCTGGTGTTAATGTGTGAAAGTGTAATGTCAAGTTTGTTAGACTCAGTTTATCTGTTTGAAAAGAGTAACCATGGAGTTTCTTGCCGGTTCTTCTCCATGGAAACTACCTACCCGAACCGTGCAATGCGAAATAAAATAGTGTTTCGCATCCATTGTGTTTTCATAGCACGAAACCCGTGTTCTGCCCACATAAGCTCGAACTTAGCGAAATAAATTCCTGACAATCCGACATATACAAATATGTCGCCGCGAGGACACCTATAAGCTAAGCTTATTACATAATGTTATTGATTGTAACTAGTTGAATTATAATTTTTTGAATTGAATTGAATTATAATATCCATAAACGATAATACTGCCATCTGTGAGATACTCTGGCAACTATTATAACACCTGTGAGTGCCATTGACTAATTTCGTTGGAGTATCAAGCTCAACAGCGCCATCTGTTGGCTTGTCTTAATCAGTATCACTTGAAAAACAATTATCAAACTAAACTCGATGTTCTAGCTAAAACTATCGTTATAATTAACATAAGAATATTTGTTTAACAACTTTAGGGTTTCATTCATATTAGCAATTAATAGTTAATCACTTGACATTATGATTCGGCGTCACCTGTCAGGGAAAATG
Source organism: Xestia xanthographa (assembly GCA_905147715.2). NCBI lineage: Eukaryota > Metazoa > Arthropoda > Insecta > Lepidoptera > Noctuidae > Xestia > Xestia xanthographa. The sequence continues at coordinate 7,079,015 of LR990643.1, forward strand.
GCGCCGAATGTGATTTTACCGTCAATACCTGAATGTTTAAATTTAGTACGAGAACTAAGTAAGTCTCAATAATAGATCCCAACTTTAAAATAATAAGACTATTTTACACAGTGATTTACTAGTAAAAAGCTTTTGTTTAACATAACTGTTTATATCACCGGAAATGTTCCATGATAGCACAGATTAAAGACTAAAAAGTAATGAGACAACTAGTTTATTATTAATGATTGAAAACGTGTTCAAATTGGTGAATTCTGTCATTATTTAATAGTAACACAATTATTGTAAAGTGTTTCATTATTATTTGTGAGGCTGATTGAATTTACTATTGTAATAAGTTGCTGAACCGATATTGTGGTACTTCCGCCCACTCAGAATGGACGCGTGAGCGTCGAGCAGTCACGTTATCCTAAGATTAGCAAAACAATTGAAATGCTAAGTAATTATAAGTGTTTAGTGAAGTGAATGATTAATTGTGAAAATGAGAGTGTACCTAAATGGTTTAATAGAAATAAACGTTTGGAGTTCGAGTCAAGTGCTGTGTGTGATTTCAACTACCCAGTACCCACCTACCTATCTACCAACAATGAAGAATCGTATCGCAAGGCGATGTGATAGATGACTGAAAGACAATATGGTGGCGGATGGCGCCAATATTGGGACAGTGTTCCTCTAGGCTTTCCCTGCCGTGATATATATTATTATTATTATTGGTAATTATAAATAAATTATTATTGCGTTTTTTTATATTATTGTTTATTTATTAACACTTCAATACCCGCAATTACAGACACAATTAAAATAACAATGCACTGTGCCTCTGGAGGCACGGCCGGCCGGGAGCATACGGGTTAAATTTATCATTTAAATATTCATGTACATTATAATAACATTTACATATTAGAAATTGTTTTAATCTAAATATATAAAAGAAGAAACTGACTGACTGACTGATTGACTGACTGACTGACTGACTCATCTATCAACGCACAGCCCAAACCGCTGGGTCTACAGATTCCAAATTTGGCAAGTAGTTTCCTTATGTGGTCTAGGGGTGCACTAAGAAAGGATTTTTCAAAATTCATCCCCTAAAGGGGTTAAACGGGGCTTCAAAGTTTGTATGGGGAAACAAGATTAGTTAGACTATTTTATTCGAAACTTCACAGGAGTGCTCCTATTGATAAATGAGTAGAAACGGGTTTCAGGTTTTTTCAGAATTCAACCCCTAAGAGGGGGAAATGGGGTGGCGAAGTATAAAAATCAATGCACAGCCCAAACAGCTGAGTCTAGAGATTCCAAATTTGGCACAAAGGTTCTTTATGAGGTTTAGGGGTGCATTAAGAAAGGATTTTTCAAAATTCACCCCCTTGGGGGTTGGAACGGGAGTCCAAAGATTACATGGGGAAATAAGATTAGTTAGACTACTTTATTCGAAACTTAACAGGAGTACTCCTATCGATAAATGAGTTAACGTTTGTGTTTCAGTTTTTTTTTTCAGAATTCAACCCCTAAAGAGGGAAATGGGGTAACAAAGCCTGAACTTCAACATAGGTATTGTTTTTATGGTGAATTGGGTCGGGTGTATTACAAAAACAACTATTTTAAGATTTAATGTGGCAGACCTGAAATACTACCATTCCCTGTTGGGGTGCGATGGGGTTGAAATGTCTAAAAATCAATATGGGTGTCGATACTGAGATTATCAGGGGTGCTGATTACGAAAATGGCATTTATTTTGAGATCCAGATGATAATGATTGTGATTACGATGATGATGATTGTGATAATGATGATTGTGATAACGATGATAATGATTGTGATTACAATGATAATAAGTGTGATAACGATGATGGTGATTGTGATAGTGATTGTGATTGTAATGGTGATTGTGACGGTGATTGTGATAGTGTCGGTGATTGTGATGGTGATAGCGATGGTTGTGATAACGAGGACGGAGATTGTGATGATGATGATTGTGATTAAGGTGATAATGATTGTGATTACGATGATAATGATTGTGATAACGATGATGGTGATTGTGATAGTGATTTTGATGGTGATTGTGAGGGTGATGGTGATTGTGAAAGTGGCAGTGATTGTGATGGTGATAGCGATGGTGATGGTGATTGTGATTGTGATTGTGACAGTGATGGTGATTGTAATAATGATGAAGATTATTGTGACTACTATGATAATGATTGTGATAACGAGGGTAGTGATTGTGATGGTGATGGTGATTGTGATGGTGATTGTGATGGTGATTGTGATTTTGATTGTGATAGTGTTGGTGATTGTGATAATGATGGTGATTGTGATAATGATGGTGATTGTGATAATGATTGTGGTTGAGATAGTGATGGCGATTGTGATCATGATGATTGTGATTAAGATGATAGTGATTGTGATTACGATGATAATGATTGTGATTACGATTATAATGATTGTGATGACTAGGAAGGAGATTGTGATGATGATGATTGTGAATACGATGATAATGGTTGAGATTACGATGATAGTGATTATGATAATGATGATAGCGATTGTGATTACGATGTTAATGATTGAGATAACGATGATGGTGATTGTGATACTGATTTTGATGGTGATTGTGATGGTGATGATGTTTGTGATAGTTATTCTGAGAGTGGTGGTGATTGTGATGGTGATAGCGATGGTGATTGTGATGGTGATTGTGATAATAATTGTGATGGTGATTGTGATGGTCATTGTGATGGTGATTGTGATGTTGATTGTGATGGTTATTGTGATGGGGATTGTGATTATAATGGTGATTGTGATGGTGATTATGATGGTGATTGTGATGGTGATTGTGATGGTGCTTGTGATGTTGATTGTGATGGTGATTGTGATGATGATGGTGATTGTGGTGGTGACTGTGATTGTGATGGTGCTTGCGATTGTGATGGTGATTGTGATGGTGATTGAGATAGTGATGGCGAGTGTGATAATGACTGTGATTACGATGATAATTATTGTGATAACGACGATGGTGATTGTGTGTGAGTTATTTTGATGGTGATTGTGATGGTGATGGTGATTATGATAGTGATTGTGATAGCGATAGTGGTGGGGATTGTGATGGTGATAGTGATGGTGATTGTGATTGTTATGGTGATTGAGATAGTGATGGTGATGGTGAGTGTGATAATGACTGTGATTACGATGATAATTATTGTGATAACGATGATGGTGATTGTGATAGTTATTTTGATGGTGATTGTGATGGAGATGGTGATTGTGAAAGTGATTGTGATAGCGATAGTGATGGGGATTGTGATGGTGATTGTGATTGTTATGGTGATTGTGATGGTGATTGTGATAATGATTGTGGTAATTATGGTGGTTGTGTTAATGATGATAATTGGTGATAATGATGGTGACTGTGATAGTGATGGTGATGGGGATTGTGATGGTGATTGTGATAGTGATGGTGATTGTGATAATGATGGCGGTTGTGATAGTGATGGTGATTGTGATAATAATAATTGTGATGATTATGAAATGTGGCACATAGATAGTTTATAACTTGAATTAACATGGAGGACAATATTATCCCTTTAGTATGACCCAGTGGGACAGTTACCGAACTTCTCGCGGGCGAAGCCGCGGGCAACAGCTAGTTTATTTATAAAGATATTAAATTTTTGTTCATTTTTAATTTCATCAGGTAGTTTATTATATATTTTAACTGCCATTACTAAAGTGCTTGTGGAGTGAATTTTTAGCTTAGAACCTGGTTGGTTTAGTCTGTTTTTGTGTCGTAGTGTGTAGCGAGTCTGTATGTTTTCGCGTGTAGTAAAGAGTTTTTGATTATTTCTAACAAATTTGCACATTTTCAAGATATATATGCAAGGTAGGGTTAGAAGCTTATGTTCTTGGAAATGGGGTTTGCAGCTGTCTGTGTTATCTATGTTAACAAGTATTCTAATCAGTCGTTTTTGTAGTATGAATAGTGTTGATGCGTCTGTACTATTTCCCCATAATATTACGCCGTAGTTTAACCATGCGTATGCATAGGCATTATACGTAACCAGAGCAGTGGAGAGATTTGTGGATATTTTTATTTCACGGAGGGCATAGGCAAATTTTGATAGCTTTGACCTGATTTTTTTAATATGTGATTTCCAATTTAAATGTGTATCTATGGATAAGCCGAGTAGGTTGAATTCTTTTACTGTTTCAATTTTTGCGTCGTTGTAAATAAATGTTAAGTCTAAAGGGGTTTTCTGACGTGGATGGAAGGACATGATTTTAGTTTTATTGAAATTTAATTCAAGGTTGTGTTCTGTCATCCAAGTTATTATTTTATTAAGTATGCTTGTAAGTATTTCGGTTAAGTTGGTATTGTCGTGGCAAGAAGTTAGTACTGAGATATCGTCGGCAAACAAAACTAAATTTATTTTACTGGGACCTACTGTACTTAGGAACATGGTATTTTCAGTGCGGTGGACCACAGAGATGTTTCGCGGTTCTTTGCCGGGGGTTTGCGCATATCCTTCTCCGATAGACGCAAAGAAGTTATTAAATATATTTGCTGTTTGCTTCGGGTCCGAGATAGCATTGTCATTTACGTGTAGCGTTATGTTTTTTTTTACCTTTTTTACGTTTTTATTCGTTCGTTCGTTTATAATTTTCCACATAGTCTTTACTTTATTATTAGATTTCATTAATTTATTTATATACTGTAGTTTTTTTACAATTTGTTTTAATGTTTTTTCATATATTTTGTAATGTTGTTTAATTAAAAGGTTATTTGTTTTAATAGAGAGTATTTTTTCAAGCCTTTTATTTTTACAAGAAATTTTGATGCCTTTAGTTAACCAATGTTTTTTATAGTTTGTTATTAGCTTTAATTTTGTTTTTGGTATGTATTGATTAAGTATGTCAGTAAGTGTATTGTTAAATGATTTATAGTTTTCATCAATATCCCTACCGGGCTTGATTATATCGTTCCATTTTATTTCGTTTAGTTTAGATTTGAAACATTGTGTGTTTTTGCTATTGAACTGCCTCTTTTCAACCCACCAGACTATGTCTAGTTTGCCGGGGTACAGCCAATTTTATTATTGTACTACTATGGTCAGAGAACCCCAACTCTTCCACTGTGGTGTGTGATTTTATATTGCAATTTGTAAAAATTAGATCTAGACATGTTGAGGTGGTTTGGGTCACTCGCGTTGGTAGTTTTATATGCTGTACAAAATTAAATTCTAACATGAGATCTAAGAATTGGTTTGTTTTTAAGCTACTATCCAATACATTTATATTAAAATCTCCTCCTATAACAATATTACGTCTGGAGTCTTTCTTATTTAAATAATCTAATATTTGTTTTAATTGTTTATAAAATATAGCTTCCTCTCTCCTATTCCAGTAAATAATTATTAATAGTAAATTCTCTGTTTGTAACTCTATTGCACACACTTCTATCACATATTCAACTGACATGTCTGTTATATCACTTCTCTCTAAGCATTCTATGTGTTCTTGTAAAATAATACAGACGCCGCCACCAGCGCGAGTTTTCCGGCAGAAAGAAGCCGCAACCTTGTAGCCACTAAAATTGATTAAATCCAGTCTTTCCTTTGATAGCCAGGTTTCCGATACACATATAGCATGATATTTTGGTGTTTTTTGAATGAAGGCTTCCAGTAAGTGTTGTTTATTGGAGAGGCTTTGGATATTTTGAAATAATATTCTAAATTGTAGGTCTTTGTGCCTTCGGCGGCATACATCAGTGCGCTAATAGCAGAGGTGCTTTATTTATTTCGATGGTCTGTTTTTATTTGTTTCAGTTTACTAAATACTCTCTCGACACATGCAATTGAAAATGGCAAAACCAAAAGAAGGCTCAGTGCTTTTTTCAAATTTTGGGAAGCGCTCATCACCATCACAATTTTTTTGATTGAAAATAACCTTCCAGTACGTTTCAGTTGCCATATCAGTACTCAAACCCAGATTCAGGTGATCAAGAAAGGCATGGTCTCGTAATTCTTTAAACAATTCCTCCTGGTCTATATATTTCGTTAAAACTGGAATACGCTGAATTACGTCCATCATATCCTTGTTCTCATATTTTTGAGCTACGAAAGGATTAACGATCTCTAGACATTTAATAATAATAATAATAAATTTATTTCATAAAAAGGAGATTGTAGAACATGAGCATAATTACACAGAGTTATACATATAGGTTTGTACCGTGTCAATCACAATCTGGTGGGTGAAGTTCTGCTTTCCTAGCTAGGTTATAGAATAACCTGTATTAAGGATTAGCAGTCCCTGTCCCTTACAAAAGTTACATTAAACTAGTACAATATTTTATTTTATTTTTATACTACAATAATTTTTATAATTGAATACATGCAAGTGTGTGCGAGTGTGTGATTGATGTGTGTAAGTGTGTGTGATTGATGTGTGTAAGTGGTATGTGCGCGCTTGTGTGTTCGAGAGTGTGTGTGTGTGTATGTGTGTGTGTGTGTGATGGAGTGAAAGAGAGCGTGTGTTCGTTTTAATTGAAGTTGAGTGAGGTAAAATTTGATTTGTCACTGTCACTGACACCTATTGAGATAATTTTCTGTTTCATCATAGCTTTTATTTTGAAGAAATGAACGTAGAATTTTTTTACACTTAAAGTTGGATAGTCCGTAGATCAAGCAGCTTTTGTTAAATTTATTGTACAAAGTCGGGCCTAAGCAGTTGCAAAATCTACGTGCAAATGATGTGCGTACTTGTGGAAGAGTGCAAATTAAGTCTTACCTACGCTTAGTTACTATTTTATAAGGGGTTTTACGGTGCTGTAGGAGAACTGTTTGAAGGACGAAATGTTGTCGAACGTTAAGAACATTACAACTACTATACAATAGATCAGTAGGAAACATGAAAGGTCTTGAAGTAGCTACTTTCAGTACCGCTCTGTGTGCAATCTCGAGTGGTTTTAGTATAGTTTTCGCAGCACCACCCCAGCATGTGATACAGTATGTAACAATAGATAAACACAGGGAAAAATAAACTAAACGTATAATGTTTGGGTTCGCGATACTTCGGAGGGTTTTAAATATATAAATTAACTTGCGGACTCTACTGGTGAGTTGATTAATTTGAGTTTTGAAATTAAGGTTTTTGTCAATATGTACTCCTAAATATTTGATATTATCGACTACATTTAGGGATGGGCAGAGACAAGAGGCATTTCCTTGTAGACACCTGTATTTGTGGGCTGTAATAGATACAGGAAATCTTGGCTGAGTGGCAGGACTAATTGAATAGGTGATAAGGTTAGTTTTGGAGGTGTTGAGCGTTAGTGAGAATAGAGCCAATTTAGGGTTTTGTTAAAACCAGACTGTGCAATGTGCTCAAGTTCCGACCAGGTGTCAGCAACAAAGGTTATAGCAGTATCATCTGCAAAAGTTACTATCTTTGCATTTGTAATATTTAGGTTGCATAAGTCGTTTATAAAAACTAGAAAAAGTGTCGGACCCAATATGCTTCCTTGGGGCACTCCGTAATGGATGGGAAGCTCTTCGCTTTTATGGGTATCTATACTAACCATTTGAGCGCGATCCGAGAGATAGTTTCGGAAAAGATCCAATTGCAAGCCCCTGACACCAATCCTCTCCAGTTTTAGTAAGAGCATAGAAATTGGAACGGTGTCAAATGCTTTCGCAAGATCTATAAACATAGTTAATACCCTTTTGTTTTTGTCTAAGTTAAGCACTATATTGTTAAGCAAATCTTGCACTGCATCTGTGGTGGATTTACCTTTGCGAAAGCCAAATTGTTGCGAAGATATAAGATGATAATGTTCAAGGTAATTAACCAGTCTTTTATTTATGAGGCGTTCGAGGACCTTTGACATGGCACTCCAGCTATTGGGCGATAATTACTGGGCACCTTCCCGTCCCCTCCCTTAAAGACCGGGTGAATTATTGCCTTTTTAAGGAATGTAGGAAAGATACCAGTATCGAAGCATATATTAAAAATATGGCTTAGGATAGGTGCCAGGATATCTGCGTATTTTTTGAGAATGTAAGGCGTGATGCCATCCCAGCCAGTAGCAGCGTTAGACCGTAACGTATTAATGACAGTAATGATTTCTTCGGGATCTACACGGTCTAGGACAAATGAAGAAGCCGTCGAGGGATTGTGTGTACCTTGTGGCAGAGCCAGTGCTTGATTCCCGTTATCTTTTATAATGTCATTGGCAAGCTTTTCGCCGATATTAACAAAATATGAATTAACGCTATTACATGATTGTTTAGGTGAGAGTGACAATGAAAGTAATTGTGTAGCTGTGGTTTTAGTTTTTGAAGTATTGGTTACACGTTTGATGGTATCCCATAAGGTTTTTGGGTTATTACCTGCCTTAGCTAACTCTTGAGTATCATACAGTCTTTTTGCTTTCTTTAGAATACTAACACAATGATTTCTGTATCTCTTATAAGTAATTTTAATTATCTCATTCTCTGGAGATTTTTTTACTTTTTTATGAAGCGCGTCTCTATTCCTAATACACCGCAATAAGCCAGGTGTAATCCAGGGCTTTAAAATCCTTTTTTTAGGGGGGACTTTTTTGGTAATCGTATTATCCGAAATGGCAGAACTAATAAGTTTTATGAGTTTATCAGTAACAGTATTAGCGTCTCTTTCGTCGTAAAGAGGCTTAAGATCTAATTGCCTTATACTTTCATCAAGCCCCTCATAGTCTATCTTCGTAATTGTAGAGCAAGCTGCTTTTTGTAGGTTGTTATTTGTAGATTGTATCGTCAAATTTAAAGAGTTGTTTGATTTCCGAGACGCTTTCAATGTAAAAGGAAGGCCATTTTTTATAAATGTCTTGAATTTCACAGCTCGGTGGTGGGTTGGGCGAGCTTTTTAAGTCTTCTATGGAATGTTGAGCTGCGACTCCCAAGTATATTTTTCCATGCGGTACAAATTGGGCAGGGTTCTCAAAATCGACTTTCCGTATTTCAGTACGTTTGAGGTAGGGAACCTGAATATAGTTCGAACATATATTAGTCAGTAATGTTTCGACTTCCCGTTTAAGACAATGCAGCAGAGGTCTCTCACTTTGAAATAATTTGTTAAAATCATTGAACATGGTCAAACTTTGGGACATCAACTCAAGGTAAACAGTTGAGTATCCATTACCTATTTAATGTTTTTAATATATTCTCCGTTCTGCTTGGGTCCTTTTCTGTTCTAGTATACGGTCCACACATGGCTTTAGAGAAAGCCAGCGTGTACTACAAGGGCTCAATATGGTGTGGATTTCTTGGTTGAAAAAAATCTGTATATTCTTCAGCCGATCTTTCCGCTGCGACCTTCGGCTGAAGTGTGCCAATATTTCTTAATGCGTCCTCAATTGATCGCAGAAGAGTTAGGCAGGTTTTTGACGCAATTAGATGAATACTGTGCGCTGAACATTTGACACATGCAATGTTTGGCAGTTCATTTTTTTAATTGCTAAAGACAGAGTTGTGAGCCCCGACCATTCCGTTTGTTGTGTCGGCTGTAAAACCAACAAGGTTGTCGATGGGTATATTTTTTGCTTTGAATTTAACATTTCAGATGAAAGGTATTCTCTAGTGCATGAATCTACTTCGTATAAATCGATTATGTTAGTTTCCACGGTAATTTTCGTGTTATTAAATGAAATAACTGATAAAGCACATTATTTTTTTTACTGTGCACTAAAAAAAAGGGCAAAAAAAGATAGATCATTTTAATGACACCTGGCTTGTGGACAAAAAAATCAAAAACTGGCTTAAAAAATCTACTGACATCAAAAGGACTATTACAGCGATGTGCAAAGTCTGTTGTTCTTCGTTAATATGTCACAGATCTGCCTTGTTGAAACACTTTAATTCCACAAAACATAAAACATTAATAAACAATGCAGCCACATAAATCTATCCCTGTTATGATAAAACCCAAACCAAGTGAAATTCAAGCAAAGAGGGCCGAGTTAAAGCTTTCTGCTCTTACAGCGCCGAAAAATTTGTCATTTAACATTTTAGATACATTGACACCGCTGCTGAAAGATATTTTTCCAGACTCCGAAATTGTGAAAATATGTCGCACGAAAGCTCAATCAGTCGTTAAACAAGTGTTAGGCACAGAGTTACAAAATACGATTATAGAACGGTTGAGAGAGCCCGGCAATTTTTTTAATGCCATCATTGATGAAACTACAGATACAGTTTTAACTGCGTATTCGTAATTGTGGATTTTGAAATGTCATTATTTATGAATTCGATCATTTAATGATTAAATATTTTAATTTACTTTTATGGTTTTGTGAATTATAATTGTATTTTGTTTTTATTTAATTACTTATGTAACTTTTTTTTTTTTATATGGATTATTTAATCTGAAATAAACGTTTAATAATAATAATTATTATTTTTCTTCTTCTTTGGTTCTGTTTTTTCGGTATTGCTCTTAGTGGTTGCTGATTCTAATGTTCGTTTTGTTAACTCTGTAGTTTTATTGTGAATTTTAGATTTTCTTGGTGATCTTTTTTCCTTTGCGTCTATTTTTTCAGAGTTGCCTGCCATTGTTGCCGATTCTAAGCTATTATCTTTGCATGCACGACAAGATACTTCTCCATGTTAATCTACCACCAAAGAAAAAACACAACAGAAGCAAAAAAAAATTACCATTAAATTATGCCTAATTATGCAATGCGCGATAGAATAATTTTCTGTTAAAATTAATTACTGTTAATATTCTACTATGCATCCAGTTAGAGATGGCCGTTACCTGCCTTTCTAGTAACGGTCGACGTCGGCCATCTAGAGATGGCTGGTAGAATTAGTTACTAATTATTAGTACCGTGTATTATTCGTGGTTTAGATATATAACTTGGAGGTAGGTTCCTTCCTCCAAGAATAACCATAAATAAAATAGGTTTTAATTTAAATTGTCAAAAATATACTGTCCACCATAGGTCCACCGTCGTATTAGTAGTAGAATTGTACTTCACGCCTCATCCTCAAGATTAGTAGTTACATGTATTAAAACACGTTACTTAAATCATTATGCAATTTTGTTATTTATGTTCTAACACTCCCACTTAAAAAAATATATGTATATTTCTAAACAAACAAAAAACATGTTTTATTTAGCCTTAATTCCAAGCATGTGCATGAACTTATAATGTTTAGTAAATGCATAATATTATGATAGCATAATGTTTAGTTGACAAAAGACCTTTGGTTAACAAGTCAGCTACCGTACCGTTCTAAATAATTCAAATACCATTATTTCGTGCGCATTATGCCGAAACGTAAAGTATCTAGGACGTGTGAAGAAGAGCTTGAACAAATAGGGTATTACACCCGTTTTTGAAAAGTGTCTTAATTAGATTCTATAGTGCTAATGAACCACTAAAAAATTCACAAAATTTTTATTCAATCGTTAAGTGCCATAAAAATTCACTACTATCAAAAAAAACTCGTTTGTACTTTTGTGAAGATCATTTTGATGTAAGTATGTAATATGCATTACCTATATATAATATCCTTCACACTAAGTTACATTAAACAGTACCTACATTAAGTACTACATATTTTTGGAAAGTTATTATATTGCTAAATTATATATATCTTACGTTTCAGTTGGAACACGATATGGAAAACTACACACAGTATAAAATAATGGGTTCAGTAAAAAGAATTCGATTGAAACCGGATTGCATACCAACCAGATTCGATTGGAATAGAAAACATAAGTGTGCTTCAAATGAATCTCATTTTGCAGAAGCTAAAAGGCTAAGAATATCTCTATCTGAAGATTCTGTCCAAGATCACGTAGAAGGAGATAATGATAATGCATCATCATCCTGTGTTGAAGGTAATTTTACATTTATATCATGTACGTAAACTAAATCTAACTCACTAAATTTAAAATTAAATTAAATTTATAACAGCTGCCTTGTACCAAATCACCAAGGTCTAATGATTGTTGACAAACTTTATGACACTTACTGCATACCTTCTTGTAATAGGTACTTGACACTTAAGTATTTATAATTTTTTTGTAATACACGCATTTTAATTATTATTCACTTACATATTCACAGACAGCAGTGGATGTTCCTTCTATGAAAAATAAATGTGACAAAGCCGTTCAAGTCATTCAAGCACAAAAACATAAAGAAACACAATTAGTTCTGAGTCAGAAACATAAAGCAATTCAGGCTTGCCGAAAGGCACAATACAAAACTAAACAGGTTCAAACTGGTGTAAAACATAAAGATGAAATAACATCACCAATAAAGTTCATTGTATCTACTGCTACATCAGCCTTAAAACCATCTGTGAAAAATGCCACCAAACCATCTTCATCTAAATCAACTGTATCGCGCAAGTTATGTTTCATTGAAGAAAACTGTGATAGTGTTACATCATGTACACCATCTTTAGTAGGGTCCACAGTTGATCAAGATTATTCTCCATCTAAGGCTAGTGTTTCTAAGTCAACTACAGATGCTAGCTTACAAGCTGAAAATAAAAAGCTTGAAAAGATAAATCTGCAAAGTACTTTATCCCAAATAAAAAATAAGCCAAAACTATAAATTGGCCTTCCTAAGAATCTATATTTTCTTATTGATCTAATAAAAAAGTACACATATTTCTCTGAGCAGAATATTTTATTATGTTTAATGAAAATCAAATTAAATAGAACATTTCAGTTCTCTCATTTTCATTTCATTTCAGTTCATTTCTTGTCAGTGACTCAAGCTAGCAATATATTTTTCAACTAGCTGACGTCCCGCGGTTTCACCCGCGTAGTTCCCGTTCCCGTGGGAGTACGGGAATAAAATATAGCCTATAGCACTCACGAATAGTGTAGCTTTCTACCAGTGAAACAATTTTTTAAATTGGTTCATAACTTCCGGAGATTACCCCCTACATACAAACTTACAAACAAATATTACCTCTTTATAATAATAGTATAGATAACATGCCTGGGATTGTTAAAGCCCTTTCACCATTTATAAAACAATTTTCAAAAGAATCAATAAAAAAATCTACCTATAGCTTTGACACAAATATAACCAGGTAACATGTATTATTGATTGCTTGGAAATTGAAATTCAAAAACCTACAAAAGCTATCCATCAAGCGTTAACCTGGTCAGAGTATAAAAAAAAACAAATACCATTAACACTGTTTTAAGCTTTCACGGTTCATAACTATACTACAAATGTCACTTACGGGATATCTTCCGTGATTATTTTTTTTTTTTTTTTGAGCTCCCGATATTTCGGCGCTGTTGCAAGCGCCATGATCGCGGGTTAACTCAAAATACATAAATCACAAATACCATTAAATATCTTATCTCATGTACGCCTGATGGACTTGTTAACTTTATGTCTAATGGTTATGCGGGAAGGATCAGCGATGTGAACTTTGTAGAACATAGTAGGTTTTTGGAATGCTTGCAACCTGGTTCATGTATTTTAGCTGATAGGGGCTTTAAGAACCTGGATTTATATTTGTCTTAAAAAGGATTTGTTCTGCTGAGACCACCAAGTGTACTTGCTGGAATAAAACTATCTAAAACAGAAGTGAGACAGACAAAGCAAATTGCCAGTCTTAGAATACATGTGGAGAGGGTGATTCGAAGATTAAGAGAATTTAGTATGTTAAAACTGCATTGAGTTATAAATTCAAATTTATTTGGCATGTTGGATTTATGTATAAGAACAGCATGTGCATTAATAAATTTACAAGATTCTCTAATTAAATAAATTGTAAACAAATTAATAAATGGTTTTATTGCTCTACTTGGTATATATTTGAATAATTATATACTCCCATCCATTGAAGATACTGTGTCTCATTGGTATGCCACATAGAGCCAAAATAGACAAATAACATTTTTGATACGGAAATTTAGTTAAAGCCTGCCTGCACAGAAAAAATAATAATCCAAATGTAACTAACTCCACGTGGCATGACTGAATGTGGGATAACTTTAAACAGCTAATAAGAAAGAAAAGGCTACATAAAGATATAATTATTATATTGGGTAATTTATGTCACACTTTTATAAATTACTGGAAAAATATTATTTTTCCAAAAAGAAATAACATTGTCTAACAGACTCATAACATAATGCTGATCATACTCAACTTTAACAAGTGTCACATTATTACTTTTCTCAAAGTCACCACTAGCGACACAAAAATAACTTTCATGTGCATGAGCACAATACATTTGTATTTGTACTTGGGCCAAATATCTTTCTGTTATCTTGCCTTCTTTATTAATATAATTTCCCGTAGGTTTATCAGACGTGGGACACTTGATTTTAAAAGTGGTATTTTTATTTATTCCATCGGCAGCAGCTATCATCGGAAACGTTTTTGATATGTACAAACCACATGTTTTGATTTTTACTCCTAATTTCTTTTCAACAGCTTTTCTCACACGAGCTTCTAATTTTCTACCCCTAATTATGGCCGATGTTTCTGGAGTCCTTTCACCAAGAATTACAGCAACCAAAGTTTTATCAATGGTTTTACAACGACTAACTTCATAACATTTGGAGGCCGTTATCCTTGCATATCGAAGTTCATGCCATAAGCCACTATTATGTTGAGCTTCAGTATCTCTTTCTGCATTTTTTATATTTGCAAATTAAACTCTTGTGAGATTTTTATTAAAAATCTATCACAATTTTCATCTCTGTATTTCGCTAAAAGGCAATGATAGAATAGTTCGGCTTTCACAATAGTCAAGGTCATGCTTCATGAACTGGCATGTATTTATTTTTCTTTTCTTGCATTGCATCACAAACTCATTCATCAACCCGCTTTCTGGTACAAACTCTTTAGGTTTCCGTTTTGCCATTTCTTCTGCACTTAATATTTTAATGGATGTTCCAACTTTAGCATGATTGGACTTTTTCCAATAACATGCTACAGGATGGTTCTTGCAGCATGCTACTGGTGCAGGATGGTTCTTCACTTCGGCGGTGCAACCACATCAAAAACGCAACTCCGTGGTTACAACCACCTTCTGATGCAGGACAATCATGTCATTTAACGCTTGTCACCACTTCTTCTTTTTCATTCACTACAAGTGTAGCTGTTAGCTGCTAATTTAAACCATACGGTTTACTTCGCACTTTGTGTTCAGGACAAATTGTACATTTTACAATGTAAACATTTTGTTCCCTCTTTAACTGCACATAACCTATTGCATCATCGCCGTAAGACTGCTTTCCAGACCTGAAAACAATGTTTGAATTTTAAACAGCTCTGTTGGATATTTGGGATCTTGAAGAGGGAATTTCGTGGGTCGTGAGGCTTTAAAACTATATTTTGTTAACAAAGAATAAAACAACGCCATTAGTATGCGATTCAACCATAGAGAAGAGTTTTTTTTTTTAATCATCATAGACATTACAAAAAAGGTTGCGTTCCGAAATAATACTGAACACTTCGCGTTCGTTTTAGAACACAAATAAATATAAATGTGTACAAATAAGCAATGTCATCCATCTTACAATATTAAGAAAGATAGTATTACTTTATTGTTTGATAAATTAAACGCGCATCTACGTGCTTTGCAAACATTAAAAGTCACAGCTGACAAATATGCTGCGTTTCTGCTGCCCATGCAGTCAGCATTGCCAAGGACTTAATTAAAGCATGGGAGCGAAGCAAAAATAAATACACAGATGTTGCTGGAGAATTGAATGGTCTACTAGGATTTTTGCGCAAAGAAGTAGAGAGTGAGCAGCGAATAAAGATTTCAAGAAAAACTTTTAAACGAGAAGAAAATGTCTCAGAAGAAACAAAAACTAGTACAGCTGAATGTCTACTTACTAATGTGAAGCCCAAGATAGGCACGAACAAGACACAAGACTGTATCTGGTGTGACAAGGAGACGCATGCAAGTATCGAATGTTACAAAATGCAAAAAATGAACCTTGAACAAAGAAGACAATGTCTTAAGGACAAAAAAGCATGTGTGATATGTCTTAGAAAAGGTCACCATGCAAAAGTCTGCAGAGCTTACTACGCAGCGTAACGAAGGTTGAGTGGGTGAAGCGTAATTCAGGGCGACGACAAGCAAACTTTAGGGTAGTGTTTTTTTTTAATGGGTCTGAGTTTTTAAATAAGGTTTTTTTTTTTATAGGTAACATTTTTTTAAAATTGGTTTTTAGAATGTTTTAGGGGTTCAGGGTTTTCATACTGATTTAGGGGTAGTTGTAACGGTTTTCCCAATTATTTTAAAAATGCGTAAAATGTTGATTTTCAAGAAACGACATTCGACGGCGCTGTGTTCAGAACAAAAATTAGAAACAGGAACGAAGAGCGATTAAAAACCAGAGTCAGCCACTTCACTATCAGCTTTATATCCTAAGGGAGAAACACTTCTTCAGACAGTGAGTCAACGTGGAATATATGGGAATAGCAATGCAAGTTCGTGTACTGTTAGACTCGGGATCACAGCGCACCTGGTTCTCTATTGTATTACCTAACTTTTTTATTCATAATTTAATGTGCCATAACTTTTTTGTCCTAATCATCATTTGTCCAAATGATAACTTACCCGAACCTAATATCACATAATATCACATGCCATACTATTGAAATCCCTAAATACAATATGATCTAAACCCGTTTGTCATAAATATTATAATCAATAATATACAAAAGACATAAAACCGTTTTCAATAATGGTTGTAAATCCTAAATTAAAAAAAAATGTTTTGATCTTAATAATATTTTTAAAACAAACCGGTATGTTCCCAGACGTTCCCAAAAGGGGACAGAACATTGTGTTTTTAAGTATGTCTGTAATTACGGGTAACTACAGGTTAAGTATTACTTAGCTTTTGCTATGCTATGAACTTCTCTCAACACAACACATTTTTATACAATATTGCTCTTATGAAATTTGTAAGAATTAAAAAGTAGAACCATCATATCGCAGAAAGATCACAGTTAGAATCTTCTGGCATACATTTGATATCGGTAGTCACTAAAAGGCAGAAAATCAATCAATCAAACCGCCAATCATTACAAAACAGTTGAGTATGAACATAATCATGTGGATTTTATTTTTCCCTGTATGCAAACAAACATACACCATGCATGCAGCAGCCACTGAACACTGTATTTGGGCCTCAAGTTCACCCATTTTCTTCAGAAAGTTTTCCTCTAGGGTTTTTTGTGCAGTCAGGACTTCGGCAAATTGTGACATTTTGTGTTGTGAAGTGCATATAAACTTGTACCTACTATGGTGTAGTGTAACAGCTGGCAGGTGGTTTATATTAAGGTTGCTGCAATATGCGACCTCATTAAGTAAAGAAAAATAAGAAGTGTCAGTTCGAATATTTGATTGAAGACTTGTGTCATGTGAAAAATGTGTAAATTGATATTGTTCGTAAAATTGTATTTAAAGAAAAAATAAATAGTGCTCCCTGTGTCGATCTGTATTTATTAGGTTATGGACCCTTATAAGATCGGACATGGATCTCGGTAAAATTCAGATCGCGAAACTAGGGGGTACCAACTGGGTACAATGGAAATATCGTATGACGGCACTTCTACGAGTAGTGGAGAACCTTCAAGATATAGATATAGTACTGGGTAAAATAAAAAGGCCGGAAATACCTGCAAGTGGGGCTGGTGATAAAGCTGCTGCAGATTTGGCTCTTTATGAAGAAAAGGTTTAAAACTTTAACAAATTGGACAGTACGGCATTGTTACTGATAACGAACAATATTGCTGACGACACATTGGATAAGGTCATAAGGTTCAAACGTCAAAGGAAGTATGGGATGAACTACATAGATTGTATGAAGGCGTGAGCGAAGATCGTCTGTATGATTTGTGTTTGCAGTTCTTCGGTTACAAAAAAGATCAAGGTGATGATATGGCGACGCACATCTCCAAATTGAAAAACGTCTGGTTTCTGTTGAGGCAGGAGTTAATGAAAGAAGAGGAGTTGAAGGAACTTCCTCACATTTTATTAATCTGCAAGATACTGGACACACTACCAGAGAGAGCTATTTTTCATTTAAGTCCAGTTGGTTGCTTATGTCTAAAAAGGATCGGACGGTTGAGAACATCACAAGTCAGTTGTGTGCACATGAAAAGGCGCTTGGAAACAACGGTAAAGACGGTGAGTCTAGTTGTGATGCCTTAGCGGTGAAAACAGGAAATAAATTTACTAAAAAAGGGCAATGGTGTCACTCCAGAGTCAAATAAGAAAGTGAGATGTTACAAATGTAAAGAAGTTGGACACTTCAAGAAAGACTGTCCTATAAGGAATGCATCTAGTCAAGGCAAAGGAGTTAACATGTTGTTACAATCTGTAAATACAGAAGAATCTGAATCAGATCGTGATAGTTGGTACGTAGACAACGGCGCTACCAATCATGTGACGATGCGCGCAGATTTGTTTCAAGATTTCAGATATTTCGATGTAGTTCATACTGTAACAACAGCTGATGGAAACGTGATTAAGGCTATTGGGCAAGGATCACTAAGCATTGAAGCTACAGTTAACAAGAAGGTTGTCAAGTCAACATTGAGAGATGTTTGGTACGTTCCGAAGATTAGTAAGAATTTGTTTTCGGTGTTGTCGACACAAGATAAAAATCCAGGTAGCGTTTTTGAGTCGCGGGTCACTACATGTTCAATGAAGATTGATGGAAAAATCTCAGTTACTGGAAATAGAGAGAGGTATGGAGGTCTGTACAGACTCAACTGTAGGATTGTACCACCATCTAAAGTTGCTGTGAATTTGGTACAGAAAGTAGATATGCTGCAACTCTACCACGAACGCTTAGGACATCAGAACAAGAGGCATGTTAGAACTCTAATCGAGAGGGAATTCGGTATAAAAACCAAGGAAACTGGAGAATTATGCGAAGGCTGTATATTTGGGAAGTCACACAGACTGAAGTTTGGTGTACGGGAGAAAGCCAATGAGCCTGGAGAACGCATTCACACGGATGTGTGTGGTCCATTCCCTCTGTCGCTATCCAAGTATCGCTACTTTGTACTCTTCAAAGATGAATTTACGCGTTATAGATTTGTGTATTTCCTGAGAGAGAAGTCAGAAGTACATGAAAAGCTCAAAGAAATGTTGGCGTCTGCCAAGGTAGCTGGTCATACAGTTAAGGAGTTATTGAGTGATAACGGTGGATAATTTAATAATCGGAAGATACAGAAGGTATTGGCGGATATGGGTATAAAACAAAGATTAGTTATGCCATACACCCCGGAACAAAATGGTTGTAGTGAAAGGGAAAATCGCAGTTAGTAGAAAATCGTAGTTAGTTGAATCAGCGAGAGCTACGATGCATGCACACGAGGAACTACCTCAGACACTGTGGGTAGAGTTGGTGAATACTGCTGTTTATATTTTGAACAGGACAGGCCCAACTACAGTGGAACACAAGTCACCATTTGAGCTTTGGGTTGGTAAGAAGCCACAAATAAAGCACTTGCAAATAATTGGATCAACTTGTTACGCGCATGTACCGAAGCAGTCCAGAAAGAAGTTGCAAAAGAAAGCAGTGAAATGTAAACTTTTCGGTTATGATAATGACGATGGATACAGGCTGTAGAATGAGCAGAGCAACTCGTTGATTAGATCAAGGGACATAAACATTGATGAAAAACCCTTGGGTGCGGAAAGTCCAGTTACTACAACAGCCCGTAACGTCCACTGCTGGACATAAGCCTCTCCCATGATGGGAGGATTTGCCGTAATCTCCACGCTTGGCAGGCGGATTGGAGATCGCAGTGATGAAAGACTAACAGAAAACGCTGCTGCCCATTCTCTGGTCTACGGAGGCGCAAGGTGTTCTGCCTCAGACATTAGTCGCCTTATACGACACCCGTCAATGTAATGGGTTGGTTCTATTCTACTCTGCCGGATACCACACGGCTAAGTCCAGTCCAGTTAATGTTTCAGGAATAACTGAAATAGAGATCCCTTTAGGATTGTCAGATACAGTAAGTCAACCCCAGGTTGCTCAGAATGCAGAAGATTCAGGCAGTAGTAGAACAATCAACAATGATGGAATTCATGATGGCAATGAAGGTGTTGGTACCGGAATTGGGGACACTGAGCTCTTTGCTAGAGAAGATGAAAACACAGAGTTTGTTGATAGAGAAGACGTTCAAGCTGAAGACTTTGATGCATTTGATGATGCAAGGAGTGATGATTTAGAACAATGTTTTGAGTTAGGGGGAGATATAGAAGAAGAAGTTGACGATCGTACCCATGATGAAATTTCTGAACAGGAAATTATAGAACATGGTCGAAGGGTTCTTAGAGACAGATCGTTGCTTCGTCTACCTGAGAAACTCAAGGACTATGTTTTAAATATGGCTAGCTGTGGTTACCAAGAACCAAATTGTTACAAAGAGGCTATCAAAAGCTCTGAACGGGATCTTTGGGAACAGGGAATGGATTGTGAGATAAATTCTCTGAAAGAAAACAGGACTTGGTCCTTGTGCCACTTCCTAAGAACAGGAAGGCCATACCATGTAAATGGGTGTATAGAGTAAAGCTGAATGCTGACAGGTCAGTGGACAAATATAAAGCCAGACTTATAATAAAGGGCTTTAGTCAAAAGAAAGGTATTGACTATGAACAAACATTCAGTCTAGTGGCGAAAATGGCAACTGTGAGAAGTGTGCAGTGTGTCGCAGCTAATGAGAACATGTCAATGTTGCAATTCGATGTTTCTACGGCATTTTTGTATGGAACACTCGATAAAGAATTCTTCATGAAGCAGCCTGAAGGTTATGATGATAGTTCTGGTCGGGTATGCTTATTGAAGAAGAGCCTTTACGGTTTGAAACAGGCTCCAAGATGCTGGAACAAGCGGATCTTGGACTTTTTCAAGGAGATTGGATTCAAAGTCAGTGATTCAGATCCTCGCTTATTTATGAGGAAGACGTCGTCTAAAGGAAAACTTATAGTTGCACTATATGTTGATGATGGTTTGGTGGCTGCAACAAGTCAGAACCTCATTGATCAGTTTATAGCACAAATGAAGACTAAGTTTAAAATAACCACGAAGACAGCGTCATATTTCCTCGGTATTGAAATAGAGAAGACTGGGGGTCTAAAATGGCCACTTTGACAGAATCATATTAGGATAATAATATGAATCACATTACAATTCTTAAAAAGGTCACAAATTGACAATTCATAATTCAACTCTCAAACTCAACTCAAAGCATTTATTTCAATTAGACCATTACGGCACTTTTTTTGAAAGTCAAAATTACAAAAAATAAAATCAAAGCTACAGTCCCAGTCACAAGGCATAATAACTTGAGAAAGTACTGTAGTTGCCCATTCCCTAGCGTAGATCTCTATGGAGAAGAATGGGCAAGAAACTCCATGGACACTCTTTTAAAATCAAAATATTGTTACAAAATCTTGGTTACATCATTAATTTTGAGATTATACATATATGTGAGAACGATGTAGAAAGACGTGCACACTAAGAGCATCCAGAGTGAAAGATTAGATTAAAAATGTATGAATAAAGTAATTAAAATGAACCTTGGCAGCTAAGAGATGACCAGTCCCAACCGACAGCGCCCGTTCACAGACATGACGCATGTACCGGCGCCATTCAACTCAACCATATTGAAGGGAACTAAATGACCCGACACACCCGCCACCATCAGCGAGACATTTAAGTGAGCATGACATTCTCTCAGTCACCAAGGCATATTCAAGTCAATGAAAGATAAATAAATGTAAATGGTGGCTGAACAGTACAAAGTACTCACACATGTGCTATGCAATTATATAATACTAAGAACTGGAATCTATACAATGCAAGTATATTTTTACAATCTTCTGCAGCTTCCACAATACATTAACATGGGAATCAATTCTTCATCTTCTTCTTTACGTGTCGATGGACTCAAATAATGCCCGACCAGTACAAACAATTAGTTTGCCCCCCCCCACCTATGGTTGTGGAGCAGGACCAGCATTTAGCCAAGCATTTTTATCATCAATGTAATATAAACTGCGCCCAATTCATATCACGTAATTCATCTGTCTGACAGTTTTCTATGGAGATTCGTAAAATGGTCCACAAAATATGAATTGTGATAGTGTCAAATATGTAGCAGAATCGATGTTATTAAATAGCTAAATCTCACGATTCAGTAACAAAGATTTCTTGAAAAATATATTTGATAATGGCAGATTTAGCCCTCTATGCTTATTTTCTAGAGCACGCGCGTGTTCTAGAATCCCTAGTAACTCGCCGACGCAATAAAGCTCTACGGGATATGGAGATAGCTTTTGATATGACGGACCAAGAATTTGTTGGGATATATAGATTATCTAAAAGGGTTTGTCGGGACCTTATCCAGGAGCTGGAGCCGTACTTAAGTACCCGACGGGATGGCATAAGTACTACCTCTAAGGCAAGTAAAAGGATTGTGCTAAAGTAGTGTATTTTAATGAAGTAGTTCCAGATACACATTACCATCTAGTATTGTAGAGGTTTACCCTGTACCCCCTTGATGAAATATACATAAGTAAGTGATAACTCACTAGAACCTTTTACATTTAAGGTGCTGAGCACACTCAGTTTTTACGCATCTAGGTCATACCAGAGATTCATAGGAGCTAATATACACCACAAGATGCACCAAGTTAGTGTATCTAACTGTCTGCGAGCTGTGACACTTGCTCTTAATAATGATCATTTCCGGAATAAATACATTCATTTTCCACAAAATCAGGCAGAACGGAATGCCATCAAAACAGGGTAAGAATACATTTCTTAATTCACTATTACATTAGAAATATTTGATCATAACTCATTGTGGGGAAAAGCAGCTACTCCGGTGTATATTATATTAAGTATACCTATCACGCAGGGCTGAAAGTGGGTTGCACACATCATTTTGTGTTTTCAGGTTCTACCAGAAGTTTAGAATGCCTGGTGTTTTGGGCTGTATTGATGGCACTCACATTGCTATTGTTAGGCCTGCACAATATGAGGAGAGATTTTTTAACCGCAAACGTTATCACTCTATAAATGCACAAATTGTGAGTACTATACAGTTACCAAATGTTTTTGCTATTGTTAATACAGGATATAATTATTTTATTTTACTTCCCACATGGGGCTTAAAACAATTATTTATCTATACTTAATAGTATAAAGAGGTAACATTTGTTTGTAAGTTTGTATGTAGGGGGTAATCTCCGGAAGTCATGAACCAATTTTAAAAATTGTTTCACTGGTAGAAAGCTACATTATTCGTGAGTGCTATATTTTATTCCCGTACTCCCACGGGAACGGGATATACACGGGTGAAACCGCGGGACGTCAGCTATTTATTAATAAAATGACTGCTAATAGAGGCTCACCTCTGCAGCTCTGCTTTTTACTCTTTGGGGTTAAATAGGTTGGTTGTTAGCTTACTTTACAATTACTTTAACTTTATTACCTATTAAATTACTAAAATAAAACAATAGTGGTAGGAAAAATATTTTACAAAATCTTCAATATTCTCATCTTGTACATATGACATAAAAATCTTTCAATAATCAAACTAGCAACAGAAAAACAATAAATAATTCTAGCAATAATTAAAGTAGGTAATAGAAACAATAAATAATCAGTCTTTTCTCAATATTTTACTAAATTAACAATTCTCATCTTAAATAATTTCAAAATCTTGTAATAATCAAACCAGGTAACAGAAACAATAATGAATCAGTCTTTTTTTCTTTTGTATAGGTTTGCGACTCTGACATGAATATTATTAGTGTAGATGCTAGCCACGGAGGGGCAAACCATGACTCCTTTATATGGGCTCACCATCCACTGAATGGCCACTTGAATCAGCTCCAACGGACTGAAAATGAAAATTTGTGGTTTTTAGGTAAGTAAAATCATCAATCAATAATTAACATTTAACTTCTAAATAAAATTACTAAATTACACTGTTATCTATCATCATTGTTTAATTTATATAATAAAAAATAATGTTACAGGTGACTCTGATCCCCTAAGACCAACACTACTGACTCCAATAGTGGACACAGAGCCAGATACACCTCAACGATATTATACAGAGCAACATTGTCTTGTGCGCAATACAGTGGAGCGCACCATTGGTGCAAGTCTCGTTGGCGGTGTTTGTTGGTAGACCGCAAACTACATTACCACCCCACCATGGCTGGCTATATAACAAATGCTTGTGTGGTATTACATAATATCGCCAATGCTGCTAGTCTATCAACAATGGCATTAACTCCTCAAGATGAGGAAAATGAGGCAAATATGCAGGTACTTATGAATTTCAGGATTTTCTAATTATTATAAAATAATAAAGATGTCACTATTGTGCAAACAAACCGCAACAAAACTAATATCATCATGAAAATTATGATATTCATCATAAAAAAATTGTTTCAGATAAGAAATACACAATATGTTGAAACTGCCTTGATAAGAGGCCACCACCTTGCTGCTGGTGAATCGACTCGTAATGCGCTTGTACAGCGGCTTTGGTCAGCACGATCCTAATTTTTTTTTTTTGTTTGATGTTAGATTATGGTTTATTTCTCCTTGCTGTTATTTATAATGATATAACATGAATATTAATGATACACTTGATTTTTTATTACATATATAAAAATTCTTACTATACCTTCAAGGGACACCAATATGTGACAAATATCGTTCAACTGCATCGGCAGGCCTTCCCAGGTTCTGAGCGATAAGATTATTAGCCTCAGCATTAGCCCTATCAGCTGCAGCCCGCTGTAGTTCCATTTGGGACAGAGCCTCATCTAAGGGGGCTAGAGGGCGACCTAAAACAATAGTCATTTTTAATAGTCTTCTCATGTCGTATCCACAATATCGATAGCTGCTGTAGGGTTAGCCACTCACTGCGGTATCTGGACCGCCGAGTTCGACGACGCTGAGGCACATATGTAGCAGTGACTGGGGTAGAGCTCGGTGCCGATGCAGGAGTCTGGGCAGATAGAGGAGGGGGTGTTGGGGCGGCAGTCACCTCTACCTCTACATAGGGCTCATCAGTTATGCTGAGCTCTGGAGCCTCAAACACCAACACCTCACTAAAATACACACAAATTATAAATTTATGTTATTATTTTCAAGTCACACATGGTTACATACTAAGTGATAATAACGAATGAATACTCACTCAGCCCTGTGTTCGACATCCATATTAGACGACTCGACGATGCAGATGACTGGTTCTAAAAATAACAATAAATAGTATTAAGATTGCTTTATTTGTTAGCAAGATTATTGCAAAATTTGTATTTAATTCTAATTTTTTTACCATATCTGGTAGAGGATGCACTGCTACCCCAGGAACATTCTCGCCAAAACCTGATCCCATCAAACTTAGGAATCTTTGCTCCGTGTTTGAAAGATGGCCTCCAGTGGGAGGCCCTTCGCCTGTTGCCGCACTGTCGGCATTTATGTCGGCAACAATTTTTTTGAGTTTCGATTTATAATTACTGACATACTGCAATAGTTATTTATGCAACTGTTGTATAATGAGGGGTATTAAAACACGAATGTGGGTTTATCACACGAGGCGAAGCCGAGTGTGATAATAGTATCACATGAGTGTTTTAATACCTAATTATGTACAGTTGCATACAAGACTTTATCTACATCCATGATATGAATCCTCCATAAAAGGTTCTGAAACCATAGGGTGTTGCAGTGTTGTAAGAAGTCTATGTAAATTCATGGAAAGTTTAATTGCTGAGTATTTAATACAAACAACCCTTCTAAAGGTAATAATATACTTAATTATTTACATTTTGGATTGTACAATTATTAAAATTCACAAAGCTTGTATTACTCATTTTTGTAAACAACAAAGTACATAGTGCAATACTAATATCCAAATATCGAACAAAAATGGCGGGATACAACGTGAATTCGAATTAACCTATTAGTTTTTTTTTTATTACGGCGCTGTGGTAGTGAATCGCACGTGCTAGACAATGTTCTTTTTTTAAAACGAGTTGCATAATGAAATTCAGTACAACATTATAACACCCGTTTGGGTGCTATAATGGTTATTATGACACTGGCTGTTTTAATGTTGGCCATAAGCTAACTGTTTCAGATACTTTTATAGAGGATTTATAGCATGGGTGTAGATAAAATAAATAATAAGAATATTAGCTTTTTTTTAAACCTGCCAAGTGCGAGGGATTTTATTAAGGTAAGGAAGTTGTGATGACAGTGAAGAATATATTCAAATACTTACAATAGACCAATCTTTCGGCGTTTTAGTTGAGCCGCTTCCCTGGGCATTGAGCATTTCTGCTACCTGAGACCACAGTCTAGAAGATTCTGCTCGACCTCGGGCAGAGTTATTGTAGCCTCGAGATCTAGCGAGGCTAGGGTTACGCTCCAAAAATTCCAGCAGAATCTCCCATTGGGTCTCAGACACCCTGGTTGCACGCCTTTCCATTCTTACAATAAAATGATAACACACACTTGAATACTTTTACATCGATCACATTAAATATTGATCCAGATAAACAAGTTTGCACTTACTTTATGTTGGAAATAAAACACAAAAGTAAATTAAAAAGCAAATAAGTTAACTTTTCAAATTGCGGCAACAAATTGAATTTGAAGTTGACTAAGTTATGGTAATACAAAACTCTTTTTACGCGTTGCCAGCCTATGAGTGATTTATTATTTCTAATTAGCTTTTTCAGAGTTTATTCGTGGTCTATTTAACAGTTTGAAGTTTAATATAATGAAATAACGTTTAAAATATAGAAGTATAAACATATAAAACAAATTTGATTAATAAAATCTAAAATTAAAAAATAACTGGTAAAAAACGGTGTTTATTTTTTTCATGTGGCAACATTTACAACAAATATGATTCTGTTGGGAAATGAATTCAGTATGATTCAGTTATTAAGTGTCACCATTTTACGAAAATTAGAAGAATTGCTAATGATTTGCTCGCAATTCAGAAAATGAATTACGTTTAGAGGAATTGCTAAAAGTGGCCATTTTAGACCCCCTGATGATGGAACCAAGATATCTCAGAGTAGTTATGCAAAGAAATTGCTTAAGAGATTTGGTATGGAAAACTGCAAACCGGTAATGACTCCAATCGTAACAGAAGACCAATGTCAAGACCAGTCATGTGATGTAAGCAACTTGCTAAAGAATTACAGACAAGTTGTTGGTGCATTAGCTTACCTGATGGTTGGAATTAGGCCTGATATTGCAGTCAGTGTGGTTTCTAGAAGTCTTGAAAATCCAAAAGAACAGGATTGTGTCAAACTTAAAAGAATACTACGCTATTTGCAATACGCACCAGAAAGAGGAATACTCTACAAAAGAAGCTTTAAGACTGGCATTCTTCAAAGCTACAGTGATGCTGATCATGGAGGTGATTTGAACACAGGTCGTTCAACCACTGGTGTATTATGCATGTATGCTGGAGGTGCTGTGTCATGGATGAGCCAGCGTCAAACAAGCGTGGCTATATCAACTACAGAAGCTGAAGTCGTAGCGGCTAAAGAAGGTGCTCGGGAATCAATTTGGCTCCATAGATTAATTGGAGATATGACAAAATTGAAAGGCGTGCCTGTACTGAAAGTTGATAACGAAGCTGCAATGAAGTTAGCAGAGAATCCGGAGTACCACAAACGTATTAAGCACATCCGGATTCGACACTTCTTCGTAAGAGAGATGGTAACCAATGGAGAGCTGAATGTTAGCAAGGTGACCACGGAGAATCAGCTTGCTGATACATTTAGCAGAATTAGCCAGACCAAGGCTGCAGAAGCTCTTGAATCTAATGGGTCTATATTGAGAGAAGATGTTAAGGTTGCTGCAATATGCGACCTTATTAAGTAAAGAAAAATAAGAAGTGTCAGTTCGAATATTTGATTGAAGACTTGTGTCATGTGAAAAATGTGTAAATTGATATTGTACGTAAAATTGTATTTAAAGAAAAAATAAATAGTGCTCCCTGTATCGATCTGTATTTATTCGTTTATATAACTTGTTTAAGTCACATAAATGCTATAAACTTATTACTGATGTAAACTAAATCAGTTTTCCAATTAATTAAAATTAAATTCCGTATTTATAAAAACGTCTGTACTTTTTCACACCTACCCCCGAACAATATAATTTAAATAATTACGAAAAATGGACCGCTGGGTACCACAGCAAAACTAATGGCTGAATCTTTCTATGTAGATAACTGCCTGGTAAGTGTAAATTCTAAAGAAAGTGCAGATAAGTTCATCTCAGAAGCAAAGGCCATCATGAACACTGCTAAGTTTAATCTGAGGATGTGGGTAACGACCCAGGGAGTGAATGAAACAAGTAATGAGATAATTTCAGTTCTAGGATTAAAATGGAATCTCAAGACAGACAAACTGTACTGAAATTGTTACAATCTACCTACTTGTGACAACCTACAATCCATAACAAAAAGAAGTATGTTATCATTGACTCAGAAAATATTCGATCCAATAGGCTACATATCTCCTGTGATGCTGACACCCAAGGTAATTCTTCAAGATACCTGGCTGCGCAAGTTAGACTGGGATGATGAATTGCTGAGCGACCTACGCACAAAATTTCTAGATTGGTATAAATATATATCTTACCTGAATGACTGTTACATTCCACGCAGACTCACAACAGATAACCTGCAAAAAACACAAGTAAGTCTTAACTTATTTTGCGATGCCAGCAAATATGGATGCGGCATGTGTGTGCTGTTGAGAACAGAAAATAATGGTAAGGTATCAGTCCAACTAGTAGCAGCCAAATCAAGGGTCAATCCTCCTAAAATGATTACAATACCCAGACTCGAATTAACAGCTGCTTTATTAGGTCCACGATTGTTAGCTCATGTGAGAGAGAACTTGCAACTCAATAATTGTCGAGAATACTGCTGGACCGATTCTGGCGTGACACTCTGCTGGATAAAACGACAATTACCGCTGAATACGTTCGTAGGGAACAGAGTAAAAGAAATACGAATGAATACTGACATACAAAATTGGCAGCACATTCCAGGTGAAGCGAACTGGGCAGACTTAGCATCGAGAGGCTGCAACGCAAAAACGCTCTACGAGTGTCGCTGGTGGGAGGGTCCTGAGTGGCTGCGCCGGCCGTCTGCAAAGAGGCCCCGGTCTGCGCTGATCGTAGACGAACGAGAAGTAAGCCTGGAAGTGAAGAAAACTGTATGTAATACAAATATATCTAAAGAACAGAGTTTGTTAAATAAATTACAAAAATATTTCTCTAAATATTCGCAAATAGAAAGACAAAAAAAATGTAAATGATGTAATGTAAATGTAATGTGTGTATGTGTGTGTGTATGTATGAAATGTATGTTTTATATTATGTAAAACATACATGTAATAAAAAGACAGGACAAATAACTTATAAAGAGGTAGAACAAGCAGAGAAATTAATAATAAAACTTATACAAGAAAATAATTCTGAACTTTTAGACACAAAGAAAACTAAATTGACTACATTTACTGTTAAGGAAGGACTGATAAGATTAAAAACTAAACTTTTGCTGTCAGACTTACCTGAAGGAATACGTACACCATACATACTTACTTCCAGCGAAAGAGCCGATCGTGACGAAAATGGTGAGACAACGACATGTAGAGCTGCAACATGCGGGAGCCAATCAGCTAATTACAGATATTCGCATGCGGTATTGGGTAATAGGTATTCGTAGGCTTGTAAGATCAATCATTACGAGTAGTCCGATATGTAATAGATACAAGTCAAAACCCACGCAAGCGCCTACCGCACCGCTGCCCCTAGAACGTATCACGTGCTCTGCTCCTTTCCAGACTACTGGAGTTGATCTTGCGGGTCCATTTTACTTGCGAGGCAAACAGAAATGCTGGGTGCGCCGTGCCGTGTACCGAGCTGTACACCTGGAGCTAACCAGGTCTTTGTCTACAGAGGCATTTATAATGACGTTGCGTAGGTTCTTAGCACGACGAGGCCGGGTTGACATGCTGGTATCAGATTAGGGGACAAATTTTCACGGCACAAAAGATCTCCTTGATACGTTGAATTGGGATGAAATCCAGCAACAATCAACAATCCGACGAATACATTAGAAGATGAACGCTCCTTCCGCCGCCTGGTGGGGTGGATACTAGGAACGGTTGATAAGAATAATGAAAGACCTACTAAAAAGAATACTAGGTAAGGCGTCTGTCACTTATGAAGAATTACTGACTATTATTTGCGACTGCGAAGCTGTAATGAACGGGCGACCTCTGACTTATGTTACTGACGATAAAGGTGAGTGTTTAGAACCCCTGACTCCATCATATTTCATTCAACCGATAACTTACTCTGACGTAACCGATTTTGATGAGATCGACACAAATAATCTTAATAACAGACTGAAATATCTACAAACGTTACGCGATCAATTTCGACAAAGATTTATGTCGGAATACTTATGTTTTTTAGTACAAAAGGGACATGAAAAGAAAGACATAATAAATATTGATGCCATAGTTTTAATTGAGACTGACGGAAAAAGAATTAAGTGGCCTATGGGTATTATTACAGAAATGATTACAGGAGCGGACGGAGTCCAGAGAACCGCAATAATTAAAACATCGACAGGCGAGAAAAACCCGTCCTGTACAAAGGCTCTACAAACTAGAAATTTCAGGTAACAATCCTCCATACTCTGATAGTCTAGGAACTCCTACAATGGTGGGGCAGCAGCCTATGACATCTTCAGAGACCGCAGGTGACACTGGAACACAGGTGGAGGTACCTAATATTTAGAAATCCACACGCTGTGAGAGGAAGGTAAAATTACCTAGTAAGTTTGATTTATATGTGTAGATGTAGACCTTACATAAATAAATAATAATAATAAATAATAAATATTGCTGAACATTACACACAGCGCCATCTAGTGCCACACTAAGCAACAAGGCTTGTGTCGTGGACACCAGATAGTTGATATACTACATAGGTAATTTTTGTTTGTAAATAGATACTTATTATACATATAAACATCCATGACTCGGAAACAAATGTCCATGCTCATCACACAAACATTTGCTCCGAACCGGGATTCGAACCCGGGACCCTAAGAACGTAAGGTAGTTTCACTACCGCTGCGCCATTCGGGTCGTCGTCGGTCGTACATGGGGGAGTAATTTTCATTTTGTTTTAACATTTATAAATTAAGTACTTCATTCATTTGTTATAACTGTTTGACAGAGTGATCTCATAAATATTATGTGAGTTTACCATATATAAGTTAGACAAAATTATGTAGTTAAGTACTAAAATGCTCAACTTATTGATGTATTGTGTTTTCTTTAAAATGTGTAAAACTGAAATTAACGTTTTCCGACTGCTTTTTGTCTAAGCTATCTCAATAACATATTTTTAGATTTCTTCTCCTATAGAGTAAAATACCCTATTGCGTAAACTAGAAAAGAAAATTCAAACCAACAATACAGTGGAACCTACCGAGGAATTACCGGGAACCGCCTACGGCGTTGAAACAGGTATGTATCTACCAATACTTATTTGGAAAAGTGAAAGTGATAACTTTATTAACATGTTATGGATACGTAATGCAAACCAAAATCAGCCATTGGGGCTTTTTCGTTGCAATTTAAATGTGATGGTTGGGGTTTAATTCATTGGGGATTGTTACCTAACCTGAACAAGATAACGTTTGTTATCAATTATGTGCAATTCTGTAGTTTTTTTAAATCCATTCTTACAATGCAAAAAACCAAAATCCAGTACCTACCTACCCTTATAAACGCGACGTATTTACGTTGCGGTGATAATAAGTGTGTAACCTGAATAGCCATTGTGGCAATTTTACCGCACACTTAGTGATATAATAAAACCGATTATCATAACCGACTTTCGTGTTTTATTCTAGACCTACTTGATGAGCTAGAGCCATCTGATTGGCTGAGCGATAAACACGAACCGGAAACGTTTGAATTCATGGACACCAATGTCATTGAGTAATCATTACCAACTAATGATATCCAAAACGAAATACTGGCTCCCCAAGAACAGCTTGGCACGTCCGTGACACCCTTACAAGAGGAGGTCACAGTCACTGCGCAGTCTAACACATGTTTAGAGACTGAAGTTCTGGAAATCCTCGGTGAAGACCCTTCACTAGCGGAAAAAAGTGGAAAAGATATCCATGAAGAAATAGCATCTCGATTTGGACATATAGCCTCAGAGTGGTTCAACAAAAACACCAGAAAAGAGCTAATGCTAAAGTACCCGCTTCCTGGAAATTGTCTTCGTATTGACTCCCCTAAAATAAATCCGGAATTCAAAGCCGCTATGCACGAAAGCTTCATAAAACGCGATCTTAATCACCACACAATTAAACTCTGAAAACAAAGACAAAGAGTTACTTCAAAAATTGATGGATCTTGGCAGATTAATGTGCGACGTTCAGCACGCTGACTCAGTGACAAGAAGAAACTTGATATTGTTTTCACTGAAAAAGGACATGTCGGAACATCTTTCGAGTACAAAGATTGACGCTTTTCTATTTGGGGAAACGTTAGATGACATGCTAAAGGCAGCGAAGTCAATTTACATAAATCTGGGGTCGAGCTTAAAGCTGACCAATCTAACTCAGCGAAGCGATCAAAATTCCCTAACCAGAGGAATTTAAATAGGAAAGCTCCCGGTTACAGGCAGTCGGGCCCTCCGCAGAGAAGCCGCGAACCTGCAGAGAAGCCGCGAACCTGCAGTGTGAGCGCACAGCCCCGCCGCCGCCCGCGCACTCATCGAGGCCCTGGCAGCGACAGCAGCCGCCACCGCCTCCTGCTCAAACTTGACGCCGCCCGCCTGTAAATACAGTTGAGCTTGAGTATGCCGGTCGCTTAAATCTTTTTATTTTAAAACTCAATGGTCACTTGTAACACAGTCCTCTCTTGGATTGACGGTTATAAAATCCCCTTCTCTAGTCCACCAACTTAAAACTATATTCCGTCTACCTCAGCACAGTCCACTGAAGAAAAAAGACAGTTCAATAAGGCAATATGTGATTTATTACGTATCGGTGCGGTATCCCTATGTGAACTATGCGAGGGCCAGTTTATATCAAGCATTTTTCTTACCCCCAAACCTGTATTTCTTGAATTATTGGAAAGGGTAATGTTGTTTGAGGTTAGGTAAAGTTGCCTTACTTAGCACGAAGGCGACTTTACCTATGACTAGGGTTGTCAAATTTGGCACGCCTAAGTAATCTGATGTTGTGTGGGAACTGTTTTAAGATTTCGTTCAGTTATACTTACTTAAAGTTACTTTAAATGTAATACCGATTTTTTTTTATTCGTTTATGAAATATTAACAAATTTGCCCGATTACTTTACTCTTACCCTATTTCAGATATATTCAAGATAATGATGATGTGCTAGAGAGTTGTTTTAGTTTTTGAAAGTTTTACTTTATTCTGTGTACCTAAGGTACTGTTTTTACAATTGCAATAGGTATTGACTGTTATGTATGCAAAATAAAGTTCGTATAGCTTGGTTCCTTAATAAATAATGGCTTAGGTTTAAGGAAATATAACGCCCAAATAATCGTAAGTACTTACCAGAATTTAATCCCCATTTTAATATGAAATTATCACCAAAAAACGTAGTCTGCTAACCTAAAAAAGGCAAGTATCTTCAGAATAATCGCTGAGCTACCCAAAAAGGCCACGCATGCACCAAATATGTACTCGCATTTTATTTAAAAATTTCATCCAAATATGTTACACAATTTTATCCTAATAAAGTAAATTAATATACAAAAATCATTGTTTACCCAAAAAATATAAATGAGGTTCTAAATTCCCTTCTCCTGCCAAACAATACTAAAGCCAACCCAAATTTAGAAGGGACGGGGGACACTTTATATTTGCCTAAAAAGCGAAATCGACGGAGCCTCGCTACGCGGGGCTCCTGTTTCTGTCTGCAGGGTTTAAAGGAACCTAACTAACCTAACGTCGGGGTGCCCCAAGTCCTAGTAGTATCCTATACCACTTACGCACACACGTGTCTCCTTCTCGTGGTCATTCATTATACACATTGCCTGTGCTTCAACTGGCATTCTATTTTTTTTTTTTTTTTTTTTTTTTTTTTTTTTTTCGAAATGGCATCTCGCAGTTCAACCTAGAGAGGTTGTCGTCTGCTTAACCGGACAATCCTGTGGTTACCTTAAGTGTAAGGCCTCCAGCCAGGGCATAAAACTTACAAACTAAACGACTACACGCTAAGGGCACCCCCTGCGGGGTACGGGCCTCGGCTTAGGGCGTCGCTGGGAGAGGACAGCAAGGGGACAGGCTGGATCTGAGTGGTGTCATTAATTAGGGACTGATTTAGAACAACAGGTGCAGCAACGCGGGCTGGCACGAGCAAGGGACGGGGAGGGTTCGTATCGGGGCGTCGCGACGGGCCTCGACGGCGAGGACGGAATGACGGCTGTTTGCGTCTGTGCTTTCTAAGCGTGCTAGTTTCCTTCCTGCTCTCCTGGAGGAGGGTAATAGCGTCATCGGGATCGACTAAAGTATGCCTTGGGCGGCGGATCTGACTAATTCGCGAGGGTTCGTAACGGGCGGCCGCTGCGATCAGGGGGTTACGGTGTTTAATAGCAAAATCGAAGAAGCGCTTGGATAGGCGCTTCATGAACTGAGCTAACGTGGGGATTTTAAGATCTAAATGTAAACGGTCATTACGGACGTAATAGGGGGCTCCCGTGACTTTACGTAAGAATCGGTTCTGAAGGACCTGCATCCTATGGAGATATCTAGGCTTGGCGTGGGCGTACACGACACAAGCGTAAGTCATGATGGGACGGATCACGGCGGTATAGAGACGCAATTTGCACCTGAGAGACAATTTGCTCTTTTCCGTAAGTAAGTAATGGAGTCTACCCATCGCGAAAGCAGCTCGGTCGCGAGCTGCTTTGATATGTGGCCCGAAGGTCAGATGGTTGTCGAGAATGACTCCTAAGTATTTGGCTTGCTTCTCCCAGGGGATTGGCTTGCCGTACATAGTGATCGGATTGGAACTGGCATTCTATACAATGCCTAGGTATTTTATACATTTCCTAGGTAAAGTGTGAAATAGTTTAAAAATTGAACATCATTTCATACATTGCCTAAACGACCCCGGCATTCTATACATTTCCTAGGTATTGTTTAGAATGCCTGCATTGTACACATTGCCTATAACACATACATTTTATGGCAAACGTATTGATATATTTGGGTAGTAATGACACAAAACTTTGCTAGTTAAAATTTGGTGCACGCGTGGCCTTTTTGGGTTATGAAAAGTTTTAGTAGTGCAGGCATGACGTAGGGGTTAAATAGTCCGCAAATTTTTTGGTACAGGTTTCATTTATTTGTATATATTATATTTTTTTTTGGATGAGGCTATTTAGGGTAACGATTGTTTTTTTGGTGGTCATTCAATTTCATCCCATAAATAATTATTAAAAATATAATTTAATGTTTTATTATTTTTTGATAATCCTGATGACATCCACCGGTTTGTATAACAATTTTGAAATTCTCGGGGCAACTTTACCTATGTATTGGTATTGCTTACCTAAACGAAAAAGATAGCTTTAAAAATAAATACATCGCTTTTTAGCGCCAGAACCATTCGGATGTCCAATTTCAAAACCTAGTGTCTGAGAAATTAAAAAAAAAGTGTTTTTGCATTTTTCGACCTTATAGACCACTCTCCACATACTAGGATAGCAATAACTCTCAAAAATTATTCAACAACGAAGTAGCACAAAGTTGGAAACCTAGTATCTACAGTAAACGTTTTCAAAATGCAAAAAGTACAAGATTAAAACATAGTATCT
The DNA here is from genome assembly GCA_905147715.2 of Xestia xanthographa. Classification (NCBI taxonomy): domain Eukaryota; kingdom Metazoa; phylum Arthropoda; class Insecta; order Lepidoptera; family Noctuidae; genus Xestia; species Xestia xanthographa. Next base: position 7,114,978 of record LR990643.1, read on the forward strand.
AACATCAACCATTTTAAAAAACCTAGTAAGTGCTTGCTTGCTACTTGAATATAAAATGGTTCATGTAGATACTAAGTCAATGAAATGGTTGAAATAAACGTCAAAACTCCCACGCAACTTTAGTAAGTGAGTAGAAGTCGTTGCACGTGCGTGTTTTTGTCTATAAAAATGAGTAAAAATCAGTTTTATAGGTCGAAATTGATCTTGAGTGCTTTAAAAGAACAACGTAAACCACTATATCAAAATGTAAAGGAAAACAGAGGGCCCAAAATTGACAGAAACGATGTTGAAGCTCATATTATGCTCGGCCCAAATTTCACACAGCGACAATTTGCTACTGTGCGATATAGTAGAAAAATTTAAACACGTAATTGAAAAAAAAAACTGATGGAGCCAACCTCCTACAAAAACAAAAAGCTTGGTTGGAAGTGGTAAAAGAATTTAATGCTACCACCACTGGTCATTCCCGCAGGCTCGAAAGTTTACAACAAAATTATAAGAATTTAAAAAAGAAGGCGAAAAAAAATGCTTCTGATGCAAAAATGGATATCCCAGGTATGTGTAACCTTTTTAACCGACTTCAAAAAAAGGCGGAGGTTATATGTTCGTGTGTATGTATTTTTTTTTTTTTTATGTATGTTACCTGATTTCTCTCCCATTTGTGGACCGATTTTCAAAATTCTTTTTTCATTTGATAGAGTACACTCCTGAGGTGGTCCCATTTTAATTTGGTGAAGATCTGATGCTGACCTTCGGAGATATACTACTCTGTCAAGAAAGTACCGGGAAAAGATCAATAATACACAAAATGTCTGTTATTCATCCAAATTTATTTTATCACCTTCAAAGTATGCTCCTTTAGAAACGATACACTTGCGCCAACGAATAATCCATTCATCAAAACATTTTTTAAACGCTGCTTCCGGAATTGAGTTCAGTTCTCGCCGCGAATTCTCCTTTATGTCTTCTATCGATTGAAAACGGGTGCCACGAAGTGGTAATTTGAGTTTAGGAAAAAGAAAAAAGTCAGCAGGAGCCATATCTGGTGAATATGGTGGTTGCTGGATGGTATTTGTTGAGTGTTTGGTCAAAAATTCGTTCACAATGATAGCCTTGTGCGAAGGCGCATTGTCGTGGTGCAAAATCCCAAGAATTTTCTTTCCACAAATCTGGCCTTTTTCGTCGAATTTGCTCTCTTAAACGCCGCATAACGCTCAAATAATATTCTTTATTTACCGTTAGACCTTCCGGTAAGAATTCAGAGGGCACAACACCGCGATAGTCAAAGAAAACAGTCAACATGACTTTGACTTTTGATCGACTTTGGCGTGGTTTTTTCGGTTTCGGTTCAGTTGGAAGGCGCCACTCCGAAGCTTGTTGACTAGTTTGCATGTCAAACTCGTAAACCCACGTCTCGTCACCAGTAACAATGCGTTTCATGAATGTTGGGTCCGAACTGACTCGTTCTAGCATGTCCTCAGCGACTTTCATGCGATTGAGTTTTTGGAGAAAATTCAGATCTTTTGGGACTAGCCGAGCAGCAACATGTTTCATACCCAAATGATTAGTTAAAATGGTACGAATCGACTCGTGAGATACAGAAAGTTCGGCGGCTATCTCTCTCAGAGTTGAATGGGGATTTTCAGTCACTATTTTCTTCACTTTTGCGATGTTAACTTCAGTTGCAGATGTTGACGGCCTACCAGAGCGAGACAAATCTTCCATCACATCTCGACCGCTTTTGAACGCTTTGAACCACTCATAAGCACGAGTTTTTGATAAAGTCGATTCACCGTAAGCCTTCTGGAACATTTTCAGTGACTCCGAACACGAAATTCCATTGGCGATGCAAAATTTAAGACAAACTCTTTGTTCGATATTTTTGTCCATTATGAAATTCGCAATACACACTATATATGATATTACTAAAACGAGCACTGTATTTAATCTAGATAACAGATGCAACTCAAACTCCGCGCCAAAATGGAAAACAGTTGTGCCAATCTAACAACTACAAAAAAACAAAAATTTGAATTTGGAACCATAAACAAATCATCCATTCCCGATACTTTTTTGACTGAATGTACAATGGAACTCTTCAAAAAGAGACGGCAAATCTGTTGTGATAGCTCCAATCGGTTGGATGTTCATTGTTTATACAATATCATGACGGAACATCACGCCTGTATGCTCTGAGGGGGTACGCAGAAGTGTATAATTTACCTGATTTCTCTCCCATTTGTGGACCGATTCTCAAAATTCTTTTTTTATTTGAAAAAGTATACTCCTGAGGTGGTCCCATTTTAATTTGGTGAAGATCTGATGCTGATCTTCGGAGATATACAATAGAACTCTTCAAAAAGGGACGGCGGCAAATCTGTTGTGATAGCTCCAATCGGTTGGATGTTCATTGTTTATACAATATCATGACGTAACATCACGCCTGTATGCTTTGAGGTGGTACGCAGATGTGTACAATTTACCTGATTTCGCTCCCATTTGTGGACCGATTTTCAAAATTCTTTTTTTACTTGAAAGAGCTTACTCCTGAGGTAGTCCCATTTTAAGGTGAAGATCTGATGCTGATCTTCGGAGATATACAATGGAACTCTTCAAAAATAGACGGCAAATCTGTTGTGATAGCTCCAATCGGTTGGATGTTCATTGTTTAAACAACATCATGACGTAACATTACACCTGTTTGCTCTGAGGGGTACATAGATGTGTACAGTACACCCAGATTTCGACAGTTATGGCATGTTATGTTCCATTTATTGGGGATAAGCCTATTACCATGACATGTATTGTTAACCATGTACAATGAATGCATAGCAAATATTTGTAAGTATAGGATATTACAACTAAAAATGGAAAAATAAAATATATTTTTTTGCCAAAAATAAAACCGACTTCAAAAAAAACAACAAACAAAAAAAAAACACAAAAAGAAAAGGACAAAAAAATACACTAAAAGAACAACAAAAAAAAAACACTAAAACAAAACCACAAAAAAGTGAAAAATAAGTTTAGCTTCAGAAGCCGGTGAGAAAAACACCAAATCAATCAAAGGTCAAGCTTCAGAAGTCGGTGACAAAAACACTAAATCAATTAAACAAGGTCACATAAGCCCCCCAAGACACACATAGCCCAGGATGATCTGTCATCTTTTTTTACAAACGACACAGGGCGAATTTGAAAAGGAAACCACACATTTTGCTAAGTCGTAAGTATTAACACGATACTTTATTTATTAAGTATGTATGTATAGAACCCAGGTCCTGCAATAATTTAATTTTATGTATAGAGATACTGATTGATGATTAGGTATGTATGTATATTTGTTGTTTATGTGTACTAGCTGTAATTGCGTGGTAAATTAAATTGAAATGAATGATATTGATTTTTAGGTAAACGGAAGCTTGAATCAGAAATGCCACAAAAGCAATCTGTTTCCACAAAATTCAATAGTCTTGCTTCTGAAAAGTTGGAGTTGGTGGCTATGCAAAAAGAATTATTGAAGTATCAACTAACAGAAGAAAAAGAAAAATTGCAACATAACCAATTACTGCTATGGATATGGAAGATGCAAAAAAAAATATGAACATAATCAATTAATTAGACAGTTGTAACTGTAAACTACAAAATTTTAATAAATAACAGATGGTATCTGTTATTTATTAAATTTTTTTAGTTGTATCTATTTTTTGTTTTATTATTTACTTAAGGTTGAGATTGATTTGATTTTTAAGATGTGGTTACTTTTAGAGCTAGGTAAATAAAGAAATTTTGTTTTTGTTGTTAAATTATTATTTTATTTATCTAAACATATAACCTTACACTACACAAACAAATTCAGTTAAAAAATAAGGCAGAACTAGTTTAGGACATGTCGAGCACGGTGTCCTGATGTACTTCTGACTAAGCCAGTGCTGGCTGGTAATTCCAATCCATCAAAACTATCAATGATAGGAGGATATTCTGGATCAACGGGTGGTTCTAGGTCCTTTTGAAGTCGTGCAATATTATGAAGCACACAAGTAGCAATAATGATGCCAGGTATTCTAATCCCTCTTGTCACAATAGGGAACCTTCTTTTCCATTCTCCAAAGGTTCGCTCTATAGTGTTTCTTGTCCTTATCTGTGACTCATTATATAAGGGAAATTATAAGTCTAGCCACAAAATTATTGATTGGACACGTGATTAAACTTCTAATTTTATAACTAAGCAACGGGAAAGTGACGTAGCCTCTAATAAACTAATTCGTCTTTTTTACAATGCCAACTAAATATTCTATAGAAAGCGTCAAGTAAAGATCATCAATTATTGTGACTTGTCCTTCTTATTTATACATTGCCACCTAATTTACTAACTCGGCCACGGATTTTACATCTCGTCACCATTTTACGTTTTACAGCATCAACACAATATCCTCAAAAAAATATAATTCAAACTTCTACAGAAAGCATCATTTATTATAACTTAGCATGTAAAATGATAGATCATATTCTTTTATCGTGAAAATAGCCACTGTATGATTTGGCGCGAGTACGCGAGACGACAGCGACCGGCCATTTGCACCAATCAGAGAGCGCCATTCATGTAACGACGAGTTGAGTTGATCACGTGTAAATAAAGTCTTTTATTTTGGGGGCAAATATAATGACCACCAAAAATAACTTTGTGACCACTAACATCTATCACCTAAAATATCAATTGAACACCAAATTTTAATGAGGTGGTTGATGACAAACTAGTTTTGCCTAGGCCAACTTGGGGCACCCCGACACGGATAGATTAGGTTAGAAGGGTATGGCGGGGTCGAATGAGCGAGCGAAGCGAGCGAATAGACCCCGCCATACCCTACGTGGTCATTTTTTTATAAACCATTCAGAAGTAGGAGCCCCGCGAAGCGGGGCTCCGTTGACCGGGTCTCCCTCGACTGTTCAATTTCTGGTGATCATTAACTAATTTTAACTCTAATTTTAACTATTTTTGGTTCTCATTTCACGCTAAAATGGGGATTAATTTTGGTGATCATTTGTGACATTTGACTAAATCTGGTGATTCGTTAAACATAAGCCTTTTATCTTGTCTCTCCTCAATAGCTTTTGGGGTAATATTAGTGGTCAATATACTATTTGATGACATTTTTAGCAAAATTTTGACGATCAATTAATATGGGATGAGTTACATTTTAAACGTACTGAGTTAAAAAATTTGAAGCTAAATCAATATATTTTTTGATGTCATTTAATAGTATTTTAGAAGTTTACTGTTAGAATGTATGTTACAAATATAGATGCTAAAAAATAACCATCATGCTGAGTTGTATTTAGAGTGGTTTACATAGAAGATAACTAGTGGCTAAGATAGTATTATTTAGATGCTCGTTAATTGTGGCTGACTTAGTAATTTAGAAGGCAACATACATTTTTGGAGGCGAATAATGATATTAAAAAGAAGCTTGTTTAATTAGCACCCATTATATAATGACTGATTTCTGGAGGTCACTGTTGCCAATGGTGTCATCATTAACTTGATTGTGCATATCCACTATCACCAAGTAAGCAGTAATTTCCGTATGTTCCTTGCAAAAAATGTCGACGCTGGTTACAATAAAATTGTCCCAGGTGTTGGAATCATGGGCTGATCCATGCCACCGTGCAACAACATCATTGAATACTAAATCAGCTAAACATATTGCCTGCATATTAATTGAAAAGTATCCCGTTCTATTTCGGTATATCTCTGCAGTTTCTCCTCCTGAAACAAGAAGCCAAAAGGAAGGGTTATGATTTTAGCAGTCAGTCAGTAGACAGTTTCAGTTTTAAAACTTATATTTTAATACTATGTATATTAATAAAAAAAAGTATTTACAAAGGTAAGTACCTGGAGACTTCATTCGCACATGAGTACAATCTATTGCCCCAATGATACGTGGAAATCGTGCAATCTGGTAAAATTCCAATGCCGCCTGCCTTTGCTCTTCACCGGTAGTGGGCATAAATATAAATTGTGTATATAACCGAGCTATAGCATCAGTGACCTTATGTATGATCCTGCATGCTGTTGACTCATGTACTCCAATGACATCTCCAGAAGTAAGTAATTGACTTCCAATGGCGTAAAATCGTAATGTACATAATAGTTGGTTCATAGGTGATACAGGCTCACTGGAAAAATAAAATTAAACAATACTGTATATACCTATTATCAGTATTGTACCTACATAGGATACACTAGCAGCGTAGCAACACATAGTAGGTATGTCATTTCACTTAAATCCAATTTCCAGTCTATTTTAGGAGTTCACTGAAGAGGTATTAATCACTAAAAACGTACCTAATGTCGGTCACAGGGTAGGTACTTACTTTTTATTCGCATTTGTATACGTATACTGCAATCTATTTGTGGCAGTCGCTGGTAATGAAACCACATGAATAAGATGATTAAATGGACTGTATTTAAAATTATGCACACGGTACAAAAAGGCAATGTGTTACACCGGCAGATTGCGAATGGTGACTGAGCTAATCTCGTTCACCTGAACGGAACGAGTGAATTATTATGTTTGCTTCATACATAAATTGGCAACGCCGACAAAGAAACTAAAGGCTATCCTTGAATACAAACGAAAACTTAATCTTAAATTGGCATAACATTAGACAAATAGGAACCCCGAGTTCTTCTTACAGGTCTACTATATCTATAAATTTATTATTAACCCGGCTGTACTCGCTAGGTATTTACGAACATTAACACTCGCTACCGGGTAATAAATACCACAGACTTGAAATGCCATTATTTTCGAAAATACGTTTAAGTTTTAATATTTGACAATGTATTTGTGTTATTGGTACTACTGTCTATAAATAAAACAAAAAATGTAAGTGTTAATGTTTATTTATTTGTCATTAGAGCTTATCCTAAAAAAACAATAAAAAAATCTTTTTTTTTTGAGTAATCTTACAAAATCAACAATAATTTAAAAAATCTTACATATTTGGCAAAATGGACATTGATATCAAAAATAAACCAGGTACACGCGTAAAATACTAAAAAATAATGATACTTCTAAAGTGAGTGAACATTGAGATAATCAACACTAAACAAACTGTTCTAAATGTCTTCCTGGAAACGTAACTACTTCACTCTATCACGGAACGTCGCTACCGGGTATTTTCTACCCATACTCACTTTACACGTCCTCCATTAACAAGCGCCACGCGCAAACTGGCTGCCCCGCGGAGTGAGGGCGTGTAAGCTATCGGCTCGAAGGTACTTAGAATCTTGGGTTGCCAGAATGCGTAGAAACAAAAATACAACCAATTTTAGAGCCCTGTGGTATTTTTTACCCAGTAGCGAGTACTGCCGGGTTAAATAATATAAACGAAATGTTTACTATTTAGGAACTTGTTGAATGCTTCAATACCTTTGAAATCGTTTAAATTGATGCTGTCCTACTGAGAGATAAACTAACAAAGTTACTTTAAATTAAACAAATTATAAACTACTTACAAAATTGTTAACTACTTTACACTGGAAGAAGTGATTAAAAAACCTATTGTACACACAGGTACATACTTGTTACTCTTATAAAAGTATGTACTATGCATTCTATGCATGTGTCTGTAGCCACCGCCGACCACAGCAAGTTACCACGTTTTTGACGCACTCTGATAAAGAAACAGTGAAGCAGACCGCCCTGATAAGGACGCACATTTTGACGCTCCTGTTTTCAATAGCTCTGACAAGAGCTGTTGTTCATACGTTTGACGAATTCTGAATAAAGAAATAAGAGTGTCGGGAGCTGATGAGGCCACTCTTCAAGTCTTCACTTCGTGTGACTTCAATGTTCTCTTCGCGTGTTTTCAGTCTTCATTTCACGTGTCTTCGGTCTTCCGGCAACTCAATCCACAACGCAAAGTCTTCACGCGGCGGCGGCCCCCCCGAAACTGAGCGCGCGCTTTTTTTTTTCCGAAATGGCATCTCGCAGTTCAACCTAGAGAGGTTGTCGTCTGCTTAACCGGACAATCCTGTGGGTACCTTAAGTGTAAGGCCTCCAGCCAGGGCATAAAACTTACAAACTAAACGACTACACGCTAAGGGCACCCCCTGCGGGGTACGGGCCTCGGCTTAGGGCGTCGCTGGGAGAGGACAGCAAGGGGACAGGCTGGATCTGAGTGGTGTCATTAATTAGGGACTGATTTTGAACTACAGGCGCAGCAACGCGGGCTGGCACAAGCAAGGGACGGGGAGCCGATACAACAACAACAACAACAACTATCGCCGCAGTCGTCATTCATCTCGTAACCGCAGCACATCAAGACAACGTAGCCGCGATGTTTCTCCATCTCCATTCTGCTACTATCACCGACGCTTCAAAGAGCAAGCTAGACGCTGTACATCGCCTTGCTCATTCAAGAATCAAAACCCGGAAAACTAGACAGAACGTTGGCAATGGCGGACACCGGCGTTCAGGAAAAATCCCACCGCCTATACATCACTGACAGAAATTCCAACTTATCCTTCTTAGTCGACACTGGAGCCAACATATCCGTGCTACCAAGAAGCAAAGGACAAGTACCAACGCCGTCACCATTCAAGCTATACGCAGCAAACAACACCACAATAGCTACGTATGGTGAGAAAACTTTATCTCTCGATCTCAATCTACGCCGACCCTACCTGTGGAAGTTCATCGTAGCTGACGTGTCAAAACCAATACTCGGAGCCGATTTCTTCAAGCACCATCAACTCATCGTCAAACTGAAAAACCGAAGATTGATCGACGGTGATACGAGCTTAAAGGTCAATGCCCCGGTACGAATATCCAACGTACCTACTGTACGCAGCATCGATATGTCGCTAGCATACCACGACATTTTGGCCCAATATCCCGGCATAACGAGATTAACATCGATGAAACTAAACTCCGATATCCACGTGCAACATTTTATCGAAACAAAAGGACCACCGATACACAGCCGAGCTCGACCAATTCCACCACATCGCTTCGAAATAGTGAAAAAAGAATTCGAAAACATGATTGAACAAGGACTATGCCGACCTAGTAAAAGTCCATGGTCATCACCTCTACACATCGTGCCGAAGAAAAATGGCGATATTAGAGTTTGTGGTGACTATCGCCGACTCAACTCCATCACCATACCAGATCGCTATCCCGTTCTACGCATCAAAGACTTCACACATCACCTATCCGGAAAAACCATATTTTCAACAATCGATCTCAACCGCGCTTATCAACATCTGAGCGTGAGAGAAGAAGATATCGAGAAAACAGCCATCATCACACCAATGGGTTTATTTGAATTCCCACGTATGTGCCCCGGTGTGAAGAATGCGGGACAAACGTTTCAACGCTACATTCATGAAGTACTACGAGGATTAGATTTTGTCTTCCCATTCATAGACGATTTGTTATTGCCATCAGAAAACGAAGACCAACACAGAGAATACCTCCAAATCGTACTCAAGAGATTGGAAGATAATGGCATCACTATCAACCCCGCAAAATGTAACGTCGGCAAGTCAGATGTCCAGTTCTTGGGTTACACCGTATCAAAAGAAGGCATCAAACCCTCGCAATATAAAATTCAAGCAATCACCGATTACCTACAACCGACTACAATAGAAGAATTACGAAAATTTCTCGGAATGATCAACTTTAATCGCGACCATATACCTAACGCCGCAGCCCTGCAAGCTCCACTGAATTCATATCTACATAACGTGAAGAAGCGAGACAAAACTCCGATCACATTGTCCGACGAAGCATCTCAAGCGTTCCAGCAATGTAAAGCTAGCATCATAAACGCAGCTTTACTCGCCCACCCATCGCATCATGCCACACTTGCCTTATTCTGCGACGCCTCCGACAACTCAGCTGGTGCGCCGTTCTACAACAATACATAAACGAAACATGGCAACCAATCGGATATTATTCCAAGAAATTCAACGACGCACAAAAGAAGTATTCTACCTACGATCGAGAGCTACTTGCACTCTACATGGCAGTCAAACATTTCCGCAAGACATTCGAAGGACGCCATCTCATCATATTTATCGACCACAAGCCGCTAACATACGTCATGTCAAAAACTCAATCGAATACTGAAACACCAAGACGAACGAGACAACTTTTGTTTATCAGCGAATTTACCACCGACATACGTCACGTGAGCGGTAAACAAAACATAGTCGCCGACACACTCAGACGCATCGAAACTATCTCCTGCCCATCTACAATAAACTTCGAAGAAATAGCCAGCGCGCAAGAAAAGGACAGCAATATTGCACAACTATTCCAAGAAACAAACATCACTCTCAAGAAAATAACAATACCTAACAGTGACGTCGAGTTATTCAGCGAAACATCAACTCCTTATGTACGCCCGTACATACCAGAAGTACATAGACAAGAATTTTTCGACAGCGTGCACAACATCAGTCATCCTGGTACGCGCACGACTCGCAAGCTCATAACTTAAAAATACTTCTGGCCATCAATGAACGCAGACATCAGCCGTTGGACTCGGACTTGTTTACATTGTCAAAAAAGCAAGATACAACGTCACACATTCTCGAACATCTCGTCTTTCCCGCCAAGTGACCGATTTCAACATCTACACGTCGACATCGTAGGACCACTACCTACGACAGCTCAAGGTCATCGCTACATAGTTACAATGATCGACCGACTCACGAAATGGCTTGAAGCAATACCTACCGACGAAATAACAGCTGATCGAATAGCCGATATCGTTTACCAGCACTGGATCTCAAGATTTGGATGCCCGACCACTTTTACGAGCGACCAAGGTCGCCAGTTAGAAAGTCAGCTGTTCCAGAATCTAATGAAACAACTAGGTATCAAGAAAAATCGCACAACACCGTATCGTCGGACAGGACGGTCGCAAAATATTGTGGCGAAAAGATGGTGAACGCTATAATAAAAAAAAATATTCTTCCATGCAGGTCTAGTGGCTGCTTTACTTTGGGATTTTGGGGATGAATGTCATCAATGGGTCCTGTTGAATTAGTGCAGGTAGGGGATCGCAATACCAGTGAAGGTTACTTGAACGTTTTACATAACCTGATGCTACCAAGTGTGCGCGTTGCATACCGATAGTAAAGGCGCACCAATCGGCTATTAATAAAAATATCAAGGGGTAATTTGTTTTAAGTGAGTGATGTTATTGTTAGTGAGATAACAATTCAGGATACCTGTATCTGAATATCTTTCTTACTAACTAACATGTTTATTTATATCACTATAATTAAATTACTCTCTTGAATATGAAAAATAACGTTATTTCCTGTCCGACCTAGAATATTTGTCATGCACAAAACTTTATAATTTGTAATTATAATTGTAATAAAAACCTAGGCAATAAATATTGTTGGTTTCTTATTACAAATTGTTTAATTTTCGCTTCCATATTTTTTTCTTATTATCAGTTAAAATAGAAAAATAAAAATTCAACAAAATGACAACAAAAGTTTAAAAAAATGCAAAAAGTCAATGGCGGTGGCGGGATTCGATCCTACGACATTTGTTTTACCAGCCCATTGCTTATGCACCTATGCCACAAGACCAGTTAGCAACAACGTGAAATTTATGCTTAATATTCTTTGCCTACATAATAGTCCTAACCGTTTTCAATCACGGCGGCCAATCTTAGCGAAGATTAGCTACACACACGCGTGTTTGCTGACTTATTGTGAGACGTGAGGCGAAGTAATACACCAGTTGACTTTACGCACACCAGCATTATATTGGTGTGCTCTGCAAACCTAACTAATTTGCTGTGTGTATATGTTTTCATTGGGTAGCTTGGGTTAATTTAGATTGGTTGAAATATCTAATTTCTTATTGGTTTTTGTATTTTGTTAATTGTGATTTTTGTTAATGTACGCGTTTTTATAGGTTAGTTTTAAGTTAGCAAGTAAGTTTAGAATTGTATATAAGACGCGCCTTTTGCCAAAATAAATAAGTATTCAGTTTACATATTCCACGGAGTTATTATTCTACCTTCTGATTCCCAAAGTCTAGTCCCAAAATGTCTATTACAAGACAGATGTTCACATATATTACATTTTACCTTCATAAAGCTTAATTATGTATCTATTATAATAAAAATAAAATAAAACTATTTATTTCAGATTTACGGAATCCATTGAATGTTAGTAGAGTAAGAAAAACTTAAACAACTAGTGTTAGTAACTAAAATGAAAGAAAACAAGACATACGTAGAAAAACCATTATTTTATAACATGGGCCCTGACCCAGTGTTGGACGTACCGCGTGTCCAACCGATCCGCTATAACGGCCAGGATGGAGCTGGTGCTGGCGCGCAGCCTGCAGTGCGCTGCGGCGTAGCGCTTGCGGAGCACGGCGTGAAAGCCATCTACGTGCGCGTCCGCGAACATGCCCGACGCACTGCACCTGCGCGGCAGCCCCAACAACGCCCTGAACGCGTTGTTGCACTGGACGCGCAGAGCGCTAAACGATCGTTGCGTATAATGAGCCCACAGGATTCACGTGTAAAGCGATGTGCAGTGCGCTCTAAAGAGTGTTATTTTAACACTCGCAGCACAACGCTTGAACCTGTGAGCTATCATATTCGCTCTGATCGATAGCGCCCTACGCTCCCTGTCCATGTCCTCGTCATCACGTAGGTGTTCAGTGACCATGTGCCCAAGATATTTAAAGCGGATGACCACCTTCATTCTGTATTCCGTTTAAAGTAACGGGAGGGACCTGCTCCGGTGACTTTGTACCCGCCTTAAATATCATATCATGTCTTAAATCTGTTTACATCTTAAGTTCAACTATAATTTATTTAAATCTAAATAAGCTAAAAATAACAGAAGCTTGCACAATATAATATCTTACATTCTAAAGCTTATCTATGTATTTAGCCTAGTTAACAATAGCTTGCTATTATGGTTTTCTATGAAGTTATTGTATGTTGCTAGTTTTGAATATAATCTATGGATGGGTACACTATAAAAATATCCTTAATGAATCTTATAAACTATTATGTACTTATCTATGCTTAATATTATACATGAGATTAGTTTTAATAAACTATCAAACCAATAATAAATGAACAAGACCACATGACAGGTCCCGTAGCCACACAGAGGTAAATTAGTAAGAATAATTTATTCATAAGATAAGATAAGATAAGATAAGATTTCTTTATTTGTTTAAACATTGTTTACATACAAGAGCATGCAAGATGTTACATTGGTTTAGTCCAGAATGTTTAGCCGTAAGTAACGGCGTACAAATATTTCCATAACATTGAGAGAAAAAAATAAATAAATTAACAATAGAAATGATTTAAAAATTACTTAATAGGCACATGCAAAGTTTATAATTTAACAATCTTATAAATAAAAAATATAAAACAATTCTAATGTGATAATGTCAAAATTCCATATTCATATAAATTTAGTATTAGTGTCAAGAAACGATAAAATTATATATTAAGTCAAACAGAAAAATCTTTTTCGGCTAGAAATTCGGAGATACTATAATACGCCTTTTGCGAAAGAAAGAGATCTATTCATAGATAGGAAGTACACAAACTTTCATCACACTAGTACGCATGATTTTACCACTTTTAGTTCTTACAGATAATGCCTTGACCTTGCCATCTGATCCGGAGAAAGTTTGTTCCACTCTGGCCACTGGCCATGTTAATGGAGGGGTGTTTTCAACTTTCAGTAGCACCAGGCCTGTTTTGTAACTGAGTCAAATATTGTTTTGACCAAGTCTTCCAGAAAGATTGCGCCATGTGAGCACATTGCTGCCAGAATGACAAACGGTTTATGGGCACATTTGTGACATCAGGTTCAGGGAATGATGTAATAGAATCACCTGTCAAAAAATGAGCAGGAGTTAAATAAGACATGTCGTTTGAGTCAATACTTGGCAAAGAAAGTAAAGGCCTGGAGTTCAAAAGACCTTCTATTTGAATTACTATAGTATTTAACTCTTCATATGTTAGTACCTGTTGGCCTACAACTCTTTTCAAGTGATATTTTGCACTCTTAATCCCTGCTTCCCACAGGCCTCCAAATACTGGTGAATAAGACGGAATAAAACTGAATTCAATACCAAGATCTGAAGTAAAATTTGTGATTTTTTCCTGATGTACCTGATTAAAATGTAATGAGTATAGCTCGTGTAACTGATTATTGGCACCTTTTGTTTAGTACAACGAAACATATATTTTTTATCTGTATTTAACTAGCAACATTTATTTTATTTTTTCTTTCTAAATATGTAATTTCTGCTATAGCAACACTTGTTCTCTTGTCTTCCGCCCTTTGCTACGGTCACTACTGGAATTTTGTATTTTATTACTAAATAAAAAAGGTGGATTTCAATAAAAACCGTTTTTTAATCACAAATTGTCGTTTGTATTAAACAAGAGAAGTGGTCCTTCGACATTTTGGTGAATTAGTTCACTCCTGCAGTCTTGCGTGTTTCATTTCGGCGCGGCGTGTTCCAGCGTGGCCTATGCCCATGCGCGCGGCGAGTCACCCGGTTTCTATAATAATACCGGGTGCATCGAATCATCATCTGCATGTGCAGCTGCGGTCGTCATTTTGGTGGGGTTGTCGCCGCCATTGGACGCCGGCCGGCACCGGCCGCCATTACAGAGCGAGCAGTGTGTGACTGTGTGTGTCACAATCACGAGTGTATATCGTGTTTGATCAAACTATTGAATCAATACAAAAGTGAAAGTGCTCATAAAAAAGTGTTTATATAACAAATAATATTACGAAAAATGGAAATTCAAGAATTAAAACGGTTAAAGCTATCAAGAGCAGCTTGCAAAGGATGCATAACACGAATTGAAAAGTTTATTTATGACCCAAACAGTAAGTTTACCGTGGACGCGTTGGAACTTCGAATGGAAAAGTTAGTTGCATCAATGAAGAAATATGAGTCAATTCAAATTGAAATACTAGTCTTAGAGTCGGAAGATTCTGAGGATGTAAACATATGTGAAGAAAAATTGTTACGTATGGAAAACATTTTGGCATTTATTTTTATATTTCTGTTTTAATAATAAATAAGCACTGAGGCCCCACCGCTGCGAACACGGTCATAGTTCAGTATCTAGTACGCCGTTCACTTGAATGAAAGCGCGAAGTTCATTCGCGCGCCTCGTTTGAACGACCAATCGGTCGTGTCAGTTCGCTTCCGCCATCGTACCGAGCGCACGTACCGTTGCGCAGCGCGAGCGCCGCCGCCGTGTCGCCGCCGCAGGACCTCGGACTTTTTAACTGCTAAAAACTCTTTCATTTATCCCGTCCTAAAACACGTACTGCGTTCTGTGCGCAACATTAAGTGGTCCTACGAGCCCGATTTTGAATCTCGGCCACGTGTTTTAGTCGGACTCAAAACCTGTATGCAGGGATGTCTCTGCTTCGCACACCCTCGAAGGGTGTTGCAACACGTAGTAAACGTGCCACGGAGCAGCTGGCTACTAGTAAAAGTAAACAGTTATTCGAAAAGTCAGTGAAAAGTGTTAAAAGCACGTGTTCGTCAGCGGGGGCCGCCGCTGACGAACACGTGCTTTTGTGTGCCAAACGTGTTACTAAAAATAGTGCCAATTACCGTTCACGGACCTAAAGACAATATTCATACGAATGCGTTGCTTGACGACGGCGCCACAGTGACACTGATCTCTGCCGACATCGCCGAGCAGGCGGGTCTACACGGTAAGACTGTGACCATGCGAGCCCGCAGCGCATGGGACTCCGGTGAGCTCGTGTGCCAAACAGAAACCGTAAGTTTTGACATTTCCAATACCACTGGTGATTGTTTTACGTTATGTGCTCGTAAAATGAAAGAACTTAATTTACCTACTCAGCGTTTATCGTGTTTGGACTTTAGTAATTATTCAGATTATATTAACTATGACCTGTGTAAATGTGATGCACAATCCAAACTTTTAATTGGCCAAGATAACTATGACCTTATTGCCCCTATTTTGTGTTTAAAGAATAAGCCAAACGAACCTTATGTTACAAAGACACCTCTAGGGTGGTGTGTTCACGGAGTTGTAAACAATGTAAACATTATATCAGCTGATCGCATTGCTAGTGTGAGTGATGACAGCGCGCAACATTGTTGCGATTCTGACTTGTATGATTTAGTTAAAAAATCGTTTACACTCGAGTCGATTGGAATATCAAAGACACCGCGTCAAAATGCTTACGATGCACGCGCTGTCACCATATTAAATAATACTTGTAAATTAATTGATAACCAATGGTATGTGGGATTGCCTTGGAAGCGGGACGATTTCGTTATGCCGGACTCTTACAGTAACGCCGTAAATCGATTGAAATCGATCGAGAGGAAGATGTCAGCTGATGACTCTTACGCGTCACGATACCAGGAGCGGATCCAGCACTTATTGTCAAATAATTATGCCAGGAGGTTAGACGAGGGGGAGTCAGGTGACCACATTTGGTACTTGCCTCATTTCGGGGTCGATAACCCCAACAAAAAGAAATTACGCCTCGTATACGATGCAGCAGCACGGTCGCAGGGATGTTCCCTCAATGACTATCTGCTCACAGGGCCGGACTTGCTTCAGTCCTTATTTGGAATTATGTTGAGATTTAGAGAAAATCAGATTGGTATCATTGCAGATATCAAAGATATGTTTTTAAGAATTAAAATACGTAGTGAAGATCAAAATGCGTTTAGATTTTTATGGAAAGAAAAAGGCTCAGACGTTGTACATAAGTATGTGATGACGTCACTTATTTTCGGTGCGAATTGTTCGCCATTTATTGCTCAGTTTATTAATCAAAATAAAAACGCTTCACGATTTTAATCATCAGATGCCAGATGCTGTTCAGGCTATACAAAATAATCAGTACATGGATGACTACATTGATAGTTTTTCTGATGAAGAGGTAGCTAGGAAAACAATAAAAGAAGTTTCATTTATTCATAATGAAGGTGGATTTCAAATGCGTAATTGGCTCAGTAATGTACCTACCGTACTTCGCGACGTTCCTAAAAACGACCTTAATGACATAGCAATAGAGTTTAATTTTGATAAACAGTCAGAACGAGCATTAGGATTATTATGTTACCCCGCTACTGATGAGTTAGGTTTCGATTTGTCTTTGAAACGTATACCGGGTGAAATCGTACATTTAAAACGTAAACCTACTAAACGTGAAACGCTACGCATTATTATGTCAATTTTCGACATACACGGTTTTCTAGGTCCATTCACAATCAAAGCTAAAATTCTTATGCAGAAGACCTTTAAGGCTGATATTTCGTGGGATCAAGAATTACCGGAGGTTTTATTTACCATGTTTGTCGAGTGGATGACCCAACTAAAATCGATAAGGGATATTAGTATTCCGCGATATTTCTTTCGTGAACATTGCGACCCGGGTTCATCTCATGTGAACTTAGCCGCCAGTGAGACGCCCGCGCCGTTGTAACTACACGTATTCTGCGATGCGTCCCCCGACGCTTATGCAGCGGTGGCGTATTGGCGCTACGTACGTAGGGACGGGACATGCATAGTTAAGTTTATCGCAAGTAAAAGCCGCGTCGCACCCATCAAGTTGGTAACAATACCGCGACTAGAGCTACAAGGAGCTTTATTGGCTTGCCGGTTAGCCGACACTGTCAAGCGAGAGCATCGCTTGAAACCCGCTTCGACCTATTACTGGACGGATTCGACTACAGTACTACATTGGATTAAAAATCAAAGTAGGAATTATAAAGTATTTATTGCTAACAGGCTTGGCGAAATAGATGAATTAAGCCAAATACAGGATTGGCATTATGTGCCTACCGACGTGAATGTCGCAGATTTAGCAAGCAAAAATAATAATTATGTATTGAGTAGCGACTCAGAGTGGTTCACGGGACCGTCATTCTTGCATCAACCGCGTTCTTGTTGGCCGCAACAACCTGAAATAAAAACAAAAATTAATGTAGAAATATTAGAGCAAATAAATACAGTAAATGAAAATAATAGTGTAAATGAGTTACCTGTACCAGAGCCAACCCGCTTCTTCAGTTGGTTGCGATTGTGCCGAACTGCTGCAACTGTCTTGTTGTTCATAGATAAATGCAAGAAGATAAAAACAAATGGACTTACCGACGAGTTGATGAACCCAGCTGAAATATTATTACTTCAGCACTCGCAAGCCACAGCTTTCTCCAGTGACATCTCACTGTTGAAACAAAATAAAGAAATAAAACGCGATAGTAGACTACGCGCTTTGACACCCATATTGGATGAAACCGGACTACTGCGTGTTGGTGGAAGAATTGGAGCAGCTAAGGAAGTAGCGATGCACACAAAAACACCAGTGATCCTGGATGGAAATGACCACATTGCTCGACTCATTGTCAAGTATTATCACATCCGCGCAAGCCACGGATGCAACGAGTTGGTGGTAAATGAACTGCGTCAAAAATATTGGTTGTTACGTTTACGACCTACGGTCCGTACAGTGGCGACGCAGTGCTTGTTCTGTCGTATCAGGAAAGCTAATCCAAAGCCGCCACGACTTGGTGACTTGCCCGAAGGTAGACTCACGCATCACCAAAGACCGTTTACCGTCACCGGAGTAGACTTATTTGGACCCATAGAGGTCACCGTTGGAAGATCAAGACCAAAACGCTATGGTGTCTTATTTACGTGCTTGACAGTACGCGCCGTACATATTGAGATTGTGCCATCTCTCACAGCAGATTCATTGATAATGGCTTTACGTAGAATGGCCGCACGTAGAGGCTGGCCAAAGAAGATTTATTCTGATAACGGGACCAATATGCGTGGCGCAGAAATAGAACTAAAGAAAGCCTACGACGCCATGGACAGAAGTACTGTCATGAACGAAGCCCTGAACAATGGAATTTCCTGGAGCTTCATTCCGCCAGCTAGTCCACACATGGGAGGATCTTGGGAGCGTCTTGTACGCAGTGTCAAGACCGCCCTCAAGGTGGTACTAAAAGAGAGAGCTCCGCACGAAGAGACTCTGATTACTCTCCTAGCTGAAGTGGAAAATATTATTAACAGTCGGCCCCTTGGTCATGTTTCAGTGGACCCTCGGGACGACGAGACATTAACGCCGAACCACTTTCTCATTGGTTCGTCGTCAAATTTACCTATCGCAGGTGTGTTTACAGACAAAGACCTATGTCTCCGTAAGCAATGGCGTATATCCCAGCGCCTGGCTGACCAATTTTGGGCCAGATGGGTGAAGGAAGTTCTCCCCGATCTAGTGCCGCGCCGAAAATGGAGAGAAGAGGGCGCACAATTGAAGATCGGTGATGTGGTAGTAATAGTGGACCCTCACTCCCCCCGTAACTGCTGGCCTAAACGTACAATCCGTGTACCCTGGTGCTGACGGACGCGTCAGAGTTGTTGACGTTAAAACTAAAAATGGTTTATTTAAACGCCCTGCGGCTAGGTTAGCTATATTTTAGATTTAGTTTATACTTGTATAACATTTTAATTTAGTTTATTTTAAAATAATACTTTAACTTAGGTTATCGTTATGAGTGTCGTGTCGACACTGAGGGGGAGAATGTTACGTATGGAAAACATTTTGGCATTTATTTTATATTTCTGTTTTAATAATAAATAAGCACTGAGGCCCCACCGCTGCGAACACGGTCATAGTTCAGTATCTAGTACGCCGTTCACTTGAATGAAAGCGCGAAGTTCATTCGCGCGCCTCGTTTGAACGACCAATCGGTCGTGTCAGTTCGCTTCCGCCATCGTACCGAGCGCACGTACCGTTGCGCAGCGCGAGCGCCGCCGCCGTGTCGCCGCCGCAGGACCTCGGACTTTTTAACTGCTAAAAACTCTTTCATTTATCCCGTCCTAAAACACGTACTGCGTTCTGTGCGCAACATTAAGTGGTCCTACGAGCCCGATTTTGAATCTCGGCCACGTGTTTTAGTCGGACTCAAAACCTGTATGCAGGGATGTCTCTGCTTCGCACACCCTCGAAGGGTGTTGCAACACGTAGTAAACGTGCCACGGAGCAGCTGGCTACTAGTAAAAGTAAACAGTTATTCGAAAAGTCAGTGAAAAGTGTTAAAAGCACGTGTTCGTCAGCGGGGGCCGCCGCTGACGAACACGTGCTTTTGTGTGCCAAACGTGTTACTAAAAATAGTGCCAATTACCGTTCACGGACCTAAAGACAATATTCATACGAATGCGTTGCTTGACGACGGCGCCACAGTGACACTGATCTCTGCCGACATCGCCGAGCAGGCGGGTCTACACGGTAAGACTGTGACCATGCGAGCCCGCAGCGCATGGGACTCCGGTGAGCTCGTGTGCCAAACAGAAACCGTAAGTTTTGACATTTCCAATACCACTGGTGATTGTTTTACGTTATGTGCTCGTAAAATGAAAGAACTTAATTTACCTACTCAGCGTTTATCGTGTTTGGACTTTAGTAATTATTCAGATTATATTAACTATGACCTGTGTAAATGTGATGCACAATCCAAACTTTTAATTGGCCAAGATAACTATGACCTTATTGCCCCTATTTTGTGTTTAAAGAATAAGCCAAACGAACCTTATGTTACAAAGACACCTCTAGGGTGGTGTGTTCACGGAGTTGTAAACAATGTAAACATTATATCAGCTGATCGCATTGCTAGTGTGAGTGATGACAGCGCGCAACATTGTTGCGATTCTGACTTGTATGATTTAGTTAAAAAATCGTTTACACTCGAGTCGATTGGAATATCAAAGACACCGCGTCAAAATGCTTACGATGCACGCGCTGTCACCATATTAAATAATACTTGTAAATTAATTGATAACCAATGGTATGTGGGATTGCCTTGGAAGCGGGACGATTTCGTTATGCCGGACTCTTACAGTAACGCCGTAAATCGATTGAAATCGATCGAGAGGAAGATGTCAGCTGATGACTCTTACGCGTCACGATACCAGGAGCGGATCCAGCACTTATTGTCAAATAATTATGCCAGGAGGTTAGACGAGGGGGAGTCAGGTGACCACATTTGGTACTTGCCTCATTTCGGGGTCGATAACCCCAACAAAAAGAAATTACGCCTCGTATACGATGCAGCAGCACGGTCGCAGGGATGTTCCCTCAATGACTATCTGCTCACAGGGCCGGACTTGCTTCAGTCCTTATTTGGAATTATGTTGAGATTTAGAGAAAATCAGATTGGTATCATTGCAGATATCAAAGATATGTTTTTAAGAATTAAAATACGTAGTGAAGATCAAAATGCGTTTAGATTTTTATGGAAAGAAAAAGGCTCAGACGTTGTACATAAGTATGTGATGACGTCACTTATTTTCGGTGCGAATTGTTCGCCATTTATTGCTCAGTTTATTAATCAAAATAAAAACGCTTCACGATTTTAATCATCAGATGCCAGATGCTGTTCAGGCTATACAAAATAATCAGTACATGGATGACTACATTGATAGTTTTTCTGATGAAGAGGTAGCTAGGAAAACAATAAAAGAAGTTTCATTTATTCATAATGAAGGTGGATTTCAAATGCGTAATTGGCTCAGTAATGTACCTACCGTACTTCGCGACGTTCCTAAAAACGACCTTAATGACATAGCAATAGAGTTTAATTTTGATAAACAGTCAGAACGAGCATTAGGATTATTATGTTACCCCGCTACTGATGAGTTAGGTTTCGATTTGTCTTTGAAACGTATACCGGGTGAAATCGTACATTTAAAACGTAAACCTACTAAACGTGAAACGCTACGCATTATTATGTCAATTTTCGACATACACGGTTTTCTAGGTCCATTCACAATCAAAGCTAAAATTCTTATGCAGAAGACCTTTAAGGCTGATATTTCGTGGGATCAAGAATTACCGGAGGTTTTATTTACCATGTTTGTCGAGTGGATGACCCAACTAAAATCGATAAGGGATATTAGTATTCCGCGATATTTCTTTCGTGAACATTGCGACCCGGGTTCATCTCATGTGAACTTAGCCGCCAGTGAGACGCCCGCGCCGTTGTAACTACACGTATTCTGCGATGCGTCCCCCGACGCTTATGCAGCGGTGGCGTATTGGCGCTACGTACGTAGGGACGGGACATGCATAGTTAAGTTTATCGCAAGTAAAAGCCGCGTCGCACCCATCAAGTTGGTAACAATACCGCGACTAGAGCTACAAGGAGCTTTATTGGCTTGCCGGTTAGCCGACACTGTCAAGCGAGAGCATCGTATTGGCGCTACGTACGTAGGGACGGGACATGCATAGTTAAGTTTATCGCAAGTAAAAGCCGCGTCGCACCCATCAAGTTGGTAACAATACCGCGACTAGAGCTACAAGGAGCTTTATTGGCTTGCCGGTTAGCCGACACTGTCAAGCGAGAGCATCGCTTGAAACCCGCTTCGACCTATTACTGGACGGATTCGACTACAGTACTACATTGGATTAAAAATCAAAGTAGGAATTATAAAGTATTTATTGCTAACAGGCTTGGCGAAATAGATGAATTAAGCCAAATACAGGATTGGCATTATGTGCCTACCGACGTGAATGTCGCAGATTTAGCAAGCAAAAATAATAATTATGTATTGAGTAGCGACTCAGAGTGGTTCACGGGACCGTCATTCTTGCATCAACCGCGTTCTTGTTGGCCGCAACAACCTGAAATAAAAACAAAAATTAATGTAGAAATATTAGAGCAAATAAATACAGTAAATGAAAATAATAGTGTAAATGAGTTACCTGTACCAGAGCCAACCCGCTTCTTCAGTTGGTTGCGATTGTGCCGAACTGCTGCAACTGTCTTGTTGTTCATAGATAAATGCAAGAAGATAAAAACAAATGGACTTACCGACGAGTTGATGAACCCAGCTGAAATATTATTACTTCAGCACTCGCAAGCCACAGCTTTCTCCAGTGACATCTCACTGTTGAAACAAAATAAAGAAATAAAACGCGATAGTAGACTACGCGCTTTGACACCCATATTGGATGAAACCGGACTACTGCGTGTTGGTGGAAGAATTGGAGCAGCTAAGGAAGTAGCGATGCACACAAAAACACCAGTGATCCTGGATGGAAATGACCACATTGCTCGACTCATTGTCAAGTATTATCACATCCGCGCAAGCCACGGATGCAACGAGTTGGTGGTAAATGAACTGCGTCAAAAATATTGGTTGTTACGTTTACGACCTACGGTCCGTACAGTGGCGACGCAGTGCTTGTTCTGTCGTATCAGGAAAGCTAATCCAAAGCCGCCACGACTTGGTGACTTGCCCGAAGGTAGACTCACGCATCACCAAAGACCGTTTACCGTCACCGGAGTAGACTTATTTGGACCCATAGAGGTCACCGTTGGAAGATCAAGACCAAAACGCTATGGTGTCTTATTTACGTGCTTGACAGTACGCGCCGTACATATTGAGATTGTGCCATCTCTCACAGCAGATTCATTGATAATGGCTTTACGTAGAATGGCCGCACGTAGAGGCTGGCCAAAGAAGATTTATTCTGATAACGGGACCAATATGCGTGGCGCAGAAATAGAACTAAAGAAAGCCTACGACGCCATGGACAGAAGTACTGTCATGAACGAAGCCCTGAACAATGGAATTTCCTGGAGCTTCATTCCGCCAGCTAGTCCACACATGGGAGGATCTTGGGAGCGTCTTGTACGCAGTGTCAAGACCGCCCTCAAGGTGGTACTAAAAGAGAGAGCTCCGCACGAAGAGACTCTGATTACTCTCCTAGCTGAAGTGGAAAATATTATTAACAGTCGGCCCCTTGGTCATGTTTCAGTGGACCCTCGGGACGACGAGACATTAACGCCGAACCACTTTCTCATTGGTTCGTCGTCAAATTTACCTATCGCAGGTGTGTTTACAGACAAAGACCTATGTCTCCGTAAGCAATGGCGTATATCCCAGCGCCTGGCTGACCAATTTTGGGCCAGATGGGTGAAGGAAGTTCTCCCCGATCTAGTGCCGCGCCGAAAATGGAGAGAAGAGGGCGCACAATTGAAGATCGGTGATGTGGTAGTAATAGTGGACCCTCACTCCCCCCGTAACTGCTGGCCTAAACGTACAATCCGTGTACCCTGGTGCTGACGGACGCGTCAGAGTTGTTGACGTTAAAACTAAAAATGGTTTATTTAAACGCCCTGCGGCTAGGTTAGCTATATTTTAGATTTAGTTTATACTTGTATAACATTTTAATTTAGTTTATTTTAAAATAATACTTTAACTTAGGTTATCGTTATGAGTGTCGTGTCGACACTGAGGGGGAGAATGTTACGTATGGAAAACATTTTGGCATTTATTTTATATTTCTGTTTTAATAATAAATAAGCACTGAGGCCCCACCGCTGCGAACACGGTCATAGTTCAGTATCTAGTACGCCGTTCACTTGAATGAAAGCGCGAAGTTCATTCGCGCGCCTCGTTTGAACGACCAATCGGTCGTGTCAGTTCGCTTCCGCCATCGTACCGAGCGCACGTACCGTTGCGCAGCGCGAGCGCCGCCGCCGTGTCGCCGCCGCAGGACCTTGGACTTTTTAACTGCTAAAAACTCTTTCATTTATCCCGTCCTAAAACACGTACTGCGTTCTGTGCGCAACAAAAAATATTTCTTAGTTCTGTCAAAGTTAAAAACAAAAATAAGGGAACTTGCAACCTAAGTTTCCTCTGACACTGCTGCACCTGACCCTCACTCTTCCAAATTGCCTAATATTGATATACCATCATTTGACGGTAAAGATTTTACGAAATTCAAGCTGTTCTATGAGTTGTTTATTGCAGTCATTCATAGTAAAAACACGCTGACAGATGTTCAAAAATTGTTTTATTTACGTAAATACCTTCAAGACGAGGCATTGTCAACTATTGTAAACTTGCCGTTAGTCTCTAAGTCCTCTTCCTCGATGCCATAACGGATTCAATTACTTCTTTGGGAAACTGCGATCACTACATCCTACTTGGCGACTTCAATGTTGATATGCAAGATAGAAATGGGGTAAAAGCGAAAAATGTAAACGAATTTCTTGATTCTGTTAATCTTACACAGCTGGTCAAAAGCCCTACTCACCACACAGCATCCAGTGAAACACTCATCGATCTTCTGTGTACTGACTTGAAAGCAAGATACACTGCGGTAGAATCTTTCGGTTCACTCAACGGTCATTCCATTGTAGTTAGTGATTTTGATATTAAGCGTGATAAATTCAAACCGTTCGTGGTAAAATATCGGCCTCTTAAGAATGTATGCACGGAAACATTTAACATGGACTTATTGTCATTAAACATTGGTACTATTGTAACGCTCGACTCCGTTAATGATATGGTACATGTATATAACACCCTTATAACTTCCTTGTTTGATGTTCACGCACCTATCAAATCATTTACAGTAAAAGAAAAATCGTATCCGTGGATAACAGACACAATCAAAATTATGATGCGTTTACGTGACGAATCACTAAATACATATAGGAAAACGAAGTCAGATTCCAAAAGGAAATACTACAAAGACTTGAAGCACTTAGTGACTAGTTCTCTGTACAATGAAAAGACCGCGTATTTCAAACATAATATTAACATTAAAATAAAAAACCCCAAATTGCTTTGGAAAAAATCTGAAATCCACCTTATTACCGTTTAAACCTAGACAAGACCTTCCGTCGCATTTTACAGATCCTGACCTAATTAATAGAAATTTTCTATTGTTCCCGGCAACCCTGTGGCAAGCGCATCGCTTATGAATTACTATGACAATCATAGCCACGGTGAAGCAATTTTTACAATCGCTCCAGTGGATCAGAACACTGTCTCACGCACTATCGCTAGTCTCAAAAGTAACGCTGAAGGCTACGACAACATTAACCTGGACATGATTAATATGACTTTGCCGCATACGTTGAATGTTTTAACAGATTTAATAAACCGCTCCATCGTGACGTCCACATTCCCTAACCAATGGAAAATTGCCTGCATTAGGCCCTTGCCAAAAAATTCGAACCCAATAACCTTAAAAGATTTACGTCCTATTAGTATATTACCATGTTTATCGAAAGTATTAGAGAAAATCGTCAGTCGCCAACTTACACTGTTCCTGGAACAAAATAACATTTTACCTGATTTACAATCAGGGTTTAGGAAGCAGCGCAGTACATGTACTGCTTTACTAGATGTCACTGACAACATATTATCTGCCCAGGATAAGGGAATGTGCACAATACTGGTTTTACTAGATTTTTCCAGGGCATTTGACGCTATAAACATCTCATTGTTATTGTCGAAGTTGAAATACTACGGTTTCGACCCTGCAGTGCAAGTACGTAGGAATCGATTCGATAAATCTGACAGCTAATCTCGATAAAATGAGTTCATGTCGAATCGAATCGATGTCGCAAGTACGTAACTACTATTTTAACGATCGGTATTATACTCTAAAATTTTAACGATTTTATCGAAAATCTTAATCACAGTAATTATTATAACTGCCTCTGTGATCAGTCAGTCAGGTAGTGGACTGCTAACTCAGAGGTTGTGAGTTCAATCCCCATAATAAATATTGTGATAGGGCTCTCCCTCCACCCATCAATCTTGGGATGTAATAATCATCGGTGAAAAGCAGGTGTACCAAGTGTCGAGTGTGACTTGCTTCACAGTTTACACATGGGAACACTTCTGACACCTACTCGGGGATTCATGTTGTGACAATATAATGTTGTGTTCATTATTATGATCAAACAAAAAAATTCATGTGAAACAAAAGTTGAAAAAATTATAAACAAATGATATAAAATTAAAGAATAGTTTGTTATTAAACATCTACAAATCACTCACAGTAGACCACTGATCCATAGTCTTGTTTGGGCCAAGGTTTGCCAGCTCTTCTGCCAATTTGGCCCACTTTTCATTCTGTTGAACCATATAATCGACTAAAACATCTTTTTGTTGCATGCAGCGCCGCCTAAAAGTAAACATAGGATTATTGACACAAACCATTGACATCCTGCAGCCTTTTTATTGAGAAGAAGCTAACAGTGTAATCACTATGTTGTTAGAAACCCCATTTCCAGTAGTGAACATGCCACTGTGATGTGAAATGCTATAACATGATGATAAATATTGTAAAAGTTGGTTGGATTGAATTGAATTTAGCACTTGAATCGTTGCTTGCTCGTTCGACTTAGGACTGTTTATTACTTAATTAACTAGAGAGTAGTCCCAAGACTTGAATGTTCTAAAGAAACTTGATATGGATGAAGTTTTAGAAGCTTCTATTCTATACTGTTCAATGGTTCAATATAAAAATACGTACCTTGCTCATTCAGCCATTTCCGAGAACGTTAAAAAGTGAAATATTCCTTTTATTGTAAAGACGAACCAATGACTGTGTTACTGTATTTATCTTAGATTAAAATTAAATTTTCGAAACACAATACAAAGTTTTTTTCTCAAACCTCAAGAAAGTAATGTCATTGACAAATGTCAAATTGTCAACGACAAACTTTTTTTTTGGCAAAGGTAAACACGACGACGTCCTGAAGATGGGATATTTTCTGTATTTTTACTAAAATAATTGGAAATTTTGGTAAATACTGGTAGTTTCTTTGAAATAAACCCTTAAACATTTTACAACATTTGTTTACAATGCCAAACATTTCTGAAAAAAAGGGTTTTTTAAATATCTCTGACATTAGTCGTGCTACAGAAATCCCACCTTAAATTTTTTGTCTTTGGACGTCGTCAGTGTTGCCATTTGATAAGCGATCCTAATCGACTCGATTCGTACCTCGATAAATCTTATCGTCGCGTGTTACGTACTTCCAAATTCGTTAACAAGATCGATAAAAATGACAACCTTAGCGATGTCGATGTCTTATCGATGCTAAGTTCGTACTTGCACTGCTGAGGCTATAAAATGGTGTCGTAGCTACCTAAGTAATAGACAACAATTAGTTGACCTACGTTTGAGTGACGGCACTACTCTTAGATCGGCACCTATTCCCGTAGAGAGAGGAGTTCCACAGGGTTCCATTTTGGGTCCAATTCTTTTCATTTTGTACTGTGCAGACATAATAAGGTGCCTCCGGAGATGTAAGTACCATATATATGCCGACGATGTACAACTGTATATTTCCTTCAGACCAGATGAGTATGACAGCGCCATTAAAGATCTTAACGACGATCTTCAACGCATCGCCGTTTGGTCTGAGGAAAATTGCCTGTCGCTGAACCCTACCAAAACTAAATATATTGTATTTGGTACAAGACAACAGCTGGCCCGACTGCCTTTCAATTTTGACTTGGAGCTAATGGGCGAACCAATTGAGAGAGTGTATGAGGCGCGAAACCTAGGTCTTGCGATGGACAAAGCCCTTCGTTTTGAGAAACACATAGCAGACTCTGTCAGAAACTGTTTTTATCGCCTGAAGGTTTTATATAAGATGAGGTCTTACTTATCGGAATCACTACGGGAACAGCTTGTGGAAACCCTGGTACTATCTAGGTTAAACTACGCCGACACAGTGTACGGCCCGCGCCAATTAGCTCGTACAGAGCGACTCATTCAAAGAGTACAAAACGCTTGCGCGTGGTTTTGCTACAACATCCCTCGGCGAGGTCATGTAACACCTTTTCTAAACAAACATATGTCATTAAAAATGAAGTCCAGACGTAAACTACACTGGGCATGCCTCCTGTTCGGTGTGGTTAAATATAAAAAACCGGACTACCTATACAATAAACTAAGATGGTTAACTAGTAGACGCGAATGTGGAAGAAGGCAATGCTCGCAACAACTCTCGACTCAGTCACATAACACAGCAGCTTTCAGGGGTAGCTTTCGCTATGCGGCGTCCAAAATATGGAATTACCTGCCACCACCGATTAGAATGATCAGCACAATACATACGTTCAGAATACGTTTACGGCAGTATCTAATGGAATCGCAAAGGAAGTTGGATATGGTCGCACTGAATGTCTCAATTATATGATGTACAAACTACCCTACCTATCTATACCCACACAATTGCCATCGCCAATAAAATTGTCATCTGCTTTTGATACTTGTCACTATATATTTTTTATTTTTTCATTTTTTATTACTAGTTCATCGCGCTTGACTGCTTGCAGCGTATTGAGCGACGAAGTGCACGGATTCATCACACTGTATTTTTTAACAAGTTTTATTTATGTACCCTAAGTTGTTTGTTTTATCTTGCACTTTTCTCGATATTTTGTTCTTATGTAGTTTATTTGTTATTATTTTACACACAATTATTCTATTTAAGTATCTATTCATACATACACTCATATCTTATTAGAACACGCACACCACAATAGTAGATTGTATGACAAGGGAGCAAAATAGTATTTTTACGGCGAGGGCGCTATTTTGATTCCAGAGCGAAGCGAAGGATTCTAGAATAGAATCCCGAGCATAGCGAGGGATTCTAAAATAGAATCCTGAGCGTAGCGAGGGATTCAAAGTACATCGCCTGAGGGAAAAATATGTTTGCTCAGTCATATACTCTACTTTTCATCTCGTTATATGAGAAAATAAATAAGAGACACTTTTAAGTAATTATTGAATAAGTTTCATAAAAAAAATGGCATGAATGTAAAAAAGGTCAATTACAAATTTATATTTATATCTAATACACTGGCGAAATTTTGAAAATTTTTGTCACTGTGTGTTTTGTTTGGGATTGACATAGTTGTGGATTTATTTATACAGGATGACATTTTTATCACTTTCAAAATAAAATGGGTATAATAGGTGAACGGAGTAGAAGCAAGTGCCACACTTAGTCTTTTTTTTTCAAATTCGAAAAAAAAAAAAAAAAAAACGTTTTTTGACATTCGATATTTTACATTTTTTGTTTTTTAATTTCTCTTTCTTTGTTCTAATATGAAAAGTTGACTTGAAATTTGTAGCGTTTTTTGATGATGGATCAATTCTTTTCTAAACTGTGGAAAAAAGAAAAACAAAACTAGGTATGCCATAAGCTTCTACTCCATTCACCGAATATACCCATTTTTTTTGGAAAGTGATAAAAAAGTCATCCAGTATTTTGAGTGTTTGTAATCTCAGTATCTGGCTGGTGCTCAGGAAAAGGTTCCTTTGATGAAGAAGGGCGCGGTGACAACGGCATGGGCGAACTATTTGCAACTCTTAATTTAATATTTTCAACAATGCGGGTGCTGACCCCCGCACCGTACAGCAAACACTTACAGCCAGTAATTTATACAATTTTCGTTCGATTTCAATGAACGATTCATGTTCCAAATTCAAATCTCATTACTGCCCGCTAAAAAGTCTAGTGGAGAAAAGAGCTACTTTGCTCCCGCTAAAAGGGGAACAAAGCGACACTTTTCGAATAGAAGGGATGAAATAGTAGATTGTATGACAAGGGAGCAAAATAGTATTTTTACGGCGAGGGCGCTATTTTGATTCCAGAGCGAAGCGAAGGATTCTAGAATAGAATCCCGAGCATAGCGAGGGATTCTAAAATAGAATCCTGAGCGTAGCGAGGGATTCAAAGTACATCGCCTGAGGGAAAAATATGTTTGCTCTCGAGTCATATACTCTACTTTTCATCTCGTTCTATGAGAAAATAAATAAGAGACACTTTTAAGTAATTAATGAATTAGTTTAATTAAAAAAATGACATTAATGTAAAAAAGGTCAATTACAAATTTATATTTATATCTAATACACTGGCGAAATTTTGAAAATTTATTGTCACTGTGTGTGTTTTGTTTGGGATTGATATAGTTGTGGATTTATATCCAGAATGACATTTTTATCACTTTCAAAATAAAATGGGTATAATAGGTGAACGGAGTAGAAGCAAATGCCACACTTAGTTTTTTTTTAAATACGAAATTTAAAAAAAAAAAAAAATCGTTTGATGTGAAATTCGATATTTTACACTTTTTGTTTTTTATTTTCTCTTTCTTTGTTCTAATATGAAAAGTTTACTTGAAATTTGTAGCGTTTTTTGATGATGGATCAATTCTTCTCTAAACTGTGGAAAAAAGAAAAACAAAACTAGGTATGCCTTAAGCTTCTACTCCATTCACCGAATATACCCATTTTTTTTGGAAAGTGATAAAAAAGTCATCCAGTATTTTGAGTGTTTGTAATCTCAGTATCTGGCTGGTGCTCAGGAAAAGGTTCCTTTGATGTAGAAGAGCGCGGTGACAACGGCATGGGCGAACTATCTGCAACTCTTAATTTCATATTTTCTACAATGTGCGTGCTGACCCCCGCACCGTACAACAAACACTTTCAGCCAGTAATTTATACAATTTTCGTTCGATTTCAATGAACGATTCATGTTCCAAATTCAAATCTCATTACTGCCCGCTAAAAAGTCTAGTGGAGAAAAGAGCTACTTTGCTCCCGCTAAACGGGGAACAAAACGACACTTTTCGAATAGAAGGGATGAAAAACTGTTTTAAGTCCGTGACATCACCATCTCAGGTCTAGTTGAAAACCAGCGTCGGGCACTAGCTGCTCGGCAGTTTGCTGAACTGGGCCTATTTGGCGCAGCCGTGAGACACACAATATTATTTCGTTTCTATTTTCTGTTTAGTTTTAAGTTTTTTTTATTGTGTAGTTTTAAGGTTATTTTTTATTTTTTTATTCTTATTTTGATTTTGTTGTGTACACTTGCGGCTTAAGCCAAATAAATATGTTTTCTTTCTTTCTTTCTAAATCTTATAAGGAAGCTGTTCATCTGTTGGAAAAGCGATATGGTAATGCTACACGGCTCATTTTCAATCATTTGAATATAATATTGGATGTACCTTGTAACAAATCTACTTGCTCCTATTGAATAAAAGGGTAAGCAGACTTGTTTAATTTAAAATTTAATTAGGGGAAAGATATAAAATACAGCTAGTTATAAAAAAAAAAACCTACCTAGCACGCACTCTCTATAGTTTTATAGTTCAAGCACTTATTTGGATTAGAAAGAGTTCACCACCGTAGAAACGGGAACAGGCGTCAGGGTAGCCGGTCTATAGCAGAGAGACGTCGAGGATTACCTTCAGGAAACCTCAGCTGGAAGGACGTCGTGCAGATCTAGAGTCCAACAGGTCAGCTCTGTAGTAGGGCAGCGTAGATTTCAGGGCCAGAATAGCTCAGCGTCGGAGTAATAGTTAGGTGGATCTTTACTGGATCCCCTGGGTAGTTTTTATATCTCAGCGAAAACCAAGCGGTTATCTGATGCTCATCTAATCAGATTCCAGAGTCGTCTTTTCAGCCGTCCGTCAGCTCGTTTTTCCAAAGTAGTCTTCCTTTTTCAAATACTAGTTTTCTTAGTGTGGCCATCATCTCATCTGACAAGTGTAGTCGGCCAGGACATATCCATGAGTGCGTAAAGAATTTTATAATATTATTTAATATTATGTTATTTAGTAAACAATCGTAATAATCTACAAAATATAATGGCTAAACACATATTGATAAAAATAATTTAAATTTTACAAACCAAAAAGTAAATTACATAGACTAAGCAGAAACTGAGAGTTTGACAATTTGACGCTTGACGTAAGTGTCACAACATGAAAATTATAAGTTAATATTATTTTTATTTCAGCTATTTTTAAGTAAATGAATCGTATTTAGATCGATTTGCTGAGTGTAGATATATAAACAAATAAAAAGGATAATAAATAGTATTATGAATAATGAATATGAAGCGTAAGTATAGCATAATACTATAACCTATCATTCAAAAAGGTGCACCAGCTGCAATTAGGAGCTTTGTCTCGCAGGTTAAGCAGCACTTGCAGCGCTCAATAATCTCGAAGAGCCTGTGGACTATTTGGATAGCTTATTATTATCTATTTTGTTTAGAAAATTGGATACTTACACACATAATGCATTCAATTTACATCGTAATCCAGAGGATAAGCCGACTATTAAAGAATTTTTTGATTTTCTAGAAAAACGCGTAATAGCACTAGAGGATACTATATCCCAAAAGGTGCCGTCCGCGGGTAGCAAACCAAATGCAAATGCAGTGCGGTCTGCTAATGTAGCCCGCAAATACAAAGCTAATTTGTAAGTATTGTGACAAAGATCATGCTTTATTTCAGTGTCCTAAATTTAAAATGGTGCCAGTAGAGACTCGCTTATGTTTTGTAAAAGATCACAAATTGTGTTCTATTTGTTTAAAGCTTCATACAGACAAGGTTTGTAAATTCAAATTTAGGTGTAAAGCAAAGACACGGCACATAATACTCTTTTACATAGTGATAAAGATGACAAAGAAAAGGAGAAGGATTCTGTAAATGTATGAAAAGCTTTACAGGAAACGAATGGAAATTCAGATTTACAACAACAATGTATTGTACAAGAAATTAACGCTTCAGCAGAGGAGCAACCACTTCAGGAAATTGGTAAGATATCTATCAATATTTTTTTTAGTTTTTGTAGGAGAACTAACTGTATCTAAGGCAGATATTTTATTTTAGATTCATCAGATAGCAGTGACTTTGATTCCACAAGTTCTTCATCCAGCTCGTCTTCCTCTGGAAAAGATTATTCTACTGATGACAGCGTAGCTGATCCCAATTTCAATATTAGCAATGATTTTATTTTATCACAAAGTAGTTCTGAGTCAACTCAAAATGAAAATCCATCGGTTCAATTAATCCAAACGGATGAATCACAGACAGAGCTAGTTTCACCGAAAAATAAAACACGTAAACGTCTAGCTAACCCAACAAAATGGAAAACAAATGAATTAAAACGATTGAGGCATGCAGGTAAAAGCTATCCTATTAAAAATAAAGTTGTAAGCGAAAAATCTGTGAAGCCTCCTTGCGGAGAGAAATGCAGGCAGAAATGTTCTACTCTAATTTTGGAGGAACAAAGGCAAAAAAAATTTGATGCATATTATGCTTTACCAGATGCACTACATAAACGTCATTTTATTGCCAGTTGCATTGAAGAGATTAAGCCTAAACACGTCTACAAATCTAGCAATAGGCCACGCAAAAATAATTTAATTTTTTTCTTGAATGATGGCATAAATCAAAAAATTCATGTCTGTCAAAAGTTTTTCATAAATACACTTGATATTTCCTTATCAATAATTAGAAGAGTGCGAGATAAGCTGTTTGAAAAAGACATCCTGGTGCCGATGCTCGATGACCGAAGAGGCAAACACGAACATCATCATTGGGTTGAGGAGTCATTAAAAGACAGCGCTAGGGAATTCATTAGAAACATACCAAAAATAGAAAGTCACTACGTTCGCGCTAATACTAGTCGAGAGTATTTAGATGGAGGCAGTAATTTGACTGATATTTACAAAGATTATGTTCAATTGTGCACAGAAAAAAGAGAGGGCCATATTAACTACGTAATGTTCCATAGAATTTTTAACACAGACCTTAATATTAGTTTTTTTACTCCGAAGAAAGATGCTTGTGAAGATTGTACTGCCTATAATAATGCATTAAACTCTCAGAAGGAAAAAATGAAAGATCATTATGAAAACCACCTTAAGGAAAAATAATTTTCACGAATAGAAAAAGGGAACGATAAAACAGAGGCCCAAAGTAAATCATCGTTAATTGTTGCGGTTTATGAATTACAAGCGTCGTTGTCATGTCCAAAAGGCGAAATTTCAACATTTTATTACGTGTCAAAATTGAATTCATACAACTTTACCATCTATGATTTGAAAACTAAAGCTGTAGAATGTTACTTTTGGCACGAACAGCAAGGCAATAGAGGCGCGAATGAAATTGCAACCTGTGTTTATAATTATGTCGTATCTATGTGTAAGAGAGTAAATGAAGACGTTGATATAATTTTTTACAGCGATAATTGTACAGGTCAACAAAAGAACTAATTCATAATAAGTATGTACATGCATGCGGTAGCAACGATTCCCAGTCTTAAATCAATAACGCATAAGTTCCTTATTAAAGGACACACTCAAAATGAAAATGATTCGACCCACTCGGTTATTGAGAGAAATATAAAAAAATCACTTAGATCTGGGCCAATATACAGCCCAGATCAGTATGTTTCATTGATCAGAACTAAAAAAAGACTGGGAAGTCTTACAAAGTAAACGAATTCAATTATACTCAATTTAAAGATTTCAAATCTCTTTGCAATGATGTAGGACGCAACTATAATAAAAATACTAATAATGAAACTATAAAGATGAATGACATAAAAATCTTAAAATTCACTAAAAAAAAAAATAATATTTTTTTTTTTTTATAAATCTTCCTATAGTCACGAAGATTTTAAAATGGTAAAGGTTGGACCCACCACTGCGAAAGGTCTTCGAGATAATTACTGTTTTAAAGCAGTATATAACGCGCCAATGAAAATTGCCGCTCAGAAAAAACGAGGTTTATTAGCTTTAGTTGATAAGAAAACTATTCCCGAATATTATCGTTCATTTTATGAAAATCTATAATCTCTAAGAAATAGACGATAATTTAAAATAGAACAGAATACAAATTGAATAGTATATAAAGTAGTAGTAGTGTATAATTGTATTCTTTTTATAATTATCTTTTTCTTGTTTCACTGGTTTGCATTTTATTAGCATATAAAAGATTATTAGTACGAGCAGAAATCTGTGAGCATGGCATAGGTAATTGCATCCCATTGCAGCAAATTAATATTTTAACATACTCTAGCAAAGTTAATCCCACACAAACTATTAATAATTTAACTTCTCAAGGTCTTTACGTGACATTACCGGAAGATGACAGCGAGCTCTATGATGATTTTTTAGAATCAATAAATAATATGCCACTTAATGAATATACTGAAAGTGTTGTTGAATACATCGGTGGCTTTAAAGCTAACGCGGTCACTTAGCTGCCTGACCTGCGCTAACTTACTTACCAGTGAGTCAACTAATATGCCCATAAGTCTTATAGTAATGAAAACTTGGGGTGGGTTCATTTACCCTTCAAAGGATGTAATTGATTTATTTTAAAAAAAACCGAACAATTATTAAAACAAAAATTGAAAGTTGGAGTAAAATCGGAGAACTATTATTTGTATATTTACAAATTTTTGTTAGACCTTTTTGATACAAGAAATATTTTTGTATTTGATCCTGAGCACGACACAAACCACAAATCACTTTTAATTAAAAGTGTGATAAAATGTTATTTAGATTTAAGATATAGATATCACGGGAAAAAAATAACTGAAAGGATAACTTTAAGTATTTATTTAAATAAAACTGTTTTATTTAGAAACGAATAATTACATTTTGGGAAGCCCTTTGGTATGGGACGCAACCTGTATCAGCCTGTATCCACCGTAACATACCCTAGTTGACACCCTTGCTTAATCCCACCTTTCTAGCACGGCAGGTTTTATTGTATTTCACCTTATTGGTGTACTTAAAACTAATTACAAATTTATATTATTGTATCTATTGGAAATAAAACGGTTCGCCCATTAAATGCTTAGTATTGATTTCTGTTGTTTTATTTGGTCAATAATCGGTGCAGTTTTGAAATCCTTGTTGCAGTTTAATTTACTCTTCTTCTAGCTTGATTAACACGAGAAACTATTACTCATAGAGTAAATGCGTAGTAATATTATTATGAAAAATATCAAGTAAGTAGAATTAATTTTAAATGAACCACCAAATTGATGATTTTTGCAATTTTTCAGACATTACGCAACAACAGGCTTTTTGTACTTAATCCATAATGCGACGTCCTAGAATGAGAATCGAATAACACCCTACTTACTATCTACCTAAGATCGATTTCGATTAATCGATTTGTAATTAATATAATGAACAAAAACATTGCAAAGAATGAGCAGAGGACAACACTAGGTAATGGGCGGAGCCTACGCCATTTTACTTTCCACGCGCACGCGTTATCATCTTTTAGTTCATACCCTCTCTTCTCTTATTCTTTAGTCATTGGAGACTTCACATTTTATCATAGATACATTACTTATTTATGTTTTTAGTTTATTGGCTAGCTACTCCACACTTCAGAATGTATAACAATATTTGTGTCGTTTTTTAACAGACTTCAATAAAGGAGGTTCTCTATTCGGTTAGTTTTACCCCAACTTTGACCGTTCCTAATGTACTAATAAATTGTAGAAGAAAACATCCCGATAGAAATCTTGCACATATAATGGAGATTCTAAATGACAAAAAATGATTTTACAAACTTGTAATTACTTATTCATAAACACGTATTTCCTGGAACAAGTTTAAGAAAGTTTCGAACACTATTTTTCGTTTAATGTTATCGTGTTAGACGGTATGAGATGCACGGGAGACGAGTAGTGTCTTACCTGTAGTAACGGAACGTCAGTAGTGTTTGACAGATGTCATCTTGATTTAATTATCTATGCAACCCCCCCTCACGAATGGAGACCGTGAACGGAGCACGTCTCTGTACTTAAATATTGATATTAACTAATTACTGCTAGTAATAATATACTATTATATCTGAAGACTTCAAACATATTTTATTACAAAGCCCACAATAATACATTACCTAGCCCCGACCCCGGGGCTAGGTAAGACAGGGGAGTCAACCATGCTCCCGTTGACGATAGACGCGCCAGGATCTCTCCGGAAATGGTTTAATCATCCTCTGAAGAAACCTCACTGATAAAAATCCCCTCTTTTTAGGGGTCGGGGGGGGGGGGGGGGAGGGACACTGTCCCTAAGCTCAACCGAGTTGACAACCGACTTGGGTCGCTATCTAATAAACTCGGTGAGTTGGAGACAGTGTCATCAAACGGCGTACCCACCCTGGCCGGCGTAGCTCTTGCACCTCATCCTCGGGAAACAAGTCAACTGAAACATAACACATTTATTTTAAGGACGCACAGAACCTAGAAATAAGAGAAAGGAAGGGTTTACCCAGCATTGGATAATTGTTATTGCTAATAGATGTCGCTAGGAGTCTTCCCGGATCGGTGTGGACGTGGGTTCAAACCGCACTCGTGATCATCCTTTTTAAATGTTTTCTTTAAAAAAAAACCGGCCAAGTAAATTTTAATTTTATTCTATTTTTTAGTATTAGTATTTGTTGTTATAGCGGCTACAGAAATACATCATCTGTCAACTATGTACTAACTACAAAATGTCAACTGTCTAACTGGCCCCGAAGAGAAGGACGGTGTTGCAACTGCGAGGCGGCGATTGATCCCAAGTAAAACTTTTGCGAGATCTGTGGGTTGGAGACGGTGAGGGCCCAGCGGCCCAAACGAGCCAAAATGTTGTCCCACCGCGCCAAAGTGGCCCACTCGCAGCTACCGCCGCCGCCACCGTCCAAGTCACCGGACCTCGTCGGGCCGGACCCAGATATTGAGGAGTTAGATTGGATTGAATCGACGCTCAACAGTTGTGAGCAACAGTCCGAAAGGACTGAGTCCAGCAACCGACCAGCAACTGAGTCCACGAATGTCAGTGACAAAATAGAAATTGATTTTGTTGCTGAGAGCCGTGACAGTAGTCAAATTTCATTCTCCACACCAAAAACGTAAGTTCAATATAAACTTATAATCCTTCTAACCCAGCCGTGCCCAAATGGGCACGGTGCATTGTTATTTTAATTGTGTCTGTAATTGCGGGTATTGAAGTGCTACCCAACTCTTCACGCCCTTAATCCCACCCGAGTTCCACCGAGTGGACCCAACATCCTGCTGCGTCCTGCTGTGCCTACGACGCAGCTGTACATTTCACGTCTGCATCACTCCACTACAACTGAGGAAGTGGTGCAGTATTTGAAAGTGAAGACCAACTGGACTCTGAGGGTCGAAAGTCGACTTTTGGACGAAGGGTGTCGTATATCGACGTTTCCGAGGACGGTTACGCGACACCACGCAGCAAAACACGACGCCGACAACGTTGCGTGTATAGTTTTAGTTTCTAAGGTTTAAAATATGTATTAGTATATTATTGTTGTTAATTATTATGTTGTGTATTTTTACTATGGGCCTTAGTCGCCTGACAATAAAATGATTATTATTATTATTATTAATCCATCCCTCTCATAAAAAAGTATGACTATATTTTTATTTATTTTATTTAACCTATAAGCTAAATAATTATGTATAAAATTTCAAGATCCTGTCATTAAAATTTAAACCAACTTTTGTTGTTCTTAATCCATCCCTATCGTAAAATCTTCTACTTCACGTTGTATTTAAGGAACTTACATGCTAAATTTCAAATTCCTATACCTAGCGGTTTGGTTGACAATCATAATAGCGTAATGCGCAGAGAAGGCGCGGCATAGCGAGGTGAGCAGGGCCGCGGCGCTGGCTGGGCGATGTGACCGAGTGTGCAACCCAAACGCGGGTAGACGTTTCCGTATATATAAAAGTACTCTGTGGGTAGACGCGCGAGGATCGACGTCGTCGTCAGTTGTAGTAGGTTTATAATACGTAAGTTTGTATAGATAGGTATTAGGGAGTTTATTATTTTTCCATTCTTTATTACAATAGGGAATATGCGTATGATTCCAATAACGCTAATTTTTTTTTTAATGATCTCTTTTCTTTTAGATGTACTATCGGGGTCTTTTTCGCCTGACCATTTTATTTATTTTTCGCTTAAATCATGCGGAGGCGCCGAGCCACGCCCCCTTAAAGTTGGGCCTATTAGGAAAGCGTCAACTTTGGCGCGCAAAGTAACAATAACTCTCGTTTGGCGTGCGTCGTCAATGCGCTCGGCCGATTCGGTATCTTTTCATTAATTTTTTCTACACAAAGTCAACGGGGCGGGGCTAGAGAGTGTTTTTAAGTTGCGAGTGCAAGCAAAAATGAGCTTAGTGGTGGTCAGGCGGGAGTGTCCTCGATAGTACGTACATAATAATATTTTTTTAATATTATTTCATTTTGATTAAGAAAATAATTATTGAAAAGTGCACAAAATGAGAGGGAAATTCAAATTAGTTGAAACGCAACGCTATTGGTCGAAACGAATTGTGACGTCGATATCCATCACAACAAATGTCAGCTAGTGCATAGTTGTTGAATGATTCCAATTAAATTCAGTTTTACTGTGATTTTGAGCAGATATTGAAGAGAAATTACATTTGTTTTATTTAAGAGTAGTAAAAGATTTACACGAAAATAAAACCGACTTCAAAATACACGAAAAAGTGAAAAATAACTTTAGCTTCAGAAGTCGGTGACTTTTGTTAGTTTGATTTTTTGTTGTCACCGACTTCTGAAGCTAAAGTTATTTTTCACTTTTTCGTGTTTTTTGAAGTCGGTTTTATTTTTTGCAAAAAAGTTTTTTATTTATCCATTTTTAGTTGTTCCCAAATAAATACATATTTGCCATTGTTACCAATACATGCCATGGTAATAGGCGTGAGCAGCGGTGACGGCAGTAAGTCGTGGGTTCGAACCCTGGCAGGCGTATTACTTTGTGTAATTTATTTCATCACCACTGCTCTCAAAATGGTGAAGGAAAACATCGTGAGGAAACCGGCATGTCCTAGAACCAAAACATTCCAAGACATGTGACATTTACCAACCCGCACTAGGCCCGCGTGGTGGATTATAGCCCATTCCCTCTCATAGAGAGGAGGCCTGTGTCCCAGCAGTGGGAACATTCATAGGCGGATGATGAATAAGCGTATCCCCAATATATGAACTTAACATACCATTTTTTTTTTAGGTTGGGATATCATCGAATTACCAGTATTATCAGACTTTTACTGACTAAAACCCATCCATGTTCCTTCTTAGACCTTTGTGTTCCAGAGCCGCAGTATCTCTTTAGAACAGTCCCTTTTGCTGACATCTCTTTGAGGCGCGCGCGGAACACGAACGAACTGTCGAAATCTGAGTGTATTGTACACATCTGCGTAACCCCTCAGAGCATACAGGCGTGATGTTACATCATTTGAGGCGCACGCGGAACACGATCGCGCCAACTTAACATACCTAACTGTCGAAATCTGGGTGTATTGTACACATCTGCGTACCCCCTCAGAGCATACAAGCGTGATGTTACGTCATGATGTTGTATAAACAATAAATATCTAAGCGATTGCAACATTCACGGCACATTTATCGTCTATTTTTGTAGAGTTCCATTGTATATCTACGAAGATCAGCATTAGATGTTCACAAAATTTAAATGGGACCCCGGGGGGAGCATCACCTTTCAAATAAAAAAAGAATCATCAAAATCGGTTCACCCAGTCGAAATTTCTGAGGTAACAAACACAAAAAAAAAAAAAAAAAAACAGTCGAATTGAGAACCTCCTCTTTTTGGAAGTCGGTTGAAAATGACTGATATCGGTTACGTCAAGGCACAATCGGACAATCTTTCGAAAATTGATGTGTTTATGATGGCCACGTATTTCGCATCAAATTCGGATTTTACGTCTACTGAAATAAAAGGAGTGAAAGCAGCAAGGTAATTACACAATAAATATTATGTTAATTCGATCTTCCACGCCTTTGGATAATGTTTACCTATGTCAAGAAAAAGAGCAATACTTAACCTTAAAAAGTGAATGAGAATCTATAGTAAGGAGGTTATTTCATTGAAAAAAACATTATCTAAAGCCTATGCTGTTTTCTAAACTTGACACTGCTCGAGCTGACAGCAATCAAAGGACATCATGAAATATTGGTATCAAATCCGCGGGCTACGAATCATACAATGTTTTGGGATTTTACTTACATTTTGTTTTATTTTTTTAGATCTGAACGAGAACATATGGCGAATCTGCAGTTGGATATGTGCAAGTTAAACGAGAGGGTAATATATGTACTGTAAAGGCTCGAATAACACCTGAACACAATGTCCGACAAAAGTGTTATTCTGTAACACTTGTGTGTGATGAGGCTGAAGAAACTATATTATCAGTTCAATGTGAAGACTGTGCAGCTCACAAAGGTATTTACATTTACAGGGTATTTATATTTTATTTGTTTAATGAGCGAACATCTTTGGAGGACCATTATTATTGAATATCTACATATAATATTATTTTACAGGCGGGTGTAAACATGCCATTACTTTCTTGGGCTGGGTGCATAGACGCAGTGTAGAACCACCTTCCACTAGTGTTGAATGCTACTGGAAAAAGTCAACATTATCATCAGTGGGTACAAGTCTTAAATTTATTAAGGCGAAGGATATTTGCATCATATCCAAGCAGCCAAAACCTGTATGCGGTGCTGAGTCAGCACAGGCTTCAACTAGCAGGGAAAGTTTTATGTCTGTTTTAATAAAACATAGTAAAGAAGTTGGTGACACAGGCAATCAACTGATGAAGTATTTTACTGAGCCTAGTGATATTGAAAAAATATCGATACATCATTTGGTTAGCATGATGCAGGAGGACAAACCGAAGACCCCACAAGAGTTCATTGAGTTTTGCAAAAAAGAAATGCATACAGAAGTGTGTAAGGAAGCAGCACTTGCAACCTTAAACCAAAGTGACTGTCCATTATGGTATGATCTGCGGTAAGCAAGAATTATTGCTTCAAAAGCTTATGAAGCTGCCCATTATAAAGTTTTTGATGGGTCCTTAACCGAAAGTATTATAGGAGCATCAAAATTACGGGATACGGATGCCATGAAAAGAGGCAGACGTTTAGAGACTGAAGTAGGTAAAATTGTAGAAAAAATTAAGAAAATAAAAATAAATAAATGTGGAATCATGCTAAGCCCTGTAAATCCCATTATGGGTGCATCCCCTGATGGTGAAACTGAAGAGTACAGTATTGAAATTAAATGCCCTTCAACAGAAAAATCAGTGAGCCAATCTATAAAAAATAATCAAATATCAGCAAAATGCATGGCACAGGTGGAGAGAGTTGCAGATGCATTTTTCAAATAAAAATAAAGCGTTATTCTGTATAGCTGACATTGATTTTGAGGAATCAAAAAATGTCACTATTGTTGAAGTGGATTATGACAAAGAAATTTGTGAACAATTAATAAATGTACATTTTTTTGGGCTAATGCTATTTTTCCTGTATTATTTAAGGATTATAAATAAAATAAAATAAAATAAATATACTTTTTTATTAGAGAGTCTTATATTTATTATACCACAAGCAAAAATTATACCTTCATCTAT
Source organism: Xestia xanthographa (assembly GCA_905147715.2). NCBI lineage: Eukaryota > Metazoa > Arthropoda > Insecta > Lepidoptera > Noctuidae > Xestia > Xestia xanthographa. The sequence goes on from LR990643.1 coordinate 7,158,154, forward strand.
AATAGGGATCAAATTGTGGTCAACACATGCATGAGGAAGTAACATATGAAATTCTCTTCTATTAAATTGTCCTTAGATTTTTTAACTTTAATTATTAAATTTCTTTGTTTTTTAAGCATATTTCCAATTACTCATCAAGTAAAAAGCTTATTAATGTGTATTTTGTGTTAGTTTCACGTAACCAGTACAAATTAAGTGTTAAAATATAATGTGAATCAGTGACAGTTACCGGCTCAAGGAATTTTTGCATTGTCATCTTGATATCAGGTACAATACTTTAAATTCTACTGGCTAATATTGTTTACGTGCTTTATTTTCACCACCAATTAATTAGTTCACCTTTTAATTCGGTTCCTTCCTATATTATATACCTTTGGAACGCAAACATAACCTTGCTTGGTTTGGTGACAGGACTCGCAAGGCTGAATTTATTAATTTATTTTCCTTTCAAACTATCTTTATTATCTTAAACCTGCTGCCACAGTTACCTACTCTCTTCCAGTTTAATTTCTTATCCTTTTCCTAACACAATCATGACTATGACTCGTTCCGCCCACGCTCGCCAGGAAGAACTTAAACTGGCTCTGAGCGAATTAAAGGCGTCTAAGCAGTCCTGTGATCAACTAAGTAGGGAATTGGATGACAATGAAAGGGTTCTCTTTGAAGCCCATGAAATAAATAGAAATTTAAAAAAGGAAATGGGTCAGCTATACATTCAATACACTGACGCCATAGAAGACCGGGATAGGCTCCAAGTTATTGTGGACGGGTTCAGCCAGTGTAGCGCAGAGTACGAACAAACTCTTAATCATAAACGTCAATTAGAACAGCAGCTACATGAGGCTAGAAGTCAAATAACAGAACTTAAGACTACCAATCATAACATCACTGCCTCGCTGAATCAAAGTCTGTTCAGTGAATTGGTACCTATTGCCCCGTCTGTGGTTTCTGCCACCAAATCCTCCTTCGCTATAGATTTGACAGGTGAGGATAATTCCAATTTATGTAGTTCAGTGAGGGCAGTCACCAGTAAAAATAAAATATAAAAATACATTAAAATCAATAAATATATAGTAAAAACACAAAAAATGGTTAAAAGGCAGAAATATTTCATTAAAAATGTGAAATTGAATAGAGAAAGACTAAATGTATTAAAACAATTAGATATATATTCGTCTAATTTGGAACAAAGCACTAGGAGGTACAAAATTGACACAGAACACCTGCAATCCAAACTTGATCACCTACAAGAGAAGCTAAGTTCAATGACTAGCAAATATAATACCTCTGAACATGTTATGAGGGAATATGTGTTGGCGATGAATGATTTGGTAAACTCACAAACCAACAACTGTGAGCACTGTCAAACAACTTCACATGTAAATACACCAGACCATTCATTGACAACATGTAATACCACCTTACCGCAGCCATGTGTTGATTTGCATACTCCTATGAATAGTTCCCAGCAATATAAACAAAGTGTAAAAAATGACATAGTAATCTTTTGTGATGAGATTGGAAAAGACCTAGGTAATTTGTTAACTGATGAATATCCAGGACACTCCGTAATAAACAATTGTATGCCAGGATGTTCTTTATATCATATTATGAAATAAATTATTAAATGTAAGTTTAACCAGGACACCATATTATTAATTTTGATAGGTAATAGAGGAAAAGTGAACAAAGGAGAATTGCTCCAGTATTATAGAACTTTGTCAAACTTAAATTTAAGAAAAATTGTGTTGTTTACATTTCCTTATAGTAAAAGTTTGCCACAGGAAGAAAATGACTATAGATATAATATTAATATGACATTGCATAATTTGACATTCAATAATAATTCATTTCATTTACTTGACATCAACAATTATATTGGCAACAATTTTTATTTGACAAAACATAGATATCTTGTAGACAGGTGCTATCTGACAAACTATTGTAAAAGACAAGTAGCCGTGTCGCTATCTTATTATTTTTCTATTACAGCCAAGAACTTGGCTAATCAAGTTGCCTCTGTTGATCAATGCAATATTAGCCTAAATTACTCTACCAATAGTTTGTCAACAATGAATGAATCAGTGAATCATTTAAATTAGCAATTTCGACAACAGAGGCAACCTCTTGCAATATAAGGAAGCCAGATAGTAAATTAGGCGAATGTTTTGAGAATTTTAATAGTATCAACCTGGTTCATCAAAATATTCAAGGATTTTTGAACAAAGAATTAGAAGTAGAACTTTTCATGAATTGTAATTGCATAGATATTCTTTGTTTAACGGAACATTGGCTCAAATGTCACCAATTAATTTTCAATTTTAGTAATCACCAGGTTGGTAGTTCATTCAGCAGGGTAAATGCATGGCGGTAATGCATGGCGGCGCATTAATCCTAGTAAATAATCAGCTTAAGTTTAAAGACCGCAAGGATATTGTAAGCCTATCTGTTGAGCGAACAGTTGAAATAGCCTGTATAGAGTTGGAGCAGTTTATCATATTAAGTGTGTATAGACCTCCTTCAGGATTGTATGATTGTTTTGAAAAGGTAATGGATGAAGTGTTGCATAAAATCTGTAATTCTAAGAAGTCTATAATTATTAGCGGAGATTTTAATATTAATTTGTTAGAAAGTTCTGGGTTAAGTACTAAAATTTTAAGCCTGTTTCATTCATACAATCTTGAAAACAAATTTCTGGAGCCCACTAGAATAACACCAACTAGTGCCACTTGCCTAGATAATATTTACACAGATGTTATACCTACCCACAAATAAATTATTAACTTATTAGATTCTGATCATTGTGGGCAATTGATCACAATTCCTAATGTAAGCAAGAAAGTCACTAAAAAGGATAGCTAGTCTTGCAACCGAAACAGTGACTACAGCCTTGCTATTGGCGATAAAATTTTAAATTCAGACACTCAAGTTGCCACAGCCTTTGAAAATTTATTTGCGGATATTCCCGTATCGACTACTAAATCGCTAAACTCGTCACCTGCTGCTGCCGAGTCTTTACTAAGGGAAAACGTTTCAGTCTGTGATTCCGAATTTAATTTTGAATATGTCACCTGTAAAGATATAATTAAAACTTTTCACACCTTAAATGTTAAAAAGACCGCCGATCTATGGGGTCATTCTGTGGAAGTTGCTAAATCCATTATAAACATTGTAGCTCCTTCATTAGCTGTAATATTTAACGATTGTATTGACCGTGGTGAGTTTCCTGATCTAATGAAATATAGTAAAATAATACCATTGTTTAAATCGGGTAGTACATCAGACCCCACTAATTATAGACCCATTTCAGTACTACCCACCATTAGTAAAATTTTTGTAAAATTAATTTTGGCACAAATGCAAAGTTTTTTCAATAAATATAAGTTATTACATAAAAAACAGTTTGGTTTTACAAGGGGTCGTTCAACTACTGATGCCGGTGTTGAACTTTTAGGACACATTTATAATGCCTGGGAGGACAAATGCGATGCTTTGGGCATTTTTTGCGATTTATCTAAAGCTTTCGATTGTGTTCTTCATGAAACATTAATCAGGAAACTACACCACTACGGAATCCGTAACGCCTCCCTGGCTCTTCTTATTTCATATTTGAGTGACAGGATTCAGAGAGTTGATGTTAAAGGGAAAAGATCTCCCGGATCCGTAGTAAGAATGGGGGTACCCCAGGGCTCAATTCTTGGTCCATTTTTGTTTCTTATTTATATAAATGACTTGCCTTACCTCATAAAGGATAATCATGACATAGTATTGTTTGCAGACGACACTTCTCTTTTATTTAAACTCAAACGTCAGCAGTTAGTTACGGATGATGTTAATAGCGCCCTGGCGAAAGTCGTTAATTGGTTTAATGTTAATAATCTACTCCTAAATGAGAAAAAAACTAAGTGTATTAAGTTTACGATACCCCATGTAAGACAAGTGGAAACTACTGTACTAATTAAGGATGAAGAGTTAAAACCGGAAGATAGCACAGTCTTCTTAGGCATAACTTTGGATGCCAAGCTTCAGTGGGGCCTGCATATAGACAAACTGTCGAAGAAACTTAGCTCTGCAGCATTCGCCGTTAGAAGAATTCGTGATTTAACTGACTTAGAGACAGCCCGTTTAGTTTACTTTAGTTATTTCCATAGCGTGATGTCGTACGGTATTCTCTTGTGGGGCAATGCCGCCGATATTCAGACAATATTTGTTTTGCAAAAAAGGGCAATTCGTTCAATTTATAAATTAAGTCCCAGATACTCCCTCAGAGAAAAATTTAAAGAGACTAATATTCTTACTGTGCCCTCTCAGTTTATTTATGAAAACCTTTTGTACGCCCACAAAAATATTAATTTATTTAAAAAATACAGTGATATCCACAACATAAACACGAGGAACAAACACAAATTTGTTGTTCCTGCAACGAGGCTCAAAAAAATAGGAGGTACGTTCAGATGCCAATGTATACGCTTTTACAATAAACTTCCGAGCCAAATTCAAGCACTAAGCCTAAATAAATTCAAATCGTTTATAAAACGGAAGCTGTGCCTGAAAGCCTACTATCATGTTAATCACTATCTTGAAGATAAAAAAGCTTGGGATTAAGCTGCTCCAATGAAATTTGCTCTGTGAATGTCGAAATTTCGGACTTCGCTTGTTTATTATTGATTCCTTTCTTTTATACACTCTGACATTTAATTTTCTTTTGTTTTATGTGACATTTACTGATTTGACATAAATACTTATTTTTTTAAGTATTTTACTTTTTTATTTTATTATCATTGCGACATTTAATGATTTTTGTGTTTTTTTTTTTTTTTTACTTACATTCATTTGAAAAGAATTTGTTATTAATTTTATTTTATTATTGTGAATGTGGGGACCATGTGGGTCACATTTTTATTTTTTGTTTGATTTTTCCCACAACTGTCTGGCAGTTTGAGTACTATAAGCGACCTTCCCAAATGTCCTTTCTTTGGTATTGTTCGTCGTTTCGTTGAGCTTCTTGAGTTATAAGTCGAGCTACACGTTAACTGACAAATGCTTGCACTGACTGGACAGGTCCACTCAAATCTGTATGGTTCTTTCTTCAAAAGACCATCTCAGACACTAATCTGCATAGTCCTCATGTGAATTGAGCAAGATTGTCTGGACTTTAAAAGAGACTATGACCTCTGAGTTTGTTTCGGCTGTTTCTTCTCAGAGTAGTCAGGTACGAAACACCGGCCCCATCTAGTTTTAAAAAATGACGTGTAAAAGTGTTTGTAAAAACCTACTTGCAAAATAAACATCATTTATCATTTATCATTTATCTTAATCTACTAATAACACGTTCGACATGAATTCTCAATGCTGCAATCCTTTTTGCCTGCTTTACTTCTTCTTTGGTACAAGGTGTACCCTTACTAACATCACACATCCCTTACAACGTCTTATAAGATTACAATTCTTTTTCACTAACAAATTAATGTGATATATCTTTAAAGCCCCTGTCTGCCATAACTGCAGTATTAGGTTGAAAAAAATTAAGAAAACCACAATCTTCTACTATCATCACATCTGTTGACCTGCCACCATAGCCATCAGAAATAAAAGTAACCAAGCCATCAGGTGTACAAGAAAGCAAATATTTTAAGGTATTACATTTTTTTATAATTTGACCAAGTTAGTGACTGCCAAACTGCATTTGATGGTTTTTCAATTTGTATTTCTAGGCAATCAATTATAGAAACAACATTAGAATACCTGGCCCTGAATGCTATAGGCAATTTTTAAAAAATCTCTAGATTTTTGCCAGGCAATAATTTCTTTCAACTTCATTGCCAATACAGGTGCACTTTTTGAAAAAATTATACTTATTCGTAAGTAGTAGGTATTACATGGGATGTTAGGTAAGGTTGATTTACACATATATTCAATATTGTTAGGCAAGTACTTATATTTTTTTACATTGATTTTGTTTTCTGAACTTCTTTATCCACTTTATCTATACTATAATATTATAAAGAGGTAACATTTGTTTGTAAGTTTGTATGTAGGGGGTAATCTCCAGAAGTAATGAACCGATTTCAAAAATTCTTTCACCATTAGACAGCTACATTCACCCTGTGTAACATAGGCTATATTTTATCCCCGTACTCCCACGGGTACGGGAACTACGTGGATGAAACCGCGTGACGTCGGCTAGTTACATAGAAAGTTATAAGTATTACCTACTGAGGTATAACGTGAAAAAATAGTTATCGAAACTAGGTATATGTATTGATAGATATATAGTCTGTCAAACCATCGTGCTAATTAGCAGAGATGGCGCTTGCCTTTTTAGATCAATTTATTACCCGATGTTCGACATAGAAGAAATGACATTTACTGTTAACAAATTGTCAAATTTGTTGTGCAGCACTGGGATGAATTCCGTATTATGTCCGACAATGGACGTGGTGACAATTACAATTCATCTGACGAGTATTATACTGATATGATTCAACCGTTTGCATTTGGTTTTTATCTGAACTGGTGGTAGCAGGACGAAATTTCAGCTTTGTGTTTGAAGTTTACTGTGATTATAAGTTGTACATTAAAGTTGGTTCTGAAGGTTGTCCAGTTAAGCATCTTCGCTTTTCAGGTCAACTAGCAGGGGTCATTTCGAAGCATTTGTATGGCCAAGAAAAAAACTTTCAGAGGAGTTCAACTACCGAATGCCATATCTTTGTCCTCAAACGATTCAGACTCAGTTTCTTCTGCGGAATCGTCTATCATTCTGTCTGATACCTACAACGTAGTGACAAATTGTACCAAAACTAAAAATAGTAACAAAAAGCGAAAGGCTAGATATACAAATAAAACGAGAAAAAATCAAATTATACAGGCACAAAAACAAATATTCGAAAAAAAAACCTACATTAAATCGGGAAGCTGTATCTAGATATCAGCAAGCACACCCAGATGTACATAGAGGAGCTCAGTCCAGACACAATAATCGGGTCACTACACTACCATGGCAAAACAAGCACCTTTAAGGAATGTCTTACGATTCTGACGTAGCCTACGATGGTGATAGAATTGTAAAAATTGGTAACATGAGTGTCAGTTGTGTAATGCACTCAAGTGGAAAGGTGAAACTAATGGGATGTATTGCAGTAATGGTAAAGTGCAGCTCGAAGCATTACACAATCCTCCTGAACCGCTTTACTGTTTGATAATGGATCTGCACCCTGATCATAGACATTTCATAAATAATGTCCGCAAATATAATAATTGTTTCTAGGTGACATCTTTCGGCGCTAAAAGTAGTGGTAAAATATGGTTTTATGCCTAAGTTCAAAGTTCAGGAGCAAGTATATCACAGAATTGGAAGTTTACTGCCAGAACCAACACACAGCACGGTTTCTGCAGATCTACTTCGTTGGTGAAGATGAGAGATTCGCCTAACTTGAAATCAGGTCTTATCAAACAATTACAGAAAATGCTTCACGCTGTAAAATACATAAAGGATTTTAAGAGTACCCTCGACAAGATTCCATCTTTTTGTGAGTCATTTAAGGTCATCCATGCTGAGACGAAACCGTCAGAAGTGCATAAAGGTCGCTCCGACTACCAATGAAGTTGCGTTAGTTATGGTGGGTCAACAGTTCGAACAACGAGACATTAATTATAGAAAGCCATAGTAACACATTGAAAAGAATACACGAGATTTACAGGTCTTACGATGCTTTACAATAAATACCCTCTATTATTCCCTTACGGAGACGATGGTTACTCTATTGATATTCTCTAACGTGATCCCAGGACCAGTGCCTCTAATAAAACCAGTTTCTGCAGCAAGATTTTACTCTTATCGGTTGATGGTTAGGAAAGGGGAAGAAAACCCGCTGGTTCATTTATGTGCTCTCTTCAGCCAATTTTCAGTTGACGAATATGCAAAAAGAGAGATTGAAAGGGGTGTCAGTTGCTGGTCGCTTTAGCAAATTCTAATTTAAAGGATAATAGTACTCAACCTGATTATCCAGATAGAGCTCAAAATATATTTGCTGAACTGAATGATCACACTAACGCAGATGTAGATCCTTATATCGAAGTACCAAACTCCACATGAAGTGATCTATTTAATAGTATGCTATGTCACCAATAATAATTGAAGTAATGGATGATTCAAATGTGAATATTTCACCAGAGTCTGGCGATGTTGATATAACAGCTGTTTAGATTCAATTGCTATTTTATTTTCTGCAATTGATGAAGAAAAACTGAAATGTGTGAACGTAGAACAAAATGAAAATGAGAACAAACAAATGGAGATTAATTTCAACGGAGAAAATATTTGTAATGCCAGTGTTGCTGAAAACCTTCCAAATACTATATTAATTTATGAAAATAACGAAAATACAGGTACTATGAATAAAGAAAAGGCGACGGAGGGCTATATTTTTGCTTGTATTGATAATAATCAACCGCATACATCAATTGATGAAGAACAGATGGAAGCCAGTGCTGATATTTTGAACTCCGTTGATCAAAATAGGATCAACATTGAAGACCCTGATTTCATACCTGAAACGAAAAACGATGATTCTGATGAGCTCACGTCAAAAACCAATGGTATACCCAAAAAAAGGCCGTAAGAGGAGATACAAGGACCAGAACAGCAGCATAAGAAAGAAAGAAAGAAAGCTAACACCAACCAAGATTATTTCAGTGCGAAAGGAATAAAAGTTGAAATAATTTACGGTCTTTATAAAGAAAAATACGAGAATCCCGTAGGTTTTTCTAGATTTACGCTTTGTTTCTACAAAGCTTTCAATCTCAGATTTAAAAAGCCAAAAAAAGATACATGTCTACGCTGCGACTTGTACAAAGCGAATAAGAGTGTTGCCACTGGTGAGCAATTATCGTCATTAGAAACTGAACACAAAAAATATTTGAATCATGCCTACAAATTAAGAGATCAAATGAAAAAGGACTTTACTGCAGCTAAAACAAATGATTCATTAGAAACACTAACCTTTGATTTAGAAAAGACAACTGTTTGCCGCGACTGTCGACGAGTATTGTTTATTTTAAGTGCCAACTGAATCTTCACAACTTAGGGATACATTGTGGTAGTAATGGAAAAGGATACTTCGATATTTGGCTAGAGCATAAAGCTGGGCGTGGTACCCAAGAGGTAGGATCTTGTCTAAAAAAAAATATTAATGAACATTTAAAACCTGGCGTTACTGAGCTGATACTTTGGGCTGATTCATGTGGCGGACAAAATCGAAGCATCAAAATGGTGCTTATGATTCTACATATTTTACACGGTCATCCAACGATACAAAAAATAACAATGAGATTTCTTCAGCCGGGACACACCTATTTTCCAAATGATTCGGAGTACTTGTGTTAATTTGTTGTTATTAGTTAATATGTTGAATGAGCCTTAAAATCTCAAATTCGTTTATATACACCGGAACACTATATTTTTGTGGTGGAAAACTTCTACTTCTGCGAAGTTCCTCTGTTCTGCTTTGAAACCTACTAATTTATGAGCAACTATAAGGCGCGCGCGTACATACGTGCGCTGATATAAGTTCTACAACTGTTATAAAACATTTGAATGAGATATGTATGTTGTTCGGCATGCTATTTTACCTTTATTCGGATCGAGGAAGTTCATTCGTATATACATTGTTTTTATACATCACAACATCATTACTATTACAATCATAGGTTACTGTAGGTAATTGTATTTTTAGTTCTGCCATCCACTGACGGCCCAATAGTAGTGGTTTTCCATTCTCAACAACATTATAAATCTAATTGCTTATGCCAATTTTTATATTTCACTAACGGTTGTATACCTCCATGGGGTTTTACTAACTCGCCGGTATAATACCTTAATGTTAAACTACTAGGCTTAAGTTTTACATCATTAAACAATCGATTATAGCACTCCCAGCTGATGCATGACACTGCACTGCCGGTGTCACATTCCATTTTAATGTCAATATTATTTACGTTCAGTTTGACATAAATGGGGCTACACTGCATCGCTGATAATTTACAAACATCTACAATTATTGCCTCATCGCTATCCGCGCCATCACTTTCATTGGAGTTCTTTACTTGTAGCACGTCCATGTCCACGTTGTAGTGTTCAGATAAATTGGGACACATACGTCGCAATTGTCCCACTTGGTTACAAACTCGGCAAGCATAACGCCTGAACTTGCACTGGCTTGCGTCGTGACACGCGCCGCACTCTCGACACTGCTGTCGCTGCGCTCGCTCACCCAGCTTCATGAGTGCAGACACTGACGATGCGCGCGCGCCTCGCCACCGTCTGCTAGACGTCGTAGTATCGAGTGATGTTGTCGCTCCGCGGATGTTACGAGTGGCCACCGCCGCCGTACCCTTCAACCGCGAGCCCGCTGACATCGCTTGACACGTCACTGACGACGTCGTGGATGCACCCTCACTTGTCGACCCACTCTGTCCGCCCACGGCTGCGGCGTCTTTTTTTGCTGCCTCCATGCTTACCGCCAACTTATACACTTTTCCGAAATCCAAATTGCTTTCGGCGAACAATCGTTGTCGTATGGTTTTGTTTTTTATGCCACACAAGCTTTCTTCCAGCCAGGACCCAAATTCACATGTTTTGGACATTTTATTCAAGATAGCCGCGTATCCCGATATAGTTTCACCTTCTTTCTGTTTCCTATGTCGGAACTTGTACCGCTCCGTCAACTCACTTGGCTTTGGTTGCGTTTTTCCATGGCGTCAACAATTTGTGTCAACGTTTTGGTTTTTAACACCGTGAACCCGGCGTACACAAATTAACAAGAAGTCCATAAGACTCCGCCCCCTTCACTGTTATTAACGTAGGCACTTGTAATTCGTTAGGGATCTTGTTAATTAAAAAATATTGTTCTAAACGTTCCACGTACAACCGCCAATATCACTGTGGACTTTGTACTCGGTAATTTTACCAATCGACATTTGTTCTTATTTTAATCACGCGTAGAATCGACTGTCCTCGTCGCCACTAAAGAGTATGGGAACTGCTGGGACTATCGGGAGCACAATTATCATCGACTTGTCTTATAGGCGTATATTTGTAGACTAACGTGCACTTGCAACGTACCAATAAATTAATACTAAGTACCCACTATTACAAATATATCACAGTATCATTGGTTTTTTTATCGATAATATTTCATTTGTTTTCTTCACATCTTCTATTAATCTAGTAACAATTACTTGAAACACAGTCAGGGCCTTTATGTGTAACATATTTATTCTGGCTTTGATCGTGTGAATAACATGGGTCCCCTATGTTGTTTCGAACGCCGCTGATGCGACACACGCTGTTGCGAATTATTTTTCCACTGCCTCACAGGTTCGAAAGTTCATGGACTCGAATGAAGAAGTCGCGAAAGATGCTGTTTTGAAAAACATTTTCACTGCCCAATACGCTTGAATGCTTGTGATTTCGATTTATTTAGTCATAAAGTGTACAGAAAAATATTTAAGCAGTAATTAAATAAAATCAACAAATTCAGTGTCAACATCAACATTTAATATTATTATTAACGTACTGTTTTACGTTTGAAGTTTGCCGAATAGTATTCAAGACTTGCCATTGCCGATGTTCAAAAGGGTCCAGGATGTTATTAGAAAAAAAAAAACCGGACAAGTGCGAGTCGGACTCGCACACGAAGGGTTCCGTACCAATTATTTAAAAAAAAATCACGTTTGTTGTATGGGAGCCCCCCTTAAATATTAATTTTATTCTGTTTTTAGTATTTGTTGTTATAGCGGCAACAGAAATACATCATCTGTGAAAATTTCAACTGTCTAGCTATCACGGTTCATGAGATACAGCCTGGTGACAGACAGACGGACAGACGGACAGACGGACAGACGGACAGACAGCGAAGTCTTAGTAATAGGGTTCCGTTTTTACCCTTTGGGTACGGAACCCTAAAAACTATTAGTGTTCAAGAATACTTAGAGGATAAGTCGTCAGTGACCATACAGCAAAATAAAAATAGCCTTTAGTCCACCACATGACATAGTCATTGTTAATTTAGTATTATCACTACAATACAATCTTTATCAATATATTTTGCATATTTGATTCCCTAATTCATAATAATTTATTAATTAGTTTATCAATTATTAATGCTGTTGACTTTCATAAATTGATTTAAAAATATTTAAATTGACATTATCCCCTATATATTTTTTTTTTTAATTTTTTTTTTTTTTTTTTTTTTTTTTTTTTTCCTAGCCTGTACTGTCCCACTGCTGGGCAAAGAATGCTGCGTTCCATTGCCCTTTGGCAAACTCCAAGGCGGTGCTTCTGAGACTCGGTGAGCGACCAGGTCTGAGCACCTTTTTGTTATAATAAATTTTATTGTTGACATTTTGAGAAAATTTATGGAACAAGTCGCTTTGACATTATTGTTTTGATAGTATTAAGGGATAATGGTATTTTCTGCACGTTTGACTTAATCTAAATTTATGATAATATTTGTATACGCCATCTCAAGCACTCTGTAACACCTACTTTAACAAATAAACATTCTGATTCTGGGTTAGTGACATAAGCTTTGTTTTTGTATAAAAATATTTGTACGCCATATTATGGCAGGATATACTGGACTGGAATCAATATTGTAACATTAATATGTACCATGTCCTAACAAATAAACATTTTTGATTGATTTTTTGATTTGATTTGTTGTTTACATCTTACATAAAAAAATATTTACCTATTCGTGAGTCTCGCGTCATATACCTATTTATAGGTTTTATAATTGCGCAGTTTTGCTTCCCATTCCTGCCTAGATAATAATAATGCATAGAATAAACGCAACACATTCAGTTTCATCGATTTCATTAAAAAACCAAACGCAATAATTTCAAAATGTGAGGGTAGGTGGCCACCACAAAGTATATGGTTTTCTAAATACGATTTTAGATGTACCCACGAATAAGGTTTTTTTTTTGCAATATATTATTCCAACGTAAAGTGTGATGGCGAAAACATTGAAAAATGAGCGTTAATAGTTTTATTCGTCCTGTGACTACTCGATATGGGAATATAATATATAATATAAATATAATAATATAATATTTTTATAATCAAGGAAATGTCCAGTCATAATCATGCTCCTGAACCAGGTATGTAGATTTTTTTTTGTCGTTTATATATAACATATATCCTCAAAGACTTTATTTTATTATTATATTTTTATTTTGTAATTTGTAGATCGCGTTGAGGAATTGAATTTAAGGGAAAATATAAAACAATCAGCCTTTCAAAGCAATGACTCACCAGGTAAAATAATTCGTGAAAACTTATCTTCGTTGCCTTCAAGTAGCACAGCTTCGATACCTTACAAGAATGCTCTGCGGCAAATCATACAAAGAGCAAAATATGCCTAAAAAACCAACATGTGCTAGTGAAATAAACATATCGGATGATTTAAATTAAAAAAAAAAAAAAATTAAATTTCAAAGTACATGGAGAAAAATTCAAGCTTGTGGTTTAAGTGCACGATATGGTGCAGATAGTAATTTTTCGGTACAAATGCGATGCTATATAGCGTTTGCCTATCTACCTGCGGAAGATATACCAAATATCTTCAGACAATTTAAAGATACTCTCTTTCCAGAAAAAGCCGAAGAATTACTAATTATTTTGAAGAGTACTATGTTTCAGGACGACTGATAAGCCGCAACATAGATGACAAAATTCAAGTTTTACGCTAACAACCACTTTTTCCACCGAGCCTATGGTCTATAGAAAGAAATAACAACTTGTTCCTTCAACTGTGTAGAAGTTCGCTGGAATTTCTTTGTTAGAAAATAAGAGACTTGGACTGTATGGATGTAAACGAAAACTTATTGAGGTGTAAAGTCTCACGGAACAAAAAATCGATAAGATTTTGGGTAATTTACCTCAGACACCACCCAAAAAAACAAAGAGGTGCAGAGAATGCTATTTCAGCAATTTTGAAAAAAAAAAGTACAATGGGCACGCCTGAATTTATAAGAGCTTTAGCGTTAAGTAATCGTATACACTAATTAATACTAACACATGTGCAATTGATCAATTTCTGAAAAATACCACTAATAATTAATACCACTTCTAGACATTTTTTTATAAAGATCAAAAAAAAAAAAAAAAAAATTCTTAAACTTATGACTCACATGATAGGAAGTACCTTTTGAGCAAAAAATTAACTCTACAATAGGCCTTTAAAGTCTACGTAAATTAGTCTCGAATTCAGACATTTTACATTTTAAAAGTTCGGTTACTTTCGAATACAACTCATCAATATCTGTGTTAGTTGGTACAAATAATTTCTTCTTCTAAAAATTAGCAACTCTATTTGTGGTGGTTCAAACTTCATTTGAAATACTGTTAGAATAAAGTTCTAATCAGCTTGCACTACAAAGCGGTTGTTACGTCAGTCACTGCGGCCGAATAGTGCGAAATGAGTGTTTTTTTTGCAATTTACAAAAAATCTATTGATTGGACTAAACAAATAAAACACATGAGACCTGCTTTATAGTTAGATCAGTTAGTATGCAAAGTTTCATGATCTAATTTGGAGATTTTTGAATACCAGCGGTTTATTGTTCGATTTGGAGGTAACTTTGGATTTTTTTTCTATCGGGAAAAGTTTATGGAATCGTGTTTTCGTCACACATAGTACTTAGCATTAATCCTCAACTTTACCATATATTTATTTCAAAATTAATGCTGCAAAATTTTATCCGTAACGGGGGATCATGCTAAGCCATTTGCGGCATATATAGCCTTTAAGTTGTTGCTCACTCATATTTGGTAAGACATTTGGGCAAACAATTCGAAATTAATCTTGAGACAAGTATTTTACATTACAGATGTATACTTAGATTTACATAGTATAATGTAACTATTAGACTTGTGAATACTGGTTCTCTAATTATATTTGTATTCATTAATCGGTGATTTCATGAGACAAGTTTTGCATTCCTCATATTCTGGATTATTCGTATATTGCATTCGGTGAGTAGACGGGGTTTGTACTGTAAATAAAACAAAAAGATAATATTATAGAACAGTTACGTTATATTATGATTTTATACATTACATTCTGAGTATTATAATGTGTTTTGTCACCCTAATGAATATTTTATGTATGCAAATAATACCTTATAACTATTATATTAATATTCTAATACATAGATACTAAAATAGTGTTAAAAAAAAAAAAAAAACCAAACGTTCTCTGTTGAAGGATCCATGGACTTCACATGGATGGTCTAAGCTGCAAGTAGCCTATCGTATAGTATTCTAAAAGCCGTTTGACCACAGGAAGTAGAGACAGCCATCTTGTTTAAGCTGGGTGTAGAAGTTTGTGGGGTTTTATATCCAGAAAGGACTGGAATTCTTTATAGTCACCCAGACGTTTTGGGATATTTTGAATATAATTGTATACATCTCTTGCAAAATCCTCGACAACCCTCGGAACAGTTTTGCAGGCATAAGAAGCACACAAATCAAACGAGTGGCAAATGCACTTCATCATGAATAAATGTGGGATCTCATTTGCAAATAGGGTGGACAATGAATGGTGTGAACTAAACATAGTATTTGCACCATCAGCTGCAAACCCCATCATGTTCTCTTTGTAAGGAATATTTTCAATATCAAAATATTCTTTGCATTCATTATGTAATGCTGAGGCAGTGCCCTCTACAATTGGTATTAAACATAAAAAAATATCTTCCACATTGAAATCTACTGCTGTTCTGGCAATGAGCGCCAAGTGTTTTGTTGTTGAGTTGTCTGTGCTTTCATCAACAATCAAAGAAAATTTTTAAGTTTGTAAAGTCTTAACTAATTCGCTGTGAGATAATTTTCCTGTTACATTTGTAACAATGGCTTGTGCCTTAGTTTTTTCGAATGTAATTTTTTTGCCTATTTCAGAATCCGAGCAAACATTTTGAATAAGTTTCTTTAAGTCACCTGAAAAATAATATTAGGTATTTGAATACTTATAGTGTCTTAATTAAAATTAATTTGTTGTGAATGAAATACAACAAAACATAGCCTATAACAAAACAACACAAAACAGGAGCAAAGATTCACCATTGATTCCGCAACAAACCAACCGGGAATGGGCCACAGAACATTATAGTAATGTCTATGGGCGGGAACGGCGAACTGTTGCTGACGTTTTTTCTTTTGTAGTTAATGGCCTCTATGTATGCTTGACGCATCGTCGCATGGCTCACGCAACTCATTGCAACGTCGCTCGTCGATACAAAAATAATTCAAAGTGGTGATATGCCAAACTAATTAAAAAATAGGTAGTTTTTAGGTCTAGTGTGGTAGATAGGTAGACTGAAGTGAAAATTGGTAGATCTACCAAAAAATTGGCCGATATGACATCACTGCTTGTACTTGACCAGTTTTTACACCTATATAAACGGGTCAACGGCGACAATTCACCAACAAACCATCAGTGGAAGGACTCGGTGCTCCTGAATTTCTACATCAAAAACAGAACATAAGTACATCAAACAAAAATCAGCAGACTTCAAAATGTAAGTAATTTATTATCTTTTCATTCAGTCCTCTGAATAATTTCATCCACAAATTTTATTTATTCAACCGTTTCATTTATTCCTTGATTCAATCATTTTATCCATTTACTGATTTCATTTATTAATTTCCTCTCAAATTATTAAATAATCGATTAATCTATTTTGGTCAAATAATTAATCTACCTTTTTTCAAGCATCTACTCTATTCTCTCAATTAAAGCAATATAATTTAATCATGTACTGAACTGTGCCTTGTACAGTGTTTTTCTTTCTTGTCTAATACATAAATATATATTGTTGCAGGTCGAAACAAACAGCTACCCAACTGCTAGCTGCTGGCTCCGCTGTCCATCTGTCTGTCCGTCTGTCCGTCCATCTGTCTATCCGCCTGTCTGTCCGTCTGTCTGTCCGTCTGACTAAATTGACTCTTTTTTTGTCATGGACTCTAAAATGTAAACTTCAGGTAGGTACATAGATAGGTACTAAGAAAAAAATCTTGATTTGTCATTTGTCTTGATGAAAACATGTGTTTACATTTAGTGATATTGAGCATATAAACCTAAAAAAGTAAAAAGACAGGTAAGTAATTTGTAAAACAATTTATGTAGGCAGAACTAATTACAATTATTAGGTATCCACTCGGACATAAGGCCAACTAGCGATGGGCGATTCCGAGATGTTTTAACAATCGAAAGAATCGTAGTCGTTAAAGTAAACCATCGAGTCGACTATCGACTCGCCGTTTTTCAAAACAATCGAGATGTTTTTCGATTGTTTCGAGTCAACGGAATCAACCGCTAGTTTTCGAATCAGTCACTCTAACGAGTCTCGATCGATTACCAGGGTCAGACGATTGAATGCATCGAGCCGAAGTGCATTTAAGGCGAGAGTGTGCTAGGCTCGAGCTATATCTAAGTATTCGTACGTAAACTTTAACTACTTCTATTTTAGAGGTTTTGATTATTTTCGATTGCTCTTGTTGAAAGAATTAGGTAGTTTGAATAAGCAATAACAACGCAAGTCAAGAACTCGCGAAACTCTAAACCATCGAGGAACAACTCTCGAATGAACGCGCGATGCGCCAGTCGCAATAACAGACCGAGTCGGACTCGAGCCCAAGTCGAAACAATCGAAAACCATCGAGATGTTCGAACAATCGAAACAATCGAATAAAACCTCTCGCCATCGCGCATCGCTAAGGCCAACCCGCACTGGGCCCGCATTCCCTCTCACAGAGAGGAGCTCTGTGTCCCAGCAGTGGAAGCATTATGGGCTGGTTATGCAGCTGCAATCGGACATTAACTGCAATGAACTTTCAAGTAAGCATGCGTCGTCGCGGCGGCAGCGTCGTGAACTCTTGAGCGATCGCTGCATGACCACCCGGGGAAAATTAAACATAATAAGCAATCTATATTAGGTTCCTATAGAGCCATACAGGTATAAAACGATGACGCAGCGCCTACTACTTTAGTACGAGTTTGTAGATACCTACTTGCTGATTTCTCGGCGATTCGAGCGGCGTCGAATGGTGTCATGCTGTTCCACGGAGCCACTATCTTAGAAATCGATCAATTATATCTTAAAATGATGTACGTCAAACGTACATCATGTACGTCAAACGTACATCATGTACGTCATACGTACATCATGTACGTCAAACGTACATCATGTACGTATATCGTTATCGCTGTACGTGCAGCAACAACAACAGCCCACAACGTCCACTACTGGACATAAGCCTCTCCCATGATGGGAGGAATTTGCCGTAATCTCTACGCTTGGCAGGCGGATTGGAGATGGCAGTGATGTAAGACTAACAGAAAACGCTGCTGCCCATTCTCAGATCTACGGAGGCGCAAGGTGTTCTGCCTCAGACATTAGTCACCTTATACAACACCCGTGAGTGTAATGGGTTGGTTCTATTCTACTCTGCCGGATACCACACGGCTAACGTACGTGCGTGTGTACGTGCATTAGGTAATAATAAAATAGACATTGATTGTGGCTCTGCTGGAGAGCATACTCTCTAGCAGAGCAGTACATGTACACAAGAAAGACAAACGCTACTGTTTTTTCATATCAATTGTGTGCATCGTATAACTTCGTTTTTGTTCGGAACAGTTCGAAACCCTGTGTGTATGCGTACGGACTAGACGTGCGTAAAGACTAGCGTCTAACTGCTTATCACTGATACTATCTCTGTCGGCCACGATGTTAGGTGAGACAGCGGACTTTTTGGTCACGCCCACCAGTGAGTTCGGGCCCGTGGCTTGTGTCACCTTAAAGGCTTACCTTGTAAATCATACAAACTTGAACTATGCGAATCCCGCAGAATACCGACTTTAAGATATTGTCAAAGTTTTAAAAGTTGTTAAAACCGCAACTTCTTGCAGATTACCACAATTGTGTTTTTATCAAAGTCCTAAAAGTTGTTAAAACTGAAACTTAGAAAGTCAATGTTCGGCTTATCTTGTGAATCACACTGAACTATGCGAATCCCGCAGAATACCGACATTGCGAATTGCGATATTTTCACAGGCCGGAAAATTGCTAATGCCACAGCATTAAAGACAATGTGCGGCTTACATTGTGAACGAGACAACTGATAACAATGTGAACGTCGCAAAGTACTCCTTTGCGGTTTTATCAGAGCCTAAAAATTGTAATGCCACAATAATTATATTGTGGCATTCACAAAAATTGCGTTTCATAAAAAAAAGTTGCTGCGGCAGCAAAGGGTATTTATTGCATTCACAAAAATCTTTTGATAATTTCGCAATAATTTGCTCGCAATGTAAAACTGCAGCCTTGTCTCAGGATTTATTCTGTGTGAAGAAGAAAAAACAGAATAAGACCACAATCAAGCCTATCAGCGCCAGCATGAAACCCACATCGTTCGATCTATTCGGGACCGACAGCGACGATGAGCAGGAAGAGGAGACCGTTGGAAGCACCTTGGGTAAAAAAATAGCACCATTGCATTCGTATTATACCCGTAGAGTAGCCAATGGTATAAGTAAACAAACCAAAGCAAAAAGGGTAATTTTTTATAGAAGTAAAGATCTACGATCACAGTGAGATAGAGCGTGTATCGCCTATAAATCGATGGAGGCATGCATAAGTGTAAAAAATCGTACTAATGATGTCACGCTAGCATGGAAACACTTAAAAGATTTTTTTAAAGAAAGATAAAGAGTTCAAACACTGTCCCTTAGATTATGGCAGCAGTTATTTTTAGCAATTCTGTTATAATTATTACTTACATTTTTTTTTTTTTTTTTTATAACAATTTGGGCGTGCTCTTGACCTCGATCTTGCTTGATGGAAAGCGATGGATGAGATCTATGATGGAACGAGCCTGTCCAGAAGATGCCTGTTCACTCTTGCTTTGAAGGCAGGCGGGTTAAATGTGGGTGGGAATTGCTTTGCTTTCTTACATAACCTACTACCTTGTAACTTGGTTCTTCACATACATCATGTCATGATTTTATTTTACAGATGCTTCAGGATAAGCCGGTGCATGTAACTCCTCCATTTAGGGTTGGTCGTTTGACCTTACCTGGTTCTGACCTGAGACTACAGAGGTTTGAAAAAATTACAAGCAGTATCACCAAGCAAGACATCTAAACGGAAGCTGAAGAAGGAGGAAGTGGAACTGATATGTATGTAAGAAGCGCGCGCGCCGCGCGCCTCGCGCGGTCCCTTTGGCAGTAATACACTGGTGTTCAAGCAAGTCGGTCGTTTCTTTTATCTCCCGCTCCACATACCTTTCAGTGGCGACGAGGTGTACGAACGTGTATCCACGCATAAGTAAATAGAAAAATGAACGCGTTTCTTGGAAATTTGTCTTTATTTGACCACAAGACCAACGAATGGCAAATATATTAAGGAAAACTAACGCAATTTTTGAAAATCAACGGTTTTAAAGACGATGTGAAGAGTGGAATATTGCTGTCCCATCTTACGGAGGATGCGTACCGTCTACTACTTAACCTAGCGTTTCCAAAGGAGTTGGAAACGCTGAGCTATGAGGAGCTAGTGAAATTACTCGACAGCCATTTCAAGCCAAAACAGTGCACATTTGTGGACAAAGCAAAATTTTTTGGGGCCAGCAGAACAGCAGGCGAAACCATTGGAGAATGGGCGGCGCGAATAAGAGGTTTGGCAACTTATTACGACTTCGGCACCGCTTTAGAAAAGAATTTGAGGGATCGTTTCGTCCTCGGCCTGAGTGCTGGTCCAGAACGCGACAAGCTGTTCGAGCAGAACCCATCGACGCTCACGTTGTCGCGAGCAATTGAAATGGCTGAGCAAGCAGCGTGTGCCAAAGAAGCAAAGGCCTTGTTAAGCAGCAGTTCAGAGGCCATTCCTATTAAGGAGGAACCAGTTTACCGTGCGAAGCTCCAGGGTCAAGCTAGCCGTGGACGTGGCACAGGTGGCGCGGATGCAGCATCGCGCCGCGACACAGAGCGTTGCGAGGTTTGCGGCATGAAAAATCATAATAGTGAAAAATGTCGTTTTAAGGGTTATTCGTGTCAAAAGTGCGGTGTAAAAGGCCATTTTAAAAAAAATATTTTTTTGTTTTAATTTGTTTTTTGTGGTAATTCAAAAAACACACGGGTATATCATGTTGACGCAAATGAAGGAAGTAGCGGTAACCAGCCCCAGGACAAGGGTTGCGAGGAGTGCCAGAACTTTAATATAAGGTACGCGGCTGGCAAGCCTATTGAAATTGAATTAGTTTTAGGTGATCAATTTATTAAATTGGAATTAGATTCAGGATCGGGTAGCACCGTTAGTTCTGATAAATGTTATTTCAAAAAGTTCTCGCGATACCCGCTACAAGATTGCGATGTAAAAATGTGCTTGTACAAAGGACATAAAATCTCTCCACTAGGATTTTTCGCAACTAAAGCAAAATTCAATAATTTACAAAGAAATATTAAAGTTTTCGTAGTACAGAATGGAGGTCCTCCATTTTTAGGTAGGGATTTCATGTCCGCTTTTAAATTAATAGTTACAACAATCATAAACTCTTTAGTAAGTAACGATAATGATGTACAGGAATTGATTAGAAAATATCCGGATCTATGGCGAGATGAGTTGGGTTCATTTAATAAATTTAAAGTTACCCTACAACTAAAAGAAAACTCTGTTCCGAAGTTTTTTAAGCCACGCACTGTACCCTTTGCCCTAAGAGATAAGGTCGAACAAGAATTAGAACGATTAGTAGGTTTAGGTATTTTGGTGTCGATAGATCACGCGCAATACGCCACTCCGATTGTGCCTGTGTTAAAGGAAAACGGACAAGTCAGAATCGCGGGAGATTTTTCGGTAACCCTGAATAAAGACCTTGTAATTGAGAAATACCCCTTACCCAGAATTGAAGAAGTTTTTGCCAAGATCGGAGGGGGCGAGCTTTACAGTAAAATAGATTTAAAAAATGCATAACTGCCTAAACATTTTCTCGATATCACATATTAATGTGAACCGGTATGTTCTAAACAGGGTGAGTATGTCAAACAGTTTATTTTGTACTATAGGTCCATTCTACATTTTATCATTAAGAGAGACTCCATTTTTAGATTTTTGGCTACCGTTGAAAACAACCCTTAATTTCTTACTGTGCTCATTACTGACAGCATGGTTTGTTAGAAAATAGATGGGATCATTTTTCCAATCCAATCACCAATGTTAACAATCTTGGCATGTCCCAACTCGATGTACTGGTTAATAAAGGTCTTATATTGCTGAAAATATTCAGGATGGTTTTTGAATTTATTTTCAAGGGAGTGAAATCTCTGAAGAGCAATTGAGAAGGAATCTCCCAGATTTAGTTGATCCATGGGAACTATAAGAGGCATGTCAACATAAAATTTCTTATCAATTAATTGTACAGATTTTTGGAAACAATCTTCAGCTAGTTGACATTCTGAGGTAACCTCTGCTTTTTCAGGGACTTTCTCTGCAAGCCAGAACTTATTCATGACTTCAGTTAAATTCTCTCTATTAGTTTGCACTACAAAATTTGTCACCATATTGTTCTGCACTTGAGCAGTGGTGAATGATAAGCTACCACCTACTACATGTCCAAACAAAGTATTTTGCAGCACTAGACCATTATTTAAATTTATTTTACCATTTTATATAATTTTGAAATAAAAATCTGCACTCAGTAATAACTCAATTGTAGAAGGGACATTAAAGTCAGGATCAGCAAGCTTAACACCTACAGGCAGTTTGATAGTTGACATATCAATGTATTGTTGTGGCAGTTTTATTACTAGAACACAATACAATATTAGTGTACCTATCAATCTTGTTAGGATTGTTGCAAATACCTACAACATTTGTATTTGTTTCTAATTGAGGCAAATTTAATTTATTTGCAAGATTCTTTTGTATAAATGATGCCTGGCTGCCGGTATCAAGTAAAGCTTTTATATACATATCTTGTGCATACCCATCAGTGAGCCTTACCCTAATAGTGGGAAGTAAAATGTTTCCCGTTGACTGCTGGTTACATAGATTACCAACCTTTTCTTCTTCCTGACTCTCCTCATGCATGAGAGTATTGTGATTGAATTTGCAAACTTAGCATCTAAAATTAAATTTACATTTATTTTTGTGAGGCTTAAGGCATACTTTGCATACATTTTTAGATTTTGCAACCTCAATCCGATCTCCTATGGCCGCTGTTTGAAATACTGGGCACAAATAGATAGGGTGATCTTTATTGCAATAGATACATGTTTTGTTTTTGGAAATTTCTTGTGTAGCAACATTAGTAACTTTGTTTGGACTAGATTTGCCCCGAGCACTCTCATATGGAGTACTTTTAAATGCGGGACTATCTTTTAGCGTGATTGCGCGCCGTTCCAAATATGACACAAATTCATCCATTGTTGGTAAATTGTCATGGTCCTCTTGGTCAAGGTGATATGCCCTGCATGTGTATGAGTCTAATTTACGACTCAATATAGAGATTAATAACATATCCCATTGTTTTGTGGGCTGCTCTAGATTTTTCAGTGCATAAATTTGCTGTTGCACTTCAGAAATAAATGATCTTATGGCGGCAGCTGTGCCTCTTTGTATTGGAGGCAAGTCCAGAAGATGACCAATGTGCTTTGATATTAACCGAGCTTTATTGTCAAAGCGTTTTTTCAATAGGATCAATGCTTCAGGGTAGGACTCGTTTACCATCGGTAAATTTACAATGACTGCCAAAGCATCTTTTATGAGATATTTCCTGAGGTAGAACAGTTTTTGAATATCAGACAATGATTTATTTTTATCAATAAGCGCTGTGAACTATCTGTCAATGTATTTCAGCTTTTAAATAATTATATCAGGAACTAGCGTGTTTTTTGTTATTATAACGAACCATTAACGAACAATGTATTCTACATGGACTGTACCGTAAATAAAAACTGACCTGAAGAACTGAGGAGGATCGCTAAGAGGCCGTAAAGCGGATCTGGTCAACAGGTATTTACAGCCTATTTTCTTGTTAATAATAGAAGCAAATAACCAAATAACCCTGTACCGATTGTTCAGTAAATAATAAATCAGAGTAGAATTATAAGTGTATTAAAGTATAAAACAATATTTTAATGCCAGCTTTGCTGAGCGTGGTAGTCAAGAAGAAGGCTTTTCCTGGAATTCAGTGTTGCCAGGCAGATGACCAAAAAAGAAGACATAATGTTGTCATTTAATTAAACTATAATGTTACCATGTTCAATCATGTATTGAACACCGATAAATAGCAACATATAGTTCTTTAATTATCGTAGTAATTACTAACTTTTACGTACTTACACAGTAGTTTTATAACAATATATTATTCGATGTTTCATGAGCTACGACCATAACCTAGAAATTAAATCTGTTACAGAATCGAATCATTTGATCGAAATTTGAACTTTGGGACTTTGACTGATGATACCAAGATGGATCTTCCACCTCCAGAGAGTTATCACGACATTAATGTCGATACTATTAATAGCAGCACAACGCTTCCTTCTTTAACGAAGCAGCATATTAATCTGTATTACAATGAGTAAGTATGTTCCTACGATGAGATTAATAAATGTGTGCTCTTCTAAACGTTCCTACCTATCTGACAATATAAAACGAAAACATTTATCAAAGGTCTTTGCAAAGCTTCTATGAAAAGAGGAGGGTCTTCATTAGTATGAGGTAAATGTAAAATTACATGCAAGTGGCCAAATTGAAGAGACTTCATGTGAATTTGTGGCTGGCAGTGGAATAACTGGCCACTGTTAACATGTAGCTATGGTGCTTTAAGCTGTCGACCATATGGTACGTGAAAAAATTATAATTAAACACCAAGTACCAACAGAAAAACTGCAAAAGTTTAATGTACCCAAAAAGGTGTTTACCTCTACACCTTTCAAAACTTCAAAACTACCAATGAAGAGAAATGTAGACAATATTATATTTTCCCCATGTGCATTAAAAATGGATACAATACAATACAATAATAGATTCAGGAATTTGGTAACAAATTTTGTATCGTCAAGCATGCCCATCAAGCAGTTAAATGAACCAGCAAACCCTTATGCTTTAGATTTGGACCATTGCTACAGCAATGTTGGCACTGAAACAAAGTTATTGGAATCGTTAAATCTTTAGTCAATAACCCCAGAGTAAGCCGCTGGCATTGAGCTTGAAACTCAAGTTCAGGTAAACAATCCCAAGTGGACCAATCATCGCGAGGTGAGGAATACAGCTAGTAAACTTCACACAGTATGTCACCTCAGATGCATAAATCAAGAAAAGTTTGGTAGCCAATTATTGAGTCCACATAAGTTTTCTTCAAGAGCTACCAATCATGGTATTATTAATGAAAAAGTTGCTCTTCAAAATTACATGGAAGATATGGAATTGCAAGTGAATGGATGTGGATTGTTTATTTCAATTGAACATCCATACCATGGTGCATCACCCGATGGCCTCCTCAGTGATAAAACAATCATCGAAATTAAGTGCCCATACAGCGTAGACATCAACAAATAAGTCATGTAACTGTGCCATATTTAGTGGAAGATGGTAATAATAGTTTAAAATTTAAAAAAAAGGATCCCCATGCTACTACCAAGTACAAGGCCAGCTATATCGCAGGGGCAGAAATTATTGCAATTTAATAACATTTAATTTTGTAGATATGAAAGTAATTTTTGTGGTAAGAGAATGATATCATTAATGTTAACAATCATAGATACTTTTTATATTCAGTTTCTTAAGAAAGCTATTTTAATTTAATATTTTTACAAAACACCCTAACTTACTCGTACTAGTTGTAAGGTCGCAGATTCGAAGTATGCTAACAGCTGATTTTAAATTGTCCTTATAATTTTTACCTTAAAAATTTTACATTTCATTGTTTTTAAAGCATATTTCCAATTACTCATCAAGTAAAAAGCTTATTCATGTGTATTTTGTGTTAGATTCTCGTAACAAGTACAAACTAAGTGTTATAATCTAAATGTGAATCAGTGACAGTTACCGGCCCAGGGAATTTTTGCATTGTCATCTTGATATCAGGTAAATACTTTAAATTCTACTGGCTATTATATTATTTACGTGCTATAATTTCACCAGCAATTAAATAGTTCACCTTCTAATTCGGTTCCTTACGATACTAGTGACCTTTGGCGAACGTAAACATAACCTTGCTTGGTTTGGTGACAAGACTCGCTGCAAGGCTAAATTTATTTTCCTTTCTATCTATAATATCTTAAACCTGCTGCCACAGTTACCTACTCTCTTCCAGTTTCATTTCCAATCCTTTTACTAACTACAATCACGACTATGACTCGTTCCGCCCACGCTCGCCAGGAAGAACTTAAACTGGCTCTGAGCGAATTAAAGGCGTCTAAGCAGTCCTGTGATCAACTAAGTAAGAAATTGGATGACAATGAAATGGTTCTATTTGAAGCCCATGAAATAAATAGAAATTTAAAAAAGGAAATGGGTCAGCTCTACATTCAATACACTGACGCCATAGAAGACCGGGATAGGCTGCAAGTTATTGTGGACGGCTTCAGGCGGTTTAGCGCAGAGTACGAACAAACTCATAATCATAAACATCGATTAGAACAGCAGCTACTCATGTAGCTGCTGATGCTAGAATTCAAATAACAGAACTTGAGACTACCAATCATAACATCACTGCCTCGCTGAATCAAAGTCTGTTCAGTGAATTGGTGCCTATTGCCCCATAGGAAGAAAATTACTATAGATATAATATTAATAAGACATTGCATAATTTGACATTCAACAATATCTAATTTAATTTAATTGACATCAACAATTATCTTGACAACAATTTTTATTTGACAAAAGATAGATATCTTGTAGACAGGTGCTATCTGACAAGCTTCTAAAAGACAGGTAGCTGCGTCGCTATCTTATTATTTTTCTATTACAGCCAAGAACTTGGCTAATCAAGTTTCCTCTGTTGATCAATGCAATATTAAGCTAAACTATTCTGCCAATAGTTTGTCAACAATGAATGAATCAGTGAATCATTTAAATTAGAAATTGAGACAACAGAGGCAACCTTTTGAAATATTATATTATAAGGAAGCCAGATAGTAAATCAAGCGAACGTGTTGAGAATTTTAATAGTATCAGAACAGTTGAAATAGCCTGTATAGAATTGGAGCAGTTTATCATATTAAGTGTGTATAGACCTCCTTCAGGATTGTATGATTGTTTTGAAAAGGTAATTGATGAAGTGTTGTCTAAAATCTGTAATTCTAAGAAGTCTATAATTATTTGCGGTGATTTTAATATAATTTGTTAGAAAGTTCTGAGTTAAGTTCAAAAATTTTAAACCTGTTTCATTCATATAATCTTGAAAACAAATTTCTGGAGCCCGCTAGAATAACCCCAACTAGTGCCACTTGCTTAGATAATATTTACACAGATGTTATACCTACCCACAAAGAAATTATAAACTTAATAGACTCAGATCATTGTGGGCAATTGATCACAATTCCTTATTAGTTCGAGAGCCAACTCTTTGCTAACCTACTAAAGTTACTAGGAGTCCAGAGGATACGAACTATACCATACCATCCCCAAAGTAACGAGAAGATAGAGAGATGGCATCGTTCTCTAAAGGTAGCTTTGTCTAGTAGGTTAACAGACAACTCGTCATGGGACGACGAGCTATCCACCGTTTTGTTCGGTTTGTGAGCAGCCAGCCGGTGTGACACAGGCCTTAGCGCGGCCGAGCTAGTTCTAGGTCAGACGCTACGCTTACCCGCGCGAATTTTACAATGAGGTAAGTCCGAAGTACAGCGGTGACGATTATACAAATGTAGAGAGATTGCGACTTTGCGAGAAACTATAAACAATCTTCGTCCCAAGTCACAAAGCGCAAGCGATTCGCGGAAACTGTTTGTGCATAAAGACCTAAATATTTGCACTCATGTATTCATCAGAAATGATGCGGTTAAAAAACCATTAACATCGACTTATGATGGCCCTTACAGCGTCATAAGTAGAGATAATAAAGTATTTAGGATACAACTGCTAAACAGACAAGTAACTATTTCTATAGATAGGTTAAAACCAACCTATATGTCAGCAGAATCAGAACAACAAAAACCAACAGAAGAAAATAAAACTTGGGAAAACCAAGACAACATCAATAGGAGTAGCATAGGTAGTAAGGTTGTTACTTATACCACACGTAGTGGCAGAGCAGTTAAGCCAGCCCGTGCGATTTATGAAAACCTAGTTGTAAGCAAAATTTAATAATAATAATAATCGATAATAATTGGTCTAATACTCAGGCACTGGACCACAACTCAAGTGTTACCTTCTACTCGTGCCTTGAAATAATGTTTCTTTTAATTATTGCTTATTTGATTATTGTCCTTTATTTATTTCTTTTTTTTTATTTCCTGACTATGTATTATTAATGATTTTGACATGATTAATGGTGATTTTGACATTATTGTTTGATGATTTTGACATATTTATTATTAATTATTTTGACATTATTAATAATTATTAACAAAATTGTACGAAATATAATTATGTACTAACACTAGTGTTTAAGATGTGTATGTACTATTAACAAATTGGATTGTATGATCTGTTAAATAAATTATTATTATTATTATTTTGTTCCGAGTAGCATATGTCTAATTTCGCAAACATGGGCTCGCAACAGTCTAAGAACGCCGAAGTAATTAATAATCGCTCAGAACTGAGCAGCCAACCATGCCCAAGCTGAACTAGAGAGGAAATTGGAACTTTACAGCATAATAACCATCGTCATAGTGATTGTAGTCAGTGCAGCGTGCTTATTTTTTATCTGCCGATTTGTTGGAAGAAAGATGCACGGCAAAGTGATCGACCAAGTGTAGTTTCGACTATAGAGCAAGGACGTGGAGCTCAGCTAGCTAAAACAGCAGCTCAGCCAGACGCTCAACCTGTCTCAGTGCATCATTGAGTACCCATATCAAGTGATTTCAAGCTAATATTATATTTGTAATCGTGTCCAACGGGTGAAATTCAGTGAAATATTGTAAAGTAAGTTAAGACATCTAGTTATACATAGCGATAAGGACTTCTGTTTCACATAGTTTTTAGCCCCACAAGAGAGGCAACTGTACCTATAAAAATAAAATAACATAATGTATTTGGTAATAGTAATAGACATTTATTTTAAGAACCAGTTTAATAACACTTTGTTATCGTATGACGAATATTTATGTACCTAGCGATCAAGTGACGAGCGAAAAATGTGCTGACGCCTTGTTTGTTCGTTACTTGAGCGCTTAGGCAGCGAGTAAGTCATTGTTTAAATAGTAAAGAATGATGTATCAAAATTTATGAAACTTGTATGTTCGGATAGATCATTTTCTGTTTTATCATTTTTTTTTTTAAAAGGGGGAATATTGTAGGGGCTTACGCTACAAAAGCTGACGCGACAAAATGTATAGTCGCCAACCGGGACTGCGGTGTGCGCAAGCGCCAGTTCCTTACACGCAGTGGTGGTGCAAATATGTCTTTATATTGAGAAATCCGGTAAATCGCGTGGTGTACTATGTTAAGACTGTTAATCTGAGCCAGGACAATAAACGTTTATGTAGTTTCCACGCACTGATTTTAATTATCCTCCCCACGCAAGGCTACGCCGCAACAAGGACCTATACACACCACCACCAAGGGACTCAATTATAGGTTATTATTGTCGTAAACAATAAAAAAATAGGCACATAATTTCTTCTTTTTAAAACTTTAACTTTCAGGGAAGACGAAGTTACGTCACCAAGTGACTGGGTCCCGACGACGACGGAGGCATTGCCTCCAGATGTCGAGGGCAGCGGCGGCCAAAATATAGACATGTCGGCATTGCTGCGCGCGGCCAAACTGCGCCTAATTTTTGCCGACGACCAAAAACAAGAAGAATCTTTCAGTGCCAAGAAGAAGCAGTGCATTCGGCAAGAGTGCCCTGTGGTATACGTGTATACCACAGGGCACTCTTGAAATAGATTTTACACACATACACGTGTGTTTAAAATCTATTTATAAGGAGAAACTACTCATTCAATAAAACAGTTAGCGTTAGTCACCGCGTTGTTACTTACTTCCTTCAGTTAGCTTGAACTATATAGAATATTGTCGACGAGGAGGTTCAAAATGGCGGACAATACATGCCCAAAGTGCAATTGGAAATATAAAAGAATTTAATTTTAACGTGTATCGTCGTGTCGTTGTGTGTGTAACGTGTATCTGGAACGTGGAAATGAAGCTTACGACCTCATGACGGTGCTGTGTAGCCCGGAAGAACCAGAAAAAAAACCATTCGATGCGCTAGTTGACATCGTGGAAAACCATGTAAATCCCAAAGCTGCTACGTGATATGGCAGAGCGTATGAAGTTACGAGCGTGTTTACAAAATCAAAGTGAAACAGTGAGCGAATACTTGTTGCGTCTAAAGAAACTGGCGATGACGTTAAAGGACAATAATTGTTGGAGGAAAACCTTAGAGATCAATTCTCTTCTTCAATTGGGTTGAGTAGCGAGAAGTACGGTCGAACAAGCTATTTGGTTTACAGTTTAACCAACAAATTACATTGTAAAATGTAAACCAAATAGCTTGTTCGACCGTACAAGCAACGGTTATAGCCTCGAATGCCCTTGAACGTTTTAGCCTGATTACACCTACCGAGTAGAGTGGCGAGACAGTGCCTTCGGCCGAACGCTCGGTATTTGTAAACACATAGCCGAATGCTCGGCCTAGCGACAGGCCGAGACAGCCAGTCGGAACCCATTCTATTTACTAGGCCGAGTACCCACCCTCTCGCTTCTCCGCGCTGTATCGGTCGCTCACTCGGTGAATCTGATCTGAACACGTCGGTCACTCGGCAACTACTCGCCACTCGGTCAGTACACGTCATTTTCCCGCGAATTTTGCTGTCATGTATTTTAGTTGGAATTCAAAAACGTAAGAAATGTTTGTGAAATGGGATTTTGATACCACAGTAAAATTTAATCAACTGTATAAACTGCATCCCTGTATATGGGATTTCTCGTCGAGGGATTATAAAAACAAAATTTTAGAAAATATCGAAGTATTAGAAATTAAAGTAGTATAAGATTCCATAAAGTATGGAGCGGGGCTCAGTGGTTACATGAGATGGAGGAGGTTTACGCAAAAGATTTAAATAAACAAGAAAAGAAACCTGGTGACGATACTACGGTTTTATACCCTGTGTTGTCAAAATTTGTGTCCGCACTCCTCTGTCTACCTCATTCCAGTGCAGCTGTGGAGCGGATTTTTTCTTCCATCAACCTTATTAAAACGAAACAACGAAATCGGCTAGAAACGACTACGATTGAAGGGTTATTGCATACCAAGCAACTGCTGAATAATAAGCCTTGTTATGAGCTAAATGTTGATACTAATTTGTTAACTAAACTAAATAAAAATATATACAATTAACCATTAGAGTCGCTAGAGGGCGCTTATAAAGTAAACATTGGCTCCTGTCAAAGATTTTTCAAAATTTGATAAAAATTAAAGTTGTGCAGTAAAAGTGATTTGTGAACAATTAGAACAATTATAGTGAAGGAAAGTTTGTGTGGGAACGTTATCAAAGACTAAATAGCCCTGTGACAAAAGTTATTCGTGCTGTATTCATACTGACTTAACACCATTTAACTGTTGTTCTGTTCTATCCTTTAAATTGTAATTATGAACAAGCAAGAAAATGTATCGTTAGTAATAACTTAAATCTATGATTAAGTGCTACAAACAGAAAAACATTAATTAAAATTTATAAATAAAACCTAGCGGACAATAGTGGAATCAACGTTTTTGAACTACAACCGTTACGAAGAATTGTTCTCGAAAAACAAAATTTTACTGGAAAAAAATTGTAGATGGCAGCACTTTCTTTGCCAAAAATCAATAAACGCTGTTATGGACAGGGGTCCAGTAATTTAGAAACTCAGCTATTCACCGGTAGGGACCGGTGAATAGCTGAGTTTCTAAATCAGAGTTATAAATCGATGCTATCAAATAGATGGCAGCACTTTATATGGGACATTGTAGGTGATTGGCAGTGACACCTATCGGTAAATAGCTGAACCTTGAAAAACGGACTTGACCTAAAGAATTACGGAATCACTTGACACAGTTACTTCATTGGTGCCCCCTATAGTGCAGTAGCGGTAACACGATTGCATGATAGCTCAATCGATACTTGCTAACTCTCTCCACACCTAAAAGACGGCAGCACAATCACTACCAGTAATTCCCATAAACGAGTACACGAGGGCGTTGCAAGGCTCATGCTACTAATAGAATTTATTCAACAAATATAACCAGTTAATATGGAGGATAACAATATCACTATTCGACGGAGGCAAGAATTGGTTAACGTGTCATGTATTTCATTACCGGAAGCAAATGATAGCCCGTTATCATTAAGAAGCAGTCCTACAAGTTTACCAGAGTTGCCTATAAATAACAACATGGAGGCAATAACAGAACTAAGGGATATAATTAGTGAATTAAGGGCTCGTTTGGACAGTGCAGATGCCGAAATTGAAAAGCTTCTATCAGACAATACGTCTCTTCAAAAAACACTTAAGGAGCAACAGAATAAGATAAACAACCTTATGCTGATATGTTCTTCGAACAAAAGAATTATTAAAAAGAATATTAGACGTAGTTCAGTTCCAAGACAAATAGACTTTTCTAGCAACAGTGGTACACCTGTTTCATCGATACAAAAGTGCCTCAATGGCCATGACAACATAGATGACAAGTTAGACGATTCTATGACACATAATCCTGATTCAAATTCTAATTTATCAAAAATAGCCACTGAAGTAGTACCCTGTTGTTCCTCAAAAGACAAGTTACACCTATTGCACGACGACATGCATAGTACTGAAGAATGTCTGAATATTTCCACTGTTACATTAACAAAGACAAACAGTTGTGCTTTAACACCCACAAAACATAACTTGAGTTCGAATAAAAACACACAAGACCAAATCGACAAGACTTCAAGTGAAGTACTAACGGATTCTGTTATAACATCGAAACACAGAATTGCTATATTCGCCGATCAGACTGGATACGGAATACGAGAAA
Source organism: Xestia xanthographa (assembly GCA_905147715.2). Lineage (NCBI taxonomy): Eukaryota > Metazoa > Arthropoda > Insecta > Lepidoptera > Noctuidae > Xestia > Xestia xanthographa. Next base: position 7,191,398 of record LR990643.1, read on the forward strand.
ATTTACAGGATTTGGTGGGAGATTCATTTCATGTGACGTCATTCATTAAATCAAATGCGCCTCTTAGTGATATATTAAACTCAAGTTTGTCTATGTGTAAGGATTTTACCGACTCAGATTTCGTGTTATTAATGGCAGGTTCCAATGACAACAATCCCCTACAAGTTTTAAGCTCTCTACATCACACTTTGCAGAATATGCCAAACACAAATATCTTAGTCGGCAAGGTCTATCGTAATAATTATTTAAATGTTTTGAAACTAAATGATATGTTAAAATTTATCTGTAGTAATTGTAATCATTCAACGTTTATTTTATTAGACAATGACTATGATAATTGCCGCAGAACTTTTAATAAGCAAATTGCATGCAAGTTAATATATAGGGAAATACTCCATTTGAGATATACAATTACCTACTCAAATTACAGGAAAAATGTGCTCAATAATAAGAAACAAACATTAAAAATACAATCACGAGACGCATGCATACAAACAGATTGTAATTTTGACGGCAAGGAGAAATTAGACGATAAAACACCCCGATTATTAATAGATTCTTCTACTTCTACACAGATTAATAATTCCCCTAGTTATGGCGATATCGTTTGTTTTCGAGACTAAAGTAGAATCACGAATCCACAAAAATGTTACAGACCCCTTGCTTTCAGAGACGATCTGTTTAAAATTATTTCACCAAAACGTATGTGGTATTAATAATAAAACACTTGAGCTTGAATCTTATTTTGAAACTTTTTGTAAAAACTTGGACTATGTTTGTATAACAGAACATTTTTTGAATGATAAATCTATTAATTTATTTCAATTATGCAATTATAACTTAGTATCCTATAACACGAGGACAAACAAAAAAAGAGGTGGTAGTCTTATTGTCGGAAGACGTTGCGTTGGAAGGCCTCCCACTAGGTGGACCGATGACCTGGTTAAGGCTGCGGGAATCCGCTGGATGCGAGTCGCACGGGACCGTTCAATGTGGCGACACTTGGGGGAGGCCTATGTCCAGCAGTGGACGTCTTTCGGCTGAAATGATGATGATGATGATGAGTCTTATTTTAGCGTATATGAATAGAGAATGTGAAAATATTGATGCAATACAGAAGTTATACAGATCAGAAAGTTTTGAGGTTTGTGGTGTAAAGGATCTTGAGACAGGATTAAATATTTGTTGTTGTTACAGAAGTCCAAATGACAAAAATTTTGACAGTTTCTTAAGGAGCCTAGAAAAATTGTTAGAACATTTTATTGACAGGAAGTGCGTTATATGTGGCGATTTTAATGTTGACATACTTGCGGAAAGTAAAAAATCTTTAGAGTTTATAAGTATATTAACGTCGTACAATTTTAGACATCTTATAAATACTCCAACTTTTATTCGAAACAAATCATACTCTTGCATTGATAATGTATTGACTAATCTTTCCGACGATGATATAGAGCAGTGTTTGGTAGATCATAATGGTTTAGCAGATGGCCATGGCGGCCTTCTTTGTAATATAATTCTTGATAAGATTGATAAAAAGACAAATGAATCTGAACATACCATATTGATTAATAAAAGAACATTCAACACAAAAAATAATGCTGCATTTAAAAAGTGCTTTCAAAATACTAATGATAATATCGTAGGCATCAATACATTTCTCAATTATTTTAATAAAACCTTTCGTGCGTGTTACCCAAAGAAAACCAGTAAAGTAAAACTGAGGAACAATAATCAAATAAAGTGGATCACCAAGGGAATTAAGGTGTCTAGCAAAATGAAAAGAATATTATGTTCGGGCACCACCATTAATACTAGTGTTTATAATTATAAAATGAATTACGTAAGGATCTATAGAAGAGTTTTAAAGCACGCACGAAAGTTAGCCATATCATGTCATCTCAACAAAGCCAAAAATATATTAAAGGAGACATGGAAAATTGTAAATGATCAGACAAAGAGAAAGCAAAACAAAGTTCGAAGAAAACTTGTTCTAAACATTGACAACAAGGTGGTTTCAGATCCGCAAGAAATAGCAGATACTTTTGTTGATATATTTGTGTATAAATCTTCACTTTTAAAAACATATGAAGAAAGAGCGATGTCCTTCCTAAGAAACTCAACATTGAGAGTAGAAAGTGAGGTGACATTCAATATGACGACACCACAGGAAATAACAAAAATTGTACGTAAGATGACAAACAAAGCGTCTTGTGGACACGATGACGTGCCAATATCGGTGATCAAGGATAATATAGACATATTAGCGTATCCCCTATCTGAGTTCATTAATAAATGTATTGAAGAGTCTGTTTTTCCTGAACAACTTAAATTGGCCAAGGTGGTTCCGCTACATAAAAAGGGTACAAGAACGGATCCCAAAAACTACCGGCCAATATCCTTATTACCAATTTTATCAAAACATTTTTGAGAAAATATTGAAAACTAGATTAGTGACCCACTTACATTTAAATAGAATAATTAACTTTAGACAATTTGGATACCAAAAGGGGATAGGCACCTCAGATGCGATAGATAATCTTGTAAATGACATTATTAGTAAATTGAATAATAAAATGAAGGTAGCTGGCTTATTTATTGACTTAAGTTCTGTGTTTGATACAGTAGATCACGAGCTACTTCTGGCTAAACTAGAGCATTATGGCATTAGAGGAAAAGCGTTACAACTTTTGACATCTTATTTAAAAAACCGTAGAATGTACGTAGAAATAAAAGACATTAACTCAAACAATTGTGACGTAAAGTGTGTGAATGAAGTAATATATAAGTCTAAAATGACCAACATAAGCCGCGGTGTGCCTCAAGGCTCAATCTTAGGACCAATATTATATTTAATTTTTACAAATGATTTACTAAATTTTATGAATAATACCCAACCCGACGCAGGACTTATAATGTTTGCAGATGATACGAACGCCATAATCGGGTCGTCAAATTTAAATGAGTTGACAGAAAATGTAAATAAGTGTTTAAAGAATCTTTCTGTTTGGTTTACAGCAAATAATTTAATAATAAACCCAAATAAAACCAATGGTATGTTGTTTAAAACAACGTCACGTAACAAAGATAGCATAGATGTCAAGCTCAAAAAGGAAAATATTGGACTGGTGAACGAAGTAAAATTTTTAGGAGTTTTTATAGATTCCCTTTTAAATTGGAAAAAAGAGCTCACCGCCATTGATTCCTCAATATCTTCAGCTTGTTACGCGCTAAGAAGCCTCAGGGACGATATTGATTTAAAGCAGCTAAAATCTGTATATTGTGCATTAGTAGAATCCAGATTACGATACAGCATTATGTTTTGGGGAAGCAGTTACGGGTATAATTGCCAAAGAGCATTCATACTACAGAAACGGGCGTTAAGAACGATTGTCAGAATCCCACAACAAGAGTCATGTAAAGAATATTTAAAAAAAATTGCTATTTTGACGGTACCAAGTTTATATGTTTTAGTAATACTCAGCCACTTTGCGAAATACATACACGAGCACGAATCACAAGAAGAACGTGAACTTAGAGAGAAAACTAGAAGAAACGTTATAAGAAATAAAATTGCACCGAAACTTAATATTACTAAACATTGCTCTAAATACCAAGCAGTAGAATTATTTAATAAGTTGCCTACTGACCTACGATCATTGATTTACAAAGGTACTCTATTCAAAGCCAAACTTAAAGCGTTCCTGTTGAATAAATGTTTATATTCTTTAACTGAATTGGTGACAAATGATGGTGAATAGTTTTTATATTTAGTAATTTACCTTTTGACATTAAATATTTTTTCAAGACATTATTCGATTTTTTACATTTTAGAGAATAGATTTATAAGTATTTGACATAATAATATTTAAAATAATTTATATAATTACTATTTACATTCTATTGACACAATATTTATCATATTCATAATTTGTTGTTATATCTATCCCATCAAAAACATAAATGTGAAATGAGAGCCAAGTTCAATATTATGATATATGCCTTGGTTGTTGACTTCAACGACAAAAGAAGTGAAATCTAAATGGGTGCCAAGTTCAATGGTCAGTCCTGAAATTTATCTATAACAACATAAAATATCATGTCTTCTTATAACTTAGGAGAATATAAATTGTAGCCTAAGGTCTGACTTGGCTAGTTCTCATATACGAATTATTATGTTCGGTGGTTAGTTTTTATCAGCAAGCCAAATTTTCGGAATAATAAAATAAGAACCGACAGTAAGTAGAAGTAACAGGTTGAACTTGCGAAGGCTATAATATAATTCGTATTTGAAAACTAGCCATGTCAGACTTTAGTCTACAATATATTCTCCTAAGTTATAAGAAGACATGATATTTTATGTTGTTATAGATAAATTTCAGGACTGACCATTGAACTTGGCACCCATTTAGATTTCACTTCTTTTGTCGTTGAAGTCAACAACCAAGGCATATATCATAATATTGAACTTGGCTCTCATTTCACATTTATTTTTTTGATGGGATATCATTACTTTTTGTACATACGCCATCTAGTTTCACTTTTAAATAAATCAATGGAGGCGGCATGGTGTAGTGAGTGAGTTTCTGAGAATGATAATAGGTGGCGCTAGTGGTTGTAGAATACGGTTAGTTACGCGTAATAAATACGAAAATCTACTATATTCTTATTTATAAGTACAAAAACGGAAATATTTGGATTAAAGAAAATTAAGGGTGGTATTCAACTCGTTATATATTCACGTAAAGATCATAAAATCCACATATAGAGATTTACAGGCACTAATTAATAAGTTAAGTGAAAATTATAATAAAATGATAAAAAATTACAAGTTTCTGATTTTTTCCTTTGTCTTCACCTAATTACCTACCTGCATGCCAAATTTGAACTTTCTAGGTCATCTGGAACTGGGTTATAGTTTTGATCTATAGGTCAGTCATAAAAATGACGATTTTTGGACGTTAATATCTAAATAACCGTTAGAGATATGTTTATAAAATTTGGAACACATATACATCTCGCTAGTCTCAATATATGAGCCAAATTTGACAAGTTTAGGTGAAATAGTTTTTGAGTTATGAGGGGCTCAAAAGTGGCTCCAAATGGTTAGTGTAATATTACACACTGTGAGCTGCGCGCCGGAACTTGGCTTGACACGCTCCCGCGTGTCTAGATAAAATATTAATTAATGTACAAACCAATTCAAACACAATGCGAATTGTTATATGAATAAATAAATAAATTAATTTTATTTATTTTTCTTTTATGCTCCAAATCAAAATGTTACTTAAAAATAATTCATACAGAATACAAACGACACACACAGATTAATACAGATTTTTATTCATTTACTAAATACAGATTTCATACAGATTTTTACTATCCTCTATACAGATCTTGACTCTGCAGATCTGACAACACTGTTATCTGAACACGTCGGTCACTCGGCAACTACTCGCCACTCGGTCAGTACACGTCATTTTCCCGCGAATTTTGCTGTCATGTATTTTAGTTGGAATTCAAAAATGTAAGAAATGTTTGTGAAATGGGATTTTGATACCACAGTAAAATTTAATCAACTGTATAAACTGCATCCCTGTATATGGGATTTCTCGTCGAGGGACTATAAAAACAAAATTTTAGAAAATATCGAAATATTAGAAATTAAAGAAGTAGAAGATTCCATAAAGTATGGAGCGGGGCTCAGTGGTAACATGAGATGGAGGAGGTTTACGCAAAAGATTTAAATAAAAAAGTGTATAAAAAAGGGAATAAATACTTTATTTTGTTTCGTTGGTAGTGATCCTGCCTGCTGCGTTGAGGGGGTGTGGGTTTGATTTATACATAAAACAAACATTTTTGTGATTAAATATCGGTATTCGTCTTGTGTCTGGGTGATTATATCATAGGGTTAGGCTGCAGTTAGACGACGCGAAAAAATTCTTGCGGCCGCCGCGCGGCGATCGTGCGGTGACCGCGTACTAACTGTTCAGTTATAGCAAAATTATGTTTTATTAACTAGGACGTAAAGTTGAAATTAATTTTGAGTAACTGACTACGCGGAGACCGCGCGGCGGCCGCGCGGCTTTCGCTCCTCGATCACACGGCGGCCGCGCGGCCGTCTCGCTCGAATCACTCGAATGTTCTCGATGTACGCCCCGCGCCGGCGTCCCCGCATTCTCCTTTCATTGGTCCGTCAGTCACTTGCGCGAGACGTCGCCGCGTCGTGAAGTGCGGACATCGTGATTTCGAAGATGGATGAACTGAGTATCAATCCTGAGACATTGATATCTTTAGTGGAAGAAAGAAATATCCTTTGGGATAAAACAAGCGAATCCTATAAGGATAAACGTCAAACACTAAAAGCCTGGCATGACCTATGTTCAATTATAAAAGAAGATTTCAATGACCTTCCAATTGGGGAAAAAAACACATACGGTAAGTTTTCCATATTTTATTTGGTAATTAAACTATTGAACACAAATTTATTAATTTAACAATATTTATCGCAATGAAGAATGTTACTACGTATACAAATTCGCTTAAAACTATTGTCCCAGTAGGGCCTGTATCTATACAAAAACAAAAATAAAAATAATCGCGCATTTATTTTGAAATTAAATATCTCGGAAAATACACGACGTATCCTAACAGTTTTTTCATCCATATTTTTTATTTTCCACCGAGTTTAAGGAGAGGTAAAAAAAATTGTGAACATTCTTCATTATCATAAATCGCAAAAAATATTATTTGAGTTAAGTTTAAAATTGTTTTTTAACTGTGATACTCTTGCAATAAACGAGTGATTTGATAATTTTGAGTACCTATCTATATATATCTGTTTTGCCATGGTACACTGCCCTGAGGAGAAACAAAATATTCAGCAAAATTTTGACGAACATTGTCTGCTATTAAAGGATCTGCATATTCTGATCGTGATAGTGTCTGTAGTTCAAAGCCTGAATCGACAATTAAATTACCTATGCCCTGTTCTTTATGTATGAAGTTTTGTAATAAACAACAGGTTTTTACCATGTCGACTGTGAGCTCCAAAGATACATTTGAAGGCCGATGGAGGATCCTCCATTTATTGGCCATTATGCCGAAAGCGCATTCCACATAACGTCTTGCTCTAGTAAGACGATAATTAAATATTGACATTGTTTCATTGAGATCTCGACCACTAAATGGTCTCAGTACATTTTTGTGCAAAGCGAATGCTTCATCCGCGACAAATACGTACGGTAATTGAAAATTAGTCTCTGGAATCAGAGCAGGCTGTGGTAAGTTAAGTGTATTGTTCAGCAGTCTCTTCCAAAAGACAGTTTCTTTAAAAACATTTGAATCGCAGTCCTTGCCATATGCACCAATATCTACAAATATAAAATTATAATTGGTGTCAACGACTGCCATTAATACAATAGAAAAAAAGTGTTTGTAATTTAAGAACATTGATCCAGATTTTGTAGGTTTAATTATTCTGATATGCTTCCCATCCACAGCGCCTAGGCAGTGGGGAAAATTTGCAATAACAGCAAAGTCTTCAGCAATATTCAGCCATTCATTTTCTGATGGTATTTTCATATATATGTTTACTAGTTCTGACCATATACAGTTACACACTTCTTTAATGATAAACGATAATGTTGTTTTTCCAATTCTAAATGCGTATCTTAAATCGGCAAACGTGTGACCTGTTGCCAAGTACCTGTAAATATATAAAATGATATTAAGGAACTTATTACAAGCAATTAATTATACAAATAGTATTATTATTAATTAACATGTTTCCTGATAATGAAACATTAAGAGGAATCAGGCGAATTAAAATGTGAATATTATTTTTAAATTCCAGGTAAAAAAGTCATTCAGAAATGGAAAAATATGCGAGATGGATGGATGAAATGTGAAAAGAAGATGAGGGAAAACAAATCTGGATCTGCAACAAAAAAAGTTCATAAGTACCCATACTATGATAATATGTTGTTTTTAAATAAAATATACAACCCCCGCGAAACTAATTCAAATTTTAAGAATTCTGAGCTAGGAAAAAGTAAACCAAATACGAAAAATAAAGAATTGAGTGATGTGGATGTAAAATTCATGAAGTTTATGGACTCGGTTGAAAAAGAAGAAGACAGTCGTATGATGTCGTTTTTTAAAGGAATTTTACCAACTGTTGAACGATTCAATGACGAAGATGCTGTTGAGTTTCAGTACCAGGTGATGTCTATTGTGAGAAATATAAAAGCTAAAAACCAACAGCTCCAGAATGCTGGTTCGAAAAGGCCTTACTTTACTCCACCACCCGAGACTATGTATCGTCGAGAAGGCGAAAATGTATCATACGAAAGCACCTATCAGTATGGTTACACTACTGCTGCTGGATCTGGACGTCCGGCAACACAACAATCATTTTATTCTGAAGAGTCCGAATCTACCGGTGGAGAGCAATACAATTTTGCCAGTCCATCCAATTCAAGTATCGACGATTTAGATTTTACAAATATATAGTCTGTCTTACAAATTTATATATATATATATATATAATGATTAATAAATACCACTTGACCAAATAATTGTTATTATTTATTTACTTACCGCAATGTCACTGCTAATCTTTCTGTGGGGGTAATACTGTCCCGCATGTTAGTGTTCTGGTGCTTCAATTTATCATGTATGAAGTTGAGTAGTTTATCAAATGTTTTAACCGCTCGATCGCTTGCGCAAAAACATATGGGTACCTTACTTTGCCAGTTGCTTTGGACCGCTTACTGCGCGTTCTGCCCATTGTTACTAAAACTTAATTTATGACTTGGTCGAGTTACGCATTTCAAATGTTTTAACTGTTATGAATAGCCTTTGAAATAAGGAAGAATGTGTCATTGTTTTTTTTGTTGATATATGGTTACCATAATATTTTAGAAGTGTTTGAAACTAAGAGTACTAGCCATTTACGCGACTTTTTGTAAAACATCGGGTTTTAATAAAAAATAAGATCGATAAGTAAATAGTTATTTATTTTATTCTTAAACAAGATGTATTACTAGATATATTAAACAATATTTGAAAGCAATTTACTTACAAAAACGTAGTAAAAATATTATGTAAGACCAGGCGCAGAATTCACGGATGCGTAAAAGATCGCAATTTTTGTTAGGTATAATCTAGGCCACTTTACATTAAAACTAAAGTACATAGAACAAAAATATAACCACCTATATATAGGTCATTTTCTTCGCTTTCATATGAATATAATATTTTAAATGTTTATTCTTAAATTTGTGTCAAAGTTACAAATTAAAAATAAGCGGCTAATTTTTTTACCAATTTGCATTGCCTAACTAAATTTTTAAATGTGAAAATATCGATCGTAGTACAATCAAATATACCCATATAAACAATAGGCCAAATTCTGAAGTTTTGAAAACGTCAAGAATCTCTAAGATTATGTATTATTTACAATTATTACATAATAAAATATAAACGGCTAAATACGTTACCAAAAACGCTAAGATCGAGCACTTGACGTACGAACTGCAAAGATGGCGGCCGTTCTTAGCTAGGGTTGTCAACTACTACGAACAACTGCTTAAATTAAGAGAACAAAATTGTATGTTTATGAATATCTATTATTTTTTTTTAAATCAATATATGTTATTTATTTTTGTGTAATTTTTAACCGACTTCGAAAAATGAAGATTATGAATTTAACGAAAAAATATCGTCCACCCACTTCATTTTTGTCGGCGTAACTCGACAAAATATACTAAACAGCTTATTTTTTTTTCGGGATACCGTTGTTGGTCCCATATTGAAAGTTTTTCATAATGATGAGTACAATGAATGACCCATCTTTTAAGGTTTTGCGTTTGATCTGTTACGCGTTGTATGTTAGTATGTATGTTTGAATGTATATAAATGTTTGTGTTGTGTATGTTTATTTGTATAGTAAGTATGTGCGTAGTGTGTGTGGCAGTTTGCGTGCGTGTGTTTATGTAAAAAAAAAACGTAAAAATAAATACAACAATAAACATAATTGACTAAAGCTGTGAAAAATCAAAACAAAAATCACCATCTCCTAAATTAAAGCTAACAATTTTATGCACGAAAAATAATAATTATTTACCTTGACCACGAGTTAAAAATAACAAAAAAACATTATTAAACTTAAATTCGAATAATAAAACTCTTCACCTGTCACCAATAAATAAAATAAAAATAAGTCAACAAAAAACACCAACTGCCAACCCTAAGCCAAAAAACGTATATTGCTTCGTGCAACCAAAGCGGCAGTAGTCATTTTGAGTAGGTAAAACTCACCGAGCGGTTTAATTTTCGCAATCTGTTACAATCTGAAGAACAATTTACACAACTTAATATCTTAAATTGAATAAATATACTCAAATATTATTAATACTAATGTATATTTAAGAAAAACATCGTATTTACGATAATCTAACAGATCAAAACTAAGTTCATGTCAACGGCATTCAAAGTATGTTTTTAAATGTCGATTTTTTTTAAATTCTGCCACAGTTTCCCCAAAAATATTACTTTAATATAAAACAACACAAGTAAGAGATTAATTTGGTATATAAACATTAACAGAAATTATTAAAATACAATACTTACGACATATTTTATCACTTCCTTGAAAACACTGTAGCGTCACTCCACTCATTAAAAATCAACTGACGCTATTTCTTTATTTTTCTACCGTGATGTTGGTAAAATGGGCTCACATCTATGAGAAATGTATCCGTCTTTGGTTTAAATACGTAATATTAGGACTCTATGCGTTTGGTATAGAGACTAAATTAAATTGAAAAAACTTCGACGCTCTGCAACCACAGTTGCACAAAGCAAAGCTAACGTTTTTTTCTTTGCAACTGTGGTTGCACGAAGCGATCAAGCGGTTATCATCCATTCGGAAATAATCTGCGAATTCTTTTTCATCTTCTCGCAATTGGTTGTATAGCGTATGAAATTCACCAAACTCTTCTCGCCGTGCTAAAATAGGATGAATCCAAAATTTTCTACATTTCTTTTTTTCTTTCTTTTTGCTTTGTCGGTACAAGTAATATGCAATCATAATTTTATTCTTCTTAGTCAAATAGCTCATAACGAACACGTGTGAATTTTAAGAAAGACCAAGATCAACTGGAAATGAATCAGTGGCGTGGCCACAAGGCCTGATCGCGCGGCCGCCGCGCGGTCACCGTACTCTCGCCGCGCGGCCGACACGCTGTAACATTCCGTGTCATATAAACGCGCCCTTAGTAAGTAATACACCTGGAGAGAGAAATTCCCTATGTTTTTTTTTGTCCTTACCTAATATGAAGTAAAACATTGATTAAAAGAGAAAAACCGGCCAAGAGCGTGTCGGGCCACGCTCAGCGTAGGGTTCCGTAGTTTCCCGTCCGTCACAATAAGTGTTCCCACTTATGAGTTTAAAGGTGGGTATCCATTATGTAAAAATGCTTGCATATACGAATATACTACAAACTTAGTCCAGAAATTATTTTGTACAACTTTTTGTCTTTTTTGTACAAAAACTGTTGTTTCCATCAAGTTCAAAATGATTTTCCTAGAAAGTCCTTATAAAGTTCTACTTTTCAGATTTTTTTCATATTTTCTAAACTTATGGTTCAAAAGTTAGAGGGGGGGACACATTGTTTTTTACTTTTGGAGCGATTATTTCCGAAATTATTGACATTATCAAAAAATGATTTTAGGAAACCCCTATTCATTTTTAAATACCTTTCCAACAATATATCACACGTTAGGGTTGAAATTAAAAAAAAAAAAACTTCCCACTTTATATATAGGGGGGCTACCCTAATAAAACATTTTTTCCAATTTTTATTTTACCACTTTGTCGGCGTGATTGATATACATATTGGTACCAAATTTCAGCTTTCTAGTGCTAACGGTCACAGAGATTAAGCGAGGACGGACGGACGGACAGATATGGCGAAACTATAAGGGTTCCTAGTTGACTCCGGAACCCTAAAAAGTGGCACTTGATGGATGTCATTGTCGCTTTTTCTTTCTAAATTGTATTTCAATGTCAAATAATCAGTACCTAACCAAAATCAATACACAATGAACCGAACATGGTGTGAAACGGACAACACAGATATCCTAAAATTTTTGAACGAAAATATTCATGTCGTTTGGTGGTTGGCAGCACTGATGACCAAAGACAAACCTGGTTTTCAATTTACTCAATTTCATCATTCTATTCAATACTAACCCAAGTATTCGGAGCCTGCATTATCATTTATCTCCACGCACAAAACCTCAAGCACGGGACGAGATCACAGCCCCAACATTCGGACTGTCTTTCGTGTTACGGTCCACACGACGACGAAATGCCTATAATGGGACAGTGATATTTCTGCTAACAACATTTGGTAACCCCTCCAATAGCAATGACATTGTTACATTAGAGATTTTGTCTCTCTAGTGGTAATGGAACAAAAGCCCAGATGCAAGGTGCGTTGGTAATAAAAGGCAAAGAAACAATATACCAACAACAAAAGTTTATTTATATAAACTATATAAACTTAAATATAAAAACAAAGATAATGCCAGCCAGCGTTAAATTCAGTCGGTTTTGAACTAAGGTTGTGGGGGATTGGAGATAAACTCAGTATTGTTCCTTTTTCAAAAGTTTAAATTAAATTAGTTGTTACTAAAATATCAAGATACAACCTTCCAGTTTTGTTAATGTGAATAGATATTAAATGGGCGCCAGGGACTTGAAGAGTCCCGGATCCCGGAGCCGACGAAGATGTCCAATATACTTCCAGTTAAGCGTAGATGTCGAACCCGGGGTCCTTTAATTAAATTTAGCTGAAGACCGGCTTCTAATTTGGAAAACCGGGCAGGTGATACACGGGTTCTTATATAAACCACCAGGAACCAGTAGAAAATAAATTAAAAAGTGTAAATTTATATAAAAAAAAACCGTCCCGCCTGCGCTAAATCGCTAGGCGGACTCTGCTACCGCACGACCGTCTCTACAGGAGGCTTTGAGTAGACTCGAGGAACGGGTCTCGCGTCCAGGTCCCAGAGGCTCGTCTAGATCCTGGCGGCGAGACGAATCGCTCGAGTTGCCTCACCTGGAATTGACAATACGGGGACCCTATTATATAAGGGGAAACTATGGTACTTTCCTTGAGAATGAATAGAGGGGAGGAGCTAGGAAATCTAAAGGCTAAACCATTAGCCGGTCAACGGGGCCTACGTGGCCTTTAGAAAACACAATTGAATGAGCTACGACTTCTGTTTGCCTAACCCTGCGTGGTGGGACAACAATGGTAATACTCACAGTTGTGTAATGATGAAAACACTAGACTGCATGATTCGACCGGCCGGAGAATAGGTCCGCCTATTTCAATTGCGAATCCTTTAACACATGGAGTCCTGTAACCAATATCCAGGGATCACGTCAATATCCTTTTAACGACCTGGGAAGGACTCAGAGATCACTTCCAAACACTAATTTACCAAAATCCTTACCTTTCAAAACATGGGATAAAGTTTGTACAACCCGGTCACATTATCTCGAGACCTGGCGTCGATGAAGTCACGTCGCGTCGGCGCTCTGATATGGTGCGCAAAACAAGTATCCTTTAGTAGGATATTATTTTAAACAATAAGATTTCCAACAAAACAAATATTGTGTTAATTAATTTAATGTAGGTAATATTATTGTAGTGATATAATTAAAATTGCGGGAGGTTCGCATTCCAGCGAGCACGGATGACAAAATCATCATCCCAAGATATTTACTTCTTGAAAATCCCTAACAACTGTCCAACATGACGTTAATACTCTGAAACAATAACAATTTTCAGGATCCAAGCTGACAAACTAATTATTTCTTAGTTCTAACACTAAAGTTTGTCCTAAGTGGGGTAACTTTTCCCTTGATTCTTTCGGCGAATTGAGAATGTATCACATAAGTTATTGACATACCACAGATTAAATATGGATTGTGAGCTCCGCGATGTTTCTAGAATAATGTCTATAATAAAAAAAATAATTTCACTTCCGTTTACTGTTAAAAGACCATGAAGTATTTTAACTAAAAGCTGAAAATAATTCAGGATTGGCCTATACGATATTATTTCGATGGTTTCCAATGAAAATGTTAAAATTTATTGATTTAAATTACAACTGCATATCGCAGCCGCTAGATGTCGCCTCTAACTATTAGAAACTGACGTTTAACTGAATGACATTTGGAATGTAAACAATCGCAGCTTAATTACGATATGATGGATCTAATTTATTGTGAGAACCTGTTTATTATGGTTTTGAAAAGTGATTTATCGTCAGCAAGTGTTACTAAAGAGTCCAGTGACGAAGTACGGATGAAGGGATGACTCGTTCAAATCGCAAGCTAAAGTCATTTGCACAAACTACAATGAACATTTCACTTGGAAACCTCACAATTTACAACGTATGCTCACAGGTAAATGTTAGGTACAAAAAAAACAACGTAACAACATATACGTCGTTGGATAGATTTGAGTATAGATGAGTCAACATATTTACAAGCTACTTTGCCTAATAGTACAATCATATAGTACCTTTATATAGTATTACAGTATAATAAAAAAATAAAAATAAAGCGGACCAGTATTTACAGTGCTGGAAAGATATGGGTTAAGCAGTGAATGGAGTTCTTATCCATTGCGATCTCTCTGAGAACTACGCTTATAAGCTGCATAAAGAAATCCAAGCTCTTCATTTTGGTGCATCCCAAATACAAATTAGTCTACACACCAGAGTTGTGTATGGGCAAAATTCTTTGCGGTCTTTTTGCCAATTTTCAGACTCAAGCTCAAGTAAGCACACTCCGGAAGCAATTTGAGCTCATATTTTGCCCACAATACGGGATATAAGAAAGAAATCAAAAACTTATTTTTCTTATATTCAAGTGCAAGGACAGCGGTTAACCCTTGCTTGCCTAGGTTGGTCTGTGGATGGACCACCTTTACATACCGAGTTTCCTGCGTGACTCGGAAAGTACGTTAAGCAGTTGGTCCCGGCTGTCATTTGTAGATCTTTGACAGCCGTTACAGGTTACAGGTAGTTAGTGACCCAAAAAGTCTGACAACCAATCTTACCAAAGGGTATCATGTTATCCAATACTAACTGGGTTATGGAGGTCAAATAGGCAGTCGCTCCATGTAAAATACTAGTATTCAGCTGCATCCGGTTAGACTGGAAGCCGACCCCAACATAGTTGGAAAAAAGCTAGGCAGATGATGAAGTGCACTGCCATCCTTAGGATTTGCTTTTGCGACCTAGAACTTTTTCGAAGCCACTCACGGCAAATGTGCTGCTGATGGCAAAAGAGGTGTCATCAAAAATAGTTTGGACAAGAACCAACCATACAGACGTAAAAGGCGCAAAAACAGCATATGACGCTCTAAAAGATGAAACTACAATGAACGTGTATCTAATATAAACAACTTTTCCGCAAAAAAATAAAACCGACTTCAAAAAACACAAAAAAGTGCAAAATAACTTTAGCTTCAGAAGTCGGTGACCCTTGTTTGAATGTTTTTTTTTTTGTCACCGACTTCTTCACTTTTTTGTTTTTTGAAGTCGGTTTTATTTTTTTGCAAAAAAGTTTTTTATTTTTCCATTTTTAGTTGTTCCCAAACAAATATTTGCCATGAATTTATTTGACATTGCTAACAATATATGTCATGGTAATAGGCGTGAGCAGCGGTGGCCCAGTGGTGGCGGCCCCGGCCTACGAACAGCAAGTCGTGGGTTCGAACCCAGGCAGGCGTATAACTTTGTGTAATTTATTTTATCATCACTGCTCTCAAAACGGTAAAGGAAAACATCGTGAGGAAACCGGCATGTCCTAGAACCAAAAAATTGAATGACATGTGACATCTACCAGCCCGCACTGGGCCCGCGTGGTGGATTATAGCACATTCCCTCTCATAGAGAGGAGGCCTGTGTCCCAGCAGTGGGAACATTAATAGGCCGATGATGAATAGGCGTATCCCCAATATATGGAACTTAACATACCTTTTTTTTTCGGATGGGAAATCATCAAATTACCCCTCCCGCTCTGGGCGGAGCGGAAGGGAGTGTCAGACATTTACTGACTAAAACCCATCCATGTTCCTTCTTAGCCCTTTGTGTTCCAGGGCGGCAGTATCTCTTTAGAACAGTCCCTTTTGCTGACATCTCTTTGAGGCGCGCGCGGAACACGAACGAACTGGTGAGATCTGGTAGTATTGTACACATCTGCGTACCCCCTCAGAGCATACAGGCGTGATGTTACGTCATTTGAGGCGCACGCGGAACACGATCGCGGCAACTTAACATACCTAACTGTCGAAATATCGGTGTATCATACACATCTGCGTACCCCCTCAGAGCATACAGGCGTGATTTTCAACCGACTTCCCCAAAAAAAGGAGGTTCTCAATTCGACTGTATTTTTTTTTTTTTTTTTTTTTTTTTTTTTTTTTTTGTGTTTGTTACCTCATTACTTTCGACTGGGTGAACCGATTTTGACAATTCTTTTTTTATTTGAAAGCTGGTGCTTCCCGTGTGGTCCCATTTAAATTTTGTGAACATCTGATGCTGATCTTCGGAGATATACAATGGAACTCTTCAAAAATAGACGGCAAACGTGCCGTGAATGTTGCAATCACTTGGATGTTTATTGTTTATACAACATCATGACGTAACATCACGCCTGTATGCTCTGAGGGGGTATGCAGATGTATATATACAATACACCGAGATTTCGACAGTTAGGTATGCTAAGTTGGCGCGATTGTGTTCAGCGCGCGACTCAAATAACTTAACATCACGCTTGTATGGTCTGAGGGGGTACGCAGATGTGTACAATACACCCAGATTTCGACAGTTCGTTCGTGTTCCGTGCACGCCTCAAAGAGATGTCAGCAAAAGGGACTGTTCTAAAGAGATACTGCGGCCCTGGAACACAAAGGGCTAAGAAAGAACATGGATGGGTTTTAGTCAGTAAAAGTCTGACACTCCCTTCCGCTCCGCCCAGAGCGATAATTTGATGATTTCCCATCCGAAAAAAAAAAAGGTGTGTTAAGTTCCATATAATGGGGATACGCCTATTACCATGACATGTATTGTTAACAATGCCAAATAAATTCATTGCAAATATTTGGGAACAACTAAAAATGGAAAAATAAAAAACTTTTTTGCAAAAAATAAAACCGACTTCAAAAAACACAAAAAAGTGAAAAATAAGTTTAGCTTCAGAAGTCGGTGACAAAAAAACGAAATCAATCAAACAAGAGTCACCGACTTCTGAAGCTAAACTTATTTTTCACTTTTTTGTGTTTTTTGAAGTCGGTTTTATTTTTACGTCATGATGTTGTAGAAACAATAAACATCCAAGCGATTGCAACATTCACGGCACATTTGCCGTCTATTTTTGAAGAGTTCCATTGTATATCTCCGAAGATCAGCATCAGATTTTCACAAAATTTAAATGGGACCACACGGGAAGCACCAGCTTTCAAATAAAAAAGAATCATCGAAATCGGTTCACCCAGTCGAAAATTCTGAGGTAACAAACACAAAAAAAAAGGAATTGAGAACCTCCTCTTTTTGAAAGTCGGTTGAAAAAAGGAAAATATTATTGATGTTGAAAGAGATATAAGCTCATATGATTTAATTGCTTTACCGCAAACAACACTATTATTACATCAGATATCAAGTTCCTTTGGTATGACCATAAAGGGAGTCGTTTATCGAAACCAACCTACCTATAAACAACAAAATATACGCCGTTCCTTTTTACAAAATGTTGTTACGTAATTGAAAGAAAAAATATTTTATAAATCGTTATTTGTAGTGGTAAAATATAAAGTTTTGTCATATAGAAGGTATTTAAATATTCCGACTTTTATTTTTTTGAATTCATGTTCACAATTCAATTGTTCTGGTTTGGAACAACTGTCGAGCTAGCAAGTATATCGAAGTGAACTTGGCGGCGCGCGTAATTCTAATAATGCTATCGATATCGATGTTTATGTTACAACTTAAAAGTAAACTGATGTCCGGTTTCACATCTAGATTACTAATACGTACAATACAAGTAAAGGCACAGTATTATTTGTGGTAAGATCGTGTTTGCATTCAAGTTATAAGAAAATGGACTCACAAAAGAAAAAAAGGGGTGTTAATTAGAGTCCAGAAGAAAAGGTTAGTGATAACTGGCATGTTAGATTACGTACACACTGCAAACTAGTTCGATTTGCAGGGCACACTAACAAAGTTATTGGTGTGCGTAAAGTCAACGGCTGTCTGGCTTCGCCTATTTATTAGTGTTTGCGCTTCACAATAACCCGTTGTCCACCCACACACTTGCAATTTCTTGTCACTTGATGTTGCATGGAATATGAAGCATAAATTTAGCTAACTTAACAATCTTCTCCGTGGCGCAATGGTCGAGCGTGCGGTATCTTACGCCGCCAGTGCCTAGCGTCTTAAGTTCGAATCCAACTGCCAACACATCTGTGATTTTGTATGTTTTAATGAAACGTTTTACATTTGTTTGTTCAATTCATTGCTTAAATATTGGCAAGTCTTCTTTATATTTGAGTTAGAATTTATTTGAGGTCTACCCTCTAAAAATGACAAATCATGTGTAATTTAGTAGTTTAAGTTCATCGTCATAATATTATTGACTATTGGGCTTACGTTACGTTTTTAGACATTATAATATACCCTGCGTGTTTAGAGCAGTGCTTTTATTTGTTAATCATTATGAATCACTTAACTACACTTTTAAGAGCTGAGATTATTATTTTGCGTGAGCAAAACGTTTCAATTAGTGAAATTGCGAGGCGTTTAAAGATATCGGTAAGTATCAAAATGTTATTAATATGTTTAGAAGATTAATAATAATGTTTATATAATCCACATGTTATTGATTGTTGTTTTTTATAACAATATTTTTTTATTGTTCACAGAGAAGGACTGTGCAATTGTGGGTCCATCGATATGCAGATTCGGGAAGCATTGATCCTTGCCGACCGGGACCGAAGGCTAATCCATAGCATACACAGATGGCAATGCGCGGCACCGTGATATAGTTGTAACGCATATCGCTAAGCCTTCCATGCAGGTCTAGTGGCTGCTTTACTTTGGGATTTTGGGGATGAATGTCATCAATGGGTCTTGGTGAATTAGTGCAGGTAGGGGGTCGCAATACCAGTGAAGGTTACTTGAACGTTTTACATAACCTGATGCTACCATGTGTGCGCGTTGCATACCGATAGTAAAGGCGCCCCAATCGGCTATTAATAAAAATATCAAGGGGTAATTTGTTTTATGTGAGTGATTTTATTGTTAGTGAGATAACAATTTAGGATACCTGTATCTTAATATCTTTCTTACTAACATGTTTATTCATATCACTATAATTAAATTACTCTCTTGAATATGAAAAATAACGTTATTTCCTGTCCGACTTAGAATATTTGTCATGCACAAAACTTTATAGTTTGTAATTAGAATTATAATAAAAACCTAGGCAATAAATATTGTTGATTTCTTATTAAAAATTGTTTAATTTTCACTTCCATATTTTTTTCTTATTATCAGTTAAAATAGAAAAAATAAAATTCAACAAAATGATAACAAAATGTTTTTAAAAATGCAAAAAGTCAATGCCGGTGGCGGGATTCGATCCTACGACATTTGTTTTACCAGCCCATTGCTTATACACCTATGCCACAAGACCAGTTAACAACAAGGTGAAATTTATGCTTAATATTCTTTGCCTACAAAATAGTGCTAACCGTTTTCAATCACGGCGGCCAATATTAGCAAAGATTAGCCACACACACGCGTGTTTGCTGACTTATTGTGAGACGTGAGGCGAAGTAATACACCAGTTGATTTTACGCACACCAGCATTATATTGGTGTGCGCTGCAAACGTAACTAATTTGCTGTGTGTACACACAGTTTTTTTTCATGCACTAAACTATGTACCTATGCCACATTACTTCCATTAATACAAATTTCATTCTAGGATATACTGCTTCAACTTATTGCCTAGTCGGCTAAAATACAAGAGTGGAAAAATGTAACAAATAAGTAAGTACTTAATTCTTTTTGCTGTAATACGATATCGTTATATATATTCGCATTAAGTCCGCCTATGTACCACTCTTGTACATGAAGATTAAATAAATATTCAAATAAATATGTTTTTTTTGTCAGACTAAATGAAATCGTTGGAAAAAATCGTTCTGTAGAGGAGATAAAGTTGGCTTGGAAGAGAATGAAGTTATCAGCCAAGGCAAACTTGTCTCTTCACAGCAGAGAACAGTCTCTAACAGGAAGTGGCAACAAGCCCCCGTCACCTTATCCAGAGGACCTGGAGATCATGGCTATTGCTCCTCATGACTTTGTTATAGACGTGAATGATTATGACAGTGATGCAATGGTAAGTAAAAATTAACATTCGTGGAGAGTATTATATGATGTCAGTTTATTAAACATTTGCCTGTTACAGATTACAAATACAACAACAGCAATAGTTGAAGACCCTAATGCTGGCCATAGCTCAAAGGATCCATTTATAGTGATTATAAGTTGTTTTATCCCAGAAGTTTCCGAACGCAGTTTTTTTGACGTTTGACAGATGACGTTTCAGTTGTCAGTGCAATTTTTGGTTGAATAATGGTCGCTCCGTGCTTGTAATTTTGATGCACGCGGCTGTCGAGTAATTATTGTTTGAAAACTTTGTTAATCCGATGCAATCCTGTTCGGTGTTTGATATTTTGTTGATAATTGAGTGAAAATTGAGAAATCTCGCCATTTTGGGTCTTGACCGCGAGTAATTTGTTGGTTATGTAGACGGCCTTTTGTGTCTTTGAACGCCGTAAATTCCTAAATTCAGTGCTGGACTAATTTACATCCCCGATTGGGTTAGCAACCGGGATAAAATTCAGTTGGACATTGGTGAAAGGTGCCACGTGTGGGATCTTGGAAGGTTTGTCCGGGAGTCGACGGTACGAGCCGCGCGCGTCCCTTGGTTGCTGTCGAATCTGCATGACTACACATACACCACACAAACCACAGTTATACTTACACCCCACTCAGATAAGACGTGACCAGGACTGCGTCACATCACCGGTACCAACGTGATGGTAAGTGTATCTAATAGGTGTTTTCACTTTGTCGATTGAACAAATATTATTTTGATTAGGGCTCCGCGTAATCGCGGACATCGTGAGTCTGTTCGTGCAGTCTCACACATAAGTGATGAAAATGTAGAGTCCAGTATTAAAGAAAAACAAGGTATACTAATTTCGCAAGACAAAATACAAGTTAGTTTCATTAATGTTAATAATTGTTATTTATTATTTTCAGCGACCTACACCAGTGAACCTGTGAAAACAAAACGTAGTGTAGAAATAGAAGAAAATAAACAAAAAAACAGGAAAAAAGGGAAAACCGCCTCCCTAAATAGGTATGTAAAAATAAATGTGGTAATAGTTATTTTGATATATTATTTATTTCTTATATATTTATTTCGATCAAGAAGGAAACACGAAAATATAAATAAAGCATTGCAGACTAAAATAATAAGTCAAATTACATAATAAAATTATTTATTTTACAGAAATGCAGAAGGGCGTCAAGCTATTATGAATAGTAATACAGATTTAAAAAAAAACAGCTTGTTTTATTGGAAGTATAGCATTCCTATAAAGTTGAAATATCTAAACTTAAAAACTTCTTGACCGATTTGAAAAATTCTTTCAGCAATGGATAGCTACATTATCAGCGAGTAACGGGCTATATTTTATACCCGAAAACGGGAACTAAGCGGGTGAAACCTCGTGACGTCCGCTAGTTTGTTATAAAGTCAGTAATGCAATTTTAAACACTTGTGCAGAGTTTCGTCTTATTTTATATTCCACAGCTGAATGTTTGCAAAGTGCCAAAATGCGCGGTTGCCCGGTATTTAACTGTCATTGGCTGGCTTGGCTTGGCATGGGCTGTATCGTGTACACAGGGCGTGGCATGGCGTGGCATGGCAAAGCATGGTGTGGCATGGTGTGGTATCGAGTGGCGTTACCACAGAGCATCATAAACAATACTGGGGCGTTACATATACGTTAACTCTGATCATGTGACGAATACACTTTCTATGTGTGGAGTTTACAAAAATGTGACGAATTAACTTTGTGGCGAATGTACAATAACCCGTTTATGTACAAGTAGGCGCAGAAACAACGAATTTAGAGAAAGCATCTGTCAAAAATAACATGTACTGACTGGTACCTGCCTACCATCATCGATTACATAATTATTCACAATTATCACTACCAGTACACCCACTTTGCAGTAAATCAAAAATACGTTTCGACTTTTCATCTTGACATTGCACTGTACTAAACCAATCGTTCAATTCTAAACGCTACACATTAACGGCATCTATCGGATATGCTTCATACGCTCACCTGTAGGGCTATGGATATCGAAACACGTCGCCTTCGTGTGCTGTGCTTCAAAGCAGCCTATGCTTCCCTACTAATTAATAATTTTAGTAATACACATTCACCGGGATCCAATTGTGAAGTTGATCAATGTTTTAATTTTAAATCTCTTAAAAACTTATTTTTCAAGAAACCTGTGGCGTCAAGTTATATTATGGAAGTTGGTTTTGATGATGTGAACAGTGACAATATCTTTGTAGATCTTGAAACAAAGAGAAGACCTAAAGAATAAAGCACAATTTGTGTATGGCTTGACTTTGACTTACTCGAAGTAAAAAATGCAAAGATTATAAGAATTTATTTTATAATGAAAATAAAGAAAATGAAATCTACCTTAATTTAAAAATAAAACGAGCTTTACTTTTCCTTCTATCTCACTAATGGAATGCTTTTCAAATATAAAAGATTTTGTTACTGGTATAATAAAAGAAGATTGTAAAAAGAAAAACATCCGACAAAAATATGAAAACAATATTTTCAGTTGTATTAGATTATAGTTTTATTAAGTGCAACGAACATAAACTGCAATTGATTTCAAGAATTGAAGATTTATGCGTTAATTTATTCTTATTTAGTTGGTGTAAAGATAGAAATAAATTATTATGTGGATCACGTAAAGATTATGATGTGGAAGACAAAGTTCAGAAGTTGGCCTAAGATTGGAAGAAAATATTTTTATTCTATCTGATGTTTTATTTTTAGTCATTCTGTAAAAAAACTACCTAAATTAAAGAAAATAATAAAACAGTACAAGGCTCACTGCAAATTTGCCTTATGGATCTATTGTCTGAGTTATACAAATAAATGTACTCTGTGGGTCCGACACCCGAGAAACCGAAGAAGCTGATCTATGGAAAAAGATTGCCGACGTATAAAGAGAACTTGCATGTTTGGAAGAAGAAAAACATACAAATACCGCCGCTTTTGATTTCACGCCAGCTTCCATAAAACAAGAGCCTAAGATTGCAAGGGCAGAGCCCCTGGCCGTAAAGCATGGTTAGAGCTGCCAGAGGTTGGGTGCGAATAGTTATATACATAGTATTACATGAGCTTTGACCCAAACTAAGAAGACAAGTAAATCTATGAAATAAAATAAAATTTTGTACGCAAATATCATATACAAAACACAAAACTTAATTTTTTTTTTCATCCAGCAATATAAATAGTTACTGTAGTCGCAAATAATCATAAAGGTGCGTACAGACTATATAACATAACATGTTATACAACATTGCTATACAACATGTTTCAGATAATGTGGACACTGAATGTTATAAAACATGTTATTGATATGTACCACAATGTTATATAATTTACTTAGCCACGTGTACTTAAACGCGCGGGCTCAGCGGCGGGTGGCGGGGTGGTGGCAGTGTTTAAGTTGACTTTGACGGGTGTAGACGTGTTCATTTTCTGTGGTTTTTAAAATGGAGTGGAACAAAGAGAACACTGCATTATTGATTGAGCACTTTTAAAGAAAAAAGAGAATTGTGGGATTCGACAAGTGAACATTTTAAGGATCGCAACAAAAAACATGACGCATGGATTGATTTGGCTAGTAAGTTCGATACAGAAAAAAGTGTTGTTGAAAAGGAGATGCGAAGTTTAATTGGACAGTTTCAAAGAGAACTAAAAAAGCCTCGATCGGGGGCAGGAGCAGAAGAAATTTCTTCAAAATGGTTTGGATTCGAGTTGCTATTATTTTTAAGAGATAAAAATAAGGTTCGCTCTACAAACGAAGCGGGCGTTTCAGAGGTAAAAAAAAATCTTTTTTTGATATTTTAGAATTAAGTACCCAAATGAAAAACACACATTGTAATTATAACTCTTTATTTATTTTTTCAAACTCTAACAGTCGAGACAAATACTGTGAGAAATTACGACGATATAGTTTAGTAATTTGTTTGCCACGGTACACTTCCAACATTTGTTAAAAAAAATCAGCAAACTCTTTTCGAACTTCTGCCGCTTCTGTTATATCATTCCCAGGTTCGACAGTTTGGTCATTTACAGTATCCATGTCAAGAGTATTTTGTTGAAAATTCACACTGTAGCCAACATAAAATGGTCGTGAATCACTCCTCATTAAAAATTATATAAGTACGTGCATGCTAGTATTACGTTAGATGATTTTGTAGGATTCAAGAGAAGGGGTTTTCTTAACAGTCTGAATTTAGAGGACATAATCCCAAAAACATTTTCTACAACCGTTCTTGGACGACTTAGTCGATTATTGAAAACTCGTTCTTTAGAGCCTTTATTATGAAGTCCTGGATACGGTTTCATAATGTTTTTATTTAATGAGTAAGATTCTTCCAGGAAGTGGACGCGCAGCAGGTAGATTAAGATAATTGTTTTCCAACATGGTTTTTAGTGTTGAATTGGCAAACACACCTCCATCAGATATGCGGCCTTGACTTCCTACATTAACAAACATAAAACGATATTGTGCATCGACAAGCGCCAATAGTACGATGCTAAAAAACCCTTTATAGTTGTAAAATTCACTTCCTGAATTGGCAGGTGCTTGTATCATGACGTGCTTTCCATCCATAATAAATAAATAAATAAATAAATATTGCTGGACATTACACACAGCGCCACCTAGTGCCACACTAAGCAACGAGGCTTGTGTCGTGGACACCAGATAGTTGAAATACTACATAGATACTTTTTGTTTGTAAATACATACTTATTATACATATAAACATCCATGACTCGGAAACAAATGGCCGTGCTCATCACACAAACATTTGCTCCGACCGGGATTCGAACCCGGGACCCTAAGAACGTAAGGCAGCCTCACTACTGCTACGCCATTCGGGTCGTCTATAATAGTTGTAAAATTCACTTCCTGAATTGGAACAGGAAAAATATAAACTACGAAGGTGTCCAACTTTATAACAACCTACCGGCAGATGTTAGGAACACATCTTCTTTCAACCTATTTAAAGCTAAGCTCAAACAGTACGTTACAAACAACGCAAAACTATTAAAGTAACGATATACGTATAAACACGTCTGTCATACAATAATAAATGTCGACCTACCTACATTAAGAGAACAAAACTGTTAACTACTGGACTACACTTTACTCTAGTTATGTATTTATTCAGTAAGTGAACAATGTAAATGTTCTTTTAGAATAAATAAAGAATCTTTAAACCTAATTGACAGGTGCTTGTATCATGACGTGCTTTCCATCCATACAACCACTACAATGTGGAAATTGACATAATTTATAAAAGTCATCTGAGATGACACTCCACTCTTCAGGTGTTCTTGGCATCTGGAAAAGATAGCAAACTTATATTTTCTTTTGTTTCAGGACAACCCTCAAGAAAACCGTACTTCTCCAAAAAAGAAAAAGAAAGAAACGTTCGATAGTTTGAACGCTCAGAAAGCTTTTGATAATTTGGAAGCTCAGAAAGAAGCATACGGCATAATGAAGGAATTGCAAACTGAGCGCAAAACACGAGATAATTTTTCTGTTTTTGGGGAGTATATTGCTTGTAGATTGCACAATTATAGGATCCATTTACTATTTCTACAGTGCAAAACCATATTCATAATATTATATTCCAAGCTGAAATGAATTTATACAGCGGCGGCGCAAATATAATTGGTTCATACAGCGGCAGCGCCAATACAGTTGGTTCAGACAGCGACAGCGCAAGTACAAGTTTCGACAGAGGCTATTATACAAGTTCTTTTCTAAACAATAGTTCCGGTCGAGCAGATTTACCACATACGGACACAGATTCTTCACAGTTTTCGGAAGACCTTGACGACATATTGTTAAAAGAACAACAATCACAAGGATATGATAATAATACATATTTTTTATCGATATTTGACTACCTCAAAACGATTCAGATTTTTTGTAAGAACAAACATTTTTTAATAAAGAAATAAGTACTTACCATTATTTCGTGTTTTAATGAGTCTATTATTGCTGTGCACACTTCTGGTACGATAGAAGAAATACTCTGTTTTGATAAATTAAATACATACTCAAGGTTTTGGTATGAATCCCCACTGGCTATAAATCGCAATGTGATGGCTAAACGTTCTGTAACTGATATGGAATTTCTGAACGCAGTATCTTCCTTTTTTATTCAAGGGCCCACGTTATTAATTAAATATTCTATGTCTGTGCTGGACATCCGTAGAAAGTTTTTAATATTCCCGTTGTCACGTAATTCTCCATAGAGCGTATTTTCATGAATAAGGTTATTCACCATAGTTTCGCCACAGTATTTTCCTCTGGTCAATAAACTAGGAGGAACCCAGCATCTACGTTTTTTTTGTTTTTCTTTTGTTATTTAAAATTACAACAGTCGCTGCCGCAGCCAGCAAAACGTCCTCTCGTGTCGACATTGTGGATAGCACTGGAGAACGACAAACGACAATGGTTATATAACGTTGTGCATCGTACGGCTAGTTGCATTCGAAACCGGAAGGCATTACAACGTGTTATTTTCGTTTAAATTGTGCAAAAATCTTAATATTAATTATGGACATTGAGGCCACACGTATATTTATCAATTAACTATTTTTTCACCCTAGTTATACAAGATATGTATTAATAAATGACGGTTACATTCCGCTCTTACTTTTCATTAAAAAAAATTACTTCCTTAGACTTTAAAAAAAAGTTCCGCTTAGTACCGCTTTCTGTCCTAATTATTTACACTTGTGTGTTTGTTGGTTAATAATACTGTGAATTCTAGGAACTCAAACCAACTCATTGTGACACTAGACCTTTTTTTCACAGGTAGTCGGAGGTGCTAGAAATGTTGGATGTGCCACTAATAGAAACCATTGAAGACAATGATGGTAATGACGAAGAATCAATGGATGATCATGAAGACAGTGATAGTAATTAACTACATTGTTTACAACATAATTGTTGTATAATTTATAATTATGTGTAATTTAATTTAAATAAACAAGTTTGATTTTCAATTCTTTTTTATTTTTATAATTTATAAACACCTTGTACGTAGGTAGGTACTTAGAAATCTTCTCAAATCTCAACACAAAGTAGCCCTTTAGGTAAGAAACATATCTAAGCACAATTGCACATATTATTTCACATATTTCTTTATTTTTTGACCTTCTAAAGTGGTCATTTTGCCGTATGTGCGCCGGTAAGAAGGAGTATTGAACATACAAAAAAGTGACTCGTCAAATAAGATATCAACTGGATAAACTGAAAATTCTCCACCAAAAGTACACGGCCGAGGTGGAAAAAATTAGTTTTAGTACTTTTAAAAAATACAGGCCTTTTTACGTCTTACCTCCCAAAATAAGGAACTGTGAAACATGTGCCTGTGTGAAGCACTCAAATATGCAATTTCTGGTGGATGCATTGAAGTCACGGGGTTTCCTCCAGGAGAAAGAAAGTTTAAATGACATCACTTCAGACTTTGTTTGTGATTTCAAGTCTAAAGAATGCATGTTTGGAGAATGCCATATTTGCGCAGATAGAAAACTATTCGGTTGTGATGATCAGAAAGAAATAGAAGTTACATGGTTGGAGTGGGCTATGAAAGAGCATGCATATGGCCAGGGTGACAAAATGAAACAAATAAAAAGAATGATGAAAACTACTAAAGAGGGTAGGTAACTAGGTACATTGAAAGATTTACTACACAAGTTTAATACAGAAATGACGAAATTTAAAATACATGCATATAATTTTTATCATCAGTTTAATAAATACAAGGATTGCAAAGAAAACTTAAAAAACCGGCCAAGTGCGAGTCGGACTCGCACACGAAGGGTTCCGTACCATTGACTATATTTAGTATTTGTTGTTATAGCGGCAACAGAAATACATCATCTGTGAAAATTTCAACTGTCTAGCTGTCACGATTTATGAGATACAGCCTGGTGACAGACAGACGGACAGACAGCGAAGTCTTAGTAATAGGGTTCCTTCCGTTTTTACCCTTTGGGTACGGAACCCTAAAAACAATGAAGCAATAATACATATCGATTTTTCCGAAAATTTCACATGTAAATACCATAAGGAAGTCCAAGCCATGCATTTCATTTCATTGAAGACCAGATAACAATACACACAAGTGTTTTATACGTAACTAATGAAAGACCCATATCTTTCTGTACGATATCTCCCAACAATGAACACTGTCCAGAAGCCATATGGGCACACCTAGACCCCATACTTAAACATATTAAAGCGGGTTACCCAAACGTTAGCATCATAATTTTTTTTTTTACGGGCCGACGGCTCAGTACCGGCAAAAAAAGAACTTTTTTCTTTTTAGCAAAAATATTTACGAATATGGATTTGAAAGCGGAACTTGGTCCTTCTTTGAATCGGCCCATCGAAAAGGAGCAGCAGATGGCATTGGTGGGGCCATCAAACGTAAGCTTGATGCGAAAATAGCCCAAGGAATTGATATCCCCAATGCTGAAACTGCTTTTAATATACTGAACATGTCGGATACAGAAATTAAATTATTTTTCATTCCAATGGATAATATTAAACCCTTAGATATTAGCATACTTCCTATACCTGGAACGATGAAAATCCACCAATTAATGACAAACAGCGTTTTAAAAGTTAAATACAGAAACCTAAGTTGTTTTTGCAATGATTTAAACGGTATGTGTGAATGCTATTCTCCTATGATACATGAATTTAAGACAGCTACTGGACAAGACACAAGCAAAACACCGACTAAAGGCAAAAAACGGAAGACAAGTGAAAAAGAAAATGTGGACTATCGTGAAAAAACAAAAAGGACAAGAAAATAGTACGGACATGGATATTGAGTATGCTGATAGTGATGTAACATGTTATATGGAAGAAGATACTTTAGATAATGATGAAGATAATTTGGATAATGTTGATGTCGACTTCATTGAAAGAAAAGAAGATAATGAAGAACAAGCAAATACGTTCGATTTGGATGAAAAAACTGGATTTTTAAAGCAAAGGATAGATCCCAATAAAAAATCAATGTTTTGTCTACGAGAATAATCATGAAAGCTAAAAGTGAAAATAATGACCAAAGCAATAATGACGCAGATAAAATTAAAAAAGAGATAGAATCTAAAGGAAGTGAAAATAAAACCAAAGACGACAAAAATAAAGCCAAAGTATACAGGAAAAGAGCCAGGTAAGAAAGAAATAAAGCAGAAGAAGATAAAAGTAAAGTTGGATACAGAAACAAGAAAGTGACCCACGTAAATGTAGATGTGAACGTGAAACAACATATTCTAGAAAATAACTTTGTGACAATTCTGTCTCAAATCAGGAACGCTCCGGAAAACATTGCTAGTTATGACTTAGGAGAGAGCAATATATTTGGAAAGAGGCACAATGACTGAATTAAAAAGTACATACAGTGATACAAATAAGACTGAAAATAGAGAAAAAAATGAAACTGATTTTACAAAAAACGACATGGAGAATATTTTGGAGGATAAAAGTGACAACAAAGAATTGAATATAGCTCAAAAAGAAGAAATAGAGAGAAGGAAACATGCAGAAGAAGATGAGGCTGGAGAAAATATTCAGATTGAAGAAAGAGAAGAAGATGAGATTTGAGAAATTATGCAGACTCAAGAAAGAGAAGAAGACGAAAGTGGAGAAAATATGCAGACTGATTTTATTTTTAACATAAATGACACAATTTTAGTTAGATATTATCTAAGAAAAACATGGAAACTAATGTTTACTCCTATATAATTATAGGAGTTGTTGAGAGTATAGTATTCAAGGACGGATTAAATTATTTTCAAGTAAAATTTTTGAAAACTATCAAAGATTCGTTTAATTCTTTGAAGTTTACATTCCAAAGAAAATTAGATATCGATATCGTAACCAATAATAATATCGTCAAGAAAGTAAATTTGGTACAAAAGGAAGAAGCATCTAAAGAATATTACCTGGAAGACGATCGCGATCTAGTTTTCTTCACATATATTAACATTACATTTTTTTTTTCTTGAAAATAAAGTGTTTTGTTAAAAATAAGCACTTTTCTTTGATCTGCCATATGTTATATAACTTCCCAGAATACGTTCGAATGGTGTAATAATACATGATGTGTTTTATTAAGTACTTTTATTATTAATTAAAAAACTCCGAACTTTTGATGTCTTAATTATTTTTCTGTTTTCTCCGACAAAATTGAGAAAGAAAATGCGAATATGTCGTGTACTTCACAATCACCTTCCTAAAACACAATATATCGATGATGAATTATTTTTTTGATCTTTGACAGTCGTTAGGTAGTCAGAGGTTACCAGTTTTTAGCAAGGTTTTTGAAAAAGTAATGCTTAATCAAATGCTCTATCACTTTAACACCAACAGAATCTTACATGATCAACAGTATGGCTTCACCAAGGGACGTTGTACAACTGACGCCGGTGTAACCTTATTAAAGCACATATTTACTGCGTGGGAAGAGTCTCAAGACGCCATAGGAATTTTTTGTGACCTCTCCAAAGCGTTTGATTGCGTAAATCACGACACATTACTTTTGAAACTTGAGTATTACGGACTGGGTAAACTTGCACTTAGTTTGGTAAAATCTTATTTGAATGATAGACAACAGTATGTTCAAATAAATGGTGTTAATTCACAGGGGTTAAAAGTAAAAATGGGGGTTCCACAAGGCTCAATATTGGGTCCTTTCCTCTTTCTAGTATATATAAATGATCTACCCTATTTACTGAAAAACCAACCTCAAAATATGGTGTTATTTGCTGATGACACTTCCCTAATTTTTAAGATAAATAGGCGGGCCCAAAATCTAGATGACGTGAATAATGCCCTACTTCAGGTCCAAAATTGGTTCACAGCAAACAATGGTATTAAATGAAAAAAAAACCAAATGCATAAGATTTGCTTTACCGAATGTTAAAAGTAGTGATTGTGATATAATATTGAATAAAGAGAAACTTGAATTCGTAGATAAAACGGTTTTCCTGGGGATTACGCTTGATTCAAGGCTACAATGGGGTTCTCATTTGACATCTCTTGCGGGGCGGCTAAGTTCAGCAGCCTTTGCCATTAGAAAAATCCGTCAGTATACTGATGTAGACACCGCTAGACTGGTTTATTTTAGTTACTTTCATAGTATAATGTATTATGGCATTTTGCTGTGGGGACGGGCTGCAGATATTGAGTCTATATTCATTCTGCAGAAAAGAGCCATCAGAGCCATATATAATCTTCGTAGGCGCGATTCTCTAAGGGAACTGTTTAAGGATATTGGCATCATGACGGTACATTGTCAATACATCTACGAAAACATAATGTACGTCAGAAAAAATCTGCACCTTTTTGGTAAAAGGGGTGACAGACATAATTACAGTACTAGAAATAGGGACCAACTAGTTCAGCCAGGTTTCAGACTCGCTAAAGTAGACTCATCTTTCATGGGGTACTGTTTGAGATGCTATAATAAAATTCCACAAAGTATTCTTGAACTGAATGAGACGAAATTTAAAACATGCATTAAACGCACACTATGTAAGCAAGCATATTACAAGTTGAGCGATTATATCGCTGATAAAAATGCTTGGCTCAATGCTGGTCCTGCTCCACATGGACAGGGGCGCATAAATTGATAGCATTATAGTGTATTGTTGGAGCTGCTGAAGATTGTACAACTATCTTTGCATTGTATAGAATCAATCTCTTTAGTATTATATAAATGCATAGCCCATATTGTGTGAGTACTATGTACTAGAAAGCTATCATTCACTGGAAACCTACGTCTTTTCTTGACTTGAATGTGCCCTGGCGGTTTGGAGTATGTCATGCTCACTCTATTGTCTCGCTGATGGTGGCGCATGTGTCGGATCATTTAGTTCCCTTCAAAATGGTTGAGTTGAATGGTGCTGATCCATGCGTCATGTCCGTGAACGGGCGCTGTCAGTTGTGACTGGTCATCTCTTGGTTGCCATGGCTTATTTGAATGAATTATTTTGAATTGTATTTTTTTTTTTTGTTTGTGTGTTTTTGCTGTGGACACTTTTACCGTGCACATCTTGCTACATTGTTCTCACATAATATACCATCTCAACGTGAATGATGTAACCAAGATTTTGTAACAATATTCTGATTTAAAAGAGTGTCCATGGAGTTTCTTGCCCATTCTTCTCCATAGAGATCTACGCTAGGGAATGGGCAACTACAGTACTTTCACAGTTTTTATGTCTTGTGACTGGGACTGTAGCTACATTTAATTTTCATCTTTGTTTCGACAATTCAAAAGTGCCTGTAACTGGCTTACTTGAAATAAATGCTTTGATTTTGATTTTGATTTTGAAGAGGCCCAAAAAGTCTGACAACCAGTCTTACCAAGGGGTATCGTATTACCCGGTACAACTGGGTTGTGGAGGTCAGATAGGCAGTCGCTTCATGTAAAATACTGGTATTCAACTGCATCCGGTAAAACTGGAAGCCGACCCCAACATAGTTGGGAAAAGGCTAAGCAGATGATGATGATGATCGATGATGAATTAAAATTCAGCCCCGATAAAGTTAGAATCAACAACAGTGTGATTGTCCGGTATTACCAAAGAAAACAATGGAAATATTACGTAGGTTTTATACTTGAGGTTCTAAAAAAAGACGTTGAATTCCTATACAAAGTCCGATTTCTGAAAACTGTAATAACTCCCAAATTGAAATTTTTGCTAACAAGAAAAAATGATATTGATATTGTTCCTGCAGATTCCATCTTAAAAACTGTAAGTTTACTTTTTGTAGAAAATAACGAGTATTTATTAGAGGACAATTTAGACACTGTATACTTTACTTAGGCATTAAAGTATTTTATCATGCTACACATAAAACACACATGAATAATTTTGAATATATTATGAGACTAATTCTGATGTTCCTGTCAAAGTAACGTTTGTCGCTTTTGTTTTTTTTTTTAATCATATAGTTTTTAAGACAAGCATAATTTTACCTATTAATAGGTTGTTGTTATTGAAGTTTCTGTCACTTCTATTTGTAGTTTGATTCGATTTTAATGTATGTTTCTGCAATATTAAACTTGTTCACGCGACTACACCACCGAATCTAGCACCATTCACATTTTATTTCTTCTACTCTACAATCAGATCAAATTTGAAAAAAAAACAAAATTGTATTATGCTAGTAAATAACCTGTAGGTAGTTTTTTAAAAATCACTTTTCATGATTCTAGACTTGATAAATTAAGGGTGGTAATCAGTAATTCTCTTAATTTATCAAGTGCAACAATAACGGAAAATGGTTCCAAAATTACTACAGTATACTAACATAACAAAATTTTGGATATTTCAAATTTTATCTGATTAAAAAGTAAAAGAAATAAAATTTTGGTGGTGCTAGTTTCGCCGGTGTAAGCGTCATAATTAGTAGTTTATTTTTGTGTTCTGTCTCTTTAATTTGCAATAATACCAAAAATTACATTTTATAGTATAAAGAGTGTATTTTTATTTTAAATTATGTTTCTAAAATATTAGACTTCCTCACAATGTGCAAGTTAGCTTCATAAGATGTTGATTTTGAATTGATTGTTACCTTATTGTGCAGTTCAAATTTAAGTATATTAAAATGTTCCTAAAATATGTGATGATTGTAAGTTATGTTTTGTCTTTAAACTTTAAAATTTGATTTTGAAGTAGGTATAATTTTGTTATTTACTTGTTGTCACACGAATATAAAAAGATGATTACAAGTAATGTTGTTTTCTTTATTAACTATATCCATAAATAACTCTTGAAATAACTCCTAAAAATGTTATTAGAATAATGCTAAATAAACATACCTTGTGAAATTTCCTTAATGAGAATAATATGTTACTATTGTGTTGCTTTTATGTTACGATAACGCAAAAAGGCCGTGTTACATTTTTGTTATTTTGTGTTAATTTTCGCGGCCTTACCCTTATTCGAAAATTCTCTTCTCTCGTTCTCTTTCACCCTTCATCATCTCACAAAAGTCAAAACAACCTTAGCAGATAAGCGGGCTATGAAATGGAATAAGTACAATGGTGTGCAAAAGTTATAGAGAAAACTTTTTGTAAGGTATGTACGTTTTATCGATATCTTTTGATGAAAAGCTAAGACTAGTAAAACACTAGGCGGCCTAGTTTAGGTATGCACGTTTTTTTTCGCAGGTGTGGCAGTTCCATAGGATTCCTTATTCAGAGTATGGCCTTAATATAAGATCTCTCTTATATACCGAGGAGCAGTCTACCCTTGCCTGCGAGCACTTCCAGTCCGAGAAACATACATAAGGTTCGTTTTGCCGTCAATTGACATGCCGCACCAGAACTTGCACGAGCCACCCCCGTGTTCTACCGTCTCTTGAATATGCATGTGCGAATCGTTCTCCTTGCTTCTTATACACTCTTCTACGCCTGTTGTTGCAGAAAAGTAACACTCGTCTCATCCGAGAAGAGCACAGCCCCCCATTGATCTATTGTCCAATCCATGTGGTCGAGGACAAATTCCAACCGATCTCTCCTATGCTGTGCAGTCAATTTTGCTCCGCCAGACTCATCATAGATGTTAACAACGACGAGTTCACTGATGTTTCATCGTAAGTATCGCTTTTAAAAACAACGTTGATAAAAACCGTATTCGCTAAGCTACCTATGCTCGTCGACGCTCTGCCGAACAACGATGATGAGTATGATGTTTACAGTGAGTATCGTGTTTAAAGTAATAATCGAGAAAATCTCGACTGACCTATGTTTAAGTTATACCTATGTATAAAACACGTTATATTTATTATGAGACAAATATTTAATTAATTAAACAATACCAAATCTTTGCCATTTGTAATTCTAGGTTATGTATTTCAAAACAAACAACTTGATCTTATCTTGATTAGTTTTTTTATCAAAATACGAAATCCCAAAGTTCCAAGTGGTTTTAATTGGCTAAGAGGACTTTAAAAAAAATCTGCACCCGAAACCAATGTCGTTCTACTTGTTCTGTATTTTAGTTTGGTTCCAAACCTATCGAAAGTAAGTACATAAGTAACATTTCGCACAGTTTCTGGAACTACTATCTACGAGTATGTTACCAAAATATTTATTTTTCAGTATCTCGCAACGCAGCTCCTTCGTTAAATCAGCTGGAAAAGCTAGTATGATTTTTGGAAAACAAACCATGGTTGCATGTTTGCCAGCTTTCGAACCATGTTCGAAAGCTGGCATTCGCAGCCCGGAACAGCGGTGGTAGTGGGTGTAAGAAAACATCGGAACAGTGGATCATAAAAGCATTTAAAATTGCAGCGGAAAGTTCAACCAAAATTATTCCCGCTGCGAAATGTTTTTTATTGTCTATGGTATTACTAAAAGCAAGTCGGCAATCTGTATGGCATCATTCGATCATACGTCACTCCAAATTTTAGTTAACAAACTGTCAGTGTCAGTTTCATTGTCAGTGCGGATACTCGCTTTTTACCGGCTCTCAGGAAAATTTCATTTTGTGAGTATTTATGCTTTATTTTCTAGCGTAGATAAGATAAGATAGATAAGATAATAATTTATTGCGAAAAACATGGTATACATAGGTGTTATTAAAGCATAAGAGATCATACATGTTTTGCTTAAAAATTAAAGCATGCAAATTTCAACCACTAAACAAATGAGTTTATAAACATTGTTATTTATATTCAAAAAAAATCCTTAATATTATAGAAATTATTTTCATTCAGCCATTTATATAATTTAATTTTGAATAACCTGCAATTTAACATTTTTAATACATTTGGTAATTTATTATAAATACGTACACACATAGCCAAACAACTTTTATTATATTTTGTTAACCTAGGGAGCTCATCTAGTACAAGTCTGTATTGATCACGGCGACTTCGAGAACTTATTTCCTCTGCTGATTTGAACAATTCTTTATATTTCTTGACAAACATACATGCTTCATACAAATATAATGAAGGTAACGGTAGCAAACCAAGCCTTTTAAATAGTGGTTGACATGATTCATCAGATGGAATCCCGAAAATGGCTCGTAGACATTTTTTTTGGGCGACAAACGCTCTATTGTGGTCAGTACTATTTCCCCACATAATTAATCCATATCGCAACGAGGACTCGACATAAGCACGGTATGACATCAAAGCCGTTTTTATATTTGTTACCTTTTTGATGTTTCTGAGAGCATATACAAATTTATTTATTTTATTGCACACATTATCGACCTGAGTTTTCCAGTCTAAATGTTCGTCAATTACTACACCTAGAAACTTAGTTTGTGTCACTTGTGTAATTTGTGGTATGTCCATTCTAAAATTAAATTGATTTTGATAACATTGATTAAATTGGATGTATACAGATTTTTTAAGATTAATAGATAAATTATTTTTATTTAACCAATTAATTAGATTACCTATTGTATTATTTATGTCCGCTTCATGATCAATAATTGACTTTTTTTTATCGGTAGTAACAATTATGGAAATGTCATCAGCAAAAAGAAAGCATTTATGGTTGGTCACATTTACTATGTTGTTTATGTAGAGAATAAATAAGATAGGGCCCAATATGCTACCCTGGGGAACGCCGCGATTTATACTTTTAAATTCAGATGAAAATTGTGTCATGTCCCTACTTTCATCAAGTTTAGTGACAGTGACACTCTGTTGTCTGTCAGTTAGATATGACGAAATCCACTGAAGTGGCAGTCCTCTAATTCCGACAGCCTCTAATTTTTGGAGTAATAGGTCATGTGAAACTAGATCGAATGCTTTTAATAGATCAAAAAATAACCCTGTCGTGAGCTGCTTGTTGTTGATATTGGTCAGTATTGCTTTCAAGAGTGAAAAGATGGCTAAGGACGTAGACTTATGTTTTTGAAAGCCGAATTGTTCTTTTCTGATGATATTAAATTTCTCACAGTAATTAATTATTCTTTGATACATGCATTTCTCAAATATTTTTGACAAGATAGGTATTAGCGTTATGGGGCGATAATTATTTATATCAGCTTTATCACCCTTTTTAAATATCGGTTTAACAATAGATTTTTTTAAAGTTTTAGGAAACACTCCTTGTGAAAAAGACAGGTTAATTAGATAAGTCAACACTCCACTTATTTCATCGACACACGACTTAATTATTCTGGTGTTGAGTTCATCGTAGCCTTCAGAATTGGTATTATTCAACGATAGTATATGTTGCCTGACCTCATTTTCGGACATGGGTGTGAGGAACATCGAGTTAGCAGTTACGGTATTACTGCGGGAACTATTTGTACAATTATGTGTAGGGATGGAATTTGTATAATGGTTGTTAAACGCGGAGGCTATTTCTGCTGGTTTTGTGAGTATTATGTTGTCAATTTTAATGTGTTCAATGGTGTCTTTGGGGTTTGCATTGTGTATTTCATCTTTGATAACTGCCCATGTAGCTTTACATTTGTTTTCATTATTATTCATATAATTTATGTTAGCGTTTCGTTTAGCATTGTAGATACATTTTTGTAATAGGTTAGAATATGTAGTGTATCTAGTCCTGTTGGTTAAATTTTTATTCTTGTAGTATTGGTAACGTAGGAAGCGCTTAGTTTTAGAACTCTGTTTAAGACCCTTACTTATCCACTTTCGTTTTATTTTATTGTTTACATTAATCTTTACCCTTACTTTTGGAAAACAGAGATAGTAAAACAGACATAATAATTTATGGAAACAACTAAATGCTATATTTGCATCGTTTTCCATGTAAATATCGGTCCAAGATAGGTTTTTTAAGTATTCTCTAAACTTATGCGTATGATCTAGACCATAATCTCTTTTGTAAATATAATATAATGCAGGTTTTGTTGTTTGTAACCTTAAAGGGAAGCTTAGCATTTGTGCTGTATCATGATCAGAGAGGTGAAGTGGGAGTACTGTTGCGATTGCGCCCGGTATATTACTCAATATGTGGTCTATAGATGAAAGTTTCCGAGTAGCTACCTCAATATGAATTTTTACATGGTGATTGTGTGCTAGATCTTGAAATTGTTGCGTGATTTTGCTTTTTTTTAAGGTATTTATATTAAAGTCGCCTGTTAAAACGATGCGTGTTTTTGAATTGTATTTCTTGTATACATCATTTAGGATACTGTCTAGCTTAATTAAGAATTGGTTAGGATCAGACTGGGGTGTTCGGTACACACAAATAATTACTAATTTTTCATCTCCTATCTCTATGCCGCATGCCTCGAATGTATTTACTGAGGAAAAGTTTTTTATAAACGGCAATTCTTTAAAACGTAGGCCCTTTTTGACAAGAATACACGTGCCACCTCGGTGTTTTTCTCTGCAAAAATGTGCAGCCATTTCATAATCCGATAACCTGAGATAGTTCTCATATCCTTTTTTAATAAATGTTTCGGACAGACAAATAACTTGCGGGTCATTCTGTAAATCTCGCATATCCTGTAATGTTAACTCCAATAGTCCTGTTTGGATAATACACTTGCAATGTTTTGGTGGAGTATTCTAAAGTTGTGTGAGTGCGTTGTAGGTGTTGTGTTATTAGGTACGAAAAAACGTGTCGTTTTTTGTAACTGTGGGAAAATAATATGGTATAGTACCTATTCTTTGTTTTTCAGAAGGAATACGAGAAATTTTAGGAATACGAGAATTTTCATTTTGTTCAGTTCCGCTATTGCTGCTACTTTTGAAATAAAAGGGAATGGTCCCTTTTTTGGGTACATTAATTATTGTCTCCCTCTTAGGCAAAAAGCTTGATTTGCTACTCGCGAGGTGTTTTTTGAGCTCGACTGGATTTAAATATTTTTGGTCATAATACTCGCAATCTACAATGTAATTTATGGTTTTGCAAATATCAGATAAGTTATGGTGTACAGAATTCGTGAAATGACAATTTTTATAATGTTTACAAATATTTTTGATTCGATAGTTCAATTTGTCGACATCAAGGTTATCATTTTTAGCAATGTTTAATATAATAATGCTATTTTTATGTTATGGTCATTTTCACCTAAGGATAATACAATTTTGTCACCTGGTCGTAGGTTGATACTGGTACAGTTCTTTATTATTGTGTCGCTATATGCATATGGCATCGTATGGGCGAGGACTCCATATTTTTCGTATTGTGTAGTCTTTCTGGAATGTATAAGAGCAGCAGCCAGACCTACACATTGTTGCGCGCCGAAAATCCTTATCATCTTTCCAAATTCGTGCTTTCCCAAGTCTATCGCAATGGGGTTTGTTCTACAGGTTTTACCTGAAAGAATCTGCTGTGGTGGTGGTGAGGTCCTTAGAGATTGCTCAAGACTGTGTATTTGTGAAGTCAGAGTTTTTATCTCCTTTTCTGCATTCTGAAGTTCCTTTTGTAACGCGGAGATTTTTTGTTGCAAATGTAAACATGTAATGTTTGTGTTGCGATCAGCATTCGACGTGTCTCTCGGCAAGGACGGGGTAGAGGACACTATTTGACTTTTCTTTTTGTCATTATTTATTGGGCTGTTTTCTAACGACTTTAATATTTTAATTTCTCCAGTCAGCATGTTCACTTGTTTCTTCAAATCATTGTTTTCTAATATTGTGTTCTCCAACTCATTCTCTGCACTTTCTAGTTTTATAGTGAGCTGAGCAATTGTATCTTGCATCTCGGATATTGATGACATATTAGTCGTTGTATCGTCTACACTTTTTCGAAGTTTGTTCGGCGTGATGTCCGTTTCGTAAGATGTATCGTAATCGGTCAGTACATGAGAATCCTGGTTAAGAGACAACTGTTTTTTTGCATGAGTTTGCGGGGGTGGCTGTGTGGTAGGATACGTCGGTTTTTTTCTTATTGTTATATTGGATGTCTCTGTAGAACTTGTAGTCTTTTTCCTAATGCACATCTTACAGCGCCATTTGTTTTTGGATTCTTGGTTCATTAATCGGTACGTGTGTTCCGGGTAACCATCGCAGTCAGGTTCGAATCTGTTGTTACAAACAGAGCACAACGCAGTTTTTTTTATATCAACAGACTTTTTACATTTGTAACATACTACTAGTACTGGCATCTTGCGGCCACTGATTCTAGTATTTGTGTTCGCAAATTGGGATGACATGTTGCGTTTTACGTCACGTACTTATGAAACAATAAAGTTCTAAGTAGTTAAACTAGTTGTTATTATTGATTGACAACAGTAAATCTTTTAGTGCAAGTAACAGCAGTTCTATGTGGTACCGCTACTTGGGGATAGATGGCGCTATTATCAATTTTTGCAGCTATATATTTGTATGACGGGTGTTTTTCTTTTTTTTTTGAAATAGGGGTTTGAAAATATAAAGATTTAAAAAAAACACTTGAATTTGAGTTCAATTAGTTAAAAGTGAAAAATCAGCTCACAATAATCGGCACTTATTACACTTTACTAAAGATAATAAATAGTAAATTTTTGCGTTTATGTTTCGTCCTTCACTTAATTTTATTATTTTCACTGATATTCTTCACTTAATGTTATTTAAACTATTTAATTAGTTGATTGGGCTTAAAACACAATCATAAGAAAATACAAAAAGAATTTCATGTCTTGGGTCGCGAATTCGAACCATCGTGCACTGCATGCACACTCAGTCAGTAAAACGCCACGCAGGTTTACAAATATCGTTTCGAAATTTTGCTTCGATTTGTCGTCTTTTTTTTAGAAAGTTCGCTAGGACGCCAATTATTTGGCATTTATTTGAAAACCGACGCGCACATTCAATATTTATTAATATTAAGTTAACGATTTGTTATCTTTTATTTACTGTTGTATTATAAACTGTTCATATGGCTGAGTGGTTATTAATATAAATTGTTAAGCGTTTAGTCACTTTAATTACACAAACACATTGAATTAGGTATTGTTCATAGTTCACAACTTTAAATCATTTTAACAAAGTTCACTGTGTGAGTTCGATGAAGATAACGTTTTCACTGTATATTTACACTGTCCAGATAATTATAACACTATACTTAACACGAAATTAATACTTTTAACATTTTTAAGACATAATTTATACGGAGCGCGTTGTTTACGTGACGGCAACGCCATCTAGACTATAACACACGAGCCGTAGGCGAGGGTGTTTTTTAGCCGAGAATTGCAATAACAAATGTCCACGTGTATCAAACGACGTTTTTCAATACACTTTTGAAGAAATAAAATAAAATAACGAATAATATTTTTGTCACGAACTATGAAACTATGATTTTTCCTTTGTTCGCAACGAGTCACACTAAATCGTGTCACCGTGTGACTGGTTGAGAAAAATATTCGCATGGAGTAACAGTGTGACTCAATGCGAATTTTTATTCTCATCTAGTAACACTAGTACACGAGTAGTGTTACTCGTTCGGAAAACCAAATCGCATGGAGTAGCAGCGTCATTCGATGCGAATTTTTATTCTCAACTAGTAACATTTTTCAGAATGTCTATTTGACAACGATAAAGTTAAATAAAAATTATAAAATAATGTATGAGTTTCTGATATTTTTTACGCACCGATCTGGCAACATTGCTTCATGGTGAATCGTGCAATGCGTGTGACAAGTTCAGTACACGCTCCGCTGTCATTCAAAATGGAAGCTACGTCTGGTTCGTCAAACAGTGTTGATTTAGTTTTTGTTAATAAAAACGGTGGCACTGTTCTTCTTCGAGCTGGTCATCAATATTACGCCAGGAAAAAACATAAAAGTGGATTGATTGTGTGGGCGTGTACAAAACGAAAGGTGTGCAAAGGGCTTGTAAGAATAAAGGTAAGAAAACTATATTACCAAAATGTATTCCATAGCTTCATTGTATATAATATTATTGATTTATATGTTAAATGTAAAAAAAATAAAATGTAAAATAGTGATTGTATATAATCATTTAATAAATAATAATACTGCATCTTGAAAAACTTTCCTCGCGTCCTTTAGTGGCAGCCATTTTGTTTTATCACGCTCACTTGAGATTTGTTGAAACCACAGTGACGTATTTTGGGTGCTAAAACTTTGTCTTGATTTATTTATAGCTTTACAACTACACACATCAAAAGTATCTAGGGATCAACATATATTTTTGCAATAACTTTTCTCCTGATTGATATTAATTAAAATTTTCTTTAAGGATTCATCAAATAAAGTGTTTTCGTTTGTCACAGTAACGATAAACCAAGTCACCTTTGCATTAATAAAGAAATTTGCCATTTTCCTAATAAAGGGATTTTTGACATTTGAACCACTAACATTAAAGTTCGAAAAAATGACTGAAAACACAGTTTTCTTTAAAATTTTATTGGGTAACTTAAACAATTAATAATCCGTGTTTCTACCGCGAACACTAACAACACAAGAACATCGGTTTGGCATACTCAAAATGAGTTCATCCAAATCACGCTGTGGAATGGCCGCCCATGTTCGTTGCAACAACAAAAAAAGGTCTTCTTGCGACTGGATACCCTCCATATTCGGCAGAGCTCTTCTCTGTAGCATATCCCATGCATGCTCAATCGGGTTCAAGTCTGGCGACTGAGCAGGCCAGGGCAGGACATTGATGTTAGCTGCGGCGAGAGTCTGTCTTACAACTCTTGCGGTGTGCGGTCGTGCATTATCATGCATTAACTGAAATAAGGGACCGATTTGCACTTGTAGAGGAACGATGACGTCTGATACAATCGTCTCAGCATAAATTTGAGCGTTGAGGTTGCCTCTGATCCAAATCAACTCAGTTCTTCCGCCGATCCAAATACCCGCCCATACCATGATGGTTCCACCACTATAAGGATGGACTTCCTGGCAGGATTTTAATCGCTGTTGGCGTCCAGGGGTTCTCCAGTGTCGTATACGTCTTGTATCCGGTCTCATACCAAAACGAGACTCATCAGAAAAGCACACGAAACGCCATTGTTCTTCTGCCCAATTTCTGTGTTCAAGAGCCCATTGATATCGAATCCTACGATTGTGCATTGCTATAGGTGGTACCCGTA
Organism: Xestia xanthographa; assembly: GCA_905147715.2. NCBI lineage: Eukaryota > Metazoa > Arthropoda > Insecta > Lepidoptera > Noctuidae > Xestia > Xestia xanthographa. The sequence continues at coordinate 7,234,934 of LR990643.1, forward strand.
GCGGTCTTCGGGAATGAAGGTTCACTTCATGCAAGCGGTTTCTGACTGTTTGGTCGCTAATTAAGTTCCCTGAAGAGTGATGAAGCCTCACGGCTAACATCATGGCGGTTATTGTTGGAGCTCTTCGAGTTAAGATTTGAATGTATCGGTCTTGTCTCCGTGTGGTGCAGCGATACCGTCCTCCATGGCGCTCAGCCACGGTACCAGTGCTTCGGTAACGTGTCCAAAGTCGACTGATAACACTCTGACTTGTATTCAGAGCTAAAGCTACAGTACGTTGCCGGGAACCAGCTTCTATCATTCCCACGGCTCTGAGCATTTCTTCCCTGCTTAAATGACGTCGCCGCTCCATAATAACGTTGGTTTTAATCAGTAGTAGGGAAACAGTAGCACTAATAATGTCTTCAATGCGTTGTATGTTTTTATAGGGAAAATATTGACAGCTTATTTTCATCTTTTACTCGAATTTGATTGAGAGTTCCTGATTCAAATTATGAAATGCACCAAAAAGGATCCAAATAAATTTATAAAATCATAAATTTATTACAAAGCCACATCTCAATCTCAAGAAATCCGCATAAAAATGCTTGATCCCTAGACACTTTTGATGTGTGTAGTTTTATATAAACATTAGCTTATTGAGAGAACAGGCTTTTTAGTTTTAAGTCAATATTTTACCAATATTTTATTTTACTAATATTCTATCCCATTTTACTATTTTAGGAAGAGCGTATATTAGAAGAAACTCCTCATTTATGTACACCAGATTTTGCGAACAACGAAATCCTGAAATCTGTCCAACATTTAAAAAAAGATATAACTACGCAGGAATTTCCCAGTGTTCCTCAAAAATACAATGCCATGGTCGGAAAGCTAAAAGATGCGGGAATAGACATAATTACTTCAATACCTAAATTTAGTTCCATTAAAGACACGTTATATAGAACACGTAATTCAGCGGCTCAAGTACAAAAACTACAACATAAAAATGTGCTGGAAGTCGAAGTCCCACCTCGTTATCAAGATTTTTTGTTAGCGGAGTACACATGTGATGATACACGAATACTAGTATTTTCTTCTTCCGAAGCAAGGCAAACTTTGTGCGAGCTAACAGACTTTTATGGCGATGGAACTTTCAAAAGTTGTCATATTCCATTTACGCAACTATATTCAATCCATGGCGATATCGGCAGCACGATCAATCACACTAATATAATACCTCTAGTCTACGCTTTGATGAGTCACCGAAACACAGAAGCCTACGTGATTCTGTTCTCTATAATAAAGTCGCAGTTACCCAATTGGAATCCAATAATATTTAAAGTAGACTACGAAAAGGCCGCCATGCGAGCAATTGCTACAGTTTTTCCTTCAATTGCAGTCAAGGGCTGCTATTACCACTATAATAAGGCAATTTTTAAGAAAGGCCGTGAATTGCATATAACAAATACTCAAGACCCAAAGAAGAAACGCATGGTAAGCCTAAGCGCAGTTCTACCACTGTTACCTCAAGAAGAAATCATGAACGGATGGGAGTATATTATTTCGCGATATGATGATAATGACCCACAAATCCAAAAATTTGTGAATTATATGAAAAAGCAATGGCTCCACGAAGATTTTTTAAAAGTCTGGTGTGCTTTTGGGGAGACTCATCGAACCACAAACTTCATTGACCATAAATTGAACAAAGCCGTCGGTAAGAAGAACCCAAATTTGATGCAGTTGTTGCTCATACTTAAAGAAGATTCCCAATTATACACCGTTCGCAACATTCAACATCAAAACAATACACAACCATCCAGAAAACGATTATCAAAGTCAATACTTAATGATAATTTTATACAAGATGCTCAGATGGATTTCGTAAATGGTACTATTACGATTGGGACCCTCCTGGAGATTTTACGACACTAAACTTACGAATGGTCAAAAAGCGAATATTTCTGAATAACTGTTGATTATATTGTGATAAAAGAGAGACTGATTTTAAAGAGAAAGTTGGTAACTAATCTTAATATATAAATGTGATTATTTTGTGTTATAAAGAAGGCTGATTTTATAGGAAAAATTATATAATAGTAGGTAAAAAAGAATTATTTACATTTTGTACTGTAACCAGGTTGTTTTTTTTATTATTACATCGAAGTACAATTAGACAAAAACACTTTGTTTTAGATTAAGAAATGATTTAAACTAATCTTAATAAATAAGTAGAAAACCTGATCAGTTTTTTTCTGTTACGTCCCTACCTACTAATATGTTAGAAATTTAAACATTATTTTATAATTTTTATTTAACTTTATCGTTGTCAAATAGACATTCTGAAAAATGTTACTAGTTGAGAATAAAAATTCGCATCGAATGACGCTGCTACTCCATGCGATTTGGTTTTCCGAACGAGTAACACTACTCGTGTACTAGTGTTACTAGATGAGAATAAAAATTCGCATTGAGTCACACTGTTACTCCATGCGAATATTTTTCTCAACCAGTCACACGGTGACACGATTTAGTGTGACTCGTTGCGAACAAAGGTGATTGATTTTTGCGTAATATGTTATATAGCAAAGAAAATATGCTCTTTTATGTATTTAAACTGTTTTTTCTGTATTATATCTTAATTTAAACCGTTAAATCATGGTCGGCAAAGTTGTGTCAGATTTTCGCAACTTTTTACTCAACATTATCTAGGGTTAGGGCTGCCACTTTTAATTTTTTCAACAAACTCTTAATCGACCGTGGTTTTGCTTGTGTAATTGTTTTATTTGTAATTGATCTAAGAACGTTTTATAGAAGCTAGAACTATTGTTTCTTTATTTATCATCATCAGAAATTAAGGATGTCGAATTTAATTTTCTTTAAGTCATTTATAGTATGTTATCATATTGTTCGACAGATTTTAAACATGAGCAACCCACCCAAGAGTAGAAGAAAACCAGGGGCTAGACAGTACTCCGATTATTCGCAGGAGATGCTGAATGTGGCGGTAGATTTAGTCACATGTAAGAAAATATCTTCATACGAGGCGGAGAAGCAATTCGGTATTCCTAGGCGTACTATTCTTAACAAATGTAAGAATCTTCATGTAAAATCTGTGGGCCATCCTACAAAATTATCTGCAGAAGAAGAAAAGCATATAGCTGAGGTTGTTAATTTATCAGCAGAGTTCGGTTGTCCATTGAGTATGATTGACTTGCGTATTGTTCTGCACGATTATTTATAAAAAAATGGCCGATTGCAAGTTTTTAATGGAAAAATGCCAGGCGAACGATGGGTACGTTCTTTTATGGCGCGTCATAATTTTACTCAGCGTGCTACACAAAATATTAAAAGATGTCGCGCTGAAAAATCTGTTTCAGAAATGATCGAATTTTACAAAAATCTAGAGAGTTCTCTTCTAAACATTCCTCCCCAGAACATACTAAATTTTGATGAAACAAATCTTAGTGACGACCCAGGTACTACGAAAGCCATCTTTAAAAGAGGAACTAAGCATCCGGAGCGCGTAGTAAATTCAACCAAAACTTCAGTGTCAATAATGTTTGCTGGTACAGCAACTGGTCAGTGTTTACCTCCATACGTAGTATATAAATCCGATCATTTATGGGCACGTTGGTGTCGAGATGGGCCCCCAAACGCCCGATACAACAGAACCAAGTCTGGATGGTTTGACATGAACGTGTTTGATGATTGGTTTGAATCTATTGTTCTACCTTGGGCCAATGATTTAAACGGGACAAAACTTGTAATTGGTGATAATTTGTCGTCACATCTCAGTGTTAGTACAATAAAATTATGTCTGGAAAATGATATCAAATTTGTGTTTTTACCGAAAAATGCCACACATGTAACACAGCCTCTGGATTTGGCTTTTTTTAGACCACTGAAGAGGGAATGGCGGAAAATTTTACTGCAATATAAACTTTCAAACCCTAGTGTTTCTTCAATCAACAAATGCCATTTTCCTCAACTTTTAAAGGAATTATTGGAGAAAATAGAGCTGAATAACAATGAAAACTTGAAAAGTGGATTTCTGGCAGCTGGCATTTATCCGCTTAATCCATCTAAAGTTACCGACAAAATACCAAATACCACGGAGAAGAAAGAAGAAAAATTTGATACAGCTCAAAGACTTTTTACAGACCAGTCGACAATCCAAACCGTTAAAAAGTGGTAAAAACCAAAAATATTAAATTACTCCAGGAAAGTCATTATCAACAGAAGATGCTGAAAAAATATCCATCAAAAAGGTGAAACCTACAAAAGTAAAAGCAAAGAATGTTGCAAATTCGGAAATTAACCACAATAACATATTAGCAGCACCACTCAGTGAAACTGATTCTATTACACAAATTTCAGAAAACAACTCTAAAATGAAAAAGTCAAAGGTAACTCTTTTGTCAGATATCAAATTTAGTACACTCAATACCCCATTTAGGTGCTTAGAAACACCTTACAACCTTTACAGCTTACTGAAATCGATAAAAATACTGACTTGTTTCATACTTCAACGCTAAATCAACCTTCAGACACAAAATCTTTGATAGATGAGAATAGTGAGTGTAACTTACCAAATAAAATTGTTACTCTTGTAAACGTTCATGGTACTTTAAGTAGCACTGATGAAGAAAATAATATAAATACGGGTAATATAGTTAAGCCTCAAAAGAAGAAGAAATTAGTTAAAAGAATAAAGAAGGTTGCCAAGAAAGAAAGCCATCATTCGAAAGTAAAACAAAAAAGGAATTCATGGTCGACACACAGTAAACAAAAAAGGAAACATGCTTTTGTCAACTTCTGACAGTGAAATAGAAATGAGCATACATAGTGATTCCGATTTAATGGATATCGACGTAATACCAATGTTAGAATGCGATGATGAAAACGACGAGAGGATTGAAGCAACAATAGAAAAATCACAGTTATTTCCCATCGCTGATGACGACGAAACAATAATGAATGAGAATGATAATGAGGTTGAGAAGATAAAGAATAACGACGTACAAAAATCAGAATGGACGGAGGCTGGCCAAATAAACGATCAAATTTTACTTAAGACTCGTGATAGAGAAGTGGAGCATGATCATGAGGCTTGTAATACAAAATTTGACGTAACAGAAAAAGACTTACTGAAGAAAAAGACTGATTTTGAAGTTAACAATGAAAGTTGTGTAAAAGACTCATATAATATAGGAGAAACAGTTTTGATAAGATATTACAAAACAAAATCATGGAAGTATTATATCGGTGAGATAGAGAGTATCAGACCAGATACAAAATTTTATACCATTTCATTTTATAAAACTATTGGCATAAAAACAGGTACTTTAAAATTTATTATGCCTAAACGTAACACAGATAAAGATATTGTTCCAGAAGATAGTATTGTGAAAGCAATAGAAATGTTGCAGATATCTGAAAACCCTAATTCTTACGTTTTAATGGAAGATCATGATCAAGTTTATTTTTTGAAGTAATTTTTTTCCTTATATTGCTTTCGAACTAACTACACTTACTTTGCTCAATTCAGCTTTTTACATAGAAAAAAAATATAACAGTTTTGTATGGAGATGCAACAGCAGCGTTAAAATGAACGAATGTGCCGTTCAACTTAACGTTGCTGCATCACCATACAAAACTGTTATTTTTTTATGGAATAAGTTGAATTGTGCTGAGTAGGTAAGTGTATTTAGTCCCTAATATTTTTATCACCTACGTGTGTAAGTAAAACTATTTAATTTTGTTGATTTTTTTCGCTAAGTACTTATACAAGTTCCTACTTTTCTGATAATTTTATTTTAAAATAATTAGATTTTTTTACAGTTTACATACAATATTGTTTTGAAGAAGTTTCTTCATAAAATTGTTTTCTTAGAACTTAGATAGGTACTAAGATGTTTTCACATGTTTATGGAAAACTATTTGTTGATCTCACTAATGTAAAACTCTTTGTTGATTTTATGTAAAACTATTTGTTGATCTCTCTGCAGGCTGCTGTTGTAATTTTTATTATACGTAATAGGTACCAACATTATTATTTTTTAAATGTTATTACCTACCCACATATTTGTTTTCCTATGAAAAAATGTTATTAGAATTTAAGTACAACAATTTGATTTCTTAAAAATATATTTGAATATTAAGAAAAATTGTTGCATTTCCTTTGGGGCAGCCCTACACCGAACTCACTTTTGTATGGGAGTTTTAGAGAAACCTGCACAACTTTGCCTAGCATTGTAAAAAAAAAATTCTTGTGCTATTCAAAATTCAGTAAAGTCTGACGTGGAAAAGAACTTCATGGCAATATGGGTGTCAAATCCGTTACCAAAATACCTATTCATTTAAAAAGATATTATGACAGGCAATGTTGTAGTTTTTACCTCAACTTTGCCTACGTTTTCAAAGCAATTTTTTGGTGCTTTATAGGTGTTTTTTTACTAGTAGCAAATGTATTCCTATAGCTTAAAGTCCAATATTGGACAGTAATTGAAAAAACATACGACTTTCTTAACGATTAAAGATTTATCGAAGAAAAACGTCAAAATCCGTGCTAAGTTGCAGCATTTTACGTCTAATATTCCATACGGATGAGTCATCGTGTAGTAGTTGTATCTATGCAATAGATATAATACATTGTCTCATGTACACGATGGAGGGGATCAAATTTATTTTAGGCATGGAGACTTATCCAAACCCAGTGGGGGTCCTCGTGGTAGACATTATGTGCAGCAAAAATGGAAGGAGTTAATCGATATGCTCAATAGTGATGGCACTGGGGATTCTCGAACAGAGGAAAAGTGGCGGAAGGTAAGCCTATTATATTCTAATTACGTACATTTAAGGAAATAAACCTACTTCACACAATTTGAAATACATGCATGCATAATTATATTGGTGCTGACATCCTGCTCTTGTTCATGTTTGTTAAGGTTTGGAGTGATTTTAAAAACAATTTAAAAAAAAAGTGGGCGAAAATAAATAGGTCTGCTCAGGGTACAGGTGGTGGGCCAGCAATTCAACTGACAGTAACAGACCTTGAAATCAGAGTTTTAAATTTAATTGCGAGTGCAGGCTGCTACTGCCATGCCTATACAAGCAGCTGGATTTGTACAGGTGTGATATTTTTGCTTGGTAATGTAGTATATCTTTTTTTTTCATAGCAATCGTTGCAATCTCAGGGAAATATAATCAAGTGATAATAATGAATGATTTGCGAATTATCTGAATATTTAATTCCGTATTGGGACAAAATATGAACAAAAGTTTAACTTGTGCAGACAAGTTTAACTTTTGTTGTTGACCCTTTTTTACAAGATTAGGTAGGTAAGTTGCAGAACTTACCTACCTAATCTTGTAAAAAAGGGTCACCACTTAAGTTTTTTGTTAGTATTGTGATTTGTGAGACTTGAAATTCTTGTGTGGACGACTGGCTGGGGTTTGAGTGCCACATAATGCATTGCAATTATGATTTTTGTTTACAATGTCTTAACTTTGGTGTTTCTATGAGCATTAATGAATACTCTAAAGTAGTATTTTGTTGAATAAAAAAATACAGCAGGTATACTAAACAGTAAAAGTGGCCTTTAGTCACAAATTTAAAGTAAGCACTAATACTTTTGTTTTTTTTAGGTTGTTGGTGGAGAGGATGTTAGCCTGTCAGGTGTACAAGTACCTGCCACAGAATCAGAATCAGAAATCTTTATTTGTTAAACATAGGTATTTACATAAAGGTGTTAGGTTAACATATTTGAGCGCTATGTTTTGCCGCGAAGGCATACAAATTTTAAATAAAATTTAATTAAAAAACTAAAATACTTAAAAAACTAAATAAAAAGAAACAAGATAAAACAAAGCATAAACTAAAAATAAAAATAAAAAATATTAAAAATTATCATTTAAAAAATCAGAGACAGTATAATAACATTTTTCTATTAATAGACGGGAGAGAGCTTTCTTAAATTTTGATAGGGGCAATGTTCTTATACTATCGGGTATTTTATTGTAAATTTTTGGAGCCATTCCAAAAAAACTCTTTTTCATTAAAGCGGTTCTGCATTTTATGCCGCACAATTGATTTATATATTGAGAACGCATTGGAGTTTTTTTTACATCGGAAATTTTCGTAAAAAGGTGTAAATTAGTTTTTACAAACAAAGCAGTCTCGTAGATGCACATAGCTGGCATAGTAAGCAATTTTAAAGATTTAAATTGGGATGCACAAGTTTCGGTACTTTTTAAGCCACACATGGATCGAATACATCGTTTTTGTGCTTTAAAAACAGTCTCTCTTTCAGTGGATTGCCCCCAAAAAATTACACCAAACCTCAGAACTGATGCAACCAATCCGTGATACGCTATTAAAAGTGTTTGGGTATTAACTTTTTTTGAAAGCTGAAATAATGCATATGCAGATTTATTTAATTTTAGACAAATTTCTTCGATATGTGCTTTCCATGTTAGTTTACTATCAATCTTTATACCTAAAAATCTAGCCTCATTTGTATCTTCTATTTTGTACTTATCATATTCAACGTGAACTGGAGGTTTTTCACACCTTTGATGAAAGAACATTACTTTTGTTTTGTTTAAATTAATGACTAGGTTATTGCTATTAAGCCAGTTAATAATTTTACTTAGACAATCATTAATATCACTTTCGTAACAGACAGGATTAGTACACTTTACAACAGCTGTACTGTCATCGGCAAACAGTACCATATTCTGAGATATCACTTTTGGGAGATCATTGATATATATTAAAAAGAGTAGCGGCCCTAGCACGCTACCTTGAGGTACCCCGTATTTTATAGCTCTTGCTTCAGATGTGTAATTGGTTCTCCAAAAGTTTCAAAATATTTCCTCGTATTCCATAGCCATACAGTTTTTTTAGCAAAATTTTATGACTCACATAATCAAATAATACTATATATCATCTACTATAATAATAATCAAATACACAGAAACTGTTGCTGAATTGACTGTGGAAGATGCTGCTTGTGAATATACACCAATTCCTGAAGGTTCCACTAACTTATGACTCTTTTGTTTGTCATAAGTACTAGTAACAACAAAACATTTAAAAATAAGATCTTCAAATACTTAAAGTAAAAAAAAGATCCGGATAACTAAAGCTAGCAGTATTATTTACGTTGATGGTTGAATCTAAACTTTTCCAGATGAATGGAATACTCCAGGAACAAGCAGTCAACCCACAGTCGCTCCACCTCTTCCTCCACCTACTCCGCCACCAGTACTTACTCCGCCACCAGCACTTACACCACCACCAGCTCCAGTGCAAACCCAGTGGCAACCGCCAAAAAAAAAGAAGAAGCCAGAAGATTTAGTTATAAAAGTATTTAAGGAGTGTGAGGCGAATGCTAGGGAGTATGAAAAGGAGCGTGACCGAATTGCGCAAGAATTAGAACGAGAGAGGATTCGTCAGCGTGATGTAGAGCTTCAGTTGCAAGCTGAAGCGAGGTTAGATTTTATGAGAGAGGCGTTAAAGGGTTTAAATTCATATTTAGAGAAAAGAAGTGAATAGTGTCTGATTTTTCATTTTATTTGTATTAAGGTTTGTTAACAGACTTCATATACACTATTCACTTCAATTTCTTAAAAAGAAAACATTTTGTATTTGTTAGAATTACATTTATTTTGCTTAATCTATATTCATACTTGAGGAAGGCCTATGTCCAGCAGTGTGCGTCGTCGTGCGGCTGAGATGGTGAAACTATATTCATGAAAGTAATATCTTAAAGGTAGGGAAACTGGGGATACTTGATCCTTACGGGAGACTAGGTACACGAGATTTTCAGAACTTGAATCATACAAGTTCTGAAAATCTGGAAAAAAAAAAACCCATAATGGGTAATATTAAATTGTATAGTGGCAACATCGGTTGTCTATGGTACCCGCTAACTTTCTAAAGTTAGTACACCTGTCAAATTTGACGCGTTTGTAAATGGCGGACCACCGAGTGTTTGTTGTTGCAGAGAGAAAATTTCCGTAAGTTTACATTTTGATTAAACATTAATGTAAATATGGTTTTTAGGTGTGTATGAATTTAATTCGAGTCATTATCTATATAAGTAGCGATTTGTAGTATAGAAAAGTGGTAATCTAATAGACGTTTGAAAATATTATTGTTTATAACCTTATACTGCTCAGGGTACACTTGGTACACTTAGCCACAGAATAGATAATAGTACAGAAGTTGCACTCCTTTGATCTTGAAGAAAGCCGACATTATAAATACCTAAACTGAGCCCGCTCAATCAAAATTGTGCCTTGACGCCACGCATTAGCGTATTTTATTCGGCGTCTCACTGCTTAATGGTCAGTCGGTAGGGTTGCCTCAAGTACTCAAAATAAAATACTACCAACATTTTTGTACTTAAATGTATTAGGTATTATTTAAATGTTAATTAAAACTTTTATAATTACAATTGTTTTACTCAATTATAATGTCTCTTAATATCTTGCCTTCTGTCATTTTCACTAGTAATGATTAATGATCAATAAATCAGTCAGTTAACAAACACGAAGTACGAGTAGGTAGATACGCGACGCAAGGGCAAAAGAGCGCGAAAAATTAACGCGGCTTACGTACCTACGCAGTTACGCACGGCTGGAGCACGACAGCCCTAGAGAGCTTGCATATTCAATATGCGCGAAGCGGTAGGTAATTATCTCATGCCTACACACGGAGTGCAATAGCTCTGACTTAGCTAAGGGAGATTTGATCCTCCCGGACCCTTAACTTTTATTTTTCAATTAATTTCAGATTACCGATATGCCCAGAGTATACAAAACAAGAGAAGGTGCCAGAAAAAGAGTACCAATCGATGAAGGAATTGCGATCGGCAGTGGACGATGTCATCGCCGGTGCGAGTATTCGTGGTACTGCAAAAGGGTACGGATTAGCCGTTTTGACACTGAAAAGGTACGTGAGGAAGAGGAAAGGTACTACCACAACTGATGAAATTTATTACACTCCAAATTATCGTCACTCACTATTTTTTTCAACTATGGAGGAGAGTGAACTTGTCAATTACCTAATGATGGCCAGCAAATTGTATCATGGATTAACACCTAAGAATGTACGACAACTGGCATTTCAATATGCTATTGAAAATAAAAAGGAAGTTCCGCTAAAATGGTCCGAAAATGAAGAAGCAACCTATGATTGGTTCTACGGGTTTATGCACCGACACAAAGAACTATCACTCAGAGTTCCCGAAGCTACAAGCTTGTCTCGCGCCACGGCGTTTAACAGACACAACGTTAAATTTTTTTACAAAATTTATCAAGCCTTTTAAAGATATTTAACTTTGGTCCAAACCAAATTTGGAATGTAGATGAAACTGGCATTACGACAGTTCACAAACCAAAAAAAATCGTGGCATGTAAAGGAATTAAACAAGTGTCTAAGGTAACATCCGGCGAACGTGGGCAGCTCGTAACTGTATGCGCAGCTATAAATGCTATAGGTACCCACCTTCCACCTTTTATGATATTTCCTCGTAAAAATTGGCAGGAGCGAATGATAGATGGAGGTCCACCAGGCACAGAAGGAACTCCACATCCCAGTTGTTGGATGTCTAGCCCAAATTTTGTGCTTTTTTTGAAATTTTTCCTCAAGCATGTAAGATGCAGCAAGGATAATCCATGTCTCATGATATTTGACAATCATGAGTCACATATTTCCATTATTTTCCTTTTCATGGTCAGAAATACCTGGGGTGGCAACGTCCTTTGTTATTAGCTCTGGTACCATTGGTGTTGTAGTTTCAGCATTCATCACAAACTGAGAACTTCCACCATGATTTGATATTGGCTGTAGTACTAAGGATGTAACAGTTTCAGCATTTTTTATAGTAACAGGAGCATTTGATATTGGTTCTGGTGTAATTGGCATAGCAACTTCATCATTTAATCCAGGCGTAAGTGGAGCAAGCACAGCAGCAGAAGATGGACCAGAAATAATAGATGGTGAAGAAGTTCGTGAGTGTGTGACATTCTCAATTTCAGGTTCTATGTTTTCTCGATCCGTAACGTAAGAGCTTAAATATTCGTCATCTGCAAAGATATCAGGGTTGAATGGGAAAATCCCAGTGACTGAAAAACTTTTCTGAATATTTCTGGGTGTCATTGAATTTGGGTAGGCACTGGATTAACATCCTGCCAAATCATAAATGGTTAATGGCCGGCCTGGGTGACCAACCATCCAATTGTCACATGCAGTATTATAATATGACTCATTGCTCCAAATATAATTCTATCCAACGGTTGCAATTCTGCTGCAACCGTTGGATAGTTACGAGTGAATCTTTTTCACTAGAGTCACTCGTCGCAGGTTGTAAGAAACGGCAACTAGTTCACTCGACGAAAACGCAATTCAACGAACGACTCTCGACGAAAACGCATGTTGGATAAGTTTCTTCCTTTAAGCCGTCTTCAAACCAGGTTGCAACGACGACCGTTTTCTGCGACCATTTTCGACAGAAAACTTCAGAATGCCTGAAAGTGGATCGGAATACGCCTGCGACTTGTGCCCTGTGCTTGGGGTCACATCCGGCCAACTATAAAGGATGTGAAGTGCATAAGTAGATACTTGCTCGGAAAACCGCAAAACGACTACCATTAAGGTCCTTTAAATCCACAAATCAAGTGCCGCATAATAATATAGCTGAAGGATATACAGAACCAGGCCCTCAAACTGACCAAAATGCCACGAAAAATTACCTACTAGCCTTTTAGCTATTGGCCTATTAGCCTACTCTCAGGCTACCAAACATAGCCTTGATTCTAAAATGAGTATATTACTCCAATTTATAACGTCATTAATCTCCCGTTTTTTTTTGTCCCCACTGAACAGCGTCCGGTTCACTAAGTGAACCAGCCTGTTTACACTTCCAACCGCGTCCGGTTGACTAACTGCCCCACGAACTTTTTAAAAATACCGCCTTTAAAATTCTTCTGTATTTCGTGGAACAGGTGCGTTCTTTCACATCTCTTTGACATTTCGTCGCCCTAGTGCTTGAATGGCCAAACGACCAACTTTACCAAAATAGACTTTTTTATATCAAACTAATAGCAACCCTTATTACACGCTTTATAATGTATTTTTTAATTTTGGTATAAAAATACTAGTCAGGTTTCAAATTTATAAAAGATTTTGGTAAACTTTTCGTTATATCCATTACGTAACTTTAAAAAAATGTCTCCTGTAAAATTTGCTCAATGGTTGTTTGGCCATTCAGGCACTAGGGCGACGATTTGGCAACATCGTACCAAAAATATCAGCTCTATTCCGCCGACGAAATGTCAAATTAATTTTACAATCTTTTTTCACCTGGAGGCAGCACTCCGAGCTCTTGTGTAAAAATTCCATCATCACGAAAAATGTCGTAAGTATTCTGATTTTATTGTTAATTGATAGTATTATATACCAAAATGGGGCAGAACCATACTACAGTATTTTGATAAAGTTCTTATTCTTATTCTTTATTGCACACAAAAAAATCAAATATACATAAAATTGCAATTATATAGCTTATGTACAAAGGCGAGCTTAACCCAGAATTGGGTTTTCTTACAGCAAACCTAATTTTGATAGCGAGATTTGCAGAAGAGGATTCACTTAAGAATGTGCAATAACATTACTAAAATTAATTAAATAAAGTTTATTCGTTTTAGAATCTTGAAGTTGCATTTTTTCGCCTCCGAAAAATTCCATGTTGGCGTCGTGAACAATGGCGGCCGTTCGATGATTAAATTAAAATTATTACGTGTGTATTTTGATCCAAAAGTGTGTGAATGTGGTAGAATAGTTCATAATTACTATAGTGTCTATTTAATAAACGTATTAACAAGTAGATTTGTAACGATTCCGTGATTTAACGAAATGTGTTCAACAGGTTTTCTGACTGGGCTTTATGTCTACCCAAGCGCTGTTCAGGTTTGAAAGGATTAACCCTTACATGCATGATTTTTTGTTTTGTAAAATGAATAATATTTTCGTGTAGATGTTTGAAGATATGTAATAGGAAAAATAGCAAAAACAAAACCCAAGTAAAAAATAAGGAATTTATTAGGAAAATGAATAATATTTTCGTGTAGATGTTTGAAGATATGTAATAGGAAAAATAGCAAAAAAAAAACCCAAGTAAAAAATAAGGAATTTATTAGGAAAAAACTTTGATGTTGCCAAATGTCTAGAATATGCGTTTGCTGTATAACAAATGCTACGAATTTACATGGTTGTGGGCCGGCCTGACGTTATTTTTTGCTTTTGCTTTTTAGCATAGCACGCAGGCTGCGCGATGGAGATATCGAAGGTATGCTCATGGCTTTAGAAAATGGAAATATCTCAGAAGATGAAGAAGACATAGGTGACCAAAATGATATAGATTATTATCCAAGTATACAAGATATTTTGAATGATTTAGATAATGAATCTCCCGAAAATGAAGAAATCGACGAAGACCCTCCACTTGTATCCGAAGAAGAGCCCCTATCCCGTGAGACCTTGTCCGTGGAACCTGCTTCAGGGCCTTTGCCAACTCCATCAGTTCTGGGTATTCCTGCTGTTGAAGCTTTGAGTTAGTGTATTGGCAGTGTAAATTGGATAATAGCCGGGCACCCTCTCCGAGCATCTTTATGATGTTAATCTTATCAAAATCTTTCTTGCCTTCCTATGAAATATTTTTTTTTTTTTTTGCGGCCGACTCATTTCGCTTTTCATTTGCTGGTGAAGGAATACGCAGGCGCATGCGTAACAAATACAAAAAACAAATCGGTATATACAGGGTTATAAAAAAAATACAGGGTAATATTTTTTTTATTTCGTAAGCGATTCATCATCATCATTTTCTTGCCCTTTTATTTCATTGTGCTCCTTATGTACATAAGGTTACGGCTCAATTTCCTATGAAATATTTTTTTTGCGGCCGACTCATTTCTCTTTTCATTTGCTGGTGAAGCAATATGCAGGCGCATGCACAGCACCAATTTATTGTCACTCAAAATTAGTTGTAATTAAACTATACATTACTTTATTTTAGTGACATTGATATCAGCGACGACGAATACGTCCCCGACGTAGGTCGCGGGCGCGGTCGCGGCCGTAACGGTCGCGACGGCGGACGCGCCCGCGGCTCCCTGGGAGGAGGAGCTGGGCACGCCCAAGCACCGTATGTATCGTTGTGATCGTGGTCCTTACTTTCGTAAAAACACGTACCTACTTACCTTTTTACCCATTTCAGTGACCAAGAAGTCGTGAGTCGCGAGCGCGGTCGCGGTCGCGGCCGCGGACGCGCGCATTCATGCAGAAAACGTAATCTGTACCCTTAAACAACAACCCGACCTGACGGAACAAATGTTGAAGCTCAAGCAGACGATACAGGACTCAACTTCTACGGAAAATGTTTCTTTTGCCGGTATGGTGAAAAAAGGATCCAATAATTATATTCGACCTAATCACGTAAGCACCATTGCCATTTATCCCAATGATAAATTTAAAACAAGTGACGAAACGAAAGAACTGGTGCAAAAGATCATAAGACCCGAGCAAATGAAGTTGCACGTACGTGGTGTTCGTAAAACAAAAAATGGAGGCGTAATTATCAGTACCGAGTCGAAAGATGACGCTAATAAACTGAAGAACGCAGTTCAGCTCTCTACATCTGGACTTACCGCCGACGAACCCCACAAGCGCAAACCCCGGATCGTGGTTGTAGGTGTGCTGACTTCCTTGGCCGAAATTGAGGTATTCAAGTGCATTTTTGAACAAAATGTAGCCGACAAATTATCAGAGATGACCTTGGAATCTTTCTTGACCGCCGTAAAATTAAGCCAGAAATCTGGGAAGAGAGATGCTGCGACCTGCAATTACGTAATTGAAAACTTCAATTACGTAATCCTGGATCCTGGATTGAGGTATTAAGTCTTTACGTATATTGGCTGTTTCAGCCAATATACGTAAAGACTTAATACCTCAATCCAGGATCTTCATAAATTGGTCGTCTTGCCCTGTCAGGGATTTTACATTAGTAACGAGGTGTTATAAATGCCAACAGTACGGCCATGCAGCAAAATTCTGTCGAGAGGTCAATTCTACGTGTGGTCACTGTGGTGAAGAAGGTCATAAGATGTCCGAATGCACGAAGAAAACAGACACGCCGAAATGCGCAAATTGTTCACGCTTTAAAAAATCTAGTGACCATAACACCGGAGACGCTGAATGTCCTGCTAGGAAAATTGCAGAGCAAAGATATATAAACTCTATTGATTATGAGGGCGCCTAGTACGTCATACAAGACCAGACTTCCATATATTTGTTGCTAACTCAACGATACCTGTACGACACCACTGCGCTAGATTTGTTGCTGTCTAAGCAAATTCACGACCGCTACAAAAATGCCATAACAATGATTTTTGCAATTCTTACTTGACCGAGCCTAGCCTGTTTATTAGTACCTACTGCTGATACTATTGTAATAGTGTAATTAATTTAAGAATAATAGAGTTTAAGTAAATTAGGTGTATTCAATGTGGCGACACTTGGGGGAGGCCTATGTCCAGCAGTGGACGTCTTTCGGCTGAAATGATGATGATGAGGTGTATTAACATAATAAATTAACTATTTATTTCACTACTTTAAAAAATCGTGCTAAATAGATAATATTTTATTATTGTTAAATAATCTAGTGTCCAAATAGTAATTATTATAAAAATGCTGCCTGTGATACAGGTTTATCCTAGTACAGGCATCGTACTTTGTTATACCTACATTATTTCTAAGATTTATGTTGTATTGTGCCAATTTTAACTTTGAATAAAATTTATTATTTATTTATATTAGACATAATATACGGATTGTTATTTCAGAACGGAGCTGGAAGAAATTCGAGCGGCCAGAGCCGCCAGCAAACGTATGTTAGCGGCTCTGACTCCAAGCGGGAAAAGGGAGCATTTACGGCAGATTCGGGAAACCGAATCTGTCGTTTACCTCTTCCCCGGGGAGGGGCCCGAAAAGAGAAGGCGCAAAGGGTTAGTTTTTTTTTAATGTTTTCATCTGTTCTGTTCTATGTGTTCTATGTGCTCAATGTAAAATTTTATTTAGGAACCGTTCTCCGGTGCGAGCTCCGGCAATTTATTTGCCGGATGCAATACCGCCCGACGCCATCGCAGCGGGGCAAGTGGCTGAGCCTTCATACCAGGACCCGGAGCCCCATGTGGAGCCTGCTGAGGAGCCCCAAGCCGGTCCTTCTGAGGATGCCCTGGCAGGACCTATGGAGCCCCAATATGAGCTTGGGAGCCCCAACCTGGCCCATCTTGGGAGCCCCAACCTGGCCCATCTTGGGAGCCCCAACCTGGCCCATCTTGGGAGCCCCAACCTGGGCCATCTCGGGCGTTCCGAGATGAATTATATTGGGAGCCCCAACCTGGTCCTTCTAGGGCCTCCTCAGGAGGACCGTCTCTGGAGCCCCGAGCAGGGCCCTCGTGGGACTTTGCGCCCGGCCCAGAGTCGCCGGTGCTGGAGGTAGGAGGTGCCAGCTGTTTTTGAACTGGGTAAGAAATTATGGTTATCCACTCTTCTCTTCTCCTATTTCCAGGCTCTGTGCGACCTTCAATTAATGTTTTTTGTTTCAGTCGACCTTCACGAACCTGGGACCGGATCGTTACCCGGTACGTCACCCGTAAGGGCGGGTACTCCATGGGCCGACACGGAGCCAAATTCACCCACCTCTTACGAGAGTGATTGGTTTCCCGGTCGCTTGAAGACTGAGCTGAGCCGGGAAACCTCATCCAAGGCCCCTGTTAAGAGGGCATATTTTATTAAAGATACTTCTTCAGGGGAAGAGTAGAAGTGTCTTTAATAAAATATCGCCTCTTAACACACACTCACACACAACACAGCGCAACACAACACGCACGCACACACACTAAAACACTAAAACTAGATGCATATGTACACAGGCATGCTGCCTGTGGTGCAGGTAGACGGCGCAGAGGTCGAAATCCACAGCACACCCACGCGGCCGCAGCGACGGACCATAGGTAAATATTATACTACATAATATTTAACAACAGCTAAAGCTTTTGTTAAATATCATGTGGATGTGCCAATTTTAAATCACAGATTAAATTTTATTATTTGGCAACATTACGAATTGGTTGGTAATACATCCCTATCTCCCATCCCTTCCTTGCACGGAACCTATCGTACTCGTGGAAGCGAGATGGCAAACGTACGGCGGAAGTGATCCGTCATTAGACATTCATAAGACTTTTGTTCGTTGGCTATGAACCTGTGTGTCGAGAACATTGCGTTCCTAAGAAAAACTGGAAAATTGGTGAAACTTGGTGTTTTGTGCGTGAAAACCGCCGTGAATCTTGCTGAGGAGCTGCTGACGAGGAAATCAAGGTACCGTGCACCCCTGTAACCCTTAACACATATAATGCCGTACTAACAAATGAACTAACTGTATTTTTTTTTTTTGTAAAATACGTCCATGGAATGTGAGGAATGTCTTAATTCACTATTTTCGTTACATTTTACATAATATAATAGTGAAATAAATAAATAAATAATGGTGGCTGCCATATATGGCTGACGCGGCGCCACTGTAATAAAATTCTCAATGGGGCCGCGTCAGTCATTTTGTTACAAAGAAAACTGTGCCCAATTTGGAAGAGTTCATGCTCGAAATAAAACCAAAAGAGTGGTAACATACTGCGAAGATTGCCCGAATGAGCCACACTATTGTATCAGCTGTTTCAATTTAGACCACAGATATGTTTGAGTTTTAACGTGTTTGAACATGATGATTGATGTAGGTTTGATTTTTTATGTTGCCAATGCCAACTTAAATATGAATAAAAGCAATTAAAACATTTACCTATAAGTTTCATTTGCAAAAAACCAACTATTTTTGTAATCACTCTTTTGTTTTCGAAACTTCCACTTACAAACTTAATATTTCTCAAAATGTAAGTAAAAGTATTGATGCCATCACTACAGTTATAATTTACCAGGCCTTGTCAGCCATACTAAATGCAGTTAAACATCAAAAACGTGGCTGACGACGAAAAATCGCGCTTTCAAAACAAGCATATTCCGTCAGCCACAAATGGCTGACACGGCTCAATTGGTTTGGAAAATGTCAGCCATATGTGGCTGACGAGGCATTATATGTGTTAAGAAAGACCGATTTCACCCTGTGTCTCCACGCGGTCTTACAGCGTCCCGTTTCATTATTTTCCAAGTCGATTTTGTTGCTTTTATTTTGCTTTCCCGCGTAACCATCATGTATTAATTTTTTTTTTGTTTGTTTACAGTTGTTCACGACTCAAGACTGGAGACTGTCATGACCGACTGGCTCCACGACGAACTAGAAAGTGACGATGAACTTGAGCGTGACCTTAACTTAGAACTTGACGACGAACCCGTCGTACCGTTTGTACGATCGGCTTTTACTGATTTGGCAGAGTCAACTGACTACCGACCTGACGAACTGGACATATTAGCTCAAGAGGACAGACAAAATGACGAGGCCTTGCGAAGCGTAGTCCCGGAGTCCGCCTACGATTTCACGTGGAGGAACACCGAGGCTATCTTCCAAGGCCAACCAGAGACGTTTACTAGCAGAGCAGGCCCGACTTTTGAAATGACTGACCAGACGTGGATACTCGACGTCTTCCACAAAATGGTCGACGTCGAGTTCATCGATATCTGGCATTTATTATTTCACCATCTATAGTATTACCCGTTTTCTCTATGGCTTCTTTTATAGAGCTAAGCGGGGTTGTGTGTTGCAAGTTCCTAATGACTATTCTATAGGGACTTTTGTCGTTTCTATTAAAAGTGTGCCCAATCAATGCCTTTTCACGAATAGTTGATATCACTTTTTTACTCTTCAATATTAGCAGTAGTGATTTTGAGTTGATTCTTGTTTATATTTTTGTAGTTAAATTGACTTTTTTCCGCGGATGATTCAATAAGTTCTGTCAGCTTGTTTAAGTTCTTTATGCCATATAAGATAATGGGTGGAGGTTTATTAGGCTGTTTTAAACTGTCAATCCACTGAATCGGTTTGTAATTTGTATCCGATCTGGCGAAGGAGATCTTGATTCTGAGTCCTTTCTTCTTTTCGGATTTCTTATTTAGGGAACTCTTTGACAAGGGTGAGGTTTGGCAGATGTTTGACTCTGTGGATTCACTTTGTCCGAGGATTAATTTTCCATGGCATTTGAGTTTGTTCTAGGTGTAAAACCACTTGGTTGGCTTGTCATTGAAGCACTCCTTGGTTTTCTGACGAATAGGCTTGGATGGAAGGCCTGCTGAACGAATTTTTTGTTTTGTTTTCAAATTTTGCCGAAATTATGCCCCCCAGATACGATGTGGCAGCCTGAATTAAACTCAGAGACGGGGTACCCTCCTGGGGTAGATTAGTTTGTAACTCCGCTTCCATGTTTTTTTCACCTTCCACAACTCCAGACATTTTAAGGGTTATTTAGACCGTAAGGCTCGCTTTAGCCTCTTCCAGCTGGTTTTCCAGCCGAAGGTATGGTTATCCCGCAAATGCATGGCCTCCAGAGCCTTGTCTGTTAACAGGCAGGGGGCACCACGGAGACCATTTGGTCTCCGCCGCCATCCAGCGCGTTCAGGTAAGGTTGACTTTTGGGCTGGACGAGGTGTTATGTCCATTCTCCCCTTACCTCCCAAAGAACTTTCAGCAATTATAATGTGTACACTATCTAAAGGGTGTAAAACGCCTCTTAACGAAGCCCAAAAGCACTTGTTCTCCCTGTCATTGCGATCATTTTTTTGTTCTGCACCATACCTGGGAACCTTCTAGTTACGGAGATATTGGGGGTCAGTCATAGTCCGTATGGTGTCGGACGTAAAGAATAACACCATCCCATATCTTCCTGTGGGTGTCGTAAGAGGCGACTAAGGGATTTACCAGAGAATGGGCAGCAGCACTCTCTGCGTCTTGTGTAAGAACCGCACTCACTGCGATCGCCAACCCGCCTGCCAAGCGTGGCGATTATGGCAAACCCCCCCCAAATGAATAGCGCATCACAAAAATGGCCCCTAGTGCCCGGCAGCCCGTCTACCCTCGACTACGGCAGCGGTCGAGGCTACGGCGTGGCAAGGGGTGCGAAGAATCTCCGGAAGGGATCCGGCTGCCAATACCGACGACTAGACCTGGCAACATATAACACGCGCACACTCCGGACCGACGAGAAGATAGCGGAACTCGAAGAGGAATTGAGCAGGCTGCGATGGAGTATTGTGGGATTATCTGAAGTCCGAAGAGAGGGGGAGGACACGATAATCCTGAAATCCGGCAACCTGCTCTATTTCTGTGAGGGTGACCGGCAATCCCAGGGTGGTGTTGGGTTTATCGTCCACAAGTCCCTTGTGATCAACGTGGTGAAGATCGAGAGTGTGTCGACCAGGGTGGCGTACCTTATACTCAGAATATCCTCAAGATATTCGCTGAAGGTCATACAGGTCTACGCCCCAACCTCGGCACACCCCGACGACGAAGTGGAGACCATGTATGAGGATATCTCTAAAGCCATGCATGGTTCCAAAACTCACTTCACAGTTGTCATGGGGGACTTCAACGCGAAACTGGGCAAACGAGACGGCGATGAGCTGCAGGTGGGGCAATTTGGAGTTGGACGTCGGAATCGCCAGGGTCACCAACTGGCTAGTTTTATGGAGAAGGAGGGCCTCTATATGATGAACTCCTTCTTCAGAAAGCGTGAGCACAGGAAGTGGACCTGGCAGAGCCCCGATGGTGCAACTAGAAATGAGATCGACTTCATTATGTCAACCAATAAGCAAATGTTCAATGATGTCTCTGTGATCAATTCGGTGAAAACCGGGAGCGATCACCGCATGGTAAGAGGCACATTGAACATCAATATCAAGCTTGAAAGGTATCGACTGATGAAGTCTACGCTCCGTCCAGCACAGATCCAAATCCAAAACTCCGAGAGCTTTCAGCTTGAACTCCACAACCGTTTCGAGTGCCTAGGAAGCTCAGTGGACGAGTACAACGATGGGTTCGTGGAAACTGTCCATACGACCGGGTCTAAGTTCTTCAAGGCGCGTCGTACAGATCAGAACAAGAGGCTCTCCGATCACACTCTCAAGCTCATGAAGGAGCGGCGTGAGATGATCCTGCAGTCTTCAGACGAGGCGTGTAAATATCGGCAGCTCAATAGACGGATCTCTAAATCCTTGAAGAGCGACCTCCGCCGCTTTAATACCGAGCGTGTTAAAGACGCGATTGAGCGGAATAAAGGCTCCAAGGTATTTGCAAGAGATCTGGCTATTGGGCAGAGCCAGCTCACGAAACTGAAGACCGACGATGGTAGGATCTTATCCGCCAAACCGGAGCTTCTGAGGGAGATCGAGAGCTTCTATGGACAGTTGTACACGTCAACTAGTAAACCCGTCGTAGATCTAGCAAACGACCCAAGAGCTAGACTGACCCGACACTATACTGAAGACATCCCGGACGTCAGTCTGTACGAGATTAGGATGGCTCTGAAGCAGCTCAAAAACAACAAGGCACCGGGTGATGACGGAATTACGGCCGAACTCCTGAAGGCGGGTGGAAAACCGGTACTTAAGGCCCTTCAGAAGCTGTTTAATTCCGTCATACTTGAGGGAAAAACGCCACAGGCATGGTGCAGGGGTGTGGTGGTGCTCTTCTTCAAAAAGGGTGACAATGCCCGGTTGAAGACCAATCACCATCGGCCCATCTCACTTCTAAGCCATGTCTACAAGTTGTTTTCTAGAGTCATCACGAATCGTCTCGCGCGCAGGTTTGACGATTTCCAGCCAGGCGAACAAGCCGGTTTCCGAAAAGGCTATAGCACCGTAGACCACATACATACGCTGCGGCAAGTTATACATAAGACCGAAGAGTATAACCTGCCTCTCTGTTTAGCGTTTGTGGACTACGAGAAAGCCTTCGATTCGATCGAGACCTGGGCTGTACTGCAGTCTCTCCAACGGTGCCAAATCGACTATCGGTACATCGAGGTGTTGAAGTGTTTGTACAAAAACGCCACCATGTCAGTCCACCTTCAAGACCAAGTCTCAGAACCTATCCTCCTGCAGCGAGGTGTGAGGCAGGGAGACGTCATATCTCCGAAACTGTTTACTGCTGCACTGGAGGATGTCTCCAAGGTTCTGGACTGGAGAGGGCTAGGCATCAACGTCAATGGCGAGTACATCACTCACCTTCGGTTTGCCGACGACATAGTGGTCATGGCTGAGACCATGGAGGACCTCAGTACAATGCTCGATGACCTCAGTAGAGCTTCCGGAAGAGTGGGTTTAAAAATGAACATGGACAAAACCAAGGTCATGTTGAATGCCCATGTCAAACCCACTCCTATCAAGATCGGAGACTCTTCACTCGAAGTTGTAGACGATTATGTGTACCTGGGACAAACGGTCCAGTTAGGTAGGTCTAACTTCGAGAAAGAGGTCAATCGTCGAATCCGACTCGGCTGGGCAGCGTTCGGGAAGTTGCGCGGCATCTTCTCGTCCAACCTACCGCAGTGTCTCAAGACGAAAGTCTAGACCAGTGTGTGTTGCCAGTGATTACATACGGGACCGAAACGTGGTCGCTTACAATGGGCCTCATCAGAAGGCTTAAAGTCACCCAAAGGGCAATGGAGAGGGCTATGCTCGGACTTTCCTTGCGCGATCGAATCAGAAATGAAGACATCCGCAAGAGAACCAAGGTTACCGACGTAGCCCGAAGAATTGCCAAACTTAAGTGGCAGTGGGCAGGGCACATTGCTCGCAGAACGGATGACCGATGGGGCCGAAAAGTTCTGGAGTGGCGACCGCGAACCGGAAGACGTTGCGTTGGAAGGCCTCCCACTAGGTGGACCGATGACCTGGTGAAGGCTGCGGGAATCCGCTGGATGCGAGTCGCACGTGACCGTTCAATGTGGCGACACTTGGGGGAGGCCTATGTCCAGCAGTAGACGTCTTTCGGCTGAAATGATGATGATGATGATGGGGGTCAAAGTTCCAACTTTTTGGCAAGTTTTTTTTTTAAATACAAGTTTTTAATGTAAGATTTTACTTTAAACACCTCCACGGCCCCCGTACTATTGAATCCATTCATCAGCACAATGTTTTGAGTGCGGTACATTGAGTTCTACCACAAAACATGATTTTTCACCCCAAAAAAAAGTCGTTTCCCAGCAATATTTTTTGCGTAAAGTTTCTTAGTTTGATGTACAGAATGCTTGGTTGACGGCTTCGTGATGAGGTCTTTTACATCCTGTATAGTGCTGGCCATTATACTTTTCATCCAAATTGGTAAAAAAGGACACTGAGGCCCATCTTACCCGCTATGATATTGTTGATTTAAAACTCAATAGTGTTGGCAAGCTTGATTGTTGATATTTTTATTTAAATTTTACTATGTGAGATTATTACAAGATGAAAGTGAACCAAAGATATTATAATTATTTTTGTATGAATTTTATTTGAATACTAGTGCCAATTATATGAATTTATAAAAAGAGTTTTGTTTTTACTTATAATGCTTATTAACCTCTACAACTTTTGTCTAAAAAGTTTTTGATACAAGAGTTGAAAATATGGGTGGAACCTTCTTCGAAATATACCTCCTCTTGCGGCTTGCCGTAGGGATTTTTTATTTTCTCCGTCGTTCCGCTCCCGAAATCTAACTCGGTCGTAAAGCAGGTGATCCCTGAGAGTCATCCAATATAGACATAACACTATTTATGATAAAATTAACTTTTGTAAGTACTATAATAAGCGGATCAATGACATAAACCAGCGCCACTCCCGGCATTCTCTGCACTACATCTACAGAGGACCACCCATACTACGACATTATGCACACATGTAAACCGAACCGCTTTATAAGCAGAGCTGTCTTCAAACACTGTTTTAAGCTTTCACGGTTCATAACTATACTACAAATGCCAATACAATTTTTTTTCCAGCCACCCGCATTCTCCAGTTAACCCGCGATCATGGCGCTTGCAACAGCGTCGAAATATCGGGAGCTCAAAATAATAAATAATCACGGAAGATATCCCGTAAGTGACATTTGTAGTAGAGCTGTCTTCGAACAAATTGTCACCGATCCAGCCTGTCCCCTTGCTGTCCTCTCCCAGCAACGCCCTAAGCCGAGGCCCGTACCCCGCAGGGGGTGCCCTTAGCGTGTGGTCGTTTAGTTTGTAAGCTCTGCAATGCAAAGCAAAGCAATGCTCTGGCTGGAGGCCTTACGTGTGTAAGGCCTCCAGCCAGAGCTTAACCGGACAATCCTGTGAGTGCCTAAGTAGGCACTCACAGGATTGTCCGGTTAAGCAGACGACAACCACTCTAGGTTGAACTGCGAGATGTCATTCCGCAAAAAAAAGAACAAATTGTCATTCACTAGCAAGAGGTTCTGAGCGCGGCAGCAACGCAGCCAGCTCTGATTCTTAGTAAACCTAGTTTCTACTTCGATAGCCTAGCAGTCTTCAGGAACTAGACAGCTAGGGGAAGTCTGAAAGGCGATAGCCACGCAATCCCTTTCATCCCTCTACTTAAGTTTGCCACCTGATATAAATGATTGTAACTGTTGTAAATTATAACAAGCAAGTTGCCAATAAAATATCAAGTCAATGGAGCTTATTTTCACCAACAGCAATCCACTTTTATGATGATTAGACAGAGTTACCTGTTAGACCGAGAAAAATGAATTCTGTCATCAACTTAGCTTTGCACGTTGGACCAATTCCCATAGCTTCTTCCTTTAATCACCTGCAACAATTAAAATAAATCTTGACAAGATATTGTCCCTCATTTTATGAGAATTTACTTTTTTGATAACTCATTGTTTCTTTTTTAAAACTAAAGTAAGCAGCTACATTCGTTTAATTGTATTTTGAAAGCAAAAAAAAGCTTCGTTACTTTGTTTTTTATTTTATTTTTATTCACAAAATTATTAAAGATTCTGATAAAAAATTTTGATGTTTTGTAAATTTCATTACCTTCTAAATTTCATACAAAGAATATGTACAAGGTTAATATCTCCTATCTAACCGAATACCTACGCAGTGGACAGCGGGAATAAATGTTTGAATAAAGCATAATATATAAAGCATACATTATTATTATTCTAAATTAATATTCTCTTCTTATTAATATTCGGGCGGATTCGACCAAACCCCTATTTATATACGAATAAATCAACAGTCATTTTTCCATGCAATCTAACGTATAACCATAATATGTAGCATAGGATGTCTACCAACAACGTGGACATACGTCAATGGATGCAGGCCGCAGATAAAATTTACATTATGGTCCGTTGATTTGGAAGTTCTTTTTTTTTTTTTGTAAATAGTACTCATAAATAGAAAGCTTTTTACTAATTTTCATGTTGCGGAGATTCTCGGTTTACGAGATATAGATAATTTTTTAAAGTTTCCATACAAATTGGAAAATAGCACGCCATTAGCAAATTTTTAGGTTTGATAAATTGTCATTGTAGACGTCAAAGTTGGTTGTTTGCTGGTTCCAGTTGGATGGGTGGTCGCAGTGGAGTAACAGCTGGCTCTAATGGTAGCTTACCGGCTATCGCTAGTTCTTCGGAGGACGAGGATAAGGACATTGCTCCTGCGATGCCCAGGTCTATTGCGTCATCAGGCAGAAGAATTAATCCTTACTCGGATGACGACGAACGAAGTTTTGATATAAGATATATATCTATTTCTCTGTGGAATGCGCTTCCCCAGGAAATCAGGATGGCAACCAATCGTTTAGCTTTCAAAATTAAAGCTCGAGAGTACATTCGCAAGAAGCTGGTAGTTTCATCACAGCGGTAATGTTTTCTCTATTGTTTGTCTTTTTATTCCGTTATCCGTGTAAATATCTATTTACAGTAATAAATAGTTTGATATATATTTATAGTATTTATATATATATTTATAGTATTTTATATATCCTTCTATTTTACCTTAGTATTAATTAATTATTTTCAGATGTACACCTACCACTGCTTGTCTCTGCATCACCCAAAGGTTGACTGGTAGAAAATGCCTATGGCATTACTTTGTGCTTGAAGTGTTAAATAAATAAATAAATATATAAATATTGACATGCTCAAGAAGCCCACAGAGGGAGTCAAATAGGCACCGCCGAAGGGGACGAGAAATCCCACTGAGGAGAGCAGGTCGTCCCTAAAGAAAAAGAGGAGGCCTGGAAGACGGCCGAATGCCGCAATACACAACATAAATATACCACACAAACAATTCATCGCGTTACCGAAACGTGTGCTGAAGTACAAGTACAAAAATTAATGGATCATACGACGAATCTACTGATTTCACATCTGAGAGAAGTTGTAGAACAGTTAAGTGAGGAAAAAAAATCATCATTAACCTTAATAAGTAAATGGGGCTGACATGATGGGTCACAACAGATGCAGTATAAAATGAAATTTGAAAATGAACCTGATACTACTGATGCTAATATTTTTCACAGTTCTGTTGTTCCTCTACAGTTAGTATATGGACATGAAAAGAAAATACTGTGTCTATTCATCTCCTCGTTTTTGCAGACCTATTAGAATCAGATTCGTCAAAGAGACTACAGATATAACAAAAGAGGAAATAGACATCACAACACAAATAAATGCGCTTGCCAGCAGTGACATTGGGAACAGCTTATCAGTGAAGCATAAGATGTTCACTATGGTGGATGGCAAAGTTTGCAATGCGGCAACACATACAAAATCTACAATGAGATGCTACATTTGCGACGCAACTACTTCAGAGCTTCATAACTTTTCGAAGAAAAGGCCACCTAAAGAGGAAAATTTAAGATTCGAGCTGTCATTGCTACATGCTTGTATTCGATTTTTTGAATCAATCCTACAAGTAGCATTTAAGCTACCTGTAAAAAAATGGAAAGTCCGATTTTCGATTGAGGAAAAACAAGCGGTGGAAGCCAGGACACAAAAGATCCAAGATCAATTTAAGCAAAAACATGGACTATAGGTGGATATCCCTAAAGCTAATTGTGGCAACACCAATGACGGTAATACCAGTCGCCGATTTTCCGAAAACTACGAAATATCGGCGGAAACAACCAATATTGATAAAGAACTTATCTACCGACTTAAGGTTATATTAGACACAATGTGCTGCGGGCATAAATTAATATTGAAGCCTTCCAGAAATACTGCGACGAAACTGCCGAGATGTATGTGGCTTTATATGGGTTTTACCCCATGTCTCCGACACTGTATAAAGTACTTCGCCACGGAGCTGCCGTGCAAGTACGTACGAATCGATTCGATAAATCTGACAGTCATTCTCGACAAAATGAGTTTATAACAAAGATAAAAAGACATTTTGTCGAGAATAACTATCAGATTTATCGAATCGATTCCTACGTACTTGCACTGCTGAAGTGATAAAACACGCAATTCTTCCAATAGGACAACTTTCTGAAGAAGCTGCCGAAACTCGCAACAAAAACATAAGACACAAGAACAGATATAATTATTTTAGAAAGTTATCGCGCGTACAGTGCAATATGGACGTTTTAAATAGGCTTTTGTTAACATCGGTCCCCTATTAACAAGCATGAGAACAAATCTATATTTTAAGAAAAATAAAAAGACATTGTATGAGATGTATTAAATTTACTTAGTGAGACTGACCTTACCAATGAAAATGTTTGTACTAGTGACGAATAAATATTTTTTTCTAACTGTAATAAGTCTTTTATTACATATTTTAACATATATACATTAATAATCGTCGTTCGAGGCATAAAATATATACGCCGTCACCTCCTTCTGCGAAGCAGTAATGCTAGAGAAGGAGGTGGCGGAACGTGAGAGGGAGAGAACCTCTCAACGTCCCGGCCGCCGCGGAAGACGCCCCGGGCGTCGGGGGCCACCACCACGTGGCCCCCGGCCACCGTAGGCGCGGGCCTGTGGACGGTGGGCTATGGGCTAGCTCGCCGTCCATCCGTCTCATGACGACAGGCCGTGTCGACGGCGCGTTCGTGTTCCACGCGCGCCTCAAAGAGAGTCAGCAAAAGGGAAGGGGTCCGTAAGGACCGATGCATGCCGGGGTTGCGGGACTATTCGAAAGAGATACCGTGGCCCCGGAACACAAAGGGCGATGAAGGAACATGGATGGGTTTTAGTCAGTAAAAGTCTGACACTCCCTCCTGCTCCGCCCAGAGCGGGAGGAGTTATTTGATGATTTCCCATCCGAAAAAAAAAAAAAAAAAAGGCATAAAATATATTTGACCAAGTTTTAAGGCTGGCTTAAAGCCTCGGAGCAGGCGCCTGAAAGAATAACTTCAGAAAAGCATTGATAGCACAATTTCATCGGTTCCCTCTATATCTACCACCAATAAATATATCAACGGTGGACGAATTCGAAACGTCGATCAGAATGCAAATGACATTATACGATAGAGGTGGACCGAGACAAATACACTTGAGTCATGTGTAGGAGTTCCTGATGTCAATACCGCCCTCGAGCATTGAATGTAGGGGGTATTTCATTCTCAAAATATATTAATAACCTTCTGAGATGCGCCTTACAGGACGACTCTATAGACGTTGAGTGCCGTCTCAGTTCCGGCACAGTTTTCATACATTCGGTCGTCACTGACACTGACGGAGAATGTATGAAAAAAGTGCCGAAACTGTGGCGGAACTGAGACGGCACTGAGGCTTCACAGATATGTGTGGATCAAGCTTTAATAGGATTTAAACGCTTATGGTCTTAAACATACTCAATTTCGGATTTTATCAATAGAAACTTAATATGTTTTAAGGACCTGACCTGATTTACTAGATTCTTTAATCATATTAGTTAATTTAACACGAAATATTGTTTAAAAAAACACTAAGAGACAATTATTCTTTAAACTGAGACAATCTCTTTGTTTGTAATAAGGTCATCAAGAAAAAAAAACAGGTATGTAATCTCTTTGCTTTGAGCCGGCTCTACACTCGCGGCGCGAACGGCCGCGAAAGCCCGCGACTAGGGCTTCCATTACGTAATTACGTAATTACGGACAGATTTTAGAAATCTCACAAATACGTAACTGAAGTGTTGAAGTCCGTAATAACGTAACTATGGGATAATATTAATTAATTAGGTACCCATTTATTTAGTTCTATAGTTTCTGCTTACGCCATGGGAAAAAGGCATGGGTTCATCTATGTATTTACAATTTACCTTAATTTAGGTTAACCTACGACTTACATTATGACAACATCAAAACCCTTTCTGTGGGTATCCCCCGAATTCCCGGGGTTTATTTTATAACTTCCAATTTGAGTCCGCAAGATTTTATTTCTTAGTCGTACAGAATAGAGTTCATTGTTGACCAATCGGGAAACAAAGGGAATCCCCGTTGGTTGTGTTGTGGATAGTTCGGTACGTAACACAATCAAAGTTTATAACTGTTTTGCTAGTATTTGATCTAACTCGTAGATAATTGAGTTTAATATTGTGGATTGAGCAAGCTAAGGGAACTCCCTAGATTTTTCTTTACTTTCGTGAATTTAGAAACAATCTCAATACTCGGTACTCAGTCGTCTTACGTACACCTGCGAGATACTGTCCTGTTCTAAGCTTAATTTATTGAGTTTTGTGATTTTGTGTATGTGCCGCAAAGTTTGACGCTTGGTTTTCGGAAGCTTTTGATTACAATACAAGTTTCTAAGTAGATATCACCATACACGTACAACGCAACACGCACACGCACGCGTGCAACGCATACACGTTCAACGAAAATGTAAGTAAATATTTTAACATTACTTTACTTGTCTACTTACTTTGTTTCTAGGGTATTTGTGTGAAAGTTTATACATATAATTTAGTAGTTGATTTTATATTGTTGACGGCACGGTTGGCGCAGTAGTTGAGTGATTGGCTGCTGCGCTGCGGGTCACGGGTTCGATTCCCGTACGGAACAAATATTTGTATGACCTACAGATAGGTGTTCCGGGTCTGGGTGTCTTGTGTATGTTAGTTTACATGTTTGTGAGTGCACCCACGATACAGCAGTAATTCCTATAGTGTATTTGTTTAGGATTACCTTTAGTTAATTATAACTAAAGGTAAACAAATCATAAAAAGGGTTGTTTATAGATGACACTTCCTTGATTCCAAATACGTAACAACCAAATTTAATTTATCTACGATTTTACGACAGTTTTCTTTCGGAATCTTTTAATAAGTGTCTGTTAAAACTTTTTCATTAATTCCAGAAAGTTCTCTCCGTAGATATAACTACTTGAGTACAATTTTTAGTTACATTTACAAAATAATATGATAGTTTTTAATCTGTCTACTAGAAAGAGCCTAAAAAGACAGGGTCCCCAAACCTTTCTCTATGAAATATGAACTAGATAATGTCATCAAATTGAAGAGTACGACTGTAACGCAGCGCGACATCTGAAGTGACGTGTTATACGTTTAGTCGGTTAATCAGACGCCACTGACAGCTCTCTCGTCGTTTGCGCTTACGTTTCGGTTTTGTTGAATTTATTTTGTTTTTTTGTTATTTAGTTATTGTAAGTTGTTGTTATTCATTGTTAATCGTTGTTAAATTAGTATTGTATTGAAAAATGAGTGAACCTGAGCCTGGGACGAGCCGGGCAAGCTCCGCCCTCACATTTCCATCACCCATGAAAAAACGTCCCAAAAGGGTACCTCTTTCGTCAACTGAGAAGCAGATAGTGATAAATGTGTTCAAATACATTGAAGAAACTTGGCCCAAGGATGTGTATCCGTACAAAAAAGAAATTATAAAAAAAACTGCAACAATATTGGGAATTTGCGAACCTACTTTGTACAGGGTTATTAAAGAGTACACAAACTCGCATGAACTAAAATCACCTCCTCTACCGGCAACGAAACCAAGGATAATAAATAGTTTCGATGACATGGATTTATCTGCAATCAGGAGGAAAATACACATGTTTTTTTTTGACAGTGAAATACCAACAATAGATAAAGTTTTGGAAAGTGTAAATAATGATGACAGTCTGCCTAATTTGAAAAGGAGCATGATGTATTATTTAATGAAAAAATTAGGCTTCAAATACTCCAAACGGAATCGTAAGAGTATGCTCATTGACAAACCAGAGATTGCAGTATGGCGTGTAAAATATTTAAATGAAATATCGAAATATAGAAGAGATGGAAAGAAAATATATTATTTGGACGAAACTTGGGTCAATGAAGGTAATAACAACATCAATATATTTTTAAAACAAATATTGTACATTGTTAACTTTGCATAGAATTATCATAATACAAATACTTATCAACAATATTGGTTTTGCAGGACACACCAAATCTTCAACATGGCAAGATTCCACAATAACATCCTGCAAAGAAGCCCACAGGCAAGGATTATCTACGGGGTTGAAAAATCCCAGCGGGAAAGGAAAACGCCTTATTTTAGGCCACATTGGTAAGAGATAATTTATTAAAATGCAAAAAAGATAGTTTTAACAAGATTGTGATAAATATCATCTACACTAATATAATAAAGAGGTAAAGTTTGTTTTTATTAGTTGGGAGGTAATCTCTGAAAGTAATGGTCTGATTTTTTTAAATAGTTTTCCGATAGAAAGCTGCTTTATTCCTGACTGACATAGGCTATATTTTATATACAGGGGTGAAGCCGGAAACTAAAAACATATACTTTATCTGAATTAAATTGCTTATTTAAGAATGAGATTGTTCGGTGTCAGAAGTTGAATTATTATTTTATTTTGTTTAAGGTTCATCCAGTGGTTTTGTTGAAGGAGGGGAGCTCATATTTGAGGCTAAAAAGGGTGATGGTGATTACCACTCCGAAATGGACTCTCATAATTTTGAAAAATGGATCACCACGGTTTTAAAAACAACTGGATAAAAACTCAATTTTAGTAATGGATAATGATTCGTATCATTCCAGAAGAATAGAAAAGATACCAACTACAGCAACAAGAAAGGCTGATATACAAAAGTGGCTAACGGACAAAAATATTGCTTTTGAAGCAACAGAAATAAAAGCAGAATTATTACAAAAAGTAAAATATGAGAAACATAAATATCAATTATATGCAGTGGATGAATTAGCAAAAGAAAATGGTGTCACAGTATTGCGCTTACCACCGTACCATTGTGAGCTGAATCCAATAGAGCTAATATGGGCTCAAGTGAAGGGATTCATAGCGGACAAAAATAAAACATTTAAAATGGCAGATTTAAAAATGCTTTTGCCAGAGGCCTTAGCAAGTGTGACAATGGATAATTGGAAAAATTGTGAGGACCATGTCATCAAAGAGGAGCACAAAATGTTTAATTTAGATAAAATAATAGATGAGACAACTGAACGCTTCATTATTCATGTGACAGATAGTTCTACTTCATCATCAGATTCAGAATAAATTGTATTAGCATGTGGTGATTAAATAGAACTATCTGTCACATGAATATTTTCACAAAAACCTTCTCTAATTGGTCTCTTAAACCACAGCATTAGATATCATATGAAACTTTTCACGTTTTCTCGTTTCGTTTATCGTTTTCGTAATCACGCTTTGTTTAGATAATGGCATTTGAATTGACAAATAAACGATTCTCACATAAATTTAGTTTAATTAGAACCCAAGAAATATTTGTTGTAATAAAAGGTTCAGCACCTCTGAGTCACGTGGTTTTTTTTGTTTACCTTTAGTTAATTACCTAAACAAATACACTATAGTGTGGTGCGACGTTTAAAAAAAAATGAAATGAAATATGTGCGATTTTATTTTATTGTTGCTTGTTAGATGTCTGTGCAAATAGACATTGATTATGAGTTGACGGTACGTATGTAAATGTATCCCGTTTTAAGTTTAGTGCCTAACTATAGATGCTATTTATATGTATTACCTAACTATTAAATTATGAAATATTTATATATTGTTTTAGGTCTGCAGTAAAGAAGACTATTTATAAGGAGTTTTTGAACAAACGCACACAATCAGCTATATGGGAACACTTTTTGAGGGCTGAAAATGGGCAAAGTGTCCAATGTAAACATTGTCAAAAAATTTTGAAGACTCCTGGTGGTGCTACTGGAGCACTACATACACATATGCGTGCTAAACATATTGCCGAGATGTCACAAGAGCAAGATGCGCAAAGGGCAAGTACTTCATCGTGCTTTCAAGCAAGAAAAAGTTTAGAACCTCCATCGAAGAAAACTAAACTAACGGATTACTTTTCCACTGATTATTCCTTGGACATTATAGTGACTAGAATGGCAGCGTTGGATGGCATCCCATTAAGCAAATTTTGTACTTCTGAAGATCTAAGGTATGTTTTCAAAAAATCTGGCTATGATCTACCGAAATCTCCTTCAACTATTACCAAAATTGTCCTGGAACAGAGTTCTGCCATAAAAAACCAATTAATAAATCAGTTTAAAGATATGAAGTCCCAAAAAAAACGATTTACAATAACGTTTTGATGAATGGACCTCCACCCGGAACCGGAGGTATATGAATATAAATATTCATAATAAAGACCTAGAGCCAGCTAAATATAAAAATTTAGGACTAGTAAGGATAAAGGGTTCAATGCCAGCTCACGTTGGAACTGTACTGTTAGAAAATCATCTAAATGACTTTTATTTGAAACTTGAAGATATAATTGCATTCACAACGGACAGAGCCAGTGTTATGGTTAAAATGGGCAAAAATTTTGATGGTCACCATCAGTTGTGTTTTGCTCACGGAATACAACTTGCAGTGCTGGAGGTATTATATAAGACACGGAAAAGTACAACTACTGAACCAGAACTAGAAGATGAAGCTTCAGATACTGACACTGAAGAAATTGAAGAAAACGATGGCGGACTTTTCATAGAAGTACCTAGAGTTCTAGAACCAGAGTTTCTGTACAAAGATATTATAGTAAAAGTAAGAAAACTTGTTAAATCATTCAAAAAATCACCACTGAAGACCGATTTGTTGCAAAAATATTCTTTAGAAGAGCAAGGCTTTTACGCCTTGATCTTATACTGGACTGCAAAACGCGATGGAACAGTTTATCAGATATGGTTGGACGATTTCTGAAATTGAAATCAAGTTTATTTAAGGCTTTATTAGACTTAAAATCAAATATAAGTTTCACAGACACAGAAATACAAGACCTACATAACATTCATCATAGTTTAGATATAATAAAAACTACAGTGATGGCATTGTGTCGCCGTGACTCGAATTTGTTAGCAGCAGATGCTGCGCTTCAGTTTATGTTAAATAAACTTGATGCTCAGTGCAATGATCTCAGTGACAAGCTTGCTGTATCCCTTAGAAAAAGAATAAAAGAAAGGCGAACAAATGTGTCTGGTGTCTTGCAGTATTTGCATAATAATGAAGAATATTATAAAACCGAAGAAACAGAAACTTTTACAACCTTCCGTTACATCGGCTCACTCCGTTCGCCTTGTCACTCTCGGTGGGGTAGAATGCCCAATAATATAAATGTGAGGCGATGGAACGGAAGGTGGATTAGAATGCCCAATAACATAAATAAAATCCCGGCGCCTATTCCACTAGTTATTTCTAACACTCAAAAATCCTAAATACTGGTTCAGCGGCTATTCCACCCGATAGAGTATGAATTCAATTACTTACAGTCATTTTATTCGTCATTCGATTCCTGCAATTGTAGTGAAAAGGTTGGATCATACTCATACAGCTGACACTACTAGCTTACTTGTTAACAAATAAGGGAGCTCGCTGCTTAAATCGGGTTATTCACCAACTGGACACGAGAGACTGAACACACGTGTGTCCAGTTGGTGAAACTCACAATTAGTATCACTTATTATTTTGTCATCTGGACACGCCATAATTTTTACGCGTGTCCACATAGTGAAATATAAATTAAATCACTTTTATGTTTTCGCCAACTGGACACACGTCCGCTTTTTATCTGAATTCATGAGAAAGTACAGTCACGCAGATTGTTTTTCTGTATCACAATTGTGCCGAACGGGCGTGATCCGCTGAAGGCGTGGATGTATAATGTGTACCTAGCGGTCTGCCTATACCCTTTCTACACCGGGCGCACGCATACACTATACTTCGCTCTCAGACAGCGCTGACGTCCTACACCTATTTAACTGTAGCCAATCTACGCAATCTCAGGCGTAGAACCTAACGAGGGAAGGGGGGTTTACTGGGAAATAATACACTGATAAACTTTCATAACTATTCAGGAAGCGATTCGGAGCTTCAGGATTTTTCGCGCACAACTTTTTCACTGTTTTTCTTCATAATATATTTGCCGTACTGATGACTACAATTCTTAGAAATGTTGTGTTTACTAAGGTACTCCGGAACTTTACTGTAACGAGAACCCTGATTCGCTTCATGATTTTGGAAAATTTTAATGAAAATTTTGATTATCGATACATGCACCTTTTCGAAAAATTACAATTTTGTGTGACTTCTACATACAGTTATTTATGTACAGTAAGCGTTGATAAGTGCAGAGGCACGTTAAGGATTGTATTGCTGTGAACGCACGGTCGAGCGACCGTGCGTCTGTATGTGTAAGTGGTCTCAATACAGTACGCACACCACAGCCACAGAGTTCGCCCAATCGCATGTCGCGCGTCACACTCCACGAAACATAAGAATATATTTCCGTTTCTTTTATTATACACGCAGCAAACCTTATTTGTGTAGCGACCTGTTCTTACCATTGGATAGTTAAAATTCACATCTATTTACCATGTGTTGATAGCTGTTGGGGTAATCAGTAGGATTCACGATCAAAGAGATCCGAGTTCGAATCCTGTTAACAACGTGGGGTTTTTGTTTCTTGGTAACATTAGTTATTGGTTCATTATTTATTTTTTATAAGAATAAGTTAAATATTAGTAAAAAAAAACATAGTATTATTATTCAACTATTTATTTATTATTTTAGCTGTTCGGTGTTGGAAGGTGGAAATAAAAAAGTCGTGGTGAATGATAACAGAAATGTTTATTCGTTTTATCTAAATATATAAAAGAAGAAACTGACTGACTGATTGACTGACTGACTGACTGACTCATCTATCAACGCACAGCCCAAACCGCTGGGTCTACAGATTCCAAATTTGGCAAGTAGGTTCCTTATGTGGTCTAGGGGTGCACTAAGAAAGGATTTTTCAAAATTCATCCCCTAAAGGGGTTAAACGGGGCTCCAAAGTTTCATTCATTGCATCGCGGCCGTTCGCAGTATACAGACGTGCTCGTTAGCAGTATTTATTTAACGTAATAATAGTGACCTTATTTAGTATTTTGCTAAGTGTGTAGTTTATTAAATAATGGAAACATAAAAACAGTGAACTGTATTGGTTGAAAAATGGATAACAGCCCCGTTAATTCAAGTAGTCGAGTGCAACCCATTGCCTCGCCAGTGAAAAGCCATCAGTCTAACTTTACCATCGATTTTATATCCACGCCCGACATCCAAAAATGGATGTCATCTGTTCAGCTGAAATTAAATGAAGTTTGCTCGATTGCCACGGATGGCAAGCTCAACTCGGAGCAGAAATTGAAGGTTACCAACCTATGCCGTAAAGTAGAATCTGAGACCACTCAAATGGCAGTGCTGTATCAGGCTCTGAAGCAAAAATCCCGTCAAGCCCTCAACATAATCGATGACCTGAAAGAAAAACGCAGCCTCACAGAACAAATTTCGGAGCTCAAACAGACGATTAAGGACTCTGGTGCTGTCGGAACTGCTTCATTTTCTGATATGGTGAAGAAGGGATCCAGTGACTTCGTTCGTCCAAACAATTTAAGTTCCGTAGCAGTTTATCCCAACGATAAATTGAAGTCGAGTGACGAGACAAAAAACCTCGTGCAAAACATCATACGCCCTGACGAAATGAAGCTCCATGTACGTGGTGTGCGGAAAACTAAAAATGGAGGTGTCATTATCAGCACCGAGACCAAACAGGATGCTGATAAACTCAAGCACGCAGTCCAGATGTCTACATCAGGACTCACCGCCGACGAGCCCATCAAGCGCAAACCACGGATCACGGTTGTAGGAGTGCCGACTTCTTTGGCTGATGCTGACGTCTTCAGGTTCATGTACGAGCAGAACATCGCCGATAAGTTTCCAGCAATGTCACTTGAGACCTTTTTGGCCGAAGTTAAATTTAGCCACAAATCTGGGAAGAAAGATGCATCGACCTGCAACTTTATTATCGAAGTTCCAGCCAAGATACGTAGAGCTTTAATATCGCAAGCAAGAATTTTTATAAACTGGACCTCCTGCCCTGTTAGAGACTTCACCTTGGTTACCAGATGCTACAAATGCCAACAATTCGGTCATGCAGCTAAATCATGCAGAGAAGTGAACTCCACGTGTGGTCACTGCGGAGAAGCAGGACACTCTATGTCTGAGTGCGCGAAGAAAGCGGACACCCCTAAATGTGCGACGTGCTCGCGTTTAAAAAGCCCAACAACCACAAAACGGGAGATGTTGAGTGCCCAGCTAAGAAATTAGCAGAATATAGGTACATAAACTCCATCGACTACGAGGGCACGTAGAGCGTCATACTATTGGTCAGACTTCCGCGTTTGACGCATATTGCTGAAACAACATGGCAATAACAGACCACTGCGCTGACATACTTACCATCGATTTTATTTATTGTAAGCACATTAGTCGCTAGGTGCAATTATCGAATAAAACAAGAGCGCCTCGAATGTGTTTTGCAACCTATAATAAATTCTGCTGACGCAAATTTTCGTGTAACAAATGTGTTTAGTTCTAAGTTAGAGTTTAAGTTAATCAAAATAATTTTGTCACGTAATGTTAAATATTAAATAAAAAAATAACTTCTGTCCTACATGTAGCATATTGTTAGAGCTCAGCAGCCTGTGATACAGGAATATCCTAGTACAGGCATCATACATTATTAGGTATACCTACATTGTTAGTTTTTAGATTCATATTGTATTTTACCTTTTGATATTCTGAATAAAGATTTATTATTATTTAAAAAAAAAAAAAGTTTGTATGGGGAAACAAGATTAGTTAGACTATTTTATTCGAAACTTCACAGGAGTGTTCCTATTGATAAATGAGTAGAAACGGGTTTCAGGTTTTTTCAGAATTCAACCCCTAAGCGGGGTAAATGGGGTGGCAAAGTATAAAAAACAATGCACAGCCCAAACTGCTGAGTCTAGAGATTCCAAATTTGGCAAGTAGGTTCCTTATGTGGTCTAGGGGTGCACTAAGAAATAATTTTTCAAAATTCAACCCTTAAGGGGGTTAAACGGGAATCCAAAGTTTGTATGGGTAAAACAAGATTAGTTAGACTATTTTATTCGAAACTTCACAGGAGTGCTCCCATTGATAAATGAGTAGAAACGAGTTTCAGGTTTTTTTCAGAATTCAACCCCTAAGAGGGGGAAATGGGGTGGCAAAGTATAAAAATCAATGCACAGCCCAAACCGCTGAGTCTAGAGATTCCAAATTTGGCACAAAGGTTCTTTATGAGGTTTAGGGGTGCATTAAGAAAGGATTTTTCAAAATTCACACCCTTAGGGGTTGAAACGGGAGTTCAAAGATTA
This sequence comes from Xestia xanthographa, assembly GCA_905147715.2. Taxonomy (NCBI): domain Eukaryota; kingdom Metazoa; phylum Arthropoda; class Insecta; order Lepidoptera; family Noctuidae; genus Xestia; species Xestia xanthographa. Next base: position 7,274,622 of record LR990643.1, read on the forward strand.
CGTGGGGAAATAAGATTAGTTAGACTGCTTTATTCGAAACTTAACAGGAGTACTCCTATCGATAAATGAGTTAACGTTTGTATTTCAGTTTTTTTTTTCAGAATTCAACCCCTAAAGGGGGAAATGGCGTAATAAAGCCTGAAATTCAACATAGGTATTGTTTTTATGGTGAATTGGTTTGGGTGTATTACAAAAACAACGATTTTAAGATTTAATGTGGCAGACCTGAAATATTCACACCCTTAGGGGTTGAAACGGGAGTTCAAAGATTACGTGGGGAAATAAGATTAGTTAGACTGCTTTATTCAAAACTTAACAGGAGTACTCCTATCGATAAATGAGTTAACGTTTGTATTTCAGTTTTTTTTTCAGAATTCAACCCCTAAAGGGGGAAAAGGCGTAATAAAGCCTGAAATTCAACATAGGTATTGTTTTTATGGTGAATTGGGTCGAGATTAAGATTTAATGTGGCAGACCTGAAATACTACCATTGCCTGTTGGGGTGAGATGTGGTTGAAATGTCTAAAAATCAATATGGGTGTCGATACCGAGATTATCAGGGGTGCTGATTACGAAAAAGGCATTTATTTTGAGATCCAGATGATAATGATTGTGATTAAGATGATAGTGATTGTGATTACGATGATAATGATTGTGATTACGATTATAATGAATATGATGACGAGGATAGAGATTGTGATGATGATGATTGTGAATACGATGATAATGGTTGTGATAACGATGATAGTGATTGTGATAATGATGATAGGGATTGTGATTACGATGATAATGATTGTGATAACGATGATGGTGATTGTGATGGTGGTGTTTGTGATGGTGATTGTGATGGTAATTGTGATGGTGATTGTGATGGTGATTGTGATTGTTATGGTGATTGAGATAGTGATGGTAATGGTGAGTGTGATAATGACTGTGTTTACGATGATAATTATTGTGATAACGAACGATGATGGTGATTGTGATAGTTATTTTGATGGTGATTGTGATGGTGATGGTGATTGTGATGGTGATTGTGATGGTGATTGTGATAATGATTGTGGTAATTAAGGTGGTTGTGTTAATGATGATAATTGGTGATAATGATGGTGACTGTGATAGTGATGGGGATTGTGATGGTGATTGTGATTGTGATAGTGATAGTGATGGTGATTGTGACAATGATGGCGGTTGTGATAGTGATGGTGATTGTGATAATAATAATTGTGATGATTATGAAATGTGCCACATAGATAGTTTATAACCTGGATTAACATGGAGGACACTATTATCCCTTTAGTATGATCCAGTGGGACAGTTACCGAACTTCACGCGGGCGAAGCCGCGGGCAACAACTAGTTTATTTATAAAATTAACAAACTTTCATGATAATTGTAACGTCACATTCCTACCTAGATGTAAAAAAGTTCTCTTGTAACCGATCATAAGATTTTTTATTGTATACGGTATACCCACTTACTTTCAATTCATAATAACATACTTAAGTAACAAGGAAAGGATATTCTAATCACACAAATATAACATATAGTTGATACCCACTTATTATAGGTATCGGTAATCAGCAGAATTTATTGAAAACTAATATAAATCATTTAGACTTTATGAATATATTTTTTTGTGACGTCACAATAAATGTAACTCGTATTGAGGTTATAGTTTAAGTGTTCATTTTCCCGAAGAAAAGAAGATTGAAACTAAACCTCAATTTAAGATCAATAATATAATTACGGATAAGTTAATATTCACTAAATATTTTGTTACACATCTAATTAAAACTAAAGCATCTAGGGATTAATTTTGTAGCATGACATCTTCTAATACTTCTACATAATTAAGTAGAACTGTTGGCGCGTGGAGGAATAAAAGCCAGTTCTCCTGGCCCTGCTGCACTTATCCATCCCCACATGATAAAAAAATAAATAAATAAAATAAATATTGCTGGACATTACACACAGCGCCATCTAGTGCCACACTAAGCAACGAGGCTTGTATCGTGGACACCAGATAGTTAATATACTACATAGATACTTTTTGTTTGTAAATACATACTTATTATACATATAAACATCCATGACTCGGACACAAATGTCCATGCTCATCACACAAACATTTGCTCCGACCGGGATTCGAACCCGGGACCCTAAGAACGTAAGGCAGCCTGACTACCACTGCGCCAATCGGGTCGTCAACATGATCCCCACATATTAACCATAATTCGACATGAGTCTGTATTAGGGATTATGTTTTTGTCAGACCAGCAGAGTGTTATTCTTGCGCCATAAATGAAGCCTACCCTTTTGACTTTATTTAAAAAGTCAGTTTTTTGAGTCTTTTCATGGTAGTATTCCAGTAAAAATCTAAATAATCCCGTGCGAAACGTAATCGTTCTTCTATAACTCTTTCTGTCAAGAAGGGCTTCTTAGCTGGTCTTCGTGATACAAGCCTTCAGCGTGGAGGGCACGGCGAATAGTTTGCGATGAGGTATCAAATAATTCCACAAAGTGTCTCGTAGGTGTGAAACCATTTGTTTCTTATTCGCCAACCATATATTATGTCGTCGCTGCGCATCGATAATAAGCGACGGCTTTCCACTTCATTGTCGACTAGCAAGGCTTTTTGATCTGACTCACAGTATTCCTCTAAAACAAAAAACAAATAAATTATGTTAGGCAGCTATAATAAAATACTGAAGTTATCATTCACTCTGCATTTATAAATCCAATAATTAACACTAATTATTTATCTTTTATGCCTCATGATAGACCAAATAAATAAACAATAACAAAGTAGGCTTTAATTTTTAATAAAACTTTGTTACAATAATTCATAAATATAATACTCACATTAGTCCGGTTTCTTCAGATATTTGTGTTTTATTAAGTCCACTTTTATGCAGCACGATAATATTAGTCGCCCTCGCCTCAATATCAATATTTGCCTGCATTTAGAGAAATACCAACAACAATACCGCTATCTATTAAACCACACGTCACTAACCAAATTTAACACAACCAAACGACAACGTTCATTTCGATCAAGTAAAATATTCATAAAACTCAGGTTTACCTCACAGAAATATAAATTCTTGACTTATTTTTCTATGATCTACCTTCTTCTAACTTTATGAAATGTGTGAACAAAGCGAGAATATTTTTCTGTCCCATTACTTCCAATCGAGTACACACTTACAAAAAGTCTAAAAGTAACAACGTGAGATTTGAACTCCCGGCTTACTGATTCACTCTTAGATGTGGACGCGCCTAACCACTAGGCCATCTTGACTTATATTTCAATGTTGAAATTTTGGACTACATTTACTTGTAGATGACAATGTCTATTTTCTTGAAAGTAGAAGGTCGTAAGTCAAACTAAACGTCAAGCTATTGCTTTGTGAGATTGTCTATCGACTTTTGGTCGACACTGTACAAACATTAAACTCACAATAATCTTTATTGTAATTAGGAAATGATTTCCAAAAAACCAGACAACTTTTCCAACAGTGGCTGGTTGAAGGATCTTCCAGGCTGAATTACACAAAAACTGTTGCTGTGACTGTACGTAAGTATATAATTGCCATATACTAGACGAGTACATGGCCTATCGAAAACTGTTACTTATTTTGTCGTGTCTGTATTTTTTAGTCTGTAACGATCCTTTAACTGTTATTCTGTTAGACCAAATTTTCCTATTACTGACGAATATAGCTGCGCTAGATTGTCATACTCGAGTGGTCTTCCTGAAGGGCTAAGTTATTAAAAAAGACTATATCCAGGCCTAGGTCGCAACCTATATAGGTTACCTGGATCTTACTAAAATACTAAATTAAACTATAAACTCCACTTGCGAGTTTAAATAGCTTATGTAAATTACTGTTCTTTACTATTCTAATCACTGAAGGCACTTATTACTTGTCACTCACTATATTGCCCATACACTGACTCTACACTGTTTTACTATAACAAAGACACTATATGCTGATTAGGTGACGTTCGTCGCGAACAACAATCATGTTCGGCCAAATTCCACTGTTGGGAACAGGTGATTTTGTATGTCAATGTAAAATATTCACCATTTCTGATATTATTATTTTTTTATTCAGAAATTGTCAAAATCACCCGTTCCCAACAGTGGAACGTGGCTGAACATGATTGTGATACAGAATATCAATCTGCGTGACTGTACTTTCTCATGAATTCAGATAAAATGCGAACGTGTGCCCAGTTGGCGAAAACATAAAAGTGATTTAATTTAAGTTTCACTATGTGGACACGCGTAAAAATTTTGGCGTGTCCAGATGACGAAATAATAAGTGATACTAATTGTGAGTTTCACCAACTGGACACACGCGTGTCCAGTCCTTCGTGTCCAGTTGGTGAATAACCCCTTAAATCACTAGCCTAAAATTCAGGACAGATTGTCTCATGTCTCTTCACAAAGCAAGAAATATTATGCACCTACAGGCACACGTACATTGTATTTCTGTGACCCTGATTAGGCACCAAGGACATCTGAACTTTAGGATACCGTAAACATTAAACTAAAATTTGGGACAGATTGTCTCATGTCTCTTCACAGAGCAAGAAACAGCATACACCTACAGGCATATGCACATTCTATTTCTGTGACCCCAGATTGGGCACCAAGGACATCCAAATGTTAATTTATTTAATTAATACAGCTAACACTACTATACACGTTACCAAATATTAGCGTTGGCTGCTTGAATCACTAGCCTAAAATTCAGTACAGATTGTCTCATGTCTCTTCACAAAGCAAGAAATAACATGCACCTACAGGCACACGTACATTCTATTTCTGTGACCCAGATTAGGCACCAAGGACATCTGAACTTTAGGGATACCGTAAACATTAAACTAATATTTGGGACAGATTGTCTCATGTCTCTTCACAGAGCATGAAACAGCATACACCTATAGGCACACGCACATTCTATTTCTGTGACCCCAGATTGGGCACCAAGGACATCCAAATATTAATTTAATTAATTCATACAGCTAACACTACCTTACACTACACGTTAACAAACAACTACCGCAGTTGCGCACTTGCTCTGCTGTTACTCTACGTTGCGCTTAATTAAATATGCTTTCACACTCATACAATCACCTTCAAAACGGTTTACACCGTCCCGTGGTTGACTATTGTACTATACTCGACGTACCGGAAACGCTTTCATCACACAGTTGTCACCACGTAGTGTAAATGGTATTTTATATGTGCAAGGCTGCAATCTTGCAACATGCAGTCAAAGCAGTTTTGAACTTGAGTATGTGTGAAAAGAATCATAATGTTGAATGTAACATGATCGTCGTTAACGTTGTAGTATTTAATTAAAACTTAGGTTTTTACAGAATGTCTATAGGTACTTCACTTACCTACTATGTCTTGTATATAATCTAGTTTATATAAACTAATAAAAGTAATACTTGTACCTTATTATTCTTGACAAAAATCTTTTCTGAAGTTTAACAACAGCTGATTACTGCGTCTTTTTAGTTTAAGTAACTGCAGCATTTTGAAAACTAGCTTTAACGTGATTTCGAAATCTTGTACTGACTTTTGTATTTTACCTGTAATGATTTGATAAGGACATATTAATAACCAACAATTTCAACCTGATGCAGGATTCGAACACGAGTATCTAGAGCCTAAATTTACAGGACATTAAAATTTTAGACATATTTTAATGTATTTTTAAATCATAAAATATAGCAAACATGTATTGGCTACAACATTGTCGGGTTCGATAAAACGAAGGTCTTAGATTTCATTTCTCACGATAAAATTGTTAATTTAACAGAATAATAATTAATTCCGTTTCATTTTGTTGCATAACATTTTGCAGACAATAATTTAGTCTTTTATAGAAATTTCTAAATATCAATGTAGTAGTAGGACAAACTCTGGGTATTTACCGTAAGTACCCAGATCAAATACCTACATCACCTAAAACAACTTGTTCATGTACCCGGCTAGCAAAGTAAAATCATTGCTTCTATCCAAGCATGTGTTTCAAACAAAGAATAAAAAAAACCGGCCAAGAGCGTGTCGGGCCACGCTCAGTGGAGGGTTCCGTAGTTTCTCGTCCGTCACAATAAGTGTTCCCACTTATGAGTTTAAAGGTGGGTATCCATTATGTAAAAATGCTTGCATATACGAATATACTACAAACCTAGTCCAGAAATTATTTTGTACAACTTTTTGTCTTTTTTGTACAAAAACTGTTGTTTCCATCAAGTTTAAAATGATTTTCCTAGAAAGTCCTTATAAAGTTCTACTTTTCAGATTTTTTTTTCATATTTTCTAAACTTATGGTTCAAAAGTTAGAGGGCCCGGACACACATTGTTTTTTACTTTTGGAGCGATTATTTCCGAAATTATTGACATTATCAAAAAATGATTTTAGGAAACCCCTATTCATTTTTAAATACCTTTCCAACAATATATCACACGTTAGGGTTGAAATTGAGCCGGAGGCTCTACGCGGGAGTCGTGCGTTCAATGGCCCTTTACGGGGCCCCGGTGTGGGCGCGTTCATTGCGGCGGCGAGCCGCCCACTACCCGAACGCGCCCCAAAAGGTGGTAGCCGTAAGGCTGGCCCGGGGCTACCGCACGATCTCCCGCGAGGCGGCGAGCCTCCTTGCCGGATTCCGCCATGGGATCTGGAGGCAATAGTCCTCGCGCGCCTACATGAATGGCGCGCGGAGGCGCTACGCCGGGGGGAAACTCCGCTGCCGCGACAAATTGTCGCTCAGCGGACAGACTTCCGGCGGGATCTCATGGCGACATGGAGAGAGCGATGTCGCAACCCCGTGCAGGGCACGCCACGATAGTGGCGATAAGTCCCCTCTTTGAGGAGTGGCTTGAGCGACGCCACGGCGTCCTCACCTTCCGCCTGACGCAGGTCCTCACCGGACACGGGGTGTTCGGGAGGTTCCTGCACCGAATCGGGCGGGAGGAAACGTCCGGGTGCTTCCACTGTGAGGATCGACCGGAGGACACGGTGCAGCACACGGTTGAGGTGTGCCCCGCGTGGGCGGAGCACCGCCGTGTCCTCGAAGCGGCGATCGGCGGCGGCGACCTCTCGCGTCCGGCCCTGGTGCAAGCCATGGTCCGGAGCGAGACGGAATGGGACGCCGTCACCTCCTTCTGCGAAGCAGTAATGCTAGAGAAGGAGGTGGCGGAACGTGAGAGGGAGAGAACCTCTCAACGTCCCGGCCGCCGCGGGAGACGCCCCGGGCGTCGGGGGCCACCACCACGTGGCCCCCGGCCACCGTAGGCGCGGGCCTGTGGACGGTGAGCTATGGGCTAGCTCGCCGTCCGTCCGTCTCATGACGACAGGCCGTGTCGACGGCGCGTTCGTGTTCCACGCGCGCATATTGGTACCAAATTTCAGCTTTCTACTGCTAACGGTCACAGAGATTAAGCGAGGACGGACGGACAGACATGGCGAAACCATAAAGGTTCCTAGTTGACTACGGAACCCTAAAAAGACAATCGAATTGAGAACCTCTCCTTTTTGAAGTCAGTAAAAATGCGTCAATAAAGCTAGCTGTACGCAAAGCCTGTGGGTCGAACGTTATAAGCGCTTGTTTGCGATAATAGCAGGAGTTAGTACCTATAGAGATTGAATATATAAAATTAATAAGAGGTACTACAATAATCATTATTTAAAAAAATGCAAATTTATCTGCAACTTACTCTTAAGACTAACTTGAACGCACATTCGTTCATCTGAATTTTCTGTATAAAACGAGTCCCGTACGGTATATCGAATTACCCTTGAACGATATAACTGTGTACAGAAAGCATGGTTCACCGACGAACGGTAATACGAAAAAACTATTAGTCGATACCATTATTTAGCGACAGCACGTTTCGCCGAATAACGCTACATAGAATGAACGGTTGGGCGATACCAAGATTTGCCGATGTCTTGGTTCGCCGGAACACGCTTGAACTAAATAATCTTTTATCGATAGCAATTTGCATCAAAAGCACCTTTTCTTACACCGCCGATCCAATGGTGATGATGGTGAGATAAACAGACATACATACTTTAAATAGATTATTTATTATAGTTATCATAAGCGACAGCTAGGTGTCGGCTTCACCTTTGTCGGTGCGGGTAAAACGCTGGTTTTATATTTCATTTCTTTTATTAAAACTGCAATTTGGCAGCCCATTAAGTTTTAATTTGCCGTAACTGACATAAATTATTAATACAACTGTAAGCCGTACAGTTAAGGTTTAATTTTGTTATTAGATAATTTTTGCTGAAATGGTATTTTTTATGAAGATAAACCAATAATTTAAGTGAAAAAATTAAATTCGCTCTAGTGCTTCCCAGTGCCAGTGCCGCTGTTGACATTAAATTATATTATATTCCTAATAATATAATATTATACCGACTTCTAAAATGTCAGTAAGTATGTATTATGTACACAAAATTTATTAACTTAAGTATTTTATTAAGTAAGTTAATTTTAGTGACCTTGTTTCTATTGTTCGTTGTTGTAATTTTCTATAAGAAATAGTGGTTTTAGCATAAAGTTTAATCATTTTAATATGTTCGATTTTAGGTCTGACTCCGAAGTTGAATTATAAGTCCCAAAGGCCCGATCACGCTGTCGAGATTAAGAAGGCGGCACAGTCCGCTAAGAAGAAGGTGACGACGAAGCGCAAATCTGAAAGGTGCACCACGCCTTCGAAACCAAAATCAAGGTAATTTACTATTACTGATTTTTCTTTAAGTATGTTTTTGTGCACATCGGTCGTTGAAGTGAAATGAAGTTTCTAATGCACATCGATCTCAAACTTAAACCTACAACGTAGAGATCGATCAAATACATTTTTAATACAATACCTTTTTTCGTACAGTGTGTTTACTAAGATAATATTTACGTATATTAATTATCGTAAACTGCAGTTCCGAATATCAATTTTTAGGGTACCGTTAATAATTACAATAAATAATATGTTATTAAATTGTTTTACAGTAAGACACGCCCGAACACAGACCTCTTCGGGTTAGAGGACGTCGCAGTCGCAGATCGTCCATCGACATCCAGCGGGGACCTGGGATCTTCCCTTCTGAGTCGCGTCGCAAACGGCAGGGTGCGGCGAACAGCTAATTTGAACGGTGCCTTTTATGTGGAGGTTTACCACAAGGCTGACATCATCTTCACTGTAAGAGAGGATCGGTGGAAGAAGGCGGCCGTTGCATTAAAAGTGCAATTAACCAAAGAGTGTCCTCAGTGGGACACTTTGCAGTCATTCATGAGGCGGGCTCACGAATTGTTTGACGATTCAGAGCCTGTCTTCGACATTGACCAAATTAGTTTAAAGTAATAATTATGGTATTTCCAAGTTTTTGGAGCACCCACAGAATATTTTAATTTTGTATCTTTTAATCTTAATTATTTCAGTTGCATTTCACTATTAACCTTGTGTGCAAAATAATAATTAACGTAATCATAATCTAAAATGCCTTTTTGTACTTTTTGTAATATGTCTATTGAGCGCATTTTGATTTTTTTGTTTGAAAGTGAATTAGTCGGGCTCGGGAGTGTTCTTAGCTATGTTTCATAAAAATCGCTTCAGCCGTTTTAAAGTTATTAGCTTGATTGGTGCTTTTAGTTTAAGTAAGTAGTTACATTTATAACCATTTCAAAACTTCTTGCCCTGAAACCCTAGTGCACACCCCTGCAATTATGCAATATTGTTTTGCCATGGCAAAATATCAGTCAAATTAAAATAGTCTGAAAATTCTTTCCGGATATTTTCACATTGTAAAGTGTGTCTTCGTCCAGTGTTGAGTAACGGGAGGAATGATGATAAACGGTCCACATTTCTCCACTGGCCTGGAATAACGACGTCATCTTCAATTCTGTCCATCATGCCCGGTAAATTATATAGCTTCCTAGAAGCTTTCCTTTTCATCAAATAATTATGTAGGTATACGCAGGTCATTACGATGAGAGATGCTTTATCCGGTTGTAGCAACATAGGTTTTCGCAATACACGAAAAACTGCTGAAAGTATGCCAAACGCATTTTCTATTATTCGTCTTGCTCTAGACAAACGGTAGTTGTAAATTCGTTTTTCGGATCCCCTGGCGTGAGTACCAGGATACGGCTTCATGATGTGTCTTTGTAATGGGAATGCATCATCTGCTACAAGTACGAATGGCACATTCTGTTGTCTTCCTGGAAGACTTTGGTCATTAGGCAAATTTAATTCATTATTTTGTAGATTCTGATAGAAAGAAGAGTTTCTGAAAACTCCGCCATCTGATATTCTGCCCTGACAACCAATATCGGCGAATATAAAATTGTAGTTAGCGTCTACAATGGCCATTAACACCACACTGAATGTGGGTTTATAATTAAAAAAGTCGCTTCCGCTATTAATAGGTGCTTGTATGACGCAGTGTTTCCCATCTATAGCACCAACACAGTTTGGGAAATTCCACTTCTCATTGAATTCCTGAGCAATTGATAGCCATTCTTTTTCTGTTGACGGTGTCTGAAATGAATAACTTATTTTAGGGTGTATATTAATTAAACTGTTTTTTTACATTGGCTGATGAGCAGGAGAATGAGCGAAATGAACAAGAAACCGCGGTAGTGTACCCTAATGCAGGTACACAGTCAGATTCAACAACACATCCACAACCTGTAGCTTCAGTAGAATCAAGAAACATCTCAACACAATGGCAACCTTCAACGTCTATGCGATCTGGCCACACGACAATACCACCAAAAAATCTAATCATGAAGACCCTCGAGTAGCCGAAGCCTACCGTATTTTAAAAGATACACATGAATCAAAGATAAGGGACAAGAGTCAGGCTTTTGGAAATCATGTTGCTTCAAAACATCGTGAATATTCAAAACGGACGAAAGCGTATGTTGAACATTACATAAATAATATACTGTTCGATGCTGATTTGGGGAAATTTGATTTTGAGTCAAATTTAGCATCAACTCCGATGTCTTCATATTCAGACAGTTCACAAAATACATGCATTCTGCATTCTGCAATCACAGATCAATCCCCTCCACCCAACCAGATGGAAAACAGTTCAGAAAGTAATCTAAATATATAAAAGAAGAAACTGACTGACTGACTGACTGACTGACTGACTGACTGACTGACTCATCTATCAACGCACAGCCCAAACCGCTGGGTCTACAGATTCCAAATTTTGCAAGTAGGTTTCTTATGTGGTCTAGGGGTGCACTAAGAAAGGATTTTTCAAAATTCATCCCCTAAAGGGGTTAAACGGGGCTCCAAAGTTTGTATGGGGAAACAAGATTAGTTAGACTATTTTATTCGAAACTTCTCAGGAGTGCTCCTATTGATAAATAAGTAGAAACGGGTTTCAGGTTTTTTCAGAATTCAACCCCTAAGAGGGGGAAATGGGGTGGCAAAGTATAAAAATCAATACACAGCCCAAACCGCTGAGTCTAGAGATTCCAAATTTGGCAAGTAGGTTCCTTATGTAGTCTAGGGGTGCATTAAGAAAGGATTTCTCAAAATTCAACCCCTAAGGGGGTTAAACGGGAATCCAAAGTTTGTATGGGTAAAACAATATTAGTTAGACTATTTTATTCGAAACTTCACAGGAGTGCTCCTATTGATAAATGAGTAGAAACGGGTTTCAGGTTTTTTCAAAATTCAACCCCTAAGAGGGGGAAATGGGGTGGCAAAGTATAAAAATCAATGCACAGCCCAAACCGCTGAGTCTAGAGATTCCAAATTTAGCACAAAGGTTCTTTATGAAGTTTAGGGGTGCATTAGGAAAGGATTTTTCAAAATTCACCCCCTTAGGGGTTGGAACGGGAGTCCAAAGATTACGTGGGGAAATAAGATTAGTTAGACTACTTTATTCGAAACTTAACAGGAGTACTCCTATCGATAAATGAGTTAACGTTTGTGTTTCAGTTTTTTTTCAGAATTCAACCCCTAAAGGGGGAAATGGGGTAACAAAGCCTGAAATTCAACATAGGTATTGTTTTTATGGTGAATTGGGTCGGGTGTATTACAAAAACAACGATTTTAAGATTTAATGTGGCGGACCTGAAATACTACCATTCCCTGTTGGGGTGCGATGGGGTTGAAATGTCTAAAAATCAATATGGGTGTCGATACTGAGATTATCAGGGGTGCTGATTACGAAAATGGCATTTATTTTGAGATCCAGATGATAATAATTGCGATTACGATGATGATGATTGTGATAATGATGACGATGTTTGTGATGATGATGATTTTGATTACGATGATAATGATTGTGATTACGATGATGATGATTGTGATAACGATGATAATGATTGTGATTACAATCATAATAAGTGTGATAACGATGATGGTGATTGTGATAGTGATTGTGATTGGAATGGTGATTGTGACAGTGACGGTGATTGTGATAGTGTCAGTGATTGTTATGGTGATAGCGATGGTTGTGATAACGAGCACGGAGATTGTGATGATGATGATTGTGATTAAGATGATAATGATTGTGATTACGATGATAATGATTGTGATAACGATGATGGTGATTGTGATAACGATGATGGTGATTGCGATAGTGATTTTGATGGTGATTGTGATGGTGATGGTGATTGTGATTGTGATTGTGACAGTGATGGTGATTGTAATAATGATGTAGATTATTGTGATTACTATGATAATGATTGTGATAACGAGGGTAGTGATTGTGATGGTGATGGTGATTGTGATGGTGATGGTGATTGTGATGGTGATTGTGATTTTGATTGTGATAGTGTTGGTAATTGTGATAATGATGGTGATTATGATAATGATTGTGAATGAGATAGTGATGGCGATTGTGATCATAATGATTGTGATTAAGATGATAGTGATTGTGATTACGATGATAACGATTGTGATTACGATTATAATGATTGTGATGACGAGGATGGAGATTGTGATGATGATGATTGTGAATATGATGATAATGGTTGTGATTACGATGATAGTAATTGTGATAATGATGATAGCGATTGTGATTACGATGACAATGATTGTGATAACGATGATGGTGTTTGTGATACTGATTTTGATGGTGATTGTGATAGTGATGGTGATTGTGATTTTGATTGTGATAGTGTTGGTAATTGTGATAATGATGGTGATTGTGATAATGATTGTGAATGAGATAGTGATGGCGATTGTGATCATGATGATTGTGATTAAGATGATAGTGATTGTGATTACGATGATAAAGATTGTGATTACGATTATAATGATTGTGATGACGAGGATGGAGATTGTGATGATGATGATTATGATATGATGATAATGGTTGTGATTACGATGATAGTGATTGTGATAATGATGATAGCGATTGTGATTACGATGATAATGATTGTGATAACGATGATGGTGTTTGTGATACTGATTTTGATGGTGATTGTGATGGTGATGATGATTGTGATAGTTATTCTGAGTGTGGTGGTGATTGTGATGGTGATAGCGATGGTGATTGTGATGGTAATTGTGATGGTGATTGTGATGGTGATTGTGATGGTCATTGTGATGGTGATTGTGATGGTGATTGTCATGTTGATTGTGATGGTGATTGTGATGGTGATTGTGATGGTGATTGTGATGGTGATTGTGATGGTGATTGTGATGGTGATTGTGATGGTGATTGTGATGGTGATTGTCATGTTGATTGTGATGGTGATTGTGATGGTGATTGTGATGGTGATTGTGATGGTGATTGTGATGGTGATTGTGATGGTGATTGTGATGGTTATTGTGATGGTGATTGTGATGGTGATTGTGAGTATGATGGTGATTGTGATTGTGATGGTGATTTTGATGGTGATTGTGATGGTGATTGTGATGGTGATTGTGATGGTGATTGTGATGGTGATTGTGATGGTGATTGTGATGGTGATTGTGATGGTGATTGTGATGGTGATTGTGATGGTGATTGTGATGGTGATTGTGATGGTGATTGTGATGGTGATTGTGATGGTGATTGTGATTGTGATGGTGATTGTGATGGTGATTGTGATGGTGATTGTGATGGTGATTGTGATTGTGATGGTGATGGTGATTGATATGGTGATTGAATGGTGATTGTGATGGTGATTGAGATAGTGATGGTGATGGTGAGTGTGATAATGACTGTGATTACGATGACAATTATTGTGATAACGATAATGGTGATTGTGATAGTTATTTTGATGGTGATTGTGATGGTGATGGTGATTGTGATAGTGATTGTGATAGCGATAGTGATGGGGATTGTGATGGTGATTGTGATAGTGATAGTGATAGTGATAGTGATTGTTATTGTTATGGTGATTGTGATAATGATTGTGGTAATTATGGTGGTTGTGTTAATGATGATAATTGGTGATAATGATGGTGACTGTGATAGTAATGGCGATGGGGATTTTGATAGTGATTGTGATTGTGATAGTGATAGTGATGGTGATTGTGATAATGATGGCGGTTGTGATAGTGATGGTGATTGTGATAATAATAATTGTGATGATTATGAAATGTGGCACATAGATAGCTTATAACCTGGATTAACATGGAGGACACTATTATCCCTTTAGTATGATCCAGTGGGACAGTTACCGAACTTCACGCGGGCGAAGCCGCGGGCAACAGCTAGTGTGAACATAGGCCAACAATTACACATTCCGGATGGTACCGCAACTGAAGAAACCAGAGTCTTTGCTGCATTTTATTAAAAAATTTAAGTAACATTTCTTTTCTAGTTATTTTTGTGTACCTAAGTTCTCTGATTGTTTTTTTTTTTAATAAATGTCTTAAAAATAAATTGTCTTCGTTTATCTACTTACTTTCACTAATAATTACGGTCGTGATAATAGGTGTGTAGGTATGTATAAAAATAATAAGTATATTGGTTTACTTACCTTAGCATATTCTTGCAATGCTTCAATTTATGGGTTATTCACCAACTGGACACGAAAGACTGGACACGCGTGTGTCCAGTTGGTGAAACTCACAATTAGTATCACTTATTATTTCGTCATCTGGACACGCCAAAATTTTTACGCGTGTCCACATAGTGAAACTTAAATTAAATCACTTTTATGTTTTCGCCAACTGGACACACGTCCGCATTTTATCTGAATTCATGAGAAAGTACAGTCACGCAGATTGATATTCTGTATCACAATCATGTTCGGCCACGTTCCACTGTTGGGAACGGGTGATTTTGACAATTTCTGAATAAAAACAATAATATCAGAAATGGTGAATATTTTACATTGACATACAAAACTCCACCTGTTCCCAACAGTGGAATCTGGCCGAACATGATTGTTGTTCGCGACGAACGTCACCTAATCAGCATATAGTGTTTTTGTTATAGTAAAACAGTGTAGAGTCAGTGTATGGGAAATATAGTGACAAATAATAAGTGCCTTCAGTGTTTAGAATAGTAAGAAACAGTAATTTACATAAGCGCTAGACTCATATAAACTCGCAAGTGGAGTTTATAGTTTAATTTAGTATTTTAGTAAGATCCAGGTAGCCTATATAGGTTGCGACCTAGGCCTGGATATAGTCTTTTTTAATAACTTAGCCCTTCAGGAAAACTACTTTGATGAGAGTATGACAATCTAGCGCAGCTGTATTCGTCAGTAATAGGAAAATTTTGTCTAACAGAATAACAGTTAAAGGATCGTTACAGGCTGGAAAATACAGACACGACATAATAAGTAACAGTTTTCGATAGGCCATGTACTCGTCTAGTATATGGCAATTATATACTTACGTACAGTCACAGCAACAGTTTTCGTGTAATTCAGCCTGGAAGATACTTCAACCAACAACAAAAAAAAAACGATGTATGTATCGATAATTAAAATTTTCATTAAAATTTTCCAAAATCAGGAAGCGAATCAGGGTTCTCGTTACAGTAAAGTTCCAGAGTACCTTAGTAAACACAACATTTCTAAGAATTGTAGTCATCAGTACGGCAAATATATTATGAAGAAAAACAGTGAAAATGTTGTGCGCGAAAAGTCCTGAAGCTCCGAATCGCTTCCTGAATAGTTATGAAAGTTTATCAGTGTATTATTTTCCAGTAAACCCCCCTTCCATGGTTCTACGCCTGAGATTGCGTAGATTGGCTAC
Source organism: Xestia xanthographa (assembly GCA_905147715.2). Lineage (NCBI taxonomy): Eukaryota > Metazoa > Arthropoda > Insecta > Lepidoptera > Noctuidae > Xestia > Xestia xanthographa. The sequence goes on from LR990643.1 coordinate 7,290,819, forward strand.
AGTTAAATAGGTGTAGGACGTCTGCGCCGTCTGAGAGCGAAGTATAGTGTATGTGTGCGCCCGGTGTAGAAAGGGTATAGGCAGATCGCTAGGTACACGTTATACATCCACGCCTTCAGCGGATCACGCCCGTCCAGCACAATTGTGATACAGAAAATCAATCTGCATGCCTGTACTTTCTCATGAATTCATATAAAATGTGGACGTGTGTCCAGTTGGCGAAAACATAAAGCGATTTAATTTAAGTTTCACTATGTGGACACGCGTAAAAATTTTGGCGTGTCCAGATGACGAAATAATAAGTGATACTAATTGTGAGTTTCACCAACTGAACACACGTGTGTTCAGTCTCTCGTGTCCAGTTGGTGAATAACCCCAATTTATCGCAGCACATACTTCAGATATAACATTACATATTGTAGATTTAGACATTTTAGTAAAATACATAAGGCTTTCGTAGGAATCTCCAGTTGCCAAAAATCTCAAAGTCACTGCTAGTCTGTCATATGCAGGAATCGAGTCTCTAAAATTCGTACTTGATTTCCGAATTTTGTCGCTGATCAGAGATAGTAAATGATCAAAATCCTCTGGCGCCAATCTACAAAAGTTTTGGAATTGACCACTTTCTTCTTGTTTTTGCATATTCGTCATTGTTTCACCTACATTATCCAGTGTCCTTCGTTGCATTAAATTTGTAACCCACCAACGTCTCTTCCTTCTTTTATTTTTGAGTTTTTGCGACAAAATAATAAATGCAGCACTTGCAATTATGATATCGCTGTCAGAGTCAGACATAGCGAAGCACTACCAATACCAACCACAGAATTGACTCGAATGAGCAAAGAGCAGATGATCTAGCTTTCGTTTACACTAAAAGATTACGAAAGAATGCTTTTGTTCTAGCTCTTTGTTCGTTTGATGTAAACGCTGAATACGAGTTTTCGTTTACACTAAAAGATCACGAAAGAATGCTCTTGTTCTAGCTCTAGCTCCGTGTTCGTTTGATATAAATCGACCTTTATAGTTCTCCAATTTTATTTATTGTAATTTTGTCTTATTGTATTGACAAACGAAAACTAATAACACGTATTCGTTGTAGATCGAAGTTTTAAATCATATTAATTTATTTGATAACAAGTGAACAACCTACCAAGAGAAGTGGTACAGGGCATGGGCGGTTATCACAGTGCGGTCATCGACGAGCGCTCACACAATCTCTACGAAGAAATACCCTCTCTGGGTATTTGTGGAGACGTCCTGATGGCTGTAGCTTCGGAAACGGCGAACCCAACGCCAAATTTTCGTGTGCTACCACCAGGCACCAAAGCTACCCGGTCTCTGACTGGCTACTTTGGAGCGATTGGAGCGAGAAAGAAAGAAGTAAGAATAGACTAAAGTCTATCGGCATCACTGCCACTTCCTTCGCCGAACAAATCGCAGGGACTCGTCTCAACATCAGACTTGTCCAGAAGGTCAGCGACTACTTCGCCGGGTGTCCCACATTCCGGATGGAGAAAGTCAAAGTTGACGCACTCACGGTCGCAGGAGATGAGGTCCAACTCATCAAACTGAAACCGACCGAGGAGAACACCAACGCAACCGCGCGCTGGACAGACGTAATAGTCAGACCAACAGCGGTGACTGCGAGCCCCACAACCGTATTCGGGGCTTCTTAAGTTATGGGCTTCCAACTGATGAAGGAACCGATTAACGACACACACACCAACTGGTGCTGCGTCGAGAATCTGCCAACATCGCAATGGAGAATCCCTGATACATGGGTAGCAAACCGGAACGCGCGTCGAGCTATGCCGGAAGGATTGGACATTGAGAGATTCGTCTCCATATCTGATTCCCAGCACAATCGAACAAACGCAATAATACGGAGAATGATTATCAGTCCACGCTGAGATCATAGGGCAAGGAACCACGGCCACGGCGAGTAGCATCGAGGGTACAGTTCCAATTAGTTTAAGTAATACTAGAATAAAACAAATAAGCCGAATTCAGAGCTTAGTTATTTCTTAGTTTATTTAGATTTAAAACTATTATTATTAATTTCCTTTTAATTTCATTTAATTTCAATTACTAGTTAGGGTTATTTTAGTTTATTTAATACTTAGTTTTTAATTAATTATGTAAATATTTACTCGAAATAAAATTATTTTTAAATTTAAAAAAAAAAAAACAACACATTGTTTTCTATGTACACATTATAGAGATTTAAAAGAATTTGAATGTCATTTATCTGATAAAATTGAGTTTATTTGGAATATAATGGACGCTGAAAATACATACATTTTAGATCAATATTGCCTTTGAATATCGTTTTTTTTTTGCTACGATTCAATTTTTATTTCAATATTCTAATCAATCTACAACCTTGACGACTATATGACCAGTATATTTATATTTTTTTTAGATTTTTTCATGTTACAAGGGCCCCAAGTCTGCTATTTTTATAAAATTCTTCATTCCAACACGACGCCATTGTCATTTTGGTAAAAGTTCGTAGTCTGCTAAGTTCATAATGATGGATCACTGGTAGGTCAATGGTCTCGTAATAGAATTGTGTTGGAATGACATTGTTGTATTGCCATTTTTAAAACCCGGTGGTAGACATGATTTTCGAAAAACTACTATTAAAATTGAACATTTATTCATGCCAGATTTCATTTTATATATTTTTACATATTATTTATTAGTGTTTTAAGCCATCTGAATTAATAAGAAGTTCGTAAATAGGAAAAAACATTAAAATGTTCAACGCGGATTAATGTAAAACTTAATATTTTATCTGTTTAGATGTCAAAGTCAAATGTGACATTATAGTTTACTCACGTGTATCTGTTTTTGTTTCTAGCGGCCAGTGTTTTGTTATTGTATTTATTTTCATTTGAGTGTTCTAGTTAGATTTTTGTTTGTATATTTTAACCCTTTAATTTTTTTGTTTGTTTATTTTTTAGATTTTTTCATGTTACAAGGGCCCCAAGTCTGCTATTTTTATAAAATTCTTCATTCCAACACGACGCCATTGTCATTTTGGTAAAAGTTCGTAGTCTGCTAAGTTCATAATGATGGATCACTGGTAGGTCAATGGTCTCGTAATAGAATTGTGTTGGAATGACATTGTTGTATTGCCATTTTTAAAACCCGGTGGTAGACATGATTTTCGAAAAACTACTATTAAAATTGAACATTTATTCATGCCAGATTTCATTTTATATATTTTTACATATTATTTATTAGTGTTTTAAGCCATCTGAATTAATAAGAAGTTCGTAAATAGGAAAAAACATTAAAATGTTCAACGCGGATTAATGTAAAACTTAATATTTTATCTGTTTAGATGTCAAAGTCAAATGTGACATTATAGTTTACTCACGTGTATCTGTTTTTGTTTCTAGCGGCCAGTGTTTTGTTATTGTATTTATTTTCATTTGAGTGTTCTAGTTAGATTTTTGTTTGTATATTTTAACCCTTATGTGGAGGAGCTCGTGGCTAAGTAATAACAGCCGCTCCGGTCGATCTTTAGGTTAAGCCGTGCTTGCCTAGGTTGGTCTGTGGATGGGTGACCACCCTTACACACCGAGTTTCCTCCGTGCCTCGGAAAGCACGTTAAGCTGTTGGTCCCAGCTGTCATTTGTAGATCTTTGACAGTCGTTACAGGTAGTCAGTGGCCCATAAAGTCTGACAACCAGTCTTACCAAGGGGTATCGTATTTCCCAGTACTAACTGGGTTGTGGAGGTCAGTTAAGCAGTCGCTCCTTGTAAAATACTGGTATTCAGCTGCATCCGGTTAGACTGGAAGCCGACCCCAACATAGTTGGGAAAAGGCTAGGCAGGCAGACGATGATTTTAACCCATAGGTAACATGCATTCACAATCTTGCCTGCAGTTGTTGAACTCTAAAGGCTGCTTTACGCCGGGGCAACGGTATGCGACATTGCAGCATGCCACAAGGCCACAAGCTACAATAATTTAAAATGTTGCACATTGTGGCAAGAATCGTGTGGCTTGGCAACACCTTGCGTCATGCTGCTAAAGTTACTTCATCAGCCATATTCTACGGTGTCTTGTCCCCTCGATCAATCAAGTTGGTAGACCAAAACACTCCAATAAAATATACAGCACGATGCTTTGAAAAAGGCACGATGTTGCCTCGGCGTAAAATACGCTGCCGCATACCGCAATTGCCGCATTGTATCGTTATTTGTAACACACCCTAAGACGACGCACGCCACAAAATGTAGCATGCTGCAATGCCGCACAGTGTTGCCCCCAATGATATTCTAAAGGTAGCTTTACGCCGGGGGCATCACTGTGCGGCATTGCAGCGAGCTACATATTGTGGCGTGCGTCATCTTTTGGTATGATGCAATGGGACGGGCAACTTGTGGAACTAATGGCACTAGCATCGCATGAACCAAACATCCTCATTGGTTGAAAATCTGTCAATGTCATTTTATATTTCAAAATAGTTTGACCTCATTGGTCAGATTGGGTCTAAGCTATGGACGCGCTATCTACAATCAGCTTTGACCAGCCGACCCCATTAACCACGGTGTGCGGCAATTGCGGTATGCGGCAGACTATATTACACCGAAGCAACATGCATCGTGCCTAGATAATTTTCAAAGCATCCCAAACATAACCTATAAACTGTATGACGCACCAAGATTGTGGCATGGAATCCATAGTGTTTGGATAGAAGCTGCGACAATGCAATGCCGCACGATTCTTACCACAATGTGCAACATTTTAAATTATTGTACCATGCGGCTTTGTGGCATGCTGCAAGGCCGCACAGTGTTGCCCCGGTGTAAACTGTAAACTAGCCATAGTAAACAGATATGTTATTACACCTACAAAACCACGGAAAAAAGTGTGCCGCGGGGCAGAGCCAGCTCACATACACGCAGTAACGCAGAATAAAGGCAAAACAGGCCAATTGGCACGTTTTCGACTCTTCACGATTGCGCGCTCACAACATAATTATCTGTTTAATAGAATATCTGGTTGCCCCGGTGTAAAGCAGCCCTATGTAAAGCATGTGTACTGCAAACACCTGCAAAAAATCAATTTACTTTTTTACCTAGCTGCATTTAGGTAAACGTAGATTAACTTATATTTAACTAGCTGACCCGCGCAACTTCGTCTGCGTCACATGAGCTACCTACCTACTACCCACCTACCACCCACCTACTACCCACCTACTACCCACCTACTACCCACCTACTACCAACCTACTACCTACCTACTACCTACCTACTACCTACCTCCTACCTACCTCCTACCTACCTACTACCTACCTACTACCTACCTACTACCTACCTACTACCTACCTACTACCTACCTACTACCTACCTACTACCTACCTACTACCTACCTACTACCTACCTACTACCTACCTACTACCTACCTACTACCTACCTACTACCTACCTACTACCTACCTACTACCTACCTACTACCTACCTACTACCTACCTACTACCTACCTACTACCTACCTACTACCTACCTACTACCTACCTACTACCTACCTACTACCTACCTACTACCTACCTACTACCTACCTACTACCTACCTACTACCTACCTACTACCTACCTACTACCTACCTACTACCTACCTACTACCTACCTACTACCTACCTACTACCTACCTACTACCTACCTACTACCTACCTACTACCTACCTACTACCTACCTACTACCTACCTACTACCTACCTACTACCTACCTACTACCTACCTACTACCTACCTACTACCTACCTACTACCTACCTACTACCTACCTACTACCTGGAGCGTCAATCAAACACGGTAGCTGGCGATAGACTGGTTTATTCAAGTACCCACAATGTATAATACACTGCACCTCTCCACACTAAATTAATGGCACAGGTTTCAATCTGATACTTATCATACTAACATTTAACATACTAACATATAACATAACATACTAACTACTTAATCTATTTGTTGTACCAGTTTCTGCGCTCGCTGGTAAGCACGCAGTGCACGAGCGGAAACACCTGGTGGCGGCGGAGTTGGCTCCCTAGGCGACACGGGGTCTCTAACCAATTTTGGCGGGGACTGTCTCTTTGTAATCGACTTTTCGTTGTCATTAGACCCTAACGCCTGGGTTACTTCCTCCGCCCCACCATCCCTTGCGTCCTCCACCTCCTTATGAACCTCTGAGTCGTCTGGGTCGGGGGTAGTACTCGTGTGCGTCAATGAATATCTATTTTTATTTGTTGAAATCAACTGGTCGACATGCCTACGCCATTCTAACCCCTGACCCATATCAACCTTATAGGAAACGGGACCGGTCTTTTTTACAATAGTGCCCTCTGACCACTTTTCCCCCCTTGCGGTATAGTCGCGAGCGAGCACCCTGTCTCCTGACTCGAGTTGCCGGGGCGCGGCAGGCGCCGGCGTCTCCTGGCGGGCCCGCGCAGCACGCACCGCGGCGGCGCGGTCGGGGCGAAGTGCGTCCAGGCGCGAGCGGAGACGCCGCCCCTGCAGCGCCTCGGCTGGCGCTATGCCCGTCGTCGAGTGGACACAATTGCGATATTGAAAAAGAAATTTATTTAAAGCTGTCTCAACCTCTGCACCTTCATGCATTGCTCTCTTTATTGCTTTTTTAACCGATTTCACGGCATTTTCCGCTGCCCCGTTACCTTGTGGTCTATAAGGGGCCGAGGTCACATGCTTCATACAATTCTTTTCACAAAATGACTTAAATTCATTTGAAAGGAATGGTGGTCCATTATCCGTCACAAGCTGTGACGGGATTCCGAAACGCGAGAAAATACCCCTCATAACTTTAATTGTAGATACCGCATCCGTACTTCTCATCCTTATCGCTTCTATCCATTTGGAATGGGCATCAACCATAATTAAGTACCGCTGACCGCCGCAGTCAGCAAAATCCGCATGCACGCGCTGCCACGGGTGCATGGGAAACTCCCAGGGGTGTAGCGGGGCACGCGCGGGCGCGTCCCGCACGGCGCCACACGCTTCGCAGCGCCGGCACACACCCTCTATGTCCCGGTCTATGCTCGGCCAATACACATAACTTCTAGACAAGTTTTTCATTTTGTTCATTCCCAAATGCCCCTCATGAATCTCATTCAACACTGGCTCGCGAAGAGAAGTAGGAATGACAATTCTATATTTATAAATGAGACACCCCATTTCGAGAACTAGATCTTGTTTTCTTGAAAAGTATGGTTTCTCTTCGTCACAGCCTGCGACTGACGGCCAGCCGAACATAACGTAACCCTTAATCTTACTTAATACCGTATCTCGCTCGGTCTCTTTAGCGACATCATTAAAATCAATCGGCAAACACTCTTGTATTACATTTATATAGTTAAAAGATACAACCGAGCGACCCTCCTGTGGCAACGGTAACCGCGATAATGCGTCGGCTGGGCCATTGTTTATCGACCTTACAAATTCTATACGAAAATCATAAGCTGCTAAGCGTGCTGCCCAACGTTGCAGCCTACTAGCCGCTGTCTGTGGAATGCCCCCTTTTTCTCCAAATATATAAGTAAGCGGTTGATGGTCCGACCTCAACAAGAAACGCCTGCCAAATAGGTATTGGTGGTGCTTAGTTATCCCGAACAATATGGCCAACGCCTCTTTATCTAGTTGGCTGTAATTGCGTTCGGCCGCGCTCAGCGTCCGTGACACGTAGCTGACCGGGCGCTCGCTGCCGTCCGGGTAGCGGTGCGCCAGCACTGCGCCCAGCCCGTACGCGCTGCTGTCTACCGACAACACGAGAGGTCGCCCCTCCTCATAGTGTGCTAACACGCTCTCGCTTCGCAGGGCACTTTTCGCTTTAGCGAACGCCTGTTCACATTTGGTGTCCCAATCCCAAGCGACTTCTTTACGTAACAAATTATGTAGTGGGGACAAAAGTGTGCTTAAATTTTTTACAAATTTACCGTAGTAATTTAGCATACCTAAAAAACTTTTTAGTTGCGAAACATTTTCCGGCACGGGTGCCTTGGCAATAGCCTCTAATTTTAACGGGTCCGGTCTTAAACCGTCTTTATTTATTATAAAACCTAAATACTTGACGCGGTCCTGTAAAAACCTGCATTTACTTAACTTAACTGTCAGCCCCATATTACGCAATCTTTCTAGCACCGCCCGTAAATTACTCATATGTTCTTGCCTATTAGACCCCGTCACACAAACATCATCTAGGAATACAACGCATTTAGGTACACCTCGCAAAGTCTCCTCCATAATTTTCTGGAACTTCTCTGGTACACAAGATAGACCGTATGGCGTACGTCTATAAACGAATGTACCTATATGAGTTGTGATCGCAGTATAAGGGCGTGATTCCTCAGTAATAAGACACTGTTCGTATGCATGCCTGAGGTCTATTTTTGTGTACTGTTCGCCACCGCTTAAGTTCGCGAACAACTCCTCTATGCGGGGCAAAGGATAGTAATCGCGCTTTAATTTAGGGTTTATAGTTACTTTGTAATCCCCGCAAATACGTATGTCCCCATTTTCTTTTACAACCGGTACTATCGGAGTCCCATAGTCGGATTGGCCTATACGGTAAATAGTACCATCGGCCTCAAGCCGCATTAACTCGCGTTCAACGCGCGAGCGCAGGGCTAGTGGTACAGGCCGCGCGCGCACGTAAACCGGTTCTTGGTCAGTCAGCTGTAATCCTATGGCTTGCTTACATGTACCTAGCTTATCTGTAAATACTTGCGGATATTCGGCACACAACTGGTTCACGAATCCATCGTCGATAATTTCATTTAGATTGATCTGCGTTATGTTAAGAGCGCGCATCCACTCCCGGCCTAATAAAGGGCGAGCTCCACCCTTTATAACATACAGTCGCAAAGAAGTACCGTAAACATCCCCGAGTTTAACGTCGACAGAAATGTATCCGAGCGATTCGATTCGTGAGCCAGAATAACTTCTTAAAATTAAATTATCGCTAGTGAGTCTCTTGTGATGAAACTTTTGCTTATACAGCAGTTCACTTATAGCCGATATGCGACTACCTGTATCGACCTCACATTCGAACATACTTCCGTCTATGCACACGTTAATATAATATGGTCTATTATTTTGAGCTGCGACGTGAATGTTAAACATGTCGTCCGTTTCTTCGTCCTCACTTACGTAATTATGCCGGCTACTACGATCACCGAAACCGCGCACTTTCTTACACATCACTTTTAAATGCCCTTTTTCATGACACTCATCACAACTATATTGTGAATAACGACAACGCTCTGGACGATGCGCCTTCCCGCACCTCCAGCAGTGGGGCGCGCTGCCGCCGGCCGCAGCCGCGAGCGAGCCCGCGACCGCCCGGCCGCCGCCGCCGCTCCCGGCCGCCGGCCGGCCACGCTGCCCGCCGCGCCCCGAGCGCGCGTAGTGCAGGCCTTCGCCCGCCTCGCCGCCCGCACCCGAGGTCTGCGCCGATCCCGTGGTCGCGCTCACCTCCGCATGCTTGTCCGCAGCCTCTAGAGCTAACGCCAGCTCCACCGCTTTTTTATAATCGATGTTTTTTTCTGCAAAAATTCTTGACCGCATGGCCTCGCTTGCAAGGCCCGAAACGAACTGGTCCCTTAAATTCATTTCGAGAGTTGAACACTTAGCACAACTTCCGAAATTACAAGTAGCCGCAAGATGTTTAAGCGCTTGCAAGTAGTCCACGAGCGGCTCGCCGGCGCGCTGCCGACGTAGTCTGAACACGTGGCGCTCTGCTATCTCGGATCGTTGTGGCTCCAAGTGATCCGTCATTAACTGTACCAACTCCTTGTAGCTTTTATCTTCGGGCAAAACCGGCGAACACAAATCGCACATAAGTTCGTACGTTTTATCGCCCACGACGGTAATTAACATCGGTACTTTTAATTCTTCCTTCACTTCGTTCAACAGTATATACTGACTAACGCGACGTATATACGCGGGCCATTTGTTTGAGGCCAAATCAAATGGCTCCAACTTCCCAATCGGCATTTTAACGAAATAAAATAATGAGCGAGTAAAAAAAAATATCCCGAGCTCGTCGCCAGTGGAGCGTCAATCAAACACGGTAGCTGGCGATAGACTGGTTTATTCAAGTACCCACAATGTATAATACACTGCACTACCTACCTACTACCTACCTACTACCTACCTACTACCTACCTACTACCTACCTACTACCTACCTACTACCTACCTACTACCTACCTACTACCTACCTACCTACTACCTACCTACTACCTACCTACTACCTACCTACTACCTACCTACTACCTACCTACTACCTACCTACTACCTACCTACTACCTACCTACTACCTACCTACTACCTACCTACTACCTACCTACTACCTACCTACTACCTACCTACTACCTACCTACTACCTACCTACTACCTACCTACTACCTACCTACTACCTACCTACTACCTACCTACTACCTACCTACTACCTACCTACCTACTACCTACCTACTACCTACCTACTAACTACCTACTACCTACCTACTACCTACCTACTACCTACCTACCTACTACCTACCTACTACCTACCTACCATTTATTCACCCTTTTTTTTTTTCATTGTTTTTAAAATGTATTCTGCTATTCTGGGCGGAGACAAATCCAACGCAACAAAAACCATGAATATTGATCCAGCAGATCTCGAGTTATAAGTGATGTAACAAACCCGTCTTTCTTTTATATATATAGATTACTGTTCTTGACATAAACAAGAAATAGAGCATCTAAAATAAAGTAAGAAATTTATTCTATTTTCTATTTTTTATTCTAATAATCACTCATGAGTATATAGAACAATTGCTTAGAATAATGCTCTCTAGATAACGCTCTTCGTCAGTCCAACACGATCCTATTGTCATTTTGGTAAAAGTTCGTAGTCTGCTAAATTCATAGTGATCGATCATTGTTCGGACAATGGTCTCGTGTTGTAATGACATTGTCGTATTGCCATTAATATTAGACACGTTAGTAGAAATGATTTTCGAAAAACTACTATTACATTTGAACATTTATTCATGCCAGATTTCATTTATTTATTTATTTACATATTTTATTAGTGTTTTAAGCCATCTGAATTAATAAAAAGTTCGTAAATAGGAAAAAACATTAAAATGTTCAACGCGGATTAATGTAAATTTAATATTTTATCTGTTTATATGTCAAAGTTAAATGTGGCAGGCATTACCTACTGTTTACTGACGTTTATTTGTTTTTGTATCTAGCGGCCGGTGTTTTGTTATTGTATTTATTTTCATTTGATTGTCTAGTTAGATTTTTGTTTGTATATTTTTACCCCTAAGACGACCCACTGACCGAGAAGCCTATATTTATTGATTTTATACAAAATGATGATAATTGAGCAAATTTCGGCTCCACTTGATTATTTGGAAAACCACCAATGAAGGGCGAAGTTTATCGAAGGTAAAGATCTTGCAATTATTTGTTTTGCCACTTTATGGGCAAAGTATGTCGCCCGATGTTACAAAATATTTTTTTTTTTATAGAAATGGACCATGTACCCTCTCGAAGTTGCTCAATCAAGGCTGGATGCTATTGAAGCCAGGAACGAGGCGACTTTAAAACATGCTCGGGCAGGCCATCAACAACTCAGCCGCTGCATTGATGGACAGCTCCACCACAGAAAAAATGGTGAACCATAGAGGCCACTGTGTGCCAAAAAAGGTAATTACTAATTACTGTTGATTTATAGGTAAGTCATTCACCTTTATGTAATGGTTTCACCCAAAATCGGAACTTCTACTCATTGTGTGTGCTACCAACATACCCACAATAAGTATTATTATGGAGCATTGAAAACAATACAATAAAAATTGTAATAATTAATATGACCCCTCCATCTAAGCTTATAAGCTTGTGTTAGGTTTAGGCTCAATCAGTAGTAGTACATTGGCCAGAATCTGACATCTTGATTGTAACTCTGATACTAAGCGCTAGGTTACACAACATGCTATAAAAGTTGCAACTTTTGTATTAAACTTAATTTTGTTTTCACACAAACTCTGCAGAATTATAATGAAAATGCGAAAGTAACTCTGTCTGTCTGTCTGTCTGTCTGTTACCTTTTCACGCCTAAACCGCTGAACCGATTTTGATGAATTTTGGTATAGAGATAGATGGAACCTTGGGAAAGGACATAGGGTACTTTTTATCCAGATCCCGATCCCGATCCCGGAATTATACGGGTGGAAACGCAGAGTGCAGTTGTGTATCGTATATCCCTACTAAATGAATTTTGGTATAGAGATAGATGGAACCTTGAAACGGTTGTGATCATTCAACATTGATGGTGATTGTGATGGTGATCGTGATGGTGATCGTGATGGTGATCGTGATGGTGATTGTGATGGCGATTGTGATGGCGATTGTGATAATGATTGAGATAACGATGATGGTGATTATTATGGTGATTGTGATTGTGATGGTGATTTTGATAGTGATTGTGATGGTGATGGTGATTGTGATGGTGATTATGATGGTGATTGTGATGGTGATTGTGATGGTGATTGTGATGGTGATTGTGATGGTGATTGTGATGGTGATTGTGATAATGATGGTGATATTGATGGTGACTGTGATTGTGATGGTGATTGTGATGGTGATTGTGATGGTGATTGTGATGGTGATTGTGATGGTGATTGTGATAATGATGGTGATATTGATGGTGACTGTGATTGTGATGGTGATTGTGTTGGTGTTTGTGATGGTGATGGTGACTGAAATAGTGATGGTGATTGTGATAATGATTGTGATATTGATGTTGGTTTTGATAGTGATGGTGATTGTGATTTTGATAGTGATTGTGATGGTGATGGTGATTGTGATGGTGATTATGATGGTGATTGTGATGGTGATTGTGATGGTGATTGTGATGGTGATTGTGATGGTGATTGTGATGGTGATTGTGATGGTGATTGTGATAATGATGGTGATATTGATGGTGACTGTGATTGTGATGGTGATTGTGATGGTGATTGTGATGGTGATTGTGATGGTGATTGTGATGGTGATTGTGATAATGATGGTGATATTGATGGTGACTGTGATTGTGATGGTGATTGTGTTGGTGTTTGTGATGGTGATGGTGACTGAAATAGTGATGGTGATTGTGATAATGATTGTGATATTGATGTTGGTTTTGATAGTGATGGTGATTGTGATAATAATGGTGGTTGTGACAGTGATGGTGGTTGTGATGATTATGAAATTTGGCACATCGATAGTTTATAACCTGGATTCACATGTAGGACACTATTTATCCCTTTAGTATGATTCAGTGGGACAGTTACCGAAATTTACGCGGGCGAAGCCGCGGGCAACAGCTAGTGATTAAATGAAACAGTGTTTATAAAAAGAGTATTAATTTATTTTAACCTATAAGTATACCCGTAATTACAGGAATAACAATGTTCTGTTCCCGGGCTTGAAACGTTAAATCATATTTTGTCAATACTGTGGTCACTGTGGATCTGTAACAAAGAGTTAAATCATTTTATTAATACTTAGAGCATTTTCGTACTTCATTCGAACATTAAGGTAGGTTTACAGTTCATAGCTGCTAATTTAATTTATGCATTTCTCCACAGTCTGACAAGAAGAGCCTGCTGCAGTGCCCGACCTTCAAGAAGATCCCGATTCACCCTTTGATGGTTTTGATAATTAGGTGCTGCATTATTATTTTCCTCCTAAATTAAAAGACAGATTAGTGATTAATGACATGACTGTTATTATTTTTATTAAAAGGTATTATTTGTGATTTGTTATTCAAATGATGATTAAAATTAAAATATTGAAGATCTTTTTAATTTGTATGAAGACGGATTTTGATTTGTTATTATTATTACATTAGAAATTGTAACTTGTCTTTTGTTTTATGTAGTACTTATATTTACATTTCAGGTTTTTTAATTGAGTTGAAATACAAATTTAAAATGTTAAATAAATATTTAGTTTATGAGAAATAAAAATTATTTTAAATGTTGATTTTTAACATAGCAGTATTATTTTAAATTCCATCTTCATTCTAAAATAGTGGAATGTAAATCACCTGTTGCAAGCCAAGTACTTCTAGATAAACTTCATCAGGTGGCAACGGTGCTCTTGCCATGTAGGTATGGAATGTTGTGCAATATGTAACATGCATTCACAATCTTGCCTGCAGTTGTTCGACTATAATATAAAGCATGAACTGCAACCTGAAAAAATCAATTTACTTTTATAAGTACAACCGCAGGTAACTTAACTTTTATTTAATTAATACTGTTCTTGACATAAACTATTGCATCTAATCATTGTTATTGAGTATCTAAAACAATAAATTGCTTATAATAATGGGTCTTTACCTGAAACATGCTTCTAATACGCTGATGCAATGGGGAATGAGTTCTTCAATTTATTAACCTCCATTATGAGTTCTTTCCAAGGCGAAACGACTTTACAAATTCCGCCTCGGGAATATCTTAAAAGGGTTCAAATAATCCCTTTAGGCTCAAAACGTCTACTCTCCCAAAACGTCCATCATTCGCGTCAAGCGAAGGGCACGACGACGTCTTCTGCATTCCGCCCATCTTCTTTCTCTAGCATCCACTGCACAGAACACATGATCCACTGCGTTGGCTAGCTCGAGAATATTTTGTTCGTAGTGAATTAATTGTATCCATTCAATATTCCACAAACATGATCGAAATAAAAGCAATGATTGCACAATGACGTTCCACTGATAGGTTAGTGATCAAAAGAACTGTCAAAACTTTAGCAGATTACCGCTTTATGTTAGTCATTGTGTACGAGATCACCATTTTAAAACAGTGGTTGTTCAGTGGAAAGCCATAATGACGCCATTATATTAGTAGATTACCAAACTTGTCAAAATCAACAAATAGAAGATCAACGATAGATCATTCTGACACTATTGTAATAGCAGACTTGATTTGCGTTGGCTGGCTCGAGAATATTTTGTTCGTAGTGAATTCATTGTCTCCATTCAATAATCCACAAACACGATCGAATTAAAAACCATGACCGCACAATGACGTTTCAATGATAAGTCAATGATCCAAAGGAACTGTCAAAATTTTAGCAGATTACCGCTTATGTCAGTCATTCATTTGTCATTGTGTACGAGATTACCATTCTATGCCATTTCTTTCAATGGAGTGTTAGTGGTTGTTCATTGGAAAGCCATAATGACGTCATTATATTAGTAGATTACCAAACTTGTCAAAATCGACAATTATGAGACCAATGAACGACTATTCTGACACTATTGTAATAGCAGACTTGAGGCCCAGTTTGATACAAATGGCAGGAGAAAACCTAATGTTAACGTTTGCTTGAAATTGGCTGTCGGAAAATTGCTATTTCTCGTAATATTAACTATTATAACAAAAATCTAATCAATCTACGAACTAAAACAAAGCCAGATTTATGATTCTTCATTGAAATATTATGCCATTATCTTTATATAACAAATATCGAGGACTTGGAAAAGTACGTATTTTTGGTCAAACGCCCAAAATATGCGAGCACGCCCTTAAGCGAAAGCCAAGTTTCGCATTTGTGACACTCACTCATGATCATCAAAATAGAACTAGTACTTCCCATAAACTCAAATTGAAATTTGGTACAGAGTTAGGGTTTAATGGCCACATAAAGGGAAAACTATAAAACTAGGATAATCGAAGATCTGGAGTACCTGGTGACCCTGATTAGGAAACGCAAGAGCCCAACCAAACTACACACATCAAAAGTATCTAGGGATCAACATATATTTTTGCAATAACTTTTCTCCTGATTGATATTAATTAAAATTTTCTTTAAGGATTCATCAAATAAAGTGTTTTCGTTTGTCACAGTAACGATAAACCAAGTCACCTTTGCATTAATAAAGAAATTTGCCATTTTCCTAATAAAGGGATTTTTGACATTTGAACCACTAACATTAAAGTTCGAAAAAATGACTGAAAACACAGTTTTCTTTAAAATTTTATTGGGTAACTTAAACAATTAATAATCCGTGTTTCTACCGCGAACACTAACAACACAAGAACATCGGTTTGGCATACTCAAAATGAGTTCATCCAAATCACGCTGTGGAATGGCCGCCCATGTTCGTTGCAACAACAAAAAAAGGTCTTCTTGCGACTGGATACCCTCCATATTCGGCAGAGCTCTTCTCTGTAGCATATCCCATGCATGCTCAATCGGGTTCAAGTCTGGCGACTGAGCAGGCCAGGGCAGGACATTGATGTTAGCTGCGGCGAGAGTCTGTCTTACAACTCTTGCGGTGTGCGGTCGTGCATTATCATGCATTAACTGAAATAAGGGACCGATTTGCACTTGTAGAGGAACGATGACGTCTGATACAATCGTCTCAGCATAAATTTGAGCGTTGAGGTTGCCTCTGATCCAAATCAACTCAGTTCTTCCGCCGATCCAAATACCCGCCCATACCATGATGGTTCCACCACTATAAGGATGGACTTCCTGGCAGGATTTTAATCGCTGTTGGCGTCCAGGGGTTCTCCAGTGTCGTATACGTCTTGTATCCGGTCTCATACCAAAACGAGACTCATCAGAAAAGCACACGAAACGCCATTGTTCTTCTGCCCAATTTCTGTGTTCAAGAGCCCATTGATATCGAATCCTACGATTGTGCATTGCTATAGGTGGTACCCGTAGCGGTCTTCGGGAATGAAGGTTCACTTCATGCAAGCGGTTTCTGACTGTTTGGTCGCTAATTAAGTTCCCTGAAGAGTGATGAAGCCTCACGGCTAACATCATGGCGGTTATTGTTGGAGCTCTTCGAGTTAAGATTTGAATGTCCTCCATGGCGCTCAGCCACGGTACCAGTGCTTCGGTAACGTGTCCAAAGTCGACTGATAACACTCTGACTTGTATTCAGAGCTAAAGCTACAGTACGTTGCCGGGAACCAGCTTCTATCATTCCCACGGCTCTGAGCATTTCTTCCCTGCTTAAATGACGTCGCCGCTCCATAATAACGTTGGTTTTAATCAGTAGTAGGGAAACAGTAGCACTAATAATGTCTTCAATGCGTTGTATGTTTTTATAGGGAAAATATTGACAGCTTATTTTCATCTTTTACTCGAATTTGATTGAGAGTTCCTGATTCAAATTATGAAATGCACCAAAAAGGATCCATATAAATTTATAAAATCATAAATTTATTACAAAGCCACATCTCAATCTCAAGAAATCCGCATAAAAATGCTTGATCCCTAGACACTTTTGATGTGTGTATTAGAGATCGACATGCCGCCTTTACAAAAAATATTCAAATTGGTGGGCCGCTTCATTTGATGTCAAAAATCGAAGGTCTGAAGTATCTGATGAAGAACCCTCAGCTGGTCTCAGCCGTATTAGAGATATGGTAATGCCCCCTTCTACTATTGGTACATAAAAAAATCGGCTGTCATTGCAAAAATCCAGCGTAGTGGGACACATTTTCTAATTTAATCTAGCCTATAGCGTCCCACTGCTGGCCGAATGCCTCCCCTTCTGCTTTTAATACGCATATAAATAACATTAAAGGAAAACTCTGGATAAGACTAGACTGGCTTTTATACTTATACTTACAAGTTTATTATAATATTTACTATTAACTATAATAATAAAGAAATCGCAGTAAGGAACCTTAGACTTGCCACGACTTTGTCTAGATTTAATTACTTTTTAGAGATAAACAAGCAGCTCCATCGAGGCTTGGCTAGTTTTTAACACAGGTTTAAATAAACCTAGATCAGGCAGGCCGCTACCTTTTTTTTTTTCAAATGACTCCTCCTGCCCTGGGCGGAGCAGGAGGGAGTGTCAGACTTTTACTGACTAAAACCCATTCATGTTCCTTCATCGCCCTTTGTGTTCCGGGGCCACGGTATCTCTTTCGAACAGTCCCTCAACCCCGGCAGGGGCAGGTCGCTACCTAATATTTGAATTCGACATTTTCGTTACTTGCAACTGTTATATTATATATTGTAGTTATAGTTTACTTTTATGCACTAATTATACAATACTTTAAGAAATAACACTACTGCACCTAAATGTACAATTTTGTAATACCTATCTACTCTTTAAATAAATTATTCTTATTCTTACATTTCTGTGTTAAAACAGAAATCTAGATCAAAATGATATAGACTGATACATCGGACATGCCACTGCTGCGCAGTGGCCGCAGCGTGCGGTGCAGGGAGCGGCGGAAACAAAAGTACAAGCTCATTCGCTTGTGCGACGCCACGACACAGAGCAGCACGGACAGCGGCATAGGAGTGACGAGTCAGCAGCAAATCAAATATTCTAGACGACTTAGTAGCGACTGGCGGTAATGAATACCGAGGCATTTATCCTTAACGCAGTGGAAATATTTTAGCTTATTGACATTTTTAAAAGATGAATTTATGCCAGCAGAAAACGAGTCCAAACTTACTGATAATGAATATCAAGATTTGAATGCTTCTTCTTGACCTGAATTACAATCTACGCTATCGCCGCCGTCACCTTTAGAACCTCCCCGGCCACGTGAGATAAACATTCGGAAATACCAGATTTTTCCCTAAAACGAAAAGTAACTGATATTCAGGCCTAATATTCAGAAATTAAAAGAAAAAAACTGAATATCTTGGAACAGGAAGTCAAACAGAATCAAAATACACCAGATAATATGTTAAAAATTATCTCATGAGCATTTGACGATCCAAATGGCGCAGCGGTGGTGAGGCTGCCTAACGATTTTAGGGTCCCGGTTTCGAAACCCGTTTGGAGCAAATGTTTCTGTGATGAGCATGGACATTTGTTTCCGAGTCATGGATATGTAAAATAAGTATGTATTTACAAACAAAAAGTATATTGTAGTATATCAACTATCTGGTGTCCACGAAACAAGCCTCATTGCTTAGTGTGGCACTAGATGGCGCTGTGTGTTCATGTCCAGCGATATTTATTTATTTATTTTGCTTGAAATGCAAAAACTGAGTTTCATTCAGAAAGTGCGAAATAAAATAAGCCAAGTTCTGATAGCTGAATTGGTTTTCAACATGTATGGAGATAGATACCTATACATCACTAGGTTAATACACACACCCGCCTCCAGCTTCTAACATCAGCAATGATTATAGTCAAATCAATCTGTTGTCCAATTACAGGCAAAACTCATACATAGTGCGAGCGAGTAAGAAATTTAATATTCTTGTAAAGAGTTCTCATTTACTACCAAAACCTATTCTGCACGCATTCGGCTGAATGCTGACTTTTTTTTAAAGCGCGTAGTGCTTTGTTGTTTTTTTTCATATCCGTATCAAGAATGCCTAACCTTGTGCGGGTGCATTTTTTTTAAATAGCGCTTATTGTATATTATTTTAATTCCTTTTATTTTTTATCAGCACGATAAATACAGAAAAAGTTGTAGAAATCTTAGGATCACTCCTAAGATTTCTACAACTTTTTCTGTATTTACTCGTTAGAACCTGTAACATATCTCTGTGTATTACGTGTCTCTGTGGTACATATACAATTGTTATCCATCTGTTTTAGCTATTGGTTTTCCTATTTCTAAATAAATAAACTGGCTTAGAATACTCACACTGTACGCAATATAAAACAGCTCCTGTCGGGGCTGCGGGACGGACTGTTCGAAAGAGATACCGTGGCCCCGGAACACAAAGGGCGATGAAGGAACATGGATGGGTTTTAGTCAGTAAAACTCTGATACTCCCTCCAGCTCCGCCCAGAGCGGGAGGAGTCATTTGATGATTTCCCATACGAAAAAAAAAGGCTACAACCGCTTAATAAATTAAACTTCATAGGTATTAGTTGTCTTAATGGATATTTTTTACAAATATTTAAAGCCCTATATTTTTATATTAATATCCATAAGGGTGCAGTTTTACCAAATGTAGATCTTTAGAGATAATTACTGGCTATTTAGACTGCCATGATCCAAATATTAATTTGCTAGAAAATATCTACAGTCATATACACAAGAACATCGTAATAAAATTCAAAGAGTTTTCGAGATGGATGCACACGGATTATTGAAAATGTTTATAAAGCGTAGGCCACAACGCCACCTAGCGAGCGAGCCAACATCGTTTCACCTCTTTTCATACCTCGGTACTGTTGGCAGTTTGCATCTGTGGCAACACTATGGAATCTGTACACTACTACTATGTGTGAACAAAGATGCTATCCTAAGAAATGTTTGTATTTGCGGTGTTTAAATCAATCCAGTGTTATCTAATAATATAACAACATATAAAAAACAACAAACAACATATAAAAAACAATCACTGTGTCTAAATAAAATCCTCGGATCATCCTACAGGTACACACCGCGAACTACAGAGATAAGAGATAAGCCAACCAACCACCAGATCCCCCAAACCACCTAATTTGTTATTTTTGCTCATCTTAGTTAAGAAAATTCATAGTCTAGTTGAAATGAGTGATTGGTTAAAAAGTCTTCCCTCAAGTATATTTATGGAGGAACATTTCTAACAAAGACTTAAGTTCTGACAGGTAAACCATGTCTGCTTTTTTTGCAATGAGAAATGTCATAAAATATCTATACTAATAATACTATTGTGGAATATGGTCTTCTTAAAGGCCTTTTTTATTATTTTTGCTCGTTTCGATTAAGAAAATGCTTAGTCTAGTTGAAATGAGTGATTGGGTTGAAAGTCTTCCCTCAAGTATATTTGTGGAGGAACATTGCTGACGAAGACTTTAGTTCTGACAGGAAAGCCATGTCTGCTTTTTTTGCAATGAGAAATGTCATAAAATATCTATACTAATAATAATATTGTGGAATATCGTCTTCTTAAAGATTTTGTTATTTTTGCTCCTTTCGATTTAGAAAATGCTAGTCTAGTTGAAATGACTCATTAGGGTTGAAAGTCTTCCCTCAAGTATATTTGTGGAGGAACATTGCTGACGAAGACTTTAGTTCTGACAGGAAAGCCATGTCTGCTTTTTTTGCAATGAGAAATGTCATAAAATATCTATACTAATAATAATATTGTGGAATATCGTCTTCTTAAAGGTTTTGTTATTTTTGCTCCTTTCGATTTAGAAAATGCTTAGTCTAGTTGAAATGACTCATTGGGTTGAAAATCTTCCCTCAAGTTTATTTGTGGAGGAACATTGCTGACGAAGACTTTAGTTCTCACAGGAAAGCCATGTCTGCTTTTTTTGCAATGAGAAATGTCATAAAATATCTATACTAATAATAATATTGTGGAATATCGTCTTCTTAAAGGTTTTGTTATTTTTGCTCGTTTCGATTTAGAAAATGCTTAGTATAGTTGAAATGACTCATTGGGTTGAAAGTCTTCCCTCAAGTATATTTGTGGAGGAACATTGCTGACGAAGACTTTAGTTCTGACAGGTAAACCATATCTTCTTTTTTACGATGATAAATGTCATAAAAATATCTATATTAATAAACCTTTAATAACACTGTAGAGCATATCTTGATATTTTATAAATTAAATGAGTAAATATGTTATATTAAGGTAGGTAAAAGTAATTATAAATTGCGTAAACGTATTATAAATGCGTATACTCAGGTGAATTGTTTTCCTGATAGTAAATTAATTTTTTGGTGATACAACGTTACCGGTAACATAAAAACAACAGCGGACGTTCTAACTACGGCTTTATACAGATAATTCAAGGAAAGTATTGTGTTACGTAAAGACAGCTCCCACTAAGAATACAAATACGGACGTAGATGGAGCAATCCTCGGAAGTTTATTAATCGACGGCTCTTCGGGTGCGGGTGAAGCGATGGCAAGGGCACACAACGGAGAGATGCACTGCACCATTGGTAACATCCACTACACCATGAGTCATACAGTACCAAGAGTTGACTGTGAACATTGGTAGTGAGTGCACGCGTGTCTGAGAGCCGACAATACAAAGAGAAATACCACATTTACTCATTTAACCACCACACCACACCACCACCACACCACACCACACCACACCACAGTTACCACATTTTTTTATCGTAAATTCGACTTTTAGTTTTATTCGTTGCATTCGTTTTTTTCAACTTCTTTTCTAAAGTTATTTTCTATGTGGTTTTGGTGGGCGGTATGTTGCATTACAACCTCCTTTTTCGGCTGCAACGATCTGACTGGCCGCTTTCAAAATCGAAATTTAAACCAGAGACAAGTGTCAAAACAACACTTAGTGCTTGTTCACGTAGGAACCCGCGGGCGCGGCGGCGGGTGCGGGCGCGGTGACTTGGCGAGTTCGTGTTCACATTGGCCGCCAGGCGTTTGCGCGAGTGTGACGTAGCGACAAGTTCAAAATTTTTAAACTTACCTGACATCGCGAGTGAATCGCGCGCTCCGCCGCTAGTTTGACGTGAACACACACAAACATCTAACGCGTGCGCCAGTCGCTAGCTTGCCCGCTACCGTGCGTTTCGTATGTGAACACTTGGATATTACGCCATATGTTTGATATTTCGCGACCGCGCCCGCCATCGCGCCCGCGAGTCAACGTGAATGAGCACTTATGCGCGCCTGTCAGATGACAAAAACCAGTATAACAAGTTTCTCTAAACCACGTACGTTTTAAAACTGAGGAACTCTCATTCTGTGTCCACTTATAACTCCAAAGTAACGCAACGACCATCTCTTAAAACTGTGACCGCTGCGCGCTATTGTGAAATCAACAAAACAAGGCCAGGACGCCCGTAACCTCCGAGGTAAGAGTTTCTTTTCTCTAGGCGAGCGTTTACTGATCGTTGCAGCCCATCGACAGATCTTCTTGGCTGCTCCCAATGTGTGTTCCCGTTGGGCCTCGCACACATCATATTTTAACATTTTTGGCATTGTGTGAGATAAAGATCCCCTAGCCTAGACCCCTACCTAGATATAATCCTGTCGGTGTCCATGTTTATGTAAGACCTTATGGTCCCTACTAACAATTAAGACACCAAAGTGGTCCCTAGTATAAGAAAGGTTGGGAACCACTGTTCTAGAACATGAATTACATTACCCTGATTTATTTCAAGAAAATAGAAAAAGTCGTGCAAAGAATTCATGTCAATAATTGTACAGGGTGTTTGGTTTATGGACCGATACAATTTTTCCAGGGATTTGAAAGTCATTAGCTAGGTTCTACCCATACACCCTATGTCCTAAATGTCACGATTGGTAACATGTTTTTTTTTTTTAATGAAAAAAATGCCCAAAACGTTTCCTTTAATTCCAAATAACTTTTTCGTTTGTGGGTGTAACATTAGTTATTTATGCAACTGTTGTATAATGAGGGGTATTAAAACACGAATGTGGGTTTATCACACGAGGCGAAGCCGAGTGTGATAATAGTATCACATGAGTGTTTTAATACCTAATTATGTACAGTTGCATACAAGACTTTATCTATATCCATGATATGAATCCTCCATAAAAGGTTCTGAAACCATAGGGTGTTGCAGTGTAGTAAGATGTCTATGTAAATTCATGGAAAGTTTAATTGCTGAGTATTTAATACAAACAAACCATGTATAGGTAATAATATAATTATTTACATTTTGGATTGTACAATTATTAAAATGCACAAAGCTTGTATCACTCATTTTTGTAAACAACAAAGTACATAATGCAATACTAATATCCAAATATCGAACAAAAATGGCGGGATACGACGTGAATTCTAATTAACCTATAAGTTTTTTTTTTTATTACGTCGCTGTGGTAGTGAATCGCACGTGCTAGACAATGTTCTTTTTTTAAAACGAGTTGCATAATGAAATTCAGTACAACGTTATAACACCCGTTTGGATGTTATAATGGTTATTATGACACTGGCTGTTTTAATGTTGGCCATAAGCTAACTTTTTCAGATACTTTTATAGAGGATTTATAGCATGGGTGTAGATAAAACATGTTATACAACATTGCTATACAACATGTTTTAGATAATGTGGACACTGAATGTTATAAAACATGTTATTGATATGTACCACAATGTTATATAATTTACTTAGTCACGTGAACTCAAACGCGCGGGCTCAGCGGCGGGTGGTGGCAGTATTTAAGTTGACTTTGACGGGTGTAGACGTGTTCATTTTTTGTGGTTTTTAAAATGGAGTGGAACAAAGAGAACACTGCATTACTGATTGAGCACTTTAAAGAAAAAAGAGAATTGTGGGATTCGACAAGTGAACATTTTAAGGATCGCAACAAAACACATGACGCATGAATGGATTTGGCTAGTAAGTTCGATACAGAAAAAAGTGTTGTTGAAAAGAAGTTGCGAAGTTTAATTGGACAGTTTCAAAGAGAACTAAAAAAGCCTCGATCGGGGGCAGGAGCAGAAGAAATTTCTTCAAAATGGTTTAGATTCGAGTTGCTATTATTTTTAAGAGATAAAAATAAGGTTCGCTCTACAAACGAAGCGGGCGTTTAAGAGGTAAAAAAAATCTTTTTATGATAATTAAGTCCTATTACATTTTTTACGCAAATTCATGATTTTTATCGCAGTAATTTTTAGCATCAGTTAGATATTTTAATTATTTGCTTATGAATAACAATAGTGCCTTTCTCTTTATTGTAAGTTGGAGTTACACATTTTCATTTTTCTTTTCGTGTAATTTACTATAAATATTTTACGAACTCAGTTTGCAAGAAAAACCGTCGGCGATGGAACTTTGACGCTCAAATTGACATTGTTACATGCAATTATTTTAAAAGCTAAAATTACTGAAAAATAAGCTGAATGTTTTACTTGTTTATTGGAGTTTAAGAATTTCTTGAAATTCCTTGAATTTTCACGGAAAACATCGTTAAGAAAGCGTATTTTAAGCCATAAATGTCTTGATTCAGCGTCCATTATATTCCAAATAAACTAAATTTTATCAAATAAATTAATATGATATAAAACTTCAATCTACAATGAATAAGATTCATTAGTTTTCGTTTGTCAATATAATAAGACAAAATTACAATAAATAAAATTAAAGTACTATAATTCTGCGTCAATTCAGGTCGCTCCTCAGTCTCATGTCAGTCTCGTTTCTAATTTTCGTCAGTATCAATCGACAATTATCCGGTGATCGCTATTATTATCGACTCGTGCACGCCGACCGAAATAATTTGATCCAGGAAGTAAAAATCAAAAATTTGCGTAAAAAATGTAATAGGACTCTTAAGTACCCAAATGAAAAACACACATTGTAATTATAACTCTTTTTTTATTTTTTTAAACTAATCTAGTCGAGACAAATACTGTGAAAAATTACGACGATATAGTTTAGTAATTTGTTTGCCACGGTACACTTCCAACATTTGTTAAAAAAAAAATCAGCAATCTCTTTTCGAACTTCTGCCGCTTCTGTTATATCATTCCCAGGTTCGACAGTTAGGTCATTTACAGTATCCATGTCAAGAATATTTTGTAGAAAATTCACACTGTGGCCAACATAAAATGGTCGTGAATCACTCCTCATTAAAAAATTGTGTTCAGATTTATTTGTGTTAGGTATTTTCATGAGATGTTGGCGATTTCGACGGTACAAGCGCCCATTTTCTGCTCTAACCCAGTACGAACGGTCATCTTGTGCCAATTTTACCACATTTGATCTTAACCACTGTTTATCATTTTTCATTCGCACCGGCTCATTAGGGTGTAACGGTGGTAGGATCCGAGTACCCCTGTCATAATTTCTTTTAGTGCTCTGGGTAATCATTTCCCTGCGAGCTCTCAGCGCGGGCTCGTCCACAGCCGATGGACGCAGTGCCAATGTACTGGCTGGCAGTCTGGACCGCAACCGCCGCCCCAACAACAGCTGCGCCGGCGAGTACTGCTCACCCGTCACGGCGCTGTTGCGGAAGTTCAGTAGCGCCAGCTGCCATTCCTCACCACTGTCACGTGCTTTTTTCAGCAATGCTTTTATTGTACGTACATTGCGTTCAGCGAGCCCGTTTGATTGTGGATATAGCGGCGAGCTCGTTACATGAATAAATCCCCACTTTTCACTAAACGTTTTAAATTCCTGTGCCGAGAATTGTGTCCCATTGTCACTCACAACCTTTTGCGGGATCCCAAAGTGACTGAACATATTTTTTAATACGGCTACAACCGTAGCACTTTGCAAATTGGGTAATAATGCAATCTCCACAAACTTCGAATAATAGTCAACCACCAATAGATATTGTTTACCATCAAGTTCGAAGATGTCAGTAGCTAGCACCTGCCAGGGCAGCTCCGGCACAGGGTGCGGTGCGAGCGGCTGACGCGGGTTGGCGGCGCGGTGTCGCTGGCACGTGTCACAGCCCAGCACGGTGCGCTCGATGGCTGCACCCATGCCCGGCCACCACATGACGTCACGCGCGCGTTGCTGACACTTGTCCACACCCAGGTGGCCCTCATGAATTCGTCGCAGCATTTCTTCACGAATCGTCGTTGGTATAACAACTTGATTATTTCTAAATAATATTCCATCTATTACATGCAACTCTTCGTGTACCTTCCAATAGTCTCTTACATTTATGTCTGTTTCTCTTTTGTTTGTTGGCCATCCGCTGTAGTAATACTGACATACCTTATTTAATACTTGGTCTTTGTCCGTTTCCAGTTTGATTTTCTCTTGCATTTGTGGTGTCGCTTCTACGTTTTGTATCAGCATGTTGACATGAACCGTGACGTCATCGTTGAGGTCGCGCTCTGACTGTGCCGCGGGCTCCACTGCAGCTCGCGATAACGTGTCTGCTATAAATAACAACTTTCCCCGTTTATATTGCAACTTCACACAATAATTCTGGAGCCTCAACATCAGACGCTGGAGGCGAGCTGGTGTTTCACTCAGCTGCTTCTTAAATATGGCTTCCAGTGGCTTATGATCGCTTTCCACCGTCACTTCATAATGACCGTAAATATACTGATGGAAACGTGTGCAGCCAAACACTACGGCAAGTAATTCCTTCTCGATTTGCGCCCACCGCATTTCGGTTGGCGTCAGCGTTCGAGCAGCATAAGCCACAGGCCGCCCGCCCTGCATCAGACACGCCCCCAGTCCGCGAGAACTCGCATCCACAGACACCGTGACTGGTTCATCTGGCGAGTAATATTTTAATACAGGTGCACTACTTATCATGCTTTTTAAGCACTTGAAAGATTTTTCATGAACCTTCTGCCAATCAAACTCCACATTCCTACCTAATAGTTCCCTGAGTGGTGCTGCTGTCTCGGAGTACCTGGGAATAAATCGAGCTAAATAGTTGGTTACCCCCAGGAACCTCTCCAGCTCCTTCTTGTCACAAGGCGTAGGTATCTCCTTAATTGCCTTGACACGGTTTTCATCTGGCTTTATCCCATCACTGCTGAACTTGTGGCCTAAAAATGTAATTTCTTTAACTCCAAATACACATTTTTATTTGTTGAATTTAACCATATTCTCCGTAGCTCTTCATAGAACTTCCTGTAATCTATCATCGTGCTCCCGTTTTGTTCTACCCCAAATTAATAAATCGTCAATGTAGACTTCTACCCCCTCCATTTTGAAAATTTTGTACATCTCATTGTGAAAGATTTCTGGTGCACAATTTATCCCAAATGGTAAACGTAGAAACCGGTATCTCCCGAATGGCGTGGAAAACGTACAGAGTTTGGAACTTTTGTCTGTTAGTTTTATCATCCAAAACCCGTTCTTCGCGTCACACTTAGAAAAATACATGGCACCAGATAAACTACTAGAAATCTCTTCCAGTGTTGGTAGCTGAAAATGACTTCGCTTAACCGCACGATTTAAATTTCTAGGGTTCAAACACACACGCAAGCTCTTATTGGGCTTTTCTACCACTACTATACTTGACACCCAATCAGTAGGCCCGTCTTCTTTTTTAATTATTTGCAAGTTTTCCATGTTATCTAACTCTGCTTTCAATCTAGGCCTTAACTTAATCGGAATTTTTCGCGTGGCGCTGACTACCGGCGGCACTGACTCATCAATCTGAATACAACACTGATTAGGTAAACAACCGATTCCGGTAAAAATAGTTTCGTCTACTTGAACGCTGTTTAAAGACTTTTGATCACACCGTGATATGAGACCCAGCTTTGAACACGCACCCAACCCCAATAAATTATTGCAATTCAAGTCCAAGACAAAAATATTTTGTTTACAGCTCTTATTATCATATTTAAGAATAGCATCAAAACAACCTAATACAGGTAACTGTGTTTTGCTGATTTCTCGTAGCACAGTTGTACATTCTCTAAGATTATTTACATCAAAACCGGCTTTTTTATAACTATTCACTGATAAGACTGTTGCGTCCGCTCCACTGTCCAGCTTGAACTTTAATTCCACTCCGTTTACGTTTATAATTGAATACCAAGACTCGCACCACTTATTATCAGCAGATTCAATTGAAATATTGTACATAAGTAGCTCACCATTGTCGTAGTCCCCGCATTCCTCACCGCATGAGTCATCATACCGTTCCTGCACTTCATTCATTAAACGCACTCGACAACACTTAGCGAAATGACCTACCCTTTGGCACCTTCGACACTTAGCTGAACTTGCTGGGCAACGGTCACTCGCGTGTTGATACGCACACTTTCCGCACACACTACACGGAGACTTATATGTATCACTACGTGGAGACACAGGGCCCAAGGCAGGGGTCCCGTGGGGGCCCGGGTGACGGGCACGGTTCCCTGGCCGCGCTCGCCGCCGGGCGCGGGAGGGTGCGCCGCGCGCCACCTGCTCCACCGAGGCGGCGGCGCCGGCGCTGCTGCCGGCCGCGCGCGCCGCGCTCGCCTCACACGCTGCTCCTTGCAGTCCTGCTCGCTCCGCCGCACGACACCACTGAATAGCCTCATCCAGCGATAACTTTGTTTTAGCCAATAATTTTTCTCGCATGTGATTATCTTTTAACCCCCGAATCATTTGTGTTAGAATTAAACTATTCCTTAAACTTCCAAACTCACAGTTCTTGCTATTGACTTTCAATTCTACCAGATATTTATCATAACCATTATTATGCTGATAAGTCTCAAAAAACATATGCCGTTCATAGTTTATGTTTTTTGTTGGATCGCAATGCTCAGCAAACTTTATGCATAACAAACTGTAATCCTGTTTTATCTCTTCCGTTACGTCAAGTTTTTCATAAATTTCCCGGCCATACTTTCTTATGACGTGCATAAATAAGCCACACTTTTCTTTCGAGGGTGCAGAATCTTTTCCTGCTGCGATCAAAAAATAGTCAAATGATGATTTCCACTCCTTCCAGTTACTGGCAAGGTTACCATCTTGCTGTAATGGCGCCGGTTGCTGAATCATCGCACTTGCACTCATATTCCCAACTTTTGTTTCCGAATTGGGCATGTTGTCACACTACAATACTATTGTACAAACACGATTTAGGTACTGTATTCCCGATATATTTGACTGATTTCGTAAAATTTTACACCTGACACCATGTAATAAGGTTATGTGTCTCAATCAAACAGCGTGTGAGGAACGACTGATTTATTGGTAACCACAAGGTACCCTCTATTAATCTTAAGTCTACCTACAACAGGTGTAGGTAAGATTCTTCCAGGAAGTGGACGCGCAGCAGGTAGATTAAGAGAAACGTTTTCCAACATGGTTTTTAGTGTTGAATTGGCAAACACACCTCCATCAGATATGCGGCCTTGACTTCCTACATTAACAAACATAAAACGATATTGTGCATCGACAAGCGCCAATAGTACGATGCTAAAAAACCCTTTATAGTTGTAAAATTCACTTCCTGAATTGGCAGGTGCTTGTATCATGACGTGCTTTCCATCCATACAACCACAACAATGTGGAAATTGCCATAATTTATAAAAGTCATCTGAGATGACACTCCACTCTTCAGGTGTTCTTGGCATTTGGAAAAGATAGCAAACTTATAATTTTTTTTGTTTCAGGACAACTCTCAAGAAAACCGTACTTCTCCAAAAAAGAAAAAGAAAAAAACGTTCGATAGTTTGAACGCTCAGAAAGAAGCTTTTGATAATTTGGAATCTCTGAAAGAAGCATATGGCATAATGAAGGAATTGCAAACTGAGCGCAAAACACGAGATAATTTTTCTGTTTTTGGGGAGTATATTGCTTGTAGATTGTGCAATTTACAGGATCCATTTACTATTTCTACAGTGCTAAACCAAATTCATAATATTATATTCCAAGCTGACATGAATTTATACAGCGGCGGCGCAAATAGAATTGGTTCATACAGCGGCAGCGCCAATACAGTTGGTTCAAACAGCGGCAGCGCAAGTACAAGTTTCGACAGAGGCCACTATACAAGTTCTTTTCTAAACAATAGTTCTGGTCGAGCAGATTTACCACATACGGACACAGATTCTTTCTCACAGTTTTCGGAAGACCTTGACGACATATTGTTAAAAGTACAACAATCACAAGGATATGATAATAATACATCATTTTTATCAATATTTGGACTACCTCAAAACGATTCAGATTTTTTGTAAGAACAAACATTTTTTAACAAAGAAATAAGTACTTACCATTATTTCGTGTTTTAATGAGTCTATTATTGCTGTGCACACTTCTGGTACGATAGAAGAAATACTCTGTTTTGATACTTTAAATACATACTCAAGGCTTTGGTATGAATCTCCACTGGCTATAAATCGCAATGTGATGGCTAAACGTTCTGTCACTGATATGGAATTTCTGAACGCAGTATCTTCCTTTTTTATTCTAGGGCCCACGCTATTAATTAAATATTCTATGTCTGTGCTGGACATCCGTAGAAAGTTTTTAATATTCCCGTTGTCACGTAATTCACCATAGAGCGTATTTTCATGAATAAGGTTATTCACCATAGTTTCGCCACAGTATTTTCCTCTGGTCAATAAACTAGGACGAACCCAGCATCTACGTTTTTTTGTTTTTCTTTTGTTATTTAAAATTACAACAGTCGCTGCCGCAGCCAGCAAAATGTCCTCTCGTGTCGACATTGTGGATAGCACTGTAGAACGACAAACGACAATGGTTATATAACATTGTTATATTGCATTGTTATTGTAATGTGTACAGTATTGTTTTATGTTGTAATGTTGAATAACAAGGTTACATAATGTGGACGTGTTACAAAACACAAGTTATATAATATGTTACATAGTCTGTACGCACCTTTATGGCACAAAATAAATTTTGTTGTATTCTCCAAAGTCTTGTACCTCTTCAATACCCGCAATTACAGACACAATTAAAATAACAATGCACCGTGCCCGATCGGGCACGGCTGGGGACATAAGGGTATCTAAATAAATCTATGTTTGATAGAACTGGTTTCAAGAAAAGCCATTTTGAACTTAGCTTTATTTTAAAAAGTTCTTTAGTTGATACCCTTTCTAACGGTATGCTACATGTCATAAAAAAACAATTCATTAAGTAGGTAAAATATTAGTTAAGAGAGTCAGGGCTAAGAAAAGAGTTATTAAGTTATTGTGTTTTTATAAACTAGTTATAAATCTTGTTAAAATTTCATTCAAATTAACTCAATATTGATTTTGTGCCATTACACTCACAAACGAAAAAGTTATTTCGAATTAAAGGAAACATTTAGGGTATTTTTTTTCAATTAAAAAAAAAACAAATATAACCAACTGTGACATTTGGGGCATAGGACGTATGGGTAGACCTAGCAGATGACCTCCCAAACCCCTGTAAAAATTGTGTCGGTCCATAAGCCAAACACACAGGGTGTATGGCTAATAAAGTTACAGAAAGAAAAATAATGTACTTAAGCTAAGATATTCCTTACTGAAACAGAATTTTACAGTTAGCAATAAGAAAATATAAAAACCGGCCAAGAGCGTGTCGGGTCACGCTCAGTGTAGGGTTCCGTAGTTTCCCGTCCATCATAATAAGTGTTCCCACTTATGAGTTTAAAGGTGATCCATTATGTAAAAATGCTTGCATATACGAATATACTACAAACAGTCCAGAAATTATTTTGTACAACTTTTTGTCTTTTTTGTACAAAAACTGTTGTTTCCATCAAGTTCAAAATGATTTTCCTAGAAAGTCCTTATAAAGTTCTACTTTTCAGATTTTTTTCATATTTTCTAAACTTATGGTTCAAAAGTTGACACATTGTTTTTTACTTTTGGAGTGATTATTTCCGAAATTATTGACATTAT
This sequence comes from Xestia xanthographa, assembly GCA_905147715.2. NCBI lineage: Eukaryota > Metazoa > Arthropoda > Insecta > Lepidoptera > Noctuidae > Xestia > Xestia xanthographa. The sequence goes on from LR990643.1 coordinate 7,323,067, forward strand.
CAAAAAATGATTTTAGGAAACCCCTATTTATTTTTAAATACCTTTCCAACAATATATCACACGTTAGGGTTAAAATTTAAAAAAAAAATCACTTCCCACTTTACATATAGGGGGGGGCTACCCTAATAAAACATTTTTTTCCACTTTGTCGGCGTGATTGATATACATATTGGTACCAAATTTCAGCTTTCTAGTGCTAACGGTCACAGAGATTAAGCGAGGACGGACGGACGGACAGACATGGCGAAACTATAAGGGTTCCTAGTTGACTACGGAACCCTAAAAATGTATAATATGTAAAATTGAATAGAATAATTAAAAAATAATAATCAATTTAGGAAACAACAATCACTTTTCCAAATATATTCCACTGAGGAAAGACCGAGATTAAAGTTCTCATAACAAAAGTAGGAAACATTATTCTTGCTGCAAATGTTTTGGTAATGTGTCAATGTAGCTGTCAGACAATTCCCAGTCATGATACTGTCCAGCCTGAAGAAATGGAGAACTTGTCCCAGGATATTATCCATATCTTTGGAAAATTGCCACCAGCATTACTCAAGCAATAAATAGTGAGTTAGCTTTCTAGATCATTTTGGTAAAATTCTTAGTCTAGTAACGAGACTGTCACATCAGCTAGACCCATTTCAACTAGACTAGTTGAAAGAGTGATTGGTTAAAAAGTCTTCCCTCAAGTATATTTGTGGAGGAACATTGCTAACAAAGACTTTAGTTGACAGGTAAACCATGTCTGCTTTTTTTTGCGATGAGAAATGTCATAAAATATCTACACTAATGTGGCCTACTCATATACACTACACAACACACAAAAACAAATCAAAAATATTAGAGTTACACAAAAATACGAAATGCAAAATATAAACATGCCGTGACGTACATTGGAAACGCGCAAACGCGTCCATGCGCATTCCTAAAACATCACGCCACCGGCCACGCCACGTTAGTCGGCCCACCGTACTCGTCCGCGAAGCCCGTGTCGCCTGCTAAACCAACTAGCATTTACGCGTACTCGCGAATATTATTGTTTTGTGTATTTTCGTATGCTATCGCTGTACTTTTCTTATTCTTTTCGCTCCTTCTATTTCTACGCTTTCGATTGTGTTGTGTGTGTGGAACTATTTCTTCTGTGTGGCTTGTGTAAACAGAATAATAAAAACTTTCCGTTTGGTACCGTGTCTGGACTAAGTTATTTCTCGACCAAACCCCGACACCTACCTACACACCAACACGCCCATACTAATAATAATATTGTGGAATATGGTCTTCTTTAAGGTCATTTTTGTTATTTTTGCTCGTTTCGATTAAGAAAATGCTTAGTCTAGTTGAAATGAGTGATTGGGTTGAAACTCTTTCCTCAAGTATATTTGTGGAGGAACATTGCTAAAGACTTTAGTTCTGACAGGTAAACCATGTCTGCTTTTTTTTGCGATGAGAAATGTCATAAAATATCTATACTAATAATAATATTGTGGAATATGGTCTTCTTAAAGGTCATTTTTGTTATTTTTGCTCGTTTCGATTAAGAAAATGCTTAATCTAGTTGACATGAGTGATTGGGTTGAAAGTCTTCCCTCAAGTATATTTGTGGAGGAACATTGCTGACGAAGACTTTAGTTCTGGCAGGTAAACCATGTCTGCTTTTTTTGTCGATGAGAAATGTCATGAATAGCTATACTAATAATAATATTGTGGAACATGGTCTTCTTAAAGGTCATTTTTGTTATTTTTGCTCGTTTCGATTAAGAAAATGCTTAGTCTAGTTGAAATGAGTGATTGGGTTGAAAGTCTTCCCTCAAGTATATTTGTGGAGGAACATTGCTGACGAAGACTTTAGTTCTGGCAGGTAAACCATGTCTGCTTTTTTGTCGATGAGAAATGTCATGAAATAGCTATACTAATAATAATATTGTGGAACATGGTCTTCTTAAAGGTCATTTTTGTTATTTTTGCTCGTTTCGATTAAGAAAATGCTTAGTCTAGTTGAAATGAGTGATTGGGTTGAAAGTCTTCCCTCAAGTATATTTAAAGTATATAGTAAAGACGTTATTGAACAACTATTGAACAAAAACTTAGAGCGTAGGTTTTAAATATATTAAAAAATATATATATTTAAGAAAACTTATGACAGAAGGATTGTCAGAAAAGGAACGTCAGATAGAAAAAAAAATGGAGAAGTATTAGATAGTGATTTATCGCCAATACACTGGGACAACATTTGTGATAGAAATGTAACGCAATGATGTCTTCTCTACATTGCTCAAGGTACAAGGCCTGACATTTCCTGTGCCGTTAATAGTCTTAGTAGGTTAAATAAGCAGCCAAGAGCTGAACACTGGACAGCAGTCCTCCACTTTTATTATGCGCACAACCAAAGTCTGGAATTCTCTGCCTGCGTCAATGTTCCCACCCACATTTAACCCGCCTGCCTTCAAAGCAAGAGTGAACAGGCATCTTCTGGGCACGCTCGTTCCATCATAGATCTCATCTATCGCTTTCCATCAGGCGTGATCGAGGTCAAGAGCAGGCCCATACTGTATAAAAAAAAAAAATGTACTACGATACAAACAACATGAGATGCTTCTGCGACGCAGACAACATGAGATGTTTCTATGACGCAGACTGGGCCAATGACAATATCGACTGTAAGTCCTGCACGGTCTATGTTTTTATTTCGGGACGACCCGAATGGCGCAGCGATAGTGAGGCTACCTTACGTTCTTAGGGTCCCAGGTTCGAATCCCGGTCGAAGCAAATGTTTGTGTGATGAGCATGGACATTTGTTTCCGAGTCATGGATGTTTATATGTATAATAAGTATGTATTTACAAACAAAAAGTATCTATGGAGTATATCAACTCTCTGGTATCCACGAGACAAGCCTCGTTGCTTAGTGCGGCACTAGATGGCGCTGTGTGTAATGTCATGCAATATTTATTTATTTCACAAAGTGGCGCAGTTTCATGGGGTTCCCGGAAGCAACAGACCGTGGCCCTATCCACAGCAGAGGCAGAGTACATGGCCATGTCGGCGGCGCGCGGCGGCGCAGGCGGCGCTGTGGCTGCAACAACTGCAAAGGGAGATTGGCGGACAACGCAACCACACTAGTCATCTACAGCGACAACCAAAGCGCTATAAAACTCACTACTAATGATTGTTACCTGCCGAGGTCTAAACGTAATAATATAGACATTAGACATATTTTTTTAAAGGAACATGTAAATAATTTAAGACTAAAATTTCGTTATGGTGAAGAGAATGTTTTTGATGTGTTAACTAAAGGTAACAGAGAGGCTACAGATAATCATCTGTTTTGTGTATTTAATATGGGATTGCGTTCTGGGGTGGGTGATAGAAATGTAACGCAACCATAGGTTAAGTTATTATTACTTTTTGGTATCTGACACATTCTCGAAGCAATTGCCTTGTGACGTTTACCTTTAAAATAAATTACCAATTGAATATTAAAAATACTTGCTTTATCACCAATATTCCTACAATTTGCGACTTGCATAATATGAATGACATGGTTGAGGAATTGAATAGAAACATTTTAGCAATTTACGAGGCACACGCTCCGGTTAAAAAAATAATAATTAAGGAACCGTCTTATCCTTGAATAACAGACACAATAAAATTGATGATGCACTTGCGGAATGATGCTCTGACCAAGTACCGTAAAACGAAATCAGGCTCCAAAAAGGCATACTACAAGCAGCTGAAATCTCTGGTGATAACTTCCATATTTAAAGAAATGTTGTAAATTTCAACTTCAATATTAATGGCCAAATCAAGGATCCTAAAACATTATGGAAAAATAAAAATAAAAACTGTATTACTTTTTTATTTTTATTTCTACTTACTTCTGAGACCCAAACCAAATGAATAATCACTCTTTGAGTGTTCCTGGTAACCCTGTCTGCAATACATCGCAACGCACCTTCTTTGAATCTCATCGTTATGGTGATGATAGCTTCGCTTTTTCATTACAACCAGTAACTGCTGATCAAATTCTGCGATAAATTTAATAATTTTTAATTCACTCACACTGCAATGCTGAAGAAAACTTTTTGATGTTTCAGCTTCGGAACAGAGCTCCAACATTGCCTGCATGTTATTGATCCCTACACTTTTGGCTGTAACAAGTGTGCGTTTAAAAAAGTAAAAAAAGGTCTGGGGGCCATCGAAAGCCGAAGTCAGGGAAGTCTTCATCACACAAGTGAAAAAAGATTCCGATGTAAAGTCAGTTATAAATGCTAGAAGAGAAAAATTTACCCAATTCGGTCTTACAGTACAACCCATCATTATAATCGTGGGTCTAACACTTGACGCTACAACATCTTATTTTGTAGTAATCGATGAAGTGTGGTACGATCTTCTTCGTTTTATCTGTTGTTAGCGCGTGTTTCAAATTAATCTGGGTAGTCAATGCCCATTAAGGCAAGATTAGTTAAATAAATTCATTAATTGAAACACAGCAAACGCACTATACGATACGATAATATTTGGATAATATTCGGGCTTGAAGCAGGCAGCTTTAATTTCAAAGTAGTAACCTAACTATAACTCGTTTCGTAAATTCTGTGTCGTCGTAACCCCATACTGAGTAAGTGTTAAAACAGAACAGCAATTCACGTTTTTATATTTTGTGTATCACCTAGCTACGTGGTCTCAAGATGTGAGCCACCCTCTATCACCCTTTTTGCTATGAATATAATTACAATTATTAAATCTTGTAGCCTTCAGCTGAGTGTATTTTGACATTGTGTCACAAAGTTTTCATTTCTTGCGGATCTAAATAAGTCATGTTCAGTATATGAAAAAGATATCCAATTGCTTTTAGAGGCTTACCCAGACGACTTCAATGAAAACTTCCTCGGCGAATTTAATCATTTTCATAAATATGTTCGAATAAAATATGAATCTTCAGAAACAAAGGTCACCCATTCCGATCTATATGAAATGATTATTAAAGATAAAGTAAAGTGCGTTTTCCCAAATATAGAAGTGGCATTTAGAATCTTTCACAGCTTAATGATTACTAACTGCTCTGCTGAACGATCTTTCTCACAACTAAAAAGATTAAAAAACCCGCAAAGAACAAAAATTCGTCAAGACAAGCTTAATTTTTTAGCATTAATGTGTATTGAGGCAGGCATACTTCGTCAGATAAATTTCGACGATGTAATCTCGGAGTTTGCTCTGAATAAGGCAAAGAAAAAAATGTTTTAAGTTTTAAATTATACCTACACTTTCAATTTTGATGAACTTTCATTTTATACTTTCTACCTTCCAAATTTAAGCAATAGAGGGCCTATACAGGCTCTGTGCTTAGGGCCTCAGAAACTCTTAATCCGCCACTGTTACGGTTATCACAATCACTGATTGTGATAACCATCATGACCCTAAAAATGTTTAAATAATGTCGTGCTTACCACCACCATCATGTAATCACCTTCATTGGCAAAAGGGTATTTCTCGCTTTGCCTTGGTGTCACAATCAGCGGAGATGACTTTTAGACATCCTGTGTCCACCTCTCTCTCTACACTACTCGGCCGACTTCAGTACTCATTCAGACGTCGTGTGTGCCGGTGCGTGACTTATAATTAAAGCGCGTGACACAATTATGAGCAATATATACAGTGGTCACAGGAGAAAATTATGTTGTTCCTGGAAACTCTGCAAACAGAGACAATAATTTAGGACCCCAATGGCAAATGTCATAAGGACAAGAAAAAATGAATGAAAGGTGTGGACACATACAGGATATTTTCGAAGAAAACATCCTTCAATTTATTTGTCAGTGTTTGGAAGTGATGACCAGGCCAGTCTCTCATCACAAAAGGAACAGGCAACTCGATCTGACACATTGCAAGCGGAACCCATACCAGATACTTCTTCCTGTTCTTAGGTTGCATTACAACCGCGACTCGCGCCACCACCAGCAAGCGGCATAAAGCCAAAAAAAAAACAGCATCGAGCAAAAAAAACAGATCGACGTAGATTTGCTTGATTTGATTCATTTCATCCGTTTTCCATCGTAGAGGAACGAGCTTTTAAAAAGTTCTGTAGATGGATCCCCGGATATAAATTGCCGGCAAGAAAAACTTTGTCTGCAGTGTCTGTTAAAGGAATCTTATAACAAAGTCAAAAACGACATCAAGACTCACGTAACTAAAGAAATAGAAACGATATGCATAACTACTGACCTTTAGACGTCAAGAGTAACGGAGAGTTACATTGCCGTCACGGGTCATTATATTACCCGAGAATTCGAATTCAGCTGCAGTTTTTCTGGGAGCCACGCAGCATCGAACATCGCATCTGAATTAAAAGGGATTCTTAATAGATGAAATTAAAAGTTTATTAGTTGGCCTGCCAGTCCTAAGCCTGGAAAAAGTATGAAGGGAAGTTCATTTCGATTCGCAAGTAGGTACAGTTCGTTTATCCGTCAATTAATAAACAAGTTTCAATTAAACGATCTAATCTGATCATACACTAAACGGTGGATGAACTCTGTGAACATAAATTCGTATAAAACTGTGTTCTGTGTGGCTGTTGTGTCTATTATGTAAACTAGTCGATAATTTAATTATTTTATGAACTAGTTTATTGTAGACGGTAAACCAGTTTCGTTTCGTCGACGGCAAATACGTGAACAATAAGGACATATGACTGTATTTGTTTCTCTCTAGGTACCAGTTCTTGCACCATACTCTTTTACTTTTTCTTTCTTCCATTGCAATTACACCTCCAATTATAGCAAGTCTCCGTCTTCTTTTCGAACTGCAGCTCTCCGAAAGACTAAATGATGGCCCGCTGTGTGTTCTTAATACGGGCAAGCGTCAGACTTGGGCCGGGCCAAGCGGCCCGCAAACAGTCTGATAGTGAATTCCCCGCTTTAAGGACTGGAGACTCAGGAGACAGATTGTCAGGCTTATTTCAAGTACCAAGAAGGACCCTGGAAACCATAATGTCTGTAGCAAGAAATATATTGTTAACCGACTATGTTCCACAATTTCATGGTTTTTCAAGCAGATGGTAGCAAAAACTTCCGACTTTGCCGATCACATGTTTGGTCTGCCTGCTGAACCAGCTGATCGAAGACCTTTAATTACAATAGCTGATGCAACATATATATACACACAAAAAAGCAGTAATTACTTGTTCCAAAAGGAAATGTATTCCCTACATAAATATAGGAATTTATTAAAGCCATTTATCCTCTGTGCTTCTGATGGATATATAACAGATGTACGCGGACCATATAGTGCCACTACAAATGATGCAACCATAATGAATAATTTATTAAATGAAACATAAAACATAAAAAATATTACATATACCCTATAAAAATTACGATATTAAATAATATTTTTTTTGAAGAACAAAAAGGAGTCAGACAGCACAGAACCATTAATATGGCAATTTATGACTTTTTGTTTACTATTATGAGAAACATGGATAAACGATCCCCCATATGTGCTCATATATTTTGCGATATGACGCAGGCTTTCGATTATGTCCATTATAATACTTTACTGAATAAACTAGAAGCCTACGGTATTAGAGGTAATGTGCTTCAACTTATAAAATCGTATTTAGAAAATAGAACACAAATAACGGAAATTAGCCGCATTAATGTAGTTACTAAACATGAAGAGATAGCAAGATCGCAAGAACGTAAAATCCCATTCGGTGTACCACAAGGAACCGTTATGGGCCCGTTCTTGTTCATATTGTATGTCAATGACATGCCCATGTCCCTTGAACAACCTCTGACCATGTTTGCAGACGATAGTACAGTAACGATCCCTTGTATAAACGCAATGACATATGAAAATGATATCAATAATTTTCTTGACTCATTAATTAAATGGCTAGACAAAAATAATTTAAATATACATTTAGGTAAGACAAAGATAATGCACTTTAGACAGCGTACTCCCGGCGTAACTAATCTTCACATACATTACGATTACATTTCTATGAGTGTTTGTTATGTTTTTAAATTTTGTATGCATGTTATGTCCCTGCGATAAATAAAGATTTTTTCTTTCTTTCTTTATTACAAAAATGACAATATTATGGAAGCGGGAGATACAAAATTTTTAGGTTTACTATAGCTTAAATTGGAGAGCACATATAGAAATGATGTTTAAAAAACTGAGTTCATCTGCATATGTTTTATATAGATTATCCTCCATAGTAGATACCAAAACACTCCTTACGGCTTACTACGGCATAGTTGAATCTCACTTGCGCTACGGCATTATTTTCTGAGGGAACTCGACTGATAGAGACATAGCTTTTAAGGCCCAAAAAGATGTCTCCGATCATTGCTTAAACTTAAAACTACTGACAGTTGCAAGCCATATTTTAAGCAATACAATATCATGACCCTTCCTTGTATCAATATTTTCGAAGTAGCTATGTTTGTACAGCAAAATCCAAGTCGTTTTCAACGCCTTGCTGATGTATTTCCAAGGAATAGGCGTGACAATAGCAAACTTTGTCATGTATCATGTCAAACCACTTTAATGCGCAAAAGTATTTATTGCATGGCCTATTATTTTCAATAAATTGCCAAGTGGCTGGAAAGATTTAAATAGTTATGTTTCGGAGTAGACTACGTAAATTTTTGACAGATAAAGTGTACTATAGCATAAATGAGTTTCTAACAGAGAAAAATATATTTTTTGATTCATTTGAATAATAATGATATTTTATTAATTGAATGATATAATTGTAACAAAAATGATAATTTAGTAATTTAATGATAATTTATTTTTTTGAATGATAATTGTAATGAAAATGATAATAATTTATAAACTGATCTATTGAATGATAATTGTAATAATATTAATATAATCGATCTGGGCTTTTAAATGTCACAATGACATGTTTCATAGATAATGTAAATGTCTGCATGCCGAATGGTAAAATATGGCTGAACTTTGAAATGTCATAACAACTATATTGTATTACCCATATTTGCAAAATAAAATTCTACTCTATTCTATATATTTGGAAATCTATCTGACGGACTAATTAATTTTTTTCATAATTTTCATTTTTTTCCATCTTCCAGCGCATGTTAATCTGACACCTGCACACTTGACGACCTTATGACTGCATCAGCGAGCGGAGTTCGCATAGTTGAATTTTGGGCCAAACATATTTATTAAATATTTGCCATCGACACGCTAAGATTAGTTTTTTTTGTCATCTACCCTATTCCGAAAGAACCTTCTACTGAGGAAATTGATATACCTGCAGAACATATATATGGTAGAAACATTTTTGGCACTGCAAACAAAATACAATGATAATAAATGCTTGCTTATTTTTTGTACTCAGCGAAATATCAGACCTTTACGTGATTCATTTCTATGGATAATGTAGTGTATTGACTAAAGTGTTGGTTGTCTCATGCGCCTACGTCACGCGTCAGTCGTGCTCCGGCAGTTAAGCGGGGTAGTTGTGTAGTGCGATTGTATGCGTGTTGTGGTGTTGGTGAGCCGTAAAATAATCCAAAAGGCAGGACAATACATGTGGCGACGAGGACAAAAGTGAGTACACAATAATAACAACCATTTAAAGAAAAAAAAGATGGAAAGATAGTCATGTGATAAAATGAAGTAAACAAGTTACGTCATTATTACGAACCGATTGTTATAAACGTTAGTTATTGATACCAATACAGTTGCATCTCGGCTTATATAACGACTGTCGAACATTTTACCAACATTTTGCTAGTATTATACAATGATAGGTAATTGGATAATAACAACAATATTTATATACCTACTTCAAGTGTATAATCATAGTTTTGGTTTAGTAAACAACAAACCTTTAGGAAATTAAGTGAAAAACATATTTAGATTGACTACCTACCTTTATTCAATTATACCTATCCTGCTTAATTATGGAGAGTAGGTACAAGTAATTGTTTTGGTTGTAAGGATAATTTTGCTTGTGTTTAGTTACCTATCCAGGTAAATAGCAAGAGTTACAATAAAACCGTTGACCATTAAGTCGGTACCTACCTAACTCACGCAGATTAGAATTGATCTGCTTCACTAAATTAATGCAAAACTGTGTGTGACTAATGACACTATGTAATGTGACTATGTAATGTGAGATACAAGGTAGTGTGCATACAAGGTAGTGTGACTATGTAATGTGAGATACAAGTGTTTACTTACACTAAGCAGATTAAACTCTGATCATTAAATTGATATTACCTAATTAAATAAAAATAGAACCTAATAAGTACGTGAGGTACATACACTAAGCAGATTAAACTCTGATCATTAAATTGATATTACCTAATTGAATAAAAATAGTACCTAATAAGTTTATGCGGTACCTACACTAAGCAGATTAAAATCTGATCATCAAATTGATACATTTGTTGATATAAACAACTAAGTATTAAAAATATAGCGGATAAAAGTAATCCGATCATTAAATTGATACGAGAGAGACAACGTGTTACTGAGGTTTATAGTTTTTATAATACAAGCAAAGTATTTATGTGGATGTAATTTGGAGTGCAAATAATCACAATCACGCTTATAAAACTCACCCAGTGATATGTGTGATGTGTGTGTACGTGATTCTGCTATTTTTAACAAAAAATCATGATCAAATCAATTTCACGCCTTTATTTCTCTTATATTTAAGAGATAGGCAGAGGTGTTTAATAGTGGTTACTTTGGATAATTTCAAAACATAATGAAGCAAGTAAGCTGGCGTAGTGCCTGAAATAGCAAAGTTATGTTTTAGTTTTTTTTATGCAGTGTAAACAGTTTATACTGATCATTAAATTTATATTATGGAAGCAGCATAGCTGGTCATTTAATTGACACTTTTTGACAATATTCAGGGGAATTATATCCTCAACAGCTTTTTTTGGTAATTAAACTGACGTGATAAAAGTGAGAAATGTAAAGTAAATAACACAGTCATTAGCTAAATAGAAACCAAAAGCAGTAGAACATTCCTACTGGTCATTCAATTGACAGTTGTGCACTAGTAGTAGTTGTAATTGTAAATCGTACGTGATTGTTTGTGTCAGGTAGTGCGAACCTACATGAAATTGTAAATCGTACGTGACTGTGTTTTATTAAAGAGTTGATGGCCTTGTCCGACATATGTCGTGGGTTCGAAACCAGACAGGCATTTTGTGTTATTATTCCACTCATCACCAGTGGACGCTTTTTGTTAGTAGAGTATACCTACTGGTCATTAAATTGACAAGTCATCAAAGGATGACAGTTATTGCAGTAGGATATATCTACTGGTCATTAAATTGACAAGTCATCAAAGGATGACGGTTATTGCAGTAGAATATATCTACTGGTCATTAAATTGACAAGTCATCAAAGGATGACAGTTATTGCAGTAGAATATATCTACTGGTCATTAAATTGACAAGTCATCAAAGGATGACGGTTATTGCAGTAGAATATATCTACTGGTCATTAAATTGACAAGTCATCAAAGGATGACGGTTATTGCAGTAGAATATCTACTGGTCATTAAATTGACAAGTCATCAAAGGATGACGGTTATTGCAGTAGAATATCTACTGGTCATTAAATTGACAAGTCATCAAAGGATGACCGTTATTGCAGTAGAATATATCTACTGGTCATTAAATTGACAAGTCATCAAAGGATGACAGTTATTGCAGTAGAATATATCTACTGGTCATTAAATTGACAGTAACCACAGTAGATTGTATCTACTGGTCATTAAATTGACAAGTCGTCAAAGGACGACGGTGGTTGAAGGTCATTCAATTGACAGTTGTGAAATAACAGTGATAGCAGTAGAGTATACCTACCTGCTGGTCATTAAATTGAAAAGTCATCAGAGAATGACAGTGATAGCAGTAGGATATACCTACTGGTCATTAAAGTGACAGTAAACGCAGTAGATTGCATCTACCGGTCATTAAATTGACAGTAACCGCAGTAGATTGTATCTACTGGTCATTAAATTGAAAGTAACTGCAGTAGATTGTATCTGCTAGTCATTAAATTGACAGTAATTACAGTAGATTGTATCTACTAGTAATTAAATTGACAGTAATCGCAGTAGATTGTATCTACTGGTCATTAAATTGACAGTAACCGCAGTAGATTGTATCTACCGGTCATTAAATTGACAGTAACCGCAGTAGATTGTATCTACTGGTCATTAAATTGAAAGTAACTGCAGTAGATTGTATCTGCTAGTCATTAAATTGACAGTAATTACAGTAGATTGTATCTACTAGTCATTAAATTGACAGTAATCGCAGTAGATTGTATCTACTGGTCATTAAATTGACAGAACCGCAGTAGATTGTATCTACTGGTCATTAAATTGACAAGGTGAAGGAAAACGTATTGAGGAAACCGGCATGTCCTAGAACAAATACTTCAAAAGACATGTGACACTTACCATGCACTGTTTTCGCGTGGTAGGTTAAGGGCATCCATTAAATTGGAAGCATTGGGCATCTGTTAAATTGGAAGCAATGAGCAACCATTAAATTGGAAGTATTGGGCATCAGATTGGAGAAGAATGAATCCCAATTATCATCATCATCACTATCGTCATTTCAGCCGAGAGACGTCCACTGCTGGACGTGGGCCTCCCCCGGGTGTCACCCCATTGGCCGGTCCCGTGCGACTCTTATCCAGCGGATCCCCGCAACCTTCACGGCGCATCAAACGGCGCATGGCTATTACCAGATCCTCCATCGATCGGCTTGGAAAAATATGGAGAAGCAGAAACATCACAAAGGCCACTAAAGTGAGACTTATCAGGGCTTTAGTTTTTCAGTCAAGTCAAAACTGCACTCAATGGTCCACTCCACGAGTGCACAAGAAAAGCCATAGTACGGGAGGGATGGCGACGGGTTGTGAAGCTTGCCACCACCCCTGATGTGACGATCACGACCACTCTGCAAAAAGTGTGACGACGAAGAAAAAGAAGATCTAATCACTGACAACATACACTGGTCGTGGACTTCGTTTTGTGACGCTGCGGTGGGTTGGACGAGGGGATGCCGCGCGGCTTCCCGAGGGCTGCCCGGCCGAGTCGGATTCGACGGTTGGCCTCTTTCTCGAAATTGAACCTGCCTGGCTGGACCGTTTATCCCGGGTACACGTAATATAAAGTAAAGTGTGGCGTCTCCAATCTTGATGGGAGTGGGTGTTACAAGGGCGTTTAATGTGACCTTGGTTTTGTCCATGTTCATTTTGGGACCTACTCTTTCGGAAGCTCTGCTGAGGTCATCGAGCGTTGTGCTGGGGTCCTGCAGGATCTTAGCCGTGGCCGCTGTATTGCCGGCGTGCCGAGGGTGGGTGATGTGCTCGCCGTTGGCGTTGGTGCCTGGCCCTCTCCGGTCCGGAACCTTCGGGACGTCATCCGGTGCGGTGGTGAGTAGTTTCGGGGATGTGACGTCTCCCTGTCTCACGCCTCGCTGCAGAAGGATAGGCCCAGAGAGACTGGGCGTATATAAAACAATCTCTTCAGCTTTACAGTATTGATATAGATGTAAATATCAGATTGTATACAAAGATATAGCCTGATAGAGAAGGAAGAAGTTTTGCTCTTGTCTGGGCTATCAATCATTTAAACATCTTTACTTTATGATGCAATTTGATTACCGACCACAAAAAATTGAAGATATAATATAATATTGCTAAAAGTCAAAGAGGTAAGAGAAATTCTCTCAGTATATCTCATGTTGTATGAAGGAGAATGCTCATGGATATATGGAATCCCGTACCATGCTGCGTCAAAATCAAACTTTATTTATAGTCGACACTTATCGTATTAACCCCTACAAGAGTTCTTCTAATAAAATCGGAGTTTCGGAGTAATTTTATAAAATCGAAAATAATTATTGTAGTAAATAAGTTGTAATAAATAATTTGGTAAATGATTTTGCAGCAAACATCATAGGTATTTATTGTAAAAAGAAACTGTTGGAATGACTGGTTAGTCGATTTATCAAAACAGTTTCTATGACATGCCATGCATATCCAAAGAGATTTAAAAAGACTTATACAAGTTGTACATCTCTATGACCGGTTGTGTGAACGTCATGTAAAGGGAGTAAAACAATATTCATACTTCTATACCTTAAATTATATTCCTTGTACAAAAAAAAAAAACAGATTCTTTATGCGTAATGGCGGAAAAATAATAAAAAAAAAAAAAACTAGAGTCATTAGGAAAAAATCATATAATATAGGTTATAATTCCCGGTCCGAGTAGTGTTGAGTCAGAAAGACTGGTAGGAGAGTTTGCTAGACTATTAAACTATGTACAATAGCACACCACATTCTGTGACCGAAAGAACCCCATCAGAACTTTTCTTCAATAGAAAATTTAGAGATAAATTACCTATGGTTAGTGGTACAAAGGAGAGTATATCACAGGATACTGAGGTTAAGGATAGGGATCAAGAAAGAAAAGAAAAAATCAAGGAGAATGGAGTGTGTGCCAAAATCGAAATGAAATCAACGACGAAGAAAAATGGACGTTGAAACCTAACCTTACTCCACCTAAATAATGTTAAGTTTTGATTTACCTTTAATAATACATCAATTATATTTGATTAATTTAGAAAACAAATTTATAATCACACTTGATGAAAACCTCATTACATACATAAAAACGTCTTATAATTTAGATTTACTAATAAATAGATAATTAATAAAAAAAAAATAATCAAAACAAAAAAGGGATGTAGTGTATTGACTAAAGTGTTGGTTGTCTCATGCGCCTACGTCACGCGTCAGTCGTGCTCCGGCAGTTAAGCGGGGTAGTTGTGTAGTGCGATTGTATGCGTGTTGTGGTGTTGGTGAGCCGTAAAATAATCCAAAAGGCAGGACAATACAGATAATATATCTAACGGGTGTTTTTTTTAGAGGTATATAACTTTACTTTTTTTAGGGTTCCGTACCCAAAGGGTAAAAACGGAACCCTATTACTAAGACCTCGCTGTCTGTCCGTCTGTCTGTCACCAGGCTGTATCTCATGAACCGTGACAGCTAGACAGTTGAAATGTTCACAGGTGATGTATTTCTGTTGCCGCTATAACAACAAATATAGTCAATGGTACGGAACCCTTCGTGTGCGAGTCCGACTCGCACTTGGCCGGGTTTTTTTTCAATTGGCAACACTTTTTTATCTGGCGGCCATTCTGTCAGCTGTCAAGTGATTTATGTTTAGTTTGGTTTGGCATTTCAACATGAATAGACTGATGCCTGAACAACGCTTGCAAATTGTGCAATATTATTTTGAAAATTATGGTTCTGTTCGAAATACCTATCGAGAACTACGTTCATTTTATGGTCAGCATAATCGTCCATCAGAGCAATTAATTCGAATAATTATGGAACGTTTTCGCACCACGTTTATTCTAAATGATAATACGCATCCACATAGACTTCGTACAGTGCGTACAGAAGAAGTCATTGCTGCTGTAGAGCAAAGCGTAGTAGAAGACTCGAAACGCATAATTTGCACGCTTGCTTGCAGGCAGAATACAAATACTTTTAGGACATAAGATCTCTCCTTGAATTTGTATGTATTTTCTAGCAAATAAACATTTTTGATTTTTTTTTTTGAAACAGTCTATCCGCCGTGCACAGGAATTGGATATGTGTCCATCCACTTCATGGAAGATATTGCGGAAAGATCTTGATTTGCGTGCTTACAAAATCCAACCCGTCCAAGAATTGAAGCCACACAATCACCTAGCAAGGCGTAGATTCGGTGAATGGGCCCAAAACAAGATTGCCGTCGATCCCGATTCTCATAAGCGAATTTTGTTTAGCGATGAAGCTCACTTTTGGTTGAATGGATACGTCAATAAACAAAACTGCCGTATTTGGAGTGATGATAATCCTCAAGAGTATGTTGAGAAACCGTTACATCTAGAAAGACCGACTGTTTGGTGTATTTATGTATGGGCTGGTGGAATAACGTCTGGCCAGAACGTTACAGTCAATGGTGACCGCTATAGAGCCATGATTACTGACTCGTGTTGTGCAAGAATATAATATTGTCCTGTCATGATTTTCAAATATGTATTAAATAATAAGATCTGCTGTGATCTATTTAAACTAATATTATGTAGGGTTTTAAAGATTTTAATAATTCGTTTTATATTTGAGAAATGACAACACTGCCTAACCGTCAATGTTGTAGCGGGAAGGGGTAGTTTATAAAACATGACACTCGGCCGAGAGAGCGCTGTTCATTGGGAGAAATTGTGGTGTTAAGACTAATAGTCGAATCTGTGTCTGATAACTGATAAGTGTTGTAATTATTGCATTTTGTATAAAACGTGAAATAATGTAGAAGTGCCCATCCAGGCCTATGTGGACTGAAATACTTGGATTTGAATATACTGAAGAGTTGATTGGAGCTACAGTTGTTTTATTACAGTTCAGAAGTGACAAGAACCACGAGCCATCTCTCAGCGAAATAGTAAGTAATTTGTTTCCTTTTCTTTACCATAGTTAAGATGCATACTTTCTGTTAAATTTCGGTAAAAAAAAAAGAGGGTGGAAATTTAACAAATAAACTTTCACGTATGCACAGTGTTTTACACCATGGAGATTATTGTTATATCATGAAATAGAGAAAAATTTCTACCCCGCTAAAAAGCTCACGTGATTCAACTATGCAGAAAGTATACATAATTATTAAGAACTGTGTTCTGACTCGCATTGCTCGAATTTATTACTCTGAATTCTCTGAAGTTGATTTATTTAACTCTAATAAACCGACATTAAAAAAAAAACGAATAGTGAACACTATAAATGGAGATAAATGAGAAGCAACCAATCTTCTTCTTCTTTTTTTATTCAACCGTTTTTTGTTTAAAATTTTTCAAAATCGTAATCCAATTCTAAAAATAACTTTAAAAATTATTTTGTATCGTATTTTTGTATTGTATTTTTATTTTTTTTAAATATCTGGCATTAGTCCGTTCGCAAGTATTATATACATATATATCCCAGTTACACAGGGAAATCTATAATTGGCCATAATAACTGTCACAAGCATATTTCGTAAAATATTTGTATGTATCGCTGTTGGTTAGTTTATAGATAAAATTAAAATAATTATGGCATATATTATTATTTATGAGTTTAACAATGCAGCAATGAAGATGGGTTGATTTTACATGTTAACATCCATTCTAAAGAACCATGTGTGAGTGTTGTTAGTAAACCATGTAGGTGTACCAGTAGCGAAGGGTTAATTTTGTAAAAGGGTAAGCCGGAGTACGTATCCTTAATTATATGTCTATAGAATACTGATTGTGCCATTTTTCAAAGGGAATCCGGTAGGAATCGAGTTGTATGGTACCTTCGCCACTGAGGTGTACATATAGTATGCCATGTCGGTAGAGATAGGGATAGTCGTTAAACTTTTAATATTTGCTTGATAAAAAAAAAAAAATACATAAAAACTTACACGTTTTGAAGTATTTTGAAGAATTGACCATGAGGCATTTATGAGAATTATTACCCACACTGTTTATTAGACAATGCTACATTGTTTTTGCTATTATTTACATGGCTATGCTGTCATAGGCCTCTGCACCGGCATTTAAATGAGCAACATTGGTAGTGCCAATGTAACAAACATGCTTTATTTATGATTATTTACAAACATCCAGAGGTAAATGTCAATAACTTATTATTCTGGCCATGATGATAATGATGATAATGATAATGTGAACTAAGTGTGTTCACAAGCGACTTGGTTAGTTCACTTGATTTTATGCAGGTGTGTCCTGTTGATTTATCACAGTGAATCGGTCGCCGGATCCATGTTAGGCGACTTGGTTAGTTCACTTGATTTTAGGTAGGTATGACCTACTGATTTATCACAGTGAATCTGTCGTCGGATCCATGATTATGATGATTATAATGATAATGTGAACTAAGTGTGTTCACAGGCGACTTGGTTAGTTCACTTGATTTTATGCAGGTGTGTCCTGTTGATTTATCACAGTGAATCGGTCGTCGGATCCATGTTAGGCGACTTGGTTAGTTCACTTGATTTTAGGTAGGTATGACCTACTGATTTATCACTGTGAATCTGTCGTCGGATCCATGATGATGATGATTATAATGATAATGTGAACTAAGTGTGTTCACAGGCGACTTGGTTAGTTCACTTGATTTTAGGTAGGTATGACCTACTGATTTATCACAGTGAATCGGTCGTCGGATCCATGATGATAATGATGATAATGATAATGTGAACTAAGTGTGTTCATAGGCGACTCGGTTAGTTCACTTGATTTTAGGTAGTCGTGTCCTACTGATTTATCACAGTGAATCGGTCGTCAGACAGATGTTAACCCAGTGAACTAAATGTGTTCACAGGGCCTATGTTATGCGAGTTAGTGAGTTCGCTGGATTTTTGTAAATGATAAATGATAATTGATAAATGATAATTTATAAATGATAATTGATAAATGATAATTGATAATTGATAAATGATAATTGATAAATGATAATTGATAATTGATAAATGATAATTGATAAATGATAATTGATAAATGATAATTGATAAATGATAAATGATAATTGATAAATGATAATTGATAATTGATAAATGATAATTGATACATGATAATTGATACATGATAATTGATAAATGATAATTGATAAATGATAAATGATAATTGATAATTGATAAATTATAAATGATAAATGATAATTGATAAATGATAAATGATGTTTATTTTGAAAGTAGGTTTTTACAAACACTTTTACAACTTAAAATTAATTAATAATGGTGAGCAATGAATTAAAACAGGTTATTGTAGTAGTTGGTTATTCCCTATCAATGTTACGGGATGTCTTTTCTTTTAATGGAGCCCGTGAGTTGCTCGCTGGATGCGTAAGGGGCGATGTATATTTTCTCACTGGATTATTGGGTGAGCTGCATACATTCGTCGGATTTGAGCAAACTGTATTTGCTTACTGGTTAATGACTCTTACAACGTTTAGATGAAGCGTAGTAATTATATTGAATTCGAATGATTTTAATTAAATAAATAAGAGACAGATTATGTCGATGAATATTGTACACATTTCAGAAATCAATAGGCGTAGTTGTTGAGGAACTTGACTGCTAAGCTGTATTTTTATGTAGTAGAAGTACTAGCGGACGTCACAGTCTCGAGTACGGGGATAAAATATAGCTTATGTTGCTCGCTGGTAATGTAGCTATCCTTTGCTGAAAGAAAAATGTCCAGTAGTTTTTAAGTTTATTCGTTACATACAAAGATACAGATCTTTCCTCTTTAATAATCTTTGTATAGACTGACGTCTGACAATTAATGACATTGACGGATAAAATCAAAAAGCAAAGCAAATTCACTTTCTAAAGAAAAGTTCGTACTCAATTCGAAGTCTAGTCATAATAATTATTATTAGTTTTCTCGTTATTTTCTTTCTAATTTTTGGTATTTGATAGAATATAATATTAGTTAATTTTATCTGTATATGTGTATTAGTATCAATATACCTAAGTATTAATATTCTCGTTACCAAAAAGTTAGGGTACAATGTTTTCTTATTTAACCCAAAGGTTAACTGGTAGAGAATGCCTTGTGGCATTAAGTCCGCCTATGTACTACTACATATTTCATAAGTCTTCTTATTCACTTTAAATCACTAAAGTGAAAAGCATGCACTACAAAATTATAAAACCACCATTACCAGTACCACTATTGTACATGAAGTTTAAATTATACAACATTTTTGGAATCCCCTCTGGGCAAGTAAATGTTGTGTTGCTAACAACCTGGAAATGCTAGCAAACAAATGACATTTGTATGTTTCACATTGTTGGATTGCTCACTTATTGATTGATTAATTAATTTATATTGATATTTTAGTTCAATTTCTTGTTTGTTTGACCAAGACCAGCGTCTTATTTTACTTGATTTGGTAAATAGTATTGTGTATATGTCTTTGATTTATAATAATGTTTTTATGCCTATTACCCAAAATATGGATATTTCTGTCATAGAGAATTAAATTAATTAAAATTAATGATAATTAAACTTATTGTGATCGATCATTCACATGACATCGTTTTTATGCGAGTGTGAATGGATTACTTCTCAAATGATGTACAATGTTTCAGTGAGCTGTGACGATGTCGTCTGATGTTGAGCTTGGTACCCCGTCTGGTACACCTCTGAGGCGCCGGCGTAAGTCCATGAAAATGAAGGCTCAGGCAGAAAAGCCCATTGATATCTACATAGTTCGAGTGAAAAGGCTTGCCTTAGTGAAGAAAGTTACGGACGTCCGTTGGAAGGGATGTTACATCGTACTTTACCTGGTGATGAAAGTATTCGTGGATATTTTATGATAAATTAATTAGGATTATTAAATAGATGTTAAATTACCGGTAGCTGTTGGCTGGCTGACTGACTGTTCGATTAGGAATAGGCCGCGGACTCGGAATAGTTCGGTACCCGAAGATCTACTTAACTTTCTTGCATCTCAGAGACCTCAACCGCAGTTTAATAATAAATTACGTGAACATACGACTCAAAACCACGGTTAAGGTCTTTGAGAAAATAGTTTATGACTTCGGTCATCGGTGTTCCAACTAAGATTGTGTCTGACCGTGACACAAGCTTTACGTTGAAAGACTAAACCTTTTGTAATACACATGGTATTAGAACATATTTTAAACGCAGTAGCTTGTCTCAGAGTTAATGGTCAGGCAGAGAGATTTAACCAAACCATCTTAAAATTCATGATCATCTAACCTATATAAAGGCTACTGAGACAAGTGTCTGGGAAACATACAATAGGGCATTAACAATTAACACTGTTTGTAATCATAATCATTTATTTGTAATGTTAAGAATAAAAATTATTTATTTGCTTAAAATACAGGTGTTACCAGATGTTAAAGTTGGTGGTTTATGCATAAACCATATTTTGCCTTTTTAGGGCATGCAAAAATAATTTTACATTATTGTATAATGCGTTTCTATGTGAAATTTAACATGTACTTATTAAGTTTACAGTAAAATAAATATTAATAATAATTAATATAAAATAATTAGTAAAGTAAAATAATTATTGGTACATATTAGTCTCAAAATAAGTTGAGCGTAATACATAGTCAAACAATACAATTCTTTAATATTTGTCTTTATACGTTAATTTTTATCATTCATTATTTTAACAAAATGTTCAATATTGTTACCATAATTTAGATTTTAGAATATATTAATTATTAACATTATTTATAAATTCATTAGTAGAATTAAATCGTTAACTTCAAACTCTTTATAGTTCTTTGGTATTTTAAAATTATAAATTAGTCCACACATTAAAAGAGTTCGTTCTTTACTTATATTGTCACTTACGGGATATCTTCCGTGATTGTTCATTGTTTTGAGCTCCCTAGTTTAGTTTAAAACCGTGAAAGCTTAAAATAGAGTTCGTTCTTTATATAGAAGTCCTGTTAATGCCTCAACACAGAAAACTGCGGCAGAGGCTATGTTTGGGATAAATAAATACACGAGATAAATTACACGAGATTTTGTCCAATAAGCTTAGCGCCGATAAGTCTATGTACTAATTTAGAGTTGCCATAAGTCGAAAAACTTAATTTTGATATGATAAGAAAAGTACAAAGCCTCTGTCGAAGTTTGCGGGTCCATACAAGATCACTGAAGTTGCAGCTGATTAAATCCGACCATGGATACATTTTGGAACTGCATAGCTCCGATGTCCAGTAGCTTTGAGAATGCTGGCAAAAGTAACTGAGTAAAGCTAACTTAAAATATTTCCTCTTACTGTCTATTTTATTGCAAAACATTTTCTTTAAATGTACAGGGTCAGAAGCTCTAGTTAAATATGTTGTCAAGTTTTAAAAATGTATGAAAAATGTATGTGTAAATGTTTTTTTTTGTTTTTTTTTTTTGTTTTTCTCTCTTTATTTTTAACGCTTAAGAATGTCATGATTTTCAAATATGTATTAAATAATAAGATCTGCTGTGATCTATTTAAACTAATATTATGTAGGGTTTTAAAGATTTTAATAATTCGTTTTATATTTGAGAAATGACAACACTGCCTAACCGTCAATGTTGTAGCGGGAAGGGGTAGTTTATAAAACATGACACTCGGCCGAGAGAGCGCTGTTCATTGGGAGAAATTGTGGTGTTAAGACTAATAGTCGAATCTGTGTCTGATAACTGATAAGTGTTGTAATTATTGCATTTTGTATAAAACGTGAAATAATGTAGAAGTGCCCATCCAGGCCTATGTGGACTGAAATACTTGGATTTGAATATACTGAAGAGTTGATTGGAGCTACAGTTGTTTTATTACAGTCCTTTTTTAACTACGTTATTCCACAGTCTTCTAGGTACTTTTAAATACTCGATGCGAATGAAGACTTTATGATCCACTTGCACTTGAAGTCTTGAGTCTTGCATTAGTCGAGTATCAAATACGGACTCGTGCGGATGTGATCTCGGTCGGTGGCTGGCACTCGCCGTATTGACGTCGTATTCGGATCGATTTTCGTAACGAAGCTTTGTGTGTTCAATTAGAACTTTTAATTTTAGTTTTATTAAGACATTCATAAAGTGTTTATTATTTAAAAAAAACTGCCTCCCAGAGGAATTAGTGTCGCTTGGGATCATTTTAAGGACAAAGGCCAACAAAAGGCGGAGTGTAATATTTGTAAATTACAATTGAGTTTCAAAAGTTCCGTGTCAAACACTTAAAACGAAAACATCCCTTCGTAAGTTTAGTTCGAAGAAACGACGTTCCAGCTTCAGTGATAGCAGCCCAGATTAACCAGCAACCGCCACCATCAGACCAGGCTGAATCACCATCTGGGACTCAATCTGCTGGAATAGTTCAACAACCTGAAGATCAACAACGGCCGTCTACTAACTTAGTGCGAGTCGTACTACCAGGTTCGAGAACTATAGCTTCATACTTATACAAAAAAAATACTGATAAATGTAAATAGGATATAGATAAGCTAATAATGGACTTATTTATTATGGACTTTCAACCATTCCGCATTGTCGAAGACAAAGGTTTTAGAAAATTGATTCAGTGTGCTTTTCCTTATTATGTTATTCCGACCCGTAAATTCTTTGCAAACAATTTATTGCCATTATTATAATCTACATCTTAGTGGTAGGTGTGATAGTGGTACGTTTGATGAATGGTGATTACAACTGGGACAACCCATTGAAGAAAACGGGTGTGATGTTATGTACTTAAACACCGTTAATTTTAGGTCGTTCTGGAACCGAAAGCCATTAACTCGATTATCGAACTCCGAACGATTGGTACTCCGTTTTTTTATTGCTGCGTTACCAGCTCCTGTAGTCCCAGCCGTGCCCAAATAGGCACGGTGCATTGTTATTTTAATTGTGTCTGTAATTGCGGGTATTGAAGTGCTACAACAAAACAAATTCATTATAACTTTAATTTTTCGTTTTTTATTATTATAACTAATTATAAGCCTATATTGTCCCACTGCAGGGCAAAGCCCTACCTTCCCTCCTTCCACATTTCCCGATCTAGTGCGATTGTAGGCCAATCCTTTGCGAAAGAGTCTAGCTCATCCCGCCATATCCTTCTGGGCCTGCCGCGTTGTCGTTTCCTGCTATTTGGTATCCACTGAGTGGTAATTTTTGCCCATTGCTCCTCCGACATGCGGCAGATGTGACCAGCCCAGTTCCACTTCAACCTGGCACCTGTAAGGCCAACATCAGTTATTTGGGTTTTGGAGTGAAGTATGGAGTTTCTGACGCGGTCCGTAAGTTTGACACCCAGCTTCGCTTTATAGCTCGTTGGCAGACCCCAATTATTATTTTTTGAAAAAAAAAAACACCAATAATTTTAACACTTAGATACCCGCAATTACAGACACAGCCACCACGCAAAGCTGTTTGTAGATGGCGCTCTGAACGACTGTACTTTGTTTGTTAGATCTCATACTCTAACGTTGTGATTTTTTTAAGAAAATACTGGTAAATCAATACAAAATGTTCTCTCTGATGACTGTATCTCAACTTAAAGATGAGCTTCGAAGAAGGAATGCCGGAAAAAAGATTTGATTGAAAGGTAAGTATTTTAAATATTTGAGGTTATTTTCCTTCTTCAAGCTTATTTAATATGATTTTCAACACACTTGCTCGTAAAGTGACCCTTATTACATCGTTCTTAGGGCCATAAACCGAACTATAACTCACACGTGCATAACGATATTACACACTAGTGCATAATAGAATTATCCCTACAAAGTTAAGTTAGTACCTAACTGCTAATAATATGCGAGTAAATAGAGCATTTGCAATTTAACCGGGTTATTATTTTTTTTTTTTTGTAACAGCAAAGAGGTTTTATGCAGCTGAAAATCCATTTACATTTTTGGAATAAATAATAATTAATGTGTCCATAATTAAGACGAAAAAACATTTATTATTATCAAACTATTTATAATTCACAATAACTTGTTATAGGTAAAATTTATTTGTATTTTATGACTAAAATTATAATTTTGAAGTAGGCTGTATGGCTACAAGTAATAAATCACCTTACATTTGCCATTTCCCATAATTTTCATATTTTGTTTGTATCGCATTTGTTGCTGCATGTTTGTTTATTCCTCGCAAGTGTGTTGAAAAAGTGCGTATGAAACTCGTGAGCACCTTGCTCACTTGTATCATAATATACTATTGTAGACTAAATATATGATATCTTTACAGACTAGAGGCGTATGAGGGGAACCAAAACTTTGGTACGGATTGCGACATCCAGGATGATAGCATAAATCAGTCTCCAGCCTCGGATCAATTCAAAGACATAAATGCGGAATCGTCACTTCCAAGTATTACCAAGCAAGAAATACAAAAATATTTTGAAAGATATAATGCCAAGCCAAACGGAGAGCTTTTTTAAGAATCTCACTATCTTATAACTGCCCGTTTTTGCTCGGACAGTGTGCACTCATTTTTAAAAGGAGAATGCAAAGCTAGCATGAAAAAAGTGGCATATGTGGTTGATGTGAAATTGAGCTGTGATGGTTTGGAAGAAAGCCATTATGAATGTGCAGCAGGGAGTGGTATTCATGCATGTTGTAAACATGTAGCTGTCCTTTTGTGTGGTGTGCATGATATAGTGCAGAACAAAATGATTAAATTACATCAATCAAGTATACAAAAGCTGATGATGTTTAATAGACCCAAAAAAATATTGTATCACTCTCCGATTGCTGCTCAAAATTTACCCCACAAGAGAATAAAATCGTGTAATTATAATCCTTTACGAGAGGAACATATAATGAATAGTTACACAGATTATGTAAGTAATTTAGCCATAGGTTATGGGGAAAGTTCTATGCCTATTTTACAGACCCTACAACCTGCTAATCCTCATGGTATCGATTGGGACCATTACCCATGTTTGAAAGATACTCCACATGATGTATTTTTAGAGAATTTACTTATAAGAAATGTGACCTCTGCAAAAACTGAACAAGTTGAAAAAAACACAAGAGCGCAGGCTGATTTTCCAGAGTGGCATGAAAGGAGAGCATGCAGAATCACAGCCAGCATGTTTTATACAGTGTGTCACAGTAAAACATACAGTGACTCCTTGATACAAAGAATTTTAGCACCTAAAGCTGTCCATACCAGAGCAGTAGTACATGGAAAAGTTCATGAACCTATAGCAATATCCCAAAATGAAGAGAATTTTGGAATAATGGTTGAGAAATGTGGTTTATTTATATCAAGTAAATATCCTTTTTTAGCAGCTTCTCCGGATGGATTAATAGGTCAAGAAACATTAGTGGAGGTAAAATGCCCATATGCATCAAGAAACAGCATTATTAATGAAGTGACTATACCATACCTAGAAAAATGTAATGGACAGCTTTTTTAAGGAAAACCCATCCATACTATATGCTCAGGTTCAAGGACAGCTGCTTTGTACAGAGAGAAACTACTGCAATTTTATTGTCTATACATTTAAAGACATGAAGGTAATTTTTATTAATAAAGATGATGTTTACATAAATGAAATGTTAATTAATTTAATAAATTTCAGCCTTCATCATTTGGAGCCGGCAATTCTTAAGAAATACGTTTATAAAAACTATTAAGAATTGATTAAAAAACAGTAATGATGTAAAAATTTGTTTTATTTCACTTTTTCATAATACATTCCTTAAAATTACAACACATAAAACATATGAAGAATATCTTAGTTGGGAATATCAATAGGAATGTAGCTATGGTCTAGGTCAGGGGTTCCCAA
Organism: Xestia xanthographa; assembly: GCA_905147715.2. Taxonomy (NCBI): domain Eukaryota; kingdom Metazoa; phylum Arthropoda; class Insecta; order Lepidoptera; family Noctuidae; genus Xestia; species Xestia xanthographa. The sequence continues at coordinate 7,349,451 of LR990643.1, forward strand.
AGTGGTCGACATAAACGAAAACTGATTTTGGGGGTCGACGAGGTCTAAAAATCGACCCCTATTAAATTAACACAAGTTCTTATTTAAAACTTTCAAGATAGGTAGGTAGGTACTGTATTGTTTATGTTGTGTTACGTGTACTAAGAATAATTAATATTTTTGTAGGAAATAGCATTGTTGTAGTAATGCTCAAGTTCGTACAAGATGAAAAACTCGGCAAGTCAGTGTGGACAAGACAAGACAAGTTTGTGCAAGATAATGTTCGAGCATACGTCGTGTAATGTTGTAGTTCGAGCGTACGTCTTTCAGGCGCGTTTTGACTTGCTCTCTATTTGACGCTTACGCGATTTAACACGAACGAATTCATGATCAAGTTGCAAGTCCAAACATGTTCCTGATATTTTACTATTTAACGAGCTTGCACTTAGGTTGAAAGTTCATTTGCGTTTTGAAATTCGTTGGAGCTTGAACGATAATAACTCCTATAAGTACTCATTTATTTCAAGAGATCACAAAGTTATTACATAGCTAATAAGTGAAGAAGACTGAAAAAGAATTTACAAAATGCTGAGCTCCCCACGCCGCGTGGGGAGCTCAGCATTTTGTAAATTCTTTTATATTGTATTATATTGTATATATACAATATAATACAATATAAAATATATTTATATTGTATTTTATATTTAATATTGTATGGTTACGCTATTAACTCGCGTGGCCCACGCGAGTTAATAGCGTAACCATACAATATCTGCAAATTATGAAAAATTAACAGGGTAAGTACCAAACAGTTTTTATTCGGCACAGCGCATCAGCATTGCCATACAGTGGAGCATACATTGTATTTTTTTTATTTAGGTAGTTTCTTATTTTTTTATTTGCAGGGTTACTGAGAGTTTTATGATGGCGGACACGAAAAAAAATGCAGACAATACAGTTTGGACTACTTGAAGTTCGGATTTATTGCATCTCCATTAAATCAACACTTGCCGATGTGTCTCATATGTGAAAAAGTATTCAGTAACGATGCCATGAAGCCTTCAAAAATGGATGACCACTTATCAAGAGTACATGCTAACAAAAAGTAAGCCCTTGTCATTTTTTCAAGCACTTAAAGAAAAACTAGACAAAAGGCCATCCATAAGATCGATGTTTGCGTCATCATCTATTAAAGACGATGATGGTTTACGAGCGTCCTATAATATATCTTTACTAATAGCGAAGTCGGGGAAACCCCACACAATTGGAGAGCAGCTTATCTTATCAGCCATTGCGGAGATCCTTAACAATGTATTGCTTGTGCGGGTTTGTACCCGCACATGATATTTTAAAGAGAATGCCTTTGAGCAATAACACCGTTCAGAGACGCATAGACGAGATGGCACGCGATGTGGAAAACATTTTATGCAAGTTCTTACAGACCAACAGATTCTCTCTCCAGTTGGACGAGTCTACATTACCCGGCAATGAAGCTCTGTTGTTAGGATATGTTCGATATATCAAAAAAGAACTTTTTTCTCATAACACGTAAATTAAATAAATTTCAGTTTCGATACTTAACATGGAACTTTTTTGAAGCTTCGCACGGAAAGGGCGCCGCTGACGGAATAGGGGGTGCAATAAAAAGACAATTAGATTAGAATGTGGCTTATGGTATTGACATAACGCATGCTGAAGAAGCATTTAAGTTTTTGTCTGATAAAACAAAAATCAAGTTATTTTACATTTCAGAAGAAGTGCATTTGCAACAAAAGATTATCAATGATGTTAACATGAGAAGGGTACAGGAAAAAAAGGAGCTCATTGACAATTTTGCCTTTTTTGAATTAACTGTACCATTTACTTCGTTTTTCTATGGCCAATCAGAGCACGTTATTTTAAACATGATAAAAGGGGCTGATTTTGCGATTCTGAAACATTTCTCCGACATTCGTTTCGTCGTTGAACGGTTCACCGACAGAACGATTCACTTTTCATTTTTTCACCGACCGAACGTTTCAACGGCGAACGATTCGCCGACAGAACGATTTACTTTTCATTTTTCCACCGACCGAACGTTTCACCGGCGAACGATTCGCCGACCCAACTGTTCATCTGCCCCTGGGGTATAAAACATAGATATTCGACATGTAGACCTGTTTCCGTTTATTGTTTTAAAAAACACACACAAAATACAATATAATACTAATACATAAAATTAAACTTTGCACTCATAGTCATTCCGAAGGTTTTTTTTCATTTCCGGCTAGCTTATCATTTAACTGCTTATAATTCGAAATTAAATGCACAAGGCATGCTAGTATTATTGAGGTAATAATAGACATACATACTTGATATTAAAGCACGTTCGCCGTATTTCTAAACGAAAACTATTATGAAAATGTGGGTAGTCCTCAGTTTTTTACCTGTCAATGTCCCTCATTACGTTGTTATATTTGCCCGGAATTAATTTCCAACGTGTCAATGAAAAGGTTTAGATTTGTTGTTAAAAATGAGTGATTGTGTAATGTTAAAATCAAAACGCGGTAAAGATATATTGATTCACGAAGGATATTCCTATCATCTAAACAGAATACGAAATACGAAGTTCTACTGGCGGTGTACGAAAAAAGATTCTACCCGGTGCAATGTTGCTATCACTTCAACGGTGTCTACGAATAATTCTCATATTGTTATTTCGAAAAATTTTGAACATGTTCATTTACCGGATCCCGATAAGCAGATAGAATTAACTGTAAAAGCTAACATCAAACAAAAAGCCCACCATTCAATGGATGCACCCTCACAAATTGCTCAACGGTGTATTCAAGATGTACCAAGTATTAGTGCTCCTTACATGCCGACTAAGGATGCCATGAGAATGATGGTTCATCGGGTAAGGAATAAGAATTTACCAAGTATTCCCAAAGATATACATGCTGTTGTGATTCCCGATGAATTAACCAAAATTAGCAATGATGTCAATTTCCTTATCGGTCACTACACTCATAACGAAGAATCCGTAATCGTGTTTGGCACAAATGACAATTGCAAACTTTTAAGTGTAGCAAATTATTGGCTGATGGATGGAACATTTAACTGTTGCCCTCCCCCGTTTCGACAAATATATTCTATACACGCAATAGTCGGAACTCCGGACGGTACGCATAAAGTACTACCTTTAATTTATGGTTTACTTTCACATAAAACTGTAAAATGTTATGAAATATTATTAGAAATATTAAAACGACACACACTAAATACCTTGAATATCGATTTGTGCCCACAAATAATCCTCACCGATTTTGAACGCGCAGCAATGAAAGCTATAAAAATGGTGTTCCCAGAATGCTTAAATAAACTATGTTTTTTTCATTTGAACCAAAGCATATGGCGTCACATTCAATGGGCTGGTCTCGCGAAACAATACAACAGCGATCCAGTATTTGCCCACAAAATGAGACATATTGCTGCACTGGCATTTTTAGAGCCAATAGAAATTCCCAATGCGCTTGATATAATAAAAAACGAAATTATACCTGATGAAGCTAAGAGAGTGATGCGATGGTTTGGAAATTATTATGTCAGTGGATCAGCGATAATTACAAAATCCATTAGCTCCAAAATTACAGTAAAGCGAACTCCGCCAATATTTCCTCCAAAGATGTGGTCAGTACACGACAGCCAACTTTCACATATACCATTAACACAAAATGCGCTGGAGTCGTGGCACAACAGGTGGAATACCTTATTAGGCCGGCGAAAATGGAACATTTTCAAAACAATAGTGGAGTTCCAGAAGGAACAAAAGCACACAGAATGCACTATCGAACTCATTAATTCCTCGGAGCCAACGCTTAGGAGAAAAAGATCAAACTATCAAGATAAGATTACTCAGCATTTGTCAGAAAAGGATGATATGGACATAAAAACCTACCTAAGTGGCTGGGCTCATATTTCTCATTTATTTAATACAAAATAAGTATCTTATGCACTTTAGAATTGTTTTTGTTAATCATAGTTGATTTGTTATGTTTTTGTTTTGGTATTAATCATGTTGGTTATTAATTATTAATAATAAAAATTATTTTCATTTGCAAATATATTTCATTTAACCTTCTACATTTCGAATACCCATGTTTTATACCCCAGGGGCAGATGAACAGTTGGGTCGGCGAATCGTTCGCCGGTGAAACGTTCGGTCGGTGAAAAAATGAAAAGTGAATCGTTCTGTCGGCGAATCGTTCGCCGTTGAAACGTTCGGTCGGTGAAAAAATGAAAAGTGAATCGTTCTGTCGGTGAACCGTTCAACGACGAAACGAATGTCGGAGAAATGTTTCAGAATCGATTTTGCGTAAAGTTCAATGAAAAAAAATCTACTTTAGAATAAAACGCGCTCATTACATTCTATACCAAGTAAAAAGGTGCCCATTATCTATGAAACCACGCTAGAACAGGCTGATCGCAGCGGTTGTAACAAAGAACGTGCTCATAGTCGGCCATCTTAATTTTTTTTGCCATACAAGTGACAGCTGTCAGATAAGCTTCCCTTCAGAAATTTTACGACGCGGTAGATTGTGCATTAACTCAAAATGGACAAAAATAGTAGTGATTGTGATGAAAATAAGTTATGTTTTCCTTCGCGCCCTATAAAAGTTCTCAAAATTGACAAGTTGAGTACCAAAATAGGCTTCCGCTCTACTTATAATGGGCCCTGGGAGTCTGCTTGCATAAGTGGAAGAAAAAATAAAACCAGTGAGATGAACACTGTACAACACAATGAATTCATTTTGCCTGGAAGGTTGTATACAGACAAATTGCCAATTTCTGCTGAAAAATATAGTGACCTTCAGGACTTAAAAAAAAGTTTTGTTCCCCTGAAAGTATTATATATTACACGAATTTATCCTATAAATAAAATTTCATGCCAAGTGTTTTATTGCATTATTGTGTAAACAGGAAAAACAGATTATAGGGTATATTAGACATTGTTTATGATTACCATTTTAGTTGTAAAACGTAAAAAGGAGATCATTGTGACAATGAGCACCTTCTTGCCAGTTACATTAAGGAGTTAGGCACTTACAGCCACACTCAGAGTCGTTCATTAAATTAGTCCTAATGAATACTTAACTAATTATCATTAACTCCGTTAATCAACGCTACATCTCAGAGACATAATTAGAAGGTTCATTAACTAATGACAGATTTAAGTATACGTAGGGCGAAGCATCTTCTAATCATCTTATCGATTGCATATCGATAAAGCCTTGGTGTAGCCACATTTAAAAAGTGTTGATTTTAAATCACATTTAAGTTTATTTATAAACGTTGAAAATTATTATTCATAGTAATATAAATGATAATCAGTTCTTTTACTGTAAGTTATTACTAAATTGCAAAGGGGAACAGCTATATTCATTGAAATAAAATTGCGATTGCGATCTTTTTCTCTGGCATCACTGCTGGCAACTGTCAATGTCAAGTAGTATTTACCGGGCGGGATATTTTTGTGTTGTGACTGGTGATGATAGGAGTAAATAGTGTTCTGTGCTTGTGATTGTTGTAAATGAATACTGAAAGTATTAATTTAAATTAATCTGAATTAATCTAAGTTATGGTAAGTACCTATATAAGTACTCTCAGTGAAAATGTGATAACAATAAAATTCAACGACACACACCTTGTGTAATCGAAGAACTTCCATTCATATAATTTCTGTTTCAAAGGAGGATCTACAAACAAAGATACCACGCAAAAGAGTGGCCAATTTCACCACTTATAGGTGGCTGAGGCGATATTGGCTCAGCTAATTAAAAAGAGACCAACGGTGGAATCTAAAATAACGGTTGGAAAGTCGGTCGCCAAGAAACAAGCAGCATGGGATGCAATTACACAAGAGTTCAACTGTAATGCCAATGCACTTTTTTACAGATTCAGGTGTAAATCTATACCGTGCGTGAAATTCTTGAATATAATATTTTGTAAAGGGATCAGAATAATCTCGTAAATACCGCCTCGGTCCCACTTCTCTATATCTTCTGGCATAATCTACAAACTCAATGAAGTCTGCCAAATCAGACATTATTACTTTTAAATCAATAAACGTTTTTAATGAAATCGAACTCGCGGGTAAAAATATAACCCCAAACGTAGATGTCAAAATCAGCCATTAAATATGTAAGTAAAGGCTTTGCTTTACTTAACTTTAATTGTCATAGGGGACGCTAATGAACCGTTATCTGACTCTGAGGGTGAACTTTTTTGAATGTTTACTAAGGAACCGTTTAAGTAACCATTAACTGACTCTGAGTGTGGCTGTTAAAGGGCAAACTATTATTTATTTAGCAACCCAATGTCATAAAATAATAACCTATTAGGTTAAATATACACTGTTCCTTTTTTATTTATAATGTACAAATCAAATTCCAGTAGAGGTGTAAGTGTAGAAATTGAAATTTTAGGTTTAATCCTTTGATTACTCGAAACAATGAGAACGTTAATGAGCTCCTTTTTTTCCTGTGCCCTTCCAAGCCAACTTACTCAAAGTTGGCTTCAAAAGGCACAACGCAAGTCCATCAAGTGATAGCATCTCCCGATAACACAAATGTCATAAAATATCGAGACATAAGTTGTTTTTGTGGAGAAGACAAAGGATTGTGTGAATGTTATGATCAGAAACGCTTTATTTTGATAATATTTCGAGAATAATGTGGTTTGTTTTGTTTCCCTAATTTTTATGTTAAGTTTGTGATTTTAAACCGAAATAAAACAGAATATAATTATTAAATATTTTATTTGTAATAACCACTAACTAATGACACTTTTTTTATTATGTCGGTTGTGACTGTGCCCAAGCCCTTATGTTCCGTTTCGTTGCTGTTTTGTAACATGTACAATTTAGATGAATATGACCCTAGTACTTATTGGTTCTATTCAACTAAGGATAACATCAACCGAAAATACGTTTCATTCGGTTTACTAATAAATATACCTACGACGTGCTTTTAAGTTGTATGATTCCGCTATTAAGTAGATATCTAACAAAATGTTGTTATAACAACAACAACAAACAACAACAACAGCCCATAACGTCCACTGCTGGACATAAGCCTCTCTCATGATGAGAGGAATTTGCCGTTATCTCCACGCTTGGCAGGCGGATTGGAGATCGCAGTGATAAAAGACTAACAGAAAACGCTGCTGCCCATTCTCTATGGTCTACGGAGGCGCAAGGTGTTCTGCCTGAGACTTTAGTCGCCTTACACGACACCCGTGAGTGTAATGGTTTGAGTGGTGTAATGTTGTTATACTGACGTATTATTCAAGTGTTATGAGCATGGACGGCTTGCCCTTCTAGCCCCTTGAGTCACACAGGCTTGCTGGTTAGGGATTGCAGAATGTTGTTCTAACTACCTACCCGCCTCATGACTAACTAGCCACTTGCTTGGTTGGGTTCGGTATAGCATTCATAATAATGGAAATTAAAATTCGCTCCATATAAAATACTGGTATTCAGCTGCATCCGGTAAAACTGGAAGCCGACCTCAATTAAGTTGGGTAAAGGCTAGGCAGATGATGATGATTTTTTTGTTTTTTTTTTTTTGTTAGCTTTGAATGTCCCACTGCTGGGCAAAGGCCTCCCCCATATCCTTCCAAGTACTCTTCTCCTGCGCCACCTCGAACCAGCCCTCTTGATGCGCGTCTATATCATCTCGCCACCTCTTTCTAGGCCGGCCTCGGCGCCGCCGTCCATCGTCAGGCACCCATCGTGTTAAGATCTTTGCCCAGCGGTCGTCGTGCATGCGGCTCACGTGGCCCGCCCAATCCCATTTGAGCCTGGCAGCCTTTTTGCCTACGTCTATGATCCCTGTTTTTGAGCGCAGCGTAGTGTTCCGTATTTTATCAGTTCTCTTTACACCCAGAACGCTGCGCTCCATTGCTTTGATGATGATGATAATGGAAATTATTTGTGACTAGCTGACCCGCGCAACTTCGTCTGCGTCACATGAGAGAGAGAGGGTTAGAGAGAGTGGAGTCAACCTTGAAAGATAGACATAATGCTATCGCGGTTTTTTTTAGAACGCTTTAAAACGAACAATTCCCTAATACATGATTGTTGCGCAACTTTAACCGTTTATGCAGCGCCCGCAAAGGAAGCTCTCGAAAGAAATAAATTTTCCTTGTTTTTGCAACATTTATCATTGATGCTACGCTCCTTTTAATTATAGCGTGATGTTAGATAACCTATAGCCATCCTCGATAACTATTCAACACTAAAAGTTTTCCTGTAATTAGCGCGTTCAACCAACCAAAATCTCTTTAGCTTTATAATATTAGTAGATATATACCTACGTAGATCCAAGTGGGTAACAATTTAATTTCTTCGATATATTTGCATTAATCGCTAAAATAATCTACTTATGTTTTTCCAAAAAAGGGCTTACCTCGACAGCCTTTTTTTTTCGGATGGGAAATCATCAAATGACTCCACCCGCTCTGGGCGGACCAGGAGGCAGTGTCATACTTTTACTGACTAAACCCATCCATGTTCCTTCATCGCCCTTTGTGTTCCGGGGCCACGGTATCTCTTTAGAACAGTCCCGCAACCCCGGCAGGCATCGGCCCTTCCTATTGCTGACTCTCTTTGAGGCGCGCGTCGAACACGAACGTGCCGTCGACACGGCCTGTCGTCATGAGACAGACGGACGGCGAGCTAGCCCATTGCCCACCGTCCACAGGCCCGCGCGTACGGTGGCCCCGGACGCCCGGGGCGTCTCCCGCGGCGGCCGGGACGTTTAGAGGTTCTCTCCCTCTCACGTTCCGCCACCTCCTTCATCCTTAAACACTCGATGACAGTCATACTCCAGCTAGGTCGAAAGTTCTCATCAAAGGTGCAAGAAATTAGCCCAAACACGATTTTTCAATTATAAATGGGACCAACTTTGAGATGTACCTACGCTTTTTACAAACAAAAGGACCATGTACGGACTTCTTTGTAAAAGTTATCCGTGGTCATATATAAAAAAAATACGCGTCGAATTGAGAACTGCCTTCTTTTTGTTTCGTCGGTTAAAAAACCAATCTTGAGGCAACTTACACGTTTGCGGCGGCGACCTCTCGCGTCCGGCCCTGGTGCAAGCCATGGTCCGGAGCGAGACGGGATGGGACGCCGTCACCTCCTTCTGCGAAGCAGTAATGCTAGAGAAGTAGGTGGCGGAACGTGAGAGGGAGAGAACCTCTCAACGTCCCGGCCGCCGCGGCAGACGCCCCGGGCTTCCGGGGCAACCACGTGGCCCCCGGCCACCGTAGGCGCGGGCCTGTGGACGGTGGGCTATGGGCTAGCTCGCCGTCCGTCCGTCTCATGACGATAGGCCGTGTCGACGGCGCGTTCGTGTTCCACGCGCGCCTAAAAGAGAGTTAGCAAAAAGGAAGGGCCGATCCGCAAGGACCGATGTCTGCCGGGGTTGCGGGACTGTTCGAAAGAGATACCGTGGCCCCGAAACAAAAGGGCGATGAAGGAACATGGCTGGGTTTTAGTCAGTAAAAGTTTGACACTCCCTCCTGCTCCGCCCAGAGCAGGAGGAGTCATTTGATGATTTCCCATCCGAAAAAAAAAAAAACAAAAAATAGGCAACTGACACGGGCGAGGGTCATTCAATTCAGAAAATGGAGTGAAATAAACAACGCCGTCTATCGACCAAAATGTTAAACTGCTAAAGTATATTACCTATGCTATAATTTTTTTTTAAAGCTGGTCAGTCGATTTAAAAGTTATGACTGTGGTGAGCACATTTTTAGTCATTGGTATCATTTTAGTTCAACAGATGTCGCTGCATGTATGTATCTTACATTTGATGATTAGTTCTTCTTGAAAACTTTAAGTTCATATATCTTTTGATAGAATTAACCGATTTCAATGAAACAAACACTAAATCATACCCCAAGTTACACACAATTTTTATGTATAAACATTGTCAGCATTGAATTCGTAGATTTTACGTGATGTGCGCACAAACAAACAGACAAACAGACAAAAATTTCAAAAATGATGGAAATGGGTTCTGTTACTTATCTTTTCACACGCTGGCTATTTTTTGTTTCAATTTCTTCAATGTACAAAAATGACTTTTCTACAGATTTATTATATGTATAGATTACAAATGATTTGTCCGTCTTAATATTCGCTGCTCTCCTACCTTTTTAGCTACTAGCTTTACCTATACTCACCAAAATAATCTTTTCAGGAGTATAATATGTTGAGACGTGGTAAGCGGTTGGTACAGAAAGTGCTTAATGATGATAAGGATAAAGAAAATACCAAGGTTTGTAATTTTTTTACCTGTCTAACTAAAACGTACAAAACAAAGACGACACGGTGGGCTGAGTGATTGGACTGCTGCGCTGCGTGTCGCGGGCTCGATTCCCGCACGGAGCAAATATTTGTATGATATAGAAGTAGTTGTTCCGGGTCTAGGCGTTTTTGCATGTGTTTCTATGTTTGTAAACGCACCCACGACACAGGAGAAATTCCTAGTGTGGGGCAACGTTTTTTTATACTAAAATAACGAAATTAATAAATTATAGGTTGCTGACTGCTAAGGTATTTGCTTATTTCTTTTGTACATTTTAGGATATCAACACAAATTTTGAAGATAAAAGTATTCCTAGCCAACAAAAAACGGTACCTTTTACCATGACTAACCAGCAAGAAACAGTTTCTTTTACCGTATCCAGCCAGAGAGAAATAGTCCCTTTTACCATGTCTAACCAGCAAGATTCAGTCACTCTTACCACGTCTAACCAACAAGAAACAATCCCTTTTACCATAATATCTAACCAGCAAGAAGCAGTCCCTCTTACAATGTCTAACCAGCAAGAAGCAGTCCCTCTTACCCTGTCTAACCAGCAAGAAACAGTTCCGTTTATAGTACTCACGGGAGACACCTGTTATACTGAATATTTTAACCCAAATATTGAACACCATGTTTGATTCTCTACCTGTAGACTATTTGTCTCCACGATTTGTTCCTTTGCCATCCTGCCAGTCAGCTATACTCGATTTTCAATCTAACAATGGTGATTACACAAACGACGAAGGCTGTTTTGACATACCAAACACTTCACTCAGTCCGCTTCCATGCACGTCACTTAATTTCCCTTCAAACAGGTCATTAAGTTCATCTCCAAATACGCCACTGAACGCACTATCATCAAGCTAAGAATGTCCCGCATCCCCATCAATTTTAGCGACAAATGATACCGCAGAAAATAGTGCCGATCAAGTAGCGGAAAACGTGGACGCAAGTTTTTCAGAGAGTGACCGCAATAATTATAATATGAGTGAAGGAAGAAAAAGAAGAAAGAAAGCTGAGCCGGCTAAGTGGAAGAGAAACGTTAACAAAGAACTGCGAATGGAAGGAAAAGCTTACTTAAGTTTTAGAACAGTTGGAAGAACTGTTGTACAAGATACACCAAGAGAAGGACGAATAATGAAGCCTAAGTGTTCAAGTGCGGGCCCAGGTTGGCCGCTGTAGAAATAATCTGGCCAAATGGGGTATCATCGACCCGTCCCAAATACGATGTCAGTGTGGAGCCCCTCTGCAGAATATGCCCCACCTCCTTTCTTGCCCATCCTGCACAGCCACCTGCACCTAGCGATGCGCGATGGCGAGAGGTTTTATTCGATTGTTTCGATTGTTCGAACATCTCGATGGTTCTCGATTGTTTCGACTTGGGCTCGAGTCCGACTCGGTCTGTTATTGCGACTGGCGCATCGCGCGTTCATTCGAGAGTTGTTCCTCGATTGTTTAGAGTTTCGCGAGTTCTTGACTTGCGTTGTTATGCGAATTCAAACTGCCTAATTCTTTCAACAAGAGCAATCGAAAATAATCAAAACCTCTAAAATAGAAGTAGTTAAAGTTTACGTACGAATACTTAGATAGCTCGAGTCTAGCACACTCTCACCTTACATGCACTTCGGCTCGATGCATTCAATCGACTGACCCTGGTGATCGATCGAGACTCGTTAGAGTGACTGATTCGAAAACTAGCAGTCGATTGCGTTGACTCGAAACAATCGAAAAACATCTCGATTGTTTTGAAAAACGGCGAGTCGATGGTCGACTCGATGGTTTACTTTAACGACTCCGATTCTTTCGATTGTTAAAACATCTCGGAATCGCCCATCGCTACCTGCACCTTCCAGGATTTAAACAAAGCCAATGACAGAGCTGTGCAAGTGGCTACAAACTGGTCGGGTATTATTTGAGTTATCGACACGCAAAGAAGAAGAAGTGTTCAAGCAATGTTTGTCTCAAGTCTAAAAAACGTCATTGCTCATTATTTACGGAAGAACAGAGAAAAACGATTTACGACCGATTTTGGGGTTTGACTTGGGGAGAACGCAAAGCATTTGTGTGTGGATCGCTTTCTAGAGTTCCAAAAAAGCTAATACTACTGACAGTGTGTCTCGACGCAACTACAGCCTTACATATAGTTTGAATACTGGACAAGAGAGCTATCAACTTTGTCGAGAAATGTTTATAAATACACTTGGTATTGGGTATAGAATGGTTCAAGCATGGGTTTGTGATAGCTCGCATGGAATACCTATGACATCAAAAGATAAAAATACCACACCAAATAATAATGTTTTATCACAAATTGAGTGTTTAAATAACATTTTCGATAATCTTCTAAAAATGCCGTCCCATTACAATAGGCAGAATTCAACAAAACTTTATCTCGAACCTGTTTTTCGAACAATACAAGATGTTTATAAATTATACAAATCAACGTGTACTCAAACTACTCAAGCATTGCAACCAGCGTTTAGCCGAAAAAAAATCAGCGAAGTTATGGTTCCAAAAAACATTTCATTATTTTTATTTTTTTTTTCCTTTTGCATCTTTCAATCGGTTGTAAACCTTTAGCAGATTTTTTGTGCGGTTATTGACTGCTGAGGTCCATTCTTCCAGCGAAGAATCTGCCTCTCAAAACTATTTACTTTATTCTATAAAGTCCCATATGTGGTGGCGTTTGAGCCTTTTCATGGTTATTGGATCACTTAGGGCTATGGCTAAGGTGTTGGTATGTGACTTTATTCGGTGTTTGTATGTCGTTAGTCGGTGTTCTACTTCCTCTTTTATGGTTCTGATTTGTAGATGCTCGTGTAGTTCTGAGGTCTTCATAAACCAAGGAGCGTGTGTTATAGTTCTGAGAGCTTTATTTTGAAATCGCTGGAGAATTTCCAGATTTGAGTTTCTTGCAGAGCCCCATAGCTCAATCCCATATGTCCAAACAAGCTTTAATACCGCTTTGTAGATGAGCACTTTGTTTTCTAATGAAACGTGTGACGTTCTTCCTAAGAGCCAGGTTAGTTTTCGGAGCAGGATGTTAAGCTCGTCACGTTTTTTCTCAATGTGGTATCTCCACGTTTGTTTTCTATCGAGATAGACACCAAGGTATTTTGCTACTGTACCGTGAGGAAGTGTGTCATCTCCAAGTTTAACAGGTAGGCAGTCATCTTTTCTGAGGGTAAACGTCACATGCGTAGATTTGTTGGCGCTAGCTTTTATTTTCCAATCCCTCATCCATTTGTGGACTTTGTCAAGGTGTTTTTGCAGCACCAGTGAAGCCACACTAGGGTTTTTATGAGTGCACAAAGTGAAAACGACGTGGACGTTGCAGCTGAAGAACTTATGGACGTTGCAGTGGCCAATTATCCCGAGCAAATAGATTTTGAAGCAGATGCTACTTCTGGTCAAGGTGAAAGTCGTCACTCATCCCCTACAATTTTGTCATCAGATATTGTTGCAAATTTGACTCCAACACAAACTCAAACTCAAAGCATTTATTTCAATTAGACCATTACGGCACTTTTGAAAGTCAAAAATACAAAAAAGAAAATCAAAGCTACAGTCCCAGTCACAAGGCATAATAACTTGAGAAAGTACTGTAGTTGCTGTAGTTACAAGATAATGACTTCAAGAATTTATCGCTGTACCAGTCTATGCTTCTAGAGTCTGGTATTAAGCATCCTATTAATGCCGACGAACAGATGGATGTAACCATTTCTTCGAACATTGCTACTTCTCTTGCAAATAACAATAGTCCAATAACCCTAAAAAAAATGACAGCAAATGTTGTGATCCATTTGTTACAAGATCCTGACACCAATATTTCGTCTCGGTGCCTGCCAGTGCTTCTAGAGTCTGGTTCTCAGAAACCGATTGATGACGACGAACTAATAGATATTATCACTGCTCCAGAAATGAACAATCGAAGACAGGAAAGATATGAATCTATTATTTCAGAAACAGATGAAGAACTACTGTCGGTTAACTCGGGTACCAACCAAATTTTAAATGCACAAACAATTTTGCCTACCACAAAGAGCATTCTTAAAGAAATTTCACCGCTACCGAAAGCTGCATTTACAGGAAAGTTAAGAGAAAACAGAAAAGCCGGTGGATCACAAATCCTCACGGCTAGTCCTTTCATGAGTGACATAAAAGCAGCGGTGCAGCAGAAAAAAGAGAGAGAAAATCGCAAGTCTCTTAAAAAACAGAAGCAGACAAAGCGTGTTATTTTTAATAGTGATAAGGTGGAGCCTAAGCCTGCACCTAAAAAATGTAGACCCACACGAAGCCAAAAACAGGCGAAGCGTGTTATTTTAGATGACGATGACGAGGATCCCGATGATCCTTACGCCAATGAGGATTGCCATGGTATTGGATGAACATAGTGGGAAATTTGAAGGAGAGATAATACAGACTGAAAATACTGAAGAGAAAACTGAAATAGATAATGACCTTAAAAACCAAAAGCTCATTGATTTCAATAATAAAGATACTGTGCTTGTCAGGTATTATTCAAGGAAAAGCTGGAAGTATTATATCGGTAAAGTTAGTAGTATGAATGAAAAACCTGAAAAAACCGGCCAAGTGCGAGTCGGACTCGCGCACGAAGGGTTCCGTACAATTATTTAAAAAAATTAGACAAAGCCGCAAAAAAACACGTTTGTTGTATGGGAGCCCCCCTTAAATATTGATTTAATTCTGTTTTTAGTATTTGTTGTTATAGCGGCAACAGAAATACATCATCTGTGAAAATTTCAACTGTCTAGCTGTCACGGTTCATGAGATACAGCCTGGTGACAGACAGACGGACAGACGGACAGACAGACGGACAGACATCGAAGTCTTAGTAATAGGGTTCCGTTTTTACCCTTTGGGTACGGAACCCTAAAAAAAATATAAAAAATATCGTACTCTTAAAGTACGATATTTTTTATATTTTTTTTGTTCGCAAAAAAAGGCGATATGAAATTTATTAAACCAAGACAACCGGATACGGATGAAATATCAGATGTATTAATTGTAAAGAAAATTGAACTTTTACAAATTCATGAATCTCCAGACGAGTTTGTGTTATGTCATAAAGAAGATAACATATACAGGGTGACTGGTGGCAGATTTATGTTTTTAAATACGATTATTTCAAAAAGTAATAAACGGTGGGGGGGGCGAGGGTGGTATTGTTGGACTCAGTGATCGTGCGGATTTCTTAGTCACGATGTCGCAGTGGTCGAGTGAGCATCGCGCGTTCGCCATCGAGGCATTTTTCAAGAGTAACGATTCGTACGTAATTGCTCGTCGACAATTTTGTTCAAACTTTGGTATTCGACGGATAAGTGATGGACCAAGTGTGAATTTAATTCGTTCCTGGGTGCAGGGGTTCCGCGCAACTGCTTCGGCTATGAACGCCTCACGGTCAGGGCCCAGTCGATCTTCAAGGACCCCCGATAACATCGAACTGTTTGAAGAGAGTTTACGTGAAAGTCCACGACTTTCGATACAGAAAAGGGCAGCCCAACTGGGACTTCCAAGAGCGATTATCCATGAAATTTTAAAAGAAAAAGGATCTAAAGTTTCATCCATTCAAAATTCAAATCGTTCAAGAACTGAAAGAAAATGACTATGTTTTACGCAAAAAAATTGTGAAATGATGCTGGAGCGTTTTCGAACTGTAAATTCCATTTTTTGGAGCGACGAGGCTCATTTCCATTTAAACGGGCACGTTAACAAGCAAAACTGCCTCCAACTGTACTGGTCTGCAAGATCCCATAACCCTCGACTGAAACACCAAAAACCATTGCATTGCCCCAGGGTAACTGTTTGGTGCGCCTTATCCACGAATGGAATAATTGGACCATTTTTTTTCGAAAATGCTCGGGGCCAGGGCGACAAATATCAATAGTGAGAATTATCGACGCATGATTACCGATTTCTTTTTACCGAACCTGCGAGCTCACCCATCGTTCTCATCGCACACGTGGTTCCAACAGGATGGTGCGACCGCACACACGGCAAGAGCTTCGATGACTTTGCTTCGGGAAGCTTTCCCTCAAAAACTGATCAGTCGCTTTGGGGACATCCCGTGGCCCCCGAGGTCCCCCGATTTAACCCCAATGGATTTTCTTTTATGGGGTTACCTCAAAGAGAGAGTTTACATTAACAATCCCCGAACTCTCGTGAACTTAAAAGAAAACATTCGTCGAGAAATCTGCACAATTGAACCAAGTTTACTGCAGCGTGTGGCGCGGAACACGAGGCTCCGTTTTGAACAGTGTGTGCAACTCGACGGAAGACATTTGGATGAGGTAATCTTTAAAACATGAAATCCGCATTATTATTCTGTCGTTCAATATTTTGATTAAAACAGTATGTCAAATAGTTTTTGTTTTATTCAATTTTGAGAACATAAATCTGCCACCAGGCACCCGGTATTTCTAAGTGACCATAAAACGAAGGTTATACTAATACTGGGCCTTTCTCTACTAACAGGAAAATCATGGTCCAAGCATTTTTTTTTAACTTTGGCTATATTAATGTATGGTTTTATTTATTAAAACACATAATATATAATCTGTTATTTAAGGAGCCAAGCTTAATCATTATTTAGAATCATAATTATTTCATAAACTCGGTCTAAAAGCCACAAAAAACAGTCCTCTGTTATGTCCTAATTCCGGATCGAGTATGATTCGGTTCGGTTTTTATTAGTTGTATTTAAAAATGTAAAATCTTATAACTTTATAAACATAAAGAATATTGGATGCATGTGAACAAAAAACAATTATAATTTTAGAGATTTTTTTAGTACTAAAAACTAGTGTTCGAATTTTGTCCATTACATTTTTGAACAGTACTCTGTCACAATTTGAATATCGCGCCACAAAAATATTCCCCTTCATTTCCCTTAAAACTGAACGCTAACAGTGTGAAGTTTGCTCGGTCGCCATGCTAAACAAGTCGCCGCCATTTTGCGCAGTGACAACTCCGCGTCTGTGTGGGAGCCACGTCTCTGTAGTGTTGAGTGAACATTCCTCTGGTAAGTCTATTTTACGGTGTTTTATGTGTTATAATTATATTTACTTAACAAAAAAATTGCTCAGTGTGATAATTTATAGCTGTTTCTGTGTTATGAAGTAATATTTAAACTGATACATGGTATGACATTTTTTACGTAAAAAAACAGTCCTCTGTGCAACAGTCCTCTGGAAATTTATAACACAGAGGACTGTTCAATGTGACAGAGGACTGTTTTATTTGACGTCTGTGTATTTTATTAATATTCTTTATAGTCTGCACTAACCTACTGCTTGTCGATAGCCTCTTTCTTTCTTACATTGGCCTGTCACGCTAATCTCACGTCTTTGGTTTTCTATTATTATGGATTTTGGAATATAAAATAATACTAACTATAATAGTAACTACCTGTTTTTAAACCCTTACGGTTTTTTTTAATTATTGAAAGTATGTTTTATTGTTTTAGTATTGCCGAAAGCCACCAAAGAAAAAACCTAAAACCAAAGGAGAAATAAAAGAGCAGAAACGAATTGCAGAAAGATTAAGATATCAACGGCTAAAAAATGACCCTGTAAAAAGAGAGCAATTGAAGGAAAAAGAACGACGAAACTACCAAAGAAAAAAGGAAAAAGGCAAAAAAAGAAAAAGGCTGTGACTAAAAAATGGAGAAAGCACTGTGCTACCTATCGCGCAAAAAAAAAGCTTTGAAAGAAATTACAAATAATTTTGTACGACAAAATACGCCCGAATCCGAGGGTTCACCTTCTCCTCAAAGACCTGTCTCTCCATCAGTACTACCTATGACCACTCCACGAAGTGATGCAAGTAATGCGAGAAAGCGTAATGCTAGAAAGAAACGTGACAAAATTATAAAGGATAAAGACAAAAAGATCGAGTATTACAAAAAAAAATCCGAGAAGTATAGGAAGAGATTAGAACGTTTGGAAAAAGCTAAGACAAAGGAAAATGTAGACACACCTAACACTAAAATTACCAAAATGTGTGATTCGCCAGAAACTCGCAGAGAAGTAGTCAAAAAGGCGCTATTCGGTGAAGTTTTGAATGCACAGCTGAAAGAAAACTACGCTAATTTAAAAACCTGTAAAGAAAAACAAATATTCGGAAAAGTCGTGTCCGGTAAACTAATACACAAGTACAAGTTATGGCGAAGCAAAGATAGTGGTATATCTTATAAAACAATTCAGAAGTCAGCGTGTCAATCAGTTTTAGTACCCAAGCTTCGGACTCGTAAAGACAGAATTTCATCTGATTGCATAAATACTGTACGAACTTTCTATGAAAATGATGACAACAGCAGACTTGGCGCAGGAAAACGAGAATGCCTGACCAGAAAAGGGGTTAAAAAACAGAAAAGATATCTATCGGATAGCATCGCAAATTTATACAAGAAGTTTCAAGCTGAACATTTTAAAATAAGCTACACAACGTTTTGTCGTCTACGTCCTTTCTGGGTCGTAACACCAAATGTAAACGACCGTGACACGTGCCTCTGCATAAAGCACGCGAACATCGATCTGAAACTGTCAGCATTGCACAGGCGAAGAATTTTTACTTACAATAGTCACACTGCACTGCTTGAAAAGACATGTTGTAATCGCTATGACGAGCTATGTTTGTCACGATCCTGCCAACGCTGTATTGACAAGAATCCTGACTACAGGGAGTTTGATGACAGCAAGCCTATTTAATTTAAAAAATGGATATCCGAGAAACAAACTTACAACGACCCGAAGACCAAGAATGCTCGAACAGTTACCAAATACCTAAAGAAAACGTTCACGGTTCGCCCTCGAGAATTAATAGAAGAGCTGCACGAGGATTTAGAAGCCTATTATCAACACGAGAGAAACATTACCCATCAATACAATGCTATCAAGAAATATAAACAAAACCTTACCGACGAAGACGCTATCATACATATGGATTTTTCAGAAAATTATTGTTCCAAATACGGTCAAGAAATACAAGCATTTCATTTTGGAGGGTCGAGACTTCAGCTAAGTCTTCATACTGTGGTAGTGTATACCAAAAACTCTATCAAGTCTTATTGTACCGTTTCCAAAAATCTCACACATTCACCAGCGACTATTTGGGCACATTTGCGGCCAATCTTTAAAACTCTCCCACCTAACATACAGAGCATCCACTTCGTCAGCGATGGACCCGTAACTCAATACAGAAATAAAACGATGTTTTACATCCTGGCATCAAGGCTTCAACAAGAGATTTTAAATGTGAAGAAGTTTACGTGGAACTATTCAGAGAGTGGACATGGCAAAGGGGCCCCTGATGGCATTGGAGCGACCTGCAAGAGAACCGCTGATGCCGTCGTCGCTACAGGAGGTGATATTGATAGCTTGGAATCATTTGTAGAGGCCATTCAACGAAGATGTTCCGCAATTACCTTGTTCACAATCGACGAGAAAGCCATCCAAGAATTGACAGACGACCTTCAAAATGAAACAGTTAATTTAAAAAGCTTTAATGGCACTCTAAAAATACATCAAGTAAAGGCTGAAATATTCAGAAGTCCTCTGGAATCAGCTCCAAGTGCCGCTAAACTCATAATGAAAAGTTTAAGTTGCACTTGTGAAGATGTGTGCCAGCATTTCAATTTAGGAGTGTTACAGTACAAAAACAAGACAAAACTTAACGTAGATGATATTTACACAGACACTGAAAGTGAAAACATGGACAACTCACAGGATTTCACAATGGAGACCGACGACGACGCTGCACTGGCTGGACCTAGTTCAATCAACCAACAGAATTATACCATCGGTGATTACGTCTTGGTTAAATTTCTAGTAAGAAACACTGAATATTGTTATGCTGCAGTAGTCAATAAGATAGACACGGAAGAAGGCGAACTAACAGTAACCTTCTTAAAAATTTGTGATGACAAAGGACACACATTCAGAGTCGATGAAAATGATGTTTCTGATGTGTCTTTTGACCAAATATTAAAGAAGTTGCCAAACCCAGATATTGCCCTAAAAGGGAAACGAATATTTTATTATTTTAATATACCTGTACCTGTTTTTGAGAAATAAGGCTGCATTGATAAGTAAACAAGGCTGATTCTTAGTACCTAAGCTTAATTTTGATTATAATTATTTTAATTCGTTACTTAGAGAGCTAAACTCGCAATTTGTTCCTGATAAATATAAGTATTTAAATTCTGTATGTGATACAGTATTCAATAAAGAAAAGAATTTATTTGATCACATTTAATAATTGATATTGTGTTATTTTTTTTTCATATAAACATTGACATAAACTGTTCTCTGGGTGGAAAAAACAGTCCTCTGGGTGGCAAAACAGTCCTCTGCCGCATTTTTTTACAAAATTGCCTATAATTCGAAAAATAAGGGAAAATTACAATGTTTTCTTGTTTATATGTATTTATATTATAACTATCTATGAACTTAATACATTACATGTTTAATTTTCTAGAAAAATAGGGTTCGGACAGCTGTCAATAGACAAGTTTCCAGTTAGTAGAGAAAGGCCCTACTACTTAGTGGTTGGTTAGTTCAATTTATTCTTGTTTACATTTATATGGCTTATTACGGTTATACCAATCCCAAGATTTTTAGAATTGCAGGGAGGGAGTTGTGAAACTAATATTTGTTACTGTGTTTTGTTGTTGTTTCACACACACAAACAATCATAACAACGTCGTTGATATTGCAATACGTTCTATGTCAAAATTGTATGATTTTTTGTTTGATCTCTGAACTGGAGTATTAATATTACTATTTTATTGTCAAATATGATGAAAAACATCTTTATATTTTTTTTTTTGTTTTTTAGTCTAACATAGA
Source organism: Xestia xanthographa (assembly GCA_905147715.2). Taxonomy (NCBI): domain Eukaryota; kingdom Metazoa; phylum Arthropoda; class Insecta; order Lepidoptera; family Noctuidae; genus Xestia; species Xestia xanthographa. The sequence goes on from LR990643.1 coordinate 7,370,653, forward strand.
ACGTATTGCAATATCAACGACGATAAAGGTATAAAAAACTGTTTTTTTTTTTATTTCTATAAAGTTGATAATTCGATAATAAAATATTTTAATTGTTTGACGGCACACCCCTGACCTTAGAGACAAAGTAAGTATTTTTACTTACTTTGTCTCTAAGGTCAGGTGATTTTTTAATCATAAAAATCCTTGCCTAACTTTGCCCACTGTTTCTGAAGATAAACTATATTATGTTAAGTTCTATTTTTATGAGGTTGGTCATATCTTTGCCCAATTCCCTTTCCTTGGCCTTTAAAATAAGCGTCATATGTCTTAAAATGGCTTGACATTTGAACAGTGGCAAAGTTAGGCACATTTGCACCTAACTTTACCCGCCTCTTTATTTTCTATTTTTAGAGAAACTATGGAGAAATTAAGATTTATAAGTATTTAAATCAGTAGTTCCTAACTTGGGGGTAATTACCCCCGCAGGGGTAAAACGGAGATTCTAGAAGGGTAACACGGGATGGCACGAAATAGTATTAAAATAGCAATAAACAAAATAATAGTACGGTAAACGGTAGCACGGCGCTCTCATGCGCGCCGCTTCTCAACTCTTGCTTGTTACATTAAAAACAAAAACAGAAACCGTCTGAAATGTTGAGCATGACATGAGATGCGCGTTGAGTAAAACCAAACCTAATATTGTCAAACTTGCGAATGCAAAGCAATTTGAACCTTCAGACTAGTTAACTCCGAGATTTATATATTACTTTGCTAGTTACCTAAACGGGCAATTTCTTACATAATAAACATATTTTCGTTCAAATTTGTGTGGTTTTAATTATTTTATATTAGCTAGGGGTAAACTCAATTCCCATACTTGTTCACAGGGGTAGTGACATTGAAAAGGTTAGGAAACACTGATTTAAATCAACTCCAAAATGGCGTAATTAACGTATTAGAGATTCAAGGGTATTTTATATGCTGTAAGTTTTTGGGAAGGGTTAAAAAACTGTAAAAAGCGGGCAATGTTGGAGGGTTTCACGGTAACAGATGAAAGTGACATATTGATGCCAGTAATAGATGATGAGAGCGACTTTGAAAGCATGGAAGATATATTTTGATGATAAGCCAGTTCATTTGGTTAAATCAGACAAGCCGGTTAAATAAATAAAAATAAATAAATCAGACATACAAAATAAAACATATAGTACGGCTTCGGTTGATGAAAAACAAGATACGATTCAACTATTAAATAAAGACTTGTCAGCTGATGATATATACGATCAAGAAAAATTACTTCATCCAAGTCTGTCGAAATCAGTGACTGGTTGTTAGTTCGATTCAAACATTTTGCACATTTTGTAGGTGTCGTGACTGAAATTATAGAAACCAAACCGCTAGTGAAATATCTTTGAAAAACAAAAACGAGAGAAGACCCTTTTTACATACCCCAATGTGAACAACATAATCTGAATTGCGATATTTTGAAGACATAGACAGCATTCTGCCAAAACCATTTATTATTTAATTAACAGACAACGTGATCCACTGACAATTTACACAATATGCTTATAATTCTATAATGTTAGTTAACTATTTAACTTATTAACCTGTTAGTACTTTTAATCTACTAGACAGGGTGGATTTTATAAGATGCCTCATTATGGGGGCTTTCATTATGCTTATCAGCAATAATTTCTCAAGAGGCTGTTGATACCGCCACGCAATCTGGTGAGAAGGGATGCATTCTTTTAGCACACTACAAATTGAGAAGCTGTCTACTCTGACTTGTGCAAACATTGCAGTTGCACTGCAATATCTTTTGTAAGCAGAGCTTTTTGTAAACATTTATTATTTCATTTATTCCGATGCCTTTCATTGTATTAATATATTTTCTACAAAAACATGCTTGAAGCAGTGTTTTATGGCCCAGTTTCCAATTAGTAGAGAAATACCCACATAATAGATGATAATTTTCTAGGATACTTAAGGAGTCTTTTTAGTTTTATAGGACTTACTTTTATAGGACTTAGTTTTATAGGACTGAGTTACATTTTAATGTATTTCACCGACAAGGTCTAAGTACAAACAGACAAAACATTCGACTATCGAATAGTAAATATAAAGACAAAAGATACATTTTTAAGACATACTGCTGGCCTTTCTCGGGGAGTTATGGTGGATCGAACAAAATTCCCACCCGTACGCAAAATACGCGCTTTGACGTGGAGTTGCGGACGCCAGCCTGCTATACAATACAATACAATAAAAGACATAATATCCTACGATACTAAAATCATACAAAACCAAAGCACAACAACTGATGAAATTTCAACACAAGCATCTCAAAAACTTTCTACATAGTAACTTTTTTGAATTGATAAATATCGATACCAAAACCAAAGAACAACAAAGCATCTCAAAAACTTTCTAACTTTTTTGGATTGCTATTTAATGTATGCACTGGGTAGTTGTAACAAGACCAACTAAATCACCAAAAATCACACTGTCTATAGGTACTTTCACTCTGACTTTGAAAGAGATTACCTATTAATTTTATGTAAGAGTTGTACGACGAAACGAGCGAAACTAGAAGCGACAATTTAGGTTAGCTTGATAACTAAAAACGAGGGAAGACTCAAGACTAACATTGAACAACTTTGGCAATATTTATGAAACCAGAAACCACATCATCATTCATCACAGAACACCAGTGTTGCCAACCGTACGATTTAAATCGTACATAAACGACCTTTTTGGCTCTTGTACGATGTATGATCGAGTAATCGAAATCGTACGCAATTCAACGATCTTTTCAAATCATATTTCCATAATCATAACGAAGTAAAAATATATGAAAAATTAAATTAATTTTTGTTAAAAAAAAAACAAGTAGAAAACATGAACAAGCTATTTTTTTTGTAAACGATACTTTAACCATAGGATGTTGTAATTTTTACTTTAAGTTCCTACATATGAAAACGATTTGGAAATTTCAACCGTCGGAGATGAGAGTTTTCCTTTTGAGATATTAAAAACAAACTTACTTTCCAAGAACTCTATAGATGGCGTTGAACTTGCTATGATAGTTGGAGAGAACTTCTCAACGTCCCGGCCGCCGCGGGAGACGCCCCGGGCGTCCGGGGCCGCCAGGTGGCCCCCGGCCACCGTAGGCGTGGGCCTGTGGACGGTGGGCTATAGGCTAGCTCGCCGTCCGTCCGTCTCATGACGACAGGCCATTTCGACGGCGCGTTCGTGTTCCACGCGCGCCTCAAAGAGAGTCAGCAAAAAGGAAGGGGTCCTTAAGGACCGAGGCCTGCCGGGGTTGCGGGACTGTTCGAAAGAGATACCGTGGCCCCGGAACACAAAGGGCGATGAAGGAACATGGATGGGTTTTAGTCAGTAAAAGTCTGACACTCCCTCCTGCTCCGCCCAGAGCGGGAGAAGTCATTTGATGATTTCCCAACCAAAAAAAAAAAAAAAAATAGTTGGTGCCAAAGCCAAAACGATTGGAAAAAAAACTTTGTGACCGCCTTGAATATAGTTGCGAGTCCGAACTTGCGCATGGTACAGTCGAGTGGACAATACGTAATCAACCAAACAATTTTCGTTTTCTAACATTTTTAATACTTATTATATATTTATTTTTATTTGGTGATTATAAAGTTCGTGTTTATTTCATAGGTTATTTTATTTAATTTAAAATATAATGTATGTGTTATTTGTAATACATATAGGTTAGGTAATAATAGGATAAATGTAAATAAAAAACATTAATATAAATAAAAACTATATTCACAATGGGGCCACACCGTCCATAAAAACATCTCCCTTACTAGTGGATGGTTCCGCATCCGAATCACTCTCTTCACAAAAAATATCCGAATCTTCTTCATCTGATTCATTATCGCTCACGTGAATTATTATTTTTTCAGTTAGGTCATCTATGATGACATCACTCCCGTAGCGGCTGCAGTCCGTTTATGTACTGCCTTCAAATCGTATTTAAGGCCTTCTTCAGCTTCTTTCTTCATAAATTTATATACATCGTAGACCATTTTACGAGCCTGGCGTCGTAAAACATTACAACGTCCGGTAGGCATGTTTATAAACAAATAACAACGAGTAACAATAACAACGAGTAACAATAACAACGAGTAACAATAACAGAAAGTAACAATAATTAAAAACTATAACAACAAATTAACGAAACGATCGAACGAATTCTGAACGCGACAGTACTCTCAGAGCTCGACAAGTGCGTGATTCGTGTACGGACGTAGCACTCACACTAAGGCGTGGGTGCCAACGCGCGTCGCGGGTGAGCGGTGCGGGCGCGCGGGGCGTGACCCTGCCCCCAAGCTCTTGTGCGTCCCGCTAATACCTGAATTTATGTTCTGCGCAATGCAATGAGCCTTGTTTCGGGGCGGTCACAAAGTTTGGCGCGGGCTGTACTCTCGTTGACTGACACTTTCATAAGCATAACCTTCCGAATATAACCAAGTTTTCTCGCGCTTTGTTAAAATCAGTATTTTTAGGTTCCGTTCCTTGCATTATCTTACTAACTCCTAGCGCCATCTATCCAGCGACTAGGGAAGAGCTAAAAAGAAAATCCCTCATTGCAGAATTATTGATTTATTTGTATTGAAAAAAGATGACATTAGACATTTTTTTTAATTTGTTCCATACGGAACATTTGGAACAAGCTAAGGTCTGAGACCATGCTGCCTAGTCATCACTTAGACACACCACATACTATTCTGGCATAAAGTATAACGCTATATTCCGAATTTGGATATTCCGGTTTAAATAACCTACTAAAATTGTCTTACAAGTCTTGCTAGCGGGCTTTGTGACCACTAACATCTTATTATTATTATTACTAACATCTATCACCTAAAATATCAATTGATCACCAGATTTAGTCAATTGACCACCTAAGTTTAATGAGGTGGTTGATGGATGACAAACTAATTTTGCCTAGACCGACTTGGGGCACCCCGAGTCCCCGACACGGATAGAGTATGTTAGAAGAGTATGGCGGGGTCGAATGAGCGAGCGAAGCGAGCGAGCAGACCCCGACATACCCTTCGTGGTTATTTTTTTATAAACCATCCAGAAGTAGGAGCCCCGCGAAGCGGGGCTCCGTCGACCGGATCTCCCTTGACTCGGATGCATAAGATCTTATAGGTGCTTTACACTTGGGCAATGCTGTGCGGCATTGCAACATGCTACATAATGAGGCGTGCGTCATTATTGTGGTATGCTATAAATAACCAACATAATTATGCGGTAACTGCGGTATGCGGCAACCTATTTTACGCCGAGGCAACATCATGCCTAGCTAATTTTAAAAGCATAGTAAAATATAACCTAAAAACTGTATGACGCACCAAAATGTGGCATGTAATCCATTGTGTTTGAATAAAAGCTGCGACTGTCTGCGACAGTCTGCCACATTACGCAACTTGTTGCCATGCCGCACGATTCTTGCCACAATGTGCAACATTTTAAATTATTGTAGCATGATGCCTAGTGGCATGCTGCAATGCCGCACAGTATAGCCCCAGTGTAAAGCAGCCTTAACAGTTTAATTTCTGGTAGTCACTAAGTGCTAAAGTTTATAAAGATATTTCTCCTATATTAAAGTCTGAAAATAATTTTAAGTATAACACCTTATCTACTACAATATTACTTAATTCTGAATACGACCTTACTTTTACAATTTACTGACATTTCAATAAGAAACAATTTACTGACAATTTCGTGACGTACACATATTTAGCACATATCATCATTAGCATTAGCAGCAGTATGTAGCAGCCAATGATGTTATATTCATTGGTAGCAGCATGCTACGTAATGTGGGGTGCGTCATTTGTGTTTGGATATAAGCTGCGACTGGCTGCGAAAGTCTGCAACATGACGCAAGTTATTGCCATGCCGCACGATCATTGCCACAATGTGCGACATTTTAAATTATAGTATTGTGTCCTTGTGGCATGCTGCAAAGCCGCACAGTGTTGCCCCGGTGTAAAGCAGCCTTAACCAATGGCTTTTAAGGTGGATGCTCAAGGGTAGCCCGCGAAATTCAAATTTTCTTACGTTTTTTGCAATTTGCAGGCCAGTGCTAGGTTGTATGTTGATTAAAATATTGTTTGCGACTGTAAGACGTATGTAGTAACACAATTATAATCATCAAAATCATCAATACAACCCTCCAAGTTCATAATGGTGCAAGAATGATTTTGACCTTGGAAAAGTAATTTTGACACCAATATGAACTTTGAGGGTTGTAAGACGTCTGTAGTTACAGAATTTTAATCATCAAAATCATCAAAACAACCCTCTAAATTCATATAAGTCGAGGAACGATTTTTTCAAGGTCAAAGTCATTGCTAGACCTTTATGAACTTGGAGGGTTGGTTTGATGATTTTGATGATCATAATTCTGTAACTACATACGTCTTACAACCGCGAACAATATTTTAATCAACATACATCCTAGCACTGGTCGGCAAATTGCAAAAAACCTAATAAAAATTTGAATTTCGCGGGCTACCCTGACGCTTTCACCTTAACAGTTTCTTGCATACCACCACTGTACCATCAGACGGACCACAGATAATCTTAACTTTTTAATTTGAGTTGCCAGCTCTTCAACATGTTTTCATCTCTCAACAAAGCATCAAACAAATGCATAGTGGAAATATCAGTTGTGCCTGTGTCGTCCACATGGCTGTCTTTGGGCGTTTATATCAGCCAGTCGCTTTAGGTGTTTACAAATATGAAGCCTTGTTTTTCCTCATGCAATGGAAAGCGCCCCCTTTAATTTTACTACCACAATGAGGTTTTTGCGGTAAATAAGGGCGCCCGGCAGGATTTTTTACAGGGAGGTGCACCTTCAGTTCCATGAAAACAGTCTGATTTTTTTCGCACTCCACCTCAGATATTATCTTAGATTCAAGGAGTAACTTGGTCCATCTAACCAGAAAAGACCATCATCCATCAGCTTGAAAATTTACAGGTTTATTTTGCCCATAGGAGCCTATACTACCTCAGATCAGCAACTCTATTTGTGGTGGTTCAAACTTCGTTTGTAATACTGTTAGAATAACGTTCTAATCAGCTTGCACTACCAAAGCGGTTGTTACGTCAGTCACTGCGGCCGAATAGTGCGAAATTAGTGGTTATTATTATTTCGTCTTTTGGAAAAAATAAAAAACGCACGTAATTTGACACTTTATATAAAAACACTAGCTGGCCCGCGCAAGTTCGTCTGCGTCACATAATATAGCTTAAAGCTGTTCCCTGTGGTTTCACCCTCGCTGCTCAGCACCTGTTGGTCGTAGCGTGATGTTATATAGCCTATAGCCTTCCTCAAGAAATGGACTATCCAACACTAAATGAATTTTCCAATTCCAAACAAATGTCACTTACGGGATATCTTCCGTGATTATTTATTATTTTGAGCTCCCGATAACCCGAACGATTTTGAGTTAACCCGCGATCATGGCGCTTGCAACAGCGTCGAAATATCGGGAGCTCAAAATAATAAATAATCACGGAAGATATCCCGTAAGTGACATTTGTAGTATAGTTATGAACCGTGAAAGTTTAAAACAGTGTTTTCCAATTCCAACCAGTAGTCCCTGAGATTAGCGCGTTCAAACAAACAAACAAACAAACTCTTCAGCTTTATAATATTATATATAGTATAGATTTGTCGATCGCACTCTGCAAGAGTTAGAGCTCTAGAAAAATTACAGTGAATAGCAGAATAGATAAGGAAACTGCTTAATTAAAAATCAAGACATACAATCATAATTTGATACTCCAAAAAATATGTAGAACTTGAAAAACAGTGATAAAAACCGATATGTTGCTAATAAAATTGTGGCCATATCTAAACCATAATCACACTTCTAAACTGAGATTTTAGAAGTGTGATTATGGTTTAGATATGGCCACAAAATTAAAAAAGATATATGCCCGAGAAAGTTTGATTAATTCTCTATGGAGTGCTCAAAATAAAAATCAAAATTTTTCTTATATTTGAGTGCTAGACTCTTAAAACACTCAAAAACAAGAAAATTTGTAATAGCCCTCTTAACGTATTTTCATTTTTGTTAGGAGAGTGCAAGTTTACCCCCTTGCACTCAGCTGCCGGTGCCCATGATGATTCTAAGGACACAGCTACTCTTTTTTTTAAGTGAAAACTTCTTTAGGCGCGTTGAGCACTTTTTGGGTGAAGGAAAAACATTGAACTTATCGTCACGTAACGTAACGTGCGGTTACGCTTCGTAGCCGTTCGTAGCACTCGTAGCATCAGCTACGGCGTAGCACCACATAGGCATGCGCGGGGCATGACCAGTGCTACGACTGGGGCGGGGCCTGTGTACTTTTTGTATTCAGTTCTATCGGCAGTCCCCAAAGACTGCTCCGATTTTTTTTCTGTCATTTTGCCGATTCAATGACAGCGAAATGACAGGTGAACAAAAGATTTGTCCATTCTCTTTCGTTTCTTTGGTGGTCATGCTAGCATGGCAATGGCTGGCATGGGTTGTTGGGAAAGAACTCATGCCAACCAATAGGTCAGGAGATGATACCTGGTTGTCACATTGACTGTCTCGGTGACACTGCACAGCAGACTCTGGAAGAATGCGTAACCTTCGCACGACTTCCCCGACGACACTGCACAGCAGACTCTGGAGAAATGCACAGCCTGGGCAATGCAATACCGTAATCTTGTGGCGACGTTCGGGCCTGCGGATAACCTCTTGCTTCTCTTGGATAAAAAACGATGTAAAATGGCGTCAGTCGGCGAATGAACCAGTTTTATAAACGTGTGTTCAAATGCTCAATACGGCCACGGGGAAGAAGGGACACCGGCGGAAAAACGGTAAACACTTATTCAGTACATCTTTCTGAGCCCCCCCTGATACAGAAATTTTTCATCGGTAATTTCATCGCTTTAGAATGATGTACTTACTGAATACATGGTAAGCGTGTTCGCGTCGGTAAGAGCGTAGGTTGACCGCAGCGGACTCTGCTTCCGTTGCAGCCAGCCCGGTCACGTATCCGCGGCTTGCTGCGCCACGCCGCACTGCGGTGCCTGTGCGGCGGCTGGCAAGCCAGCCGACCACCGGGCTGGAAGCAAGGCCTGCGCTGCACCCACCAAGGCCACCAGAGGCAAGGGGAGGCCCTCCGCCGCCACCACCACCACCGTCGCCACCGCCGCAGCCGCAACTGCCACCGTTGTCGCTGCCACTGTCACCGCCACAGAGGGGCCCTCGCAGGGGGCTAGGGAGGAAGCGGTAATGGAGTGCCAATAACGGCCCCATTACGCTTCCTCCAAGCGAACATCAACCACTGCGCCTGCGCTCAGGATCTGTTGCTCCAGAGCATGGCGCAGTGGTTGATTAACATTGCTGTGGTCGCTGAGCCGTACTTTGTCCTCCCCAGGGAAGACTGGGTGGCGGACCTTAGCGGCTCAGTGACCATAGTGTCGTCGGCCGCCGCCGGCACCCCGACCCTTGAAGGTGTCAGGAGGGGTCGGGGGTGCGTAGCAGCCCGGTTCGGGGAGATCGTAGTGGTGGGAGTATACTTCTCCCCGAGCCGAACTCTCGCCGAGTTCCACAACTCTCTCGCAGAGTTGAGTGTTGTCGTCGGAAACCATTCCCTCCCCGTGCTTGTCCTCGGGGACTTCAATGCCAAGAACTTGGCTTGGGGTTCTCGTTGCACAGACGTGCGGGGAAGGATGGTGGAAGACTGGGCCCTGGAGAAGGGCCTGGTCGTCCTAAATCGGGGTTCTGTCCCCACGTGTGTGCGGATGCGGGGCGAGTCGGTGGTGGACATTTCGTTCGCTAGCCCCGCTCTGTCGCCGCGTGTCGTTGACTGGCGTGTCATGGAGGGGGTGGAGACCTATTCCGACCACCGGTACATCCGGTTCGACGTCTCCACCCAGACCTCAAGCGCGCCGGTCCAACAGGCCCCGAGTGGTCCGCGTTGGGCGCTGAAGCAGCTGGACCGGGAGCTCCTCCTGGAAGCCTCGATCGTGCAGGCCTGGGTGACATCACCGGACAGGCCTGCCGACGTAAACAATGAGGCAGGGTGGTTCCAGGAGGCCATGTCCGACATCTGCGACGTGGCAATGCCCCGCGTTCGGCCAAGAAGCGCCCGGCGTCAGGTGTACTGGTGGTCGCGAGAGCTAACGTCTCTGCGCAAAGCGTGCGTCGCTGCACGGCACCTGTACGCCAGGCATCGCAGGCTCCGCATCCGCCCACCGGATGCGGCAGCCATTGAGGCGGAGCTATATGAGGGGTACAGAGCGGCGAAGACTGCTCTCCGCGAGGCTGTCCTGCGGGCCAGGGATCTGGCCCGCGAGGAGATGCTGGGGACTCTCGACAGAGATCCGTGGGGGCGCCCTTACAAGTTGGTGCGGGACAAACTCCGCCCCTGGGCCCCCCCACTGACGCAGAGTCTCCGGCCTGAGCTCGTGGAGGACGTGGTGAGCACTCTGTTCCCTTCGCGAGGGGAACACCCACCCCCGCCTATGGCTCCGCCGCCTGCGGTGCTGGAAGCGGATCATCAGGACGACGACGACGACACTCCGGAGGTGACTGGGGTAGACCTGAGAGTGGCGGTACGCAGGCTCAGTGCCAAAAATACCGCCCCGGGACCCGATGGCTTGCCTGGCAAAGCCTGGGTCCTGGCCTCGGAGGCTCTCGGGCCCCGACTGGAGGGGCTCCTAAGCGCATGCTTGGAGAGAGGCCAGTTCCCGCTTCGTTGGAAGACGGGGAAGCTGGTCCTCATCCGGAAGGCGGGGCGCCCTGCGGACTCTCCGTCCGCATACCAGCCCGTGGTGCTGCTCGACGAGGTGGGCAAACTCTTTGAAAGAGTCATTGCGAACCGCCTCGCCGAGCACCTTGCGGGGACTGGGCCGGACCTTGCGGAACACCAGTTTGGTTTCCGCAAGGGGCGCTCTACGGTGGACGCCATCATGCGCGTGAGAGCCCTCACGACGGGGGATGCGGTTTCCAGGGGTGGGGTTGTCTTGGCGGTGTCTCTCGACATCGCCAACGCCTTCAACTCCATGCCCTGGAGCTGCATTAGGGAGGCACTCCGGTATCACCGGGTGCCGACCTACCTCCGTCGAGTGGTCGGGGACTATCTGACGGACAGAGCCGTCATCTACCCCGGTCGCAGCGGAGAATGGAACCGGCGAGAGATGTCGTGCGGTGTTCCGCAGGGATCGGTCCTAGGGCCGTCCTTGTGGAACATCGGTTACGACTGGGTGCTGCGCGCCGACCTCCCTAGTGGTGTCAGCGTAGTTTGCTACGCTGACGACACGCTGGTGCTGGCCCAGGGGAGGTCGCACGAGGCGGCGGCCGAAGTGATGACACGCGGGGTTGCGACAGTCGTTGAGAGGATCCGGCAACTGGGTCTCGAGGTGGCATTGCACAAGTCCGAGGCCATGTGCTTTCATGGGCCTCGGAATGCGCCACCTCCGGGATCCTTACTCACGGTAGGAGGGGTATCCATCGGTGTCGAGTCGACTTTGAAGTACCTAGGACTCGTCCTCGACAGCCGGTGGAACTTCGTGGAGCACTTCCGACGTTTGGCCCCCAAACTGGAACGGACTGGGGCTGCCTTCAGGCGGCTCCTGCCCAATCTGGGGGGGCCGAACGCCTCCTGCCGGAGGCTCTACGCGGGAGTCGTGCGGTCCATGGCCCTTTACGGGGCCCCGGTGTGGGCGCGTTCTTTGAGGCGGCGTGCCGCCCACTACCTGAACGCGCCCCAAAAGGTAGTAGCCGTAAGGCTGGCCCGGGGCTACCGCACGATTGCCCGCGAGGCGGCGAGCCTCCTTGCCGGATTGCCGCCATGGGATCTGGAGGCGATAGTCCTCGCGCGCCTGCATGAATGGCGCGCGGAGGCGCTACGCCGGGGGGAAACTCCGCTGCAGCGACAAATTGTCGCTCAGCGGACAGACTTCCGGCGGGATCTCATGGCGACATGGAGAGAGCGACTGTCGCAACCCCGTGCAGGGCACGCCACAATAGTGGCGATAAGTCCCCTCTTTGAGGAGTGGCTTGAGAGACGCCACGGCGTCCTCACCTTCCGCCTGACGCAGGTCCTCACCGGACACGGAGTGTTCGGGAGGTTCCTGCACCGAATCGGGCGGGAGGAAACGCCCGGGTGCTTCCATTGCGAGGATCGACCGGAGGACACGGTGGAACACACGGTGGAGGTGTGCCCCGCGTGGGCGGAGCACCGCCGTGTCCTCGAAGCGGCGATCGGCGGCGGCGACCTCTCGCGTCCGGCCCTGGTGCAAGCCATGGTCTAGAGCGAGACGGAATGGGACGCCGTCACCTCCTTCTGCGAAGCAGTAATGCTAGAGAAGGAGGTGGTGGAACGTGAGAGGGAGAGAACCTCTCATCGTCCCGGCCGCCGCAGGAGACGCCCCGGGCGTCGGGGGCCACCACCACGTAGCCCCCGGCCACCGTAGGCGCGGGCCTGTGGACGGTGAGCTATGGGCTAGCTCGCCGTCCGTCCGTCTCATGACGACAGGCCGTGTCGACGGCGCGTTCGTGTTCCACGCGCGCCTCAAAGAGAGTCAGCAAAAAGGAAGGGGTCCGTAAGGACTGATGCCTGCCGGGGTTGCGGGACTATTCGAAAGAGATACCGTGGCCCCGGAACACAAAGGGCGATGAAGGAACATGGATGGGTTTTAGTCAGTAAAAGTCTGACACTCCCTCCTGCTCCGCCCAGAGCGGGAGGGGTTATTCGATGATTTCCCATCCGAAAAAAAAAAAAAAAAAAAAAAGGCCTTGCTCTATGAGCTAACTTCCTCTTGAACCACTCTAACTATTAAAAAAACCCGCATCGGACAGCGGGGAACTTCATTTTATAATCCCTACTAATATTATAAATGCGAAAGTAACTCTGTCTGTCTGTCTGTTACCTTTTCACGCCTAAACCGCTGAACCGATTTTGATGAATTTTGGTATATAGGTAGATGGAACCTTGGGAAAGGACATAGGGTACTTTTTATCCAGATCCCGATCCCGATCCCGGAATTATACGGGTGGAAACGCAGAGTGCAGTTGTGTATCGTATATCCCTACTAAATGAATTTTGGTATAGAGATAGATGGAACCTTGAAACGGTTGTGATCATTCAACATTGATGGTGATTGTGATGGTGATCGTGATGGTGATCGTGATGGTGATCGTGATGGTGATTGTGATGGTGATTGTGATGGTGATTGTGATGGTGATGGTGATTGTGATAGTGTGATTGTGATAGTGAATGATTGTGATGATGGTGATTGTGATGGTGATTGTGATGGCGATTGTGATGGCGATTGTGATAATGATTGAGATAACGATGATGGTGATTGTTATGGTGATTGTGATTGTGATGGTGATGGTGATTGTGATGGTGATTGTGATGGTGATGGTGATTGTGATAGTGTGATTGTGATAGTGAATGATTGTGATGATGGTGATTGTGATGGTGATTGTGATGGCGATTGTGATGGTGATTGTGATGGTGATGGTGACTATATATATAATATATATAATAATATTATAAATGCGAAAGTAACTCTGTCTGTCTGTCTGTCTGTTACCTTTTCACGCCTAAACCGCTGAACCGATTTTGATGAATTTTGGTATAGAGATAGATGGAACCTTGGGAAAGGACATAGGGTACTTTTTATCCAGATCCCGATCCCGATCCCGGAATTATACGGGTGGAAACGCAGAGTGCAGTTGTGTATCGTATATCCCTACTAAATGAATTTTGGTATAGAGATAGATGGAACCTTGAAACGGTTGTGATCATTCAACATTGATGGTGATTGTGATGGTGATCGTGATGGTGATCGTGATGGTGATCGTGATGGTGATTGTGATGGTGATTGTGATGGTGATTGTGATGGTGATGGTGATTGTGATAGTGTGATTGTGATAGTGAATGATTGTGATGATGGTGATTGTGATGGTGATTGTGATGGCGATTGTGATGGCGATTGTGATAATGATTGAGATAACGATGATGGTGATTGTTATGGTGATTGTGATTGTGATGGTGATGGTGATTGTGATGGTGATTGTGATGGTGATGGTGATTGTGATAGTGTGATTGTGATAGTGAATGATTGTGATGATGGTGATTGTGATGGTGATTGTGATGGCGATTGTGATGGTGATGGCGATTGTGATGGTGATTGTGATGGTGATGGTGATGGTGATGGTGATTGTGATAGTGTGATTGTGATAGTGAATGATTGTGATGATGGTGATTGTGATGGTGATTGTGATGGCGATTGTGATGGCGATTGTGACAATGATTGAGATAACGATGATGGTGATTGTGATGGTGATGGTGATTGTGATAGTGTGATTGTGATAGTGAATGATTGTGATGATGGTGATTGTGATGGTGATTGTGATGGTGATTGTGATGGTGATTGTGATGGTGATTGTGATGGTGATGGTGATTGTGATAGTGTGATTGTGATAGTGAATGATTGTGATGATGGTGATTGTGATGGTGATTGTGATGGCGATTGTGATGGCGATTGTGATAATGATTGAGATAACGATGATGGTGATTGTTATGGTGATTGTGATTGTGATGGTGATGGTGATTGTGATGGTGATTGTGATGGTGATGGTGATTGTGATAGTGTGATTGTAATAGTGAATGATTGTGATGATGGTGATTGTGATGGTGATTGTGATGGCGATTGTGATGGCGATTGTGACAATGATTGAGATAACGATGATGGTGATTGTTATGGTGATTGTGATGGTGATTGTGATGGTGATTGTGATGGTGATGGTGATTGTGTGATTGTGATAGTGAATGATTGTGATGATGGTGATTGTGATGGTGATTGTGATGGTGATTGTGATGGTGATTGTGATGGTGATTGTGATGGTGATTGTGATGGTGATTGTGATGGTGATTGTGATGGCGATTGTGATGGCGATTGTGATAATGATTGAGATAACGATGATGGTGATTGTTATGGTGATTGTGATTGTGATGGTGATTTTGATAGTGATTGTGATGGTGATGGTGATTGTGATTATGATGGTGATTATGATGGTGATTGTGATGGTGATTGTGATGGTGATTGTGATGGTGATTGTGATGGTGATTGTGATGGTGATTGTGATAATGATAGTGTGATTGTGATAGTGAATGATTGTGATGATGGTGATTGTGATGGCGATTGTGATGGCGATTGTGATAATGATTGAGATAACGATGATGGTGATTGTTATGGTGATTGTGATTGTGATGGTGATTTTGATAGTGATTGTGATGGTGATGGTGATTGTGATGGTGATTATGATGGTGATTATGATGGTGATTGTGATGGTGATTGTGATGGTGATTGTGATGGTGATTGTGATGGTGATTGTGATGGTGATGGTGATTGTGATAGTGTGATTGTGATAGTGAATGATTGTGATGATGGTGATTGTGATGGTGATTGTGATGGTGATTGTGATGGTGATTGTGATGGTGATTGTGATGGTGATTGTGATGGCGATTGTGATGGCGATTGTGATAATGATTGAGATAACGATGATGGTGATTGTTATGGTGATTGTGATTGTGATGGTGATTTTGATAGTGATTGTGATGGTGATGGTGATTGTGATGGTGATTATGATGGTGATTATGATGGTGATTGTGATGGTGATTGTGATGGTGATGGTGATGGTGATTGTGATGGTGATTGTGATGGTGATGGTGATTGTGATAGTGTGATTGTGATAGTGAATGATTGTGATGATGGTGATTGTGATGGTGATTGTGATGGCGATTGTGATGGCGATTGTGACAATGATTGAGATAACGATGATGGTGATTGTTATGGTGATTGTGATGGTGATTGTGATGGTGATTGTGATGGTGATGGTGATTGTGATAGTGTGATTGTGATAGTGAATGATTGTGATGATGGTGATTGTGATGGTGATTGTGATGGTGATTGTGATGGTGATTGTGATGGTGATTGTGATGGTGATTGTGATGGCGATTGTGATGGCGATTGTGATAATGATTGAGATAACGATGATGGTGATTGTTATGGTGATTGTGATTGTGATGGTGATTTTGATAGTGATTGTGATGGTGATGGTGATTGTGATGGTGATTATGATGGTGATTATGATGGTGATTGTGATGGTGATTGTGATGGTGATTGTGATGGTGATTGTGATGGTGATTGTGATGGTGATTGTGATGGTGATTGTGATAATGATGGTGATATTGATGGTGACTGTGATTGTGATGGTGATTGTGTTGGTGTTTGTGATGGTGATGGTGACTGAAATAGTGATGGTGATTGTGATAATGATTGTGATATTGATGTTGGTTTTGATAGTGATGGTGATTGTGATAATAATGGTGGTTGTGACAGTGATGGTGGTTGTGATGATTATGAAATTTGGCACATCGATAGTTTATAACCTGGATTCACATGTAGGACACTATTTATCCCTTTAGTATGATTCAGTGGGACAGTTACCGAAATTTACGCGGGCGAAGCCGCGGGCAACAGCTAGTAAATAATAATTAACACTCCAAAAAAAACTTGAGCAGACTTTTCAATCACGTCGAGAGCTGGCAACTCAAATAAAAAAGATTTTCTTTGTTTATGACGGTGACACCCAACAACACCCAAGCGAGTGTCACCATCTTTGGTAAATTGGGGAAAAAAATCGTTCTTGGGGAAATTTTGTGGAAATGTTCGTCATGAAATGGGTTGTTATACGCTTACGGACAAGTCCGAAAGTTTAGCTCCATGTGCTCAGTGATACAACCTTATAGATTTCATGATTTCAATTTTAGCATTAACCACGTTTTATAAATTGTTTACTATTCTTAATTGTTCTGGCGAAAAATTTAATATTTTTGTCATCGACTAGAGAACCGACTTTTCTGTTTTTTTTTGGTTCCTACTCTTCTAGGATCTTGGAGAGTTGTATTGATGATTTTGATAATTATAATTCTTTAACTACATACGTCTTATAAGATTGCAGGGAAAGGGATCGAACTTCGTTCTTGATGTTTTAATTAATATTATTTGAGAGCACACAAAGGAAAACCACCATCTTTTTCTGAAGCTGTCAATTTTATTTTTCTTAAATTTTAATCGTAGACAACGTCAAGTCAATAGTGAGATGCGTTTCGTAACACATCTATATGCTGCTTTACACCCGGGGCAACACTATGCGGAATTGCAGCATGCTACATAGTGTGGCGTGCGTCATCTTGTGCTATGCTACAAATAACCAATATATTATGTGGCAATGAGGGATTTTCTTTTTAGCTCTTACCTAGTCGCTGGATAGATGGCGCTAGGAGTTAGTATGATATGCACGGAACGGAACTTAAAAAATCTTATTTTAACAAAGCGCGAGAAAACTAGGATAAATTCGGAAGGATAAGCAAATGAAAGTGACAGTTAACGAGAGTATGTGACGTGACACAATGTTTTTTTTCCAAGCGTTTTAGCTTTGTCACCAACTATCATAGTAAGTCGTCTTAGAATGGTCAACTCTCCTTATTGTGAGTACTGTCAATCGCAAAAAGTTCAATCTTTACACCATATTTTCTTTGAGTGTTCGTCTTTCAACATTCAGCGCCTTGTGTTGTCGGATGAGCTTCTAAAAATTTATAAAAAACGTGTTACGGTCCCGCAATGCATTATGGAGCTACTTATGAATGCCTCAACTTATCTATATTTGTACAAATTTATAACAGAGACTGTAAATAACATTTAGCTTACATTTCGTGTTTTTTTTTATGTATATATTAGTTGATAATATTGTTTTTCAATCATAGTATTTTGTAGGTTATGTTTTTTTCTATGAGGAGATAGCTAATTTCAAATTAATTTGACAAGTATGTTCAAGTCATTTGACTTGATAGTAAAAACTAAAATGACGTTTATTATCTTGGATTTGACAAAAATGGATATGACAACTTTCACGGATTTATTAAAGACAGTTTAGAAAAACTAAAAAACGAAATATGAAAATTTAATACGAAAGACGTTATTGTATAAAACCTATTACGAAAGAAAATACTTGGACGTTAGACTAGGCAATATGGTCGAAAGACTATAGCCTTCCCTTCAGGGTAAAATTAAAAAAAAAAACTATCATAATAAGTTCAACGCCATCTATAGAGTTCTTGGAAACTATTTTTTTTTAATACCTCAAAAAGAAAACCTCTCATTGCGGTATGCGGCAGTCTATTTTACGCCAAGGCAACATCGTGCCTAGATAATTTTCAAAGCATTGTAAAACATAACCTATAAACTGTATGACGCACTAAATATGTGGTAAGGAATCCATTGTGTTTGGATAGAAACTGCGACTGGCTGCGACAGTCTGCCACATGACGCAAGTTATTGCCATGCCGCACGACTCTTGCCACTTAGTGCAACATTTTAAAATATTGTAGCATGTGGCTTTGTAGCATGTGGCTTTGTGGCATGCTGCATTGCCGCACAGTGTTGCCCCGGTTACTTTGACTTTGACCGGTGTAAAGCAGCCTTTACAGCCGCGAATAATATTTTAATCTACAACTTAAGAGGGCTATTACAAATTTTCTTGTTTTTGAGTGTTTTAAGAGTGTAGCACTCAAATATAAGAAAAATTTTGATTTTTATTTTGAGCACTCCATAGAGAATTAATCAAACTTTCTCGGGCATATATCTTTTTTAATTTTGTGGCCATATCTAAACCATAATCACACTTCTAAAATCTCAGTTTAGAAGTGTGATTATGGTTTAGATATGGCCACAAAATTAAAAAAGATATATGCCCGAGAAAGTTTGATTAATTCTCTATGGAGTGCTCAAAATAAAAATCAAAATTTTTCTTATATTTGAGTGCTAGACTCTTAAAACACTCAAAAACAAGAAAATTTGTAATAGCCCTCTTAACACTGGCCTGCAAATTGCAAAAAAACTTAAGAAAAATTGAATTTCGCGAGCTATCCTGCAGGGCTATTATGTATCTCTGTTGACAGCTCGAATTGATAGCAACTGGGCTCAGTGTATATCAATTAACTGTCAAAAGGTTAGTTTCGTATTATGTATGACCAAACGCGATCAAATATGACGTCATTGGTGAACATCGTGGTTGTTAGTCACCGTAAATCATTTTGACAGATGCTTTCGTATCGATACTTCTAATATTGCGATTATGTAAGCATAATGGACATCAAATTGATAACAACTGAGTGTGAAGTTGCTATCGTGATAGACGTTACTCATAGGTAGTGTTTTATAAGGTTTTGTGATATACACCTATGCCGATTTCTGTGCAAACAATATGTCTTTTGTTTGTTTTATTGTTTAGATAGCTTGTGATGTTCTAAAATATTTATTTTCTTGTATTCATATTAGTTGCTAATAAACTAATCGTAATGGTATCGTTAGTTCTGATTTCAGCCACGCGCCAAAAGATCCTTGTAGTTATAAATGAAAAGGCTTACTTAATTAATTAATTAGAGATAAATAGTTTTATTAGTAGCTCGTAATACTTTTAGGCCTTTAGGCCCAGCGCACACCGCTGGAGACGCGGTGGAGCGCATTTCCCTAAAACGTGCTGGCGGATCCGCGGGCCCCGAGCGGCGCTGAGAGCCCTTGAGCGGAGCGGCGCGCAGCTACTCCGAGCGCGCCCATTAATAGTGCTGTTCGATATTTTGTACAGACAACTCGCTCTCGTGGTGCGGCGGCGGAGCGCCAGCACGGCGGTGACTGGAGCAGTCGCGCGCGTGTTCTTGTAGTGGCTTGAGGGCGCTCTGAGCACCACGTGCGCCTATATCTTATATATTTACCGTATGTCAAGGTAGTTAAGCCGCGCCTGCAGCAGTTTGCGCTGGGCCTTACTTTAAGGTGAATGCTCCAGGGTAGCCCGCGAAATTCAAATTTTCTTACGTTTTTTGCAATTAGCAGGCACGTGTTAGGTCGTATGTTGATTAAAATATTATTCGCAGCTGTAAGAAGAAGTTACAGAATTATAATCATCAAAATTATCAATACCATACAAAAAAAAAGCAGAAAAAGTTATTTCTACACCTTTATGAACGTGGAGGGTTGTATTGATGATTATAATTCTGTAACTACATACGTCTTACACCCGCGAATAATATTTTAATCAACATACAACCTAGCACTGGCCTGCAAATTGCAAAAAACGTAAGAAAATTTGAATTTCGCGGGCTACTCTAGAGCATCAGCCTTAACTTCACTTTTCTATATAAATGTTGTATATTTGTTTTGTGAAACATATTGGAAAAAAAAGACAATAATAATCCTGTACTAACTTTATTTATTTGAATTATACTACATACTACTACTAATTATTACGTACTACCAACACTATGTTTAGAACGGTTGATGATCCAAAACCGGTTCCTAGTCCATCAGAATACACTATGATATTACTACTTTGGGTGGGGTTCAAATTATGGGCTGCTCGCACTCCAGTCCGGATACACCATCAATCAGCTCATTGTACAGGTTATTGGTGTTAGTGATCTCTTTGCTGGCTTTAATGGTGTTATGTGCCTTGCACAATTATTCTGCTTCTAGTTCAAATATTCGTTTCAGTCATGAGTGTCATGGTATTGCTGAAAACCAGACACTAGTTGACGGAGATGGTGATCTAGTCCAGTATCTCGTCCTATGTGTTGGGTGTGAAGTTCTGCAAGCTGGCTCTTCAGTTGAGTGTTTTTGTTTACTATTGACTAAATTTCAACTTCACTTCCTTCCTGTCCCGCAGAAGCTTGCTCACTCATTTCTAGATGAATCTAGCTCCGTCAGCTCTGCTCTTAAGTTTGTCACTCATGTCATGAACGTAGCTTCGCAGGTCATCATATTGCCTGATTACGTTAACCAACACCTGAAATGTGACAAGAAACAGCTGAGTATGTTAAGAGAATATTATGTTTCATAAAACCTTGAGAAAGTAGGAGTTTTGAAGTTAGAATGGAGTAAAATATTAAATGAAAAAATAAAGGTAAGTATGGAAAAATAACTTAAAATTAATTTTCTATTAATTTTAAATTTGATTTAATATGCTCAAACTTGCTACAGTCAACACTTTAGGGAAAGGCTATTTTTACATTTACTTTGATAAGATTCAAGGATTGATATGAACATGAGTTTTACGTGGGAACAAAGTTTAAACATGTTCTTTAATTATGAACTAAGTGGTTTAGTTATAATATTTAGAGCATAGCTATCAGAGACACCATATTAAGTGTGAAGTAGTGTTTGTAGTGAATGTTATAAGTCTGGGCAAGAGTTTTCGTCCTCGAATTTGCGTACACAATTTGTCAAGCAAAATGAGACGTAAACGTAGCTGGTGTTTACTGGGACGTCGCTCGGTGTCTGTGTAATGCATAGTATGTAAATTATGCAACACTAATACGTAAATTAAAACAGAATACTCCCCAGGTTCGAAGAATTCAAATTCACAGTCCAAAAGTTGACAGCCGGTTATCGAATGGAGTTATCACAATTTATCCAGGCTTGCACAACAACTTAACACATTCTAAGTCATACATTTTCGGTTCCTTTTACAATTTAAAGAAGTTATTTATAAGTAAACACATTTATTTACAATAACAATGTCATTGTCAGTAATGTCACATGTTATATAATTATAAACCGCTTATTATAAAATGTTCCCTATAACCAAGTATTGTAACGCTCAACGGGCGCTACTCAACTTAGTCGCCTAATAGTCGATAAATAATAGAGTGGGCAACTGCTGAGGCGAAGCGGGCTGTTAGTCACCGTAAAGTGGTATTCACTCAGTGTGTTAGGTAATACCAATAATATGACATTCACGGTTGTCATCAGAGTTCGGTGTACAACCGGAGCTTGTTAGTCACTGGATATCAAAAAGATACATAATAGCCCTGCTGGAGCATGTTATATTATGTAGTATTTTTTCACTCAAACTAAACAGCCAAAGTTATAGAGTGATTTGAGATTTATATTAAGGATTTATATTAAGGATTTATATTTTAAATAGAAATATTAAATAATTTATGTTACAAAATTTAAAGAAAACATATTTTTAGGGGGATTTCTAAGTTACTATGGTGTTCTTAGGGTTTGTTTAACTTCTGGGGTAAATATTTCTGGGAGTTGGTAACCCAGTGCAATTTCACGGTTCACCTCCATGGTCATGAATAAAGATTAAAAAAAAACACGGTTCACCACTCTGTGACTCTGTTGAGTTTGCCGGCTCCACACGCTGGGTGTTTGTCACAAACACCAAACACAACAAACAAAGTCCCAAACACCGACCACGATCACCCAACACAAACAAGCATCCTCAAGCTCGGCGAACGTGTTAGTATATTCCGGATCAGCAAACATGGCGGACGACGAGCTTGTTGCAGCTATAACTAAAATAAAAAATAAAAAAACATATTTTTTTTCTTTTAATTCCACATTTTGTATTTGATAATGTATTTTGACATTTATTTATTTATTCTGAATTGATTGTGTATTTTTACTTCTGACTTTTTAATTTAATCAAGTTTAATTCATTGTTTCTGTTGTAATTCTGACATTTCAATTATCTAAGTGTTTGTATCTGTGTCTTTCTATTTTTGTTTTTAAATAATGTCTCGAATGTAATCTTGTAATTCTGCAATTTTAATTATATGTGTTTGTATTTTTGTTTCGGACCTGAAATAAATTATTTTATTTATTTATTTTATAGCTTTCGGGTTGTCCTATTTTTATTTTAAATTCAAGCAAAATCAAGTTAAAAGAAAAAGAACAAAACGCAGACGATGGTGGATGATCCAAATACACAGAAATCTTCATAAGAAAGAAAAAAAAATATATATATATAATAAGTAATATATATAAATATAATAATTTCATAAGTACGCCGCTTTGCGCACGAAAAACTGCTGCAAACAAATAAGAAACGTCCGCCGCGTGCAAGCTATGTGCAAGCTCGCGTTCCGTACTGATTGCTACCAAGCGTCTGGATACATCGCAAACTGTTTGCCGAACATCCTTTGATTTGTGAAGAAAAACCGACACCGACGCCGAACACAGGCGAACACAAACACAAACAGGCGAACATAACCAAACACCCATCCACATGCTTGTGTATGTTGATTTGTGTTTGCTGTTCGCCATTGTTCGCCAAGCGTGTGGAGCCGGCATTTCGTTCGTCTTCAGTCTCAGCTCACAGACCACATAATGTACTCTGTGCGTCTGCACAGAGTACATTATGTGGTCTGTGAGAAATATGGAGGGGCCCCGATATTCTATATCTACATTTGCATAGACAAATGTGAGTGAAATACGAAACAGAATGTGAAATATCGTTTTGCTTCATTCTATTTAATGTGGTAATCGTATTTGATAAAAGAGACAACAATATTTCAGCTGTTGCTCATAATGACAACATTTTGTTGTGACGTACCGTAAAATGGGGTGAATAGACACAACTTTCAACTTCTACACTGATTTTCTTACATATTTTGTATGAAAGCTGTTATCAAAGAATTTTTCGAATTGCGAGTCTCGTTTTAATTTACCAAATAGTTATTCTTTAAATAAACATAAATTTGAGAATTATTTGTGAAAAAAGAAAAAGTGGGTCGTTTCTATTTACCTTGAAACTGGGGTCAAAAGATACGACTGAGGGGTGAATAGAGAAAAACTTTAGGGTTGTCAAAATCAACTTTTATTGTACTTACGTACCCGGCGTACCTAACTAGTACAGATCTACTTATTTACCTACTTATTGTGAAGAATAAGACTTTTTGCAAATGTACCCACAATTAGGGAAATTACGCATTTTTGGAATGAGGCTAATCGCAAATAAATCCTTAAACGGTCTAAAATATTTATCTCAGAAATCCAGAAAATGTTAAATTAAATTGACCAAAGCCGTTGAAGATAAAAAATCTAAATTTCAAATTAAAGTGTCACAGAAATACATTTTAAATAAAAAATTTAAATGAAAACTGTCATGATGAAAAAATACTCGATTGACAACCCTGAAAATCATGTTTCTATTAACCTCTTTCTCGTTGCTATTAACCCCTCACTCATATCTATTCACCCCTTTCTTCGTTTCTATTGACCCTAAAGGCGTTTCTAATCACCCCCCACTCGGTTCTATTCACCTCGAATTCAGTAAAAAAATACTAAGTCTCGATTTTACTAAAAAATAAGTACAAAATGATGGAATATTGATACTCACCTTTTTATTCCTAATAGATGAGAAACTTAACTATCCAAGTATGCAAATTGACAAAGAGATAGCAGTGAAGAACTTGATGTTTTTTTAAAAGTTTTACACAGTCAATAAACACTTGTACGCAGAGGTTCACTTCAACAGCCTTTTTCTCTATGTCAATAGACTTGACGTAAATTTTAGGGTTGCCAGAATGAAGGAAAAATGTTGCTGTGTTATTAAAAGTGGGAATAAAAATATTTTAACAGAATAAAGAGCAACTAGAACGACCATAATCAAGTTCTCAGATTTGTTTCTATACACCCCGCGATTTCTATTCACCCCATTTTACGGTAGTAACAGTTGTAGGTAAGTGCCGTATCCGCCATATTATGCGACGAGTTTTGTGGTAGTTCTGCTGTCAAATGAGTGTTTACTTTTGCAATTATTAAGATTTGTGAGAAAATTACGAAGAGTTTATCTATAAAATTTGCACGTATATGGTGGAAAACAGCTATTCAACATGCCTGCGTGTTGTGTTATGATGTGTTGTGCAAGAAAGAAGGAAAATCAACCTAAATTGTCTTTTCACAGGTTAGTAGCCGGTTTTCATGAATTAATACACATAGTAATACACTTTTGATGAAAAAAATGCTAAGGGATCGTGAATTTATGGCTGTAGTGTTCATATTTGGGCTTATTTTCGTCCAACAAACCTTTTTTTAATTTCATAATTTCATTCGTTTGTTTACAATAATATGTCATGGCGGAATAGTGTGGTACCGTTGCGGTAATATTTTCCGATACTAGTTCCTTCGCTGTGCTGGTACAATATCGGTATAGTACATACGTGTGCTAATCGGGTCGAAAAAAGATTATGCGTTATGAGTTTATGACTGATGAATTTGACGTGGAGTTACGGACACCAGCCCGTTACATAGTACAAAACAAATATTGCATAACGAAATTCCTATTTTTTTCAGGCATCCATCAAAAAACAACATCAAGAGTCATCTGTTTTCTGTGAGACGAGCAACGTTAAAAAATCTGATGTTTGCCTAGGTTGGACTGTGGATGGGTGACCACCCATTACATACCGAGTTTCCTCCGTGCCTCGGAAAGCAGTTTTTGAACAAACTAACATTGTTTAGAAATGAATAGGTAGTTTGTTTTATTTTGATATACATAATATTGTTGTGTTCATACCAAATGTTTATTGAATAAATAAAACACATGTTGATTTTTACCGAAGTTTTATTTAATGAATAACTAAAATCGAGGTGCGATACTCAATTAATGTTTGTGTTTTCATATTTAAAAAATAATCTGCATAGTATGAGCAATTAAAGCTGGTAAGTTGATTTTTGACATACTTATGTGTATTGGTATGTTTGTAAAATATTACAAGAAATGCAATGTACAAAGACCAATAACTATTTTCGTACCCACCAAATTAGTATCCTTCGAATTGACCAGGAAATGAAATTACTGTATCTGGCAAACCTAGTCCGCATACCTACTAGAAGCTACAGACCAGATATAAAATAAGCGAAAGCGCAAAAGTGATGCGACTAAAATTGTTTATAAATTCTGTGCAGAAAAAACACTACATTTAATAACGGTCAGATATCAGAAGAGCATTAAACTTACTCATTTTTTTGTTACAACTGGGGGTCTAAAATGGCCGCTTTAGCAGAATCGTAATATGAATCACGTTAAAAAATTAAAATTCTTAAAATGGACTTTATGTTTATGGTCATAAAGTCCATTTTAAGAATTTTAATTTTTTAACGTGATTCATGCTAAGATTCTGCGTGGATTCTGCTAAAGCGGCCATTTTAGACCCGCAGACTGTAAGAATTTAAGCTATAATAATATAGAGGAAAGATTTGATTTTTTGTTTGTGTGTTTGTTACGATTTAACTCAAGAACTACTGTTAAAAATTATTTTACCATTAGAAAGCTACATCTATAACGAGTAACATAGGATATAAATTATATTGATGTCATGCAAATTAGCCGAGCTATCACAATTTTCGCGGGCGAAGTGCTTAGTAAATTATAAATATGATTCAAACGTGATATCTAGTAAGACTCGTAAAACTATTATGTAGTATTAGTATCGATACTTGTTATAGTAACACTATATTCCCTAATTGGTACATCCCTATCATTGGCAGCCATTTTATGAGAAATTTTGTGGCACCTTTTTTTTGTAGGTATTTCCAGTCCAAGACCCAGCAGACCACATATTAAGTCTATGTAGTCTGTGGTTGTGGATCATCTAATCATCTGTCTGTTCTGTTCATTGACTTGAGAAGTAGATGGACTGGAAATACCTACAAAAAAAAGGTGCCACAAAATTTCTCATAAAATGGCTGCCAATGATAGGGATGTACCAATTAGGGAATATAGTGTTACTATAACAAGTATCGATACTAATACTACATAATAGTTTTACGAGTCTTACTAGATATCACGTTTGAATCATATTTATAATTTACTAAGCAGTTCGCCCGCGAAAATTGTGATAGCTCGGCTAATTTGCATGACATCAATATAATTTATATCCTATGTTACTCGGTAAAGATGTAGCTTTCTTATGGTAAAATATTTTTTAACAGTAGTTCTTGAGTTAAATCGTAACAAACACACAAACAAAAAATCAAATCTTTCCTCTATATTATTATAGCATAGATTCTTACAGTCTGTTGTAACAAAAAAATGAGTAAGTTTAATGCTCTTCTGATATCTGACCGTTATTAAATGTAGTGTTTTTTCTGCACAGAATTTATAAACAATTTTAGTCGCATCACTTTTGCTCTTTCGCTTATTTTATATCTGGTCTGTAGCTTCTAGTAGGTATGCGGACTAGGTTTGCCTGATACAGTAATTTCATTTCCTGGCCAATTCGAAGGATACTAATTTGGTGGGTACGAAAATAGTTATTGGTCTTTGTAAATTGCATTTCTTGTAATATTTTACAAACATACCAATACACATAAGGATGTCAAAAATCAACTTTAATTGCTCATACTATGCAGATTATTTTTTAAATATGAAAACACAAACATTAATTGAGCATCGCACCTCGTTTTTAGTTATTCATTAAATAAAACTTCGGTAAAAATCAACATGTGTTTTATTTATTCAAAAAACATTTGGTATGAAAACAACAATATTATGTAAGTATATCAAAATAAAACAAACTACCTATTCATTTCTAAACAATGTTAGTTTGTTCAAAAACTGCTTTCCGAGGCACGGAGGAAACTCGGTATGTAATGGGTGGTCACCCATCCACAGTCCAACCTAGGCAAACATCAGATTTTTTAACGTTGCTCGTCTCACAGAAAACAGATGACTCTTGATGTTGTTTTTTGATGGATGCCTGAAAAAAATAGGAATTTCGTTATGCAATATTTGTTTTGTATTGTGTAACGGGCTGGTGTCCGTAACTCCACGTCAAATTCGTCAGTCATAACGCGTACCTAATTTGCGTGCGAACAATAATAATCTTTTTTCGACCCGATTAGCACACGTATGTAGGTACTCTAAGGAACGTGCACAACGACGGTGCTGCCAACTGGCGTCGCCAATCCGAATCTTGTGCTCTGTACATTGACTTTTCTAACACGTAAACAGAATTAATTTTATAGTGAAAATTAATTAACTAATCATAATGCATTGTTGCATTTCTGGATGTAGGTACCAATACATCCACAAAAATGAAAATAAATCAATTAGCGTAAAATTCTATTACTTTCCAAAGAATACTACTATCATACCATGTTTTGGTGAAAAACGCAAAAAATGGATAAACGCAGTAAAGAAAAATATTTGAAAACAACTTGTTTTTGTTACACTCTGCATTGAGAAGGCCCTCAAAATCAACCGTCCATGCAAACATACCAGAACCATTTATACTTCATCATACACGTGTTCTACTAGACCGCACTAAATAAAGTTCACACCGAATATCCCTTCACAGTTAATCAAAGACTCCACATGTACTCAGAATATAAACATGGTTATACCCACAATACCTAATGTTTTTAGTTGGCTGCACTTCTTTGGTTTTTTAAGTTTTGTATCTAAATGCTACGGACTGCATTTTATTGATTGCTTCATCAAATGATTGTGAACTAATTGATTTATTAGAGCCTGGAGATACTGTTCTCGCTGATAAAGGATTCCCTGCCATTATAACATGTGTTGAAAATAAGAAAGCTATCTTAGTTATGCCAGCCACCATGTCTTCATACACCACAATTTTCATCAGAAAGTAAACGAAAGATATAAAATTCATATTATTACGCTGACGATCGTTATTGATAGACCGGAACTCATATTATATACCTTTTAGCATATTCAAAAATAATATAATTGAAGAGACAATTTTGTCTAAATATATTGAAAGCACGATGAGAAGTGATAAGTTTCCTTTTCTGTCCGCATAGTGTCTCTTTTGTCGATTAGTGCTGCCACCTATAGTTCCTGCACGTTCCCTATACCGATATCGTACCAGCACAGCGAAGGAACTAGTATCGGAAAATATTACCGCAACGGTACCACACTATTCCACCATGACATATTATTGTAAACAAACGAATGAAATTATGAAACTAAAAAAAGGTCTGTTGGACGAAAATAAGCCCAAATATGAACACTACAGCCATAAATTCACGATCCCTTAGCATTTTTTTCATCAAAAGTGTATTACTAAGTGTAATAATTCATGAAAACCGGCTACTAACCTGTGAAAAGACAATTTAGGTTGATTTTCCTTCTTTCTTGCACAACACATCATAACACAACACTCAGGCATGTTGAATAGCTGTTTTCCACCATATACGTGCAAATTTTATAGATAAACTCTTCGTAATTTTCTCACAAATCTTAATAATTGCAAAAGTAAACACTCATTTGACAGCAGAACTACCACAAAACTCGTCGCATAATATGGCGGATACGGCACTTACCTACAACTGTTACTACGTCACAACAAAATGATGTCATTATGAGCAACAGCTGAAATATTGTTGTCTCTTTTATCAAATACGATTATAGAATGAAGCAAAACGATATTTCACATTCTGTTTCGTATTTCACTCACATTTGTCTATGCAAATGTAGGTATAGAATATCGGGGCCCCTCCATATTTCTTTCTATCTCTATGGTTCTGTTGTTCTCTTTCGTATTCGTAGTTTCGTTCGTTCGTTCAGTTCGTTGTGTTCTTGACTTCTTGTGTTGTTCTTGCATGGTTCTTGCGGATAATAAAACCACAGAACATAAAGGTATACCCTAATGCGGGCTCTACACGTTGGCGAAGATATTGGCGAACGTTGTGGCAAAGATGTTTGCCAAGAGATTGTGATCGCGTCCACACGTTGGGAGGTCGATCAGTTTGCTTCGGTTCGGGCCAATGTGCGGACGACAAAAACGACGCCTCAAAGAGCGTCAGCATTATGACGGGGGGCCCTTTAGAGGGCCAAAGCCTGCCGGGGTCGCGGGACTCATCTCATTACCGTGACCCCGGAACATAAAGGGCTATTGAAGGACACCGTGGATTTTAGTCAGTACGAGGCTGACAGTCCCTCCCGCCCTGCCCGGGGTTAGGACAAATTTGATGATCCTACCACGCTAAAAAACAAAAAAAAAAAATATGCCCCGGCTTCGCTCGTTGGACATAATATTGTATCTTAAAAGCCGCATGAAAATCCGTTGCGATCACAGAAATATATTGAAATGCCGATAATACCTAAAAAATAAATTAACAGAACTTGTTCGCCGTCTGAGTTTCGCCCCCAGAATTTGAGACAAATAAGCTAAAATTTGCAATTTGGCAAGCGAGGTACATACACTTCTTGCTGTTATTTTCATTTATTTCTGTGGTTGCCATGTTTCAAAGGTTTCAGCATACAGACATAGGTACATTACTACCTACTTAATAAATTAGTAGGTACTTTTTTAGGGTTCCGTACCCAAAGGGTGAAAACGGAACCCTATTACTAAGACTTCGCTGTCTGTCCGTCTGTCTGTCCGTCTGTCTGTCACCAGACTATATCTCATGAACCGTGACAGCTAGACAGTTGAAATTTTCACAGATGATGTATTTCTGTTGCCGCTATAACAACAAATACTAAATATAGTCAATGGTACGGAACCCTTCGTGTGCGAGTCCGACTCGCACTTAGCCGGTTCTTTTTTACTTTTTATTTTTATGATTTTTATTTTTTGGGTTCCATAAACAGTTTTCAGCTTGATAAAGTTCTATGAAGCGAAAAGTTTCTTCATTGCTCATAGTTGCCATTATCGTACTTAAATTGCTATTAACAAATACTTCATACGTCCGCTGCGTGTGGCCGCTCGTTGCAAACTGAACGCATCGCCAACGTGTGGACGGTGCGCCAACACTGTGCCACAATCACGCCATAAACCCTTTGATCTGCGTCGAAAAACCGACACCACACGGATCTTGGGCCAATGCGTGGACCAACAGTCTAAATACCTACCAATAGATCGCCAACCCCCGTTCTACACGATGGCCAATACGTATTGGCCAATACATTCGCCAATATCTTCGCCATCGTGTAGAGCCGCCTTAACGGGAATAAAACGGAGTTGTGAGTTGTCCTTTCTTGTCGCTTCTCGTTTTCGTTTAGTATTTCTAATCCATAAAATATTCTCGTTCAAAGAAAAGTCCAATGTGTTAGAAAATAGAATTAGATCGATTGTTGTATTTGTTGTGCTTTGGTTTTGTGTGATTCGTATCGTAGGAAATGTCTTTTATATGCTTTCGGATTGAGCGATTTTCAGTCGAAGCTTTCTGTAATTTTTTCATAGACCGAGATAGTGAACTTATTTATTTAAAATGATACTATTTAATATGTAAATAATAGTTAAAAAAGCTTGTGTTGAAAATGTAACATTATCGGATGGTTTTTGAATCTCTGGTTGATCTCAGGCTTTTTCTGAAGTCCTAAAAACTTAACTTGCACACACCTTTGATCGCTCTGTAACATGCTCATCTTGGTTTAAGTGGTCTTCTTTCTAAATTTAACGTGTGGTTATTGCTAAACCTGGTGTCATTGTTTTTATGCCGCCCATGGCTTCTGACTTGGCTGTGTTTGGGTGGTGATTACTGAAAATAATGATCTGGCGACGCAGATGTGGTCTACTGTCTTTGGGTTCATTGCTAACAACTTAATATGTCTAATACATTAAAGTATTGCATTGAGTAGAAAGTATATTATTATATTTTTGAATGAAATCATAAAACAGATGGAAGTCTTCTATTGTTATTGGCAAATTATCTCTGGATTAATATTTAGAAGAGCCTGTCAGCCTCTTATCTGGGTGGGGCTCAAAAAAGATGTACCTCTTGAAAAAATTTCGCGGTCACCTGTTTGCCCCTAAATTTTAGTATGTCTAAAAAAGTTTTTTTTAAGATACTTTTTTGTTTCATTAAATTGAAAACATCACAAAGGGATGGGTGTAAATAAAATACACATAACTTCAGTATACACAAAATTATAGTTCATCAAACTTTTGATATTTTTTTTGCTCCATACAAAACCTAAATGTCCCAGCGCCGTCCGTCAACAATGTTTTAATTTTATTTTTTTTATTACGTTGTTAATGTTATTTATTTTTGTCTTCATTGATAGTATGGGAATTAATTTAAAGTAATTTGCCTGAAAATCTCGCAAAATATTACAATTGCTTACAAAATAACAATTTTAAAAAATGTCCGTTAAAATCTTCTCGTGTGTTACAAGTCATGTGTAACACGGTAACTTTCTTAATTTAGTGATAACCACACTAGAACTTGTATTGTAGGGTGGCAACACCGTATAGCAATAGTTGTCAAGTGTCAATTTAATGTCAGCCATTTTGGTCTAGCCACAAAAGTGAAGTGAGTTGTTGGGGTGTTTTTGTTCATGAAAATTATTGGAAACTAAAAAGAGAATTTTCAAGGTAAGTGTTTATTTTTCACTATAATGAAGTATAGATACTTAATAAATACGTTTGTATGTCGTATAATATGGTTTTCTTTCCAAATTATCTTTGAATTTGCGGCTGCTATGATCAAGTAAACACAAGAATGTTCTCGTGTGTTCGCTCCGGTGTGTTATGGTGTGTTACATGGTGTGTTACGTAACACACTGGATAAGATTAAGCTTGGTTTACATTGTCTTTAACCGACTGCAGTGGAGTCCAAAAGGGGGATAACATTTTTGTTTGCGTGTGCACATGCGTGTAGTATGTTATTATATTTATGTGGGCAGTGAAAGGAAGGGGGATGCTTAAAGCTTTTGTTTACGTTTTTTAAGTATAAGTACCTACTAATATACTGTTCGCGATAAACTTAAAAACTACTACTATTTTCATGTAGTTTGTTCATCAATACGTAAAGTGATTCATGAGGAAGGTTTAGGTATATAATTTGTCAAGTTATCAATGTTAGTTTAATAATATTTTAGTTTGTTTTTATGTTTATTGAATAATATTCACATAATTAAATACATTAAAATACTTCAAGAGTGTAGACATTACATTTAAATCTAATCCACATGTCTTATTCGACGCATGAACCTGATGCGACCTTACGACAGACAAAACATGTATACTCGTGCAAAGCCGGGGCAGTTCGCTAGTGCTTTTAAACTTAGTATGCTATTCGAGAGATTACAATATTATATGATATGAATATATGATATGATATTGTAATCTCACTAGTGAAATATCAAGCTTAATAACAATTTGAAGCTCGTTTTTTACAGATGCCTTCGAGCGCAGCCGAACGGCAAAAACGGTACCGCGAGAGGATGAAAAATGAAAACCCATTAAAATATAAAGAAATGCAAAGAAAAAATGCCTACAGGACCAACAAAAAGAGAAAAAGAATCGCAGATTTTGACCCAGAAGATCAAGTACAGATACGAAGTCAATGGAGAGAAAATAAGAAGAAGAAAAAAGATGATGAAGAGAAGAGAAAAAGATCAGAGTGTTTAACAGAAAACAAAGAAAAAGAAATGAGAAATAAACAAAGATATATAGAAAAACTAAACTACAGGTTGAAAAAAGAAAATTACGAGCTTAAAGTGAACACGAACCAAAGGAAAAAAGAAATAAGTAATTTAAATAAAAAGCTAAATAGATATATTATAAAAAATAAAAAGTTACTCGATATAATACAACAAAAAAATAATCTAATACAAAAGTTAAGACTGAAACCTAATCCTAATGATGAAGAAAAAGAACGTACTCCTTGCACTAGAGCCAATATGTTTATTGAAGAAAATTTGACAACTATTTCCCTTGAAGAAAGAGAAAAAGTAAAAAAAAGGTTGTTGGAACATAACGTTTTAGTTGATACAATAAAGGATCGTTATGAAAATACTAATAAAAACAGTGAAAAAAAAGTACTCAGGAATATAGTTTCAAGTGATATTGCCAAAAAATATCAAATGAAAACAAAAATAAGTTCGTATTTAGGACTTAAAGGAAAAATACGTCACATTCAAGTTAAAAAAAAAATATATTCAATACTCAATAATTTAAAAAACTTTTTCGAAAGAGACGATAATAGCGTAGCGACAGCAGGGAAAAAGGAAGTCAAAACATATAAGAAACAAACAAGACAAAGAAGATATTTATTGGGAACATTAAAACAACTTCATAGGAAATATAAGTCAGAAGGCGGAAAGATTTCATTTGCTACATTTAAACGCTATAGACCATTTTATATATTACCCCCAAAAGTTAACTCTCGTAACACGTGTGCATGCAAAAAGCATGAAAATTTACAAATGAAAGCGAATGAGCTGAAGTCTATGGGCATAATTGAAACAAAATCACTTGATGATATTTTGTTAATGGTTGTGTGTGACGCCAAGAAATTAGAATGTGCTTACGGCAAATGTGAAGATTGCAAGGAAAAAGCTGTGGAATTTAATCTTTATGGAAGAAATCTACACGATTCTGTTTCTTGGTCAGAATGGATGCAAAAAAATCATGAATATGATGGCAAAAAAGGTGAAGCATCAAAAAAAATAACTAAAAGAATGGTCAAGGAAAGAAAAGTTGGTACTTTGCAAAATCTTTTGCAAACTTTTACAGTCGAATTAAAACAGTTTAAGACACATTCATACAATATAATACATCAATATAAAGAATATCAACGCTGCATTAAAAATCTCGATGATCAGTCAGTAGCCATACACATCGACTTTTCTGAAAACTATTCATGCAAATTAAGTACTGAAATTCAAGCCATGCACTTCGGTTCCTCCCGTCAACAATTCACGCTACATACTGGCCTTATATACAGCAAAACAAAAGACCCAATGTCATTTACTTCTATTTCACCTTGTAACAATCATGGACCAGAAGCTATATGGGCCCACCTGACTCCTGTTTTACAGTTAATTAGACAAGAATTCCCTAATATACATGCATTACACTTCTTCTCAGATGGACCCACTGTTCAGTATAGACAAAAAAAGAACTTTTATTTGTTCTGCAAGTTTACTAAAGATCTAGGGTTCCCGTTTTCAACCTGGAATTTTTTTGAGTCTGCACATGGGAAGGGTGCTGCAGATGGCATCGGTGGCGCGATAAAGAGAACATTGGATTCGATAGTCTCCTATGGTTCTGATATAACCGATGCAGAGTCAGCATATCGACTGTTAAGAGAGACTGAAACTAAAATAAAACTATTTTACATCCCAGAAATCCTTGAAAATGTCAGTATACAACTGTGTCCTGTACCTGGAACCATGGCACTTCATCAACTTAGAAATGCTGAATGTGAGAATAAAATTAATTATCGCACTTTGAGTTGCTTTTGTGACACAGAATTAATTCCTGGATATTGTCAATGCTTAGATATAAAAGAACATAACTTAGAATTCGTTCATAAAGAAGAACAGACTGTTGCTAAACAATTGAAACGCAAAACTGAAATTATTGAAGAGCCAAGTACAAGTCGAAAGAAATACAAAAATAAAGTTAGCAATAATACTGATGATTTTAATAATTTAAACATAAATACAATCCATGATAAAAACAAAAAAACAACACTTGCAAAAAAAAGGGGCAATAACAGAAACGTTGTCAGAAAACGATTGAGTTATCTAAAAAGGTACGATACTGATACTAGTGTGGAAAGCGACGTAACTTATGCTGAATCGGACGAGAGTTTGTGGGAAGGTGATGAAGCCATGGAATTGGATCAGACAAATACAGAAGAAAGTGAATTGGCAACAATGTCGATGAAAGACACAAAGAATATTGACGTAAGCAGTTCAAAAATAACGGTTTTATCAGACATCAGATATACGCCTCAAAATCAGGCCTATTTTGATTTACAGAAATACTTTCCAATCACATTTAATAAAGTGGACAAAGACTTTGATTTATTTTCTACCCTAAGAGATAAGGAAAATATTGGAAATATATACGACGACCCTATACCAAGTACATCAGGAAATTATAAGAAGCAAAAAAAGAGTGCTATGGTGAAAATTAAAGAAGAAAAAAATATACAAAAAAGAGAAATAAACGATGGTTTAATAGAGTTACGAAATATGAATCTGGATCTGACAGACGGAATACTAGATGATAAGAACAAAAAGAATGATAAAAAAGAAACGTCATACGTAGAAGCTTTAGATAACTCCGAATTTAGTCAAAAAGCAAAAAAAGAGGAAAATGAGACTGAAGAGGGTGCAGAAGCAATACGCAAGGCGATTGATGGACAAACTATTAATAGAGATGGTGTCGAATTATGGGCCGTAGAACATAAAGCAACAGAAAAAAATAAAAGAGATAGCTGTGATATAAACTTAAGTAACCAGACTAGTGAACTAGAAAATAATGAGACTGAGAAACCAAATGAGATAATGAAAGAAGCTATAGACATAAGTGTTAACGACAGTGTTGTAGTAAGGTATTACGAAAAAAAGAGATGGGTTCATTATGTAGGGTTTGTAGAGAATTTGGAGATTAAAGAACAGAAAACTTATTACACCATTCGATTTTTAAGGACTGTCAAAAAACCCCACCTAAAATTCGTGTCTACAAAAAAAATAGACAGGGATACAGTTCCTGATGATTGTATTGTAAAACAAGTTCATTTAAATTACGAGTCAAGGGAGTATATGATGCTAAGTGACAAAGATGATCACATTTATTTTGAACAATGATTCACTTAGTAGCCCTTTAATCAAGTCGATTTTGATATTTGATAAAAAAAATATTTTATTGTACTGTAATTTAATTTTGTTGTGTTGTATTTTTAATTTTGTTGTTATTCAAGTCAAGGGAGTATATGTTGCTAAGAGACAAAGATTATCACATCTATTTTGAGCAATGATTCACTTAGTAGCTCTATAATCAAGTCGATTTTGTTTTTTGATAAGAAAATTTTAATTTTGGTACTGTAATTTTATTGTGTTGTGTTGTATTTTTAATTTTGTTGTTTTTCATTTAGCTGATTTCAAAATGTATCAATCATAAAAAGGCAGAAAGGTAAAATTATTATTTTGACAATGTAAAATGTCCATTCGTTAAATTATTTGTAAAAAGGCCGCCTTCTTACCTTTTTTTCAATTTGCAAGAAACTACAGACAATTTGATTTTTGCGGGCTAGGTCAATTCCCACCTATATAAGATTTGATAGTGATTGTGATAATATTATAATAATAATATAATAATTTTAATATTTGATATTGATTGTGATATTATATAAGAAACCAAGTTCCTCTATAATTTTAATAAAACATATTTCAATTTAAGTGGGTTTTATTTCCATTTGAGTACCTACGAACAAAACAAAAACAACCAGGACAAAAAATAATACATATTAAAAAGAGTGCAAAAAGCTTGCCTAAGGTTTAAAAACTTCCCAGTGAGTTATATTTTTGTATTTGTCTCATAAAGCCCTTTATTTAGATATCCCCCACACATAGTCATCATTACTCGTAAATGTGGTAAGATTTTTGGTAAATGTTGGTATGTAATCCTGGCTTTATACAGTTCCAGTGTGTTACAATCTTTCCCGTGTGTTGCATACGAACTTGTGTGTTACACTTTCTAGTGCGTTATGGTACAAATTTTGTGAGCCCCACCCATCTGTCAAATTAGCTCTCATCCAAGTTGTAACACACTAAAATGTAGAAAAAGATGTCTGTGACATTGTAGCGATAAAGGAACATGCTAGATTTTCCAGCAGTCTTTGTTATTAAGGTAGAGATTGTTGTTGCAAACTTTGATTGTAGAAACTGTACAATGATGTGATTTTGTTTGTCTCCATGATTTTCTTACTGGTCTGTTTCTACTTTGAAATCCATAGCTGATACGCTACGAACACACGACGACGTACGAACTACATTTTGAACAAGTTAAACCGTTAGAAACAGCATTAAACTTAATGGGAGGTTTAATAGATTCTTTGAAAGGCTTTCTGTCTACGTTCTAGAATTTGTTTAATTGAATCAATCAAAAAAAGGTGTATAAATCGGTAACATATTGTGTTTTATCTCATTAACTAAAATTTGGTTGAATAAAGGTTCTGACAGATGACCTGCTATATGAGAAATTTGATGATGAAATCAGGAAGCAACTCAGACTGTTTCTTTCCTGGTGCGGAGCTCATATTCTAAAAAAATAATCAAAATCAGGCTTATCAAAGAGTTTCAGTAGTGCTAGCTTAAGTGCATGCCAAGAAGGAATACGAATTCGAATAGATCTAAACCA
This sequence comes from Xestia xanthographa, assembly GCA_905147715.2. Taxonomy (NCBI): domain Eukaryota; kingdom Metazoa; phylum Arthropoda; class Insecta; order Lepidoptera; family Noctuidae; genus Xestia; species Xestia xanthographa. The sequence continues at coordinate 7,408,666 of LR990643.1, forward strand.
TTTGAGTGCTATACAGTCAAGCAAATGTGAAAAAGAACCAACAAACAGATTTTCATTGAAATTTTTATAAAGAAAATTTTCTTCAATCTGGGTAATAAATTCTCAAACACAGATTTTACCATTATAAACTATTCTACTCTTTTTTAAGAGTAAACTTCAGGCAATTTTGTCAAAGGAGGAAATTTTTTCTGAATGTTTTCATTCACAAGCGCATTCAAAGAATTAAACAAAGGCAAAGCTTGAGCTGTGAAATCCAAAGAAGATTGTGCGATTCTTGATTCAAAAGCATTGTCAACATCAGGGGCATTGACCATCTCATAAGCTTTCTCAGCAGCATTGGCATCAACAGTCTGGCAAGTACCAAAATCATCCGTATCCAGAAGCGGCGGAAATTGATCTCCCTTGTCCATTGTTAACAAGCAGCAAAACAAATAATAGCGAAAGGCAAGACTAAACTTCAAAAAGTTTCAAAATAAATCAAAGTTTTAAAATAAAATTCTAAGTTTTCCACTTTTTATGTCAGATTCAATTCATATTCGGGATTTAAGCTGTTTAGGTGTTACGTTTTAACTGAAAAATTACTGAAAAATATCTGTTCCCGTAGCAAAGAGTTTTTGGGCGTTTTTCAAAAAAGCTGACCGTTATGGAAATGGAACGCTATTTTTTTTTAAAATAATTTTGTATTTAAATTTTTTAATTTTTGGATAGCATATTAAATGAGCTTTTTGAAAATACCAATTGTTTTGTAATTGAAGAAGTAGTTGAGCCAAAAAATGAGTTTGTATAGAGCACTCAGAGCACAGGTAGTTCCAATTAGTAACACTTTTATTATATCTTTTTTAAAATAAAAGCTAGTTATTCTGTATTTATTATTTTTATTTCTTATTTTTAAATCAGTTACATTCAGTAAATTACAAAACTAAACTATTTTCAGCATGTTTTCACAAATTATGAATGAAAATACTTCAGATTAGTAACATTTCTTTCATAATGTCCTCAAATTATACTCTGTTATAGATAACACACAACGACGGCGAAGTGCCAATAACACCTAACTGGCAAAGTCAAAAATTTACACAAACTAAAAAAACGTTTAATTTCTCAATAAATTAAAAAGTAGCTAATGTATTTATTATTTTAGAATAGTAATAATGTTTGCTTTATATATTATGCTGAATTAATATATTTTATGATAGTGTAGTAGGTATTCGGTTAGATAGGAGGTATTAACTTTGCACTTATTCTTTGTATGTGATAATGATATGATATTTAGTAGGTAATGGAATTAATAATACATCAATATTTTTTTAAACAGAACCTTTAATTGGTGAATAAACAATAACAATTTTTAGTAATTAAAAAAGAAACAATAAGGCATACAAAAGCAATTTTTAGTAATTAAAAAATAAACAATCAGTCATCAAAAAACAATTTTTAGTCACATAAAAAGAAACAATCAGTCATCGAAAAACAATTTTTAGTCATTTAAAAAGAAACAATCAGTCATCAAAAAACAGTAAGTCATCAATAAACCATTTTAGTAGCTAACTACCTGTGCCCCGCGGTTTCACCCGCGTTTTTCTCGTTTCCGTGGAAATACCGAGATAAAATATTGCCTATATTATAGCCTCCCTCAATAAATGGACTATTGAATATTTAAACAGTTTTCATATCAGATCAGTATTTCCCGAGATTACCGCGTTCATAACAAACAACTAAACTTTTCAGCTTTATAATATTAAGAAAAATATAGATTAAGTTAAATTGTTTATGTCGCAGGCAATAGCTGTCTATCTATTCGACATTCAGCCAGACACATAAGAATTACGACTACAGGCGGGAGTGTCCGTCCACTTACAACCGGGTTAAAATATTATTTTAAAGTACTTCTGAGTAAATTATATTTTTCGTTTAATTTTCTTGTGGCAGAAGAATATATTGATTGTTTCCGCAACCTGATCTTGACAACGCGACATATAGTTGGCCGTGCGAAAAACAGGCTTGCCTGTGATTTATTTATCGTTACGGCAAAAGATAATTTAATTGGGAATTGGACTCTTTTAAAATGAAAAGGCAAATCATTTGGAATCATTGGGATCCGAGGTATAAGTACTGTTTGACCAACCGCTGGACCAGTCAAAACTGTTGCAACGATCACGTTATTGCGAAGAAATTTAACCTGAAGTCGAGTCCCGTTACATAAATTTGGTGGCTTAAGATTTCTAAGTAAAATAATTGGGGCACCAATTTTTAACTTGAGAGAATGTTTTTTGTTGCTTTTTCTGTCTTTTGTTGTTTTATTGTGTTTAAAGCTTGTAATGTTCTAAAATATTTATTTTCTTGTATTTTAATATTAGTTTTTAAACTAATCGGAATGGTATCGTTAGATTTTTAGTTTGTCACTCATGTCATGAACGTAGCTTCGCAGGTCATCATATTGCTTGATTACCTTAACCAACACCTGAAATGTGACAAGAAACAGCTGAGTATGTTAAGAGAATATTATGTTTGATTTAATATGCTCAAACTTACTACAGTCAACACTTTAGGGAAAGGCTATTTTTTACTTTGATAAGATTCAAGGATTGTTATGAACATAAGTTTTATGTGGGAACAAAGTTTAAATATGTACTTTAATTATAACTAAGTGGTTTAGTTATAATATTAAGAGCATAGCTATCAGAGACACCATATTAAGTGTGAAGTAGGGTTTGTAGTGAATGTTATAAGTCTGGGCAAGAGTATTCGTCCTCGAAATTGCGTACACAATTTGTCAAGCAAAATGAGACTTAATCGTGGCTGGTGTTTACTGGGACGTCGCTAGGTGTCTGTGTAATGCATAGTGTGTAAATTATGCAACACTAATACGTAAATTAAAACAGAATACTCCCCAGGTTCGAAGAATTCAAATTCACAGTCCAAAAGTTGACAGCCGGTTATCGAATGGAGTTATCACAATTTATCCAGGCTTGCACAACAACTTATAACATTTTATGTCATACATTTTCGGTTCCTTTTACAATTAAAGAAGTTATATATAAGTAAACACATTTATTTACAATAACAATGTCATTGTCAGTAATGTCACATGTTACATAAACCGCTTATTATAAAATGTTCCCTAAAACCAAGTATGGTAACGGTCAAAGGGTGTTTCTCAACTTGGCCGCATAATAGTCGATAAAAAATAGAGTGGTTAACTGTTGAGGCGAAGCGGGCTGTTAGTCACCGTAAAGTGATATCCACTCAGTGTGTTAGGTAATACCAATAAAGTGACATTTACGGTTGTCATCGAAGTTCGGTGTACAACCGAAGCTTGATAGTCACTGGATATCAAAAAGATACATAATAGGCCTGCAGGGCTTCCAAATTTCCTGACATAGATCATGGCATCTTGACTTTTTTCATTCATGTATCTAGGAGATTCTGTAAATGACGATGGCAGCGTCTACATTGCCATCATTAACCACGGCATCTCTTAAATGAATGTACTCTTCTGCTCTTAGTTTTTTTTTAATTTCTTTTTATGAAGTCAAGCCTCTCAGAAATCATTTTTGCCGCCATATCAACACAGTATTGCTTAAATAATCCTTTGAAATTATGTATGCTGTTAAAGTCATTTATTCTCACCATGAGTCTAAATGCATAAAACTGCATACATGATGTAATTTTAGATCTAGCAGCAGTATTTTGCTGTGGAATATTTATACAATATCCGTCATTTCCAAAGGGAAACAGTAAAGGATATTGAAGTGGGTCATAAGATCTATGTATTTCAGAAACTCGCTGAAGGCGCCCGTCTCTGGTATTTAACACTATATCTCGGGGACCTTTGTCTTCATCTATTAAAAGAACAGCTACTTCATCTACCATGGGCGCGTTATATCGACCTCGATGTTCATTAGGAGGTTTCACATCAGCATGAATGATAAGTTTAAAATCATTCGTTGGTCTGTTTTCGAGATTATATTTAAAACTTTGAATATAAGTATTGCGATCGTGAAGATATGTTTGGAGAGCGTCGATAAGATCGGTTTTTAACGTTGGGTTTAAATTTGAGCGTAAAGATACCTGATCTGCATGGGAAATAAAATATATTTGCAAAAATTCGGGTTGTGCGCCTTCAGGTGGAAGTAAATTACCGATCAGATCGTAAACTTGCCCTTGGATTAAAAGTGGGCATAAAGTTTCCTTCACGAATTTCTTTGGCACCAAATGAAGTCATCTGAAACAGAGTATTATATTGTCTAGAGTGATTTAAGAAATGCTTAGAAGATGGATGTGAGCCTGATATTAGGCCTTTAAGAATTGATGTTGGTGCTGGAATTTTAGGAATATTTACTTTGCCACCACTACAACACAGTCCAGCCGGCCATTTTTTTGCTTGACATGAATTACATATTATTTTTATTCATTCTGCAAATATTGGTACCATTGTGGATTTCCTTAGCAGAGTTATTTTAGAAATGTATTTATTATACTCTTCAAAGATCTTATACTTACAATCATCAACAAATATATTTCGAAAAAGATTATTACAGGATTTTATGTTGATAAAAAACTCTATGGCCCATAACTCATTAATAGGTACCAACTCTTAACATCTTACACACGTGATAACTTTTAAACGAAATATCCGATTGAGATGAAACAAAAAGTATTTTACTTCTACATAAATACTCTTGATAACATAATGCTTAATTTCGATAAAGATTAATATTACGATACATATTTAACGTAGTTTTTTTTCTTCAGACGATTTAATAATTATTTTGAACACAAAATCGGTTATTGTGATTAAACCATGATAGCTAGATATATGTTCTCGCGGACTTTTTTGTAGGTCTTATTGGGATCTACAAAACCGTAGTACATCATTTTGTTCTATTGTCAATAGTTTTTGCAGCGCACGCAAAAATAGGTTTTCGATTTTACACCTTGTGTTACAAAATAGCAATTTTATTACGGATCCCTAATTTTGAAAAAAAAAACATAGCCTATAGCCTTTCTCGATAAATGGACTACCCAACACTAAAGAATCATTCAAATCGGACCAGTAGTTCCAGAGATTAGCACGTTCAAACAAACAAACAAACACTGCAGCTTTATAATATTAGTATAGAAGTATAGATTAAAAAAGAAAGTCTTCAAAGATCAATTAAATTAAACAGATTATATTTAGATTATTCGTGAGGTAAATTATCATAAAACGAGTGACAGTCTCTTGGGAGGACTTCTTTAATTTGTTGAAGGTGATTAAATTTGGTAGAAGCTATGGGAATTGGTCCAACATGCAAAGCTGAGTAAGTGACAGAATTCAGTTTTTTCGGTCTAACAGGTAACTCTGTCCAATCATCATCAAAATTAATTTTATAGTAAATAGTGCCGTCTGGTCTATATTGGATGACTCTCAGATCAACAACTACAGGATCGCCTGCTTTTCGACCGGGTCTTATGGTGCTGTATCTCCAATTTGTTTTGTTACTGTAATCCTTAACAAAATCGTAGTTAATCTGAATAGCTTCATAGGGAAAAGGATTTATCCTTGCCTCCTTCGTTACAGCTATATAATCGCTGGGAAGATGTATCTCCCTATTTTTCAGCTTCCTTTCGATCGCAGCATGGACTGCGTCGCAATCCATTTGTGTATGCCCAGGCTCTAAGTATTTCTGTGTGATAGTCACTTCATGTTCAATAATAATATTTAACAAGGCATTTGCCATTATATTATTTATATTTTGATAGGTGCATCCATCTGAATTAATGACTATAGACAATCCTTTAGGCAAACAATAACGCACGATGTAATCGGATACAAAAGATGCGAAAGTACTAGCGGTAAGATCTGCGCATGTTTCATCAAACCAATAACAGGAGGCTTGGTGGGTAACCAGGTCATATATTGTAAAGTTATGAGACGTAAGCTTTGTCTTAAAGTATAATGCGCTAGCTGTTAGTTATGGACATACTTTTACAGACTCTAAATCCATAGACAACAAAATGAATTCGCCGGATGTAGCTTTCTTTTTGTCCGTTTCCTTTTCTTGCCTTGCTCTATTTTTGCGTCTAATGTGTTGTTCATAATCGGAAGTACTAATATTCCCTACTGCATGGCCGCAGCAGGTATCGCACATGTCCTTTTTTAAGGTGTATAGAGATAGATTTTTCTCGTGAAACAATTTGTCAAAAGTAAAGCGAGAAAGCACAGGCTCTTCATTTTCAGTGCAATGTTCTTTGTACTGTTTATATAAATCACTCAAAGAACGGTAAACAGGTTCTAAATACAACTTTGATGTGTCCTTCCTGGCATAGTGAGAAAGTAACTTAGGAATATTATCTAAAAAGTTGCGTGCGGTGAGGAGCTTTCGCTGTGATGCAGATTGTGGTGTTCTGACCCTGATTGTATTCTGAATTTCTTGACAAGGAATTACTCTATCACTCGATTTTTTGACCCAAGATTGAACTGTGTATGACCCCCAGACACAAAGTATTTAAAAACGTTGTTCTACAAACTTGTAAATTTTGGCCTTGGTTCATTGGCATAAAGTATTCGAACGTACCTTCACGTCTTGATCCCTGTGTGTGCTTAGTGCGAGATTTGTTATTTTCGTTCACCACATTCGAGCGCGTTAACGTTTAGGCAAATTTGTAGCGCCATCTAGCGTAATATGTCAGAACTAGGTAGTGTGAGTGCCGCATCGACAATCGTTAACTTGCGAGTGTGAGATCCTAGAATACATTCATTCGTTTTCGCGTTAATTCACCGTAACTTGTGTTGCGTAAATTAATAACCGGCCAAAATAAGTTGACATTCGTGTTTTGAGTTCATAATATAAGCGACTGCCTATTCAATTAGTGGTGGTTATAGAACGAAGTTAGACGACATTACTTATCTGTGGTCAATGGTCATTAGTTTTGTTTGTGTTTACGAAAGTTTGTGTTAGTTTTGAATATTATTGTTAAAAATAAAGACTAGCCCGTCCCAATTTGAAATGCTGGTGACATAAATGGAGCAGTTAGTGTAATTTATATCTTTTGGTGTGTAGTGAGTGACCTTGATCCATCTGTGAAGTTTGTAAAACTAAGTTTGTTACTTTTTAGGCATGGAGATCTAAGCAAATGATCTTATAATGCCCGAGTGGTTTGTGGTGGTGTTTCTATGTTTGTTTACGTAACCGTGTTTACTTTTTTGTGGCGTTATATTACGCTTATCTTGTGCTTTTGCGGTCTCAAACATATTGTCCAAACGAAATAATACTAGATTCCATGGTAAGTTTCATTCACAATACGAAATTAAATTAAATTACTTTGTTATTTCACCACTCTCATGATGCTCTCACCACAAAATCTTAAGTGAAAACTTTTCACGCTCGCGTTTCGTATTCGAGCTGTCAAAACTGTCAAAATTGTAACTTGCACTCGCGATAGCATGCAAACGTTAGCGATGTGCTCCAAACGGACCTCATTTTCATAGAGGCATTCTATTGTCATTACTGACAACGTTAATGGTAACGTAAACTCGGTTTACGCGGTCGACACATTACTTTAATTTTAGTAAAAAACTCGCACTTGGCACACTGATCACTTGTTTTACGTGTCGTACCCTTACGGTTTACAAGTCCAACTACATACACTTTGCGCTGCACAGTGTAATTTTGACTTAGATGTGGCCAGATATATTTTATGTATTAATTCGAAAGAACTTGTGATACTTAATAATTGGTAAAAATTCCCACAGTAAAATTGTCTATATTTTCAGAGAAAAAATTTTTTTTGTGAAAGTTCAACGACCTCAAAGAAAAGTTATTGTTTTTTTTTTCTCCAAAAGTATTAATGGTATCGTTTTTCCAATACCACAAACGACGTAATATCAGAATATTTATCTATATAAAAAATTAAGGAGCTGTAGCTTTGATTGTTAATGAAATACATGAACATTTTTGAATTTCACTATTTATTGATTTTTTTTTTACCCCTATCATTACCGCATTTTTTTCTTTGCTATAAATATGTACATAACTGTTGTTTATCACGTCTTAAAAAATTACATACGTAACTCAAAGGGGTGGTGAGAAAAAGCGTTTCTAAATATTTTAGAAAATTCTATGGAAATAGGGTTAAAAAAAAACGATAAATAAAAACAAATAAAAAAAGTTATATTTTGTCATTGTCGTCATTATCACAATCGATAAATACTTGTGTGACGATAACATGATGTTGATGTTGTTACCGCCTCCACCACGTGGAGGTACTCCCAGCTTATGTTGTTAAAGTTTTGTCTTTCACATTTTAGGAAAGTATAACTTTATAGGTTAAAACTAACTTTAACTTTATAGGTATAAAGGTACAACATATAATATCAATAAAATAGAAAAAGATATTCTATCGAATTGAAACATCCTTCTTTTTCGAAATCGGTTCAAAATGCTAAGGCTTTTGCGCGTGTGATATGTTCATTAAAATAATCTAGTATAATTTAAATCAATCAAATGACGATTTTATTAATGATCAGAATAAAGTAATCAAATGGTTAAGAACGTTAGTGACAACCCTAAACAAAATTTAAAAAAAATATATCTCATCACCCCTTTATTCTTTTGAGCTGATATTTTTTATTCAAATGTATTATTATGTCGTAAATATTTTCCATTAAAAAGAAAATGCGGTAATTAAAAAAAAAACCGGCAAAAAAATATTTATGATTTTGCTAAAAACATTGAATAACGTCTTAATTATCCGCGTTTCGAATCTAGTTTTTGGCAATATTATAGTTTTGTATTTTCTTAATGAGAAGATACTTAATTCATTCGTTACTGATGTACCTGAAAAAAGATATTGCATTTCTATGGTTTCTATGGGGTTTTCTCGATAATTGCTATGTAGCCAAAACTACAAAAAAAAAAATTGTCAGTGTCTTTGATAAGCCTCCAAAATAGTAAAAGCTATCAAATAAACACATAAACTGAACCTGGCCACATCTAAGTCAAAATTACACACTGTGCGCTGGTACCAGTTCATATTTTTCCAAAAACTGTTGTGTATTTCGTGACATCTTTCTTCATCAAACTTTTCACAATTTCGCGCCTTACTATTCCTACAAAATTGCGAATTGCACTTATCACCTAATTGTCTAAGTCTAGCAGGTCTTACTTTATCTTGTTTTAGTTTTCTATTCTTTGTTTTTGTGTATCCCAAATATTCCTCTCCTAACATACGAAGTTTCTTATTTTTTAATTTCTTCCAGTTTTCCGGGTCACGTTTAGCTTGGCGTTTTCTTCCTTCGTTTGGATTACCGTGGTAAATGCCCGATGACGTGGACGGCTCATCTAAAAGTAACCCTGGACTAGAATTGTTCGACTCTTGATCATGATCAGGACTAGGACAGTAAGTTATGTCACTATCATTACCGGAATAGTCACCATCATTGGAAGATGTTTCGCCTATTAGGTTATTAGGTTCAGATTCTAGCATCGGAGTATACTCGTAATTACAGAAAAATGAAGGTGGAACTGAGGAGCATCGTTTTTTACCGTAGTCTTTGGTATCATCGTAAGTGAGACCGGACTAGGGTTGCCAACTTTTTTTTTCGGCCTAAAGGGACAAAAGATCATAAATCTTAAAAAATACGGGTTGTCTCCTTTTCACGCGGGACAAATAAAAATCATGGAGTTTTTGTCAAAATTTGTTTTATTACTTAAAACTATATTTTGTTACAGATTTTACTGCACTTAACATATCATTTTGTCTTTTGACATAATTATAAAAAGAAACGCAGTCATAATCGTAGTTAAACATGGTCATCAGTTCGGCTTTAATCAAATTCGGTGTGCATTTATTACGAACGTCAGCCCATTTAAGTGTCATTTGCGAAAATACTCGTTCGACAAAACATTTTGAGCTAGGAATACTGAAAACAAAAGAAATTATCGTGTAAACATTGCTTATCTCGGTTTTTGAAAACTTGTAAAATTTTCTTCCATTTTTCGACAGCATTCATGGATTTTTCGTCTCCATGAGAACATACGATTTTCAGGCTTTCCCTAAGCAGTTGGAATTCCTCATAAAGCACGTCTTTATTTACTTAAATTTTTAGCAGTTCAGCCGCTGATTCAAAATAATTGTAGTTGATATTTGATTGAAGATTAAGAAAAACCAGTTTTGAAAAAATATTATCTTCGGAAAAATCGTACCTTTTCGACAAATACTCCAAAAAGTTAGTATAAAATTGTCGGAAGTCAGTCATTATAGATTCTTTCTCGGCTGTGTTTAAGCCGCCGAGTATTTGGCGGGCTTGACTACCGAAAAAATTGTCTTTTAATCGTTGTTCGAACTTGTTCCGAATTTTGTGTATTTCAGCATGCATTTCAAATATTGTCAGTGAATCTGACTCGATCTTTTTCATAATAGTCTCTACTGAAAACATAACATTTTGTACAAATGACAAGTAGCTCAGAGTTTTTTTTTCTTCTTCATCAGAAGCAATAATATTTTCTATCATTCGGGGACACTCGTTTCCGATTTCCAGAAAATGCGACTTTAGGGCAGGCCATATATTTAAAATTCTTTCGACAGCTGGTCCAAGAGATAAAAATCTGGTGCAAACGTGTTTAAGAAGTTCTTCCCACTGCATTTCATTGGCTTCAAATTGGTCTTGCAAATTAGCCCTTCGCTTTGCTGATCGACTGAAATGATTACATATTTTTAAAATCAAACTTTCGATATCTATCGCCAATCTTTTAGTACTGAATTTGGCAGCATTGTGCAAAATGTGAACGGAGCAACCAGCTTTAAGAATTTTGTCATTTTCCGCACACAAAATTGTGTAAATCGAATGATGTTTTCCGAAGTTCACATTGGTGTTATCAGCGGAGAAAGCTGAAACTTTTTTTAACGAAAGACAATATTTTTGCAGACTATCCATCAATAGCTTTGCTACTTGATTAGCAGATTCATCGTTACATTCTACAAAATCAAGAAGACGATTTTCTACCCCAGTATCGTAGTCAAAAAACCGAATGCAAATGGGAAACATTTTCCTATTTTTTTTATTACTTGCATCAGTAGCAATTGAAAAATATAGGTTTTTGTCTTGGATAGTCTGTATCACATTCTTCACTGATTCTTTGGCTAATATTTCGCATACAATACTCTCTGCTTTTGTTCTTCCACAGCTGAACTTTTTGGCTATATTTGAATCATTGCAGATGTAAGGTAGCAACTTGTGCGAGCAGTCCATGCTATTGTAACTTAGAGAGTGTTTAACCGTGTGGTAAACAGATGCAATCTCTCCGGCAGCAGTTATATTTTCGGATCCAGATGTCGACGTTCCTGGTTTTGATAAAAAATTCAAAAGCGTACTGGATGCTCTGTTACTTACAATCGATTTGTGAACCTTTGTTGATGCATGTTGTTTTATGTCAGCAATTCCACCATGCGCACATGAGAATTCTTTTTGGCACAGCTGACAAAATGCTTTGAAAGAATTATCTTTCACTTGGCGTAACCAGGCAAAGTTGCTTTCCCAATTTGAACTGTATTTGGTCAGCCTTTTAGATTTTTTGGCGGGGCTAACACTTTCACTATCACTATTGTTTTCGTCACCCATTTTATGAGATATAATTGCAATTTGTAACTTATTTACGTAAACGCACGCAAGTTACTACACAACACAATGAACTAACGTCCGGATTCCGGACGTTAGTTGCTGACGAAGACGCGTACTCTCTCATTCCGGACTCCGGAATGAGAGAGTACGCGTCTTCGTCAGCGGGGGAAGAGACAAGGGGAACGAGTAGGAGGCCTCGACACGACACGCGATCTCACTCACTCACGCGCTTCGTTCGTTCGTCTCGACTCATTCTCTCTCAGCCCGCGTCGCGGCTAGCACGCGCATGTTACGGACGCACCCGATGTACCCCGATGTTACCCGATGTATGCGCGCGGCCGCCCGTGGTCTGCAGATTTTCATACAATACGGGACTTTGGCTGTCCCACATAAAAAATAATACATATGTCGACTTGTCGACGTGAATGTTTATTGCACGTTTATTTAGTTATAATTATTTACTTACAGTTTCTGCATCTAGCTCCATTTTTAACTTTCTTCTTTCCAAGAAACAAACAAAATTATTGAGACTTTAAAGTTGTTAATTTTGCCAATGTCAAACCGACTGACTGACGTTTATAAATACGGGACGGTTGGCAACGCTAGAGCGGACATTGACAAACTACGCCCTCTATCAACAAAACGAACATCAATTGGCAGCGACATCTTAGACCCCAGACTAATCAATCAAAAATGAGAGAAAGTGACCTGGGCGTACTTGCATTTCGTGCATTTGCCATGCATGTGTTAGATTAAATATATAGATAATATTAATAAATAAAATTCAAGCAAATACACACATCAAAAGTGTCTAGGGATCAAGCATTTTTATGCGGATTTCTTGAGATTGAGATGTGGCTTTGTAATAAATTTATGATTTTATAAATTTATATGGATCCTTTTTGGTGCATTTCATAATTTGAATCAGGAACTCTCAATCAAATTCGAGTAAAAGATGAAAATAAGCTGTCAATATTTTCCCTATAAAAACATACAACGCATTGAAGACATTATTAGTGCTACTGTTTCCCTACTACTGATTAAAACCAACGTTATTATGGAGCGGCGACGTCATTTAAGCAGGGAAGAAATGCTCAGAGCCGTGGGAATGATAGAAGCTGGTTCCCGGCAACGTACTGTAGCTTTAGCTCTGAATACAAGTCAGAGTGTTATCAGTCGACTTTGGACACGTTACCGAAGCACTGGTACCGTGGCTGAGCGCCATGGAGGACGGTATCGCTGCACCACACGGAGACAAGACCGATACATTCAAATCTTAACTCGAAGAGCTCCAACAATAACCGCCATGATGTTAGCCGTGAGGCTTCATCACTCTTCAGGGAACTTAATTAGCGACCAAACAGTCAGAAACCGCTTGCATGAAGTGAACCTTCATTCCCGAAGACCGCTACGGGTACCACCTATAGCAATGCACAATCGTAGGATTCGATATCAATGGGCTCTTGAACACAGAAATTGGGCAGAAGAACAATGGCGTTTCGTGTGCTTTTCTGATGAGTCTCGTTTTGGTATGAGACCGGATACAAGACGTATACGACACTGGAGAACCCCTGGACGCCAACAGCGATTAAAATCCTGCCAGGAAGTCCATCCTTATAGTGGTGGAACCATCATGGTATGGGCGGGTATTTGGATCGGCGGAAGAACTGAGTTGATTTGGATCAGAGGCAACCTCAACGCTCAAATTTATGCTGAGACGATTGTATCAGACGTCATCGTTCCTCTACAAGTGCAAATCGGTCCCTTATTTCAGTTAATGCATGATAATGCACGACCGCACACCGCAAGAGTTGTAAGACAGACTCTCGCCGCAGCTAACATCAATGTCCTGCCCTGGCCTGCTCAGTCGCCAGACTTGAACCCGATTGAGCATGCATGGGATATGCTACAGAGAAGAGCTCTGCCGAATATGGAGGGTATCCAGTCGCAAGAAGACCTTTTTTTGTTGTTGCAACGAACATGGGCGGCCATTCCACAGCGTGATTTGGATGAACTCATTTTGAGTATGCCAAACCGATGTTCTTGTGTTGTTAGTGTTCGCGGTAGAAACACGGATTATTAATTGTTTAAGTTACCCAATAAAATTTTAAAGAAAACTGTGTTTTCAGTCATTTTTTCGAACTTTAATGTTAGTGGTTCAAATGTCAAAAATCCCTTTATTAGGAAAATGGCAAATTTCTTTATAATGCAAAGGTGACTTGGTTTATCGTTACTGTGACAAACGAAAACACTTTATTTGATGAATCCTTAAAGAAAATTTTAATTAATATCAATCAGGAGAAAAGTTATTGCAAAAATATATGTTGATCCCTAGATACTTTTGATGTGTGTATATGGCAAGTATTTATTATAAATAAACCCTTTCAACAAGATAAAGCTTCATTAACCTCAATACCAAATCTTTGTTATCCAAGAAGGTAAATTATAATTTATTATTCAGCAATACTTATATCGAACATGAAATAATGATATCAGTGATGTCGTTAGTACTACTAGTTTTTAAATTTATCATTACCCATTGATATCATAATTTATTTAATTCACACAACATTTCGGGAGAACACAACATAACTTACACTAATAGTCCTAGTTACACATTTAATTTTTCTACTTCACAATAATTTATGGAACAGGAAGAATACTTAACTGGTGATCTGCTTGGTCCGACAGCTTGACAAGGAAAAGTGCTTTCATTCGTGTTACAACCGTTTTTATACACAAAATTAGCGCCAAACTGTGGCGCCAAACTATACCGACCAATAGAATTTTTATAAATCAAGCGGATATGTCAAAACAATTTAATAATATTAACTCCACAGGAAGTGAATGACTCAAGTTAAATCCTTATTATTATACTAAAGGAAATTACAATTTAAATAATTCAAACGGATGTGTCAAGATAAATCCTTTCTACCAACATAGAAACTTAAAGCAAGGTCAACCGGAAACACAATATTTTAAATAAATCGAAAGGAAGTAACAAGATAAAATCTTTATATAAATGAATCGAAAAACTATAATTATGTTATGAAATAAATATTGTGATAAACAAATAGTGTAAAGGCGGTTTTAACAATCATTTTATAGTTTCAATCAAGGAAATCTCAATTTTACTTGAACAATTAAAAACATAGTGTTAAAAATTACAAAAATAATTAAAAAGATATAACACATGCATTCGAATTATTTCTGGTCACATGTTTGTAATGCAAGTATTTCTTTTATATTGCTATTTAGGAGTAAGTACTTAGAGAATCTTTTTTTAAACATGCAAATTTCAATTCAATGTTATGTATTAGGGTGAAATGCAAAATAGATGTACCGTAACGAAATCGTAACTAATCTGAGAATGTAACTAAACTGATAGATTGTTACGAAACTGATAATGATAGGGCGAGATTACACAAACAAAGAAATAAATAAAATATTTTGAGAAAAATCAACATTATTGTTGTTGGGGTTTTATATTTCTACCTAAAATATACCAGATCTTCATCGTGGTATAGAACATATTCTTCAGGTTTTTCCGATATTTGTAGTAATTGGACAAGTTTTACAACTGAATTTTCTGGAACTGTGTCTTTATCCTCTCGGAGCAGTTTACGAAATTTGAGTGTATTCATTGAATTAAGAGTTTTATAGAAAGATATGTTGTATAATTTTTCAACTTTCCTCTCGGAGCAGTTTACGAAATTTGAGTGTATTCATTGAATTAAGAGTTTTATAGAAAGATATGTTGTATAATTTTTCAACTTTCATAGAATAGAATCTTCATGGATATCTTCGATTACACCTATATAATATCTCCAAGACTTTCTTATACACACATCAACACGGTCTAGGGATATTTAAAAAAAAGCGAATTACTATCAATGTGTTAATTATTTATATGACATGTATATATTTAAAAGATACGTTATTTAATATTCTACCATTTTTTAATAATGGTTAAGGTATAGATTAAAATTTCAGGATTTTATGGAAAAAAAATGAAGCATAGACGGAAACCGTATATGAATGAACTTTTAATTTGTGAGTAAAAACTGAAAAAAATAGAAAAATCATTTAATTTGTGTTTATAAACTTGAAGTTAGTAGTCTGAGAAAGCGCCCATGATGTTCATAACACATCGGCAACGATTCGGCATGCTCAGAACAAGGTTGTCAATGTCTTGCTGCGGAATATTGTCCCATGTCCTTCTGAGGTGCGCAAAAAGTTGATCTTCTGTAGCCAGATTTTCAGGAACTTCCTTCAGAGCTCTTCTTTGCAGCATATCCCACGCATGCTCAATGGGATTTAGATCTGGCGATTGAGCAGGCCAGTCTAAGGCCCTAACATTATGTGTATGTAACCAAGCTGCTACCGTTCTCGCCGTGTGTGCCCGGGCATTGTCGTGCATGAGCAGGAAATCTTGCCCCATTTGTGTTCTGTGGGGCAAGATTACGGGCCCCAGCACCTGTTGGACGTATCGTTCTGCCGTCATATTGCCTCGCACCCAAACGAGATCCGTCCGTCCTCCAAGACGAATTCCTGCCCAAACCATAATTGTTCCTCCTTGGTATGGGTGAACTTCCTGAGGGTTCTGGAGACGGCTCCATCGTCCAGGAACTCGCCAAACACGCGTCCTTCGTGAATCTGGATGGAAGCCGAACCTGAATTCATCCGTGAACAGCACATTGGACCATTGGTCACGGCCCCAGTCCACGTGGTTCCGAACCCATTCTAATCGTCGTCCACGATTGCCTCTCCGTAAAGGTGGGACCCGGAGTGGTCTACGAGAGCGTAGATTGCTTTCATGCAGTCGCCTTCTTACAGTTTGGTCACTCACAAGCACTTGGTGTTCCACTCGCAGCCTTTGGACCAATTGAGTCGCCGTTGCATTTGGTTGTGCTCGCGCAGTAATTTGCAAAAATCGGTCTTGTCTGGGGGTAGTGATGCGACTTGGCCCCCGGTGCCTCTCCGCTACTTCACCTGTGGCACGATAGCGTGTCCACAATCTTGAAATTACATTTTGATGGGTCCCTATGGCCTCAGCAACATTACGCTGAACAGATCCAGCTTCCAGCATTCCCACAGCTCGTAACATCTCCGCCCTCGTCAAATGTCGGCGTTGCATGGCTACAATACCTCAATTTTAACTTTATCTTTCGTTTAAAAATGAAAAAAAACTGTAACTAAACGTAATTCGTATTGTTTTCTAAATTTCGCACAAATGAAAATTCCCTTCTCCTATACATCAAGACATTTTTATGCCACCGAAACAAAAGAATTTTCAAAAATTTGAATTTGGAATTAGTCTGAGATAAATTACAAACAAATCGGTGTATAAAAGATTCCAATGCGGCCAGTACTTTTCGAGTTATTTAATTGAGTATGAAATATCCCTAGACCGTGTTGATGTGTGTATAATATCATACAAGAACATTGTCTCCTTTATCATATATTTCTTGTTCGGTTTCAGTTATATCTGTTTGTAAGTTCGATTCCTGCTCCTTAAAGTCACTTTCCCCATAAATCTTCCTAAATTCTTGTTCTTTCTTGCTACTTGTTTCTATTTCTTGCTCTGTCATATTAACATCCATCACCACTATTTCTTCAGAAGTATTTATATAATTATTTTTTTCTGTTACATCAATCTGTACTATTGAATGTCTCTCAACGTCGGTCGGCTGCCTGCAGTTCTAAATCCATGTGACCAGCCTGCTTTGGTATAAGGTCAACTGGGGCAATTGCGTCATATAAAAACCTTAGTCTCTTTTAAAAATGTATATTACACTAACTTTAAATTTCTTGGAAAAATCTTTAACGCAAATGTATAAAGAAATTATCTGTGTGCAACCTTAATAAATCGTTTCTTTCATTAGTTGCAATAAATACGAGTAAATATACTTTTTTTTAAAGAGTAATTTTAGACGCATTTTCCCGTATTGGGGCAAACGCGTCTTCATTAAATAAGTTTTAAACCTGAGATGTTTGAAGGCTGAAATAGATATGTTTTACTTCAACTAAAGTTTTACACACAAATCATTCAGTAAATTAAGAAAATATTAAATAATTATTACATCAGAAGCGATCTTATAAAATCTGGGAAAATGCGACTATTTTTTCTTAGACGCATTTACCCGCTATCAAATCCAGACGTTCTAAACATTTTATTTTTGAAGGTAAAATTAGAATTAACTCTTATAAAAAAAACCTGGGTGCTAAATAAAAGCAACATGTAGATTTTTGAAGTTTAATCAAAATTGAATTTTTAACGAGATCAAATCTTGTGTACTTTAAAAATAATCTCAAATTATGTCTCAGATTAAAATCAGTCCTTACATACTCTTAAGTAAAAGTAAGTACTTGAGTAAAAGTAATTACTTAGTAACGATTTGTCTTCTATAGTTAAGTAATTGCTCAAACTTAGAACTGTCAAAAGTTAGAATTCTCAGCCAAGTAATAGTCACCATTTCCTTTACTTAAGCACTACTTTGACGTTATTTTGGATAAAAAATGGTAACTTTGGATAGTATCGAAGCGGTTTTTGCTGTTGTAGACAATATAGATGATAATATATTAGAAGAGATAGAAGTTGCTGAACCTAGAAATCCCAAAGTTTACTTTCGTGATGTGGATCCATTTCATGACTATTCGGAACTCCAAAAGTATTGTGAGACATGTTATTTTACCGAGAATTGAAGACACTTTACAATCAGAGACACAAAGAGGGCTTCCTATAACTCCACTGTGTCAGTTGCTTACTGCTTTACGTGTTTATGCCACTGGAAGCTTTGAGATTGTATGTGGAGATACCATGCATATTTCTCAATCGACAGTGTGTAATATAGTGAAGAGAGTTAGTCGAGCATTGGCATTGCTAATGCCAGATTTCATTAAGTTTCCTGCAAATTTGAGGAAAACAAAAGACGATTTCTAAAAGATTGGTTGCATTGGCAGAGCACCTGGACTGAAAAATATTGTAGGAGCAATCGATTGCGCCCACATTAAAATCACCAAGCCTAGAGGTATTCTTCATACAGAGCAGTACCGGAACAGAAAAGGATATTTTTAATTGAATGTGCAAGTAGTTGGTGGCCCTAATTTGATGATATAGAAGTACGTTGGGCTGGCAGTACACATGATAGCCGAATTTTTAGAAACTCGCGTTTAAATATAAGGTTATGCAATAATGAAATTAATGGGGTGTTACTTGCTGATGGAGGATATCCTTGCACTAGGTAGGTAAATAATAGTATAGTAATATTTTATTATTATTCATAAACAATAAAACTAAAACTGTATGAAACTGTTTTAAGCTTTCACGGTTTGAACTTTTGTTACTCAAAATAAAAAAACAATCACGGAAGATATCCCGTAAGTAACAATATTAGTTTATAACTGTATGAATACTATGTGCCATGTGGTCATCAAAGTATCATAAATACCTCACTACAATATCGCTCATTTTTTAACAATAAAGCATTCTTTATTTCAGACATTTACCGACTCCAGTTTCAAATCCTAGAACTGCACAAGAGGAGAGATATAATAATGTGCAAATAAAATCAAGAAATTCAGTAGAACGTTTATTTGGAGTATGGAAAAGACGGCTTCCATGCTTACAAATCGGTTTAGCAACCAAACTTTCACCAACAGCCAATATCATAATGGCTTGTGCAGTGCTCCACAACATTGCAGTAGAAGTAAATGACATTTTTGAATTTGATGACATCGTGGACAATAATGCTCAGCCTTCTAACACAACAACGACAAGCACAACAGGTACCAGTGATGGTTTGGTATTTCGAGCGAATATAATTTCACGCTATTACACATTTTAAATAAATTTTAAAATAAAACCAATATTTTCACTTACATTATATTTTATTTATTTACAAGAAAAATCCAAAGTACATGACAGGGTTTCATATTGATGTCATATTTTTCTAATTCTTTTTGTTTTATTTTTTAATTCAATTTTAAACAAATTTTCTTTGTGTTCCCTCTCTAAAACTTTAATCTTGAGTTCTTCCTCATGCATTTTTTTCTTAAATTCTAATTCTTCTTCCAATATTTTACACTTTAGTACATATTTTATTACTTCTCAAATTTTCATAACTCTTTTTGCTAGGAGTTTTGAACTCTATTTCCTTTTCCTCTTGAGTAACTTGCATTGTTGCTTCTGCTGTTTTAAACCAAGCTTCATTATTGGTAACCCCTAATATGACTATGCTCCCTGAAAGACAGAAAATAATTGTCACAGAATAAAATGATAAATGCCCATACATGTAGTACTACTAGCTTTTGCTTGCATTCCACTGCACTTTTCTAGGTTCCGAAGTAACCTGTGTTAATCCAGGTTATAAGTTATCCTGGTACCAAATTTCAACTATGAAATTTACACACAGACACAGATTTTGACAGATTACTAAATCTGTTCAGCCGTTTGAGCATGAAAGAATAACAAACATACCCACACATTACTATTGCCTTTATATTATTGTGATATGGTTATTTATGCTGTAAGACGTAGAAACCAATTCAAAAGAAATTTTGGGCAGTTGTTGTAGGCACGTTTGCAAAGTTTTCTGACTAATAATAAAAAGGCAGTTATACATGCACAGCTGGTTATTTATAATGTATAATCTCTTACCATCAATGTCACTGTCAATATCCACAGCAATGTTAGTAACGATATTTTTATCTATATCCATGACTTTGGAATCAATAGGATCTAGGATCCATATCCATAACAGATGGCCCACCTCCTGTTAAGTGGCGAATATTTTCTTTTGTTTTAGACTCCCTTGCCTTTGCCTTCATGTTATACCATAGCTTTATTAATTGTTTTGTAGATGCCTGAAACAATGAAACGTATGGAATATTTATAATGTATAATCTCTTACCATCAATGTCACTGTCAATATCCACAGCAATGTTAGTAAGGATATTTTTATCTATATCCATGACTTTGGAATCAATAGGATCCATATCCATAACAGATGGCCCACCTCCTGTTAAGTGGCGAATATTTTCTTTTGTTTTAGACTCCCTTGCCTTTGCCTTCATGTTATACCATAGCTTTATTAATTGTTTTGTAGATGCCTGAAACAATGAAACGTATGGAATTAGAAAAGTAATTCTGCATAATACTAAAATGACACATAGGAAAAGACCATGGTACACAAATGAAACTTCATATCTGTAAATAATAAAAGTATACAAAGCACAAGTAACAATACAGGATTCATTAAATTCCCTCGCTATATTCTCCCATGACTGCTTCTTTTTTTAAGCACTCGCTCGTAGCGTTTGTTTGTTTGCAGGTTAGGATTGTATCATATTTTTGTATGATATTTAAAAATAAATCCTTTTCCAAACTCGAGAACGGTTTCTTCCTGTCTACTTCAGTCATATTTTGAAATTTGCGTAAAATATGGAAAGCCGACGAGAGAAGAGAAGAGTAAATTAGTTTAAGCCTTGTTTATAAAATATACGGTACTATTTGACAGAATTGAACGTATAATCTTTCTAAGTAAAAGTTCACGAGTCGGCTTATAATCCACGTGTAAAAAGTAACATTTAAATTTAGTAGGGTTATAACATAACATGTCAAACGTTTTGTTTCTCCAAGCATTCCTGTTTTTGTACCAACAAAATTATATGACAATAATATACTTTTTACAATTCAAACTAATTTATACAACGCTATTGTTATTATGAATGTAAAATAATGTAATATAAAAATATTATTGCAAGGTTTTGTACATGTAATCTAGACCTTACGTTTGCCTTTTCATGCAACGAAACGTGGTCACGAAGTGTGGCCACACAGAAACAACCATCAAGCGTCGAGTATTACTTAGGCATTTGCTCAAGTAAGTAACGTGTGTTACTCAACTATAGAATGAGATTTTGTATTTAAGAATTCTAACCATAAGTAATGACTTAATTAAGAAATTACTTAGCAACAAGTAATTACTTCTTTATAAATACGGGTGTAATAGTTTGGTTGGGCTCTTGTGTTTTCTAATCAGGGTCACCAGGTACTCCAGATCTTTGATTATCCTAGTTTTATAGTTTTCCCTTTATGTGGCCATTAAACCCTTACTCTGTCCAAATTTCAGCTCTCTGAGTTTATGGGAAGTACTAGTTCTATCTTGATGATCATGAGTGAGTGAGTGAGTGTCATAAATGTGAAACTTTGCTTTCGCTTATCTTCGGAACTAAATGACCTACAGACTTAAAATTTTGGATTTTAAGTATGTGATTATAGCTGGATGACGAAAATTTCAGCGTTCTGGTCTTATGCAGAGGTTCTCAAATAGGGGCCTGAAAATGAGGCGAAATGGTTCCAGTAAAGGAGGATGGTACGGCAGAGTTTGCTTCGCGCTCGACTTAGCGGGGGCACTGCCGTGCCCCCCGATACACTCAGGTTAAATTGAACTTTGACAAGAATTTAATAAAAGGTTCACAGAGTAATAGTTATTGATGATAGTGAAGTCAAATAAGCTCATTTAGGAACCAACATTGGCATACAGATATATTTTTAGGAATGGAATATTACCTTCAAAAAGGATGATTGAGATTGTTATTAGAATTTATTAAAAGTCACTTACGGATTTCTATTGTGGAAAATATCAGTGGTATTTGGTTGTATGTAGTACTTACTATACTTAACGTCGATATTTATGTAGAATTAAGTAGCGTATGTTACACGTACGATAACTTACTTTAAATAAAAAAAAAAAAATGATAATATGTCGTAGGTAAATGGTAACTGTATTACCATAATATACAATGGAACATAAATGTTGGTGTGGAAATTAATTCGTATCGTAAGCGCTATTAACGGGTAAAATTGAAATATAACATCACTTCTTTTATTCTAAATCATATTGTATTTCGTAATCAAAATAGTCCAAATAAACATTCACTGTCAGGCAAGAAAAAATATAAAAATATTTATCAATGGTATTTTCGCTAAATTATTATTTTATTGTAGTAGCATTTAATTAACAATTTGAAAAACAAAATCTTTATTTCTTATAGCTTATTAATCCAAAGTAAATAGTATTTTGTTAAAACAATACCCACATTATTTTATAAAATGTAATAAAATCAACAATCATTAACAAATCTCTCAAAAATCTTGAAATATTACTATGAATTCTCTACTTATTCATCCATAAATTCCTTATCAACTTAACAAAAACCTCTTTCGTAAACTTAAAAAGATAAACTTTACTAATACATTCATAAAAAAAAAACAAATTCTTCAGTCTTTAAAAATCAGTACAAAAATTAAAAAGAAATAAATAAAAACTATAACCACCACCACCATCTACTACCACTACTACACTACCGCACTACTACTACCGTACCGTACTACTGTACTATCTACTATATTTTTATTTAAATTAGTCCGAATCTGAATCCGGAATAATTTCGTTACCAGTTTCAGGTAGGTTTTGGAAAAAATCATGGTGAATAGTGGGTATGATTCGCGAATTGCACATATTCATCAAATCGTCTTTATTCGCCTTAGTTATAGGCAGACTATTTTTCGGCAGCTAGATCATATTTATAAAATAATTTATAAGGGTCTTCAGGTTTTATAAATACTTCTCTTATTTTATTTCATTGCACTTTTTCTCTTTTTGTACTTTTAAGCCAATTGCCCTTTAATAATGCATTGTAATTAAAAAAAACTTTTTGTTCTAATTCCTCAACAATATACGGCTTTCCGTTTTAATTAGCCCAGCGTACTAAACAAAACCACTTAAATGGTGTATAAACAAGTTTATTCTTGGCGCTTTTTTCTATTAAGGCATGGACGCTGTCGCCCTCATTTTGGGTATGACCAACTTCTAAAAAACAGTGATGTATTGTCACTTGAAAAATAACAGCGGCGTGCATGTACATTGCATAAACAAAACGATTTCGGTTTAGGCCCACACAATTATCAGACATAAACCGAAATTCGCATCCTTACATTTGGAGATGTACTTATATAAGCAACTAGCCACTTCGTTTCCCCGCGTCTCCGTTGCCCCTCATGCCGCATGAAACAAGTACCTTCCTGTTCAGCCATATTAAAAACTGTCAAATTAAATACTGAAAGCTTCCGTTTATAATAAAGGATACTTATATGACCGCATGGAGCAGTAAGAACTTTTTGAAAGTCGAAAGTGGCGACTACTATTTTACCGTCTGATACTTTGGCAAGTTCTTTATCTGTCGACTTCTTCGTTGGGACCTTTGAGTATCTGATACTCATCCAAATAATCTTGGAGAGTGCCCTTTTCGTTATATAGTTCTTGAAGACGCACCTTTGCCGTTATCGCCCAAAGCTTAGAATTTCATTCCGTGGTGTAGCTCCTTCAACGGCAACCGTAATTGCTAGTGAAGCGTCCTCAACCCGATCGCTCTCAACTGAAATAAAATACATTTTTTTTAGGAAAGAGTTATCGCCAACCACAAGGTGAGCATTCTATTATGGTAATGTGTACGAGTTTTTTTTACGAAACCCTGTACAAAGCAAGAAGTACTTTAATAGTACCACCAGAACCAAACGACGAAGACAAAACATCCCTATTACAAATTTTGACGAGAAAAAAGTCGATCTTCTATTAAATAAACTTAAAACTCTGAAGACCCTAGGAGCAGACGGAATAACAAATGATATTTTTAAAACATCAAAAGAATTGCTTCTAAAGTCATTAACACAGCTTTTTAATAAAATCTTAAAGGACAAGACGCACCCAAGACCGTGGGTAGAGTCGGACTCACACTATAAGAAAGGT
The DNA here is from genome assembly GCA_905147715.2 of Xestia xanthographa. Lineage (NCBI taxonomy): Eukaryota > Metazoa > Arthropoda > Insecta > Lepidoptera > Noctuidae > Xestia > Xestia xanthographa. The sequence continues at coordinate 7,433,083 of LR990643.1, forward strand.
GACCCTACTGATGTTATACATTACCTCCATAAAATCTCACAGGGCTTGCAATTTAGACTAACTCCAAAAGTCGAAGAGTATTTATATGTAGAACAAGCAGGGTTTCGCACAAATAATCGAAAAATAACAAAAATACCGAAAACCATTATATCTTACTTTCATTGATTTATAAAAGCGTTCGATTCTATAGAGCCATATGGAGCGCTTTAAAAGAAGCAAAGGTGAATGACGCATACATAGACATAATAAAGTATGACACCAATTGCAAGAACAGAGTAAAACTAAAATCATCAGGGAAGTTCATTTAAATAGGAAGGGGAGAAAGGCAAGGCCACCCGCTTTCGACGACGCTCTTTATACCCCGTGCTTCACTCAATTATAAAAGAGCTCTGTTGGGAAAATCAAGGAATAGAGATCGAAAAGAATAATCTTAAATATCTAGCTTTTGCAGACGATATAGTTTTACTAGTGGAAAATGAACAAATAATGCAATATATGCTGACTACCTCACATAATACCAGCAAGAAAAAAGACTTGAAATGAATTTACAAAATACACAATCAATGACAAACAGCACACAAACAATTTTGCTCATAGAAGAAACATAACTCAAATACGTTCAAGAATATAATACTATTCTTGAACTTATTAGTTTCATGTAACCCCACCAACAATATTGCAGAAATAGAAAGAAGGATATCAAAAACTTGGAAGAAATTTTGAAGATGAAAGAAGTTTTAAAAGGAACACTGTCCTTACGACTAAATAAAATAATAGTGGACTCTTGCCTGCTTCTCACACTAACATACGGCAGCCAGACTTGGACATACACAAAAGAAGTCAAAAATTAAATCACGAAATGCCATGGAGAGAAACATAATGAAAATAAAATGAGTCGATAGAGCACGCCATCTATACATATAATAAATCTGTAGAAAAATTGTTTTTGTACATCGAAAATATTTCGAAAAAAAATTGCCAGGGTGATAAAGGTTATCCTTTAACACCCTGGCAATTTTTTTTCGAAATATTTTCCAAAAATGCTGGAAATGAGTTCTGTTGGTTATCCAACAGAACTCATTTCCAGCATTTTTGGAATTTTTGTCTGTTTATCTGTTTGTCTGTTTCGATGATCAAGCATCACGTAAAATTTACGCAACCAATGTAGATAACTTTTATACATTAAAATTGTGCGTATCTTGAGGTATTATTTAGTTTTAGTTTTATGGTAATCGGTTAATTCTATCAAAAGATACCTATATGAATTTAAAGTGTTCAAGAAGAACTAATCATCAAATGTAAGATATAAGATCATCAAATGAATATAAGACTAAAAATGTGTTTAAAATTTACATAGCATGATTTCCATGCATTATATTTAAGCAGTTACCAGCATGGTCGATATATGGCGTTGTTCATTTTACTCCATTTTTTGAATCGCGGTGATAAGATTTTCCGACCGTGTCAGTTACCTCAAGTTTAGTTTTCGATTCAGTTCAGATTTCAGTAAGTTCAGTTTCGACGAAACGGTATCGAAGTCCGATATACACGAATGTAGGAGCGGAGTATCAATGATAAATGTAGCAAAAACAGGGAAAATTTATTTCTTTTGAGAGCTTCCATTGCAAGCGCTGCATAAACGGTTAAAAGTTACGCAACAATCATGTTTGAGGGAATATTGTTCCTCTTAAAAACCAAAAAAAAAATCCGCGCTAACTTAATGTCTATCTTATAAGGTTCACACTCTCTCAACCCTCTCTCTCTTATGTGACGCAGACGAAGTTGCGCGGGTCAGCTAGTAAAGAAATAAGAAGCAAAACCAAATTTATAGATGCCCTAGAGCATGCGTTAAAAATGAAGTGGCAGTGGGCAGGACTCATAGCCAGAATGCATAAGGAAAGATGGGCCATTAGAGTCGTAACCTGGAAAGGACCAAAAGGAAAAAAAAATAATAGGTAGACCACTGACGAGATGGACCGACGAAATAAAGAGATTCCTAAAATTACAAAATTTGACTGAAAGAGAAAATAGACCGCAACCGCTGGAAGGAACTGGAGGATGCTTTTACCCGAGAAGGGTCTTAACTAAGAAATAATTTAAACGAGAAAAAATACAAGAACAAATATAAAATAGCTATGGACATGAAATAAATAGATGAATGGATAGACTTAATTAGATACAAATTTAAATAGTGAAATTTTTTTTTAGAAATGCCTGTGAATATTGTAAAACTGGAATAAATAGGCTTTTTTATTTATTATATACTAGCGTCACGCGGTTTCACCAGCGTAGTTCCCGTTCCCATGGGAGTACGGGGATAAAATATAGCCTATATTACTCACTCAGGGTGAATTGAAATCGGCGCAGTAGTTTTTGAGTTTATTCATTACAAACAAGAAAATACAAATCTTTCCTTTTTATTATCTTAGTGTAGATTTGATGAGTACGAGTAGGTATGTTTATCTAAAAAAACTTACTTTCATCAATAATAGACAGGTCTATTAGAGGACACGTCGGCCTGACAGGTTCTACGTCAGAGGAATCGCTATTAGCCCGTCGTTTCCGGAAGGGCGTTGTTACATTTCGTTTAATTAGGTTCTTCCTCTTCCTCAGGTATGTATTATATAGTATACCTGAAGCATTCCTTTTCGCATGAAAGGAGCCTCCCTGCAAAAACCAAATAGAACATTAACTTTAGGGCCACCGGCAGTTTGAGGACTATTGTAATAAATTACGAAGCATATCGTCGCGGTACATGCAATAGGTAGAATGTGAGTTAGGTACCACATTACAGGAAAGACTAAAAACTGATATTTTATGTTGTGTTAGATAAAAAAGATTTGTGATGATGTAATAATTTGTAATAAAATTGGGTATGAAATCATAACTTATTACAATAGTGGTTACTGACTTTACAGTTTTTGTTAAAAGTTGACAAAGAAGATATTGTGTCTGTATCAAAAACCATTTTGATGGCATAGGTAAAATTGAAATCAAAACAGAAACAAACAAAAAACATGTAAATATTAAAGTTTTATTTATTATGTAAAAATAAATTTATTTGTGAAGTAAAGTTAGAATTGACGATAATCTTGTGGAATCAATTGTTTTAGTTCTTGCAAGTGCGTATATTTCGAAGTTTCAATTGTAATTGGTCATGTGTACAGTTTGGGATGACCTGGCAGTGATTCCAGACGCTTTGGTCTTAAAGGAAATTCAGCCCATTCGTCTTGGAAGCACAGTTTAACGAATAATGCCACTAGGGGTATACTGAAAAGCAGCCACATCGTTAACACAGGGATCGCCAACTTTGTTGCCAGGGCGAATACTTTTTTAGTATACTGGCTGAAATGTATAAAAATCATCACTACTACAATAAATTGTTTTATAAGGACGCGGACGTTGTCTTGCAGCTTGAATTATTGGAATGTAGTCTGCTGGTGTAAAGACTTCTCTTCGATTGCACAATTTCTGCTCAATAGTAGAATGAATGGAGCCCACTTCCATGAAGGTGTGTCCAACTTCCAAGTATTTTTGTTCTATTATTACGTTTGTTTTAATGCTCAATTCTAGCAATGCATTAGAAAGTTTGATATTTCGGTTCTGATATCCACATCCATCACTCCAAATCGTAATTTAATGTATAAAGGCTGTATAAATTGACGCAAAAACATCACTTTCAATCCCTGACACAGCTTCGTGCCAAACAGCATACGGCATCTTTAGTACTTAAATTAAGGAAGGTTTCATTGTGGACCTTCAATTTAGTCTTGTAGTAATTTGCATTTCTATTTAGTCTTGGAGCCAATAAGCACAGCCTGTAGATCTACGGTATAGGTTTCCGTATTAGGACAATTAATGAACTGTTCTTTGTCTCTTGTTTTCTCTTCTCTTGCTGATTGTTTCTTTTGCTCATGTTTCCGGAATATTTACAGACGAGGGACCCTGGGTAAATTGGTGAGATCACCTACTGTAGGGTTATTAAAATAAAAAATCACTTGATAACACCACAAGAATAGAATTTAATAGAAATAAAATATAATAAGTAAATTATTTAAATTGAATACATTAATGATAGGGATTTACACGTTATTTAAAAAACTAGTGACAAATTGAAACAACCAAAAAGATGAAAACATTCACTATGAGACACAGTAAAGATACCTAGCCTGAAGCTTCAGACGAGGTTTAAAATCTTGAATTTCTTATGTGGAAATTATAATTTAAAATGAGGTTTATGAGGTTGGATTTTACAACTAACTATAATCTAGTCAAATATATTCAGCTAATTATGCTCATAAAGTTAAGTTATTTTTTGAATCTGGTAAAAATAATCTTCACGCGCCACGCGCCGTTGGATCCGGGAGACGAATCAAAGTTTTTAAGGATTGTACGTAGATCACTTATGCGTAATTAATAATCCTCACACGTAGGAATAACATCGTTGTGGAACAATTAAACAGCAATTTGCATCAAACCTTGAAAAGGGTTATCCGAAGAAAGTTTGTAGGAACCCTTTAGATGTAAGTGTTGGCAAGATATTTATACGTTACGACATGCTGACTTCAATAATAGGTACATCACCAAATGGAGCTCTCGGGGTATCAATAGAGGGCGAAATCGCCCTCTGTCACTGGATTTAAACCTAAAGCAAAATGAAAAGAAACGATAAGAATAAAGGACACAAACCAGGAACAGAAGATTATAGAGCAGACAACCAAAATTCACGAAATAAACACGATTACGTACCAGGATAAATAACAGAATAAAATATTCAAGCCACCGTGGTATACACAGTGAAAATTAAAACTGCTGCACAAACAATTTTCAATATTTTAGGTAATAAAAAAAACAGCTTATCATTTCAACCGTATCTCATAGACGAATGACAAGAAAACTTCACCAGGGGTGTCAAAAATTTTCTGTAAAATCTAATTTCGAAAAATAACCACGCCAAACAGACAAAGAAAAAATTAAACAAGGTTTAATTGTTTTTTTTTTAAAGAAAAGAGGTCTTATGTAGCGCAATGCTACAGTACCCTTTAACCAGCAAAAAAAATAATCTCCTATGAAGACAACAAAACAAAACTTTAACAACCCTAACTGTTTAACAAACAAAACAAAAAAAAAAAATGAAAACCCTATTGAAATACATAAAGGTGACAACCCTATTGAATTACATAAGAAAATGACAACCCTAACGAAAAAAAGGAAAATGTAAACCTTCAAGAAACCTGTAACCTTCTACTTGTTAAACTTGTGAAAGTGGTGAAGAAGAAATAACGGAACTGAAGAATAACAAATTATAAATATAGGTGAAATTATTAATAAAAAGAATTAATTAACTATGATCTAACTAATTAATAATTAAACTATCATAATATTATAAGATACGAATTAATTAACTATCGACTAGTAAACCAATGAATAAATTAATCAGACACCCTTACAATAACATACAAAGAACTATAATCAGACCATAACGTCCATTGTTGTTTAATAAGCTTTAATTAACGATCCTAAAGTAAGAGACAATCTAAGACCTTCAAAATAAATAAACTATCAACTAAGACGAAAATAATTAAATTGGAAAGCGAAGTAAAGTAAGAATTTGAGATAAAGATAAATGATTTAATTATATATTGTATTATATTTTATTTAATTAATAAAGTGACATTACTTTATTATATCTTTTATGTGATACAGACCAGAGTGTACGGAATCACAATCTTGAAGAATATAAGTAGTCCTCGATATAACCCTAACTACCTGACACTTAACAAAACGAGGAGCGAACTTTCCAGAAAAATAATCAGTTCCAGAAGACCTAGTAAAATTTCGCCTCCATACAGTGTCACCGATGTTGAGTGTAACAGATGACCGGTTTGAATTATATGTATTAGAATTACGAAGAAAAGCCATTGCAAGGTTATCGGCTACTTTTGCATATATTTCAGCAAGAGAGTTAAGATTTGACGCATGACGAGACCGACTTTCAGCTAAATTGATGCTTCGAGTCTGCCTATAAGCATGAGTTGGATCAACAGAAATCTCTCTACCAAACATAAGGAAATTTGGTGTGAAATTAGTAGCTAAATTAACACATGAATTGAGATATAGTTTGACCTTTTTTTTTTTTTTTTTTTTTTTTTTTCGGATGGGAAATCATCAAATAACCCCTCCCGCTCTGGGCGGAGCAGGAGGGAGTGTCAGACTTTTACTGACTAAAACCCATCCATGTTCCTTCATCGCCCTTTGTGTTCCGGGGCCACGGTATCTCTTTCGAATAGTCCCGCAACCCCGGCAGGCATCGGTCCTTACGGACCCCTTCCTTTTTGCTGACTCTCTTTGAGGCGCGCGTGGAACACGAACGCGCCGTCGACACGGCCTGTCGTCATGTCATGAGACGGACGGACGGCGAGCTAGCCCATAGCTCACCGTCCATAGGCCCGCGATATAGTTTGACCTTAGGTAACATTCTAGCCCAGTTCCTTTGATTTTCGCCAACTAATATGCTTAAACAAGTAATAATACTTTGGTTATATCGTTCCACGGTATTAGCTTGAGGAGTACAATATGGTGTATAAGTTGGTGAATCGATATGGAAGGTTCTAAGAAAGTTTAAAAATCGAATACTACGAAAAACAGAAGCATTGTCACAAAGAATGGACCGCGGAACGCCAAAATTAAAAAATATTTCCGATTCTAAAGCATTGATTACCGAACTGGTATCTACCTTTTTTAACGGAACCAGCCAAACATATTTGGAAAATACATCCACCATAGATAAAATATATTTATAACCATAATAGGCGATAGGCAAAGGACCAACAATATCGATAGAAAGGGTCAGAGCCCATTCGTCCCCTAAGATTCGCACCCTGTGCCCACTCGTCCCCTGGAACTTTTGAGGGGCCCATTCGTCCCCTGAAGAATATTTATTTTTATTCATTCTTCTAATATAAGTACATGTATATGTGTATACTGCAGCTTGGTAGTCCTGGTACAGTCGCGCAGAAAAGGGTAAAATAAAAAATATAGTAATTCGGTAGATATCATGTTTATTTCAAATAAGATTAAGTTTAATAAAATTCCTCTAGGCTCTAGGCATTAAGTCAGTCTTCAAAATAATTAATCAACTTTTGGTTTCTTATACATTTGTAAATATTTAGCAAAATATATGATAACTATAATATTTTTATGCAGTAAAATAAAACTGTAACTATTTAAATAAAATCCCAGTAATAACTGAATTTTAGATTAATTTACATCCAGTGTACAAACAAATAACCAAACATCAATACCAATATAACCAAAAATAACAATTAATTGTTAGTACTTTGTACAGTCAAAGAGATCTACAAAATAATGCAATATCACAATAACTTTGTATAAAAGTAATATAAAAAGTAAAATCAGTCTTTATCAACTATGTAAAACCAACATTTTTACTAACTACAAATACACATGCAAAATCACAATGTCCTAGAAACTAACAAAATACAATTCTTTTACAAAAATCAGCCTTGATTTACCATCATATAAATCAACATTAAATATAAAATATGCAAAAAAATAGTCACATCACATCACATCAGTCAGTCAGAACACATATCAACAGTAAATAATCACTTCTTATTTTTTTGTATATTTACCGACTACATATATGCAAAATCATAATAACTTAAATCTAAAAAAATATAACAGTACAAAAAAATACTAAAATCACAGTAATTATTGAAGACTAGATAAATCAACATATTTTTTTTTGTATATTAACCAACTACATGCAAAATCGTAATAAGTTACATCTAATAAATTATAACTAGAAGTACCTACATAAAAATTGGCTATAATCACCGTATGTTTTGTATATTTACCAACTACATGCAAAACCATAATAAGTTAAATCTATCAAACTATACCTACAATAACAAAAAAAGACTAAAATCACAATAATTATTGAAGATTAAACAAATCAACATTATTTCAGTATAAAACTAATCTTATTACGAAAACAGAATTAATGTTAGAACGTTCATTATTTTTGTACATTAAAAGGGTGACAACGACTCCACATTGAGCTAAAACGAAACACTTAGAATACAAGAACATAATAACATCCACTAATATGATAAAATTATAATTACGGAAAAAAAATGCTATACATATTTAGGAGTAAATAATTTAGTTTTGACTTTTTAGTCAAAATATGACTGTAGTATTCCACCATAAAGTGAATTACCATCAATAATAATACTAATCATATTCCAGGATTCAAATGAGATCATTCGATTCAATTATGTTAAAAATATTATTAATATAATATTAACAGTATTGATTATTTCGTTAGGCGAACTTGATTTTATAAAAGACGAAAGACACATTGAACAGTCTCGTATTCGCAGTCACTTTCAAGAACCAATATGTCACCGAGGCAGCCATAACATACAAACAAAACACCTTATCTATTTTGTAACCCGTTTTCTTAACATGCCATTCGTGAGACGAGAGACAATATTACATCGTAAGCCTATCGTCAGGTTATATTATTATCATGACGGATTATCATTGATCATAGCTCTTTTTTCAATGATCTGTTATGATTTATTAAATTAATTCCGTTAATAAACTGTTCACAAGTGTACTATGTTAACCGTTTCTTATGTAAAATATAGCTAATTTTATCTCAGGGGACCAATATGCACCTGAATAAGTGCCGAATCTTTAACTTATATTGTATATATATTAGAGGGGACGAATGGGTACCTTAAAAATAATATTTTTTGTTAAAATATTAATTGGTCCCCTACCAGGAGACCAATGGGCACCTATATAGGGGCCGAATCCACAACTTTTATGCTGGGGGACGAATTTTAGGGGACGAATGGGCTCTGACCCGATAGAAATAATTTGTAAAGGTAATGATACATCTTTAGGATAAATCATCTGACCACGTGGCTGAGTGTTTGCTATTTTATAGGCTTTACACACCTCACATTGTTTCAATATTTCAGATACATCACGGAACATGTTTGGCCAATAGTATAGTTCTTTGATCTTATAGTATGATTTAGAAACACCAGGATGAATAGAAGGAAAATTATTGTGTATTTCCCAAACAGCAGAAGGAACTTTCTCTTTAGGAAGAACTACACGCCAAGGATCAGAAGATAAAGGACTGGAAATTGGCATGCGTCTAACGAGAACACCATTACGAATAGCGTAGGCGGGAAACATTTGAGGTGTATCACGAGCACCAAGATAAACTTTCTTATACCATCTATCATTGGTATTTTCGGGTCCTTGATCAAAAGTTATGGGACTCGTGTAAACCCTCGATAAAGCATCGGGAACAACATGTTGTAAGCCCTTACGATGGACTACGTCAAATGTGTATTGTGAAATAATAGTAGCCCAACGAGCTAAACGACCAGAGGGATTATTTAATGTTAGAAGCCACTTTAAAGCCATATGATCAGTAACAACAGTAAACTTCATTCCATCTAAATAACGAAAATGCTTGATAGAATCGAGAATAGCAAGGAGTTCGCGTTCCGTAGTACTATAATTACGTTCCGCTTTTGAAAACAGTCGGGAATAATAAGCAATAGGATGTTCCGCATTATTTATTTTTTGTGACAGAACAGAACCTAGTCCAACAGCTGAAGCATCACACTGTAAAATAAATGGTTTAGAAAAATCTGGACAGGCCATAACAGGTGTATTGATTAAAGCCGATTTTAGTTTGTTAAAAGCACATTCAGCAGATTCATCCCAAATAATCGGATCACGACCTTTCTTTTTACCTATCAGAGCTGTAAGAGGAGCTATAATAGAAGAAAATCCATCTACAAAACGTCTGTAATATGAACACATTCCAATAAAACCACGTAAAGACTTGGCTGTAGTGGGTGTAGGAAAATCTCTAATTGACTCGAGTTTATTAGGATCGGTCTGAAGACCTTTCTCATTAACAATATAGCCCAAATATTTTAATTCACTTTTACAAAACTCACACTTTTTTAGATTGATGGATAAACTAGCTTCCTTTAGCCGATTACGTACTTTCCTGAGGAGAGCGAGATGGCTATGAAAATCTTTAGAGATTAGAATTAAATCATCGACATATCCAAAGATACAATCATCGCTGGTTGAAGTAAATTCAAAATTAACAATCATATCCGTAAGACGTTGCATTTCTGAAGCAGCATTCGTGAGACCGAATGGCATTCTAACAAATTCAAATAAACCACGTTGAGGAACAATAAAGGCCGTTTTCTGACAACTATCGTCATCAGCCAAAGGTATTTGCCAAAAAGCACTACTAAAATCAAGCGAAGTTATATATCTTGCTCCGCGAAGATTGTCTAGAATATCTTGTATCCTTGGAAGAGGATAAGAATCGCGAATGGTAACACTATTAAGTTTTCTACTATCCACGCAAAAACGAACTGAACCATCTTTCTTAGTTACCATCACAACTGGACTTGCCCATGGTGAACGAGATGGACGAATAACTCGTATCTTTAACATTTTATCAATTTCATCATTGAGAATTTTTAATTTGACAGGAGATAGAGGGTAATACCTCTGTCTGACAGGTTGTCCAACAGTATTAATCTTATGAGTAAGCCAAGTAGTTTTTCCAAGACCCACCTTTTCAGATGAAATATCTTCAAACTCTTTAATTACCTGTTGAAGACTTAATTCCTGACTATTCGACAATACACTCCGAGGATGAACATATCGAACATTATTTTCAAAATGAGTTTGAGGTGTTTCATGGTTAATTGATGATAAATACATATTTCCATCAATATTTTTATTGAAAGCTTGACTAAAAAGAGACGTCAAACCGAACTTCTTCCAAAAATCAATTCCTAAAATAACTGTAGAAGTACAACAACGTGCAACTAAAAAATCATGCGTAAAAGTCGCATTATTAAATAGAACTGGTAAAGAAACAGTTCCTAAAATATCGACGGGAGAATTGTTGGCGGAAAAAACATTAATGCTAATATTTGCGTCAATAGTAATACCTAAATTTTTAATAAAATCGAAATTAATTATGGACATCTGAGCACCAGAATCTAATAATGCTTTAACCCATCGGTCTTTCAACCATATCTCAACAAATGGTCTGTTATCTAGAGTATCTGAAGTTATCACCGGTAATACCGTATGAGATTCTTGCCAATGATGTTGAACCTGATGTGTATCCGTTGGATCAGCTTTAGAATTTTGTTGTAAATAAGTTTCAAAATGCGAAGCCGTATCCATGAGTTCGTTAATGTTCTTAAATCTGTGTATAGAAAGACAAGGAAGGTATTTTTGATGCATATTATGTGTTATAATATCGAGTAATTTTGATTCCACTATCGGGTCAGTAAGTTTATAATTGAGGTATGATATCTGGATAACAAAATCTCTGACGGATTGATCAGCTTGTTGTTTTAAATTGCGGACCTCTAATTCGGTTTTAAATTCAAAATCTGCAGGTGAAAAAGTTTTAATAAATTGATGCTTTAATTCCGTATAAGATAAACATATATGACGAATCAACCTAAAATATTTTAACGCTGAACCAGATAATAGCTCATGGAAACGCTTAACCCTTTAACCGCCATGTCATAATTCGCGTGGAATGCATCTAGCGCCAGCAACCTTTAGGTACAATTGGCATAATGTTGTAAAATATAATTATCGATAAACAAACTAATGAAATAAATAAAACTTACTCATTTTTAATCAAAGGTTTATTTCTTTTCTTGTTTCAAACACGTTAATCAGTCTTCAAATATCTTATGGCTCGGCTACACGCTCCGTCTTGTCTGCGCAGTCCAGGCCTGTGCAGTCATGACTGTACAAAAATACTGAACATTCTGCGACTGCGCGAGCTACCGTCTTGCGTCCACACGCACTCGCTTACCTGCGCAAACTAGTTTGTGCAGACATGCTCGCAGGCAAGACGGAGCGTGTAGCCGGGCCATTACGTTAATCAGTCTTCAAACATACGTTAGGTAATTAGTCTTGATTGTTAATTCTTCATAAAAAATTAATATTCTGGAGATGGACACGGGTTGAAAGTCCCTTGATTTTCTGTTAAGTCTTCTGCACGAGCATTACGTATTAAATTTATGATGTCCATATACACTTGTGACCGAACTTCTGGTTGAACAGACTCCATTTCATATGCTATCAGTGCACCAAAATGCTCGTTTCGAGGATCTTGCGGTCTTTGATTAAAAAATCTTAATTCGGGTAAATTAAATAGGGCCGTACAATCATTTTCTTTCGATTTCACATAACACGTGTAATATGACTCTGTCTGCGTCGATCCATCGGTGTATTTTTTTCTCTTTTCATATGTGTTTGGTTTGAGAATAGATGGTGATAGCGGAGGAGATTTTTCAGATGCTGACATGATGTACGTCCGCTCACTTCGAAAGCCAAATACGAATGACGTAACAAAATCAGCCAAATTATTACTGAGTAGATAGACATTTTAGGTCTGGACACATATTTTTTTTATTTATCGATAAAGTTTATGATTAAATTAAAACTCTTTTTGTTTATGGTATATTTTAAAGCATGGAACGATGCATAGTGTTACTTGACAAATTTCACACATGAAGCGAGACTCTTTCCGACGTCTTTCATGTAATTTTGTATGTTGGCATACAAAACAAGGTCTTGATTTTTTGCCTTTTGTATATTCTGGCATATGGTCAGCAAGATGTTGTGCTGACAATCGTAGTGCACTTGTGGATCGAGAAGTGGTCGGGAGCGAGTATTCCAACTCAGGCGCTTTATATTTTTCTATTAACTGCCTAATAACTCCTAATTGAAAATCGGCCAAGCTTGTATTTGTATGAATTATTTTAAAGAAGGCATGAGCATTAAGCATACATAGGTCAATGAGATGCAGCCCGAGCTTTTTATGCCATATTTTAGATTTCCTTATACATTGAACTGAATGTAACAACATATCTGTATTATCAACTGTCCCCTTTTTATTATTGTAATCTATGATTATTTCCGGTTTCATTACAGGCAGCCCAGTTAGTCTATTGTATTTATTTGTAGGTCCAAACACAGCCGTGTGACATGTAGAGAGCATATAAATGTCTCTTTTATCTTTATACTTCAGAGCCATCAGAGGTTTATTGTATAGCGCGTGAATTTCTCCTTTTTTTAAAGGTTTAAAATTTCCTGCACCAGCTTTCTTAAGTCGATTGAGCCGCACCGTGCCACATGCATATGTTTTTCGATTGTGTAAGTATTGATACAGTTTAGGACTACTGTACCAGTTGTCTGCATAAATTCGTCGGTTTTCATCGGTTAAGCCTTCTAAAAGTGTCGTAACCACGGCGCCGGTGATTCCTAAATTATTGGGATCCTCTATTTCAGTTCGTGATCCACAGTAAATTAGAAAATCAATTATATATTTAGTCTTAACATCACATATTATAAATAGCTTAATACCAAAACGGTTTCTTTTATTTGGTATATATTGCTTAATTGAAATGTAACCTTTAAAAGGCATTATACTTTCGTCTATACACAGGTCTCGGTATGGCGTAAGAGAACTCCTGAAACTGTTTTTGATGTGTTGCAGCACACACGGGGCAGAGTACACGGACTCTGCCCACGTTCTAAAAGACATACTACCTCTTAGTATGTCTTTTAGAACGTGGGCAGAGTCCGTGTCTGGTAAAGCAAAACTAAGTAAACCTAGTATAGTAGTATACCTGTTCCTAGACATTGTCTTGGAAAATATTGGAGATTGTAATAAGGGGTCCGTAGCCCAGTGTTCCTCTATAGTCAGATGTTTGTTTCGTGTAAATAAAAATGTAACAGCCAGGAATACATACATTTCTGCAACAGAAATTTCTCGCCAATTCTGTAGCCTTGAAAAAACTCTTAAATCACAGCGACGTATAAATTTTTGACGTTGAGCATTAGTGAATTCTACTATTTTTAATATAATTTCTTCGCCTAGAAAATGTAAGAAACAGTCCAATTCTTTAGATTGAGAATTAACACCGTCTGATTGAATTCCTGCTATGTAGTCATTAAATTCACACAGTTGAGGTGTGAACGCTGTCTCACTCCAAGTAGTAGAAGATTCTTCCTGTTCCTGTAGCAATTTAAAATGAGATTAGTACTTATTATACACGAAATATATATTTATTTATTTATTTTATTTATTTATTTTATTTTACAGTTTTAGGAAAACTTACAGCTAAAAATTTACATATGATTAAGAGTAACAAAATAAAGGCCAATTAAAAGTTTTCACATATAGAAAAGAGCTAGTAACAAAAATATCAGTGTTTGTAAACATGAGTTTCAAACAGCGCAACTTCCATTCACTTAGTTAACGCTATCAAAAAATAAATTGCAAAGAGTCCTTTTTATGTTTATGACAAACAAAACATTAAACTTATATAATCTATTCTATTATCCTGCGGACAAAAATGACAGCATAACATTTAAAAATGATATATGTCAAAATTTGATCTGTTTATTACGATTAATGTGTCGACTGTTAAAATATTGGGACACAAATAATATTAACAACAAATAAAATAACTAAATCAACTTTATTTTTTCTTTAAAACAAAATAAATACGGTAAATACACATATTATTATTATCTAGCTGTCTTTTTGACTGTAGGATAAATAAACAGACTAGAAAAACCAAAAAGTGATTTACCGATTCATTATCACTATCCGCCGTTGAACTGCCACTACTGCTAATATCATTAATTGATTGCTGTAATATATTTAATAGGTCTTCGTCGTCGTTTATCATTATCGACAACTTCTCGAAACTAGCTCAGAAATAATAATAATGAAGCACGTGTTATCACGGCGATGGCGCTAGCGCAACTGACGTTTATTCAAAATAAGACTTTAGTTGACCTTGAGCCGCACGTAAAATTACGGCGACGGCGTTCGCGGATCGTCTGCACTAGTGACGTACTGGCATAAGTCGGTAATTTATACTTCTTTGTTGATTTCTACATATTATATCACTTAAGCTTATTGGGTTTTGAATAAATAATTAAATCGTTAATAAACTATGAAATTTGAATGAATGTTTAGTTGATAGTTTGATAAAAACACGATGTTTTTTATTAATTTAGCATCAGGAGTTTCATATGTGGTACAACACTAGTCTGCGTGAAATCACGGGTTCGGCGAAGTAGGTTGATATTTAGACGTATCACGAATTGAGAACTATTAATTATTTCATTTAATTAGCTAAAATATGTTTCTAGTACTGTTAAAAATAAAGTAATAACACGAAATATACTAAGATTTAGTAAGCAAATTCAACATCTATTGAACATTTTTTAAATGACAGGACTTTTACGTAATATTCCGACGTGGCGACTGAGGTATTATAGTTACAACACGTAATATTACGGCGATGGCGGTTAAAGGGTTAATCAAATACTGGTCAGATACATCATCAGCATATTTACGCTCATCAATATTTATAAAAAATTCGCGTACGCAAGTATTTCCGGAGAAATCAATTTTCCATTTTGATAATGAATACCTGTTCTGAATTGTGTGTTCCTCAGATCTATTTGGCGACGGGATTGAACTATTCCTTGGGGGAATTGGTGGAAGCCTAGAAATAATAGGGCTCCGTAACGGAGTTTCAAAATTATGTGAGACTTCAACTGCCATAATGACAAATTGACAACAAAAAGGAAATAGAAAAAATAGTATGCAAAAAGTTTGTTAGCCAAAAAAACTGAACTAGACAAAAAAAATAAACCAAAAAGAACTTATTAGTTTTGGTGGAAAAAATTCGAAGCCATTAGTTCTCACTTTTGCCACCTAACGCTGTTACCTAGAAACCAAATCTTATAAGTCGTACTTCACAATAAAGTCGAATATGAATATTTTCGTAATTTTAAAATGAGGTATTTGTTTGCGAGTGTGTTTACTTATATAATTTTGGTAAAATCTAGGACAAACTCTTAACGAAACAAGGATCTACCAATAGGCAAAGTAAGATATGAATGACCATAAAATCACTCCTTGCCCGTGGTACAGTTGGCTAGTACAGTTGACCGGACAGCGGGTAAATTTTTTTTTCCTTGGTACTGTTGACTGGACTACAAAAAAACATATTTTCCTTGGTACAGTTGACCGGACTACGGAAGTTTTTTATTGTTCCTTGGTACGGTTGACTGGACTATGGAAGAAAAAAATTTTCTCTGGTACAATTAACCGAACTATCGAAAAGTATTTTTTCGCTGGTACAGTCATAATTAATAGAAGAATAATAATAACTAATTAATTAATTACTAAATTATATCCAGATATAACTATAGGTGCTATTATTATTATGGAGAGCGGGGTGACCCTCGACCCCCACACTTCCGAGGGTATACAGTCTCCTAACCGAAGAACGTGGGTGATGCATTCGATATGCCGTCAACAATTTACGACCTTCGTATCCAAGGCGTCTAGTTCTGTTTGAGTCCATTTGAGTATGCCGAAAAAGTACATCAAAACCGGCATGACCCAACCGTTGAAGGCACGCACCTTATTGCCATCTGATAAAAAACTATTAAATACCTACTTTTTTTAGACGGGCAAAGAAGCGCTCCTTCAACGATTGCTTCATGTCAGCAACATTGACGCCCAGCGCTTTCGACATACCCGAATACTTATACCTAGGTATCGGTTGCTGAGAGGGATCGAAGAATTATGGAATCCGAGAGCTGGGTTCCCACAGATTCCACAATCTCCCCTCGTTTTACATGCATGACCGCACATTTGTCCACACCAAATTCCATCCTGATGGCGCTAGGTACAGAAAGTTTCAGTTACCTTCAGTAACTCCATCAGTCGCAAATCGTTGGGGCAAAGAGTTTTAGGTCATCCATGTAAAAGAGGTGAGATATAACCTGACCATCTTTCTACAACCGATAGCCTAGACCTGAATCCTAAGAGGATTCAAGACTAAGCAGAACCAAAGTAAGTAAGTAAGTAGAGTAGGGAGGAGGGAGGGTGGGGGGGAGTAGTAGTAGTAGTAGTAGTAGTAGTAAGTTATATATTATTAAAGTGGATTCAAACTATCGCCCTGAAATATACCTCACTCTATCCTTATCGGGTCGCTATTCCTCTGAATTTGCCGACATCCTGGATAGCGAAGGACTGTCCTCCATTGCCCCATACACGACATCAGGAAGGTGCGCAGAGTTGCATCACCTTTATACAACTCTAGCACCCTTATGAGCCATGTATGTGGCACCGAGTCATAGGCCTTCTTATAGTCTATCCAACATGTCGACAGATCCTTTCGGGAACAGCGAACCTGGTGACTAATGGCCATATCAATGAGGAGTAGCTCCTTAGTACCATGGGACCCGTTTCTACTTCCATTCTGAGAAGCGGACATGACAGAATTGTCATCTATATGTTTGCTAATTTTAGTTCTCAAAATGGATGTAAGCTAAGAACTTCATAGACTGTCGGGAGACAGGTGGGTCATACCTGTTGTCAGGAACTCTGGCAGCGACCCATACTCTAAGGCTGACTGGAACAGGGTCGCCAGGCGAGCGTGCGACCTTGTGAACCATTTTATCCAGAAGTTGTGCAGCCCATCCGGCCCTGGAGATTTCCAGTTAGGCAACGGACGGACTGCACGAGCTACGTCTTGGGGGCTTATAGTAATGGCCCCTATTTCTGATACTGGATCGCACGCCCGCTCAATCACCCGAGTCCATTCACCCTCGGCATGGCTGACAGGCACCGACCAGATACTGCACCAGAACGAACACATTGCATCATCATCCGGCAGGTGCGTGTCAGCCACACCTTGGTCCGGTCGCTCCCAAGCCCTATAAACCCACCTTTCATCTTTTGGAATGTGCGATTCTGGGTGTATCGGCTCGGCTTGTATTCTTTGTATGTAGTCTTTAACACTTTTCATTTTAACTGTACATTCCGTCCACAATTTTATTAAAGTACTATTGTTAAAAAAAAATTAACCCTGGTCCGGTCAACTGTACCACGGTTCACAGAAAAAAAAATGGTCCAGTCAACTGTAACACTGTTAAATTTTTTTACCATGGTCCAGTCAACCGGACCTAGCCAACTGTACCACGGGCAAGGAATGCATAAAATAACCCGTTGAACACTAGAATCTGAAAAAAAAAATCTAGACCCAAGCATAAAAATCTGTCTTGCAATAAATCGCTTACCTTAGTCACGCTGGCTAATCACACATACATCAGACCATTCAAAGACTACGGGTTCTAAATACCACTAGCTAAGGGAGTTAAATAATACACGTGATAAAATATATTTTGGGAGGAAATAAAAGATTAAATTTCAATATGGTAACAGGGTTTGTTTCAAAATTCAAGCATTTTACAATACATTATATTTCATGAAAAAAAAACAACCGCAGTAGCGACTTTCAACGTTTTGTATGTATAGTCTTCTTTTATAACGTTTTATAGTATCCGTGCAAGCGTGTTACTGGAAATAGACAAAAGGTTAAATTTGCTCACATGAGCACTACACACAAAGCAACGAAAAAAAATAATAATTAAGTTATCACAATAAGTGGTTTAAAATGTGCACTTACCGCTTTTTCTTCGGGCGCCAAACTGTAGGGTTATTAAAATAAAAAAATCACTTGATAACACCACAAGAATAGAATTTAATAGAAATAAAATATAATAAGTAAATTATTTAAATTGAATACATTAATGATAGGGATTTACACGTTATTTAAAAAACTAGTGACAAATTGAAACAACCAAAAAGATGAAAACATTCACTATGAGACACAGTAAAGATACCTAGCCTGAAGCTTCAGACGAGGTTTAAAATCTTGAATTTCTTATGTGGAAATTATAATTTAAAATGAGGTTTATGAGGTTGGATTTTACAACTAACTATAATCTAGTCAAATATATTCAGCTAATTATGCTCATAAAGTTAAGTTATTTTTTGAATCTGGTAAAAATAATCTTCACGCGCCACGCGCCGTTGGATCCGGGAGACGAATCAAAGTTTTTAAGGATTGTACGTAGATCACTTATGCGTAATTAATAATCCTCACACGTAGGAATAACATCGTTGTGGAACAATTAAACAGCAATTTGCATCAAACCTTGAAAAGGGTTATCCGAAGAAAGTTTGTAGGAACCCTTTAGATGTAAGTGTTGGCAAGATATTTATACGTTACGACATGCTGACTTCAATAATAGGTACATCACCAAATGGAGCTCTCGGGGTATCAATAGAGGGCGAAATCGCCCTCTGTCACTGGATTTAAACCTAAAGCAAAATGAAAAGAAACGATAAGAATAAAGGACACAAACCAGGAACAGAAGATTATAGAGCAGACAACCAAAATTCACGAAATAAACACGATTACGTACCAGGATAAATAACAGAATAAAATATTCAAGCCACCGTGGTATACACAGTGAAAATTAAAACTGCTGCACAAACAATTTTCAATATTTTAGGTAATAAAAAAAACAGCTTATCATTTCAACCATATCTCATAGACGAATGACAAGAAAACTTCACCAGGGGTGTCAAAAATTTTCTGTAAAATCTAATTTCGAAAAATAACCACGAAAACAGAAAAAGAAAAAATTAAACAAGGTTTAATTGATATTTTTTTTAAAGAAAAGAGGTCTTATGTAGCGCAATGCTACACTACCTGTTCCACCCTATATTGTAACCCTCAGTGCGCTAGACGACTTGCGCTTGGCCAGGTTTTTTCATTTTAAGGCACGGAATCCTGATTTACCGAATGCGTATTATAATTAATTAATCATAAGATAATATTGCCATATCTACGGTTTTATTCACCGAATATTATGTAGGTACGGCGTTATTGACCTTATGTTAAGGCTAATATTGCCTGAAGGCTTGTATCACAGAAGACCAGCTAAGAAGCCCTTCTTGACAGAAAGACTTTAGAAGAAAGATTACGTTTCGCACGGGATTATTTAGATTTTGACTGGAATACTACCATGAGAAGACTTTTAGATCAAGTCAAAAGGGTAGGCTTCGAATCATTTATGGCGCAAGAGTAACACTCTGCTGGTCTGACAAAAACATAATCCCTAATACAGACTCAGGTCGAATTACGGTTAATATGTGGGGATGGATAAGTGCAGCAGGGCCGGGAGAACTAGCTTTTATTCCTCTACAAATAGGTATTAGAAGATGTCATGCTACAAAATTAATCCCTACCTAGATGCTTTAGTTTTAATTAGACGTCTAACAAAATATTTAGTGAATATTAACTTATCCGTAATTATATTAATGATCTTAAATTGAGGTTTAGTTTCAATCTTCTTTTCTTCGAGAAAATGAACACTTAAACTATAACCTCAATACGAGTTACATTTATTGTGACGTCACATAAAGAATATTCATATACTTAGTCTAAATGATTTATATTAGTTTTCAATAAACTCTGCTGATCACCGATACCTATACTAGGTGGGTATCAACTCTCAACAATAATTATTATATTTTTGTGATTAGAATATCCTTTCCTTGTTACATAAGTAGGTATGTTATTATGAATTGAAAGTAAGTGGGTATACAGTATACAATAAAAAATATTATGATCGGTTACAAGAGAACTTTTTTATATCTAGGTAGGCATGTGACGTTACAATTATCATGAAAGTTTGTTAATTTAATAAATAAAACGAATAAATATTTTTGTTATCATTCAGCACAATTTCTTTTTTCCACCTTCTAACACCGAACACCTAATACACAATCACATACTTAAATAGTTGAAGAATAATACTATGTTTTTTTTTACTAAAAACTTATTTTTATAAATAATAAATAATGAATCAATAACTAAACTAATGTTACCAAGAAACAAAAACCCCACACGTTGTGAACGGGATTCGAACTCGGATCTCTTTGATCATGAATCCTACTGAATTAGCCAAACAGCTATCAATCATTATCATTACATAAACCGCGGGCCTGCCAACATATCGACCATAGACAAAATTGAATGAACGTGAATTATAGCGGCAAATTGAACGTGTCCATTGTCTCCCCGTGTCTGAAGTCTACCCGGTCTCCCCTAATTCTTGAGTCAATGTTATGAACATTTAAACTTTAAACAACAATTAAATTTACTAACACATAACGTCACTATCAATATCCACGGCTATTGTTAGCATGACATTTAGGATAACGGCCAAAAACTTGGGATTCCAGTATTTGAGGCGGTTGTGGGCCTCCACCAGTCTTATTTGCCTGGTTGGCGATAGTTTTGGCATCTTTTGCTTTAGTTTTGAGATTTTGCCACATCTTAAGTTGGTTTGAGGTCACCTAAAATATTTTAATAAACATTTTATTCATTTTAGTTATTAGACAGTTTTAGGTACAATAGTAAAGAAAAATATATTTAACCACTTACAGGTTGGGTTATATTTCGAGAGCTATTGAATTCTACCGTTGGCTTCTCCCAAGCCTCATGCTTCTTCTTTACAGTAACGCCGTCAGTCCTTCTACTGTCTAGCACCGAGACATGTGGTTGTACCAACTCTTTTAAATATCGAATCTGATGCTTTTCTTCATTTTTGGTATTGCACTCTTTTTTACCGGCAGTGCTACGGCTTATGTCATCTCGTAAATAATTTCTTCAGAGATAAAATTACGCTCTTAAGGCATTTTCTTCGTTCTGACTTTGCCTTTCAAACCTATTAGTTTTAAAATGTATGTTTTATTAGTGGAATTAATAGCAAGAGATTTTACTTGCCCCCTAGACGGACTTCCGCGCTCTGACCTTATTGTAATTGGTGTTAACCGTTTTAATTAAAGTAAAATAAATAAATACAAATAGGTTATCACCATTTAAACATTTATGTTTTGATAATGGGACTTCCTATTGTGTGGACAACTGTTAGTATGAAATTAAGAAAAAAAAACACCAACCCCAACATTCACCGATTGATTGTCAGCCTTCCACATGGACAAGTTGGCATCAAACTTCACTCTATCACCAATTAATGGGATTAATGATGTTATATCATTTTCTTTAAGAAAAGCGACAGCATCAATTTTAGCATGTAAATAATAAGAGAACCAAAGTTAATACAATGCAAAACACACCAGTTAGTTTAGTTAGTTATGGTTGGTAGGTAGGTAGGTACCTTAGTGCAATAACCGCAGCATGCTACTAAAAATGTAGTGCTACTAAAAAATATAAGAGTAGGTAACCTACCTTACCTACCACCACACCAACAAAAGTTTGACATCATATCCTAAGAAAACATTTTTCGTTTCTGTTTCCAACACAACAAAGACAGGTGTAGGTATATAAACTACTCAATTACAAAATATGATTAGGTTCAAAATCATCAGGGAACAACCGAGTTTTATATGTATATACAGGCTGTCTCATAACAGTCATAACTACATTATTTGAAAAAAAAAAACATTAAACTTATTTTTGCATGCATTTATTGGTATGAATTTAAAAGATAAGGAACAAAATGTACTTTTTTAAACACGAAGTTATTAAAAATGACGGATATCACGTTGACGGCACTCCTCAAACCGTTTGCGTACACTTTCAAAAACTTTTTGAAGAAGTTGTCGAGGAATACTCCTGACTTTTTCTTCAATATTGTTTCTTAAATCTGTCAAATTTCGTGGATTATTCTCGTAGACTACGCTCTCTGGTGGGGTCAAGTCAGGGCTCCGAGGTGGCCATTCAATATCACCATCTTCGTGAAATCAACTTTTCTCGGAACAACTCGTGCAATGCAACTAAAGCGTTGTTAGTGGTGTGCGATGTGGCCCTATCCTGTTGAAACCATGTCAGCCGGTTATAATCCTCACATTGTTGCAGTTGAGGCCCAAAAAAATTGCGTATCATGTCGACATAGCATGCAGAAGTTACGGTCACTGCACGTCCTTTTTTTTTTTTTCTTTTTTTTTTTTCGGATTGGAAATCATCAAATAACTCCTCCCGCTCTGGGCGGAGCAGGAGGGAGTGTCAGACTTTTACTGACTAAAACCCATCCATGTTCCTTCATCGCCCTTTGTGTTCCGGGGCCACGGTATCTCTTTCGAACAGTCCCGCAACCCCGGCAGGTCACTGCACGTCCTCTGTTATCTTCATAAAAGTACGGCCCAATAATGCAGTTCGCTGACATAGCGACTCACACGGTCACTTTGGGGCTATGCAACGTCTGTGGATTCGTTTCTTCCCAAAAAAAAACGTCAATTTTGATGATAGACGTATCCGTCCAAATAAAAATGTGCCTCATCGCTAAAGAACATGTTGTTGAAATTGTTAAATCTCTCTAACATTCACAAAATTCAATCTTGTAACTTAATCATTTTCATGAAGAGCTTGCACAATATGAATTTTATAGGCCATTAGGTGTAAATCAGATCGCATTATGCGGCGAATTGTCGCTCTTTATTAGGGTAGATGGGGAAGTGGTTATGAGGAAGAGGAAGAGGATGAGGATATGAGGAGGAGGATGAGGATGAGGAAGAGGATGCGGAAGAGGAATATAGAACCTGTGTTTTGGAATTGAAATTTTAAATAAAAGAAAGATTGCGAATCCCTTAATGGTACTTCCTTATATCTCCTAAAAATGTTTGTCCGAAAATCATTATCCATAAAACGTTTGCTATAAACTTCAGTTACCATAATGTTCAAAATCCCGAAATTTTGTTTTACATAATTATCTTTATTTCTAAAACTGTTCTGTCATAATATCGAATACTATAATAATTGAATCTTCTAATTGTATATGCCATAAAGTCAATTATCCTAAGTATTATATTATGTAATGTGTATTATTCCTAATGTCCATAAAAGTGTAATAAAATTTTCGGTCCTAAAACATTTGCTAAAAATTAGGTTTTAGTGACAGAAACGAATCGCTGTAAATCCGACCCCACGCAGTCTTGTCTGCCCTACCCCTAGAGTGTAATTTAAAATCGCGTAGGCGCGGAGGGGCGAGGCGGCCCGCGAGTTGAGGAGCAGGTGGTTGTAACACTCGC
This sequence comes from Xestia xanthographa, assembly GCA_905147715.2. Lineage (NCBI taxonomy): Eukaryota > Metazoa > Arthropoda > Insecta > Lepidoptera > Noctuidae > Xestia > Xestia xanthographa. Next base: position 7,457,150 of record LR990643.1, read on the forward strand.
CGCCGCTGCCGCCGGCCAGCAAGCCGAAGCTGCGGTGGTGCGCGTTAAACACATCTGCGACGATAAGCTCGCGTGGGACCGCCGGAGCTCCGCAGCGCCGGAGCCGTGACAGAAACCATGCCTGCTGCATGTTGCTTGCTCGCTTGCATGCTGCATGCTTGCTTGCATACTGTATGCGTGCTTGCATGGTTGCTGTAAGCTTGTTGCATGCTTGCTGCATGCTGCTTGCTCGCTTGCATGGTTGCTTGCATACTGTATGCGTGCTTGCATGGTTGCTGCAAGCTTGTTGCATGCTTGCTGCATGCTTGCTGAATGCTTGCTGCATGCTTGCTGCATGCTTGCTGCATATTTGTTTGCATGTTTGCATACTTATTACAGGGAAAAATAAAATCCACATAATTATGTTCACACTCAACTGTTTTATAATGATTGACGGTTTGATTGATTGATTTTCTGCCTTTTAGTGACTACTTATATGAAATGTATGCCAAAACAAAAGAAGATTCTAACTATGAACTTTCTGCGATATGATGGTTCTACTTTTCTTTAATTCTTACATATTTCATAAGAGCAATATTGTATATAAATGTGTTGTGTTGAGAGAAGCTCATAGCATAGCAAAGGCTAAGTAATACTTACTTTACTGTAGGTACCCGTAATTACCGTTTATTCCCATCCACCACCCCCAATTCTACCACCCGGGGTGGTGGATGGGAATAACTAGAAGCGTTAACGCGTTTAACATTTATTCCCATCTACCACCCCTGGTAAAAGTGATTTTAAGGACTATTTGACTTAATTTTTTTTTGTTTTCTTGGACTATTGGACTTCTGTTTTATATTTGTTTTTTTTTTCTTGGACTATTGGACTTCTTGTTTTTTTTTTTGTTTTTTGGACTGACTTTTTTTTGTTGGAATACTACTTTTTTTTTTGTTTTTTTTTGACTGACTTTTTTATTTTGTTTTTCTTTATGGAATACTAGATTTTTTTTTTGCTCTTGTTTTTTGGAATAGTTGACTTATTTTTTTTTGTTTTTTGGACTGACTTTTTTATTTTGTTTTTCTTTTTGGTATACTAGATTGGAATACTATTTGACATATCTTTTTTTTATTAATAATTTTGTTTTGTTTTTCGGAATAGTTGACTTATTTTTTTGTTTTTAAAGTCTTTTTTTTATTTTGTTTTTTTTTGTGAATACTATACTTATTTTTTTTTGTTTTTGTTTTTTGGACTTACTTTTTTTATTGGAATACTAGACTTATTTTTTTTTTGCTTTTGGGTCTATTTGTCTTTTTTTTATAAATTATTTTGTTTTGTTTTTTGGAACACTAGACTTTTTTTTTGCTTTTGTTTTTTGGACTATTTGACATACCTTTTTTATGATTTTATATTATTTTGTTTTTTGGAATACTTGACTTATTTTTTTTGTTTTCCACCATCTTGGATTTTCATTTTGACCTCATTTTCATTATCAGCGACCTCAAAAACCACGAAAACGACACCCATGAAGAAAAATCCGAACATTTTCATCAGCACCATCTTGGATTTTTATTTTGACGTGCCGTGTTAAGGAAAAAAAAATTCATAATCCAAAAAAACAAAAACACAAAAAATAAGTCAAGTATTCCAAAAAACAAAACAAAATAATTAATAATATAAAATATAAGTCAAATAGTCCAAAAAACAAAAGCAAAAAAAAAATAAGTATAGTATTCCAAAAAAAAAAAACAAAATAAAAAAAGTCAGTCCAAAAAAAAAATAAGTCAACTATTCCAAAAAACAAAAAAAATAAGTCAACTATTCCGAAAAACAAAACAAAATTATTAATAAAAAAAAAAGATAGGTATGTCAAATAGTCGAAAAAACAAAAGCAAAAAAAAAATAAGTAGGTACCTAGTATTCCAAAAAAAAAAACAAAAAAAAGGCAACTACTCCAAAAAACAAAAAGTTATTAATAAAAACAGATACCTATGTCAAAAAGTTCAAAAAACAAAAGCAAAAAAAAAAAATTCTTCCAAAAAAAAAACAAAAAAAAAAGTCAGTCCAAGAAACAAAAAAAAACAATAAGTCCAATAGTTAAAGATAAAAAAAAAAAAACAAAAAAAATAAGTCCAATAGTCCAAGAAATAAAAAAAAAACAAAAAAAAATTAAGTCAAATAGTCCATAAAATCACTTTTACCAGGGGTGGTAGATGGGAATAAATGTTAAACGCGTTAACGCTTCAAGATATTCCCATCCACCACCCCGGGTGGTAGAATTGGGGGTGGTGGATGGGAATAAACGGTAATTACAGACAAAATTAAAAAAACAATGATCTGTTCCCTTTTGGGAACGTCTGGGAACATACCGGTTTGTTTTAAAAATATTATTAAGATTTAATTTTTTTTTTTTTTAAATTTAGGATTTATAACTATTATTGAAAACGATTTTAGGTGTTTTGTATATTATTGATTGTAATATTTATGACAAACAGGTTTAGAGCATATTGTATTTAGGGATTTCAATTTTATGGCATGTGATATTATGTGATATTAAGTTCGGGTAAGTTATCATTCGGACAAATGATGATTAGGACAAAAAAAGTTATGGCACTTTAAATTATGAATAAAAAAGTTAGGTAATGCAATAGAGAACCCCCTTTAATATTTAGAAAGAAAAAAGACAATTTAATAGTCAAAATTCACAATAGGGAGGTTGAATTTAACGAAACTTAACCGCGCCCTTTCCTTGAATATGTTTGGTCACATATTTTACATCTAACAGTATCAGCGTCCACTTCACTAAAATACGTCCATATGGCTACATTATGGCTTCATCTCATAAACTTTTTAACTTAACAATAAACCTAATAACGACTTACGTAGTTCTAGTTACGTACGACCATTTAAAAAACAAAACAAATTTAAGACTGGCTAAGTGGCTACAGTGGGATGGGTACGTACACTACAGTACTACACACACACACAATAGCGTGCTGTGTTATATTTCTAAAACACGTTCAAGCCTGATCGTGAAAGTACCTTACCTAATGCAGCGAGCAAAAGACGGAGATTACTTTTATTTACATTGAATACGTCAACAACACTTCCTTATAAATTCCTCTTAATTAATGAGGATGTGGAAGAGGAAGAGGAATATTTTATGCCTGATTTGGAGGATGTGGAAGAGGATAAGGAATCGCTAAAAATGAGGAACTTCCGCATTATGAGGATGAGGAAGAGGAATCCTCATAAACCCTACTCTTTATAATCCCAGCTGAGACTCACAACGCCGAGCACGGTTTTGGATTATCCCAAAGTATTTCGGTTCCAGATTGAATTTTTAGTGGAACTAAAGTTGTCATAAAGATTGCATCATCATCGCCGCTTTCTTCCCCTTCAATGTTTTGTTTATAGGTGCTTTGGCTTGAAGCACCATCGAATCCACACTTGGATATTAGTGTCATCCTTTTGCCTTTTATTTCTTGAGATAGACTTTTTATAATTCTGGTAGCAGTAATGTCTAAAAGTAACCATTAGGTCTGTTACCGTTATTGCATATTTTGGAGGGTAACAATCCAACTTAGCTTGTTGGATTTTGTAATATTAAGGATACAAATCTGTAATACTTTCACAAATAGTAGATTATCTTAATGTTATATATTGCCACTTAGATAATTTAAGTGATAATAATAAGCCAAGTGCTTTTGCACGGGTGAAAGTAATTATTTTCGTTTGTTTCACCCGTTCAGTAACATTTTCCGCCTCCTTTGGGTTTTAGAAGCAGCTCTATTGCTGTTGCCAAATTATCATTGCCTTTTTGTTTCTATTTAGCTATTGTAGCGTAAGCTAATTCAGTACTTTCTCAATCTTTGTACTCGAAATCATTAACTCTTCGTTTCTTCTGTTTCACTCCAAGATCTACGAATGGTTTGCGTGGACTTGCAGCTGCTTTAGTTGATGTTCCGACTGACAAACTTGTAGAGGGAGCACAGAAATCATCGGTTTCATTTGTTACTGGAGGTTCAATAAATGATTCTTGAGGTTGTAGATTTTCAATTACCCACGTTGACCACACAATTTTCTGTTCCAACCAATCCACGTTATGTTTTCGGAAGTTATCTGTGTTACTTTTCGCTGCTTTCCATTTTCTTATCATAGACTGACTGAATCTTCGACAAAATTCATGAAGAATGTCTCGATCTTCTTCTGACAAACTGACACCAAACTGTGATTGAACAGTTCCGAACAGTCTTAAGTAATTTCCAAGCTTACCAGCCAGACTCTTTCAGAATTACAAATAGGTCCAAGTTAGTTTTTAAAACTGATTTTTCAATTTTCACAGCTATGCAGGCACAATGTTTCACAGAAAGTAGTTAGCAATTAATTAAAGTAAATTTTGAGAGCTCTCTGTTTATACTAACCTAATATTACACTGGATTAATGAGCATTATTATTAGTAGAATAATTGAAACAATTAATAATAAGCCTTAATCAACAATAGATATCTAAGTGTTAGTTTTTCTGGTCTTGCATAATTTATGTCATGTGCTACTACAAGAGCATAAAATATCTAACACAAAAATGCTTTTACTCGGTCGCAGAATACTTAGAATAAAATATTTAGTATATGAATATGATAGATAGATAATAACATAGAACCACTGAAATAGTACTTACACAAAAACGCACACATACATACACTTACACATAACATATCAAAACAAAACAAAACAAATTAATATAATATAAAACAATTAATACAACTTAATAAAATATAAATTTAATAGAGAATATAAATTAATAAAATATAATAATTCATACAAATGAATGAAATTATAACAATACTGATACACAATAATAAAATAATTAAAACACGTAAATAAAAATAAAATAATTGAATAACCTTATAATATTAATTAAAATAACTACATAAACCTAATACTAGTAATATTGTCGATAATAATTGTATTTGTTAACAAACTTACAATCCAGTATACCCACTAACTGGATGTTTGTTTTGTCCAATCTACTTTAGTATGTTGCCGTGCCCTAACCGGGTTTCATGTTGGAACGTTTAAAACGGGTGACGACCGGCAAACAAAGCAACACGCGCAGGTTCGTGGACTTCAGGTTTAATGTTCTAAAAAGCAATAATTGTTAGTAGGTGCATATTCATTCAGACTATATATATTTTTACATTTTAGCAAGTAACTTACAAATACAGAAACTCGTATGTTCATTGTCACTATACACTGCTCGTTCCCCGATGATATCCAAGATTTTTTTATCTATCTCGGACAGATCCTCTTGATTACTTGGACCACCACCAGTAGCTAGAGAATCCTGCCTCCGCCTAGCTAGTCTGAACTTGAATTTAAATTTTAAATCAATTCAGTACCATAAAATAAAAAACATTTAGTACATCTATCAATTAAAGCTTTTATAACAGGAATTTATTGGAAACCGTTTAAAATCATAAAAATTAAACACCCACCCTATTTACCTTTTTCCAACGTTCACCCATCTTCGTTGATCCAGAGGCAAAAGAATTGAGCCTCAAGGCAAGGTCATTCCACTGCTTGTCAACCGTTTCTCTTGATCTTGTCCAAGGCCAATGCCTTTGGCTAAAGCGGTATGCCCGGCCAGAAATGCGGCAGAAGGCGGTATGGCCGTCCATTTGCTCATTGGACATTCTATATGCCATTTTTTACTGAAAAAGAATGTAATTATGTACTTGCCCCTGCAAAACTTTTACTTGTATTGTATGCACACTAAGCATTGCCTTTGGCTAAAGTGGTATGCTCGACCAGAAACTCGAGGAGTTAATAAGCGATTGATCGCGCGATAGCTGCGCAATTTTTGCTGATCACTATTTCATACGTAATAAGCCCGCCGGCTTTAAATTACTTTTGAAACGAGCCCTGTCACCTGCCAGGGGAATCAATTCTTTTATGTCTCCATCATCTAGAATTTGCAGACATCCTGCATCGGCTTTCTGATCTGCAACATTTCATTCGAGGCTTGGAACTCCCAGATCTAAACATTTATATCATTAAGCGAGTCCATTGTTGAAATTAGTACCTAGTACCTATTAGTGGTAGATGTAAATGTACAACTGTATGTGATCTGCGAGACCCCAGTGTTTCATCAAATCACTTATGTAGTCATAGTAACTCGTGACATCAAACAGGTGCAACCTAGTTCTGATCTCATTTTTATCTATTCTAACACTACTAATCATATCTTGTCTTTTTTTTTAAATTTTAATTAGTTAGTAAAATTACATCATACGTTTTTCTTTTCTTTGTATTGCTTCGTAAGCTAGATAATCTCTTAACTGTAGGATCTACTATTGTATTTCATTTCTTTAGCCACTCATTTTCTCATTTTAATTTTTAATTTTAATCTCTCACATGCTAACACTTATTTTAGTGAATGCTGGTTAACCTGTAATTGGCAACTGTGTTAGTCCAAGACTGTAAAACCAATGTATACCTAAATGTTATACACAGAAGCTGTTGGTGAACCTTTACTAATAAATAAAATAAAATAAACCTGAAAATTATGAAAAGCCTGTAATGCTACCGAGAAAGGTAATATTGAAAGATAACAAAAATGTTTTTTATTTATTTATAACGTTTTTAGATTTGTTAATATGAGATTTCGATACAAATGTCCTAATCCGTGTAATTTTTAAAACAATTTTAAAAGAAACTGGCAAACCACAGGTTTAGATATTACCATAGTGTATTGATCTTTTTTTTACAAAATTTTATGAAATTAAATGAGATAACATCTCGTTAACTTTGGATGTATGCATAGAGGTCAAGCATTAATATTATTATTAGCATTTAATAGGGCTGTTTGTAATATAATTAAGAAATCAGATTAACTTACCTTAAGTGACGTCTGATGGTAATTTTGTGAACGGCTCATCCTGAAAACAATTATTCTTATAGGTAGTAGTTCACCTCCAACGAACTCGATCGCGTAGATTATTTAGAGCTATATAAAACAAAGTTGTGTGATGCCTGCTTTATCTCTTGTACGGTCTGTGTGACACCTGTCAAAATCACTTTCTTTAGAGTAACCAGTTAACCACCATGACCACAGTAACCAATAAGGGATGCCATTATTTGATGGGTGGGTAGCACTTTGTATCAAGTTATAAGGGAGGGAACTTAATTGTTTTCAGGATGAGCCGTTCACAAAATTACCATCAGACGTCACTTAACACGTTGAACGCCAGTGCGTTTTCTTCGTTTTTCCATTTGGGCCATGGGGGTCACCATTTGGTCGACACTTAACTGTTCCGTTGGAGCCGCGGGGGACAACATGTGACCGCAAGCTGGAGTTGATTTCAAACGTCTCTATGGAGCCGTCGGACAAATGTTCTAAGCAAATCTCGGTATAACGTGCCCCCCATGGCCCTGTAGACTAATGCAGTTCAGTTGGTTTTTATGTAAACATAATACCTAGAAAAATATGTCAAGTTTTCTAAGCCATATTTGCAATGTAGTGAGAATATAAGTGTGTATGATAGTATTGCGTTCAATTAATGGTATAACGCCGAAACCAGTTTGGATAAATTTTGATTACAAATAGGATATGTAGGTATATGTTAGTTATTCATTTATATATTTATTTTTATGAGGAACACATGCAAAATAAGACTTAATTTGAGATCAATGCCAGGTAAACTTAAACTTACATCACAAAATTATTCTAATGAACTTGATGAAAACAGTCGTAACAGAGATATGGTTTATTTGGGCATGTTTCACAAAATGTAACCACCTTTTTGGTCTTGTTTTTTGCCAAAGCCCTTCCCATTATCTCAACGTTATGTTTGTAACAATATTGACATGTACGACGATTATTTTTGGCGGTGCCTTCTTTTTTCGTGAGCTTGTGCTTTATACGTCTTGGCCTCAAGGTTTCTATTGGTTGTTCTTCCTTTTTTGACAATAAACCCTTCAATATCTCTTTCCTGAATTCAACTACTTGCATGTTTTTCCCAGTAACAGTCTTGTACAATATTAAAGCATTAACAACGGCCGTGTTTAGAAGCAAATTTATGGCCACTTTTTTGTACCATTTGACGAATTTTCTCAAAGGTGTCGAATATGCGGCCATCTGGTCAGATAAATCGACGGCTCCTTTCGCCTTGTTATAATCTAGTATGATTTTAGGCTTCAAAGTGGTTTTACCTCGCTTCGTGACGGATTGGAAGCGGGTGGAATGCTTGGTAGAAAGAACGTAAACGTCCCTTTTGTCTTTCCATTTTAATAGAGTTATTCCACAACAAGGCACCGGGTGATGACGGAATTACGGCCGAACTCCTGAAGGCGGGTGGAAAACCGGTACTTAAGGCCTTTCAGAAGCTGTTTAATTCCGTCATACTTGAGGGAAAAACGCCACAGGCATGGTGCAGGGGCGTGGTGGTGCTCTTCTTCAAAAAGGGTGACAATGCCCGGCTGAAGAATTATAGGCCCATCTCACTTCTAAGCCATGTCTACAAGTTGTTTTCTAGAGTCATCACAAATCGTCTCGCGCGCAGGTTTGACGATTTCCAGCCACTCGAACAAGCCGGTTTCCGAAAAGGCTTTAGCACCGTGGACCACATACATACGCTGCGGCAAGTTATACAGAAGACCGAAGAGTATAACCTACCTCTCTGTTTAGCGTTTGTGGACTACGAGAAAGCCTTCGATTCGATCGAGACCTGGGCTGTACTGCAGTTTCTCCAACGGTGCCAAATCGACTATCGGTACATCGAGGTGTTGAAGTGTTTGTACAAAAACGCCACCATGTCAGTCCGACTTCAGGACCAAGCCTCGAAACCTATCCTCCTGCAGCGAGGTGTAAGACAGGGAGACGTCATATCTCCGAAACTGTTCACCGCTGCACTTGAGGATGTCTTCAAGGTTCTGGACTGGAGAGGGCTAGGCATCAACGTCAATGGCGAGTACATCACTCACCTTCGGTTTGCCGATGATAAAGTGGTAATGGCTGAGACCGTGGAGGACCTCAGTACAATGCTCGATGACCTCAGTAGAGCTTCCGGAAGAGTGGGTCTAAAAATGAACATGGACAAGACTAAGGTCATGTTGAATGCTCATGTCACACCTACTCCTATCATGATCGGAGACTCTACTCTCGAAGTTGTAGACGATTATGTGTACCTGGGACAAACGGTCCAGTTAGGTAGGTCTAACTTCGAGAAAGAGGTCAATCGTCGAATCCGACTCGGTTGGGCAGCGTTCGGGAAATTGCGCGGTATCTTCTCGTCCAACCTACTGCAGTGTCTCAAGACGAAAGTCTATGACCAGTGTGTGTTGCCAGTGATTACATACGGGACCGAAACGTGGTCGCTCAGAATGGGCCTCTTCAGAAAGCTTAAAGTCACCCAAAGGGCAATGGAGAGGGCTATGCTCGGAGTTTCCTTGCGCGATCGAATCAGAAATGAAGACATCCGCAAGAGAACAAAGGTTACCGACGTAGCCCGAAGAATTGCCAAACTTAAGTGGGCAGGTCACATTGCTCGCAGAACGGATGGCCGATGGGGCCGAAAAGTTCTAGAGTGGCGACCGCGAACCGGAAGACGTTGCGTTGGAAGGCCTCCCACTAGGTGGACCGATGACCTGGTGAAGGTTGCAGGAATCCGTTGGATGCGAGTCGCACGGGACCGGTCAATGTGGCGACACTTGGGGGAGGCCTAAGTCCAGCAGTGGACGTCTTTCAGCTGAAATGATGATGAGCGTATCGCGTTCAATGTGACACTAAACACGCACTAAACGACATAAACACTCTAAACTCGTGAGCTGCAAGTACGCGGGTGCGGGCGCGCGGGCGGCGGTGCTCGACACCGTGACCCGCGCGGCCCTCGCTAACGGACATGCGATTTTCTCTTCGCATGGGCCACGGGGGACGACATATGAGTGACACTCAAATTATAGCAAAGGCGAACGGCAGGTTTCGTACCGCAAACTTCGTTTGTTGTTTTGTTATAGAATTTGTACCACTTATTAAGGCACATAAGCCTTTTATTTTCATGTAAGTGTACTATTTTTAGAACTTCGGATTGATTAATAATATCAATAAAAAGATGCTAACAATTAAACGTAATGAAATCGTAAACTAAACGCGGCTGTGTTTTTCAATGTTGCCATAAGTAAAATAACACAAAAATCTAAATGTTAAATAAATATTTAAACATAGAAATAACATTAAATATGTATAATATACACTTACTATTATACATAAGAAAGCATAATTGTTGCATACAATCTTAATAGATAACGATTTAATGATAGGAATGATTTTCGTCACCAATCTTTTTTTTTGTTCTTATGGCAATTATTTATTGACAGGTAAAAAAAATCCGTCTTTCACTTCACTTCAGATCTTTGCTGTTGTTTTGGATTGTAGTTTGTGACTGCATCTGAGCAATTCAGCGGATTGTCTGGCCCTATTTACGTTGAGTTAAGCTCCTGCTACAAAAATAGCGAAAACTATACTAGAACATTTACTTTATCACCAAAACAATGTTTAGGCAGCTCTACGTACCAAAGTACACTGGTGCATTACCTTAAAAAATATGACTGGTTATAACTTTTACGTCCCAAGTTCTAAAAATCTAAGAATTTAAAAAGGGCTTTTCTATCATATTAACTACCAATTAAAACAAAAAATATCCCAAAACACGACATTTTATTAGCGGTACGAGATTCCCATACAAGCCTGCCATTCGCCTTTAAACACTAAAATGATTTTTTTGTAACCAATAACTAAGTTTTAGCATATTTCCGCTCCAATAATGCAACAAAAACATTGTGTAAAATTTTACATATTTACGAATTTTCTCCTGGCCCTATCGGCTATTACAGTGTCGCTCATATGTTGACCTCCACGGCGTTCAACGTGTTAAGGTAAGTTAGTCTGATTTCTTAATTTTGTTACACGGCTCATCCTGAAAACAATTATTCTTACAGGTAGATGTTTAGAGACAAGTAATGGCATCTCTATAGGCTACCCTATAGCCTACCCCAGTGGTCTCCAATTAGTTTCGCTCGGGGTCCGTTTTAAGAAATGAAATGACCATCGTGGTCCGCACATTTTATTTATAAGAAAAAATATTTATTAAACAAATGTAATTAAGGAAATAACAAAGGTATTTTGTTATATAGGTATCAATGCGAAAAATGACATTTTTTGTTGCGAACTATCTGTCTGAAGTTTGGAGTAAAATTGGTGCAAGCTATTGACATTAAATCCTGGAGATGTTCAGTAGTAAGTCGAGATCGAAATTTATTCTTAATGAACTTCATCTTCGAAAATGCTGCTTCACAAATATATGTCGATCCAAACAAAGTAAGAAGTTTCAAAGCTAATTTTTGTAATTCTGGATATTTATTACCACACACAAATTTTATCCAGAACTCTTCACTGGTAACTTCCGAATGTTTGTGTTTTAAAACTGTGTTTTCTTGGAAATCGATCATTTCCATCTGCAGAGTAGCTTTATCACTTCCGAAAACAATTGCAGCTTCATTGCTCCATTCACCATCAGGATGCAGAGGAAATGCTGCTGAGGATTTCTACAACATTCTCAATTTTCTTAAAATCTGCGAACCTTTTTTGAAATTCCGATTTAAGATCCGTAATGAACGTCTTGAATTGGCCGACGTCAGTCTCGTTGTCACTGCTGATTATTTTATTTAAATTGGGGAAGTGTAAGCATTCATTTTCAAGATCATTAATAAAGAGATCAAGTTTTCGAGAAAAACTTTTGACATCTGATATGAGCTCGCATACCAGCTTTCCCTTGCCTTGAAGTTTAAGGTTCAGGTCATTGATATGTTTAAAAGTATCCGTTAAGAAAGCAATGACAGCAACATTTTCTTTTTCTTTTAGAAAACTTAAGTAAGCGTTTGCTGAAGTCTGATCACTGTTAAAAAGATATGTCTTCAAGTGTTCTAAAATGCTGAAGAATCTTTCTAAAACGCAGCCTTTACTTAACCATCTCACATTATTATGCAACAGTAGATCGTCATATTGTGCATCAACTTCTTCAAGAAATGATTTCAATTCACGATGTTGCAATGATGATTTAGCACGAAGAAAATTTACTATTTTCATCACTTCTTGCATAATACGCTCAAAATTATGATTGAGTTTGCAGCAAAGCACAGTTTGATGAATAAAACAGTGGTAGGAAATCAAATTTTCATTACATCTCTCATTGCTTCTCAACAGGTGAACTAGTCCTTTTTTACTCCCAACCATTGCTGGCGCACCGTCAGTAGTTACCGATAAGAGCTTCTTCAAGTCTAACTCATCTTTTTCAAAATAATCCATCACTGCTTTGATCATGTCTTCTACTCGGGTTCTTCCTAAGAGCGGCAAAAGAGCCAATATCTCCTCAACAAAAGTTTCTCTCGTTTTGTCCAGGTAGCGTACAAAAATAATTAACTGTGCCGTATCAGAGACATCGCATGATTCATCCATAGCCAAGGCGTAATAGTTTGCATTATTTAACTGCCGTTTCAAATCACAATGATTTTCTTCTGCCAAAACGTGTGTATTTCTGGTGCTAGTAGAAGCAGATAACGGAATCCGTCGTATCGTCTCAACAACATCCTTTTTGTTCTCAAATAAAGCATTACCCGCCTCAAGAAAGCATTCTTTAACTACGTCAGCATCAGTAAATGGTTTCATATGCTTAGCCAGAGTCCAAGAAATACGTGAAGAAGCCTCACCACATTTTTCCTGCTCAGTCATTGAGCGACTTATGATCTGGGTCGAAGATGAGTAACTTGATAGTAAACTTGCAATTTTAGACTTACGCAGATCACTACCAAGTGGAAAGTTTCCGGCAAATGATTTGTGTTTGGTATCATAATGTCGTTTTATATTCGAGCTTTTAATTAACGCCACTGTTTGGTTACAAATCAAGCACATTGGTACTGCTCCAGCACGATTTGGCAGCGTAAAACAATATAAATCGGTCCATTCCGGCAAAAACTGTCTATTTTCATCTTCAACTTTTCTTTTTTTCGGTTCCATAGTCAAAACTCGCTATAAACAGCCAAAACTCGCAATTGTAAACAGGTAGGTACTTACACTCGTAAAGTAAACAAGCAAACGTTATATTTATTTCAGCGCGCTGCGCGGCGTCATTCGCTCAAAATTAAAACAAAAACACTGACCTACCGGCGCGCGGCGGCCGGTAATCCGGCATGCAGAGCGATCACGTGATGAATTACCCCCGCCCTCGCGACACTTTCCGCAATCCGCGAACTCTTTCTCGCCCGCTCGTTACTTCGCCCGGCCGTTTTCGAATTGACGTCAACAACGATAATGCGGGGGATAAATTTTTATTAAATTACGTACAGCTCGCGTCAATCTTTTTGGGGCTACGGAAGTTATTTATATCGGAAGTAGTCTTTAGTGTAAGTTACTGTGTTCTCGCGGGTCCGCACAAAATGAGTCGGCGGTCCGGATGCGGACCGCGGTCCGCCATTTGGCGACCCCTGGCCTACCCTATAGCTATATAGGGTAGGTATACTTAGTCATAATATTGGTGAATAAAAAACAAAATATATATAAAAAAAAACGACCGAGAATAATTTTAATATTTATTTATTAAATATTAAATTATACTCAGACAATTGTTAAGTAGATAGTATTTTAATGCTTTAGGCATTATTATCATAACTTGAAACTTGTTTTCAACAATTGAATAAATGTAAGTAACAAAAACAAAACTTAATAATCAACATTTTCTTCTTAATTAAAAATATTTTAGTTTTAAACTAAATGAAGGTCTTCTTTCCTCAGATTAATTTGAATTATTAAAAAAAAAAACTAGTTTCAGTCTTTAAAGATTTGACTAATCAAAATCAACCAAATGTTACCAATAATTAGGTATTTATTCTAGGATAGAATTAGCAAAGGTAAGATCGGTTCTATAACTTACAATTGGTAAATTGTAGTGTTTTGCAAAATCAGCTGACGTTTCTGACCAACCAGCAGTCTTTTTAATAATATCAATTGGCACACCTAATGTTTTTGCCTTTGAAGTAGAGGCATGTCTTGTACTATGTGAAGAAAAAATATTAGTGTCAATGCCACTTTCTGTTAAAATTTCCTTAATCCAACGGCTTATAGTAGCAGTTGAAGCTTTCTTAGTTGGTTTTGTAGTTGTGATAAATAAATCAGGGATATCTCCTCGGGCTTCCTCAGTCTTTTTTAAATATAATTCTAAGGTCTTGGCTGGACATATTGTCTGGTTTTCAAAATATGGCAAATGCAAGGTGGTACCCGTTTTAGTTTTGACAGAGGTTTTTATAATATCTGAGATGTTAATAATGACAGAATTGTTAGTAAAATGTCCTTAATTTTAATACATGAGAGAGTTTGAACTCTATGTGCAGTAGTTAAAGCTAATAATGTTGCTGACTTCTTTGATAATTCTTTAATATTTAAGGTAGTTGACATTTTTTTAAGAAAATCAAGTACTACTGTAGGATCCCACGTTTCTTTATATCGAGGGAGAGAGGGCCTTTGCCTGAATGCACCCTTAAGTAATCGCTTTACATTCTTGTTCCTCCCAATTTCAGAGCTTATTAATAGCGACAGGGCTGATCGGTGGGTATTTAAGGTTGAGTAGTTACTGCCACTGTTGTATTCTCGTGAAAGAAAACCTATTGTCTGCAGAATAGTAGCTTTATAAACATTAACATTATCTGTCTGACAGTATGTTCACCACTTTTTATATGAGCAATCATATTGTTTTAGCGTACCATTAGCAAGTGACCCTAACATTACCTCCAAGGAAGCTCGAGGTAGACCCCTTAATTCCCACGCTGTCCGCAGAAGTGTCCTCCCGCCAGGGTAAGGTAGGAGCTCTCTCAAACGATGTTGTGTGCTAAAAGGAGATGAGAGTAAGTCACTATTAGCCTTAAATATTATTGGTTCAGATTTCATTAAAAATTTTGCTAAAGGAAACCATGGTTGTGAGGGCCACCAAGGAAAAACCAAAATTCCTTCAGCTTGTTCATCTTTTATTTTTCGTAAACATTTTGTTATTACGGAGAAAGGTGGGAATGCATAGAAGAAGAATTTGCTCCAGTCCAAAGTGAAAGCATCAATCTCAAATGCCATGGGATCTCTTTTCCAAGAAACATATTTTAAACATTTAGTATTAATTCGAGTTGCAAATAAATCAATTTCAGGTATTCCAAACTGATGAGTAATTTTTTTGAATGCATACTCAGCTAAGGACCATTCTGTATCATGATTTACATTCCTAGACTCTCTGTCAGCATCCTTGTTTTCTTTGGACTTGATATAGGAAGCCGTCACCCATATGTTCCTATCCTCACACCACTGCCATAATTTTTGTGTAACAGTGTTTAAGTGTGGGAATTGGACACTGCCCATTTTGTTAATACAAGATATGGCAGTAGTATTGTCTATTCTTAGTAAAATATGAGAATTTGACATATTCTTAGCAAAAGATCTTAGACCAAAGTAAGCTGCTACAAATTCAAAATAATTAATATGTTCTTCTTTCTCTGTTACATCGAATTTAAAGAAATTCTAAAACTCCAATAAACAAGTAAAACATTCAACTTATCTTTTAGTAGGTAATTTTAACTTTTATAAGAATTGAATGTAACTATGTGACTTTGAGCGTCAAAGTTCCATCGTCGACGGTTTTTCTTGCAAACTGAGTTCGTAAAATATTTATAGTAAATTACACGAAAAGAAAAATGAAAATGTGTAACTCCAACTTACAAGAAAGAGAATGGCACTATCGTAGAGTGTGTGGGAGTGACATGTAAAATTTTTGTTCCGTAATTTAGAATTAAATAAAATTAGTAAATAATATAGATTAAGGTGAAATTGTTTGTGTAAACGTATCATAAATGCATAAATACTCAGGAAAATTGTTATCCTGATAATTACTATTTAATTAAAACTACAACGGTACCGGTAACCTAAAAAAAAACAGCTGACGCCCTAACTACGGAGATAAACGGATATTTCGGGGAAGTATTGTTTACTTTTTATTTAATAACAGCACAAACGTCTCTTTAGCTCTATAACACATCCATGCCCATTTCTAGTATAATTATTCGCTGATTTATTACCCTGTACTGGTTCTAAATCTCTTTGTTGACAACCGGTCTTGAACAACAAAACTGAGTAATTCCATAACTCTGTTTATTCGAATCAATCTTTTCAATACAAATTATTAGATATATATCGTTTAAGATAATTTATTGTGCATTATTGTCTTGCATTAATATCTTATAATTATTTTTTTTTTCCTAAACATACCCACATAGGAAAAAGTAAATCCCTAAGACAATAGAACCATTGAAACTGAATATTTATTCAATTAGTTACATTGAATTGGATAATCTTTTAAAACTAATATAGCAGCCTACCTCATTTCATTTCATAACTTAAACTTTTGCTTTCCCTTTCAACGCTAACTTCCTTTTATTTGTCTATTCTATTAGTTCACACCGTTTCTTTACTTCTAATTTTCAGTAACCAATCCTGATACCATGCCTGTGATGACCCGTAAGGCTACTGCACAGGATATGGAGCTAAAATTGAGAACGGCCCTCCAAGAACTCAAAGAATCCAACCTCCAAGTCCAAGAACTGTTACATGAGAGAGAAGAGAGCGAGGTGGAAGTCGATAAGGTTAATGGCAAAAACTCCAGCTTAAAACGGGAGCTAGTAGACCTACATCAGCAATACTTGGACGTTGTTGATGAACGGGATCAACTGAAGGTGGTGACGGATGGTTTCCATAATTGTAGTAACTTATATGAGGAGGCTTTATATAAAATTAGGGACCTAGAAGATGAGTTAATTCATGCCAATAGTTGTATAATAAAGATACAGAAAGAAAAAGCATGTAATCAGGTTTCAGAAACAAACCTTTTATATAATGAATTATTAAATAGTAATTGTAACCCCCCTTCCTTAATAACCATTGATCTGACTGAAGATTCCTTACTAAAACAGAACTATACAGTTAGCAATAAGAAAATTAAAAAATATGCAAAACTGAATAGAATAATTAAAAAATGTTATCAATATAGGAAACAACACAAACTCTTTTCCAAACATATTCCACTGAGGAAAGAGCGTGTTGATTTAGTTAATAAGTTAAATAATTACCAAATTAAATTAGAGGACAGTATAAAAATTTATGAAATTGATACTCAGCATTTGCAGTCTGAAATACAGGTACTTCAGGACTCACTAAGTTCCCTTTCTAGTAGGTATAAGATTTCACAGAACCAAATTAGGGAACATATTTCTGCAGCAAATGAGTTAGTATTGGGTCAATGTAGTTGCCAGACAGTTACCAACCATGATACTATCCAGCCTAAGGTAATGGAGGACCCATACCAGATTGAGAATTTGTCTCAGGACAGCATATTGAACCAACAATCAACTAATTTAACACTAGATTATTCACACGTGGTACAGCCTGAGTTGTTTGATAGTCTGTTTGAGACTGGTAATTTTGTTTCTCCTAGTAGTCAGGATTGTGTTCATTCAGTTATGTTCTCTGACAGTATAGGTAGGGGGCTAGGTAAATTAATTAGTAATAACCTGAGTTACTGTACCCAAAACAATTGTGTGCCAGGGTCAACCTACAAACAGATTATGGCATCGGTAACAAAGACTGTTTGTAATCATAATACCACCATTAGTATATGTGTTGGTAATAGTTCAAAGATTAAAAAGGAAGACATTACTGACTGTGTTTCAGAGTTGTTGAAGTTAAAGTGTAGTAAAATAATATTGTGTTCTTTTCCATTTTTTGAAAGTTTATGTACCAGGAAAAACAATTATATTCACATGTTAAATAAACATTTATATTTTTTTGCAGGTCATTATAGTGACAAACTTGTATATCTTGATATCAACACTTTTGTTGATAAACTTAGATCGACTCGGGGTAAAGTGTATCTACCTATTAGTTGTAGACACAAAATAGCTCGGCTATTAGCTTATAATATTCACACAGACATAATTAGTATGTCTAAGTTTAGTTATATTATTAACACTGCGACTATTAGTAATAATACTAATATACAGGTGACTTTAAATGAAGATAGCATTAGTGCTATAGATGTTTACAAACATTCTGAGGAGGATCCATGCGTCACCGTGGAAAATCCTCAATTAGGCTCTATTAGTGATAGGGTCTTGTTGTCTGAGGATGGCACGGGAGTCTCCTGCCTCACTCCAAATATTAATATTAATTTAAACTAGGAAGCGAGACAACAGAAGGTACCATTAACAATATTGTTAATCCTTCCAACAGCAAGGTACCTTCTTGCACTCAGTTAGTTAGTAAAAAAGGGCCTCAGCAGAACACCTTAAAATTATTCCACCAAAATATCCAAGGCATTTCTTCCAAATTATTAGAAATTGAATTGTTTTTAGAAAATAGTAAGTTTGACATTATTTGTTTTACTGAACATTGGCTAAAGGATTACCAAATGCTTATTAATTATGAAAACTATATGGTGGGTAGCTGCTTTAACCGTAAAACTATGCTTCGTGGAGGTTCCCTAATATTAATAAAAAATTGTTTTAAATATAAGCAACGTAATGACATAGTAGGTCTCTCGGTTGAACATTGCGTCGAACTGTCCTGTGTTGAGCTAGATAAGCATGTAATTGTATGTGTGTACAGACCCCCAAACTATCAAAACTTTTCCTTATTTGAATCAATAATGGAAGATGTCCTGGCAAAACTTACAGCCAGTAATAAATCTACAATTATTTGTGGTGATTTCAATATCAATATTTTAGAAGAAAGTTCAAATAGCAGTCGGTTATTAAATCTTTTTAAGTCATTTGACTTGACCAACACTTTTATAGAACCTACTAGAGTCACTCCATCTTCTGCTACTTGTATAGATAATGTTTTCTGCGATTGTGATTACTTAGATAAAGCCATATTAAATTGTCTGCCGTCTGACCATAGCGGACAAACTGTAACTTTTAGGTATAATACACCATTGCAAAAAGTCCAGATTAAATTTAGACCTATAACTTCTAGCAAATTAAATAGATATAATTTTTCCCTACAGAACAAGTTAGATGTTATGAGCCATGACGATATTAATGTAAATCAATTGTATGATCGTTTCTTTTCAATAGTTCACACGGAATTCAACAAAACTTTTGAACAGAAGACAAAAAGTATTTGCCCCAAATTTATATTTAGTGATTGGGCAACTAGAGGTATCAGAAAAAGTAGCGAAAGACTATTTGAGCTATATGGCCTTAAGCCTTTTATAAACACTGAAACTTTTAACAAGTATGTTGCTAAGTATTCAAAAATCTTTAGAAATACATGCAAGGTTGCTAAAGCCCTGCACATTAGCAACAAGATCAAAACAGCAGAAAACAAAATAAAGACAGTTTGGAAAGTCATAAATAATGAAACTAACAGGAAGAAAATACGTAACACTAGATACACGTTAGATTCAGCATGTGGTCCTAAAAGCTCTAATCTGGAAGTAGCTCAAGAATTTGTAAATTTCTTTACCGATATACCATTAAAAACTACGGAGGCTCTTAATTCCTCACCTGAAGTCTCAATTGGATTATTAAAGGCGAATGTATCTGGCTGCACGGCTGAATTTAAATTTAAACACATAAACCCAATGATAGTTATTAAAGCTTTCCGGCAAATAAAAATCAAACTAACCGAAGATCTATGGGGAATGTCTATCAAAGTGTGTACATCCATACTGGAGACTATAGCCCCATACTTAGCTTTTCCCTGATCTAATGAAATACAGTAAAGTGATACCTCTTTTCAAATCCGGGGACAGTAAAGATACTAATAATTATAGACCTGTATCCGTGCTGCCAGTTTTTAGCAAGGTGTTTGAAAAGGTAATGCTTAATCAAATGCTCAATCATTTTAACACCAACAAAATTTTACACGATCAACAGTATGGTTTCACCAAGGGACGTTGTTACCTTATTAAAGCACATATTTACTGCGTGGGAAGAGTCTCAAGACGCCATAGGAATATTTTGTGACCTTTCCAAAGCATTTGATTGCGTAAATCACGACACATTACTTTTGAAACTTGAGCATTACGGACTAGGTCAACTTGCACTTAGTTTGGTGAAATCATATTTGAGTGATAGACAACAACTTGTTCAAATAAATGGTGTTAATTCAAAGGGTTTAAAAGTAAAAATGGGGGTTCCGCAAGGCTCAATATTGGGTCCTTTCCTCTTTCTCGTGTATATAAATGATCTACCCTATTTATTGAAAAACCAACCTCAAAATATGGTGTTGTTTGCTGATGACACTTCCCTAATTTTTAAGATAAATAGACGGGCCCAAAATCTAGATGACCTGAATAATGCCCTACTTCAGGTCCATAATTGGTTCACAGCAAACAATTTGGTATTAAATGAAAAAAAAAACTAAATGCATAAGATTTGCTTTACCCAATGTTAAGAGTAGTGATTGTGAAATAATATTGAATAAAGAGAAACTTGAATTCGTAGATAAAACGGTTTTCCTGGGGATTACGCTTGATTCAAGGCTACAATGGGGTTCACATTTAACATCCCTTGCGGGGCGGCTAAGTTCAGCAGCATACGCTATTAGAAAAATCCGTCAATTTACTGATGTAGATACCGCTAGACTGGTGTATTTTAGTTACTTTCATAGTATAATGTCTTATGGCATTTTGCTATGGGGACGGGCTGCAGATATTGAGTCTATATTTATTCTGCAAAAAAGAGCCATCAGAGCCATATATAATCTTCGTAGGCGCGATTCTCTAAGGGAACTGTTTAAAGATATTGGCATCATGACGGTACATTGTCAGTATATCTACGAAAACATAATGTACGTCAGAAAAAATCTGCATCTTTTTGGTAAAAGAGGTGACAGACATAATTACAGTACTAGAAATAGGGGCCAACTAGTTCAGCCAGGCTTCAGACTCGCTAAAGTAGACTCATCTTTCATGGGGTACTGTTTGAGATGCTATAATAAAATTCCACAAAGTATTCTTGAACTGAATGAGACGAAATTTAAAACATGCATCAAACGCACACTATGTAAGCAAGCTTATTACAAGTTGGGCGATTATATCGCTGATAAAAATGCGTGGCTCAATGCTGGTCCTGCTCCACATGGACAGGGGCGCATAAATTAGATAGCATTACATATAATTGTTGGAGCTGCTGAAGATTGTACAATTATCTTTGCATTGTATAGATTCAATCTCTAGTATTATATAATCGCATAGCCCATATTGTGTGAGTACTATGTAAAGCTATCATTCACTGGAATCCTACGTCTTTTCTTGACTTGAATGTGCCCAGGCAGTTGAGAGTATGTCATGCTCACTCTAATGTCTCGCTGATGGTGGCGCGTGTGTCCGATCATTTGGTTCCCTACAAAATGGTTGAGTTAAATGGTGCTGATCCATGCGTCATGTTCGTGAACGGGCGCTGTCAGTTGTGACTGGTCATCTCTTAGTTGCCGTGGCTTATTTTAATGTTATTTTTTAATTGTATTTTTTGTTTTTACTATGGACACTTTTAACGTGCACATCTTGCTACATTGTTCTCACATAATATACCATCTCAACACGAATGATGTAACCAAGATTTTGTAACAATTTTATGATTTAAAAGAGTGTCCATGGAGTTTCTTGCCCGTTCTTCTCCATAGAGATCTACGCTAGGGAACGGGCAACTACAGTACTTTCACAGTTTTTATGTCTTGTGACTGGGACTGTAGCTACATTTAATTTTCATCTTTGTTTCGACAATTCAAAAGTGCCTGCAACTGGCCTACTTGAAATAAATGATTTGATTTTGATTTTGGTTATTCTTAAGCAAATAATTAAAATATCTTACTGCTGCTGAGAATTACTGCGTCAAAAATCATGAATTTACCAAAAAAATGTAATAGGACTCTTAAGGTCGAAATACTAGTTTTTGAAAGAAAAAATTTGGAATTTCACCCCGCAACCTGGAAACCGGGACACGGGACGCAAACCAGAAATAAGGTATGAAGGGTGATTACTATTTCAACTATAAACTGAGGCTATTTTTGTAAAAGAATTTGGAAAAACAAGGAATTTTCAGGATTTACAATGAAAATCGAAGTATTTTTGAGTATTTCGTAGGGATAAAGTCCCGACACGCGTGCAGGTGCGTGCGATGTGGTCAGAACGTAGGCGGAGGCCTAGTTTAGTTTAAAAACGCTGAAAATTTCAAAATCGCGCGTCTGGAAGAGAAGATAAGACCGTGTTCCTAAACTGAAGCAAAGAAATGTTAGGTACAGTAAGCGTTCATAAGTGCAGAGGGACGCTAAGGATTGTATTGCTGTGAACGCACGGTCGCGACCGTGCGTCTGCATGTGTAAGTGGTCTCAATACAGTACGCACACCAGAATTCGCCCACTGTCGCAGATCGTCGCGTCGCACTCCACATAACAAAAAAACATATTTCCGTCTCTTCTTTTGTTATACACGCAGCAAACACTCTTATTTGTGTGGCGATCTGTTCTTACCATAGAATAGCTAAAATTCACACATAATTAATAAGTGTTGATAACTGTTTGGGTAAAGCAGCGGCTTCCCGATTTATGAGTTCCGAGTTCGAATCCCGTTACCAATGTGAGGGTTTTTTGTATCTTTGTAACCATATTTATATTTGTACTTTTATGCAAAAATTTGTTAGGTATTTTGTTTTTTTTTTTTTAAAGAAATTAAATATTAATTAAAAACCATCGTTATATTATTTAACCATTTAAGTGATTGTGTATTATCTTTTCGGTGTTGGAAGGTGCAAATAAAAGTCGTGTTAAATGATAACAGAAATGTTTCATTCGTTTTATTTATTTATAAAATTATAAAAAAAAAACTTTAATGAGAATTTTAACGTCACATTCCTATCTAGTTAAAAGAAGTTCTCTTGTAATCGTTCGATTTTTTATTGTATACCCACTTACTCTAAGTCAATTCACAATAACATAACAAGGAAAGGATATTCTAATCTCATAAATAAAATTGTTGATACCCATTTATTAATAGGTATCGGTATTAAGCAGAGTTTATTGAAAACTAATATAAGTATGATTTAGACTTTAAGAACATATTTTTTTATGTGACGTCACAATAAATATAACACGCATTGAGGTTATAGTTTAAGTGTTCATTTTCTTGAAGAAAAGAAGATTGAAACTAAACCTCAATTTAAGATCATTACATAATTACGGATAAGTAAACAACTAAACATTAACAACTAAATAATATTTTGTTACACGTCTAATTCAAATTAAAACACTAGGATTGATATTTTGTATAACTCCCATTATTTTCGATGCAGTCAAGTAGACGTTTGCGCCTGGACCCCACAATATTTTGATATATTCCGGTTCCTTCCTCTTAAATTTTGCCACACCGCCATGCAATGTGTTGTTAACAATTCAAATAATTCCGCAAAGTGTCTCGTAGGCGTGAAACCATTTGTTTCATACTGGCCTACCATATTATTATGGCGTCGCTGCGCTTCGCTAACAAGCGACGGCCTTCCACTTCGCTGTCGACTAGCAAGGCTCCCTTCTTCCTCATACTTTTTTATCCAACGACTTACAATATTCCTCTAGAACAAAAAAAAAAGTAATGTTAGGCACCTGTAGAACAAAATACTAAAGTGATCATTCACTCTGCATTTATAAATAAACACTAATTATTTCTCTTTTAGGCCTCATGATGGATTTAAAAAACAATTAATTAATCCTTAGGTCACCAAAGACATTAACAATAACATTAGGTTTGAATTTCTAATAAAAGTTTAAGTTACAATAAAAAACAATTAATTAGTCCTTATGTCACCAAATAAATTAACAATAATATTAGATTTTAATTTCTAATAAAAGTTTAAGTTACAATTATTCATAAATAAAGTACTCACAAAGTCCGGTTTCATATTAATTGTGTTCTATTAAGACCACTTATGCAGCGCGATAAATAGTCGCCCTCGCCTCAATATTAATATTTGCCTGCATTTCGCAACAACAATACCGCTATCTATTAAACCACACGTCACTAACCAACAACTTCAACCAAACGAAAACATTCATTCCGGTCAAGTTAAATATTCATAAACCTCATGTCTACCTCACATAAATCTAAACTCCTTACTTATTTTCTATGATCTACCTTTCAACTTCACGGAATGTGTGAATAAAGCAAACAAGATAAAGAATATAATATTTCTGTTCCATTACTTCCAATTGAGTATAGAAACTGGTAAAAACTTACAAAAAGTCTAAAAGTAACAATGTGAGATTTGAACACACGGCTTACTGATTCGTTCATAGATCTGCACGCGCCTAACCGCTAGGCTATCTTGACTTATGTTTCCACGTTGAAATTTTGAACTACAATTACTTGTAGACGACAATGTCTATTTTCTTGAAAGCAGAAGGTCGTAAGTCAAACTAAACGTCAAGCTATTGCTTTGTGAGATTGCCACTGGACTTTTGGTCGACACTGTACCAGTGTTGCGATGGTAAAAAATTAAACTGCCGTATCTAAGAACTAAAATTGCCGTATTTATGAAAAAAATACATGAAATTGCCGTAAATACTTTATTTCTACGAGTAATTATAAAATACATATGTTAAACAATATCTGTAATATTTTCACCGTATAGGTTTCTAATTGATTCGAAAACTTCACTATCTTTTTTATGCAATGTCAGTATATCTATACAAAATAGCATAAAAATATAAGTATCTCTTTCATTCACGTTAAACATGTATCATGCTATCTTTGTCAGTATCATAAAATGAAAGACGAAACGGTAATTCCCCTCGTCATAAACAGCCACACTCTACAAGTATTCTATTAACAATATTTAAGAGATGGCGAAAGCGAAAAAAAGTCGATATCGATATAGGTATATTTGTGTTTTTATGTGCTGCATTTCATAATCAATGAGCCTACTGATTAAAAATCCTTTTGTTCATAATTTTCCATTGTGATTTGTCGCAAAGCTGAATTGCCGTATTACTTGATACGGTAATGAGAAGTCTACCGTATGCCGTAAAATCTGAAAAAACATCATGGAATGCCGTATATTACGGCAATTGCCGTATCAATCGCAACGCTGCGCTGTACATACCTGGATTGGAGTTATTGGAGGGCTCGGGATGCACCTTTGGTCTGTGATTAGGGCTGGGAGTCCTGCTTTTAGGCTCTTCTTGTGTATAAGTGATGACGATGAAGATGACGTTGATGAACGTCGCCTACGGGGACTGCGCGAACGTGACTTACTTTTGCGACTCCGTTTACGTTTTCGGTCGTCTAACGCGCTTAACATGTCGCTCATTAAATTCAAAAGGGCCACATTCCAAAAACTTCATTTTTTACAGGAAAGCGTTTTGAAGTTTTGGCCGTAGTTTTTACTTGTAGCTTGGGCAAAAACTGTATCCTCGTAGGAAGTTTTGTATAAAACATATTTTTATGTTCTTTGTCAATTTTCATAACTTTAATGTCGGCCAATTTCACCTTTTCACCATCATCATTGGTTTTGTAGTTTCCAACCGCCAGCAATTTAAAGTTATAAAAACTATCATGTGCAAGTTCCTTGACAGTGTAGGGTGTTCCTTTCTTCTTTGCGGTTTTTATTAATGTGATGTACTGTGCAGGTACAAAAACCGGAGAAGATTTAGCGCTCTTGAGATGTTCCTCTGAATGACGGAGTGTACAGAGTCACCCTAATTTTGGGTATGCCCCTTGATTAAGAATTTATGGGTTATAGATTTCAGTTTCGGAAACTCATTTATAGAGTGTTGATACATTGCCAACATAAATTTGTTTTTTTGTTGGCCACAGCAATTATTGCTGTGAAAAACCACGTCAAACTCTTCGGTGGCTCTATCATGTAAACTTTTTAGGTATTTATATACGCATGAACCTATGGCATATATATATAATATAATTATATATATATATATATATATATATATATATATATATATAATATATATTATATTATATATATATTATATTTATTTATATATATTATTATTATAATTATATTATATATATACATATAATATATAATATATATGTCGCCGCGAGGACACCTATAAGCTAAGCTTATTACATAATGTTATTGATTGTAACTAATTTCTTATTCCATAAACGATAATACTGCCATCTGTGAGATACTCTGGCAACTATTATAACACCTGTGAGTGCCATTGACTAATTTCGTTGGAGTATCAAGCTCAACAGCGCCATCTGTTGGCTTGTCTTAATCAGTATCACTTGAAAAACAATTATCAAACTAAACTCGATGTTCTAGCTAAAACTATCGTTATAATTAACATAAGAATATTTGTTTAACAACTTTAGGGTTTCATTCAAATTAGCAATTAATAGTTAATCACTTGACATTATGATTCGGCGTCACCTGTCAGGGAAAATGGCGCCGAATGTGATTTTACCGTCAATACCTGAATGTTTAAATTTAGTACGAGAACTAAGTAAGTCTCAATAATAGATCCCAACTTTAAAATAATAAGACTATTTTACACAGTGATTTACTAGTAAAAAGCTTTTGTTTAACATAACTGTTTATATCACCGGAAATGTTCCATGATAGCACAGATTAAAGACTAAAAAGTAATGAGACAACTAGTTTATTATTAATGATTGAAAACGTGTTCAAATTGGTGAATTCTGTCATTATTTAATAATAACACAATTATTGTAAAGTGTTTCATTATTATTTGTGAGGCTGATTGAATTTACTATTGTAATAAGTTGCTGAACCGATATTGTGGTACTTCCGCCCACTCAGAACAGACAGGGAGCAACGATCCGTCACGTTAGCTTACGATTAGCAAAAACAATTGAAATACTAAGTAATTATAAGTGTTTAATGAAGTGAACGATCTGTAATACGATTTAAAATAGTGTGAAGAGTTTCTTCTCCTCAACCATAATAATTTGCGAATGGACGACTCAATTCTAGAAAGTTAATCAGTTTCTGTACTTAGATGGTTTAATAGAAATAAACGTTTGGAATTTGAGTCAAGTGCTGTGTGTGATTTCAAATACCCACCTACCTATCTATCAACAATGAAGAATCGTATCGCAAGGCGATGTGATAAATGACTGAAAGACAATATGGTGGCGAATGGCGCCAATAATTTGGGGACAGTGTTCCTCTAAGCTTTCCCTGCCGTGATATATATATATATATATATATATATAATATGGCATATTTTATTATAGTTGTACCGTGCACTAGGATTTTGTGAAGAGTTGGCGTCATTGGATGCCAACCGTACAGTTCCACATACATTTTTGCAGTATCTTTACAAAATTCTCCGAATTTCTCTGCATTTATTTTGTGTCCAGATGACATCGCTTCCAAAATCACCTTAAGTCCAATTAGAAACTCTTTATTTATGCCAGTAATTTCAGCAGCTAGATCAGGATCGGCGAAGAATCTTCTAGACGTGTTGCCTGAATTGGAATTGTCGAAACCAGGTTTGCCCATATTTATTACAAGGCCAGTCTTTTCTCTATATTTCTTTTGGATTTTTTCTTTTGTTTCTTTGACCACAGTTTTTTCTTCAACGCCGCTCGCCCCGCGCGGCGGGTAAAGGTCCGAGGTAGGACCGGTTTATGATAGTACCATTACTCAGGTGCAATAAAACGCCAACTGGGGTGGGATTTACAGAAGTTTGTAATTGTCACTTTTTTCCGGTTTTGAAGTCAAAATGCTCGTTAGTGCGTCGTCGACTAGTGCAACCTTATGTAGTTATTTCTATAAGCGTTCTTAAAATCTTGTCTCTGTGTTCCAATTGCTGTATAACTGCTTGCGGTGTGCAAGTCTAATTTTATTTTTGTTTGTTCTAGTTTAGGCAGCGCAAGACAAATCAGTCAGTAAGGAAGAATAAATCAGTTTCGTCCATGTCTTGTCTAACTTGTACAAGTATCCACTTCGATGGCTTCAGTTTTCTTAAATGAAAACTCTAGATGTTTCATCTTGCGTTTTCTAGAAGTGGGTAAAATGGAAGTATTGGAGATGACACAACATTTACTTCTTGTCTGGTACGACATGTCCTTACTCTTGTTGTAAATGGGGTCACCAACAGAAATTGTAAAGTTTTTAAATGAGTTGAATGTGTTGACGAACTTTATTTTTATGCTCATTAGGAACCCTTGCCTGTTTGCCACGAAGACTTCTGCAGACTTTTTGAGGTGCACCAGTATTTAATTTTTTCTTTTCATGAACTCCATACACCATTTTCTGAGAAACTGTTACGAGTAGGGTGACCTGTTCAACAGTTAACCACCTAAATTTCTAACCACGATAACGCGTAATTTTTTGTTCATAGTTTACTTTTATCTGGAATTATGAAGAGGTAGGTTACTTGGCTACATATTTGTATTTAAACAACGTTTGATTTACTCATAGATTTTAAAGAAACGATTTTTATATTTTAAATGGGATTTGGCTAACTGTGTCCACCCCATGGTACACTATTAACCAGGGGGTGGTGCTACAGTTAACCATAGTGTACACATTTAACCATTGAGTATAAAAAACTTTAACTTTTTCAAAAATAATAACTCCAGTTGTTAGAAATCAGTCTTTTATTTAATAATGAAGTAAACTTATATCAAATATAACAAAATATTTGTTTTCCTTAAGGTTCTTACTGATAAATCAACAAAAGCAGACAATAAAAAATCACAACCTTTAATTTGTACTTATATTTCTTATGAAAATAAGATAAAAGTTTTTTTAATAATAACTAAAACACAAAATAATTATAAAACATTATAGTAGTAGGTAGGAAGGTAGTATGTAACTACCTACATCACAAACATAAAAATAACAATTATCCTGCAGCATAATTATAATAAGGGGGATCCATTTTTAACTTAGATTCAAGATTCAAGATTCAAAGCATTTTATTTCAAATAAACCATTTACAGGCACTTTTGAAATGTCAAGAAGTCAGTCAGTCAAGAAAAAAAAAATGATGCTAATTGCACATTCCAAAGCGTAGATCTCTATGGAGAAGAATGTGCAAGAAACTCCATGGACACTCTTTTCAATCATGTTTTGTAATTACAAATATCTCTGTTACATGTTTCTTAAGTAGGTACTATGTAGTTACAACTAGGTTTATAAAATTGGCACAAAAATCAGTCTCAACGTTCCAAATGGAAAAGTAGTATGTCTACTATGAGTTCAGTATTTATAATCAAACATCGTCATCAGTTTTTAACGTAAGTTCAACAAAGTCATGTTGAAATGCACGTCAAATGAAAAAGACGCTTGCCTTCGGCTGCTGCCAGTAATTTTAGGTTTTGGTAATATATATTTAACATCTTTACCTGTATTCCCGCAGTATCAGGTACGAGAGGCTCACAAAATGTTTGACGTGTTCTATTTTTTAGCTTTAAAAAACTCACAAAAAAGTTTGAATCTTCGTCGTTGTCGTCTATTATTTCTAATATTTTAGCAACGTAAAAGACAGAAGTTTTCTTAAATGGAAATAATACGATGACGAATTCTTGCTCCTTTGGATCTCGAGCTAGTGGTAAAAAGTTACCATCGAGGATGATTCCGCCATCGTCAACGGCTTGTGGAAGGATTTGGCTGAAACGGTTCACTTTCGGCTTGAGTACGAACTGATGATTGTGCTGGCGAATAGGGAGTATGTATGATTCGTAGATCGTTATTGTTATCTCGGTTTGTGAAAGGATTGAGCTGCCAGTTAACATCATGAGGATAATTGTCGGTTGGATTAAGAGTTGGACTTAGAGCAGTTATATAATATGGACTTTCAGATGGAGGTTCAGTCTGAAGAATAGAGGGTGATGTAGAAGATATCTCCTGTTCATTAATCCTTGTATAGTCTTTATACATTTCTCGTAGATCAGAACTCCCGAGCACAGTTGTTTCTGCTCCCACTAGGCCATCTACTGCCTCATTTGAAGGTGCAATAAGCGGCCTATCCGTTACGGTGCTCGGCATGAAATCAGCTTCCGTAAAGATACAATCATCGAATGGGAATATCCCACATTTTTTGAATGCATTCACAAGGTTCACAGGAGTCATCGCTTTCAAATAGGCAAGACTAACACACTCGGCAACATTGTGGATAGTAAGAGGTCGCCCCGGGTTTCTCAACAGCCATGAATCCACTGCTGCATTGTAATATGTCTTAACCTTTGGCTGACGACCTGGCCTAAATGTAACTCTAACGCCGCGGTACCGTCTCATAGACGTAAAAAAATAAATTGAAATTAAATTATAAATTAGACAATACTGTACTGTAAAGGTTTTACAAATTGATTGATACAAGTTATAAGTGAATTAATTTACAGATAAAATAAAACTACCATCCTTATTGCCATCCTTATTTAAAGAATAATCAACATTTATTCATGAATACACAATAATTGCTTAGGACCTTAATTCGGTGGTTTAAAAAAAAAACACTACTGATCTATTGAAAAATTAACTTAAAAAATCGTTACTTCTTTGTACTATAATTAAAAAACAACAAAAATAATTGGTCTTCCTTCAATAACTAAAAAAATTGACAAGGCACATATTTGGTACATTTTCAACGTCGTAGTACACAGTCATTGCTTTTTAGTTTTTTTTTTTCGTCTCCTTATCATACTCCTAGCTAGCCTAGGCATTTGTGGCATTGTCGTTGGTGTAGATTTCCTCTTTTCAGGCATTCTGCAAAATTGAATAAAACTTAAAACCGATGTTACGTCAACGGGACACTATGTGGTTTTACGTGGTTACCTACGTAAACACAGAGGTAACGACCAAGAGACATGCTAAGTTTTTGTACATAAACACTGTACTTACGTCTGTGAGACGGCGATCGCTCCTACATGAACACTTGTGCATTCGGCGCGCTCGCAGTCGTAACTGGCGGCAACAAGATGGCGGGGTAGGAAGGTAGCGGGAGAGGTAACGCCACGCGTCGCGTATTTTAAAAAAAATATTGTTAAAATAAAAATTGTTACGTCTGTGAGACGTATACCACGTCAGTTAAAGGTTAAATGGGCCATTCAATCCAACGTCCAGTGGTTGAAGCTTTGCTGTTGTATGTGGATGAAGAGTTAAAATAGTTACTCCTGAAGATTTTGCAAGTTCAAGAGCTTCAATTGACAGATGGCTTTCGTGGTTATCCATTATCAACAGGGCGGGATTTTCTTTGGAAGCTGATACATCTATACTAATATTATAAAGAGGAAAACTTTGTTTGTTTGTTTGTTTGTAATGAATAGGCTCAAAAACTACAGGACCGATTTAAAAAATTCTTTCACCATTCGAAAGCTACATTATCCACGAGTAACATAGGCTATATTTTAACCCCGTACTCCCACGGGAACGGGAACTACGCGGGTGAAACCGTGGGACGTCCGCTAGTGCTTGATAAAATGTTTCATGACATCCACGAATATTTCGGCATTCATCCAGCCAGTAGCTGCAGCCAAACCTAATGTACCCGGTGGTGCGCCTTGTAACATGTGTGGTTGAATTTTTTTTCTGGGAAATACCATAGCCGGTGGCAAGGCTTGTCCGATCGCATTGACAATGCAACATGTTGTGACCAAGGTTCCCCTCTCGCCACTTGTAACCTTTGCTACATTCGTGCCCTTCCGAGCTAGTACTTTCCCTGGTCGTTGTACTGTGGTGGTAGAAGTTTCGTCCAAATTATATAATCTACTGCCGTCTGCAAAGCTTGTGTGCCTTTCCATAGCAGATTTCAAATTGCCGTAAAACAACCCAATGTTATGCTTATTAAAAGCAGTTGCTCTGGCCAAGCTGCAAGCCTCAGGTTTCCGCAGAGAAATTGCTTGATGTCTTTTCCTGAATGAGTGTAGCCATTCGAATCCAGCCATTTCTGCATCGACCCATGATCGCGGTACTTTTTTTTCATATTTAGCATATTTTAAAACGAATAATGGCACTCTGAGATCACATTAACAAACACAATCACTATGTAACTATTAGATAATAACTGAACAATTTTGGTTTATCACTTTTTCACCCCATTTTTTAGTATTTGTTTTATAATCTTAAAACTTGAAATAATAATAAAGCGGTAAATTATCTTTATCGCCCAAAACATATTTATAATAATAAACATCATAATAGGATTTTGGAATGACGTTTTTATCAATCTTGTATGTCTCTTTTTTTTAACCAGACAATTTTTTCAGTGTATGCACGTGTTAAAGCGACTGAAAGCCAAGATTGATCTATTCCTCTTTCGCACACAAACTTTCTATACATTTCCTCTGTAAATGATGTTTCGTAGAAAACAAATTTCAGGGTGTTCTTTTTCAAACCTGAAAACCTTAATCTCATGCCACTTGACTTGGTTTCTCTCCTCGTCTATATTGAGATTTGTGCCCCACTATTCTTGTAAAGCCTTGACGTCGTAAAACTTGTCATGCGTCATTTCCACGGCTGTGTACGATTTTCCCGTCTTTTTTGATGTACTAATCAAAGTTTTATATTGCTCTGGTTTATAAATGGGGCCCGACTGCAAGTATCTTGTAATTTGCTTTTCTATAACACTGTGAACGTTGTCTCCTTCATTTTGAGAGTGTCCACGTATTAAAAACTTGTGAGTAATTGTCTTGACCCTTAACTTGTTTACAGCGTAGGCGTAGACAGACAGCAAAAACTATTATTTTACCATGATTTTTATTATAGGACTCCGTTCAAGTTTTTTTTCTAAGTATTTCTTTGCTTCTTCTATATTCATTCCAAAAAATCAGTAGGTCAATTTCTTTTCTTGTATGGTATTTTATCATAATTGGATTCCCTGCTAGTAAAATTTTCTTCGCAATGCACACTAGCCGTGTGGTATCCGGCAGAGTAGAATAGAACCAACCCATTACACTCACGGGTTTCGTATAAGGCGACTATTGTCTGAGGCAGAACACCTTGCGCCTCCGTAGACCTGAGAATGGGCAGCAGCGTTTTCTGTTAGTCTTTCCTCACTACTGCGATCTCCAATCCGCCTGCCAAGCGTGGAGATTACGGCAAATTCCTCCCTTCATGGGAGAGGCTTACAAAACAACAAATAAACAAACAAATACAAATACGGAACGATCTGGCCGCAAAAAAAATTGCCCTGGCAGAGAGAGTAATAAGCCAAAATTTAAAAAGGTACGGTATTTATTTATATAAAATAATTCCCTACAATAGAAGTTCATAGTTGATCTCTCTGGCTCTTTCATCTAAAAGAGCCATTTCCTGCATAGGCACCCTGTAACAAATTTCACCACAGTTAGATAAAGTTTTTGTACAACTAATTCAAAGAACAAAGATAAAAAAACAAACCTATAATGTTGCATTATGTTATACAAAGTGCAACAGGCATACACCAGCGCCGATGCCTTCTCAGGCGCATAATGGAGGCTCCTGTCTATGCCTAGACACCGAAATGTGCCGTTAAAATAACCATTGGTACGCTCTATGACATTGCGCGTTTGGCAATTCCACTTAGTAAATCTTTCTTCTGGTGTACCATGTTGAGCATTTCTAATTGGTGTCATGAGCCAAGGCTCCAAAGCATAGCTAGAATCCCCTGCAAATAAATCATAACTTAAATTTATTTTCAGTAATATTTACATTATTTACATACTAACTCTATAATAGAAATAAAAATATTTACAAGTATCAAAAAGGGTTACAGGGCGTCGAAAAATTCGTCCACATCGCTGTCAACAGGAAACGTGCCCAGAAGGCTGGCAGCATTGCCACGTTGGATGGCAATGCTGATTCTTTGGCCAAAAAATAAGGCCCGCCCTCTGGTCACGTGAACAGTCGACCAACCGTTTGGCGATTTCTCGAAAAACTAGGTGGGCACTCGGACCCCATAGCCCTAGTGTTTCAACCCCAAATGGCTCAAACACATAATTACCAATTAAATTATTGTATTTGCGCCGTTTGAGGTTTTCAGCACCTGCAGCAGCCGCCCCAGCGCAGCACACTGTGCTAGGAAGATGGGATGGCGCAAGGGTGTCGACGCAAGTTGCGTCCCACACCAAAGGCCTACCCAACTTCCATGGCATTATGGTCATACCATCTGGTCTCTTGCCATCGACGCGTGCCAAGCCAGTGGGTTCTAATACAGCTGGCACCCCGGCGGTGGCAAGAGCACGACGGATGAGATCATTAATGCTAGCGTGCCGCGCTATCCGACCTGCACTCTTACTGCAAGAAAGGCCATGGTGTCCAAGGCAGTCGACTGCTTCACCACATTGACAGCGATGTGGAGCCCCACAAGGAGCGCCCAAACGCAAACATGTAGCGAGTTTATTCCGTACCAACCTGCAGAGCGGCTCATCCCACTGTCTCTGGGAAAACAGGTTCTCGGGCCGATCCGTGTCCGGGCACGCCACTTTCCAGGCGTCCTCTGCGTCGGTCAAGCACGGCACTTCCGAGCTAACCAGGGAAAGAGTTAAAATTTTCCTGGTTAGCTTATCAGTGCTGTGGACAGAAGACAGGAACGCCGGTAAGCTAACACTAGAAATTTTGCGGACGCCAAGGCCACCAAAACGAATTGGCAGGGTGGCTTGCAGCCACGCTCGGTCGTCCAGGGCCACATTAAGAATGGATGTTAATGTGTTGCGAATAATTTGGTCAATTTTGTCCAAAAGTTGTGGTTTCTTCCAAAGAGGAGAACAACGGAGAAAATACATAAAATTTGGACCAAAACAGCAATATCTTATAATGGTGAATGCCGAATGCAAATTAATTTTGGAAAGTCTATCCGAAATATCATTGAAATGTTTAATTTTGTCGTCGATGAAAGATGAAAAACTTTCTTCAAAAATAGGGGAACCTAGGAGATGCAGGGAACTTTTTTCTAAAATTTTGATTTTTGGGGCTATTGCATTAAATTTATCTATAGTCGATTGTCTGTCGGTAATGCCAGAAAGGTAAATTTCGCACTTTGAGGTATTAAGGTCCAAACCAATAGATTTAAATTGATTTTTGAGGAGTTGTAGGTCAGCCAAAACCGTGTCAACATCACCTCCTAGCGTTCCATCATCTAAATACCACACATTAAATTTTGAATTTAGTTGTTGAATTATGGGATGAATAGCCAAACTGAAAATGACAGGCCCGAGAGGGTCACCTTGTTGGCAACCAACTGCACATTCCAAAACATTGTTCTTGTAAAGTAATTTAGAAGGGTGCCTATAACATTGCCACAAAAAACCATAAATTTCGGGTAGTACTTTTTTGACTTCAGCCAACAAAGTGTCCCTATTCACGGAGTTGAAGGCATTTTTGACGTCAACCTTGAGGATGACCTCACCTTTTTTTGAGTGTAGAAAAGACGATAAGGCATGTACGGCTGCCTCACAGCCCCCTCTGGAACCAAAACCAAGTTGAAGGGGCTGGAACTTAGTTTCAAGCGTCTCACTGTACAACTTGCAACATATTTTGGAAGCCATACGCCTGTAGGTACAACCGACGGCAATTGGACGAATGCCGCCGTCCCTCTTGCGCAAGGCACAGAGGTTAGCCCCGTACAAGACGTCGACGACGGCATCGTTCACGCCGCCGGAGAGCATTAAGTTGATCAGAACCGCAAGCTCCTTCAAGAGTGACTCACCAGCTTCCCCGGCGCCTGAACTCAACAAATCTTTCAAGTGCTGTGGAGTCAGGCCGTCGAGGCCGCCGGCAGAACCACTCCGGAAGGAACTCACGGCTGTGATAAACTGCGGGGCTGTAATTTTGAAAAAAGGTGGATCCTGAATGAGGGGGTCGGGGTGGACGGGCGGGTCGGGGAAGGTGAGACCGGATGGCAGGCGATGGATGTTTACTCTCTAGGGCTGAAAGAGTATCTGGAGAGTAAGGCGCCACCACATCACTGCTGAACAGAATTCTGGCCGCCCCCCTAATGTCACCGTCGCTTAGCTTGGATTCCACATGAACACAAATGTCTTTCTGTTTATTAAAAAAAGGTAATTTGGGATCTAAAATATGGGCCGAATTGTTGCAATTATCTTTAATTTGGTTTGTTAAAGTTTTTTGAGTAGCCAAATTTTTTTGGACATGCAGAATCCTGTACGGGAAGGTGAGTAACTGCTCCCAGGCACGCTGCGAGTTCTCCTGAGTCGCGAGACGGACACATCGCGCTAAACTCAGCGCAACAGAGTGTCTCGCGCCCCGGGGAACTCTTTTTAAAACTGGAGTGGAATTTTTGAATTTGGATAATGTTTGCCACAAAGTTTGTTCGAGAGATGTTGATGTCGGGGATGTGGCTTGGGGGCCCAAAGGTACACTATGAGGTTTGTGAACCTTCCCATAGTGTATTTTAAGCCCCCGTCCGCCTTTAAAAAAACGAGCCTGGGAGCAGTGAGGGCATCTTACCAGTTGTACATCCAGTGATGTGGCAGGTTGACTGGCACTACCTATTCCGGCGTCGCTACAACTGGCGCCGAACATAAAATAAAAAAAACTTACCAATAAACAATAAATAAATATAAACTATTAAAAACACTTAAAAAGAAAACACATACATTTAAAATTCACAACAAAAAAAATGTCACTCGGCACTGACGGACGCCACTGACAGAAGCAAATCATAACTTAATTTTGTGTTTGAATTTCAGATTACAAAAAATAAGAACAGCGAAACATATTCACATGGGCCCCAAAAACTAATTTTGTTTTCTTTACTTTTTTTCCCTTATCTTTTTTAATTTTAATAAATAATTAATATATAATTACTGTTTTTTTTCAAATGTGAGTTTAATATAATAGATACGGTAAACGGGGCACTAAGGGGAAGTACCTTAAGAGTCCTATTACATTTTTTTTGGTAAATTCATGATTTTTGACGCAGTAATTCTCAGCAGTAGTAAGATATTTTAATTATTTGCTTAAGAATAACGATAGTGCCATTCTCTTTCTTGTAAGTTGGAGTTACACATTTTCATTTTTCTTTTCGTGTAATTTACTATAAATATTTTACGAACTCAGTTTGCAAGAAAAGCCGTTGACGATGGAACTTTAACGCTCAAATTCACATAGTTACATTCAATTCTTATAAAAGTTAAAATTATTAAAAGATAAGTTGAATGTTTTACTTGTTTATTGGAGTTTTAGAATTTCTTTAAATTCCTTGAGTTTTCACGGAAAAAATCGTAAAGAAATAGTAATTTAAGCCATAAATGTCTTAATTCAGCGTCCATTATATTCCAAATAAACTCAATTTTATCAAACAAATTAATATGAAATAAAACTTCGATCTACAATGAATAGGTTTCATTAGTTTTCGTTTGTCAATATAAAAAGACAAAAATACAATAAATAAAATTAAAGTACCTACTATAATTCTCAATTCAGCTCGCTCCTCAGTCTCATGTCAGTCTCGTCTCTAATATTCGTCAATATCAATCAACAATCATTCAGATATCGCTATTATTATCGACTCGTGTACGCCGACCGAAATAATTTGATCCAGGAAGTAAAAATCAAAAATTTGCCTAAAAAATGTAATAGGACTCTTAACCGTTGCAGCTACACAAAGGTAGTCTTAGGACACTATTCATAATTTTTAATACCTTACCTAGTAGATAATACTGGCCGATTCTGGCTTCATGGAGTCTGCGTAGTTCTGTCTTAACAGAACTATTGAAAATAAATTGGTCATGAACCCGGCCTGGAAAATTTGCGTTGACATTGAGGATTTTGCACTCAGCATCTGCGATCTAGAAGTAATATAACGGATTTTTTTAATAGATAGAGTGATTCAAGAGGAAGGTTTTAGTATGTGATTTGCGGGCGGATGAAGCCGCGGGCATCAGCTAGTCTGAAAAAAAAAAATTCATGTTGCTAGGATCGGTGGTGACAGACGGACAAGAAGTTCCTTTTTTACCTTTTGAGATACGGAACCCTAAAACTGGGTTCACTATAGTAAACTCATTACCAATGAGCCTCTTAAACTATGTACTTACATAGTATAGAAGGTGGTATACTGTATGAAAATCATACTTCATTGATATTTCTTGACTTTTATTTTATCACTATCACTACCTGTATAATATTGAGGAGGGATGAAATGCATGTGACTAAAAGAGTGATGGACATGACAAGTTGATGAATGGAGGGAGAGGAAGGCCAAAGAAAAGATGAATGGATTGTGTGAAGAATGATATGAAAGAAAAGGAGTAAATTATGCCGTGACGTCTAGACGATTACTTGAAATATACGTAGACGATTCTATTGCTCTCAAGTGTTTCTTACCAACTGAGCATTAATGGACGTCACTCCCTGTTTCTAAATTGTGCCTGCTGTGGCTTTGGTGGTGGAAACAGTTGTACATGGGTACAGTCAATGGCCCCCAATATGTCTGGGAGGCCGAATTTTCGCTGGCACCCAGTTGCCACAGTCTGTCTTCCTTCCTCAGTGTTCGGGAACAGGATCCATTGCGGTTTCAGTCTGAAACAACAGAAGTTAGATATCTATCCAACTAGCTAATAGCCACCATTGAGCTATTACTACTACGTATACGTATAGAGAAGACAGCGTGAACAAAATCTGTGCTCCGTTCAACTGCGGTCGGCCCGCTGCAGCCTCAGTCGCTTGCTCGCCACACAGCATATACGGGGTTAGCCGACCCCCGCACTGGCGCGCTTGATGCACGGATTTTGTTTGCGCTGTGTTCTCTATACGTAGTAGCAATAGCTCAATGATAGCCACCCAAACTTTGTTATTTTAGGAGGGTAATTAACTGACCTTGTGTTTACAACAAATTGTTTTAAAAATTTGCTGACTGTGGTTTGGCCAATAGAAATGTTTTGCTCTTGGCCAACGGGCCTTTGGTAATGTCCTGTCAGCAGAACTTTCATTGAACGAAGAACCTGCAAATTATTAGTCATTGATAAATTCATTAATAAGATTGCCTATTATTTTTATAAGGTAGTTTGAAGGCATACTTAACCTGCTGGATTTAACTTACTTTAACGAGAACAGGCAGACCCTGTGCTGTGATCGGAAACAGATCCTCTCTCAGCTCTTGGCAAAAATATTGCACCATCTCTTTGGTTACTTTGTTTTCCGGGAGATCCAAAGCCCCGGTTAGAGCTCGTACAGCGTTTCTTTCTGCTTTCCTCTCATTTTTCTCAGCATAGAAACCGAGGAGGTGGCGACTGTAGGTCCCCGCCATGGTTTTCACAAAATCGCTTACAAACAAAATTATATCTACCTAGTTTTTTATGAAAATAATCTTGTCTAGGTCTGATGTGTTGCAGCACATAAACGTCAAAAAGGAAATATGCATTGCAATGTTCAAAAACACCTTTTATTCCTTTATGGATTCTTTGCAAAATACATGATTGTTATGGATAAATACTATCCTATTTAAACTCATAGGATTTAGTCGTGAACGTTTTGCGGTTATCACGATTCCAGCTGTGAAAAAGACTCTCGCTCGGCGGCGGTGGCTGGTATATTCAAAATTAAGCGTGCAAGAGCATACAGTGATGGCATAGAAGTTTTCCTGTCTTTCCACTACTGTAGAACGTCTCCACCGTCAGATTCTAAATCTTCAGGACATGCTATACTGAAATATTTCCAGCATTCATTTACTACAGCACTCCCGGAATCACGTTGAGTGGCGCTCTGTTTTCGCGCCAAATCCCACCTTTAACGGAATCAATAACTTGATTTTGCCGAATATATTCTGTTGTCAAGCGACTCCTGACCATTGCTAATAATTCGTGAAATTCTAGTCTACTAAGAATAAACAAAAGTAGGGAACTTTCTTTGAAAACGAAGCACCCTCGTCTTCATATTTTTATCTCCATTTACCTTCATACTTTGCAGGCTTAGGACAGCCAACTTTGATATTTTTTTTTGTTATTGAATACGAGTAGGTTAGCGTATTTAAAAATCGAGACATGTACAATGATTTAAATATTTACAAGAGTAGGTACTAATTTTATCATTTTATTCGCTGTTGCTGCTAATAAATAGCAACTGCGATAGTTTTTTTTGTTGTAAGCCGTGTTCTGCGATCATTGAGAATATTCTTTCGCACGGAACAGAAGTTGCCATAATTATTTATACAAATTAGGATAAAACATCCTACGTTCATGCCACCATTTAAGAGGGTTTCGTACCCACGAAACCCTCTTTAATGGAGCCACTTTTACCAACCACCCGGGTGGCTAAAATTGGCTCCTGTAAATATTTGTGCAGCTCGACGATGCCAGCTCGGTGGCGGCCAGTGGGGGTTCTCTGGCATTAACTTTGCCACTTCTTCGTCGAACTCGTCCCCTGTGCCCCTGGAAGTAAAACTGGCAGGTGTCGTTGGTGAGGCTGTTATATTTATACCAAAGACCTGACTTCTTAAAGTCGTTAGTTGCATTTTGAATCAATGCAGCCTTTCCATATGCTTCTTTAAACAAATAACCGAAAATGGGTAACAACGCGCACTGGATGATGATTTTTTTACCACTTAGAGATTTTTTGATTAAAATAGGTTTTTATCCATTATATACTAACATCCAGGGTTTGCGTTCTATGGATGCAATGTGGTGGCAAAAATAAAAAGAATGCCATTTTCTTTACCATAATTCAAATATTCAATACCTTTATGACTTGAATGGCCATCACAAATAAGTGGAACCGGCCCCTCTTTTTGCTTTTTGTAAGCTTTTTGAACTCGACGCTTAGGTGATCGTTGACACACGTCACAATTGGATAAATCCTTAGCACGTGCCACCGTAATGAAATATTGCTTTACGTACCGGTTTAAAAAACTCACTATGTTCAGCTTTTCATTGGAATCAAAAATATGGACCCTTGAAATATAGTTCACCTGGGCTTTGGGACAGCTGTAGTTAACTTTACGGCCAATAGCGTCGATGATTGAGTACAGATTCTCATCCTTCTTAACAGGAAAACCTGGACCTCTGTTCATAAGTCGAAAGTAGATACTTCATGCTCGCCAAGTCAGTCTGTAAACAATTCACTGATTCCTAAAGCTTTTCAAATTCAGACACCTTTTTGTTTGTAAACGGACAGGAATCTAAATTTTTCTCAGATATTATTTTTTGGACACTCGGTCACAGGGAAATGTTTTTCAGCCAAAAAGGCTATCCGTAGGTATGGTGTGTTCCTTGTGTTTCAGGAGAAGTAAATAAAGATACTGACATAAAGTTCACTTGTTGTTTTATTCTGCTAACCGCTAGTTACACAATAACCTTGATTATTAGGTACAGTCAATTCACTACATGACTACACGATAGCACTGACTCGGATGTGAGGTTCTCGGCGCGACTGCCTGCTTGCCAATGTTGCCTGTACATTTCCTATATGTGTACTTTGCAACTGATGACGCTGTGTGGTCGCTACACTATCCATCTCACGAGTATCCTTTCTTCCTCATGTAAGTACAGTAGCTGGACCTAGATTACAATAAATAGGTTTTTTCCCGGTGATTTTATTGTGTAAAGTTATCCTTAGGACTCCGTATCTTGTAGCGGCAACATATGTATTTTCTCTCCTTTTCTTACTTCTTCGATAGCCTTGACCATTTGTTCTTTTGTGTTGTCTTTTCTTGGTGCCATTTGTTGGTTAAAAAAAAATGTTTCTATTACCTAAACCTATTACAGACTCCTAGTCTTAGACAGAATGTGTGTCATGCTCTGCCGCGGAGCCACTATCTTAGAAATCGATCAATTATGTCTCAAAATTACGTACGTCAAACGTACATCATGTACGTATATCATTATCGCTGTACGTCCATTAGGAAATGATAAAATATACATTGATTGTGGCTCTGCTGGAGAGCATACTCTCTAGCGGAGCCACCCTGTATATGTGCTCAGGAAAGATAAATGCTACAGTTTTTCATGAAACCTGTTGTACGTATAACACTATTCGTACAACAGTTTTCATGAAAATACAGTAGCGAACAATAAATACTAATTGCGTACGTGTTGAAAAATATCATAATTAGAGAGTGGTTTTATTTATTTTGACTTTACTAAATTTTTCATAGAAGGCGCCTGGTCTTTCGATTCATTCAATTATGTTATTTATTACATAATACATATTACTACATTTATTTACTTTTGAATGAGCAATTAAATTATATTCTACCTATTTTCAATCGTAGTAGACGTTGTAGACGATAAATTGTATAAATTTATTTATTTCATTTAATATATAAGGAAGACTTTTGGCCGCAGGGAGTGGTGTTCCGTTGCTTCCACGGGCAAGTGCTACATGAACGCACAGTGACATAGGGCACAAGTGAAGTGATACTAACGCACAGTGTTATTATTGCCCCGAAAAACGGACATCCCCTTTTTATTAACTTATCCGATAGAACAGGTTATTTAGAAAGTAAGAGTAAAATACCCGTGTGACAATTTTACACCAAACACGAGTAAAAAAATTTTGTTGTTTTTTTTTACTTTTTCTAAATTAATTAATTACAAAAAAAATACGCATTATTTTACCCTTTTCTTTATTATATGTAATAAAACTATATTAAAGATATGTGAAAAAAAATACAAAACAGTACTAACTAGAACAGATGTACAGGAATATGCTTTTTTTGTGTTTTTAGATTTTGATTTTTCATGGTTGTATCTTTGCTTAGTTGGATTCAATATTTATTGTAAATCATGTTTAGACCACAACCAATCACTAAAAAAAAAACGTATCCAAATCTCGCGGTGTTTAAGAGTTATTCACTTCTAAAGTTTTTTCTGATAATTTTGATTTTAGGGTCATCACTTCACAAAAAATATTATTTTTGTTTATAGGTTTAAATTTTATGTTGAATTTTGTTTTATCATAGAATAATACACGTATACATATTTACACCCACTCCCATAAATTTTACAAATAATATTCTTAAATCTTTTTATTATTTTTACATCGGACCAAAATACAACTAAAGAGAATTACTTATACTAATAGTTTTTCATGCTTTATTGCATGTCAAGCCAAGTTCAGAGATGAACAGGGTGAAGTACACCTTACACGAACCATTTCGAGCTACTTTCGACCACCTAAAACTATTAAACCTACCTTCGTTAAAGCAAAAAACTCAATAAACAAATAATTTACTTTAAATACTTGCCAAGTTACATAATCAGTAGCAAGGAACTTAATAAACTCTCTTTTACCTCCTTAGAATTTGGTACTCATTTAGGTTTCTACTTTACTATCGTGTAGTTTGTACCGAACTCGGCCCTTATTTTATATTATGTTTTTGGTGGGACAGAGTTCATTTTTCACTTATTATCACACGGCCTGAAACACTTGGTCGAAAAACTTGAAATTTTAAAAATAAAATACTAAATATTTACAGACTTCACTTGCTTAGTACCTTCTTTAATTATAATTTTCCGTGGGTAAAACTTCAGTGCTATCGTTATTCCACCCTTCTATAAGATTTTGCATTACGTCTTCTTCGTCACTTAAGCTGTCGCTATCTTGGGACGAAACATCGTCCTTTGGTATTTCGTAAGGTTTTAATAACTGGAGAACGGCAGGTGGTAAAGGCATCTTTCTCAATTTTGCTTGCCTTTGCTTTAATCTGACATTAGAAATGAATGTATCTGAAGTGAGTAGTGCCCGGTTAAACAAATCAGTCATGGTTGTAATTCTATCAAACTTTCGAGTATGATGCTCTCTGTCAGACCTCCAAAACTTGTTTCTTGCTTCTCCCGCTTGTTCTGAGAGTAAACCCACAGGCATTGCAGAGTTTCGCATGATGTCTTTACCATGGACTAAAATTTTGTGCAAGGTGACTGTCATAGGATACCATTCAAAATTTTGGACGTACTTAATAACCAGTGACATA
Organism: Xestia xanthographa; assembly: GCA_905147715.2. Lineage (NCBI taxonomy): Eukaryota > Metazoa > Arthropoda > Insecta > Lepidoptera > Noctuidae > Xestia > Xestia xanthographa. Next base: position 7,501,106 of record LR990643.1, read on the forward strand.
CAAAAATCCCCAAATTTTTCGGTATCAACTGGTAGCCCACAAGATAAAACTACTAATATTGTAAATAAATCATCAAGAAGCCATTGAGGAATGTTTAATATGTCTGCAAATGTTCCACGGTTTTTGTTAGACAATGCTATGCGAGCAGTATTACCATCGTTGGTGGTGCCTGCATTGGGCCGCACCACATCAACCAGAAGCCCCATTTTTTCTCTTACTTCTTGTTGCACCTTTTTTTTTGGTTTCTTCCACAATGATATGCTCCGGGGAATTATGAGGTATCCTCCATTTTTTTACTTGCATCTTGTATCCTAGATGAAGCAAGAATTCTAAGACACGTATCCACGCGTGTAAAGGACTTAATCCGTACTTCATAAGTGATTCATCTGAGGCTTGAGAAAGCACAATGTCTATTTTATTAATTTGGCTTAGAAGTCGCCTTACAAAATGGGCATCTTAGTTGTGACGAAGTGTTAGTGATTGTATTGAGCACTTTACCGTCTGTGATAGTCAAGTAAAGTTGAATTTTTGCTGTTAATGTTAGATTGTTGGATGATTTTACAGAAATGCTGTCTATTTCTTTTATTTGGTCTTCTACCCATTTTTTTCGGCAAGTATTAAATTTTTACTCTCTTTACGGTACTGGATATGTAACGGGCGACAAAATCTGTAAGACTGAGGTGTAGGGTTCATCCACAAAATCTGACCGGTATCTGTAGTTATACGTAAAGGAATAAATGTGGTGGCAAACAGGCTGTTTTCGTCTTCTCGGTCTTCGGAGAAGCTTTGTTTGTAAAATGATTGACCTGTACTCCCGTCAAATCCCCAAGATCCTCCCCCCTGATCGCTCCCTGATCTTTGGGAACATTGTAAAGAAATAACATCTTCACATAAAATAACGAGCCTTGAAAAAGTGTGGGAGAGCAGACCATATATCGTTACAAAAGCCTCTCTTTCAGACACTTGTACTGGAGGTGTTGGGTAACATAATTTTTTTGCTACATGTACTTGCTGATATGGTGGAAACGCGGGGTACCCCCTCGATTTTAAATCTTGTTGAAGAAAGTGATATGTTTCAACTGTAAATTTTCGGTCAGTATAAATTGCTAAAGCTTCTTCAGGGGTATATGGCTGAGGCTTATGGTTCCGTATTTGAGTGGCTATCTTGGTCGACTTTGTTGGGCTGTTTAGACAAGTGTTAATCACAAATTGAAGGTTTTTTGATGCACACGTCTGTAATTTATGCCCACCTGCTTCCACGATACTTAAAAAAACTTTGACTAGTTTTGGTTGTGGCTCTATATCAAGGGAGTCTTGAAGAGATCTTCGCAATCTACGTTTTTGTCTGTCACACAGAATATTGTACTTTAAACTGGGACCAGGCTCAGATATAGGCATAAGTTCAGATTCAATAATATCTTCTGACTCTGTAATAAACCCAGGTACGGGAATAGGTTCAAGTTCGGTAATAGGCTCAGATATTGAAATATGGTCAAGTTCGGGATTGGGGTTAGGTTCGCAAATAGGCACAAGCTCGGAAATAGTTTCAGAATCGGAAATAAGGTTAGGTTCAGGAAAAGAGTCAGGTTCAAAATGAGGGTCAGTTTCGTAAGCCTCAAACTCGGAAACAAGGTCAGAGTCAGGTTCAAAATGAGGGTCAGTTTCGTAAGCCTCAAACTCGGAAACAAGGTCAGTATTGAGTATAGTTTTAGGTTCAGAAAGAGGCTTAGTTTCGGAATTAAACTCAGATACAAAAACAACGTCAGCCTTGGGAATAGGCTTCGTGTTAGTAAGATTTTGTTCCAGAAAAGATTCGGGTGCACGAATAGCCTCTGAAATGGAGATTGTAGCGTAATCTTGAGAAGTTTCAATATTGGAGTCAGAATCGTGAGGTAAACTATGTTCAGCAAAAAGTGCAGGTACATTTGGAAGAGTACCTGAATCGACCTGTTCCATTTCTGATTCAATATTTTTGGGAAAATCGCTTTTAAAGTTTTCATTCAACCATTTATGGTGTTTTTTGGTGAAAAATTTTATGGAATATTTACATTTTTTGTACAGGTTTTCACATCTGGCAGTTAAATTGAAAATCACAATTTTGACTTCTTTATTATCTGTATACGATAGTGGCATATTCAGCGCTCTTAAAATAGCAACAGTTCTTTTGGTCAAATCTACGTCAATAGGGCGGAATTTACTACCTTCTTCCTTGGCTAGTTTCGTCAGTAAAGTAAATGCTTCTAATCTGGTGAATTCTCCGTGTGTATTTGCGGATACTCCTGGAGGCTGAAGAGCACCGGCTGTGGCGTTATCCACAGCTTCATAAACTGCCACTCGTGGACCAACATGAGGGTTGGCGCCCTCACGCCCTCCTCGCAATAAGTCAGCCGGTCGGAGCCCGGACAGACATCCCTCAACAGGTCGGGTCAAGTCCTGTTGAGGCGAAGTGGCGCCATGGGTCTTTTGCGGCTCCATGGTGCCTCACCCCTGTTCCTCCAGGCAATATGTATAGGTACAGGGTTTTGACTTAAGCCTAACGAGGGCGGACCCCTTCCCCGTACCACAAATTGCCCTTCATTGGATAAACGAAATTTAATTCGTTTATTGTACCTCAAACGTATTTAAGGTCGTATGATAGTAAATTTACAAATATCCAAACAAATACCGAAACGGCTAAAAAAAATTGTACAATTATAAAACTAGTAGGATTACTAGCATTATAATTCCGTTTATTCATTTTAATTTAATTCACTTTTTATTTATTTATACAATAATGTGAAAATTCAGATAACCATGGCAACGTTATTATGTCCTTTGTTTATTTTTACACACATTTTACATTTTTAAATATTACTTAAAATAAAAATTCAATAAAAAACATCTAAAAGAATACGACTTCTGCCAACCCTAGCGTTTAAATTTCAAAATCCTGTAAGTTCTAAACACCATAAGATTTGGATATGATATTTTGCATCGGTACTTCTTAGTGCCAAAGCAACATCTTGTCTCGATGTTGAATCCAAATGACATGAAATAAGCCCATAGAACAATAAAATCGAAAATATGTAAAATTAAATGTTAGTCACTACATGTTAACGATAAAAATTGAGCGTTTGCTTGGTAATTTACTTAATATAAAGCATCAAGTAATTGCAATCAAAGACATAACAAAAACGCATTGGATCTAAAGTTATTGTGATTTCTATGGTTTTTATGGAAACCATAGAAAAAAGAGAAAAAAAAAAAAATCTCCACATTGGGACAAAATTGCCACACGGGTATTTCACTCTTACTTTAAAAATAACCTGTTCTATCGAATAAGTTAATAAAAAGGGGATGTCCGTTTTTTGGGGCAATAATAACACTGTGTAACGTAGTTATAAAGTTCTTTTTACTGACACAATTTTTGTATTTTATCATATGTATGTCTGTAAGGTATATAACAGGGGTCACCAATTAGTTTCACTCGGGGTCCGTTTTAAGAAATTATGTTACTTTAGAGAAAAAAAAAATGTAATTTACATATTTGCGTATTTTTTACATAATTAACATTATGAAAAATGCCATTTTTTTTGTTGCGGACTATCTGTCTTGCTCTTGACGTCAACAAAGCTAATGCGGGCTGTGTTCTCGCGGTCCGAACAAAATGGTTCGGCGGTCCGGATGCGGACCTCGGTCCGCCATTTGGTGACCCCTGGTATATAAGGTGTATCTATTTATACACGAAATCTCTTAAGGGGTCATTGTATCCCGATGACGCTATTTCCTCCAGGAGAGCAGGAAGGAAACAAGCACGCTTAGAAAGCACAGATGCAAACAGCCGTCATTCCGTCCTCGCCGTCGAGGCCCGTCGCGACGCCCCGATACGAACCCTCCCCGTCTCTTGCTCGTGCCAGCCCGCGTTGCTGCGCCTGTAGTTCAAAATCAGTCCCTAATTAATGACACCACTCAGATCCAGCCTGTCCCCTTGCTGTCCTCTCCCAGCGACGCCCTAAGCCGAGGCCCGTACCCCGCAGGGGGTGCCCTTAGCGTGTAGTAGTTTAGTTTGTAAGTTTTATGCCCTGGCTGGAGGCCTTACACTTAAGTTACCCACAGAATTGTCCGGTTAAGCAGACGACAACCTCTCTAGGTTGAACTGCGAGATGCCATTTCTGCTGTTCCATACATTTTACGAGTACGAGTTATGTGAACATATTGTAGGGAACAGCTGTTTTTTTTCACGATTCAGGGTTTGGTTCCAATGTAAAAGTTGTTCATAATGATGAGTACAATGACTCCTTAAGAGATTTCGTGTATGAATAGATACAGCTTATATAAGGGCCAAAGTTGCACGGAAATAAATGAATGTTTTTGTTCTTAATAATGTTTATTTACCAAAAGAGAACTGCAAAATATAAATAAGAAAAAAATACAAACTGCCTTCCAGCGTTTATATATGAGCAGATGGGAATTAACCTCAATGTCGTTCTTAACTGAAACAGCCTTACGGTCCATATCGTCGTAACACTCCCATTCATCATTACGACGTAGACAGTTAGTCTTATAATGACCAATATCTCCCGCATTTGGAACAAACTCAACTACAGCTACTAACTCAAATATTTTATCGCAGAGCAGCAATTCCTTTGGAATGTCACATAGACGCAAAGTCAAATCTAATTTAAAAAAAACTGAAATTAAATATTCTGTGCATACTTTTCCAGTACAATTATTGTTTTTGCAATCAGAGACTTCACTTTCCAACATAAATGATGCCGATTAATTTAATGAGACCACACTACCATTCGATATCATTAATATGTTCAAAGGAATTATCGAAATTTTTCTTGTAACCCGCATTTCACAATTGGAACAAACTTTGGAAAGAGTTGCACTAAAAATATCATCAATTAAATCAAAATGTCCTTGTACCTTAGATTGATAATGTTTTTGGTAAGATTCATGTTCTATTTTTTAAACAATTTTCATCAACATCTTTATGCACCAAAGCAGAAACCAGTCTGGAAAACGCCGTATTCATTGAACTAATAAATATGCAAATATTTATGTGATCACTACAAATAACTAACAAAGCGTTAAGTATTGCATCAAAAGCACATGTATTCGTTACAGCTACATTTTGCATACCTGATGTGCAAATATTCCCATCAGGTAGAATTTCCTATTTCTTTTGTTCTGGGTTTTACTTTTTCTATTAACCGTGTGGTTTTTCGATTTTCTGTTTTATTGCGCCAATTTTCCTCTAGCTTAGGGTTGCTTTTAAACACCGATTCTCGATTAAAATCTGTTTTTTTTAAAATAATTTATTTTTAGAATGTTGTCACAATTAGCTGCTTTTAATTCTCCCGTTAAAAACTGTATGTTTCATTTACAAAATCGTCAACTCTCATCAGTCCACTTCTACTATGCAATAATAAAGTTTTAATATTTTTAAAGTAGCTTTCTATATTACTGCTACTCGCAACATCTGATGAGTCAGAGGAGTTTGGAATGTAGGAAGATATAACATTTGACCACAGAGGTAATCTTAGCACAAGTTTGCGAAAACATGTTACAAAATTTGGCAAATAATACATGTTTTCGTAGTCCGTTTTTTCACTTAAATCAGATTGGTTTAACACACAATTGTGTGTGTTGGACACTTTCATCATCTTCGTGGGTACCAGTCACATCTTCATCACTCTGATCAATATTAATAGAACCTTCTTTTGATAGTCCAAGAGATTTAAGGTGACACAACGCACGGGCTCGAACTTATTGGTGGGCGTGACCAAAAAGCACGCTGTCTCACCTGGCATCGTGCCCGACAGAGATAGTATCAGTGATGAGCAGTTAGATGCTAGTCTTCACGCACGTCTAGTTCGTACGCACACACATAGCGTTCCGAACCGTTCCGAACAAAAACGAAGTTACACCATGCACAAATGCTATTCGACGCCACTCAACATTCGCCAACAATATATATCTTTACAAATAACTTTTTCTTATAATACTTTCATGTGACCATTTATTTAAATGCGCTAAAAAAAAACAACTTTCCTTTAAAACTTTTACTATCAACTTATAACGTCATTACACAATTCGCGATATTAGTGGCAACAATAATATTGAATAACTATATTGTTTGTTATTGTTGGCCTGGGGTCACGATGTCCTGGACGCTTTCCGCCAGGTCTGCTAATCCCTCGAGAGAAATAAATGGCTGTGAAGCCAGCAGAGTCTGGACGTTGGTCGGCAGACGACTGCTTTATATTGTCATCGTGGTACTGATGATTTCCTTGGCCTGATAAAATTTAGGATTTCTTTTTCAGAGCGTATGGTCACCAATTTAGTGGTTGTTGTACACTAATTAAATTCATTTTTTTTTATTATTCAATATAAAGGAGAATGCCCATTTTTCTACTGACCGCCGTTGCGCATCAAAACTTTTTGTATGATAGCATAAGAGATTATTTAATAAAAGAGAGGTGATGTCGTACTTTCTAAGGAAAAAGAAAATATCCATTTATTTTGTGGGGGTTTTAGTTGTTCTTTGATTTTCTGTTCAGTTTTGAGGTTAGTTTTGTAACGAACCTTCCACTAAAAGCAGTAGCCCATTACAACAGTATGACTTGAATTGACATAAGACACGAACAGTACGCAATGATAAGTTATTTATAAGTACAACAAACTCAACAACTATCGATGCACAAGTGAAAACAAAAGTTCGGTGTTGTTTTGTTTGTTTGACAAATTGACAGAGACAGTTCACATATCACATTGTGATAGTGTTACCAACAGTCAATATAAATCACTCTGACTGTAACTGATTTGTCAACTAAAGAAAGATTTTTAATTAGCAAAGTATGAACTAAGAAAATGTATGTAATAAAAGGATGTGAACTAAGAAAATGTTATTTCAATTGTGCTAATTAAAAATATAAATAACGAGGATAAAGTCATAGTTGAATTTATTTTTAAAACTGAGTGACGGATTATGTCCCAGGTTTTAATAAATTGGCAACATGGATTTTAGCGAAATACGCCATTTTAAAAAGTAAGCAATAAAATCCAATACTGTAGCTAATAAAATACAAAATAGTAACCCCACATACGATTTCGTTCAAGTGAATTAAGATAAGTTAAAAAAATATTTTATAATCTAAGAGTTTATTTTTATGGCCATACTCTTTTACTATAAAGCGACTCTGATTGTGGTCAATGTCCTTTAGTTAACACAAGACAGAGAAGTGACAGATCAGAAGAAAAGTAAAAATTATAATATCGTGAAGGTTTTATGGTATATATAAAGTTTCTAAATAAGTGGGTCACTACACCATATTATAGGGCATATAGGGTGTGCAAAAAAAAAAAAAAACGCCATGGTCGCACCAACGAAACGCACACATTATAGGAGTGCAATAAAAATGCACGCACGGTCCCTTCAACTTCAGCGAAAAACAAATGACACGTCACTGACGTCATGCATGAAATGAAAAGGACAGAAATATAGTATAGTATAGTATAGTCCTTGTTCTTCTATCAAACAAAGGACATGTCAATATCGCGTCTCCCCCTCCCGCACCGCACCGGGGGAAACATTATTCAGTGAGATGCACGAAAAGTCATAGTAAAAGGCGCGCGTAAAGCAATACGAAAAGGCCTTTGGGAAATCGAATTTTATGAAAAAACCACTGTGATTGAGTATCGCGTTTTGCCAAAGACGCTTTTGAAGTTCCCTATTCAGAAACAGGCTAAAAGATGTAAATTGAGAGAGGTCAGGTACTCACGGGATGCTGGAAGCCAGGAGATCACCACATTGTATCACTGCAGTCGTATTTCACGATATTTTTGGTGTTTTTTCACCGCGCGCGCGGATTTGTGCCGGCCGGACACGTTGGTTGAGTTCGAACTGGTTAATTCGTCTTCGCGCCGTCAGATGGCGGGAGCGATGTGTTGTCCTTGTCACACTCAGCCATGGGCGAGTGCGAGTGGCGGCGAATTCAAAATGGTTAGGAAAAGGAAGGACTAGGGAATGCATCCCAAAGCCTGTTCATATCCCCCCACTTGAAATCAACCAGGGATTTCATAAGATAAGATAGATTAAGTTCGAGACTTAGGTACGGCCTATGCAGATTCATTTGTCATCATGCTGATAAGATTCTAAGTTTAAAGTTAAGCTAATAAGAACAAAATAAGTTTAAAGGTAATACATAATTTTGATACATAATATATACTAGATACTTGTACATGTTTAAATGTTAGAAGTGCGTTAAATTATATGGAAATATATGTGGATAAATTAATTATTTTGTTCAATTGGAAGAGGACAAATTTTGACAGCAGGTCTTACAAGTAAGCCTTTACATGTTTTCACTGTCACAACTCGAGTAATGTCATCTTTACCCGGATGGAGCTGTATAACGCGACCCAACCTCCATTCGTTAGCAGGTAAGTTGGGTTCATGAATGGTTACAAGATCGTTCAGTTTTGGCTGACGGTTGCCGTGTTTAAACCATTTCATTCGCTGTTGTAAGGTATGCAAATAGTCCCTTTGCCAAGTGCGCCAAAAGCTCTGTGATAGGCGCTGTAATAGCTGCCAACGAGTACGTAATGTCTCGTTTTCAGCATACCTCGGTTCAGGCAGAGATACTAAAGGTCGACCGATGAGGAAGTGACCAGCTGTAAGAGCGTCAACCTCGCCGGGATCGGAAGATAGTTCCACTAAGGGTCTAGAGTTTAACATGGCTTCCACCTTCGTTAAGATAGTATAAAATTCTTCAAAAGTAAGAATCTGGGATCCGATAATACGTTTGAGATGGTATTTTGTCGATTTTATACCACTCTCGAAAATGCCTCCGAAGTGAGGACCGGAAGGAGGATTGAGCTTCCACGTGATACCTCGAGAAGCGAGGTGACTGGAAATACTATCGCTATCGCGGTTGAGCATTTCGCTAACTTCCGACAAGTAACGTCTGGCACCCACGAAGTTAGTACCGCCATCTGTGACTATGGAGTGACAAAGTCCTCTCCGCGATACAAAACGATCTAAGGCCGCTATGAATGCTTCAGATGTAAGCTCAGTAACCAGCTCAAGATGAACGGCCTTGGTCGCGTGGCAGACTATGAGGCAAAGATATGCTTTGTAAGTTTTAGCGTTACGACGTCTACTTTCTTTTATCATAAAAGGACCTCCGAAGTCGATGCCGATTGTTTGAAAACAATGACCCGGTTGTAGTCGGGAAGATGGAAGATCCCCTTGTAAAGGTTGAAGTGGAATAGGTTTGATTTTAAAACAGGTCACGCATTTTGATAACCGTGATCTGATAAGATTTCTAATGCCGAGTATCCAAAATCGACGCATAATTAAAGATTGAAGTAGGCGAGGCCCACAATGAAGGTAAGTTGTATGATAGTGGTCAATAAGAAGAGTACTCAGTCGTGATATCTTAGGTAAGAGGTATGGCTGTTTGACGCGACCTGGTAATGACGCGTGCTTGAGACGTCCCCCCACTCGCAAGATTCCGCGAGTGTCAAGAAAAGGAGAGAGTTTAGATAAATGTTTGGGTAACGATTTCTTGGATGCTATTAGAGATGTGACATCATTAAAACTTTGATGTTGAACATATTTTGTTAAACGATCTAAAGATTGGATTAATTCAGTGGCTGTCAGATAAGGTAATAAGTTACGCTCAGAACGTTTAGCTTTCGCGTTGTTAATGAAACGGTAGATCCATGCAACCACTCTTTCCACTCGGGAAAGAGAGGAGTGGCGTTCCATGATGGAATTAAGCAAGTCAGCTTCACGTGTCACACCAGTGTGACACGCGCGTGAGGCGGGCTTAAGTTCTGGCACGTTATCGAGCACTTCAACTGCTGAAACAGGCCAGTTGCAGGACTCGTTGGACAGCCAGTGAGGACCAGACCACCAGATTTGAGAAGCAGATAAAGATGAGCATGATAAGCCACGACTACAGATGTCGGCTGGGTTGTCATGGGTGGACACGTGTCGCCACTCAGTTGGCACAGGACTGTCATTAATTAGGACCACTCTGTGGGCAACGAAGGTCTTAAGCTTGTGTGGCTCAGTATTCAACCATGACAATACAGTCGAGCTGTCTGTGAACAAGATAGATTTATTCAATGTGATTTTTGAACTAAGCAAAGAATGAATGTGATTTATTACTTTGGACAGTAATACAGCACTGCAAAGCTCTAAGCGGTTGACAGTCAACACTTTTAGAGGTGCTACTTTGGACTTAGCAATTAAAAGATAAACCTGTACGTCGTGAGAGGTAACGACACGGAGATAAACACAGCATCCATATGCTTTAGTAGACCCATCACAGAATCCGATGAGTTGAAATTCCTTAGACTGAGAAGGTATAATCCTACGAGGGATTTCTATTAGTTTCAAGTTATGAAGATCCGCTATAAAACCTTGCCATTCTAGAGCTATGTCACTGGGCACATGTTCGTCCCATGAAAGATTAAGACGCCACAAATCTTGAAGGAGCAATTTGGCTTTTAAGATAAAAGGTGTGAGCCATCCAAGAGGATCGAAAATACGCGCGATGCTAGATAAGATGGAACGCTTGGTACATTTATTGTCCTCGATTGGGGACTGTGAGTAACTGAAATTGTCACTCACAGGATCATATTGGACTCCTAAGATTTTTAACGTTGATTTATCACTTTCTTCAGAGAAAAGTTTAGGTATTTGACAATGATCTGCAGGCAAAGTTTTAAGAAAGGATTGTGAATTGCTACTCCATTTTCGGAGTTCAAGTTGAGCACAACCTAATAAGCTGATAAGTTGATCTTTTAGTTCTATGGCTTCGCGTACAGATGGCGCGCCGGTCGTAATATCATCGACATATGTCTCATGAAGAAGAGCTTCAGCTGCGCGTGGGTACGCGGCGCCATGATCGGCTGCTACTTGGTGGAGGGTGCGGATGGCCAGATAAGGTGAACTACTAACTCCGTAGGTGACAGTCGCAAGTTCGTACTCTTTAACTGGATCACTAGGAGATTCTCGCCATAGTATGTGTTGAAAGTTCCGATCCTCCGGTCTAATCAAGATTCCTCTATACATCTTTGAGATGTCACAAGTTAAAACTATTGTGTGTAATCTGAAACCGATTATGATATCTACAATATCCACTTGAAGCTTAGGGCCAGTGAATACAATATCATTTAAAGATAAACCATTAGTAGTTTTAGAACTAGCATCGAAAACTACTCTCAATTTAGTGGTCGTGCTTTCTGGGCGAACGACGCAACTGTGAGGGATAAGATAACGATTGAGAGTAGATACCGCAGGGTTAGGTACGGGATACATATGATTTAAATTCTCGTACTCGCGCATGAAATTAACATAATCGGATTTAAGTTCAGTCTGACGATTAAGTCTCTTTTCAAGATGAGTCAAACGCGACAAGGTACTATTGTAAGATTCACCCAAAGAACGATCGCTATCCTTTAAGAGGATAGGTACGACGTATCGTCCGTTAGGTTCGCGATAGGTTAAATCGGTGTACATACGTTCACAGGTATCATTCTCGGGTACAGTTATAACAGCGCGCGGTGGTTCCTCCACTTCCCAAAATTTTTGAATTTGCTCATCTAATTTAAATGTGGTAGCCACTAAAGAGCACGCGGTGTTTAAAGGTGCAGAATTAAAGTTTACTGCCCCTGACAAAATCCACCCGAAAACGCTATGCAGAGCGGTAGGTAAACCGGGCCCCAGATTGATTCGTTGACCATCATAGATTTCGTGGAATAGCTCGGCCCCAATTAATAAATCGATTTTGGCGGGAACATCGAAGTCGCGATCGGCTAACACTAGATGGTTGCAACGTTCTCGAACGACTGATGGTACTTTAACGCTAGGTATTAGAGCAGTGATGTTATCTAACACGACTGGCTTGATATTAAAGTATGGAGCATCACCATGTACAGGTCGTATAGTGCACTCCGTCACCCCCTTTACTTGTGTGACTGAGTTTTGTCCTAGTCCGGCTATGCTAAGATTACACCGGCGGAGTTTTAACCCGAGTGTTCGCGCGCACGCAGCGGTGATAAAACAATCCTGCGCCCCACTGTCCACGAGTGCACGCACGGTACATTGAGTGCCGGCGGCGGTGTTGAACGCGCGCGCCTGACATGTCCCTAATAAAACCATATCACGGTTGGGAACGGCGGCGTGAGAATGAGCTGTAACGTTCGCTCCAGTGGTTGCGCTGGCGCTGGATGGCGCTGGGTCAGTATGCAATAGGGTATGATGACGTAATCCACACACCGTACAAGAAATTTTAGATAAGCATTTTTCTATGACGTGATTTGTACGTAAACAATTTGTACACATATTGTTTTTTCCTTGTACTAACGCGAGTCTAGCACGAGAATCTAAGGATTGAAAGGTGGGGCACTGATAAATCAAGTGCGCCTCACTGCAATGAGCACAAGCCACATTTGCAGGTGGGATAGATTTTGCGAGATAAGATGAGCGTTTGGATCCGCTGCTATTTTGCCTACTAGACGCGGGCGAGGGTTTTTTCCCTTCATGGTTACGAGGGTTAGAATTGTTATTGATATTAGATTTAGAAGATAAATGACTAGTTTCTAAGATTTTAACATAATCTTGAAGAAACTTTAACAATTCACAAAAAGTAGGTATTTGTGAAATGTTTTTCTGAGATTCGAAACGATTACGCGTGTCCGAGTCCAGCGCGCGTGAAGTTAAACAAAATAAGATAAAATCACCTAAATTTTCAATTTTTAAAGCTTGGAGTGCATGGTATGCCTCATACATTACGTTTGTTAAAGTTTGTAGATCTTGGAAGTTACCCGATTTTAAAACTGGCTGGTTAAAGAATTTGTCTAGATATGTTAAAGCTATAATACGCTTGTTTTGATAACGCTCGATTAAACTATTAAAAACTACTTCGTAATTATCGGCGGTCATCGGAATCCCTTTGACAATAGACAAAGCCGGGCCTTGTAAACAAGACGCTAAATAATGAAATTTTTCTATTTGAGAAATCGAATTATTATCGTGAATTAAAGTTTTGTAAATATCATAAAATGTTTGCCAGTTTTCTATTTTACTATCGAATTTAGGTAACTCAAGTTTAGGTAGCCGCGCGTTACGTCCCGTTTGCATGGAGTCGGACGCCCCGTTCCACGCGGGCGGCGCCGTCACCTGCGACGTCCCGTCGACGTTTCCGCTCCTATCGGCGATCTGCAAGTCAGCCGCTGCACTGATTACGGCATAGTACAAATCATCAAACGAACTTAAAGACTTTTGACACACTTGTGCATCAGGTTTCATGGCTAACTCCAAAGCTTGTATTTTACTACATACCGCAACGAATTCTTCGCGAATTGAATGTATTCGAGTATATCTCGCCTTGAACGACGATACCTTTGAACGATCTTGAATCATAGATTTTGATAAGTCGTAAAGGATTTGGATATCACGATAAACATATTCGCGTTGAGATTGAAGAAGCTTAAGTTTACCCTCCTCCATTTTGTTACGAACGTGTAAAATAATGTAGGTATAAAATTACGAACCTAATTTGAGATTTATTAGGTGTAAATCAATACCCTTAGGTGAAATAGTTGTGTAATTATGTTTGTTTGTGTATAAATACCGTGAATAGTTATAGATAAATAAGATTACAAACAATAAAATGCGTAAATTACGTGAATTATTGTGATATAACCCGACTCAAATTAAGATGACCTCTGAATCTGCAAAGGTTACACTGCGAGTATGACCAACACAATTTTGTAGGATAATACTTTTAAAATGCGAAAATCTAGCAAATCTCAGAGTTTTCTATTGAAATTGAACCTGAGAATGCCTGAAAAAACTGTAATCTACAGGTATTCGCGCTCGAAATGGACCACAAATATGATTGAGTATCGCGTTTTGCCAAATACGCTTTTGAAGTTCCCTATTCAGAAACAGGCTAAAAGATGTAAATTGAGAGAGGTCAGGTACTCACGGGATGCTGGAAGCCAGGAGATCACCACATTGTATCACTGCAGTCGTATTTCACGATATTTTTGGTGTTTTTTCACCGCGCGCGCGGATTTGTGCCGGCCGGACACGTTGGTTGAGTTCGAACTGGTTAATTCGTCTTCGCGCCGTCAGATGGCGGGAGCGATGTGTTGTCCTTGTCACACTCAGCCATGGGCGAGTGCGAGTGGCGGCGAATTCAAAATGGTTAGGAAAAGGAAGGACTAGGGAATGCATCCCAAAGCCTGTTCACACTGCATAAATCATTTACAAATAAAATTTATTGAATTCTTCGATAATTGTGCTGTGTCGGTACGGACTTTGTTTTGGAAATTTGACACTTCTTTTAATACTAATTTACGCCCTAACTTACGTTAAAATTGGCAATAAAAACAAATCTTTGGTAGCTCGTAACTTTTGAATGGCTTTTTATTTTACTATTCTGTTTCCGCACAGACACAATTAATAATGAGACAAAACGATATCATGTTTAACTTGAGATATACCATGTCAAACAGTGGAGTAATACCCCCCCGAAATTTGTATGGGAAATATGTTGAGCAGTTCAACCTTAAGTAACTCTCGAGCCTTATCGCATTTGCTTTTGCTTCCGTCCTTTAAATTTCTATTATATTTTTGCAGCGCAATGAAAATTCAATTTTCAGTAAAAGTTTTTGGCACCTCAAAATTCGTACAGCTTTTCAGTCCCAACAGATATCTAATATAAACAGACTTGACACGTATATCAACGAACTTGAAACATTGTAGACGATACAAAGACTTCAAGAAGTGTGACGTATCCAATCTCAAAATGCAAGTAATTTGACAACGTTCTCCTTGGCATAAAACATTAAAGCAGTGTGCTAAATATTCCCGGGTTGTGGTAAATCGGGTCCGTGGCTTAGGCCCCCAGTGGTCCAGGCACCCGTGGCCGACGCCCATGATTCGATAAATTTAATTCAAAGCAATTTTTGATCAAATGTACTGTCAGGCGCAAAAATCATCATCATCTGCCTAGCCTTTTCCTATGTTGGGGTCGGCTTCCAGTCTAACCGGATGCAGGTGAATACTAGAATTTTACATGGACCGACTGCCTATCTGACCCCCATAACCCAGTTAGTACTGGGTTAGTTACTGCGATAATTTCAAAGTTTTGATCCCCACCAAGTTAGCACAGGCCCCTCGAGGTCGAAAACTTTTTTTTTGGTGCTACACCCACAGGCTCCTCGAAGTCGAAATCTTTTCTTTTTGTACGCCGATGAAAAATACTTTATTATTATGGTGAAACACTTTTCTCATTTACTGTTGTACGGTCTCATCGCCGCACATTTTTCTGCTTACTCGGTAACCTACTTTAAGCCAACGATGCGCGTCATAATTTAGCATAATAAAACTACATGACTAACGATTTTAAACATAGTGAACTTATAACTGGGTAGCTATCAACAACTAAGAGAAATAATCGCCTTCTACTATTATTACTGTAACATACTTTTACCTAAAATAAACTTAACACTTATCTTAGTGGAACGCGTTTCTCTAAACTAAAACCTTCACGACAAATCGGTGTACGGAGTTAACTACTGCAGCCCGTACATTTATGGTCCTTCGAGCCTTCGTGTATCTTAGTGTGTTTGTGTCTTTTGTTACGGTAGCGAATCGGTTCAACTGGTCTCCCGGAAGAGGGTCGCCCCAGTTGGATTGAGAAGGCGCAAATACCTAGCCAGAGTACAGGCACATTGAGTACCAGAACTAACTACAACTACTGGAAGAGTCTTCGACTACTGGAAGATCCTTCAACTACTGGAACTAACTACAACTACTGGAAGAATCTTCGACTACTGGAAGATCCTTCAACTACTGGAACTAACTACAACTACTGGAAGAGCCTTCAACTACTGGAACTAACTACAACTACTGAAAGATTCTTCGACTACTGGAAGAGCCTTCAACTACTTGGAACTAACTACAACTACGGAAAAAGCCTTCGACGATATCTCGAACAGCCTTCAACTACAAGAGAATCTCCGGGACTTTTTGAAAAGGTATTTTTTCAACTACAAGGAAGCTATCATCTATAATCAAGATGAATAAGCTATCGCTACAATCAACATGTTTTGAAAATATCAAAACATTATGCGCCAACTATAACAAGGATAGCAAAACCAGAAAAACAAATGAATACTTGAACAAGCGGCTGTCCTCGTTAGAAGCTCAATGGATCGATTTCAATGCACGGCATACATTGCTGTTGCAAGAAATTGAAGACAGGAACATAAACTATTTTGTGGAAGATGTCTACGGTAAGACAAAGACCATGTACGAAACAACTAAAACAGACATTCTAAAAATGTTGCAAACTACTGAAGAAAATGTCAAATTCACCTTGACAGACTTATCGAGAGAAGAACCTGATGAGAAGACCAAGACTTTGCTAACTAAACAGGAATGCAACTTCAAAGCCATCGATCGGGCTATGGCAAAAATTGATTTTGATGCCTTAGCTGAAAAATGGGAACTTGACGATTACTTGTCAATCTTGAAGTCAAAGTGGGAAGCTATTGACAATACTCATTGGGAACTGGAAGCGTTACTGAAAGGTACAAAACATACGTACTATGACCAGTTCAACAGCATGGAGGATAAATATGACGAAACAAGGAAACGTCTGAAAAGCAAGATGTGGTCCACCGCTCATCACCAACATTCAGCACCAAGAATCGAGATCCCAGAATTTTCCGGACACTACAGCAAATGGATATCTTTCAAAGATCTGTTCCTGGAAACCATACATAAAAACCCGACATTGAATAAAGCTCAAAAAATGCAGCATCTAAAGACCAGGCTGAAAGGTGAAGCAGAAAGACTGGTGCAACACTTGAGCATCAGCGCCGACAACTACACTTCGTGTTGGGAGATACTAACTCAACGCTACGACAACCGTCGACTGCAATTCTCGTCGTACATGAACACTATGTTGCAGTTGCCTGTCATACAGAAGCCAGACGCTTACAACTTAAAGAAGCTGCATGACGTAACAACGGAATGTCTAAATGGTTTAACAAACATTGGTTTTGATATAACCAGTTGGGATCCAATGATTGTCCATCTGATGTCACAGAAACTAGACTGCGGGAGCTACAATGAATACATAAAAACCTTGCCCGATAACAGAGAGGTGCCAACAGTACAGGAATTTATGTTATACTTAGAAAACCAGTTTATGGCGTTTGAAACCATGAAGACTTCAAAGAAAGACATACAGAGTTCAGAGAAGTCAGCTGGAACTGAAAAACGTACTTCGAAAAAACTTTGATCATAAGATGTGGGTTCCAAAAACTTACCACACTTCATACGGGCAGTGCCCTCTTTGCAAAAACAATCATGTTTTAATGCGATGTCAACAGTTTATTGACTTGGATACAAAGCAAAGAAACAGCACAGTTGCAAAATTGCGACTATGCAAAAACTGTTTGTTTAGTCACGAAAACCAAACTTGCAACTCTACAAAAACGTGTAAGGAATGTAATATGAAGCATCATACGCTCCTACATTACAAAAATTTCAATAAAAATACACCTTCGACGAGCAATGAAAACCAACGCTCCGGTCAATGACCTTCGAGGGAAATTGAAACGCCAAGTTCGAATCATCTATCAGCCAGAGAGATGGAAGTCTTAAGCCCGGGTGACACGAGGCTAGTATTTTGAAGCTAGGATAGTAAGCTAGTAAGGGGTCACTAGCTTGGTTTCTAGCTTACCTACTAGCCTGGATTGTAACCAAGCTAGTGCTGTCTACACGAAGCTAGGAAATTTCAAGCTAGTCAAGTCAGTAGTGAGTTGTGCTTAACCTGATAACACGTATACGTAAAAATGAACAGTGTGCGTAAGAGAAAAGCAATTCTACTAAGAAAGTTAATTCGGAAGTTGTGTCAACATGCGCTAGATGAAATATTAGCTCTGCTAGAAGAAAAGCGTACTTGGACAAGACCCTGGATCTTAAGAAGACATAGTCATGGAGCATCTGCATTACTTTTAAAAGAACTGCGATCTGAGGATTCCGGCGAATTCAAGAGTATTTTGCGAATGACACCTAATATTTTTGACAATTTACTGAATCTAGTGGGACCACAAATACAAAAATTAAATACTAATATGAGAGAAGCCATACCGGCTAAAATAAAATTGGAAATAACTCTAGATTTTCTATCATCTGGTGTCAATTACAGGAAGTTAAGTCACATGTATCGTGTTTCAAGATCTACTATATCTAGATTTATACCAGAAGTTTGCAGTGAAATTTATAAGGCATTAAAGAAAGATATACAGGTATGTAGAATTTTATTTATTTCAAATTAAAGTAGGTACTTTTACGCTTACATAAATGGCGAGATTAAATTCTAAATTACAAAATGAGAAATCATAAATGACGACAAAATGTACGTTTACGCTACATAAATGGCGAGAAATGTATCAAGCATTTTGAAATGCTTGATAGATGGGATCTTCATCTTGCTCCAACTCTTGCTGTGGTGGCGGATGGATGATGGGTTCATCACGTTGCTCAGTCTGTTGTAGTTGTGATGGTGGATTAGTGTAGAGTGGACTTGCTGCAGAACTATTGTAAGAAAATGTGGTTGACATATTGGAGTCTGAAGAATTGATAGGTGACTGGTACGAAAATGTAGTATTTCCGAAGTTTAAATCATACATCCGACAGCGGGATAGTGTTGCGTTGATCTGATCCCTAGCTAAAATGGCCTGTCCGGGTGAAAGCTTTTTCAACTGACTTGCTACATATTTTGCAAATATCTCATGTTCATCCAGCTCTGGTTCCTGAAATTCTCGTGAACTGTTTAAATCCTCCTTAATCACCTTAATTTCATTTATCAATGAACTCACTTGCGAAACCTTCCGTTTCTTAAATTGCGGAATGTTACTTCCGGGGGAAATAAATTTAGAAGTTTTATCTTGAATAGACGACATTTCGCTTGCAGGTTGAGACATTTCAACTGTCTTTTCTGACAGATTTTCTGCTACGGGTGGTTCTAATGACTGACTGTTGCTTGCACTGTTGTCATCTTTATTATTGTTTGGAGAATCTTGATTGTTCTGAAAATAAAAAATTTGTTAAAAATATTGTTACAGATTCCAACTACAACTGAAGAATGGGCAGCTATAGAAAATGGTTTCAGAGTGAAATGGAACTTTCCAGCGTGTTATGGCGCCGTCGACGGGAAGCATGTTCAAATCATAGCTCCTGGCAACAGTGGAAGTTTGTTTTTTAATTACAAAAAAACATTCAGTATTGTTCTTATGGCTATTGTTGATTACGATTATAATTTCATTTATATTGACGTCGGCGCCTGTGGAATGGCATCTGATGGAAGTGTTTTTAGGAATTGCTCCATATATAATCAACTAGAAAATAACCTTATACCACAAGGCGGAGTAATTTTGGCGGATGCTGCATTCCCATTAAAATCGTATATTATGAAACCGTACCCAGGTGACAATTTAACACATGAAGAAAAAGTATACAACTACCGGCTAAGTAGAGCCAGAAGAACTGTAGAAAATGCCTTTGGCATATTGGCAAGCCGATTTCGTGTTTATCAAAGACCAATCGCAGTTGACGTAAAAACAGTAGACAAAATTGTACTAGCATCATGTGCTCTGCATAATTGGTTACGAAAAGAGCAAAAAAGCACTTATTGCATTAGTAGTGATGTCGACCAAGAAGACATTGAAGCGGGAAACATTATTCCCGGTTCATGGAGAATGGAAAATTTATGTTTACCCAGTATCAGTCGACAGGGAAGTAACCACTCTTCTCTGTCAGCTATCGAAAAAAGGGAGAAATTTACCAAATATATTGGTATTGGTATTGGTATTTGGTATATTTACCAATATACCAAATACCAATTTAAAGCAAACCCCAATAGTTGATCCCGTCTAAATTAACCACTAACTCTGGTAGCAGAGCAAATATATCTGCTTTAGGTAAATATTACAATTCCACAAGTTAGCAGTTGTCCTTTTTTAATATTTCCTTCTGAATCTATATTCCGCTACGTTATTAACGGTACCCACCATTGTTGACTTTATTGACTCGTAAAATGTTTAACTGCACGGCCCTTTTTATACTATTTTTATTTCACATTAAATATTGAGTTATTGCGTATTATTAAACGTGTTGGAGTCGTTGCGTAGGTACCATTCGGCGTTAGTGCTTAGAAGTGACTGTTTCGTCTATTGTATCGTGGGCTTTTCCGCTCATGCATTCATTAAAATAGCCTGAAACGCGCTCTCCGGCTTTATTTATTACGAGTGTTGTTTGAATCAGCCTGAATGTTATCGATTAACTGTTCAGGTACAGTCGTAGTCTTTTCCGCCTGATTAGTTAAAAATTGTTTCGCTTAAAGCATGCGGAGGCGCCGAGCCACGCCCCCTCAAAGTTTAGACCTATTAGGATAGCGTCAATTTGGCGCGGAAAATAACAATACCTAACTCTCGTTTGGTGTGCGTCGTCAGTGCGCTCGGCCGATCGGTATTGCCTTTCATTCATTATTTCGATACAAAGTCGACAGGGCGGGGCTAGAGAGCGTTCTGTATGTTGCGAGTGCAAGCAAAAATTAGCTTAGTGGTGATCAGGCGGGAGTGTCCACGATAGTACATATTGTGTGGTGTACAAATAGATGTACCTACAGATGTATGAACGTGGACGAGGTAAAAGTAGTACGTAAGGATCGATCTGTGGTTTCTGCTTACCCCCATGGGATAAAGGCGTGAGTTATGTACCTACCGTACATATTGTATATTTTCACGGAAAACTTTACTTAATAGCTGAAGACTGAAGCAGAAGATTTTTATTGTTGTTAGTTCTTTGTTACTAAAGCACAACTACGAGTATGTTCAAAGTCTCTACTTATTTCGTTGTTAATTTTGTGCTCCACTATTTAATTTGGCAACATTGATATATGCATGATTTTTTTAATCGCTCTAAACAAAGCGTATTAACATCAGAAATAGCGAAGTGAAATTATTTTTTAAATATCTATAAAATACTAAGTTGGAAGCATTTGAAACTGCTGACAGAGAGATCCGATACAGCGAATGACGTCATTCACTGCATCGACGTACAAAAACAAAATCCATACTAAATTCCGTTTATCTAGAAAGATAGAAACAAAAGTTTAAATGGTTATAACTTCTGTGTTGTTTGGCCGATGTATCATGCCTGTTTTCGCTTTTTGTCATTATTTTTATAGTAGTAGTTCCATATCGAAAAAATAAAGAAAATTTATGCATATTCCCTATTGGCCGACGCCTATGTTTCTTACCAACGTTAGAATGCTTTGAACTGCTTCAATTTCAGGTGCTCTCCATTATAAGCGGTTTGTCGAGTTTCTCACCCCGTTCAAGAGTTCCTCTTCATTCCAGCCTCTTGTGTTTAAAAGTTCGCATAAATTAAAAATCGCTAGTGCGCTTTTTTAACTATGCATGACATGGCGAGCCCTAGTTTTTGGTCATTTTATGACCTACATTAACAAGTTTAATTCAGTAAGAATTTATGTGGGATTTAAATAATCGGCGTGTTGTCTGAATGCGGTTTTGCGAGACGTTATTATTGGTGGATACAAATCAGACACTTAGGTGATTTGAATTTAAAAATCATTAAGCAGTGACAGAATGAAATCTTTTAATTTAAAATAAGTATTTTGACAGATAATACGATGAGCAAGATGGAGTAACTAAGAAGTGTATTTGTTACAAAGACGTTCAAACATACGGGCTATAAACCGGACAAGACAAAGAAAATCGTAATGTATTACTTGTTAATTACTTTCTAAGAAGTCGGTCTATCTAGTGTCATGCACCCGTTAGTCAGGTATCATTCGTGTGTCAAAATCGAAAATTTTTGGTATAAAAATGTTTGTATGACAGTATTCCCGATGTCAGCAGAGCAGCGGTGTACCGACTCGACTTACGAACGGTAAGTCGTGGGTTCGAACCCAGGCAGGCGCATTACTTTGTGTAATTTATTTCATCACCACTGCTCTCAAAACGGTGAAGGAAAACATCGTGAGGAAACCAGCATGTCCTAGAACCACCGCCGTTTATGCCTCCCTCTAATAAAGTATACATCGGCACTCTCAAGGGAATCAAAATTTATAGGGTACTTCTCATTGACCTAGAATGATGAAATTTGGCAAAAAGCAATGACTTACAGCACGTGTAAAGGAAAATCTGAAAACCGTAAATATGTAGTTTAATAACCAAATACCAATATTAGTTTATACGGAACCCTCGGTGTGCGAGTCCAACTCGCACTTGGCTGGTTTTTTTAAACTTTGGTTTATCACTTTTCTTTGGCACATTAATATAGTTATTTAGTGAAAGAGGTTTAAGTCCCCCATATACCACTTTCTTTTTTGTGTTTGTTATAAGAAAGTCAGATAAACAACGTAAAAGATGTATAAAATATTTAATTAAAAATAAACTTATATGTAGAACAAAATGCTAAGTTGATGTTGAGCCGTCGGTGTCCGCGAGCCAAGAGAACGATTCCTTTTTTTTTTTTTTTTTTTTTTTTTATTAGGAGGGCCCACTCGCAGTTGCAACTCTAGACGGTTGCTTGACTGCTTAACCGGACAATCCTGTGGTGGCCAAAAATTACTTTAAGGCCCCCAGCCAGGGCTTACAAGCTAACAGGAATATTACAATTAAATGAACCGTCACTAAGGGCACCCCCTGTGGGGTTCGGGCCTCGGCTTAGTGGGTCATTGACAAGAGGACAGCAAGGGACAACAACAGGCTGGGTCGGATCATTATTTGGCTCATCGAGCATGGGTCGGGCAGTGATGTTACTGGGGGGTCGCGGGGGTCCACGCCGGCGGGACCGGATTCGCGGTTTAAATCGGTTTTTGTATTTGTACCTACGTAGTGTACTCGTTTCCCTACAGCTCTCTTGGTAAAGGGTGATGGGATCATCGGGTGTGAGAAGGGTCAGCCTAGGTCGACGAACCCTAGATAAATTAGAGGGGACATAACTGGCTGCTGAGGAAATCAGCGGATTCGGGTGTTTTTCGGCCACATCGAAAAAGCCCTTGGTCAGACGTTTCATGTACTGCATCATGGTGGGGATTTTGAGATCAACATGGAGTTGCTCATTCCTAACGTAAGGTGGGGCACCTGTGGCCTTTCGCAAGAACCTATTCTGGAGGGTCTGCATCTTATGAAGATGGTAGGGTTTGGTGTGCGCAAAAACGGGACATGCGAAAGTCATGATAGGCCTGATGCACGCGGTGTAAATACGCAATTTGCACCTGAGTGACAATTTGCTACATGCGTTCAGAATGGAGTGAAGCCTACCGAGAGCAAAGGCGGCACGCGAACGCACCGTCTTTATGTGCTCGCCAAAGTTAAGGCGTCGGTCTAGGAGGACCCCCAAGTACTTGGCTCGCTTCGTCCAAGGGATCGGCTTGCCTAGCATGGTGATCGGACTAGGGGTCTCGGGGAAGTGTTGACGGGGGCTTGAAAAAAGTACCGCCTGGCTCTTGTCGGGATTGACCTCGATTCTCCATTTCCGGAACCAATCGCCTAAGGCGTTTGCGGACTTCTGAAGAATGCGAGTAATGTTAGAGGGACTCCTACCGGAGTAGAAAATGGCCGTGTCGTCTGCGAACAGGGCTAAATCGGATGCTTTACTCCTGGGGATGTCGCTGGTGAATAGCGTGAATGCTAATGGGGAGATCACCGATCCCTGAGCGACACCGGCGCGGATCGGGTGAGGGGCTGAGAGTGCACCTTCGATACGGTATCGAAATGTGCGGTTTGACAGAAAGTCACGAAGGATGAGCACGAGACGATCGGGCACACCGAGCTGGTATAACTTGTATATCAGCCCGTTGTGCCAGACCTTGTCAAATGCTTTCGCGATATCAAAGAACAAGGCACCGGTCATCAGGCCTCGCTGAAAGCGGGCGCTGATGTGCTCGACGATGCGGTGCACTTGTTGGACACAAGAGTGTTGGGATCTAAATCCAAACTGCTCTTTTGGAATTAAACTCTTTGCTTCGGCAAAGTCCTTGAGACGCTTATAAATAAGCCTCTCGTAGATTTTGCCTATGACA
Organism: Xestia xanthographa; assembly: GCA_905147715.2. Classification (NCBI taxonomy): domain Eukaryota; kingdom Metazoa; phylum Arthropoda; class Insecta; order Lepidoptera; family Noctuidae; genus Xestia; species Xestia xanthographa. The sequence goes on from LR990643.1 coordinate 7,525,249, forward strand.
TTGAGGAGACTAATGGGGCGGTAACTACTCGGGGAGGATTTAGGCTTGCCCTGTTTGGGAATACCAATAACGGTAGCCTGTTTCCACGATTGTGGGAAGATGTTGTTAGTTAAGGCGCTATTGAAGATAGCGGTCAATAACACTATGAGAGCGGGGGAGAAAAGTTTGAACACCCTATTGGTGATTCCATCAGAGCCAGGGGCTTTCCTGGATTTGAGACCTTTTATGATGTCCTCTACTTCGTCTGGGTCTGACTGGGGGAATGGGATCATCAGGGTCTTCGACGGGCGGTAGTGAGGTCCTGCGCTCGACTTCGGCATCCACCTTTGCGAGGTGAGCCATGTCTACTGGCAGGGTACTGGGGGAGCATTGGGCCTCTAGGCTGTCGGCTAGGCACTCGGCTTTGTCGTCGTCCTCAAAGGCGACGGTGTTATCGGGACGAATGAGAGGGGGCATAGCGGCGACTTCAGAGGAACGAAGTTTCCTCTGCAAGTCCCAAAAAGCCTGATGGGTCGGTTCGAGTTCACCGAGCATCTTGTCCCAGCGCTCCTCACGCAGCTTTTTGATGCATCCGCTTACTTTGCGTTGTAAGCGGCGCATGAAAGCTTTGTTAGCGGCGCAGGGAAAAGAGCTGTAGGCACGGACGGCCGCGTTCTTCTCAGTCACAAGATCACGCACATCATCCGGGAGTTTCCAGCGGTGGTCATCCGCCGGAACTTCCCTTGAACAATCGTTCAGGACTGATTGTACGTGTTCTGTGAATAAGCTGATCGCGGCCTCCGTGTCGGCTACAGTTTCGATGTTGTCGGGGATCTGGTCTAAGTGAGGGGACTCGGTGGATTTCAGCAAATCGCTTACTTTCCTCCAGTCCGTGATAGTTTTAGTGGAGGGAGGCCTAGTGGGGTCAAAAGGACCTATCCTAGGACCGAGTTCAATGATAACTGGTCTATGGTCGGAGTTGAGTTCGTCAACCGCTTCTATAGAATGTAGCCGCAAGTTTACATTCTTCAGAAGCGCGACGTCTAGCACGTCAGGGCTATGATTGGGGTTGTGGGGGTAGTGAGTAGGATGCATTGGGGCAATGACATCGAAGTTGAGGGAAGAGTAGATGTTGGAATATAATACTGCCTCTACGGGTTGTCAAACTACTATTCCACGAGGGATGTTTCGCGTTAAGATCCCCCGCCAGAAGGACGGAGTCACTTAGACTGAGGAGGGTGGTGAGGTCATCTTTAATGACGGCGTTAATCGTCGTGGCGGATACGGTGGTGTTGGCGGGTGGAAGGTAAGCCGAGATAATAGTGATGGATTGATGACCTGCCATGCCCAGCCGACAGACTGAGACTTCAAAACGGGAAACGGTGGGAGAGTCTATGGGGATGCAGTACAGATTGGATTTATAGTAGACAAGAGTACCCCCTCTGTGGCAGTGAGACCTGTCATTGCGAACTAACCGATAGTTGGCAATATTCGGGTCTCTCTGATGGGGTTTTAAAAATGTCTCTTGCACTAATAGGATATCTAGGTGATGGTCGCGGAGGAAAGTGGCGATCTCATCACGTTGGAGCGTAAGGCCATTGGCGTTGAAAGTCCCTATTTTAAGGGATTTCGGTTTGAACCTACTGGGGGGGGACTTTATCCATTATAGGCTCGGTTGTGGGAGAGGTTTCTGAGGGCCTGCGCTACGTCTGGCCACGCATTGTAAACTTGGACAAGCAATTTCAAGTCACCGTTGCAGGCAATGGTATCGCGCGTCATCTGAATAGCTCGCGGGGAGTGGAATACCGCGAAGGTACTGCCAAGGACTCTGACCGGGTCATAGGGATCGAGTTGATAGTTTGCGGGAGGGGGAGGAGGGGCCGCGAAAGTAAACGGGGCAAAGTGCGTCGGGGGCATCTTGGCCAAGTGGCGTGGCGCTGAAGGCGGTGGGCGGCGAGGATCAGCGGGCGCGATGGGGCGAGGCGCTACGGGCGCCGGGGGTAGAGGCGCTGAAGGCGCTGGAGGGTGAGGCGCTGAGGGCGCTGGAGGGGAAGGCGCTATAGGAGTGGCCTGCTGGGCAGTGGGGTTAGGATTGGGGGGCGGCGTGGCAGGCAGTGCCATCAGGGGTGGGATTGCCTGAGGGGCAGGTGCTTGGTGGGGCCTCAGAGCCGGGAAGTGCGCCTGGTGGTTTAAAGAATTCCACGGGCTGGGGCGCTGGGGTCCTAAATAATTGGGGAGCTGACTAACTAAAGAGGGGCATTCCCTCAGTTGCCTATTATTGGCTCGCTGGGCCAATTTGGGGGCGGAAGACTTGGGAGCCTTGGGGCATCCGCGGTAATTGGCGGGATGGCCAGACTCACCGCACAGTACACAGCTCGGAGGCTCAGTGCACAAGGTACGGTCTTTGGGGCGAGGGCACTCGGCAGTGCCGTGGTCCCCCAGACACTTGACGCATCTGGGTTGTCCAAAACAGTTACGTTGCGCGTGGCCGTAAAGCTGGCAACGATGACACTGTGTCATGACTCCGGTTTTGACAGGCTTCTCGATACGGAGGCCTGAGAGACCGCAAATCTTGGAGATTTTGTGGATGGGATGGTGCCCTTCCACGCGGTCACATACTACGAGCACCATGTTGTAGGGTGAGGAATTTGAGCGACCTCCGACCCTACGGTGCATGCGGTGGACCTCGGCTACATGGATGTTCTGAGCCAAAAGGTCGTCCTTAATCTCCTGAGGGGAGATTTCTATCGGGATGTTTTTGACTACTACCCTGGTAGGGGTTTCGTCCTGGGGGGTGTGGGTGTGGTACCTAATACCCCTGACTTTGAGGAGCTTGGAGAGCTCTCGGTAGTCATTAGGGGTTGCGGTCATAACTTTAATGCCCTGCTCTACGGCACGGGCATTAATATAGTTAATGCGACGTTCATTGCACGTCTTCGACACTTTTACCCTTGTCATGGATGAACAGGGGTGGAGGACGGTGTTTTTTGGTTGCCTGAGTGGCGGAATCGGGTGTGGCGTCAGCCGGGGTGGCTACGGCCATTGGACTTAAAGGGTGGCTCTGAGAGGGGCCTGCAGTCGACTGAGACTGGGGCGGAAGAGCGCTGACTATGGCTGGCTTCTTTGAAGAAGAAGCCGAAGGGGATTTACCCTTTTTCCTCTTTCCCTTTCCGACGATTTGATAATCGTCTTCGGAGGATGAGGATAGGGAGGAGTCGGACTCTGAGGCCGAGGCATCGTCTGAGTGGGAAACTTCTCAGTGTCATTAAGTGACGGGGTAATATTATCCTCTGAGGCTTCCATGGGGGTTGGAGCCGGGGGGGTAGAATCCAGCGCATCGCTGAAATCTACAAGCTCAGGCTGAGGTGTGCTTTCGCTGCCCTCCGAGCCGTTGCTTGGTTGGGGCTTGTATTGCCAGTCATTTCTGAATGGCTCTAACAAATCATCGTATTTGCCTTTTAGACTTTCATCAGTCATAAGCGTGTTGAGGAGGATCCTCAGTTGGGCTAAAACCGTTGGTTTTATTGCCGGAGCCATATTTATGGCGAAAATCCTAAGGGGTCCCCCTTAGGATTTTCGCCATAAATATGGCTCCGGGGAAAGGAAAGGAAAGGGGGACCTAAGGTTCATAACCACCTACACTAGTCCCGAGGAGATACGTAAACGTATACCCCCCGGGCAGACAGCTCCCTTAAAAACGGACCCACCCTTGAGTTTTTCCTAGTGCTATACTGGCGAGAAGAAAAACACAAACAAACTCGCCAGCTACACTGCTGTCTGAATGGCCTGAAGGGCCTGAAGACCTAGGTTAAGCCTAATCCTAACTCCCCAGGTGGGATAACCTGGGGATGTGTTTAACTCCCTGCTGGTGACGCAGGGAGGTGAGTACTTAAGGTGTGCCCTAAGCTTGTAAACCTGCCGCCAATCTTATTGTGCGACAGGGCCCTAGTCCCGCAAGGGGCTCTAGTGCGAAGGGGTAGACACTCCCAACCGACACTAGGTGTGTCGCTGTGAACGAAACCAGAGACTAGGTTTGACGAGGGAAGCCCCCAAGGCCAAGGTCCTAGCTCTGGACTCCAATGGGATGCCTCGCCCTGAAGGGGTTTGGCGGGTAGGATTGGGTCACCACCCTCTTGGCTTCGTTGGCACCGTGAGGTTTCCACCAAGAACCACAGAAAATTGTGGATTTTCCCTGAAGGGGCAAAAACGCGAGAACGTTTGACCTGATAAGGTGTTTGTCTTGAAAAAGACAGTTTTCGAATCGAACCAACTACGGGTGTAGCTGATTCGAGACGGCGCAGCACCACTCAGTCAGAGCGCAAGGCAAAGACTGAAGTAGTACCACGACTTGGCAGGCGGAGCTCGGCGGGCAGCGGCGCTACGAAGTAGCAGCGACGGCGGCGAGACGAGATCGGGAGCGGACGACAGTGCGGAGCGTACGTGTGCACGCTACGGCAGCCGAACGTCGAAAAATGAATGAAGAACGATTCCTCGATGTCGGTGCAACATATATCAGCTAGGCGCGCCGCCGCGCGCCACCCGTGCGTTGCTATCTTCGCAGCCGGCAACTTCATGACGGTCCTCGAGCGCCATTTACAGCGCCTTACAGTATATTTTCCAGTTTTTCGTCCAAGAATAGTCAGTCCACATGTTTTGCCTTTGGTTTTGTGAGTATCTTCAATTTGCATGACCTTTTCATTATTTGTAATATTATATTTTGCAATCAAAGCAGCTTAGCCATTTATATTGAATTGTTGTCTTGCCGTCCGTTGAAATTTGATGCAGCTTCATGGTACCTTTTATAGGAATGACGTTGTCCGGTATCATTTTGGTCATATCTTGAATGCCGTTTTCGTTTATATAAAATATTTTTACTTTGCTGTTAACCATTAAATAGTCATATGCTTCTTTTGCGTTGGTTATGTCATTCCCGTGTGCGATATGATTGTCGAGTTGTCGCTTTATAGCTCCCCCAACCCCATCTGCTGGGCCCTTGCCATGCGAAGCTTCGAAAAAATTCCACGTTGCATATTCAAATCCATACTCTTTTAGTTTTTTTTTGGAACATGAAGAAATTATGTTTCTGGCGTTACTGCGTTGCAGGGCTATCAGAAAATGTATGCATATTTTTAATGTTATGGTCTTTGCATCGTTTAATTATTGGATCCAAATGAGCCCAGATTGCTCCAGGACCATGCTCTTGGTATGAAAGAAGGTTCACGTATTTCGCCATCTTGCATAGAAGCATTAATCATTTTGTTTCGCATGAAAATCATTTTGTCTTCATTGTATCTTTAACATAAGTAATATGTGGAAACGTCGTGGACTGTACATTAGCCTATTTATACGTTGTAATATTTACTGTAACATAATATATTGTACAATTGTTTTGTTTCCCTAAATAAATAAATGACATTGGGATACTCGTTTTGCATTTGTAAAGATAGTTGTTTCGTTTTATGTGAAGACAGCTTATTTTTAGACGTATGTATCATATTTATATCGCCATAACTCTATCACTTTTTCCTTTAGTGGCGATATTAATTTTGCCATTGCACTCTTTACATGTGCCTGTGCACTTCACATGGTAATTATCAGTCACAGAACAAGTTTTAAAAGTCCATACACAACGCCAAACCCATTCACAAAAAACACTACTCCACTTTGCACTCAATTTAGCACAAATTTTAAAAACAATATTGATTTGAAATTAGCAATCATTAAGCACGTCACTATCAATATCTCCATTTGAAATAAATATATTTTCAAAAATAGTTACTTTATATTTTTCCGTGATTTGGAATCAGCAAAATCATCGATTATATCGTCGTACGAAATCCTATTCATTAATTCCGACTCTATGGATAAAAGGGCTAAAGAATTTAATTTTTCCTGGCTCTTAGATAATTTTTTACCCGCTTATACATATTTTAGCTGCTGCAATAAGTTTGTAATAGGTTAGGTAGGGGTTTGGGAAAAGTGTCACCGTCATCTTGTGTGGAGAAATCTTCCCAATCGTGCAAATAGTGCACACATGCTAACAGGAGACGCATTTGCTTGATATGACTTCGAATTGGTTCATGGCAGCCAATACGGTTTTATTTTTATCAGAAGAAGTTTCACGCCCATTTTGTCCTTTTCCTCAAGATATTTCACTAAGCAAGTTGCAATTTCGTTACTGCCCGTTTTGCCATCACATTCCCCGTATGTACATTATTCCCCATATGTAAGCTATTTGGTTTACAGTTTAACCAACAAATTACATAGCAAAATGTAAACTTAATAGCTTGTTCGACCGTACGAATAACAATTAACATCCTGTGTGCGACTTTCATAAATAGTGAAATTAAACACAGAATATTTTTTGGAATAGTACAATATCATACTTTGTCCATGTGACGTATTCAGGACTTTTTGTAGGTCAAAGCTGCAGGTGACCGTTTCATTGTTGGGTGAATTAAGGGTTTTTTGAATCTTAAATCTCTTATAAGTAGATAACTTCTCTTTGAGACGAGAGTTCAGCAGCTCTTTGTCCTTGTCGTTCATTTGTTCTTTATTATTCTCTGCTTTGACGCAAGTTAGGCATTTGTCTTTTTTAGGTATGGAAAGCTTATATTTATACTCTATACTGCTTTCTCATGCTTAAATCTTGATTTAATATGTGACAATCACGTTTTTTAGACATTTTCATTGTCCCTCATAGAAGGTAAAGCCTGTCCTTTTAACTATGCATGGCATCAAAAACCAGTCGGCAGAAGCGAATGTTCTACTCTAGTAAGTTTGTCAGCTTCATTTACAGGCCATGCTAAGCATTTATCCACCTGTTGTCGATCTCCACTGCCTGGCCTCGCATAGTTAAGTCGGCACGACTGCCACCCTTTTGTTTTTTTTTTTTTTTTTTGGATGGGAAATCAGCAAATAACCCCCCCGCTCTGGGCGGAGCAGGAGGGAGTGTCAGACTTTTACTGACTAAAACCCATCCATGTTCCTTCATCGCCCTTTGTGTTCCGGGGCCACGGTATCTCTTTCGAATAGTCCCGCAGCCCCGGCAGGCATCGGTCCTTACGGACCCCTTCCTTTTTGCTGACTCTCTTTGAGGCGCGCGTGGAACACGAACGCGCCGTCGACACGGCCTGTCGTCATGAGACGGACGGACGGCGAGCTAGCCCATAGCTCACCGTCCACAGGCCCGCGCCTACGGTGGCCGGGGGCTACGTGGTGGTGGCCCCCGACGCCCGGGGCGTCTCCCGCGGCGGCCGGGACGTTGAGAGGTTCTCTCCCTCTCACGTTCCGCCACCTACTTCTCTAGCATTACTGCTTCGCAGAAGGAGGTGACGGCGTCCCATTCCGTCTCGCTCCGGACCATGGCTTGCACCAGGGGGTCTACTCGCTAAGCACGAAACCCGTACAATCGGCAATCGTAACGGGCGTTTCCTACTCCCTAGCACCTACGGACACACGATTAGTTGGAGGCCCGAACGAAGAATGAATGATGACTCGATTTGACAGTTGTCCTTACTCCCGATGCGTTTTTGCCCGTCCGTAAAGTAGGATTTGACAATTCTTTGAACGGATCGTTATGTCATTTAATACGACAACAAAATAGTTGTCGCGCTTCAAAGACATAAATATTTACGAGCGAGTTTTAAGTTTTTTGAATCTCTTTGTTGTGCTTGAAGAAAATGGCTGTATTTTTAATGGTGCAAGACCTTGAAGGAGCCCTACATGAAGAGCGGAGGCGACACCGACTCCACTTACGCCAAAACTTACTCTTGGCGAGCATTCCCGATTTAGAATTTAAAGGAAATTACAGGCTCACACGGGGGCTATTTCAAACTTTATGTGAGGATCTTATCCCTCTTTTGCCTCAACAAAAGCGACGATATGGTGTTGATCCAAAAATGAAGGTAGGTAATGGTTTGATCCAAGAATTAAGAACTAACAATATTCTTATTGAAGATTCTGCGAATTATTGAGTTGTACTATGTACCAATACGTCCACCTACTTACTGTTGTTTTTGGTTACTTTTAGATCCTTGCTGCTCTTAATTTTTATGCCCGAGGGAGCTACCAAGGTGCGGTGGGCCTCAACAGTGACGTCCCAATGTCACAACAAACAGTGTCACGCTGTCTGCGGGATGTCACAAACGCTCTCAACAGCCCCACAATGATACAAAAATATATTCGGTTTCCACAAAATTTGGCTGAGAGGAACCTTATAAAAAGAAAGTGAGTATAGAGCAATGACTACTTACCCATTGAAGAGTATTTAACACTCAAAGAGTGCACTAAAACAGATCAGAATAATTTTAAGCTTTATTAAGCTGTATATTTACAGATTTTATCAAAAATATGGCCTGCCAGGCGTAATCGGCTGTATTGACTGCACACATGTAGCACTTGTGAGACCTACTCAATATGAGGAGCGTTTTTTTAATAGGAAACATTTTCACTCATTAAATGTCCAAGTTGTAAGTACCAATGTTTTATGTAAGATGTTCGTTAACTAAGTAAAGATAAATTACCTACCCTAAAATAAAGTAGAGTATACTTACATTAAATTTAAAAACATACAAAAGTTAGCCTTTTGAATTCCTGAATAGTAATAGTCAGAGTTCTCATAAAAAATAATTTAATTTATGTTTGTCTAATAGATATGTGATACAGAATGCACAATTTTAAATGTTGATGCATCCTATGGTGGAGCGACCCATGATTCTTTCATTTGGTCGCATCATGAAATTAAAGCTCATCTGGAGGGTCTACAACAGGAGGCACCATGTCTCTTGGGTATGTAGTTGTATTTATAAAAAATTCTGTCTTGTAATATTTGTCTGCTGGATGTTATTTGGTTTCTTACAAATTTAAAATTATTTACTTATGTAGCAATTATTTACCAACCATGTTTGTTACAGGGGATTCTGGGTACCCACTTCGGGAATTCATGATGATCCCAATAGAAAATGCTGTCGAAGACTCTCCAGAAGGGAGATACAATTCCATACAAAAACGTGCACGCTCCACTATAGAGCGCACATTTGGAATTTTAAAAGGCCGATGGAGATGTCTATTAGCAGCAAGAGAGCTGCATTATGCTCCCAACACAGCAGGTATTTGTTACAATTTACACTATAACTATGTTTTATTTTATAATGCAAATTGAAATGGTGAACAGCATTTTTTTTTACTTCAGAGTATTTTGTTTTTCAGGTAAAATTGTCATTGCCTGCTGTATTTTACACAATATGTGTAATCGGGCAGGTTTAGAAGCACCTGCCCTCACCGAGGAAGACCTCCAGTTAGAGCGCAGTAGACAAGGAGGACAGCGACATGAATCTATGTCCACTCATCAAGCTCTTCAGCAAGGGCAAAGAGCGAGAGACAGATTAGTGCAATTGTTGGACAGAAATAGGTACTTATGCAGTCTCACAAAAAAACTACTCTCCAAATAATACATGTCAATAATTACATAGGGTATTTGTATTTATATTATTGATTATGATACAAGAAATATTTTACATACGGTTTATTTTGCTTACAGGACATAATGGGTGTTGAGACTGGCGGAAGCTTTTGATTCTTCTACAACTTAATGAAAAGAAACTTAAAACATGCCTAAAACACACACAATGTAAGCAAGCAAATTATGAGTTGGAAGATCATATTATTGATAAAAATGCTTGGCCTAATGTTAGTCATGCTCCACAGCCACTTGGGCTCACAAATGCTCCCACTCTACTAGTTCTTCCTTCTTTTTTTGAATACTGATTACTTACCATTGTTTTATATAATTTTTTATACTTTCTTGTAAACGTGAGTACCATTTAGTCTAGTAGGGCTAAAAAATCTTAATATTTTAGTTTTTATTGTTTTTCTCTCTTTATCTATTGGGTTTAATAATAAAAGTATTGTTTTTTTAATAAAACAAAATGGTTTATTTATTTACCACCAACTAAATCAAATATAATAAAGTCTTTACTCTCTATATAAAATAAAGATATATAACAATCAAACCAACTTCTTCAAATCATTTCAAAGACTTCATTATTTAAGTGAAGTCTTTTCTCTCTATATAAAATAAAGATTAACAATCAAACCAACGATAATAAATAATCTAGTCTTTATAAACATTAAAGATATTTAACTATCAAACCAACTTAAATTAACAAGTCTATCAAACCAACGGTAATAAATAATCAAGTCCACTCTCTCTACAAGGTGTATCTATTCATACACGAAATCCCTTAAGGGGTCATTGTACTCATCATTATGAACAGCTTTTAATGTGGGATCAAACCCTAAATCGCGAAAAATAAATCTGCTGTTCCATACATTTTGACGAGTTCATGCGAACATATTGTAGGGAACAGCTGTTTTTTTTTCACGATTTAGGGTTTGATCCCATAGTAGAAAGTTGTTCATAATGATGAGTACAATGAACCCTTAAGATATTTCCTGTGTGAATAGATATGAATTATTATTGGGTTGAAAGATCAGAGACTAATAAATGAGGAGCTCGGGAAAACATTTATAGGAATATTTAAATTAATCACGGGGACAGGCCATTATAATAATTAATAATACTTAACAATACTACTTGCTTAATAATACTAATTCCTATAAATGTGTTCCCGAACCAAAGCGCTAAGGTCCATAACTGCAATTCTTATTAGGTCAAGCACTTCATTTCGTCTATTGTCAGCTTGAAGTCTTTGTTCTTCCAACTCAACAATTCGATTTCTGGCTGACTCGCCAGTGAGGGGTCGCCGAACTCGTGGATGTGCACGACGAGAATTTAGTGCTGAAAACAAATGAAATAATTTGTTGTCAGTTTTAAATAATTTTCTGAAATATGATTTACATATTGTCTTTTCTATCGAACAATAATTAACTTACTTCGCTGATTTTGTGTTGGCAGTTGGGAATTATCGGGAAGTATATCCATACTCGGTTGCTCCTGGGGATGTGGGTGGGCAGCAGTATCAGCACGACGAGAATTTAATGCTGAAAAAAATGAAATAATATTTTTTCACATTTAAACAATTTTCTGAAATATGGTTTACTTAATGTCTTTTCATTTGACAATAATTTACTTACTTCGCTGATTTTGTATTTGCAGTTGGGAATTATTAGGAAGTATATCCATACTCGGTTGCTCCTGGAAATGTGCGTGGGCAGGTGTATCGGCAGATGTTAGGGTGGGTGTGATGCCTACTGGGTTTTGCCTTACAGATGGACTCTGTAAAACAAAAACTGAATATCATTGACGGATACAACAAATACTTTATTTATGTATCTGTTATTTGATATTATTAAATAAAAAAAAGTTACAGCAAAGCCTCCATGCAACTTATGTATGAACTGAAATAAATCAAATATAGGCACTTTTTTAACTAGATTATTGCTGTTGATTTTTTAACAATGGAATGAACTTTCTATCATAAATAATAAATTGAATTATTACCAAAGGAAAAGCTGGCACTCTTGTCTCTGTTTGTGGCTCCCCAAACCCCGGTCCCATTATTGTCAGTATCCTTAGCTCGTTTTGGGTGAGGGATGGTGCTTGTGATGGGCCTCCACCTGTGCCACTTGCATCCCTTCTGGCATCCCCAGCAGCCTTTTTAGCCAAAAACTTTTTATCAGACCACACCTAAAATGGTTAATGATTTTAAATACTTAAAAAACTATATAAAATCAGGTACCTATACTCTAAGGTCCTCCAACAGGTATTTGTATGCACTGAGTAATGTATTACACTCACCCTTTTCCACTGCTTCACGGTCTTAGTGCAACCTCCCATCGCATTAAGTGAATTGCACAAACTCTCCCATAGCTCGTTCGATCGACGTCGCGCCTCGGGCGTCGCTAAGTATCCCCGACCTAAGTCCTCGTGCACGGACATAAACTCGAGGAGTGCCTCTATTTGTAACGAAGTTGCTGCTTGAGCGATTGGATTTGGAGCATTGGTTGAAGTCATTTTAGAAATATACAAAGTATAATGTACTCTGTGATATACAAACACTAGTTTTAAAATACCCGCGAAATATTAGTCTGCCCGCGAAAAAACTGACATTTTATTTGACAGTTGTCGCCAGAAAGAAAAAAGGCAAAGGTATTATCAGGATAAAGCCACAATCCAGACAAAAATAGTTCAATTCGTTATAGAAAGACTTAATTAAATGTTTATAAATGTTGTCATTTGTACCAATAACAAAGATAATTTTTGTTTAAAAGCTTGAAATCTACTAAGTTATTAGACCGGTAATCGACCGGTAAAATCGCGCAACACTATCGCCATGTATCATTCGTTCACGAAAATTGTCTATGATTCCGTTCGAAAGTCATGAACCCGTAATCGATCGGGAGTAGGGTTTACTCCGTCATTACGGACTGCTTTCGGACGGGCCCGTTCGTTCATTGACGGACTTAGCGAGTAGACCTCCAGGGCCGGACGCGAGAGGTCGCCGCCGCCGATCGCCGACGACTGCCACCCTCAGCAGGAGATCGACGCCGGTATGAAGGGTATCCATCCTCACCTGTAAGAGTTTCGCTGCTAAATCGCTTCGGGAACTTTTTTGAGCACCGTCCGTCCCCCATGCAAGGAGAATTGCGATTTAAGGCTCCGCAAGTACCATGCACCATGTGACCCTTTACAATTTGGTACAGAACGGGGTCAACGTCGGGATCTGGAAGCTCAGCACTTATGACATCATCGATCTCGTTGGGCCTGATTTTGTCTTTCAACCACAAAAGTAAATGCGCGTGGGGCAAGCCGCGTTTTTGCCACTCTACCGAATACATGTGGCATCTGGTAGCACCAAATAGTTTTGATGAAACACTCAAGAAATCAAGTCGTGCCTGTCATGTGGCACCTGCCCTGCTAAGAGCTCGCGGGTTATTTCAGGCCACTTAGGGTTGGTAGTGAAGTAGTGATGGTGATGAAGAGGTCCGGTCGACCGTACTTCCGCACGTAACAGAATGCGTCCTGTGACCGCTCGTGCATGTACCTCGGACCTCCCGTAAAGGTGGAAGGGAGTATCACCATCCGTCCAACATTTTCCGCGTTAGAGTCCTCTCGCATGGCGTCCCTTAGGTGCACGTAGTTTTCCGCCCTCAGTTTCCGTTGATTCGTTCTAATGAACACCAACCGCTCCGTTTCAATTTTGGCATACTCATCTACCAGAAATTGACTAAAGAGTGCACGGTAATAATGGAGATGAGAGTTGTCGTTGGAACGGAGCTGAATCGTAACTGTAAAACTGTAGGGCGGAAGTCTTTTTTGTTATAATTTGGGGCACCTCTCTGCGAGTCTACATTGTATACGGCAAAGTGGTAGCCACCCTTTCCGCGACAAAACATTAGGGGATACTGTAGGGTATCATAAGCGCGATGTGTCTCGATGATACGCTGTAAGCGATCATCACGTGTGCGTAAAACAATGTCCCTTTTGTCGCATTCCTGGTCAACCAAGAGAACGGCTACCTCGTTTGACGTTGTTGGTGCGTTATATCGTTCTTGATGGGCTGCGGTCGGTCTTTTGTCTGCGCTAATAACGAATTTTAAATTATCGCGCTCGTGTTCAGGCACCGATTCCAGAGCGGTTTTGAAATCGGTAACGTATGGGTTGACACTGTGCAGTGTTTTGTAATCCTCTTATGAGGCTCAAGTCTAAATTAGGAATGTGTCGGCATCGGACCTCAGCCTGTTCAGCAAAATCTACAATGAAATATATTTGCAAATCTAATTTTCAAAAAAAATTCGGCATTTCGGTGGGAAGCAGGGAACCTACCCGATGGTAGACTTGCCCCTGAATTTTAAAAGTCTGCATGAATCCAGATTCAGTGAGTTGATGAGCTCCAAATGAAGTCATCTGGAAAGCACTGTTGTAGGTTCGAATATTGCTTAAGAAATGCCGGATGGACTTGGGATGCTCGCCATTCGAAAGAACTCGTAAGATCTCCGGTAGCTCTTGCATAGAGTTTAGTCGTACCTTTCCAGACGCACAACACATTCCCTTGGTCTCTCCCTTCCACTTACGCGCGTGACAGTGTGCACACACCTCAGACATGGTGCCAATGTCTCGTGTGTTCGATGTAATTAATAAATGGGTTAAAGGAAAACGCGCTCCTTTCTTAATTGAACCACGGTTGCTCTTCAGGATCATAAACCATATACTCAGTATCAGATGAGGATGAATTGCGAAGATTGCGACGTATACGGTCTAGATCAATTTGGGCCACACGCTGTTCAACTGATTGACTTGCCCGAATTTCCTGAATCCGCTCACGTTCTTGCGTGGAATGAACAGACACCTCAACACGCATGTCGTGATATCTTTGCCGAGCAAGTGCTTTGCGTTGCTCGCGCTGCTCGTCTGTCTCCAAAGACCGAGCTAGAGCATGCTGTGAGCGGTCTGCACTAAAACGCGTCTCATACTCTTCAAGATTCTCCAGTGATTGAGATGTGGCAGTGCGAATACGTTGGGAGCTTAAACGCGAGTTGTTCTGCGTGTAAGTCTCCGAAGCGCGAGATACTGCGTGGCGCTCGCGATCGCTTGCTTGGCGTGTATCGCGCTCCTGGCTGTTCAGTGTTCTCTAGCGACCGAGCAGTTTCAGTGCGGATTATTAATAAATGTCAGATTATGCAATATGTAATTAATATTATATCTCCCCCAACCCCGCACCCTCCCGCCCCTTCTCCCCTCTCTCTATTATTGTCTCTCCTTTCCCCTTAAATCCATCCAAAGGTTGTCTTTAAAAGATCGCTTTTAGCGATAAGACCGCCCATTGTGTCACCCCTTGTAAAATGTCCTACATGTGTATCTGTAATTTTTATGGTATACCTTTACATAATAAAGAGTATTCTATTCTATCTAAAGTAATTTTCTTCCTGTGGCAAACTTTTACTGAAAATGTGATAATTACAAGTTTTCTTAAACTCAGGTAATGATGTGGTTAATGATCTATAATATTAGAGTAATTCTCCTTTATTGATATAACCGTGTTTATTAGTCAATATTAAACGTCAATATCACACTATAAGTTCTCTAAGTCTACTTTGTACTTCCTAAGTATAAAGAATACATATCATATGTGCCAAATAAACGTATTTTCTTTCTTTCAAAATCAAAAGTCATTTATTCAAATTAGGTTGAAAATCAGCACTTTTTGAACGTCAAAGTTTACAAGAGGCAGACCCCCAAAACACCCGCCCTTGCCTCTTCCCCTGGAATGAAGTGGTGGAGCAAACTCCCCGGCAACACAATGTCTGTTAGGTTAGAAGAACCAGATTTTATACGTGTTTAAGTATAAAAACTCATAAAGAATCCATTATATTAAATTATTGGTAGGTACATGTCCGTTAACACGCTCCAGTATAATAAAAATAAAACATACAAAAAATATACTCAAGGTTAAATAGAGCCTCAGAAAATAAAGCCAGGCATGAAGGGCACCGGGGTTGCGGGACTGTTCGAAAGAGATACCGTGGCCCCGGAACACAAAGGGCGATGAAGGAACATGGATGGGTTTTAGTCAGTAAGTCTGACACTCCCTCCTGCTCCGCCCAGAGCGGGAGTTGTCATTTGATGATTTCCCGTCGACGTCATGTTCTCATCCACAGTAAGCAATTTGAGCTAAGACTGAGTGAGACTGGGAAGATCTGAGTCTGACCATTTCTTGTAAAGCAACATTGTTACACGGTCGCTTGCCAGTCAGCTTCGTACAGTCAAGATCTTCAATGCGTAACCCATCTAGTGACCGTACTCTGCTGAGCGCCACATATGCTTTCCCTGACGCAAAAAGTTTTGATCCTAGATACACCACAGCGCGGTCAATAGTGCATCGCTGCATCTTGTGCACAGTTGATGCCCAACACAAAACCATGGGCAACATTCGCCACTCGCTCGTACCGTAACTGAACTTGGCATTAAACTGCACGGATTTCGGCTGGATGAAGTGCACGCCATCGTTTCCAAAGTCAACGCGAACCGATGGTATATCGGTGTCGTATCTCCGTTCGCGGCTCCGTTCTCCGTCTCCAATCCTTTCGATACGTCAATGTTTAGCACGCAACATCACTTTGGTCCCAACAAAAATTTGGAGATCTTTAGGTAATCCATCTGTTTTGTTTATATCTGCCGATTTAACCTTATCTAAATCAACTGTATCATTTTTTCTCATATTATTGAAGAGACTGTCTTGTGCCCGGAGCATGTTGGATAAGAAAGTTTTACCTGTCCCAGCGTTTCCTGTGATGAAAAAGCTTTAATCTGTCGTTGTTGCCATTCATCTGCTCGGAAATACTCTGCTTCATTTGTCACGCGCACATTCATAGCTCTGCGTGTGTTCTGAAACTGATCATTAGACATCAGTTGCTGTGGGACGGGTTCATCCACATCCACGTGTTTTTGATCTAATGCCCGATCTAGAATATGAAATGCGTAGATTAGAGTAAATGCATTTTCTATCTATTGGTCCCGTTCTCTATCTATTGAGTCGCTTCTAGTCTAGCAGTTCGTTGCTCCGCAATCTCGTTGGATATTATTTGGCTTTGTCGTTGGCGAGCATCTTCAAGCCTTGCGCTCCGTTGTTCCGCATTCTCGTTGGATATTATTTGGCTTTGTCGCTGGCGACCATCTTCAAGCCTTGCGCTCCGTTGCCCCGCATTCTCGTTGGATATTATTTGGCTTTGCCGCTAGCGAACATCTTCAAGCCTTGCGCTCCGTTGCTCCGCATTCTCGTTGGATATGATTTGGCTTTGTCGCTGGCGAGCATCAAGCCTTGCGCTCCGTTGTTCCGCAGTCTCGTTATCTATTCTATGGTTTTGGAGCTGAAGTGCACCTTCTCATCTAGCGTTTCGTTGTCCCACGGTTTCAAATGATCGACGTTTTTTACGCTTGCAAGCTACTTCAATTCTAGCGCCACGTTGTTCCGCAGTTTCGTTGGAAATTTTCTGGGAATGGCGAGTGCGGTCGGCTTCAAGCCTGACGCTTCGGTGGTGCTCGGTCTCGTTTTGTAATAGTTGGGAATGGCACTGGCGATCATTTTCTAGACTACTTTCGTGTTACGTGATAAAACGAAAATTTTACAGGAAAAGCAAAAATGCGCAATGCGCTGAATGCAATTTTGACATAGTTGCTTTAAAAATATTGCAACAAACTCAACAGTATTTTTTCTCTTCATACTTCAAATACTCAATCGAATTAATAATCTTCCTAATTGGTTCCGGAAATTTATCAACAGCTTGAGCGAAACGTATTACGTCGCTGGAAACTCCTAATTGTCTGGAAACAGACGGCACTCTGATGTTGTCGTGATGCGATATAGATATAAAGGCGAGTGGTCTTTATCAGAAGATGCCATCTTAAGCGTGTGTGGGTTTGCGGGCAAAGTGGATCAAGTAAATAAAAGTGTTTGTACAATCACAAGTATCTAATCAAACTGTTGCTATTAAATCACTGATACGACTTTCCACCGGGCACGTGGGGTACCGCCATATAGCTCGACTATCACAAGCTATCCTGTCACCATAAACAATAATTCACAATTTCCAAAAATGCAACAAATCATTACAAGCTTCACGCTCGAACCATCTGACATGCCTGTCAATATTTCGCGCTCCCCAGTACCCGGTGTTAAGTCAAATTGACAGCTGCTGTATTCGTACGGAAGTTAGGTAAAAGAAGCGTTGTCAAGCCAATGAGGAATTTTCCACTGACGTTTGTCACAACGCTTCAGTATATATCAATAGATGGCGCTGATCAGCTTGGGAATATTTTTTTAAGCGGCGTTCTAGTAAAATCCAATGAAAAAAGAATTTACTACGTATTATATAATAGGTCAATGGTAAAATCTTTTAACAGGGCAAAAAAAAACTCCTTGACACATGTAAAACTCATTGTATAGTAAAATTTATTTACTATACAATGATAATATAGATTGTAGTATATAAAGTGAGAACTGTAAAAAACCTTTTTTTCTGTCAAACATTTATACCCAAAAAGTCTACTGTTTACTGTTTTGCATGGTTTTTGCTATTGTTCTTCTGAGCGTTTTTGCGTTTCGTCTAAACTCCTGGTGCGACGAGTCGAGCTTAGGTTCCTCCGTACTCCAGTTAAGGCTTTGTGGACATAAAAACGAGCCATTTTATTATTCCCAAGGTTGATCAGCGCCATCTAGTTCGTTCTTATAAAGCATTGTAAAATTCCCCATTCTTTCGACGCGCCGTCAGATATATAAGCAAGATGACAAGTGCTAAAACCTATTCCCCTAGTGGTAATAGTCAAGGTCTTATGAATGTTGTTCGGAAAGTCCTACGAACAATGCCTTCTTTATTTCTTCTTGTAGTGATGCCTTTGTGACAGCGCCCTTGGTACGACGATTTTGATTAGATGGAATTATTATGTATTACACATTATTACAATAAAGTTAATTCTTATCTGATTATGCGGACTTGAGACTACATATTATTTACCTTGTAACATAAATTAACTTAGGTGTTTTAAGAAAGCATTATGATAATATCATTCTTTTGTTTACCTCTAAATAAAACATGTGGATGTTATTGGAATTAGTCACCTAGAAACATTATGTCTCTTGTCAGTATGTAGCGTTATGGAATTTTTAAGAATTTGGGAAGGGTTTAGTAACAAAATGAAACAAATGTTGCAAATCACACACAAAGCTGAAAATTAAAATAATATTATTCTTTTTAATGACCAACACAGCTACTCGCATGCTTCAGGTAAGTGAGGGATATCTGCACATTGAAGATTTCTATAATAATCGTGGAACATGGATGGAATCCACTGCAACGATTTTTGTAAGTCGCGTTGTATTTGAGTCTCGAAATGGGCTTTTGCGTTTCTCTAATAGATTTCGGCGTGGGCACAGAAAATTATTTTCGTTTATTTCGTATGAAACTAACTTCTTCAAAAGTTCCCCGATCAAATAAAGTTTTGTAGAACATCTAAACTATTTCTAATTTTTCGGAATAGCGTCCATACTATAGCCGTATGTGATACAGACTCTTCCGCAATAGATTTTTTTTTCAGTGCACAATAGGACCTGATAATCCGTTGCAAAAGGCAGAAAAATCTATGAAATGATCAGTTACCATGATAACCGCTTTTATTTTTCAGTTTCTTGAACAGCTCTTTATAAACTGTTGCTTGTCCCGATCACGATGTCATGATGGGAAACTTTTGGATTTTCTCTCTCTATTATTGAGTGGAATACGTCCATTTCCATATGAGTATGCCCATTTAATAAATATAAAATTTATGGTTTATTACCTCCACATTTTCATCCATCCGTCAGCCATCATTAAAGTTCGTGTCCGTGTCGACGGCGCACATACGGGTATTTTACTTAAAAAACCGGCCATAAGCCGGTTAAAAGTGAGCTCATGATATCTAAGGCGGGTACAAAGTCACCGGAGCGGGTCCCTCCCGTTACTTTAAACGGAATACCTATGAAGGTGGTCACCCGCTTTAAATATCTTGGGCACATGGTCACTGAACACCTACGTGATGACGAGGACATGGACAGGGAGCGTAGGGCGCTATCGATCAGAGTGAATATGATAGCTCACAGGTTCAAGCGTTGTGCTGCGAGTGTTAAAATAACACTCTTTAGAGCGCACTGCACATCGCTTTACACGTGCAGCCTGTGGGCTCATTATACGCAACGATCGTTCAGTCCAGTACAACAACGCGTTCAGGGCGTTGTTGGGGCTGCCGCGCTGGTGCAGTGCGTCGGGCATGTTTCGGGACGCGCACGTGGACGGCAAATCTGAAATAAAGTTTTTTTTTTTTTTTTTTTATAAGTCCAAATTACAAAATGTATGATAAGCGTTACCTTTGTTATTATAAGACAATAGGACTCTCCCACCCAAACGATAACGGACTAACTACGCTTCTACCTTGATGAAGGTATGTAATTTAGTCTAAATGCATTACTGACTAAAATATCATTTATTTTCACTTGAAAAATATATTTCAAAGACGTGGTAATTTTTCTGACAATTTTGTATTTATTTTTTAGTTAACGATGTTAATTTAGGTATGAGTTAAACAGAGTTAAGCTTAAATTCTTATGTAGACATATTCTATGAACTTTCTACAAGAATTATTAAAAAAAAAACTTTTTAGGCTTTTTAAAGAACGGGCGGAAACTTGCGGAACTGCCGCAAGTTTCCGCCCGTTCTTTAAAAAGCCTTAAGATATGACAAGGTAGTAAAGAAAAATCATTGTGTTTTTGAACGTTTTGATATTAACACTAGATTTGGTTTGTTCACAGGTTGTTGAAGTTGATGGAGATGATGACGAGGATAGCGAATCAGATTTTTAACAATATATTTTTTTATAAATTGACTATTTGTATTATTTTAACAACATATTAAATTAGTTACTTATGAATGTTTGGCTGAAGTGATTTAGAAGTCTTAATATCTTCACCTAAAAAACTTCTAAATAATTTGTAGTAGAAAGAGTTGAAATTACATTTAGACACTAGATAGTTATTAAAATACCAATACATAATTTTGGCCGGCTTTTTTAGTCAAAATGCGGCGCGTTCGTGTTCCACGCGCGCCTCAAAGAGAGTCGGCAATAAGAAGGGGTCCGCAAGGGCCGATGCTTGCCGGGGTTGCGGGACTGTTCGAAAGAGATACCGTGGCCCCGGAACACAAAGGGCGATGAAGGAACATGGATGGGTTTTAATCAGTAAAAGTCTGACACTCCCTCCTGCTCCGCCCAGAGCGGGAGGAGTCAAAGGGTTAATGTTTTTTTTTTATTCTGCCCCGCACAGTTGTCGCTCCATACTGTTACTTATTTTAATGCGCTATCGTCAAGCTGCTCAAAAAACGAAAACTGAACAAGAAACAAAATGTTTAAATTATTTTTTTTCCAACACCCGCTAACTCACTTGCTCTTCCAGTCATTATCTCAACATTCCAACTAGCATACTTTCGAAATACTATTGAAAGGTACTTTGGTGTGTGGGAAAATAGGTTCAGGTGTTTATTAACAGGGTTTAGAACATCTCTAGAAAACACCAAGATGTACATTGTAGCTTTGCCAGTCCTACATATTATAGCTATAGAGCTAAATGAGGAACCTTTTCCAGATGGTATTGTAAATATCCCAGGTCAACCTCCAGAGGTGCAACCACAGGAAAATACATTGCGTGGTGCAGCAGTTAGAGCCACCTTCATAGAGGAGAACTATTTAGGTAGTTAAGTATTTAATAAAAATCTTTTTATTTATTTATATTGATTAAATAAAATAAATTAATTGTATGCTTCATTTTTTTTTTTAAATTTACGGAACATTTCTTCTTGAAGTTTTAAATTAACCATGATCTGACTATGTATTTCAGCCATGCATTTAATTCTTAGTTCATGTTCCTTTTGTTGGCGTTCACTTTCCAGGACTCTTAACTTGTGCATGTCCTCAAAGGAAGCTTCAGCAAAATTAAACTTGTCAGATAACTGAAATAAATGCATAGATAAATCCATTAATTTACGTATTATTACGAGGTATTATACGAGGGTTTACACAATAAAATTTGCTAATGTGCGGGGCAATTTAGGGGTTATTGTACATTCGCCACAAAGTTAATTCGCCACGAAAAAAAGTATGTGTAAACTCGCCACAACTCTTCATGAAGGAAAATCCGCCATATTGTTTATTTCCGTACAGATAGCTGGTAGATGCAGTCGGCTAGATGTCGTCTTTGATAGATGGCTCGCTAGGTGTTTGCTGGCTGGTTGATTCCACCATTTGTTATCCTTATCATCTATTAAAATAGTCTGAACACAAGAGGCAGTACTTAGAATGATACCTTTTTAATAAAAGCATACTTCTTAGCTTTCTTTTTACTTACAATATCATTTATATTGTTGCGTTCCTCAATCATCATAGAATATATTCTGAAATAGGAAACAAAATAATTGTTAGTAGTATAGTAATTTACAGTAGTAACTGCTACAATGACGTGACATGTACGTAAATAAACTTAGAGCCCACCGCTAAGTTTATTTACACCTTATTGAGCTACAAAAAGACTCACGGGAAGATATGGAGGACTTTTTCCTTGTAATATTCATAATAATTCATACCCACACATAAGCTAAGTGGCCAGGTAGCGTCATAATAACGGATGTAGTACCATAAAAGAATACAATGTTCACCCACGAACAAACTATAGTGTATAGTAAAATTTAATAAAATACTTCATGGCTCTAGCTGAGAGCCATGAAGTATTTTATTAAATTTTAGGAATAATATAGTATCTGTTATAAATATTTACCTTTGCACCATCACAGTAAAATTCATTATAATCTACTTCAAGTTCTTGAGGTAATGATTCCATTATTTCTAATGTCTCTGGACCAGGAGACGGTGGTTTTGGCCCACCACCAGTTTGTGTTGTCCGTTGTCTATACAATGATAACTCTTTAAAAGTTTGCTCACTGTTCTGTTATTTCTGTCCAAGCGTTGATTTTTGCTTTGTTTGTGTTGGTAGAAATATCCTTGTTTTCAATAATGTGTATATATGGTCGAATTATTGCCCGTAATGAAATAAAACATAATAATAACATCGAAGTTAAATAAAATACCACACATGATGCTCGCACCGTAGTTTATGGTACATACCTTTTCTTCTTTCTCGATTGATCGGTCTCTCTTAGCCATTTTAATATTCACTTTTAAATTTATATTTATCTATCCACCAAAATAAACAAACTATAGCTCAGTACGCGCTCAAAGTACAGAACAAACTAAATCTGGCGAGAAACGTCAAGTTGAGAAAGGGACACAGTTTTTATAGACAAACTGCTTTTTTTTTAGAAGATTCTCTTTGGTCGCGAAAAACGCGGGAACCTTGAAACGAACAAGGCGCCAAATCTCATTTATTTTAATATTTATTTGTTATATATTGTTGAAGAGCCTCAAAACTTTTTGTAATTGTAAAATAGTAGTTGTATATATTTGTAAATTGTGTAATAAACAATAGGGGAAGTGGTAAGAAGAGGAAAAAAGCGGAGCCCCCTGATTGTCTAGCAGTACGGGACACCACGGAGACTTCTGCCGACTCCGATGAATCTGCAGACAACAGCAGGAAGTATCAAGTATTTAAAGTCCCCGGATACTCACGGAAGTATCCTGAAAATAGCAAGAAAACAGAATACATAATATTTTTATCTCATCAGACTGAGCGCCAATTTTCTGACAAAGAGAGACTGGCTATTTCGCATGCTATACGCAAATATTGCGTCACTGGCATTTAAAATCTATAAATAAGTACAAAACAGGTATAACATTTGACCTATTCAACAATGCCAATGTATGCCTACAAAATAAAAGACTTCTAGATGAAATAGGCTTAAACACAACAATACCCGCTGTCTACACCGAAGTGGCTGGGGTTCTTACGAATATTTGCTTTAATTGGAAGTTCCAGAAATGTCATACAGGTGAGGCGCTTCATGCGCCGCGTACAAAGTGAGGGTGGCGCGGTCAAGTATGACTCCACTCAAACTGTTGCGGTTACTTTCGCCTCTACTGATTTACCGCAGAACGTATACCTTGACTCCTGGAGGCACAAGGTAAGCTGTTACGTTCCTCCTGTCAAACAGTTTTTGCAATGTATGAAGTCTGGACATATTGCAAAATATTGTAAGAATGAAGTTGTAAGCTGTATGCTTACAATTACACTTCATTCTAATAAATAAATAAACAAATTTTAAAACTATGCTAGTCCGTACATTATAGTATTATGCTATACACACATCAACACGGTCTAGGGATATTTCATACTCAATTAAATAACTCGAAAAGTACTGGCCGCATTGGAATCTTTTATACACCGATTTGTTTGTAATTTATCTCAGACTAATTCCAAATTCAAATTTTTGAAAATTCTTTTGTTTCGGTGGCATAAAAATGTCTTGATGTATAGGAGAGGGAATTTTCATTTGTGCGAAATTTAGAAAACAATACGAATTACGTTTAGTTACAGTTTTTTTTTCATTTTTAAACGAAAGATAAAGTTAAAATTGAGGTATTGTAGCCATGCAACGCCGACATTTGACGAGGGCGGAGATGTTACGAGCTGTTGGAATGCTGGAAGCTGGATCTGTTCAGCGTAATGTTGCTGAGGCCATAGGGACCCATCAAAATGTAATTTCAAGATTGTGGACACGCTATCGTGCCACAGGTGAAGTAGCGGAGAGGCACCGGGGGCCAAGTCGCATCACTACCCCCAGACAAGACCGATTTTTGCAAATTACTGCGCGAGCACAACGGACGACGGTAGACCACTCCGGGTCCCAACTTTACGGAGAGGCAATCGTGGACGACGATTAGAATGGGTTCGGAACCACGTGGACTGGGGCCGTGACCAATGGTCCAATGCGCTGTTCACGGATGAATCCAGGTTCGGCTTCCATCCAGATTCACGAAGGACGCGTGTTTGGCGAGTTCCTGGACGATGGAGCCGTCTCCAGAACCCTCAGGAAGTTCACCCATACCAAGGAGGAACAATTATGGTTTGGGCAGGAATTCGTCTTGGAGGACGGACGGATCTCGTTTGGGTGCGGGGCAATATGACGGCAGAACGATACGTCCAACAGGTGCTGGGGCCCGTAATCTTGCCCCACAGAACACAAATGGGGCAAGATTTCCTGCTCATGCACGACAATGCCCGGGCACACACGGCGAGAACGGTAGCAGCTTGGTTACATACACATAATGTTTGGGCCTTAGACTGGCCTGCTCAATCGCCAGATCTAAATCCCATTGAGCATGCGTGGGATATGCTGCAAAGAAGAGCTCTGAAGGAAGTTCCTGAAAATCTGGCTACAGAAGATCAACTTTTTGCGCACCTCAGAAGGACATGGGACAATATTCCGCAGCAAGACATTGACAACCTTGCTCTGAGCATGCCGAATCGTTGCCGATGTGTTATGAACATCATGGGCGCTTTCTCAGACTACTAACTTCAGGTTTATAAACACAAATTAAATGATTTTTCTATTTTTTTCAGTTTTTACTCACAAATTAAAAGTTCATTCATATACGGTTTCCGTCTATGCTTCATTTTTTTTCCATAAAATCCTGAAATTTTAATCTATACCTTAACCATTATTAAAAAATGGTAGAATATTAAATAACGTATCTTTTAAATATATACATGTCATATAAATAATTAACACATTGATAGTAATTCGCTTTTTTTAAAATATCCCTAGACCGTGTTGATGTGTGTACTTGCACTTCATATTCATCATTCATAATACTATTTATCATCCTTTTTATTTGTTTATATGTCTACACTCAGCAAATTGATCATAATACGATTCAATACTATAAAAATAGCTGAAATAAAATATTAACTCATAATTTTCATGTTGTGACAGGCCAAATTGTCAAACTGTCAGTTACTTTTTATTTCTTTCTGGTTTAGTTAGTCTATGATATTTACTTTTTGGTTTGTATAATTTCATTTATTTTTATCAATATGCTTAGCTAATGTATTTAATAAATAATTACGATTGTTTACTAAATAGCTTGAGTTTAAATAATATTTATAAAATCTTTACGCACTCATGGATATGTCCTGGCCGACTACACTTGTCAGATGAGATGATGGCCACACTAAGAAAACTAATATGTGAAAATTGAAAAAGGACGACTACTTGAAAAACGACTTACGAACGGCTGGAATCGAAGATCTATATCTATATGGATCTGATATCTTAAGCATCAGAAAACAGTTTGGCTTTTGCTGCTACCTTTTTATATTACCCAGGGGATCCCGCTAAAGATTCCGCCTGGTGTCTTTACTCCCTATCTTGGGAAGCTGTCTTCGTCACCTGAGACTTCTACTCCCGATCTTCGGAAGCTAACTACGTACCTGACTTACTACTTGCCTCGCAAAGCTATCCGGACGTCTGGCCGTAAGATCTACACTGCCTTACTACAGAGCTGACCTGGTGCGTAACTTAAAGAGCAGCACGACGTCCTTCCAGCAGAGGTTTCCTGAAGCTGATCCTTGAAGTTGCCCTGGTATTGACCTGCTACCCTGATGCCTGTTCCCGTCTCTCCTACAGTACGTGAACTATTAATAAACTACGTAACTATCCTAGAGTGCGTGCTAGGTAGGTTTTCTATAATTGGCTGTATTTTTTAATCTCAACTGTAAATATCTTTCCCATTACATTTTAATTGAACTAGTCTGCTTATCTCTTTATTTAATTGGAGCAAGTAGATTTTTTACAACATATGGAGCACTATATGTACGGATTTGCATAGTTTTTAAATTTGAGAAGAAGATCCTAAAAACGCTAAATGTGTCAATTGTTGTGACCATCTCAAACAAAAAGTACAGTTAAGTCCAGCGCCGCTAAGTATTCCGATTTATTTAATGAACATTCTTTTCCAAAATTAACACAAGAACATTGAAACACATATTATTAATTTGACTAAATCAGTTTTTTTTATGAATACTTTAACAAATGCTTTAACTAAAATTATATTAAATCAAAAAGATAATCCCATTAATTCAATCTAGTTATGGAAGGACCACCGCCGATACGAATTGTGCGTATGTGCGGGACTGCATCGCGGTGCTTGCGTAATTCCTGGAGAGATAATTGTTATGTCTAGATTTAAGTTTAGCTGTAAAGACCACACTCCGTGTGCGCATCCGCATCTGTAAACACGTTGCCACCTATTAAATAGTAATTAATCGAATTATTAATTTTTATTTCAAAAATCTTTTCCAAGACGCTCCCAATTCTGACTATCTCCATAAAAAAAATTCTGCAACAAACTTTCCATACCAGTACTCCCCACATATAATAATGGATCTTTATATAATGCAGTGGAACGCAGTAACAAACTTTTATTAACTCAATTTCTGTATGAGCATAACATACATGCTGCAATTATATCAGAAACCTGGTTAACACCCATCAAACATTTTAACATTATAGGATACAAAATAGAAAGACATGATATTGGAAATAAACAATGGTGTAGCTATTTAATTCGCAATAATATAAATTACAGAAAAATAATTACATATTCTGATAATTCGCTACAAAAAAAATTGTGTAAGAATTACTGTAAATAATAAAGAAATAAGTATTGTAAGTTTCTACTGTCCAACAAATTGCACTCCATCTTTTGACAAACATAAATTTGAATCTGTAATAAAAATCTGTGCCTGAACCAATGATATTTGCTGGTGATTTCAATGCCCATCACACATCATGGGGATGTAATTCTACAAATGTAGGGATATTTTAGAAATTGTTGATGATATCATTTGGTGTTCATTTTTTACGCCCGGCAACTCGGACAATCCCGAACAAGTCTCTCTCTCTCTCTGAAATTCTAATCTTCTTTTTACACCGGAAAAATTGAGTTGACTTCCACAAAAGCCAACAAACAACTAGAGTTGAAGTTGAAAAAAGTTTATGGCGAATACGCAATGAACCGCCCGCGTTGTGAAACGGACAATATAGATATCCTAAAAATTTTGATCGAAAATATTCATGTCGTCTAGTGGTTGGCAGCACTGATGACCAAAGACAAACCTGGTTGCCAGTGCCAGTGCCAGCGGATTTATATCTACCTACATAAAATGTAAGTATTGTTCAAATTTTACTCTACTGGTCCAGGAGGGCTATCGTAAATCTATAGATAACCCTACATGTAATTCTACATTTTGTTAAACTTTTAATACAGGCCGACTGTCGAGTTTTATATAGGTTATTGTTGTCGTAAACAATCAAAGAATAGGTCCCTCCATAATTTCTTCTCTAAACTTTTATTTTCAGGGATGATGAAGAAAATAAGTCACCGAGTGTCTGGGTCCCGACGACGGAGGCATTGACTCCAGATGTCGAAGGTGGCGCGCTGCTCTCAACATCTGGAGGCAAAGCTAGCGGTCAAATCGACGTGTCGGCGTTGCTGCGCGCGGCCAAATTGCGGCCAATTTTCTCGACTGACGATCAAAATCCGAAATCAAAAGGCAATGCATTCGGCAGGAGTGCCCCACGCCAAAAGGAAAAGGAGTGGGGAAGAAAACCAAGAAAAGTTAAGTACCTAGTAATAAATAAAAAAACATTAGTAAAATTTTCATTATTTTTATTTAAAACTCACCTTGTGGCGCGGTGATGCCGCCACCACGACAGCACCGGGATTTCCTTTGGGGGCGAAGGACGCAGTGGCCGGTCCCGCGAGACCTCCAGTAGCGGAAGCGGGAGTCTAGAGTGGCGCCACCGAAGGTCCCACAGGCGACGCTCTATTTTGGCCCTTCGCCACAACACCACTCGGTGCTCGGCCGTTCTCATCCTGATATTTCTAAAATGGGAAATTGAATCTTTAGTACCTATAACTCAAATTTCATTAACGATCGAGTTACGGAAACAAGTACTTAGTAGGTAATTTTTTTGATGACACTGCTTGTAATAGTTATATCTTTTAAGAGTAGACAACTAAGTATCAATTGTTTTCTTGGTCTTCTTTTAATTTTACGTTTCATGATATATTTCATAAGGACGCCGGCCGGCATAAACCAAATTTATTTGCTACCTATTTACCGTAGCCGATAAGCGCCGACAAGTCCCGACCTGCACGCCGTCGGAACTTCTCGGCTTATCAGCGCTAGTTCGGCACAAAGTAGGTATAGAGACTGCCTGCGCCGACAACCTGCGCAGACCGGTGCCGATAAGCGCTGGCAGGTCGGCGATGGCAACCAGCGTTCTACGTGTAGGTATTAGACGCCCTACGATACCACACTTCTATACAAGAATGTTTATCGGAGATGTAACAAATACAGAAAACAACAAAGAATACTCACTTAGCAATGATATGCATCACAGTCCACATGTAACTGAAGAACATTTTTTGATCGGGTTTCACCGTACGTGCCGTACAAATTGAAAGTCTTATACAGTTTTGGCAAACAAATGTCAACTTAGCCTTGTAAAACTTTTGTAACAACGCCAAACCTTCATACAGCTTGCGATGCAGATTTTTAACCCTTACCACCTAATAACAGAATTATGTAAACTCAGTGAACCAGAGTACCTACTTTATGTTGTTTAGACAGTCCTCGGATTAGACCAAATTTTTTTTTGTCTCACTAAAGATAGTAGGTATAGAACGTCGACGTACAATTTTTAGCTATTGTTTTAAATCCTGAGAAGTTCAACAAAAACATGCCGACAATAAAAACACGCCTTCGTCGGCAAAATTGTTTGATAACGACAACTTACTATCATTTTAGTTTATAGCCATTCAATATTAGGTTATAGACATCGAACCGTACTGCCTAGTTTTACGTGAATTGTTTTATTTGATTTTAATATTTTGTTAAATAACACAGTACCTACGGCCGACGTATCTCGGTCCTGAAGCTGTTTGGCTGCGCAATGGGTCTTTTAGAAACGAAATTCGATCGATCGAACCTAATCTGTATAAGAAATGTACGAAAAAATTGGCACAGACCTCTGCAGCCATTCCAAAAATATATATAATAGGCCTACCTCCTAGTTACACACCTCAACCAAAATAATTAGGATCCTTCTTTGTAGTAGTACAATGAAGTCTACAACAAATTAATAGTTCATATTCACCTATTATCAGCTTTACCTGTTGAAAGTCTTAACTTCATGTGAGTGTGCGTGTGAGTGTGATGGAAGGAGAGGTAAGAGAGTCATTCAAATATTTTACCAGGGAAGTCACATATGCTGAAGGAATTATTGCCAAACTTCCTTGTCTTCAATCTTATAATATGATTTTTTGATAAGGGCACGTTTCATGGGGATTTTGAACTTTCCTTCGCTAAGTTCTGTAACTGACTATGGCAACTTGTTATAAGACCGGATACTGTTTATAAGATATGACTTGTTTGTTTCTGTTATTCTACATTTGGGTATCACAATCTCATTTACACTGAATTTATTTATTTATGTATGGAAATCGCTCCATAATATATAAGTCCTAAGTTTTAGTTAACATACAAAATACTTTCTAATATATAAAGAGCAGACAGAGCTATTGAGCAAGTATGTACTCACGTCATGTCCATATACTCCCCGTCCTCGACTCAACTGCCGCATCCGATCTGGCAGGTTGGTGATTAGAAGCACTAGCCCCTAACCTGTTGAAGTAAAACAAATAATGAAATTATATGTCTTCTGTATATGTACGTACGCGTAGCATTTCGAGTAACCATAAAAACGTTGCGTGTATTTTTATTATTCTGTTATTAACTTTCATAACCTAAAGTTGTGGCACTAAACAATCAATAACGCTATACACCTCGTCCACCACCTCCACCAGCACACACAGAGTGCTCGCCGCGTCGTGGGCCTGGTGCAGCGGCCACAGGTTTTGATAAATTGGTCTAAAAAAAAACATAAGTACCTACCTAATCAATACAATATTGCTTACGTGAAATATTCATTCAGATGTTGATACTTACTCATCATTTTCTGGTGCATTAGCACCAGACCCACAACATACGACGCGGCGAACGGCTCGGCTCCCCCAAGAACTTATTTTCGTATTATTTTCTACGCACGTCAACTCTCAATAATATTCTGGCGGGGTAATGAATGTGTCAATGTCAATTTTTTAAATTGGAACTTTAAATTTTGAACGAGTGAATGAATGACTTTGTCCTAAGGACAAATCAATACAATATTCAACTACTGAAACCAATTTCTAGTGGTCACTATTTTGTTTTGTCATTCATTCACTCGTACACTCTTCATACACTCTCACAAACACTCACATGAAGTTAAGACTTCCAACAGGTAAAGCTGATAATAGGTGAATATGAACTATTAATTTGTTGTAGACTTCATTGTACTACTACAAAGAAGGATCCTAATTATTTTGGTTGAGGTGTGTAACTAGGAGGTAGGCCTTTTATATATATTTTTGGCATGGCTGCAGAGGTCTGTGCCATTTTTTTCGTACATTTCTTAAACAGATTAGGTTCGATTGATCGAATTTCCTTCTTAAAAGACCCACTGCGCCGTCAAACAGCTTCAGGACCGAGATACGTCGGCCGTAGGTACTGTGTTATTTTACAAAATATTAAAATCAAATAAAACAATTCACGTAAAACTAGGCAGTACGGTCCGATGCCTATAGCCTAATATTGAATGGCCATAAACTAAAATGATAGTAAGTTGTCGTTATCAAGCAATTGTGCCGACAAAGGGCGTGTTTTTATTGTCGGCATGTTTTTGTTGAACTTCTCAGGATTTAAAACAATAGCTAAAAATTGTACGCCGACGTTCTATACCTACTATGTTTAGTGAGACAAAAAAAATCAGGTCCAATCCGAGGACTGTCTAAACAATATAAAGTAGTACTCTAGTTCACTGAGTTTACATAATTCTGTTATTAGGTGGTCAGGGTTAAAAATCTGCATCGTAGGCTGTATGAAGGTTTGGCGTTGTTACAAAAGTTTTAAAAAGCTAAGTTGACATTTGTTTGTCAACAAAACTTTATAAAACTTATGAACTGACACGAAAATGTTCTTCATTGTCTGGACTGTGATGCATGTTATTGCGAAAGTGAGTATTCTTTGTTGTTTTTTGTATTTGTTACATCTCCGATAAACATTCTTGTATAGAAGTGTGGTATCGTAGGGCGTCTTATACCTACACGTAGAACGCTGGCTGCCGCCGCCGACCTGCCAGCGCTTATCGCAGGCAGTCTCTATATCTACTTTGTGCCGAACTAGCGCTGATAAGCCGACAAGTTCCGACGGCGGCGTGCAGGACTTGTTGGCGCTTATCGGCTCCGGTAAATAGGTAGCAAATAAATTTGGAATAAATTTTAACCGGCCGGGGGGGGCCGGGCGGCGTCCGTATGAAATATATCATGAAACGTAAAATGAAAAGAAGACCAAGAAAACTAATTATACAAATTGATACTGAGTTGTCTACTCATATAAGATATAACTATTACAAGCAGGGTCATCAAAAATTAACCTACTAAGTACTTGTTTCCGTAACTCGATCATTAATTAAATTTGAGTTATAGGTACTAAAGATTCAATTTCCCATTTTAGAAATATCAGGATGAGAACGGCCGAGCACCGGATGGTGTTGTGGCGGGGAGCCAAAATAGAGCGTCGCCTGTGGGACCTTCGGTGGCACCACTCTAGACTCCCGCTTCCGCCACTGGAGGTCTCGCGGGACCGGCCACTGCGTCCTTCGCCTTCGAAGGAAATCCCGGTACCGTCGTGCTGGCGGCATCACCGCGCCACAAGGTTAGTTTAAAAGAAACAAACTAAGAAACAATAAAGGGGAGACGTCTTCCGTTGGTGTCTGTGCTGACTTATCTCTATGACCTTGGGACCTTCAGCAAACCAACGGGTAAAGAAATGTTCACAGAAATAATTAAAATAATAAAATGATTAGAGGAGAAAATAATCCCAGAAGAAGAGGAAGAAAATACTGATTCTACTGAAATAGTAACAAATACAGAAAATGGGAAAAAAAGACATGAAGAAAGAATTACAAGTTTACAACACACCTTACAAAATAAATTACCAGTAAAAAGTAGGAGGAAGACGAACATTTTAGATTTAAAAAGTGTTGAGTATGACTGTAGAAGGCTGGTAAGAAATTAGGTTTTTTTTGAAGGACCATTAATTAATTAAAAAAAATAGCTGTATCAACTTATTTAGGTAAAGTTTGGAAAGTGGATGTTTGCTCGTGAATAGGTAGATAATCCAGTATGCCACCTACCTCAAACTTCCACACGTACGTTTCTTCACGAGAGCCTTGCACGGCAAGGGGTCCTGGTATCGAAGGCGGAGGCGAGCGAGGGCACAGAACATTCCAAAACACCATCTAAATTGGCACAGCACTGCGAGAACGTCTCACACAATAGATACTGCACGGCAGTGTCAAAAAATGAGTTAAACTTGACTTATTCACGGAATAGTTTCAAAAAAAAAAAGAGACGTGACCGATACTGTCTGATCACGCAAGCCAACGAACTCCACCGCAACGCGCGGAGGTTGCACGAGTCTCGGCCACGATTCAAAACGCTACTACTACTACTACGCCACCACCGAAAACGTAGAATTAGACGATATTGGGTCAGTACAATAATCGCGTTAAGAAACAGTGACGGAGATTTTTTTCTTAAAGAATACAATGAGCTATTGTTGGATCCAAAAAAATTGTATAACTTCTTTCGAATGAGTGTGTCCTCTTTCAACAGTTTATTAAATACTTTGGAACCACATTTACGGAAGTAATATACTAATATGAGAAATCCAGTGGAGCCAAGAGAAATGCTAGGTATTACTTTGAGGTGAGTAATGAAAAAAAAAAAAAAACATTTATTTTTGTTATTGCTATAAAATTTAAATATTTGCAAAATCAAAGTCCGCTTGATCCCCACTTTCTTGAGAGGCCTGAGATGCTTACATTTTCCAAATTAAAATGAAATAATCAGGGATTCCTTAACTTATCTAATTCAAAATTTATTTTTTCTTTTTCTAATAGTAGTTTTTCGTTTTTCAACTTAAGCTCTAAATTTCTTAATTTTAAATGTTCATTTTCTAAACTAATATTTAATAATTTAGCATCCACACACTGTTTTTTGGCATGAAAATATTCAGCAATTGCTCTTAGAGAAATATTTTTATGAACAAAATAAAATAGGTAAATTAATAAGAAATATAACTATGGAAAACTAGCTTTACCATGACTTGTACCCATATATTTTTAGAGATAAAATTTAGTTCCATAGCTATGTCTCATCATTATACTATACATATATAAGAAAATAATTATACATAAGGATTTCAATGACAATTACCTGCCCTAGGTGTACTAAATGTGGACCTCTTGGGTTTGACCGGTGTTATGTTATAAGTAATGTTGGTTATCGCCTGACTATCAATCATGACAACACCACCATCATCACAGATC
This sequence comes from Xestia xanthographa, assembly GCA_905147715.2. Classification (NCBI taxonomy): domain Eukaryota; kingdom Metazoa; phylum Arthropoda; class Insecta; order Lepidoptera; family Noctuidae; genus Xestia; species Xestia xanthographa. The sequence goes on from LR990643.1 coordinate 7,559,218, forward strand.
ACAGGCTCAATACCCTGGTCAACAGGTATTCAAACAGCATCGTCAACTATCACCCTAGCATCACAAAAGCCATCACCACTACCACCACCATCATCACCACCACCACCACCATCACCACCACCAATTGTCTCCCTGTCACCCCCAAATGGTATCGTGAATCCACTGGCAGTACTACCTAGTAAGCCAGTTACTCGGTCTAAATTGTCATCTGGTGGTATGTAGTCAGCGGGGCCACTACCAGTCTGAAAATAACAGTCAATATTAATATTGTGGGATTGATTAATTAGGTTTAGTCATAATCTAAATAGAAATGAGTAGTATTGTAAATGTACCTTTAATTGGTTCATCCTGATTTTAGTGCTGCGTTTGCGTGAGTTCTTTTTTAAGTTTTCCCACTTCAAACGCAGCTGCTGTGGTGTCCTAGGGCCGTTCGTAGCATTGGCATTAAACTTTCTGCCAAACGCACCCACTCCTCTGTTTTTAATTTGTTGTTGGTGGCGTTCGTCGTTTTTGTGGTGATAATTTTACTGCTTTCAATCAGGTCTAGCAGAAACTTTGATTCCTCTTTGGTTAGAGGCTTGCCTTTTACCTAGTAACAGAAAAAAACGTTGATAAACATCGGGATCGGGAACAGCGTCACCTCCGCACCGGGAAGGCGCGAAATAAGATGCATCACTTACAATCATACAATATTACAATACTTACAATTTCGCAGTCCATTATAGGTATCTGGTACTTACACACACAGTGTGTTGGTGTGGTAATACACACACAGATCAAATAAAGTTTAATTTATAGCTAATTATTACGAATGAGCAATAATAATATTAGTTCTTCCTTCGGTAGATACGCCAAGCAAATAATAACAAAAATGCATTAATGCACAGCGCAGCGTAACTGTCAAGACGTTAAATTCACGTTCCGTTCCTTTTATAATAGTTGAAGTATTTTAAATATAATTTAACGATTGTTAATTCTACGGGGTTTTAGACACGTACTTATTGTGTTTTGATAAAAAGTATATTTTGGTGTAGTTTAGTGACTTGTTTATTTTCATAAACCACAGAACCTAATGCATTGCATTATCAAAATTATACTTGAAACGGAACGGTCGGGAGGGAAAGGATCGCTCGCAATCTGGATAGAAAAAAAAAAACGATTGCATAGTTTTCATATTGGCATGTGGAATGGAGATCGATCGCGTAGTGAACAGCAATCTTAGATTGACTCTATCCTTGGATCAGAGATATATATTAATCTTGGGCGTAAGAGAATTTCGCAAGTAATTTATACTTATCGAGATAATAGACAGTGTTTGTCTAGCCCCGGTGATAGTCTTACCCCACCCACTTAAATATTATTTCTCTTTCATCTGGTTTATTTCTTTTGCTGCACTTGAGTCGACATTTCTCGCCGCATGGAGGTCCTATTTGCTTCTTAGGTACAATCTTTCTTAACTTAACTTGGACACGGAAGTACAGCTTTTAAGCTTCTTGTTTTTTTAGATAAATTATTATATCCTTTACGCCTTCGTTTAATAGGTCATTATTGTCTGTCGTAACGCTCCAATTTGCGTTAACGAAAGCGTATAATATTTAAGTAGCTAACTAATTGAATACTTGTGTTTTATGGGTAAAACACAAGTATTCTGTGTGTGCCAGGTCGCTGACCGCCCTGTGTGCCATCTTGCAGTTGATGCTGGTGCAGTTTGCCGTCAGCCCGAGCGAAGCCGTCCCTACTGCTATGTGCTCCGCTACAGTAGCTGCATGCTACTTTGCCGGCCTTGACCAATCCCTATGATCGGTTGTGTCCATAGGCAAGGCACTTTGAGCACTGTACCAGCGGGGACTGGTCCTCAATCGAGCATCGCTTGATGCTCACATGCACCTTCTGCACCTGCGTCTAGCACTTCCAGAGCTCCGGGGAGAGCTCCAGGACAGGGTGGCACTCATGGGGGTTTCTCGCAAGCTTCCTGTAGCGCACTCTTATTTATTTATTTATTCAACACATACATTTGTTTTAACAGGTAAAACCCAAGCTAAATCAAATGTAGTCATATATACACAAATTACACAGTGGACAACAAACTAAGTGTCACCCTCTGGAATTCCGCCAAAGAGCAAGAAAATATGTCTAAACGCCGAGAGACATCATTAAGTATTCTTACTGCACGAATCACTGGTGCAAACTTTAATAAGTTTGTACGGGCTGCCGGAACTTTAAAAAGCCCCTCCCTCGGTCCCAACCGTAGCCCCCTGTTTGGAACGACCAATCCCAACGATTCCAATATTTGTGGATTATTCAGCATACCACGAAAAATCATAAAAACATATTTTACCGATTATTCCCGATGTCCACCACTTGTCTGGCCACCACTGGGGGACAGCGAGACAACTTTAAAACATTATTCTCGTTGTCCACCACTGGGGGACAGCGTCACAACTTTGTAAATTATTTCCATTCGCCACCACTGGTGGACAGCGACACGGATTTTTTAACATTCCCTATGGCCGCCGTTGGGGGACAATGGCACAACTCTTTTGATCCGATTCCCACTGGCCATCAATTTAAATTGTTTAATCTAGAGACCGGAAGGATAGCTTAATATACTTACGGATTCGATTTTTAGCAGGGCTAAGGGTAAGACTAATTTAAATATTTATAAATTATATGGTAGGTAAATAATAGTCATATTCTTGAATCAACTTTTATTAAATTTTTCACTCAAGTATTAAAAAATGATCCTACTACTTAGTATTATATAATATAGCTTTGATTGCTTATTTTTTATTGAAGTGGGTAATTAACCGACTTAATTTCCACAGCTGGTTGACAGGCTACAATTTTTAAAATCGACTAGAACATTACAATCATAATCACAGTTTTATTATCCTATTCCTCGACGGAGGAATACAAATTAAGTATTATAAATTAATCAACAGTTTTAAAAATCACATATGTAGTTAAACAAAAAGACAATAATAATGTATCACAATATCTAGAAATTGGCCTACAGATATGTACTAATCAACAGTTTTAAAAATCACTAGTTAAACAAAAAACAATAATAAGTTCTCACAATATCAAATTGGCCTTTACAAGACCCATTTGGGTTTCTTGAATTAAACATAATGTAGGTACTACTCAAAAGTCTTAAACACCACATAGTTAAACAAAATACAATAAGTACTTATTAGTTTCTCATAATTTCTAAAAATTGGCCTACAGATATTTGGCCGTTTACAAGTTCCATTTGGGTTTCTTGAATAAACTGATCGCTGTAAACATACTTTTTTTTCGTTTGTTGGACGGTTCTTTTTTTTGACTTATTTGCATTTTTTTTACAAAGAAAAAACATGCATCTTCTCGAAGAACGCTTAAAGCGTGCATTATGTTTAGGTTTTTCTTGCTCATCGCTGAATTTAGTTTGTGGTGCCACCCTTCGACAGCGTTTGTCGTTCGATGCCTTTCCCCAAAAACGCACCAAACTGGTATAAAATCATCTTTTAGCCATTGTACTTCAACGTATTTCCTGAACTTTAAAATATCAGGATCCGTAGTATCCCTGTGCGTTATATAGAGCCAACCGTTTCTTATTTCTTTCTCGGGCAGTAATGGAAGTACTGTAGTCAATGCTACCTTTCGAAATTTGAATATGTCAGCAGATGTTGTAAGTTTCAAATCACGGCCCTTGTTCCATATTGCTTTTTTAAAGTGTGTGTGACATCCTTTAAGTGTAGCTAACGGAAATGTCGCTTTTATGGCCTTCATAGCAGCTTTCTCAAAATCAATTGAAAACTTTGAAGGTTGCCATCCAGGAGCTTGACTTTTGATTAAATTGAAAAGAATTGTATAGGATTCCTCATCACGGCGACTCATGTATGCATAAATTAGCGGAATTATGTTAGTACTATTTTCAGTACTTCTGAAGTCTCCGTGTATCGAGTAAAGTTGAGTGAAAGGCTTTGTGCAGCTTTTAAAGGTACCATCACATAAGAAATGATCAATCTCACAGATTACATTTTTGGCTTCTTCAATACAAAACACTACAATTCGGTTGCAGTTATATGAATAGTCTGCTAAAAGAAAGTCCTTATAATCTTCTGGAACTTGGAATTCTTCCACATTTTTGCATTTAAGCCTTTTTATTCCAGCGATTGTATTTCTATGTCTGTATAAACTTGACTTGATGCTTTGAAATGACGGTATGTTTTGAATCAAACTTGGTATGACTTTGAATTCACTCACCATAGCGTTGAAGGTTTCTGGCACTGGTGGAAATTGAGGAGAAACCAATTTATCTTTACATTGCTGTATTTTTTCTTCTACAAAATTTCCTGCAAAATCAGGTTGGCATAGATGTTGCTTTTCTTCAATTATATTGGTATCCTAGGTCAACAAAAAATATTAATTAATATTTTTTTTTTACAAAAAAAGACATATCAAATCATCACCATAGACAAAAAGTAGTTTTTTATTCACATTCATCTCACATTACCGTCATACTGGGATTGGTAAACAAAATGGGGGCCCTACGAGTAAACAAAATGGCGGCCTTAATAACGATGTCATCGAATTTAAAATTTCGAACATGCCTACTTATAAAACAATAAACAATTCCAAAATGAGTACTAAATAAGGTGTGATATACCTACTATTGTATTATTATTATGGATTTACCTTGATTTTGATAAGTCCTTTACATTTGTTCTTCTTCCTGTTAGTACACTCCCAGATTATTAAACCACTTTTATGTTTTCGTTTTATTATATATTCATATCCTCCGTGTAATAAAATTGTCCCGCCTTTTCTATTTATATATGTTAAATGCACTTTTCCTGATGAACTGGAACCACTAGTATTTAAATCGGACATGGCTGGTTAGGGGAGCGACGAGTGCACTAATGACGTAGTTATAATGACGCATGCTGCGTTTGCGCAAGTAGAAGGAGCAGAGTAGAATAGATATATTTTTTGTCTCTTTTTAACGTTATGCACAGACGCCAGCACATCAAGTAATACCAACTGTCAAATTTATCCAAATGATTTTAAACCTTAAAACGTTGAAAGTAACTCGTTCAAAATCAAATAAGAAAATTTTACAGTTTGTAGTAACTTTATGTGCGTCTGTACTTTCCCTCATAGCAATACTTTTTGTAAATATCTTGATGAAGTGAATAGTATCAATAGATAATAATAATAAGCATTAGCAAGAAAATAAAATTTAATTTTAATGAATTACCTATAATTAATTAAATTAACTATATTATACAAGGAAAGAAATATTATGTCATTATTATTACGTAAGCATTAGAATTGGATAAAAGTAATTTCAGCATAAAACCAAATGGTCTCTAGATAAAATAATTTAAATTGATGGCCAGTGGGAATCGGATCAAAAGAGTTGTGCCATTGTCCCCCAACGGCGGCCATAGGGAATGTTAAAAAATCCGTGTCGCTGTCCACCAGTGGTGGCGAATGGAAATAATTTACAAAGTTGTGACGCTGTCCCCCAGTGGTGGACAACGAAAATAATGTTTTAAAGTTGTCTCGCTGTCCCCCAGTGGTGGCCAGACAAGTGGTGGACATCGGGAATAATCGTATTTTACCAGGGCGGGGTTGCGCCTTACTTCCAACTTATAGTACCCAACCATCCCTATAACAAAGAGTGTTGGATACATAAGTGGGTAAAAAGGGTAGACACCAAACTGCTTCCAGTACAGGTATCTGGTAAATTTGTTCTGCATCTTTTCCAGTATCTGGGAATACTTCACTTCATAAGGATTCCAGATGATAGCACTAGTTTCCAAGTTGCTTCGCACCAACGCATTGTAAAGGGCTTTCACTGCTGCCATATTAGTGAAGTCACGGGTTTCACGTAAGACAAAACCAAGATTTTTAAACGCTTTTTACGCTTATGGTGTGTCTATCCGCAGCAACGTCTTGCAGAAGGTGTTTGTTCTGCGCCTGTAGGAGATCGACAATCTCACCGTCGCTGTAGCTGGACAGCACTCCCTTAATGCACACAAGGGGGTTCTGGGGTTTCGGCTCCTGGACCTTAAGCCCTGCGTTTGACTAGAACTGATCTCTGATCATGTTCAGATCCGACTTACTGGCGCACCTCAGAACCACTTTCTGGTTCCGCGCCTTCCGGACTGTGTCAACCCGGGCTCCACTTGTTTTGAGGTCCAGGGCAGTCCTGATCCTCTCGATTACGTTGTCTCCAGTGTGCTGGGGGTCCGTTGACGAGACGATCAGGGTATGGTTGGGTCGGTGGTTTCGGGGGCTTGGGTGTGCTGGCGACCTGGGCAAAGGTTTTGGGGCTTTGTTGTTGTAGAAGCGGCTTTTCTGCTTTGCCCAATTCCGATACCCCCTTCTCTATGTTTTGGAAGGTCTTTTTTACCTCCCCGACTGCTAATTCCGCTTCTAGATTTAGCGCCAACGGCGCCTGGATCGTCGGTTTTTTATTACGCTGTTCGCGGAGGTCTGCTGAGACCATCTCCAGCCTTTCGGTGAGCGTTTTGAGGTGTGGTGTAATGTTGAGTGGTGGTTGTGCTGGTGGAGGGGAGACAATAGGCCTGTTGACGATGGCCTGCAACTGTGCTTGGACCTTCTGCATCTCCTCCTCAAACTTTGATGTCGTCAGTGGGTCCGTCTCTGCCTCTGGGCTTCTAGGATCCGGCTGCATGGTTCTGGGAAGAGAGAGGTCTTCCTTGAGCCTTTCCAGGGACTTTCGAAGCACGTCCAGCTGGTTCGAGATGCTGGACACGTTTGTGTCGAGGCGTGAAAAGCCTGACCCCATGGAATCCCACTTTGGATCCCCTGGAGCTCTTGCACTTTTTTGCCTGGTAAGTTCGTGCTCTTACCGGTTTTGGAGGCTCGCGGCTGTGACCTCGCTTTTAACCTCCTTGATGCCATTGAAGGCTTCAAGAGTCTCGTGACCCAGCCATTCCCAGATCCCTTACGCCTTTTTTTAGTCTCCGAGACGTCCGTTCCCATCAGGGAGAGCTCGACCTTCAGCGTCATCAATTCTCGGGTATGAGCTTTCTCGACCCGCACAAGCTCTTGGGCATGTCGAGAGCGCTCCTTCTCGAGGTTAAACTTGTGACGCGCTCTCGAGTCGGCGAGTGACGGGGCTGTCTCGTAGAGTCCCTGACGACACTCGTGCGCTGTGGCCTTGCGCTGCCTTTTCATATTTCCCGCGGCCTCCAAGGCGTTCTTCCCTTTTTGAAGAAGATCGTTGGCCTCGCGCGTGTCCAGGTTCATCTCCACCCCTGTGCCTCTTCTCGGCGTTCGGTAGAGGAGGCTCGGTCGCCAACTTGTGGGAGCTTGGCTCACTGAGGAGGCCACCGAGCAGGCCACCGAGCTTTCTTCGTCCGAGATAATCTGACGGAGGGGGGGGGGGGGGGGGGAGAGATGCCACACTGCTCCAAGTTAATTGCTGCGACGGATGCGCCAACTGTTCCGAGACAACTGACTTTGCCGTATTTTTAAGGACTTTTTCCCTAAGCGATTTAGGGGATTTTGTGGCATCCGTGGTCATTTTACAGGAGGTGGTGGACTGCTTGGAAGACATGGTTTGTTATTGTTGTTGGGTAAGGGGGGAATTACAAGGAATGTTAAAAGGCAAGGGTGGTTACAATTGAAGACCACAGTTGAACTCTACATTTGAAATCTATAGTTAAAATCTACAGTTGAAATCTAATTATTATAATCTAATTATGCCTGTTTATTATTTTGTTGGTATATTTTTTTTAATTGCGATGGACTCACGGATACTTCCGCTGGTGTTCTGCGTCTGGTGTCCAATGAGGAGCCCGATGTTGTCAGAGCTCGATGTTTTGAGCCCTATGTGCGCTCTGGTGGTGGTGAGCAGTAGAATTCTGCAGCGCTGCTGAATCGTTGTTCGTGTGTGCCGAATTTCAGGATTCTGTTGAAGCCAGATAAAACAAGCCCAAACTCGGCTTCCTAACTCCAGCGGGTACGAAGTTAGGCCGCGGGGGGTGAGGTAGCTGCGAGGGGGGAAGAGAGGGTGTGTTTCGTGAGGGGTTGGGGAGGGGAGGTACTTTCGTGGTGAGTTGATGGGGGGGGAGGTAGGGTTGGTTAGGGGGAGTGGAACAAGAGGGGTCTGAGGGTAAGGGTTGGGGGGCAAGAGGTACTCTTGCACTGGCAGGGTGGCTTATCCACCGATAAGGGGAAGAGGGCGTGAGGGGGGATCCTTGGTGTCTCAGGAAATATCCTGAAGTACCAAGTAGGATGATTCCAAGCTCGGGGGGTCTAGGACAAGGGGTTCAGGAGTTCCCTCGGGGCTTACCTATCTGCGAGCCGCGGAGTCGTCAGGCTAAAGGCTGGTCTGCAGAGAGATTCTTCGGCCGGCTGCGGAGTCTTCAGAGTAGGCTGGGATGGCTAGTTGTCACGACACGCCTCGTGTCGGAAAAATACTCGATGAAAGTAAGGTTACTTTACACAAAAAACCACGTGTTTTAGTGTTTTCTCAACCTTAGTAGCTCTCGTCTATGCAGTGCAAGTACGTAGCACTCGATTCGGTACGATTCGATAAATCTGACAGTTATTCTCGATAAAATTAGTTTTTAACCAATCGAAAAGTCGGATTTATCGAATCGTATCGATTCGATGGTTATCGATTGCTACGTACTTGCAGTGCTGGTCCGATTTTGATGATCTTGTCGTTGGATTGGCCCTTGCCGCGTCTCTCAGGATTAATGTTTGCAGAAAAATTTGACACCTGTTCCGTGTTATTCAGCTCTAAAGTCTTGATGGTCCTGCTCCGCAACCCGTAAAGTCAGACACTTGCCCACACGCTTCCTGGTGAATCAACACTGCACAAATCCACTCGTAACTTTTGGCGCACTTAGCTCGACGCGTCTAATTTTGGCGAATTTTTAACGCGGAGCTGATGTTTATGTGACGATGTTCGATCGGTTACTCAAAAAATGGTTTGAAAGACAGTGACTTATACTTAGCCACTTTAACTCCTTGAATATTAAATAAGTTTCACCTTCTTTCAGATAAGTTAAACGTCTTTCATACAAGTGAAAAGGGATACATTTGATATGATTTTCATGATACCAAGGTAATGAAACGAAATATTAAATATGTTAGTAACTAAATAATACGTATAAAATGTGCACTTTGGATTAACATTATCAGAACTACATATAACGTCTTTGACGCTAGTGGAAAAGGATAAAAAAGCTTCCATTTCACATGGACGTTAGACATTTCAGTGAGGAACATGAAGACTTATTTATACGAACAGTTTTGTGTTACATAGATCCATTACTGAGAGTAAAAACAAATTGTAATTAAACTTTTATTAAACTATTTTTAAGATTGCCAAACGGAATTATGAAGGGGAAAAACCTGGATTTCCAATCTAAAAGACGAAAATGGGACAAAACAAAGCAGCTCAAGCAAAATCATTGAAATATCAACAAAGTTCTACAAATCTTTATCAGGATCAACAGAAACAGCCCCGAAACTTCATTTATTATTGCCCTGACTCTGTTCATCCCATCAGTCCCTACGAGGTTCAACTTGCTCTTCGCGAGATAAAATTCAAGAAAAACCTTGGAATAGACAGAATAACAACAGACGTTTTAAAGTTAGGACGAAATGTTCGTGTACCACAAATCACATCTTTCTTCAATACCATATTACGCACTGGCCAAATCCCCCCTAAAATGTGCCACTCAAATATAATCCTACTTCACAAGAAAGAAAACACAAGCAGACATCTCTAACTATCGACCCATAAGCCTCATTTCACACTTATGTAAACTTTCATCAAAGTAATAGGAAACCGAATCGCTCCGACACTTTGCCTTCACCAACCCTCCGAGCAAGCAGGATTTCGTCCCCATTTCTCCACAACAGACCATCTCCATACTGTCAACCAAGTAATCGAAAAATACAACGAATTTAACAAACCGCTTTACTTGGCCTTTGTGGATTATGCCAAGGCATTACAGTATACACCATCGATCAGTCATTAATGCCTTGGAATCTCAAAATGTACCACACACATTGATCTAATTTTTCACAATCAGAAAATTGTTTTCACAAAATATTGCATGTACCAGAGTAATCTTTTCTCTGGACTATTGTTTATTTATCTAGTTTTATCTCAGTATCATTTCTATAGGTTTAATATAATTATTTACAGTTTCTGTACCGCCATACTCTTTTTACATAGCAACAAACACACAAAAAACAGATTATTCTACATACAAAAAATACACAACGCATTCTATACATACGAAACACACAAATCACTGCGCTTATTGACAGTCGCCCACCGATACATAAGTCTATTATATTACGCGGGAAAGAAGTACCATTCTTTTTCTCATTTACCTGATGGTAATGGTTACCCCTGGTTTCATATTTATGTACAATGTTTGAATGAGATTTATTGCAAGGTATTCTTATTATTTTTTACTAAATTATAAAAATGAAAAGTTTTCATGAAATTATCGAAAATTTAGATTCGTACGGATCCAATGAATTTTATAACTGCCCGCCTGACAAATGCGTTCAGTTATTAGGTAACCACAGTAAAAATCTTAAATTGTTGCATTTTAATATACGTAGTATCAGCAAAAACTTCACTTATGTCTTAGTACTATTAACTCAAATACAAATTAGATGTGACGTTATAGTTTTTTCAGAATGTTGGTTAAACAAAAATGTAACTATTCCACAGCTTCAAGGCTATTTGGCTTATTCTACAAGAAACACTTTCAACCAAAATGACGGTTTAGTCGCGTATGTACGCTCGGATCTACAATTTGCGGACGCAAACTGTCTTGTTTGTAAACTTAGTTCCGATGTAGCCATAATAGCTGTGTATCGACCGCCATCCTTTAGACATACTGATAACTTTTTAACTAGCCTTAATGACACATTAGCTTCAGTATCTGGGTATAAAAATATATTTCTGGTAGGCGACATTAACATTAATATAAGCCCAACAAATAATGACCCACATTACAATGAGTACATGAACTTAATAGCATCACATGGACTATTACCTGCTTATACGTCCCCTACTAGAGAAAAAAAGTGTTTAGACCACACCATGATCAAAGTTAAAAATCCAGTAGTTTCCATTATATTAGAAACTCACATTACCGATCATGCACCAGTACTTGCCTGTGTTAAAAATTACTCAAGTTCACAAAGTATCCCTAGGGTAGTTACGAGGATTGATCAATGTAAAATAGCTACAGATATAGCCAACGCGGATTTTGGTCCCGTCATGTTAACTGACAATCCAAACGAGGCTACAGAACGGTTGATAAATACAATTACCTCTATCATACAAAGCAACACTCAAATGATTCGTGTTCCCTCGAAGTTAAGAATTATTAAGCCCTGGATCACGCAAGGTCTACTGAGATGTATCCGAAATAGGGATAACATGCATAGGAACCATAAAAAAACACCGGATAATTACAACCTTAAAATAACATACCTCCGTTACCGTAATTTCTGTAATAAACTGCTTAACAGACTTAAAACCGAATATGAGAAAAATGAATTAATTAAAGCAAAAAATAATCCCAAAGCGACTTGGAAAGTAATAAATGATATACTGAGTAAACAAAATTCTAAAACTCCTCCCACAGACCTATTATCCATTTCTGCAGTCGACGACAAGAGTTCAGTTAATTTGGTAAATGATTTTTTCGCAAATATTGGCAAAAATCTGGCGGCCAAACACACAATTACACCCACTAAACATGTCCCTCATCTCCGAGATGAAGCACAATCCAACTCTCTCGTGCTCCTGGCCCCTGATCAGGCTGAAGTAGAAAGACCATAATGAATCTTCGTACTGATTCTGCTGCGGGTTGGGATGGAATAACAACCAGAATGTTAAAGGTTAGCAAACAGACTCTAGCACCCCCCATCACATACATATGTGAACTATGTTTCTCAAAAGGTGTCTTTCCAAGGGTTTTAAAGAGAGCGATTGTGCATCCAATACACAAGGGTGGAGACAGAGGCAGTGTCAATAATTACAGACCTATATCGGTACTTCCGGCTTTGTCAAAAATTTTAGAGAAGATCCTTAACAATCGCCTCATCAACTTCATGGAAGCACATAATATTTTATCAGGAAATCAATATGGCTTCCGTAGAGGGAAATCTTGTGAGGACGCTGTTGCTGCCTTTGTTGACAGAGCCGTTAAGATGCTTGATTTAAAATCTAAATGTCTGGGTATATTTTTGGACCTGTCTAAAGCATTTGACACTGTCTCTGTCCCTACTCTAATATTAAAATTGGAGAAGATTGGAGTGAAGGGTTCTGCACTAGCAATCTTTGAGAGTTACCTCTCTGAGCGGACACAATGTGTCAAAATAGGCTCTTATGTTAGTGACGAACACATGTTATCTTTTGGTGTTCCTCAGGGCTCCATTTTAGGACCCACCCTCTTTTTAATTTATGTAAACAGTCTTTGTAATCTGTCCATCCCAAATAGTAGCATATACACATACGCGGACGATACGGCTCTACTCGTATATGGTCAAGACTGGAAAGAAGTCCACGAGCGAGCAGAATCAGCGCTAGGTATCGTCATGTCGTGGCTATCTGCAAACACCCTAACTTTAAACGTGGACAAGACAAACTTTATCCCCTTCTCAATTAAACTATCCTCGCAACCCGATGAGTCGTTTGCCATCAAGGCTCATATGTGTAGTCAGCAATCAGATCAATGCTCCTGCCTTCCCCTGACCAGAACAACCAACGTCAGATATCTAGGCATTGTGATAGACTATCTTATGTCATGTAGTATGCAGATGAGGGCGTTGTCTGGCAGAGTGAGAAAGCTTATCTCAATCTTTAAAAAATTACGATGTAGCGCAGACTTTGATATTCTGCGAATGGTATATTTCTCGCTGTGCCAGTCAGTTCCATCGTTTGGGGTGACGGTTTGGGGCGGCGCTCCAAAAACAAATATTTTACAATTGGAAAGGGCGCAACGAGCTGTCCTTAAAGTGATGACGTTTAAGCATTTTCGGTAAACAATTGTATAAAGACTGTCAAGTCATGACCGTTAGACAGCTCTTTGTGCTCAATACCATTTCGCGCAAACATGCATCTTTAGAATATAGTACCGGTCATCTGGCAAAACGAAGATCAACTGATGTCTGCCCAGTAGAGAGACATAGAACCAAATTTGCTGAAAGAAATTTCCGGATTCTGGGAAGTCGGTTGTACAATGCAGTAAACAAACACTGTGGCATATATAGTAAAAATAAGTTTGAGTGTAAAAATATAGCGAGCAAATGGATCATGGCTCATACGTATGAGGAGACAGAAAAGTTATTAGACAAGTTACTCTAAAAGTACTGACTTATATTCTTGCACTCCACATTATAGCGCAAACATATACAGTGTCCCCACGCATACACACAAACGCACACACAAACTCACTCACTCACACTCATACACACAAACACACACACATATCTACATACACTCTCATAGAATGGCTATAACCAAAAAAAAAAAAAATCTTAGTATTATTAAACTAACTATACTGCTTGCTCCAGCAATCGCTAGTGACACTAATCACTATGTAACTCCGAACTTGTTTAAATTATCTTGGTAATGTATAAAGAGAGAGCCCTGACACCCATAACACAAGTTTAATCTTAGCTTGGGTGCCAGAGGTTTAAACTCAGTGGTATTTTTACAATTTTTAGGTCTATATAATCTGTTATACATAGTGCCTATTTCTGCTAAATTGTAAACTTGGAATAAAGCATTATTATAATTATTTATGCCATATATAAAGTAGCTCTGCGAACATCAAGTTGCACATTTATGATCCAAAATTCAAATCAAAATTCAAAACAAGATCCACTCTCACCCAAGCTATTCACAAGCACACTGCAGGAGGTTTTTAAGAAGTTCCAGAACCCGAAAAAATGCTCCGAGACCCACCCAGATTATGACCAACAGCACGAAGCATAAGGTCGCGATAGACGGGCGGGCGGGCATACGTTGCAATATGTTGACGAGTACACCTATTTGGGCCAGATAGTGTCGTTCAAACACAGACAAGACAAAGAAGTCGAAAGACGAGTCCAAAATGCTTGGAAGAACTTCTGGGCCCTTAAGGAACATATGAAGGGAATCCTTCCATTAACATTGAAAAGAAAACTCGTCGACATGTGCATCCTGCCTATCCTAACCTACGGTGCACAAAGTTGGTTACTGACTGAACAACAGAAGTCTAAACTCAAGATTTGCCAGCGAGCAATGGAGCGTAGCATAATAGGTGTTAAGCGAACAGATCGCGTTAGAAACAAGAGAAACAACAAGTAGCGGATGTTGGAGAAAAAACAGCCAGGCTGAAATGGGAGTGGGTAGGCCTCGTGGCACGGATGCACCCGGGGAGATGGGAAAAGATTGTCACACACTGGACGCCTGAGGAAGGACAGCGTCGTCGAGGTCGACCTCGGTGAAAGTGGTGTGACGATCTGTTCATGTTTACGGGGCTAACATGGCCGGAAATCGCACAAGATAGAGAGGTACGGAAGGAGAAAGGGGAGGCCTTTATGAAGGCTAGCAAAAAAAAAAAACAGTTTAAATAAAAAAACTTGAATTTTTACCACCACATTTTAAATATAAAACTATTTTTTTTACTTCCAACGTTACTTAATTTTAATCAGAAAACTAAATTTTACTGCCTCATTGCACAGTTTAAATCAAGGAATCATATATTGAAATAAATAAAAAAAGTCTTAATGCAATGAATTAGTATAGTGATACGATAGCCTGGAAAGTGGAGGTGGATTTTTTGAAGCCAAATTAGAGGTTTGAAGAGGCAGAGTAAAAAGTTAAGTGATGAGTTAGTCGAGTTGATAGTAATTTTTCTAGTAATTTCCCGAAAACGTTAATAATAATAATATCTTTATTTGTATAGAATGCAGGTGTTGTTTGGGATGTGATTTATGGTCAAGAGGGATGGCAACACCAGGGTGTGAATCAAGCATAGAGATGAGAGATGTCAACTGGAACAAGTTATGTGAATACACGGATTAATGATGGATACATGTTTTATTTAAAATATCTGCCAGTGCCTGTCTAAACATGGTGTCAGGTGAAAAAAGCGTATGTATTTTGTGAAGAAATTGATTGTAAATGAAGGATAGCTTAGTGCAAGTTAAAGTACGTAGATGCCAAACGAAGATCAAGAACATAAAGTGACAATAAAAATGGAGGGAATAAAACCCCCAAAAAATTTGATTCTAACTGGGGAACAAGCCAATTTTATGAAGTATAAACAATTGTTTGAAATTTATCTGGATGCAGCAGGCTTAACATCGGCGGAGGAGTCGAGGAAAATTGCTATATTTTTAAATGCAGCTGGTGAGGAAGCTGTAGAAGTTTTTAACACTTTCAAGGTTAGGCCGACGAAACTTGCGTCTCTTCTTGACGAGTTTCAGACATACACACAACCAAGAAAAAGAACGTTAATAAATACATACGAATTTCTTCAATTAAGGCAGGAGGATGCTGAGTCTGTGGATCATTTCATGACTACAGTGAAAACTTTGAGTAAGCTTTGTGATTTTGATACTTTGGAAGACAGGTTGGTTACCATGATGATCATAATAGGAGTAAAAGATAAGGGTCTAAAAGAAAACCTGCTAAGAGAGGAAGTGGTTTCCATGAATGAGGCAGAAAAAATATGTAGAGCCTATGAGGCCAGCAAACAACAAATAAAATGCTTAGAAAAGAGTGAAGAAGTGCATGCCATTAAAAAGCTCATACAGCCAACCAACAAAGTAAGACAGAATAAGCTCATCAAAAGTGTTCATGGTGTGGGCAAGCACATGTAAAAGGAAACTGCCCTGCATATGGAAAAAGGTGTGCATTGTGCACTAGGTATAATCATTTTGCAGCAGTATGTAAAAGTTCTAAACAGAAGGAGACTGTGAAGACTAATCAGGCAGATGGACAGTCAAGGAACAGGAGAATGATGTTAATGGAAGAGGAAGAGGATGAAGAAGAGTTTGCAATAGGAGGAATATGTTGTGTAGACGGTGTAGGTAAAGTGCAATGGAAAGAAAATGTTGAAATCGAAGGAGTAAATTTGTCATTTAAGCTGGACACAGGAGCAGAGTGCAATACCTTATCTCGGAGTGACTATGTAAAGTTGAACAAAAATTCCTTAAAAGAAAGTCAAACAGTGCTAGTGGTCTACAATGGTGAAAAAATTAAGCCTCTTGGATGTGATACTTTGAACTGCAAAGTAAAAGGTACAACTCATAAGTTAAATTTTAATGTGATTGATTTGCCTGTACAGTCAGTGTTAGGATTGAAAGACTGTATTAAGTTAAACTTGTTGAAAAGAGTTGATGTGGTGGAAAACGAAGGTCAATCAGGGAAAGAAGAGTTTGTGGAAAAGAATAGGGATGTTTTTACTGGATTAGGAGAGATAGGAAATTATAAGTTAAAATTAAGACAAGACGCAGAGCCTGTCAGTAAGCCCATCAGGCGTATTCCAGAGAAAATTAAATACAGATTGAAATAAACTTTGGATAGGTATGAAACATTAGGTGTGTTAGAAAGGGTTGAGTGCCCTACCGCGTGGTGCAACAATATTGTCATTGTGGAAAAGCCGGATAAATCTCTTCGATTGTGCTTAGATCCTAAAGAACTTAATAACAGTATCGAAAGGGAAAAGTTTTTGATTCCATCTCCAGAGGAAATTTACAGTGATTTATCAGAAAAAGAAGTTTTTACTGTATTAGACCTAAAGGATGGGTTTTTTCAGGTTTTGTTAGACGATCCGGAAAAAGTTTGTACTTTTGTCACCCCATTTGGTAGGTACAGATTCTTGAGAATGCCCTTTGGTATATCATCTGCCCCAGAGGTTATGCAAAAAGTTAATTCAAAAATATTTGGTGACATTGAGGGGGTTCAGGTGTATTTTGATGATGTTATTGTGGCAGGAAAAAGTAAACAAGACCATGATGAAATACTAGAAAAGGTTTTAAACAGGGCTAGAGTACACAAAGTTAAATTTAATAAAAGAAAGTTACAGTACAGATTAGATCATGTTAAGTATGTGGGATTGATAGTGTCAAAGTCGGGTATACAGGTAGATCCAGACCATGTGAAATCTATTACAGAACTGAAAGCACCAAACAATGTGAAAGAGTTGCAAAAATTCCTAGGGATGTGCAATTATTTATGTAAATTCATTCCGCAGTATACAAAAACTACTAAACCTTTAAGGCGGTTGCTTAAAAAAGAAGTGGAGTGGGTATGGGAAGATTCACAGGCTCAAGCATTTCAAGAGTTAAAAAATAAATTATCTTGTACACCTACTTTAGGTATTTTGACAAAAGAAGGTTCAGTGGTTTTGCAGACTGATAGTTCAAAGGATGGGATGGGAGCATGTCTTTTACAAAAAGGTAGGCCTGTATCTTTTTATTCTCGTTGCTATACTGATTGCCAGAAAAGGTGGGCACCTATTGAAAAGGAACTTTTTGCCATATGTGCTTCATTAGAAAAGTATCATCAATTTGTGTATGGTCGAAAGATTGTGGTTGAAACAGATCATAAACCTCTGGAATCAATAGTCAACAAAGACATCAATAAAATTTGTTGTAGACTACAAAGGATGGTATTAAAGTTACTAAAATATGATATTGAGGTTAGGTATGTGCCGGGGCACAAAATGTTTGTAGCTGATTATCTGTCTAGGCACTATATTATGGACAATGCTAAAATAGATCCAACTGTTCAGGAGTTAGTGCATAGTTTTGAACAATAATTAGCAGTTACAGACAAAAAAATGGCAGAGTTTCAAAATGAATCTTTAAATGATCCAGATTTGAGGCAGGTTATTACATGGTATAATGAAGGTTACCCTAAAAATGATAGGAAGATCACCAGTAAAAATTTGAGTGTCTATTATAAACTGAGAAGTGAGTTACATGTAAAAGATAACATTATATATTATAATGATCGCATAGTAGTGCCACAAATTATGAGGCAAGGGGTGCTAGAAAGCTTACACACAGGTCATGTCGGGGCAGGTAAATGTAAAAAGAGAACCAGAAATTTGCTGTACTGGCCAGGAATGTCAATAGACATTGAGAAGTTTGTCTTCTCTTGTAATATTTGTGAAAAATATAGTTTCAAAACCTAAAGATTCACTCATGTCTCATGAGATTCCTGATCTACCATTTCTTAAGATTGGAATGGATATTTGCACTTATGGAACTAATGATTATATAGTTGTTGTAGACTATTACTCGAGGTGGATTGAAGTTAAGCCGCTGAAAGATAAAACAGCGGGTACTGTAATTCAAAAGTTAAAAGTAATTTTTGCTGTTCATGGATTTCCAAAGGTCATTGTTTGTGATAACATGCCTTTTGCCAGTTACAACTTTAGGCAGTTTGCAGAATCTTATGACATGCAACTAGTGCATTCCAGTCCTAGGTACCCACAATCTAATGGTTTAAGCGAAAGGGCAGTGGGAATTGTGAAGAACATGATGAGGAAGTGCAGAGAAAGTAACACTGATTTTAATGATGCTATGTTGAATTACAGAGCCACACCTGTAGCTGGATTAGATTACAGTCCTTCTGAACTTTTAAGGGCCAGAAAATTGCGCACTAAATTACCATGTTCTATGGAAAGCTTAAAACCCTATGTTCCTAAACAGGTATATGAAAAAATGTTACAGTTGAAACACAAATGTAAGTTAAATTATGATAAGTCTGCCATTGACAAAAAGTCATTTCATTGTGGAGAGAATGTTAAAATCCAAAATCAACCAAATAAAATATGGGTGCAGGGGAAGATAGTTAGAAAAGAGGGACCTAGGTCATTTGTAGTTAAAACGGAAAAGGGGAATGAAGTTAGGAGAAATGAAATAAATACATTTCTACTATGCATCAAATGTCTTTACATTTGATGCATAGTAGAAATGTATTTATTGAAAAACCAATGATTATGCATGTGCCTAAAAGTAGGGATTCACAAATGGTTGTTCAGAATAATGAAGAAAATGATGATCAGTCCTGTTATTCTGGGCAACCTATGTCAACTCAATCAGAAGCTAGTGGTAGTTCTGAAATTATGCAGACTACTAGATCTGGTCGCTCAGTGCGTCCTCCTATTAGATTTGCTGATTATTCTTTGCATTAATTTTTAAGTTACTGTCAAGATAATTGCTTATTAAGTTGATTTATTAAATGAAACGTTTATGTCCCATTATTATTACAATTGTATAAGGGGGGGATGTTTGGGATGTGATTTATGGTCAAGAGGGATGGCAACACCAGGGTGTGAATCAAGCATAGAGATGAGAGATGTCAACTGGAACAAGTTATGTGAATACACGGATTAATGATGGATACATGTTTTATTTAAAATATCTGCCAGTGCCTGTCTAAACAGGTGTTACAATAATGGTGTTAGTTTCAGAAATATTCCCAGTACATTCTGCCTGTTGGCATACAAAAATATAGTGGTTAACATACAGATAATTTATAAACTAGTTCATTAGGGTCAGTTAATATTAAATCATGTTTTTTTATTCTTGTTATGGGTTCACTTATGGATTTTGTACTATTTATTATTTGCCAGGATGTTTTAAATTTATTTTTGGAATTTTTAATTAGAAAGTTGTTTTGTGCTTTTTGGGTCAGCTTGATAATTTTTTTAAATTTTTTTGAGTACGCTTTAAATGTCGTTTTATTTTCACTAGTAGGATTAAGTCTTTGTTTCCAAAGTAATTGGCGTTGTTTTTTACTGCAGATTCTAATACCTCTAGATACCCATTTGATCTTTTTTTCACATCTTAATATGACTGTTTTGAAGGGGAAGCATAGATCATACAAGAGTTGAAATATTTCTAAAAAGTTGTCATAGGCTTCATTTGGATCCTCTGTGCTATATATATCTGAAAACGATAAGTTTTGGAGATGACTTCTAAAGATAATTAAATTTTCCTCAGATATGTCTCGTTTTGATGTTTTCCATGTTTTAATTTGACTAAACTTATTAACTTTCATTGTAAATATTTGAGCCGTATGACCGGATAATCCGAAGTCTATTATTTAGCTTTGGCAGCTTTGTTTTGAATTGTGTGCAAAATTATCTAAGCAAGTTCCACTACGAGGTCTGGTCGGTTTATTTATTTCTAGCTTCAAATAATATTTCATCAGAAAACATTCAAAATCCATGCTAATTCTGTTCTTTTTCAGAATATCTATATTAAAATCTCCGCAACAACAACAGCCCATAACGTCCACTGCTGGACATAAGCCTCTCCCATGATGGGAGGAATTTGCTGTAATCTCCACGCTTGGCAGGCGGATTGGAGATCGCAGTGATGAAAGACTAACAGAAAACGATGCTGCCCATTCTCTGGTTTACAGAGGCGCAAGGTGTTCTCGCCTTATACGACACCCGTCAGTGTAATGGGTTGGTTCTATTCTACTCTGCCGGATACCACACGGCCAAAATCTCCGCACGTAATTATTTTTTTGTTTGGTTTGGAAATCTTTTTAAGTATAATATCCAGGTTTTTATAGAATTGGTGTAAATTAGTGATTTTTGGTAGTCTATACACACATAAGATTGTAAGTTTTTGTGAAGGTAATTCAATTGCGCAACATTCTATAATTCCTGTTACCGAATGTCTCACAATGTCAGGCAGGTCTTTAAATTCGATGCCTTTTTTAACTAAAATACAGGCTCCACCGCGCTTAATGTTTTGTCTAGCATAACACGCCGCTAGCTTATAATTTGGTATATGTAAAAGTTTCTCTTGGCCAGACATTATGAAATGCTCGGTTATACATATAACATCTAAATTAATTTGTTTACTTAACAGTTCCTGTATATAAATAACCAGTAAATCGGATTTGCCTAGGAGACCGGCTATATTTTGATGCATTATATTTAAATGATTAAAGAAAAAAATCGCATCGTGGAGACGACATGCTTGTTTGATTGTCAGCTATGTTTTCTTGTTTAGAAAATGAATTATATTCAGCTATAGTTACCGACAGATTATAAAACATATTTCGCATACCACGATCGTTAATTTTCCTGCTTAACTTAGAGAACATTGTAAAATCATAACACAAATCTTAATTAGAATCAAACGCCGTTGCATAGTTAATGAGGCCAATGAGTCTGAAATAAGAGCTAGATGAGAGATTAGTTTTTCCCGGCTTTGGGATGACCTTTACTAGTGCCACCTTCCAGGTTTCGGGAAAATGATTAAGAACGAGGCACCTGTTTAGTAAGTCGGTGATGATTTCAGGAAAGTGAGTGGCAAATCGCAGATATATGTCTGCGTCTCTGCTCTGACGTCCTCCTTGGTTTGGCGGTTGCAGAATTCCCGGAAATGCTCGGTGGAAGTGGGGCGAATAGCCTCAGCATATTTCTTTCGGAGTCCAGTTTATCGTTCCACCAAGGAGCCTTAACATATTTTTGTGTTCCTGTTCTGACTTGGACTGAAAAGGTTGTGGTTCTGAATGTTGACAAGGTACATCAATGAAAGGTATACTATATCCTAGAATATAACCTAAAATGACTTCATCATCACATACTCTTTCCCAACAATTTATAAAATGTGAAAGTCTGCCACTATGGCTTACCTCTATTTAGGGGTCTGGGCTTGTGGTTTTGATTGTTTCCACTGTCTCGACTCAGGTTTGGTTCCCCTCGGGAACTTCTTTTGGTAGTTCTTCACTACTGGTTGTTTCTTGGGCTCATTCCTCATAACGGTTCGAGAACCAAATCGATGGTAACGGGATATGCTACTGTAGTTTCCCTGTTTTGGATTTGGAATGAATTTTTTGATGGAGTTTCCACTCTTTTGGCTATTTTTAACAGGTTCTATTTTTTCATTCAAATCACTTCCGAATAAGTACTCATCTCTTTCAACATATTTTACTAAGTTTAAAAACTGTTTGTCTAATGCAGGCAATGTTAATATTTTTCTTGCCTTGCATGGCATGTAGATCAACTAATATTCTGATTGCATTACAGATATCATCACGATATCACATTTATTCTATCCATGTTCTCATCTACTGTGGTCTGTGAGTGATCATAATATTTTGCTCAGCATTGTCAGTCCTCGTCCAAGCTGATTTTGTTCAATCTAAATCTTCTTATCACGGTTGCAAATGTTTTTCACGGTTACGTATACCTAAGTTTATTATTACTATTTTTTTTTCAATATAACTACGATCCAAAGACCTACTGTTTTACCACTATGCACGACAAGATTTTAACACATGACACATCAGCTGACTCAACGCGGTGTTGCGAATCACGTCACGAAAATCTGAATTTATGTGCACTTTTGACAGTCGAATTTAATGTGAGAATCGTAATAATCTTACTTTTTATACTGCTTATGTCTAGAAAATATCTCCGATAATGTGTCGCCTGTAAAATTATCTGCTACCACTGTTAAATATCTGAATATTCATTTATGCTACACCCATGTTAATTTCTAACGACTGACGTTAGCCTACTAAATTAAGCTATGAAGCGCGTTTGCATCCCGAGTTATAGAAAATTTAACACAATGAAATATTAACTTTTAGAAAATAATGATATTTTAACCATTTTCTGTATAAAAGCATCATAAAAACGCAAAATAATAGCACATAAAATTGCATAAAACTTATGATGAAATTTATCGATCATAGTGAGAAGGTTTCGTCAATGATATCGATAACATTGCTGTTCGGTCTAATGTTCATAAAAATAACGTTATTTTTGTATAAAAAAATATGGTTAGTAAATTTTGTTCGTTCATGTAAAATAAAAAGTTATACTTATGATCCGATCGTACCTATTAATAATATTGCCATTTACATTTAATCATTATAAAATATAACAAATAACGCTACACGCTCACGCTATTATATTAGAAACGAGATAATTAACGATAAATACTTGTATTTGAAATTAACTACAATGTCATTATAATTCAAATTTTCTTTAGGTTTTCTTTAGGGAATTTAGCGTCCTTTAGGTTATCTAGAATTTCAGAGATTAAGATATAAGGTAAATTATAAGCATCCTTTTTAGTTACTGAGTTTAACTTACGTCTGTCTAGACAGAACCGCAATTTGCCATCTTTTTTAGGTGTTAGAAGTACTGGTGATGACCAAGGACTTTCACAAGGCTCAACAACATCCAGCTTTAGCATTTCGTCTAGCTTTTCACACAAAATTCGCTATTTTTCAGGCGACATTCTGTAGTAACGCTGCCCGATAGGAGGTGAGTCACCTGTGTCAATGCAGTGTGTGATGTGGTTGGTACGACCTAGTCCCCTTCTCAATTCTTCTCTTCAATATCTGAAGATATTGTTTAATAATACTATCAGCTGTTATTTGTTGAGTTTCTGAGAGTTGTGCGAAAGAATGTAGGTGCAAGTCTGTTGCAGATTCCACAACTTGTCTATTATGACTCATAAGGAAGATTGATTTAGTATTTTTAGGAAATAGTTCAAAAAGATTCCAGAAGTCAATGCCCAGTAGGATGGGTATGTCAACTGATGGTATTACATAGGCCTTAAGTATGTGGTGTTTACTCTCAAAGGTTATAGGTAGGCTTAAGACGCCTATTGGTAATAACATTTGTCCCCCAGCGGCAACAAATTTTAAAGAACTATCGCTTGATTGTACGGTTAGGCCCAAATCATTGATGAGTTTTTTTTTGAAAATTATCACCAATCATGGTAACTGGAGAACCAGAGTCCAGCAGTCCACAAGTGGGCAAGTTATTTATTGAGATATTTGCATATGGCCTGGTATCATTTAGTGGTTTATTGTGGATTGTTGTTACAGCATAGTGAGTTGAGAATTGTTTTACTTTTGATAGCCAATCCGCCCACTCTTTATTGCTATTAGATTTGCTAGGTTTTTCACAACAACCCACTGACTTTAGTTTTTTGTCTGGCACTTTTTACATTTCGGAAAAGTAACACCTTTGAGACCACACTTAAAGCAAATAGGGAATCTTTCTGCTGTACACTTTTTTTTTGAGTGACTGTTAACCCTACACCTAGGATAGAAGGGACCTCCTTTAGAGGTAGACTCTTTATTTGCTGACTCTTTTTCAGTTTTAATTGCTGAAACCTTTTCTGAATCAGACTGACCTATGTGTTTTTTGTAATTAGCGAAGTGTTTGGCTGAGTTATTAGAACTTGAGTTATGATTATAGTGAGACTTATTGTGCCTGTGGTATGCAAACGCAACTCTCTGGTGCAAGAGTACTAAGGTTAGTTTTGCTGGGTTCATGATAGTGTGAAGCCCTAGCTTTATATGTCTCATATTTTTTTGCAAACTTTTTGTAATTGGTCTAATGTTTGCACAGTGCTTAAGGCTAGCACCTCAGCATAGATTGGTTTAACATTATGGGAGATAATGTCAAACATTTCCTCACCTGTTAGTTTTTTACTGAGACGGTTGAAGAGACCGCTCATTATGGAAATGTAAATATAATATTTTCAGTGTCACCCTGTGTACGCTGTCTGATTTCAGAAAGGAGTCTATAATCATAGTCTTCACCGTCAAAGGCATACTTTAGTAGCTCAATTAACTGGTCCCAGGACAATATGTTTGATTTTATGTGTATATACCAGTGCAAAGCGTTACCCGTGAAAATGTCATAGGAAAAATTCAGCATGTCATCTTTGGGGATTCGTTTACTTAGTCTGAACTCCTCAATTTTTTGTATAAAAGATCTAACACAAGAATTTCCGTCGTACTTGGGTTTATTGCCTTGGTGATTGTGGCAAGTGACAACTATATTATTTGGATTTGTGGCACTTGCTTCTGCCTGCTGACCATTGGCAGAGCTATCAGATGTACTGGGGCTGAACTTACTCAGGAGAGTTTTGTACTGAGTGTCTAGGCTAAGAAATAGTGAGTCAAGTTCTTTCTTCAACCGAACTGTGTCTTGAGTGGTTGGAGTTATTCTTCCTAACCTATAGAATATGTGGTACCTATATGACGTAGCTACTCTAAGAGAGCGGTCTGAGTTTACATTTGATAAATGGTTTTTAAATTCTGCTGTCGTCTGACTCACACTATTCAAATCATCAGTGTCATCCACTCCGGACAGCAAAATGTCCTCACTTTCATAGTGTCTAGCTAGCTTGTTAATTTGCTTTCTAAGGTCTATGACTGTGCCCTTTTCGCCACCTCTAATAATAATCTCATATTCGAGTTCGGCCTTTCTTAGGTAGATAAAATTGATTGGGTGAAAGGTCATTGTAACCTGACGTTTACAATTTATTTTCACAAACCCTAGCAGTAGTATAACAATTAAACCGGACTGTCCAACCGATGACGGCTAAGGGTGTCTTGGCCACAGAAAGGGAATTACAACACACACATTAATAGTTACACAATACAATAAATACTCAATACTTACCACCACGATGAAAGATGAGTATAGGAGAATAGTGATCAGTGAAAAGAATCCCTGAGAACCTTACCTAGTGGGCGCCACTGCAGCGTATCGCCTTTGACACGTGGGGAAGTAAGGAAACCACAATAGTTTAATACATATATTTAGCACAAAGAACACACAGTTTAGTCTCAGGTTATAGATTCTAGGGTCTCTAAGGATTTCATTCACTGATCACTGGTAAGGTAGAAAGGTACTGCCCTGGCTTAGGCCACAACGCACGAGGACCGGCGAGGGGCCTCCGAAGCAGGAGGGGTGACTGCAGGAGTCCCAGCAGTGGTGGAAGTGACCGCGTCTCGGTCGCGGCAGCTGGTAGGCGTGCTTGAGCACGGCAAGTGCCCAACGTGTCAGGCACGTGGCAGATGGAATGGCCGGTAAGGCGGCCGGCGGCGTGCCGTAGGCAGATACCCAGCAGCAGGGACCCTCTACGTGGCAGGCGTGGATGGCGGCTAAGGTGGGCAGTAACGTGCGAAGGCCACGACAGATGAGGCCGTGACGGGAACGTCACTCAACGGGTAGGGCGCGGAGGCAGGTACGACGCCCGTCAGCGGTGCCTCTGTAGTTTCCAACTCCTCAAGTAGGACCCTGGAATCATGCACGTGGCATGGTGGGCCCGTAAGCGTGGTGCCAGGATCTGTGAGCGCCAACGACGCGTGCGTCTCCTAGCCGTAAGCCCAAGCACCGGTTTCAGGGGAAAGCACGGAAACTCACCCATCGTGGCGGCTCACAAAGGTTAAACAAGCCAGCACATGCCGCGATCATTATTTAGAAGTTGGTCGCCGCGTTGCAGAGCAGGTTAAGCAAATTGCGGCGAGGCCATGCCGCTGAGTGTGAATGAGGCATGCACGGCTTTACAAAGGCAGTATGACGAGTGAAAAGTTAGATGACATTGCACTTGTACAACACGGAAGCCATTATTGACAACGGACACAATTACTTTGCAGACAATCACCGCAGAAATCTGATAAACAAAAAGAGAGAGAGAGAGTAGATTCGTGTTCTGCTTAAAACACGATACTTAAACAATGTTGCAACATTTTTACACGACTGCTGATACTGATTCAAGCATAACTTTATTTTACTGGGACAAGTAGATAAGTATATATTTACATAAAACTTGGCTTCTGAGCTCTCTTAGCGACAATCAAACAGTAATTGTTAAACACGTGCATTAATTAATAAAATAAGAGAGACTAAAACAGAGGAGAATGGAAGCAAAATAAAGTAAGATCATGTTTGTAAAAATGTATATTCCGATAACAAGATGTTTTTTTTTCGGAAGGAAAAATTGGAGAAAGGAATTAATTTTAAATAAATTAAATTAAATAAATTCTTTATTTCACCAAAGCCATCATAATTATAACAAGGACCAAAAACTAAGAGCATATAAGGCTTATAACTAGGACACAATCATTTTAATTCCCTGACTCCTAAACTAGGTGTATGTACCTGTGTCTTAGGAGTCAGTGATTCTCCATAAATAACAAGACAAAGCCATGGTATAATAAATAAATAAATCAGGACTTTAAAACAATAAGCAATTGGTGTAAAAGAAAACAGGATAATTTTAAACTATGTAGAGAAAAACACATAAAGGAAAACGTATAAGTGAGTGGTGAGGAGAATAAATGTGGGGTCCGAGTGTGTATGTGTGCGTGTAGTGAGTAAGTGTAGGATGTGTGTGAATGCGTATGTGGTGTGTAGGTGTAGGACGTGTGATGTGTGTAGTGAGAAAGAATGAGGTGTGTAACCATCCGTCCCTCAGTACACATCCGTTTTGGTTGGATTGGGTTGGTTGATGTATAGTAAGTACCTTATCATTGTGAATTACCCAGCAGAAGATCCTCAGTGTTATCATAATTTAATGTTAAAAAAATTAACACTTGGAAGGACATGGGTAGGTATATCAGCCACACTCAGAGTCAGTTAATGGTTACTTAAACGGTTCCTTAGTAAAAATTAAAAAAAATTCACCCTCAGAGTCAGTTAACGGTTCATTAGCGTCCCTTAATGACAATTAAAGTTAAGTAAAGCAAAACCTTTACTTAAATATTTAATGGCTGATTTTGACATCTACGTTTCGGGTTCTATTTTTACCCGCGAATTCGATTTCATAATAAACGTTTATTAATTAAAAAGAAATAATGTCTGATTTGGCAGACTTCATTAAGAGCGGCCAACCCGCCATACTTTTCGCGAGAATTTTGACAATAGCTCGTGCGTGATTATGCCGTTGTTAGACATAATATATATTTGAATTTTTCGAACTATTAAGTATCTTGTGGACTATATCTAGGCTTCTATCGAAGAAAAAATAAAAAATTGTAGAATCAAATTCAGTATAAGCCTCCAAAAATTGCTGTTTTGCACAACTTTTACCTCAACTTTGGCCGTTCATAATGTACTTATAAATTGTAAAAGTAAAGAAAACATCCTGATAGACGCCTTGCAAATGTAGTGGAGATTCTAAATAACATTAATATTTATTTCACATACTTGTAAGACTAATTAAAAAACACGTATTTCCAGGCACAAGTTTTATAAATTTTAACGAACAATATTTTTCGTTCAATGTCCTCGCGTTAGGCGGTATGAGGTACGCGGGAGGCAAGTAGTGCGGGTTCGGGGCTAGGTAAGACAGGGGAGTTGAAAGAATACCACCGCTGTGGCTCTGGATAAAACAAGAAGCTTTTCGACCATGCTCGCGTTGACGAAAGGCGGGCCGGGAAGGGCCCTCTTCAGTTTTTATATTATGCCAGAAGATAATTATAGAGAAGTGGGACCGAGGCGGAATTTACGAGATTATTCTGATCCCTTTACAAAATATTCTATTCAGGAATTTCAAGCAAGTTATAGATTTACACTTGAATCTGTAAAAAGTGTCATATTGCCGTTGGTCAAACCGACCTCAGGAAACCAACGAAAAGAGGATTACCATTTGCACCGGAAATAATGTTAGCAATAAAATTACGGTACTTCGCTACAAAACCCTGCCTGGGTTAGCAGATACTTACCTATCATAGAATTAATTGAAACAGAAATATGAACGGAAGTTCTTTGAGTACACAAGGTGTGTCGATGAATTTTATTGATATAACATTTTCACTGAAAATGCTTATAAACTTACCATAACGTAAATTAATACAAATGAAATTAAAATTTACAACACAAACTTTTCCGCTCGGTAAATACTACTTGACATTGACAGTTGACAGCAGTGATGCCATAGAAAAAACATCGCAATTGCTTTATTTTATTTCAGTGAAAATAGCTGTTCCCCTTTGTAATTTAGTAAAAACTTACAGTTAAAGAACTGATTATCCATTATATTACTATGAATAATAATATTCAACATTTATAAATAAACTTAAATGTGATTTAATATCAACACTTTTTAAATGTGGCTACACCAAGGCTTTATCGATATGCAATCGATAAGATAATTCTAGGATGCTTCGCCCTACGTATACTTAAATCTGTCATTAGCTAATGAACCCTTAAATTATGTCTCTGGGATATAGCATTGATTAACGGATTTAATGATAATTAGTTAAGTGTTCATTATGACTAATTTAATGAACGACTCTGAGTGTGGCTGATAGGCACAACATTAATTGGATCAAGACATGCAACTAATAAATTGCCAATAGGCAAATAGGTCAGCGTTTATTTATAATGTGTTTTGGCCCAATAATTTAGAAACTTAACCATACGAAGAAACATGCATTAAAATATAATAAAGCTGGGACATTTGGAAGGACATGGGTGTTATAGGCACAACATGAGTTGGATCAAGACATGCAACTAATAAATTGTCAACAGGCAAATAGGTCAGCGTTTATTTATAATATGTTTTGGCCCAATAATTTAGAAACTTAACCATACGAACAAACGTGCATTAAAATATAATAAAGCTGGGACATTTTGGAAGGATATGGGTATTATAGGCACAACATGAGTTGGATCAAGACATGCAACTAATAAATTGTCAACAGGCAAGTAGGTCAGCGTTTAAAATAACGCGTTTAATTAAAGCGTAAAGTGTATTAATTTATAATTGACTTTCTGAATAGAGGCTGGAACGTTTTTGCGACATGCACGGAGTGTGCCAACGCAATCCGTTTTTCGCATTTTTTTAAATCTCGCTAGAGAAGGGGAATTGAACCAATTATCCATGTACGAGACATGTCCAAGGTCTAAAAGAGGCCTCATCAGTCTGACAACTGTGCTGGTAATTGAAGGCAAGGCAGAATTGGTTGTTCGTTTACCAAGATAACTCAAAAAATTTCAAAGGTAACCTGTGCTTGATTCACACAAATTAAAACCCTTAATACCGTATGCGGATTTTGTTTTCATGTATTGTTTTATTGGCAGAGGTCCTTTCCAAAGAATAAGGGATTCACCAATACAGATGTTCTGGCTCTGAGTATAAAATTTCTGAAATAGGAACGTCAGTGTTCTAAAATTGGCCCCATTGGGTATAAAACATTCTCAGGATCCTTCTGATCCTGAGAACCGCTGGCAAAATGTAGGGCTCGATTCAAAAGCCAATACCTTTCTTCTTTGAAAAGGTGCCTGAACGCAACCGTTTTCAATAATGGTAACTTGCTAAAACAAGATTTCACTGATGGCATTTTGATGATACCAATCACCATCCAAAATGCGAACAGCACCAATATTTCATGCACTTTCGTATCATACCATAACCTGCCAAATGTGTCACTCGTCCTCTTAATTTCATCAGCATACCTGTTGGTTTCTTCGACAATGTGACCTAAAATGCTGTCATCCCAAAAAGATCTAAAAGCATCATAGGGATCAAAAAAGTGTCGAGAAAGGCCAACGATATCTCGAAGAAAGCCCTCTTTCTCACCATGCCAGCCGTCCATCGGCTCCCACTTGAACTCTTTCCGCTCTATCTCATTAAAATGCGCTTCTCCTCATTCATACTTTCACTTGCTGTCCTCGAGTTTACCGATCTCCTCGCATTTCTGTCATGCCTGGCCTGAACACGGACAATTTCATCAGCCAAATTTGGGGGGAAGTCTTCGTTGGAAGGATACTTCTCAACTAATTCATCTCCCAGATTCCATCAACGACTGTGGTTTCTTCGGCCTCTTACTGAACGCCCACAACGGCTGCTGGACGATGGCACTTCTCTGCTCGCGACGGACAGCGAGGCAAACGGGGCTGGATTGTCTGCCTCGACTTCACCATCAATATTCATACTAAAAAATATATACACATATAATTTTACATAAACTCAATCATACATTATAGCTTGAATGAGTAATAAAACTTTTTTTTTTTCGGATGGGAAATCATCAAATGACTCCTCCCGCTCTGGGCGGAGCAGGAGGGAGTGTCAGACTTTTACTGACTAAAACCCATCCATGTTCCTTCATCGCCCTTTGTGTTCCGGGGCCACGGTATCTCTTTCGAACAGTCCCGCAACCCCGGCAGGCATCGGCCCTTGCGGACCCCTTCCTATGAGTAATAAAACCTGAAATGGGAAACACCTTTTACACATAAATGAAAATAATTATCATGGCGTAATACATAGTTCTCTAGTTAACCAAGTAATAAACAAACAGATAGAATGAGACATAATAGTGTTTGGTAATAACTCAGTGTACCTATTAAAATCCCTGTGTACTTGATTGCATTCTTCATACCCAAAGTTAATATAAAAACATATTTTGATAATTCAGGATATTACGCTATCTAAGATGTCTGCCAGAAACATAAGGTGTTGTAAAAAAAAAAAAAAATAAGCTGGACTGAAATTTTTTAGACAACCCGTTTGCAATATATTTTTTGACATATTTAATTTGAAATAAAACACTTTTCATCCAATAACCAGCTCGGTGAAGGTCGTTCTTAAAGGGATCTTATACTAATAATTAAACCCACTAATCATGGTTATTGATGCAGTAACTAGCTTAAACATAAATACATGAACGAGATGCTAACATTCAGTAGATAAACTTATATTTATAATATCTATCTATATTACATATTGATAGGAACAACATGTGTTTTATTCCTACGTAAGCAAATGTGCAACGATGATTATGATTATGAAATAAACAATTACAACTTTTTTTAATTTGTCAATTTACGCTTTACGCTGCGTAAAGCAGCCTTCCTATAAGCACTTTAGGATATGTTCGGGACCCAATAAATGAAAAGTCTTGATACGATGAAATATTATATTTGACACGATATCACTATATTTAACACTGTACGTCTAATGCCGTGAGCGCGTTATCCCTACTGGCTCCCCGACACACTGAGCGTGTGTGTGTATCCCTACACTATTCCCCCCTTTTTAAAAGAAATATATTTATTCCTGATACAATTAAATCCCCTTGTTTGATTTACTGCGCACGACTCGTAGAGAATGTGCTTCGATTATATTTTATTACAATAACAACTTCTTAATTAGATAGCTTACAGTTGTGTGTCTTGCACTTACAATGTTATTAATAGGGTCCACCCTTTATAGCAGAACTTTTTATGTCATAATATTACTTTGCATAACAGCGGGTAGCATAAACTTCATTTCGCAGAAAATCGTTTGACAGACACTCATTTATCATACATTCAAAACTCATAATTTTGTAAGTCGGAATCATCTTTAGGCATAAATTTCAAATGCATAAGAATTAAAAGTAGAACCATCTTAGCGCAGAAAGTTCACAGCCAGAATCATCTTTTGGCATAAATTTTATATCGATAGTCACTAAAAGCAGAAGTATCATATCTCAGAAAGTTTACAGTTAAAATCATCTTTTGGCATACATTTCTTATGCTTAACAATGGAAAGACTCATCTATCACATCCACATCACAGAAAATTCATTAAAACAGTTGATTGTGAACATGTGGTTTTTATTTTCCTGTAAGCAGGAGGCAAACATGCAAACAAGCATACATCTTGCATGCAGCAAGCATGCAGTATGCAAACAAGCATGCAGTATGCAAACATGCAAACCAGCATACAATATGCAAACATGCAAACCAGCATACACCATTCATGCAGCAACCATACACCATTCATGCAAGCAAGCATGCAGCATGCAAGCAAGCATGCAACATGCAGCAGGCATGGTTTATGTCACGGCTCCGGCGCTGCAGGGCTCCGGCGGTCCCACGCGAGCTTATCGTCGCAGATGTGTTTAACGCTCACCGCCGCTGCTGAGGCTGGCCGGCCTGCGGTGGTGAGCGAGTGTTACAACAACCTGCTCCTCAACTCGCGGGCCGCCTCGCCCCTCCGCGCCTACGCAATTTTAAATTACACTCTAGGCGTAGGGCAGACAAGACTACGTAAAGTCGGTTTTGAAGCGATTCGTTTCTGTCACTAACTTTTGTAGTCCATCATATTGACTTTTTCAGACAATATTTAAATGTTTGGTTAAAAATGCTATTTTATAGAAATGGCAATAATGCCAAATAAAATTATTCCAAATGAAATTCTGCCATCTTCGTAATATGCCAAGTGAAATTGTGCGAAATTTAAACATTGCCAAAGGTGATTATGCCAAATAAAATTCTGCCATCTTAAAAGTATGCCATTGTAAATTCGGAAATACAAACATTCGGCCAAACAATAACTATATTAAATATTTTTTATGCCTTAGAAATATTCGTATAAAGAAGATTATGTCAAGTGTGTTATGCCAAATAAATTTCGGAGCATCAAGATTCTGCCAGATAGAAGGAACCCGTTATTAATATGATAGTTATAAAGTTTATTATAATGCTTTTACTTCGGCAGGGTATTTCGTACAATATGAAATATGCATTATAATATGACTTATTTCTAGCTTGATCTTACAATCATTGTTTGGTTTATATTCTACTACCCTCTCTTGGCATCATTGTGGCCTGGCACCAACAACTCAAACTCTGCAGGTTGGCCTACGATCGAGCAGCAAAATATAAATGACCAAATAAGTTCAAGACTAAACAACTTAGAATTATGATGTGGTGTTTTCGTTCATTACGTTACATAATTGCGGATACCTATTTCGAGGTACCGTATTTGGGTTCAAACATGTTGTTAACAGAAATTATACACTAGATAACCGTTGATGGTAGTCGCACGCCTCGTTAGGTTCTACGGTGTTTGGCTCGTTGACGATAATAATCACTTTCACACAAAACACTTCTCTAATAAGTATCCTCATCACGGGTGGTAGGTGGTTGTTGTACGGTGTGACCTTTGCCCACTGGTGTCAACCTCATTGCCCTTGCTTCTTTGCGGAACCAGCTCCGTACATGCTTCTTGCATTTGTGTCTGATGAGCCATAGTAGCACGATGCCGAAGATAATGGCAAAAGCTATTAAAATCATTTCCAACGTACTGACTCGTTGTGTGATAACTTCATTGGCAACGTTTTGAGTCATTGCTACGTTATTTTGTTGTGGTTTCACTTGGTTGTTACCCATTTTAAAGTTTTCGAATTCACGCAACGACATGCTTGCTCTGTATGACAAGTATTATTTAAATTAATCATATAACGTTGTTAAAATATAGTCATTTTGAGCAGTTGACCTACTTTCGTAAATGCTGACTTTACTTACAATGTTTGCCAATTGTTCTGATGCAACTTTACAGTCATGATTTTTCGATACAGTTGTTGTCAAGCGAATAATTGGCCCTTTATCATTTTATTCTACTTAGCAAGCATTCTGTACATCAAACTAAGTAACTTTACGCAAAAATTATTGCTTGGAAACCACTTTTTTTTTTGGGGTGAAAAATCATGTTTTGTGGTAGAACTCAATGTAACGCACTCAAAACATTGTGCTGATGGATGGATTGAATAGTACGAGGGTCGTGGAGGTGTTTAAAGTAAAAATCTTACATTAAAAACTTGTATGAAAAAAAAACACGAATAAAAAAGTCAAAAAGTTGGAACTTTGACCCTCAATATCTCCGTAACTAGAAGGTTCCCAGGTATGGTGTAGAACAAAAAAACTTCGCCTTCGTTAAGAGGTTTTACACCCTTTATATCTTATCAGCATAAGCAACTTCTTAAATCTACTCGATATATTTAAAAACTACCTATTCTCCTACTTAAGTTGGTACCGCTGGGATTTTATATTAGCTGTAAACGCAATGTTATATTACTACTGAGCGAAACTATGTCTGGTGGGAGACATTAGACGTTGATATCGAGCGAACAGTACAGGAGTGCGTCGCATGTCAGTCGCAGCGCTCAGCTCCCGCCCCGACTCCTCTGCCTCTATAGTTGGTGCCAGTTAAGATGAGAATAGCGGTCATTAACCCACCTACATTTATTAAACTTCTTAACTTTGAAAACCAAAAATAAGCCTGTTCTAGTCTTGAATCGTCATCTATCGTGGTCTTCAACATTTTTTGTTATGAAAAACGATACATGGTTTATTTGTTTTGGTTCGTACGAAGAGATATTAGGGAAAGGGCAATGACCGCTATTCTCATCTTAACTGGCACAAATTATACCAGAGCTTGAAAAATAACCAAGTTGTTCAGGTTCCAGCTGAGGCGGCAAATCCACCTGGCCTGCTATATTACTTGCGTTGGTACCAGAGCTTGAAGAATAACCAAGTTGTTCAGGATACAGCTGAGGCGGCAAATCCATCTGGCCTGCTATATTACTTGCGTTGGTACCAGAGCTTGAAGAAAAACCAATATTTTGATTATACCACGACAGCACGTAGGATTCTTCGGCTTCGCTAATCATATTAACCCGTATGCTCCCGGCCGTGCCTCCAGAGGCACGGTGCATTGTTATTTTAATTGTGTCTGTAATTGCGGGTATTGAAGTGTTAAAAAGTTTCCTTTTTAAAGGAACTTGTATGTAATCTGGTAACTTTTTAAATGTTTTCGCCATTGAAAAAAGAAAATGATCAGTATCATCGCAGTCCGTTGGTTTTAAAAGTTCTTTTAATTCTTGCCTTTCTTTTCGAAAATCTTCTTGATTTTTCATATTATTTTGTATTAAAATTGATAATTCATCGCCTGTTTTCTTCTTTGATGATGACGGGGTGACCGAATCTGTTGAAAAGCCTGAAGTTGAGGCTATTTACTAAAGATTGTCGGGATTGACAACTTGATTTGGTGTATGTTCAGTGCTCTGCGAAGAGTCATATTGGTTTAATGAATATTGAGTGCTTTGCGAAGAGTCACCTTTATTATCTGGTGACGAAATATCCTCTTTATAACTTGACTCTATCTCTGTTGGCGATGTACGGTAAAAGAAATTCCATCAATTTTTGGTATTTCCATTCACGTGTTTTGGTTGTAGTGTCCGCTTTTTTTAGATTTCTGCCTCTTTAGCACGTCCCGAATAGTCCCGATGGCTATCCCGTAGTTTTTTCCAACGATACTTTGCGCTTTTCACTAAAATAATAGAAAATTATTGATTGATGATTAGGAATATAACATTACTAGCTGACCCGCGCAACTTCGTCTGCGTCACATAATATAGCTTATAGCTGCTCCCCGCGGTTTCACCCTCGCTGCTCAGCACCTGTTGGTCGTAGCGTGATGTTATATAGCCTATAGCCTTCCTCGATAAATGGACTACCCAACACTGAAAGAATCATTCAAATCGGACCAGTAGTTCCAGAGATTAGCGCGTTCAAACAAACAAACAAACAAACAAACTCTTCAGCTTTATAATATTAGTATTAGTATAGATTATACGAAGCATATATTAATTCGTTGGTAACATCTTCATCACCAGTCATTTTAGGCAATAGGCTTACAGCCGTCTTTAAATTAAACTTTTCACCTGTTACTGGCATTTTTGCAAATTTATTTTGACTTTGACCACGAGTGCCAGATTCCAACTCAAATTTCAAGATTTTATCACAGCATTTGTTTATGCATGAACACAGAAATAATAATTCTTTTGACACTTCTTTAGGTAAACTACTTAAAATATTTTTAAACGACACATATAAGCTCTTAGCTTCTATAATCTTATTCTCATAATTACTACCTACTCTTCTTGCAGGACCTAACTTAGAAATAGAATCCGTACAATGTTGTAATTGCTTATAAATATCTGATAATTCTAATTCTATACTCATAATCCAATCCAATAATTAGATATTACATTTCTCAACTTTACATCTAAATTACACAATTCAAGTTGGTAAATTTACTCATTAATACAGTTATTTTATAAAAGTGATTGGGACGCGCGTGGGTATTAGTTACAACTTACTTGTTGGGCACGCTTGCCTACGCATTAGTTTCTGGATTCTCGCGCTCTCTGAGTTCCTGGCGACGTCGGTAGCTGACACGGGACAGGACTCGCTCCAAAGCATCACTCCTCAGCTGCTTCTGCATCCAGTTGGTGTGGCATCGCTTGTACAGGCAAAAGAATCCGATAAGTACCGCCAACAGCATACAGGCGCATATTACGGACAGGAGAATGTTGTTCGCCTGAAGGTGTTCCGCCGTCGCTTGTGCGTGGTTGCTTCCAGCTGCAGACTGTGCAATAACCACTTGCTCCTTGCTTTTCGTAGTTCCCATAGTCTTTCGATATCTCAAATTGCAAATATCTTGGAGCTCGGTGCGACGTTCCAAAAATAGATGAAGGTTGAAGGTTGTTGTTGTGTGTTACGAGGACTGGCAGCGTCGTTGCAGTACGGTAATTAGAGTAGCACGTGGACTGGTAGACTCGTTGCAGTATGTTTGAGTGACATGAGGACTCGCAGGGTCGTTGGGTATGGGTAATTACAGTGACATGAGGACTGGCAGGGTCGCCATGTAGTGTGATCAGGTTCGCTAGGTTGTAAGAGTTGAAATGATACGTCTGGTTGGTTTCATGGTCGGGTTTAATGTGTGTTAAAAATACTTACAATTTATTGTAAATCAGTATTGCTGAAGAAGCACTTTAAATAAGGCTGTTTACATACATGCTTAATATTACTTACACACTACAGCATGGTGGAAGACGAGACAGCAGCCCACGTGCTTCTGCACTGCCCAGTGGTTGCAACATACAGGGCAAAGTACTTCGGTAACCCAGGTACTCTCCTCGAGATTGTCAGCAACACCAAGGCGCTGATGGCGACTTGGCGATTGTAACTGATGGCGACGAACTTTATGTAATTTTAAATTCTAGTATCGTTGTTGGCAAGTGTCTGAATTGATTTTACGCTGTACCGAAGGTTAACCTCAAAAGTTTAAAGTGCTTTATTGGCTCATGAGGTGCAGACCTCCATAATAATCGCTGGTAGTCCGTATCTACTTCCGCTACACGAACCATTCTGTACATTTTAATGATGTCTGCTGTAATACAGAATTTGTGTGTTCTCCATCTCATTAAAGTATGACGTAATTCCTGCTGTAGCTGAGGACCCACACATAGTCGTCATTTAAAGAAACGTTATTTGAACCCTTGCAAGAAGCTTCGAACACTACACGAAGCTTTGTGGTAGTCTTATCCTCTCGAACTACGGCGTGGTGAGGAAGATAGACGGCCTTTGGGTTATCAATCTCTGAAGAATTAACTTGCACCATATGATTTAGGTTTATGTATTCCTCCATAACTTTATGATATTCTTCCCGAAGGTTAGGGTTTTTTGACAACCTTTTCTCTAACAAATTAAATCTTTTAGCTGCTATTTCTCTCGATCCACCATATTGACATTTCGGATCTTCAGTTTGAAACGGTAATCTTACCACGAATCTTCCTTCTTAATCTCTAACTGTTGTAGCTTCATAGTATTCTTCGCACTTTTCTTCTTCCTTTGAAAATATCTTTCGTATGCTATTTGGTTCCTTTTCTATCACCCAAAATTGTCGTAATAGCTCGTCTTCCCTAACTTGAGCGTGTAGGGTTGTAATGTGTCTCCTTGCTGAGATAGATGCTTGTAACATCTTTCCCGATATCACCCATCCTAGCACTGTGTTTTGGGCCAATAAATTTCCCTTGGGGTGCTTAAGAACGCCGTCTAACAGAACGTCGTCGTATACCTCAGCTCCAAGTAGAATATCTATTCTACCTGGCGTTGTAAACCCTGGATCAGAAGACTCAAGTACCTTAAGTTCAGACCAATCAGGCAATTAAGGATTATTGGTTGGTAGCAGCGTTGTTAGGGTATGTAATACATACGCATTTACTTGAATTGACTCTCTGGGATTGTGGCGTGAATTCACGCAGAGCGAAACCATGTGTTTGATTCTCGTTTGCCCCTCTCCCAGACCGTCAGGTCTACGTAACTTACGTAACTTAGACGTAAATCCGTGAGTGGTTGGGTGTCAACCCAACCACTCACGGATTTACGTCTAAGTTTTAGTAGCTGAACGGTCGCCTCAGATATGAATGACGCTTGCGACCCCTGCACCCCTAGCCAAGTTACAAACGTTTCGTATCGATTCTCTTTCTACAATCGTAAACGCCTCGGCGTAAGCGATTGTAGAAAGCGCTAAATTGGGAGCCAAGTTGACACGACTGAGTCGATCGCTCGTTCTATCATGTCTGTAGAAAAAAACTGCAGTTTAGCGACCAACATTGTAGAAACGATAACATTCTATTTTATCATTTTGAACGATGTAAACTTGTCTACGAATTTTCTATTCGTTTGTGTTGATCACGTGATTTAACGTTGAGATGATGTCATTCCCATTCATTTGAATAGTTTTCTACTAGCGTTATCGATTGTAGATTGTCAACTTGGCTGGTCTAACAACGCCCTAATGATATGTTCGCTACCGTTCTTACTATATACTAACACATTAGCCGTAGCTAATAACATAGAATTTGTTTGTATTTGCTTACAATGGTGAGAAACAATAGCACCACTTGAAGAAGGAGTGGACTTACCTCTTAACTCTTCACTAATGGTACCTGTAGCCGTGTTTCCTTCTTCTTCTGCCTTCTCCGTTGTGTGCTCTCTCTCGAAGTGGAGAAGGGAATGATGCCGCCGCGCCGACCGCATTTCTTACAACACGTGGACTGACGAAACTTACTGACGGGGTGTGTTGGCGATAGGCACAATTTATTCGTTTGTACAAATTTTTGTCTTTCCTTGGCAGACTTTTCTCCAAACTTCTTGCAGGAAAATATATAGTGCTCATCACTACATAAAGCACATTTCTTTTCGAACCTTTTCTCGTTGCTACTGCTAAAATTGGAATGGAATACTTTAGGCTTAGCCACAGATTTTGGTTGCACTGTTTTTATTTTAGTACTCTCAATCATTTCTAAAGTTCTAAATCTTGTTTCTAAAAATTGCATAATTCTGACCTAGTGGGTATGTCATTGTTGCACGTAGTTAAGTATTGTTCCCATAACTTTATAGACTCGGACTCTAATTTTGACACAACCAAGACCTGAGTCAGTCTCCGACGTACTCGTATTTACTCCGGGGCGCACAATTCGCAGTCTTCCGGCAGACAAAAGTCATAAACACACATTGTGCACGTTGCACACCAAAAACATTCTAAATTTAACATAATTTGCACAATAAGTCCAAAACTCAGGTCAGCGATAAAATGTTCCGTTTGACCTGGCACTAACCATAACAAAATGTTGCAGTTCCGACAATATCCTCTGTGTATAAAATGGGTTATGTTATATGGCCAAATATAGTTCTCGACCAGCATATCCAAAAAATCATCTTTGTATAATGACATAATCACACAGCACAGGTCACTACTCTTGTGCTAATAAACTGTGACTGTGCGGTGTGCCGTACACTTTAATCTAACCGCCCAATATATTGTAAACAATACTTACTGTGATATACTAATAAACGTAGGGTGAGCTATAAGGATCCGTGGATTGAGTAGTCTACACTTATCCCGGGCAGCGAGAACACGTACCCTTAGAGTTCATATAAGCAACACATCTACATCTCATAG
Source organism: Xestia xanthographa (assembly GCA_905147715.2). NCBI lineage: Eukaryota > Metazoa > Arthropoda > Insecta > Lepidoptera > Noctuidae > Xestia > Xestia xanthographa. The sequence continues at coordinate 7,599,603 of LR990643.1, forward strand.
AATAATACACAGGGTCACTGCTGCAATAGCCTCCCTAAGCCGCAACTTTATCAAATTTCCTAATACAGGAGAAGAACTAAGAACAGCCCAGTAAAATTTTTATAATATTGCAAGATTTCCAAAGGCTTTGGGTGCTTTAGACTGCACACATGTACGTATTCGTTCACCTGGTGGGGAATCTGCAGAATATTTTAGAAATCGAAAAGGCTACATGTCCATAAATGTACAAGCAATCGGTAGTGCAGACCTAGAAATTTTGGATTTGGTAGCAAGGTGGCCCGGCAGCAGTCAAGACCAGACTATTTGGAATGCTTCATACAGAAATGCTTTGTTTGAAAGTGGCAGATATGGTAATGCTGTACTATTGGCTGATAGTGGATATAGTAATCGGTCTTATATCATGATGCCACTGGATAATCCACAAACACCAGAAGAGAAACTCTACAACGAGTCTCAAATAAGGAGCAGGAATCCTATTGAACGCTTGTTTGGGGTATGGAAACGTAGATTCCCTGTACTTGCCTTGGAAATGCAGATCCAATTAAGCAAATGTCTTCCTGTTATTGTTGCCACTGGAGTACTACACAACATTGCTGTAAAGGCTAAAGAAGAATTACCACCAGATGACCCTGAACGTCAGCTTACTGTACCATGGGAAGAACTGTTCCGTCAAGGCCATATAAGTGAACACAGAAATGAAAGAAATTTTGAAGTTCCAAGAGACATAAATCCAGAGCGAAGAAAGCTAGTAAACAATTATTTTAGGAGTTTGCATCTGAATGCATCTCATAATTGATGCAGTACATTGATTATGAATATTAGTTATATACTGGCATATAAATAAAAATATGGTTATTATATTTAGTTTCATTTATTACTCATGTTCATAATGTTTACTTAATGGTACGGAAACATTCGTGCGCGAGTCCGACTCGCACTTAGCCCGTTTTTTTTCAATTTCCATCTGTAATATTTCTGTTCTTAATTTTTCTTGTTTTAGCTGTTCTTGTAACAACAGTTCTTTAAGAGCAGCTTCAGTTAGGGCATATTTTTTCATAACTTCCATCAGTTCTAATTTACTTTGCAAGACTTTATCCTGCAGAGAAGTCTTCGGCCTTCGTCGGTGCAGCCATGTTGATGGACTGTTTTGTTTTGTTACCGAAAGTGTATTTGATACTTTCGTTTTTAAAGCTGATGGAGTCCAGCTGCTCCAGGTTTGCTTTTCTACATCCTAAAAAGAGAATAATAATAGTTCATCATTAGTATCATCATATCAGCTGCAAAAAGTCCACTGCTAGACTAGACATAGGCCTCCTCCATCTGTTTCCACCTCGACTAACACATTAACAGGAAATGTTGAACCAAACATAATCAGGTAGTCTACCACCTTGTAGCGGGCGGTCTAGTGTTTCAGAGTCATATTTATGTCATAATATGTATAAATAATTAATAATTTATCTTGTAACAATAATAAATACTGTAAAACAGAAAATTTCATGTACATTATGTTCTGCTCTGAGTCAGCTTTTTCCTACAAGCAGAAGATATACCTACCTACCTAATATGTATTTATAAAATCCTCCCTGTTGCCTCTCCTGCAAATTTTTTCATTTGTGACTTGACAAAGATTACCTCTGAGGTACAGATATAGTACTCACTTCTGTCGGAATATCATCGTCTTTGAATGAACCGGCTGCATTGTCATCCTGTGATGTTTGTGACGAACCAGCTGCTGCACTCTCGTCCTGAAAAGTCTGTGATGAACCAGCTGGTGCATTGTCCTGAAAAGTTTGTGAAGATTATATTTATCCTGATCAATAAATAAAACATATATTTTCAGTACTAAGAGAATGATGATTATACCACTCACGAGAGCACTCTTAAATTGTGACTGAAATGAGATTCTGGGAACTTTATATTATTAATATTAACACAATTAGTTTACATCAATAAATAAAATTAAACATTTTTTATTTCTTTCACAAAGAAGCCTTAACTGAAATATTGCATGGGGCCTCCATTTCAGCTAAAAATCCTGTGTTTGGAAACACCGCTCTTCCTTAATTAACATTTCTAAGATAGGCTGTATGGTATTCATAAATAACAAAAGATGATGCGCTCAACCCATTCCGCCCTATGATTAAAACATCTTAGGATCAGTATAAATTACAGAATAAGACTGCAGGATGACCTAGTTTTTTTTACTGCTGATATTCATACCATAAATATAGAACTCATGAAATTGTAATCATCGTGGAAGTAAAGTAAGTACTCCGAGTAGTTACATATCATCAGAATTCTTGACAAAGATGACTATTAAATACACTTATTTAAAATGCATTTTGATATGAAACTTACCTGTATATCTATTACTTCTATTATGGTATCCATATTAAGAAGATCTCCTTGGTCAGAGAAGTGAATATCTGAGTCATATGGATTTTTTAATCCATCTAATGTCGGACCGAGTAAGTCTACCACTTGTCCTTGTAGTGGTCCCGGTTGGTGGAATATCGGGCCTGCCTCCTCCTGAAAAGAAAAATAATATCACTGCTATAACCTGGAGGTTTAGGTAGTCCTATCATATTCTGTAGGTGACAAAAATTATACCAGTTCCTACCTGTTAAGAAAATTTGTTTCTTCGTCGCTGCTTTGTCTTTCCTCGTGGTGCGTTTTATGTTATCCCAGCACGTTTTCAATTGTTCTGTGTTTCGCACATAGAAAGAGCTCTCGCAATTGAACTCTTCCGTGAGTTTCTTCAACCCTTCAACTTTACTTGCGCTGGTTACTGAATCCGTTTTTTTTGTTTTCTACAACAGCCTTATATTTAGATACTAAATTTACCAAAATTTATTTTTCATTGGCTGAAAAATTTGGTCCGCGTGTTTTTTTCGACATTTTCCACAAACTAGTGAATTTAATAAACGAAATTATCAGTCTCCAAACTCAACAACCACCACAACAAATAACACAAAGCTAACCTCAAATCACCGTGACACTTGACACTTTTGACATTTCGACGGGTTTAAAATCAAAAGTAGGCGCAATTATGAAATGCAACGCACCAAACGTCATTTGAAATTGGTCGCGTAGCATAGCAAGTGACGTATTATACGACTAGATACAAAATTGTGGTTTCCGTACCGACGACATATCAAAAGCTAGCATTTCGATTTGGTCGGTTGAAAAAAGAGCGAATGACTTGCGAATCATTCAGTTAAATCTTCAATTTGCTAACGGCCTGTTACATTCTTCCCGTAGGACGTAATATGATATAACAGTTCTGTTACTATTAACAATTCATTAGTTAATGACTAATTAAGATTTAACAAACACTGTATGGTGAAATTAGGCCTAAAGCAGGATCGTTTTAATTTTATTCCATTGAGGGAAAGAGATGGCGCTAGACGTCCTCTATAGCTCCGTCTCTTACCCTCAGTCGAACAAGAATAAAACAATCCTGCTTTAAGACGTCATGGTAGGCCAGCTGAAATCGCAATGTGAATGCTTCCGAATACTCTAGTTAAGGAAAGTGTTTTCACAGCACTTTATCCTTATTAGAGTTTTTGGAGGCGACTAGAGACGAGGGTATTTATTTCATTTAGTGCAAATTGAGCGGTTTGTTAAAAAATTAAAAATAAAATTGTTTTTAATCGCAAACTTCATCTTAGTTAAAAGTTTCTTATTCAAGGATTATAAAAAAAATGAAGGCCATCTCTTAGGTTCCATATTAGTGAAGATATGGACCCGCAAAGTATTAAGCGTCATGGTAATGACATGTTTCACGCTTGGTAATGACCATAGCACATGGTAATGACATTTAATATGCTTGGTAATGTAATGACCATAGCACATGGTAATGACAAATATTTCTATCTCCAATTAGTGAACAGCTATTGCAGTAGGTACCCATCTCTAGTCTGTGTGTGTGTGTTTCTAAAATAATAGAATATTAGAACTTATTAAAGGAATGAATAATAAGACCATAATAATATGATTATCGTAATTATTTATTTATTATTTTCATTTTGCTTATCGAAATAATCTTGATAAAACACATATATTTGGCATTCTATATAATAGAAAATAATCTCTTTTTTTTTACAATCAGTACCTATGTGTAGGTATTCATAAAAAAAAATCTAGGTATTCTTTATACAGCTTAGGGTTCGATTTAATTTTTTCGCGCCTTTTCTTTTTAGATAAGTATCCGTTTTTTTCGTTACAATTTTTGTTTATTTTCTTGCTTTTTACGCGGCATATTCATTTACTTCAGTCACTGGAACAATCAATATTTAAAAAAAAAAAACAAAATAATCATGCGATAAAAATTTGCGCAAAATACAGATACTAAAATTAGCGGAAAGTGTGCACAGATATAAAAGGCAACAATTTTAAAATGCAAGCTCTTTTTCGGGTAAGTGGAGATACTCATTACCATGGAATCATTGTCATTACCATGGAATCATTGACATTACCGTGGAAGCATTGTCATTACCGTGGATTGAAAGTCCACGGCAATCCATGGTAATGACAAAATCCAGAAATTTTCACATTAGCATGTTAATGCCAAAACGCTCTACTTATAACGTCATAACAAATCAGTTAGGCTCAAGGCAAAAATTTAAAAAGGCAAGCTCTATGCAGGATAAGTGGAGATAGTCATTACCATGGTATCATTGTCATTACCGTGGATAGAAAAGTCCACGGAAATCCATGGTAATGACCACCTTGGTAATGACAAAATCCAGAAATTTCCACTTTAACTCTTACCGTATATGATATTCCAGAATGTTTTACTGATTACGTCATAACAAATCAGTTAGGCTATAAGATAAAATACGATTAATATAAAAAATTCGTATACTTACTGAGGAATGATACCCACGGGAAAGACAATATTACTGTGACAAAAACCACGGTACGACTATGTAAAATATATAAAAAATCTTAATTGTTGCGCTGTGCGACCTGCGTTCACTTCGCCGTCTGAATGGTGGCTAGGGGCACTTGGGGGCAGCGGCGGGGTTTGTGCAAAGCTATTTAGTGAAGAGCTGCATGTCGCGTTATGTTGTGCCACGGTAATGATGAGTTTATTAGGAACCAAAATGTACGATCTTGCTGTTCAGTGTTTTACAATACGTTTTAATTTGTGCAATCAATAATGTATGTCATAACTATTGAACTTTTTACGTAAACAGTAGTTTCAGCCGTAAACGTGAATTTAATGGAACATTTTGCTGAAGTTTTACCGAATACTGGAAAGCGGACACCCCTTGGTGATGACATTTTGGCCCTTTTGAACAAAATAACTTTTAAATTACTTAATTTATATAGAATTTAAAAGAAGCGCCAGAAATAATTACCCACGAACATCGTAAAAAGAATGAGGTGTCCATTAACTCTGGCGGAATACATACAAACATATAAGAAACCAATAAAATGAGGTCTGTGGTAGTTATTTGTCATATATACAGAAATGTTGCCTTATTCTTTAAACTCTCAAGTCGTAAAGACTGTGTTAGATATAGCTATCCTGCTCATTTTAATATTGATGGAAAGAGATGGCAATGGATTTCTAAGTGATTTTTTGTTAAAGAACTCGTAATAAGTTATTACAGAATTAGGCTGGGGGAATATTAAGCGTTGGGAAATAAAACACTCAGAATTTAAAATAATAATATATTAATTAAAAGAGTAATTAATGTTCTAAGAAATAACAGATTACTTACCTAATCTAACATCAATGTATTAAAAATAAGTACCTTAAATAGTACTTATTTTTAATACTAGAAACGTATAATATTAGAAGCGATTTTTATTAAGCTACATAAAAAACAATTGTTTACTTTATTGATTATCTTAATTATCTTTAGACATAATATAAAAATATACATAAAATCATTACAGCTATACATTTTCACGAATTTTACTTATAATATTTTCTAAATCTAAGTATATATCATTAGTGACCGCATTTTCAGTTATAAATTGCACACACTTATTTGCATTGCACTCGCAAGGTTTTTCTGGTAAATTATCACTCTCGTATATCTCAATTTTGATTGCGAATGTCCTTGAAGATGTATTCGGCGCCCCGGTTTTGATGTACGAGTAGTTTTGCTGTCGTTCACGTTTCTGTGGAGGGCCTGCCGCATCATTTTTCTCTTCAAATTGAGTCGTGATGTAACAGATTCTTTGAGCTGCTGGTTTGGGATAAAATTAAAAAGATCCTCACTGTCCTGAAAACAGAAATAAGTAGTGTTTTGAATATAAATATGTACAATGCCTACATTATGATAATAATAATTTAATATAATAAAACTACTACTTACCGACATAGTGCTTGAATCAAACAAAAAAAAAAGCTGTTTACTGCGTTGCAGTCAAAGGCTCTACGATCTGTACAAAACAGATTCTTTTATTTATGGTGTGTAAATTCATGTCTTTAAGGTTTAAATTTATTCATAATAATACCTATTATAACTAAACATCATGCTTGGTAGTCAAGTCAAAACATGTCGATATCAACAATGTGCTTGTGTACGTACTATTGGCAAATCGCGTTATTTGTACTGAAAGCAATATGAACTATAACTTTGTAAAAATTAGATCTATTTTAGAACAACTGAAACTATTGAAGTTTAAAGAAAAAGGTCTTAACTATAATTTTTGGTTGCACTGGAATTAGAAACTTGTTGTGTTACATTATGTTTGTAGTTCCAAAAACAAGACAAAGTGGTCCAATATTTTGTCAAATCTTTAAAGACACATTTGGCGCATTGGCTAAGAGTGCTACATCACAATGTAAATAGGTTTAATAGATGCCTTATCGAATGCGTCAAAAGTGTTTTGCGGGTTCGATTCCCGCACAGAGCATATGAATATTTGTTCCGGTTTGGTTTTTTATGATTTTTTACATTCTTTTATATTATAATCAATTACTCTATCTCCATAATACAGTTAAATACTAGATCTTGTGTTCAATCCTTTTTTCTGGATTTCTATCCGTACCCAAGGCACCGATGACATTAACTTGCACGGTTGCTTATATATTGAACGCTGTAGCGCTCCATACATCGAGCGATGCGACAAGCCGATAACGTCATTTCACATGATCCTCTGACTGCTGCTTGATGTACCTAAGTTTATGAATGTTGATGAATACATTTATTGGATGCAATATGCTATGCGTTTTCTTCAATGTTTTATTTGAACTCTGTGAGCGGGAGATAATTGCAATAATAAATATATTAACAGTACAAACATTTTAATCACAGTACTTAATAACTACACACATCAAAAGTGTCTAGGGATCAAGCATTTTTATGCGGATTTCTTGAGATTGAGATGTGGCTTTGTAATAAATTTATGATTTTATAAATTTATATGGATCCTTTTTGGTGCATTTCATAATTTGAATCAGGAACTCTCAATCAAATTCGAGTAAAAGATGAAAATAAGCTGTCAATATTTTCCCTATAAAAACATACAACGCATTGAAGACATTATTAGTGCTACTGTTTCCCTACTACTGATTAAAACCAACGTTATTATGGAGCGGCGACGTCATTTAAGCAGGGAAGAAATGCTCAGAGCCGTGGGAATGATAGAAGCTGGTTCCCGGCAACGTACTGTCGCTTTAGCTCTGAATACAAGTCAGAGTGTTATCAGTCGACTTTGGACACGTTACCGAAGCACTGGTACCGTGGCTGAGCGCCATGGAGGACGGTATCGCTGCACCACACGGAGACAAGACCGATACATTCAAATCTTAACTCGAAGAGCTCCAACAATAACCGCCATGATGTTAGCCGTGAGGCTTCATCACTCTTCAGGGAACTTAATTAGCGACCAAACAGTCAGAAACCGCTTGCATGAAGTGAACCTTCATTCCCGAAGACCGCTACGGGTACCACCTATAGCAATGCACAATCGTAGGATTCGATATCAATGGGCTCTTGAACACAGAAATTGGGCAGAAGAACAATGGCGTTTCGTGTGCTTTTCTGATGAGTCTCGTTTTGGTATGAGACCGGATACAAGACGTATACGACACTGGAGAACCCCTGGACGCCAACAGCGATTAAAATCCTGCCAGGAAGTCCATCCTTATAGTGGTGGAACCATCATGGTATGGGCGGGTATTTGGATCGGCGGAAGAACTGAGTTGATTTGGATCAGAGGCAACCTCAACGCTCAAATTTATGCTGAGACGATTGTATCAGACGTCATCGTTCCTCTACAAGTGCAAATCGGTCCCTTATTTCAGTTAATGCATGATAATGCACGACCGCACACCGCAAGAGTTGTAAGACAGACTCTCGCCGCAGCTAACATCAATGTCCTGCCCTGGCCTGCTCAGTCGCCAGACTTGAACCCGATTGAGCATGCATGGGATATGCTACAGAGAAGAGCTCTGCCGAATATGGAGGGTATCCAGTCGCAAGAAGACCTTTTTTTGTTGTTGCAACGAACATGGGCGGCCATTCCACAGCGTGATTTGGATGAACTCATTTTGAGTATGCCAAACCGATGTTCTTGTGTTGTTAGTGTTCGCGGTAGAAACACGGATTATTAATTGTTTAAGTTACCCAATAAAATTTTAAAGAAAACTGTGTATTCAGTCATTTTTTCGAACTTTAATGTTAGTGGTTCAAATGTCAAAAATCCCTTTATTAGGAAAATGGCAAATTTCTTTATTAATGCAAAGGTGACTTGGTTTATCGTTACTGTGACAAACGAAAACACTTTATTTGATGAATCCTTAAAGAAAATTTTAATTAATATCAATCAGGAGAAAAGTTATTGCAAAAATATATGTTGATCCCTAGATACTTTTGATGTGTGTATTATAGGTTACTTTTACACAGTTGTACGTCAAGTTATACTTTCCAGTAAAAGCTGACTTCTCATTACACGGAAAGCCTAATACATTCATCACTAGGTTTCGATTCAACGCGGTGCAGCTCTCGAACACATTGTTGTTTATAAAATACATGCGATAATTTTATTTATTTATTTTTATTTATTTTATTTTACAGAAGGCTTGCAGACTAACAAGCAAAATATGATAAACAGTGTAGTATTTCCAAATCGCTAATTACAAGCCTCCACACGTAGATAAAAAGAAAATACATAGAGAATAAAAAAAAAAAAAGTACAGATGACAATACATTACATGCGAGAGAAGCTACTTAATCATCGAAAATGTTGTGTGCCATTTGCCGTCGCAGGGACGCCACACTAGTGCAGAACAAGACGATATCATGGTCCCTAGAAAGTTTATTGAAATCACGTGCACTCCTTATTGAAAAAACATTTTTCACATAATTGGTCGTTATGAAAGGTACACTTAATATTGGTCGCTGACGTAATCCCATTAGGTTCGTGCGTAATCCTATATTTGCAAGAAGTTCAGGACAGTCAATATGGCCATTTGCGACACCCATAAGCAGATCATGTCTCCAATATGACGCCTCATCTCCAGAGGAAGGAAGTGGTACCGTCTACAGCGGTGCTTATAGTCAACCGAGTATTGCTGTGCTCTATAATCTAGGTAACGTAGAAATTTTCTTTGGACGCCTTCAATACGGGCCTTATAGATCTCATACTGCGGGTTCCAAACCTGAGATGCGTATTCTAAATGGCTACGTACAAAAGAACAATATAAAATTTTAACCGGTTTTAGAGATCGAAAACAGGCCGTGGTGCGTAGTATAAATCCCAGAGCTTTTGATGCCTTTGTAACTATGCTATTCACATGTTGATCAAACAGAAGCTTGTTGTCCACGATCACCACCAAGTCTCTTATGCTATTTAGCCTGCTAATTAATTCATTGTTGATAGTGTAATTAAAGTTGATCAAAGACGTACGTCGTGAGAATGTTAGGACGAAACATTTAGAGACATTTAATTGGAGTTTGTTACGTTTGCAATATATCTCAAATCTGTGCAGGTCGTCTTGCAATTGATAATATGCATCAGACATGTCTCTTACAACTTTGTGAATTTTCATGTCATCAGCATTGAGAAGAATATACGAATGATGAAAGCACTGCTTGATATCTGTAATGAACAATATGAATAACAATGGACCCAGAATGGAACCTTGAGGCACTCCTGAAGGGACAGAACTCCAACCAGATGTGTACCCTTGAAGCACGACAGCCTGTGTTCTGTTCTCTATATAGGATGAGAACCATCGGTACAAGTCTCCGTGAATTCCGGCGAGTAACAGTTTTTTTAGTAGCATGCGATGATCAATACGGTCGAAGCATTTGCTATAGTCGGTATAAATTAGGTCAACTTGACGCTGTGCCATGCCGTTCGTAATAAATTCCTGTGACAGAAGTAAGTTGGACGTGGTCGAGCGATTCCTAACAAAACCGTGCTGTTCATCACCAAGAACAAAAGCCGCATAGACATCAGTGTAGACAATACGTTCAAGAACTTTGGAAAAAAGGCAAGTTTTGGAAATCGGACGGTAGTTTTCTATATTTGCTTTATCGGCCTTTTTAAAGACGGGAGTGACGAAAGCAGACTTCCAAATCCCTGGAACTTTACCTTCAGACAGAGAACGCCTGAATAAGATAGTGATGGGTTCAGCCAGACTATCAGCACAAGTAACAATGAACAATGGAGGTATAAGATCTGGTCCACCTGATTTAGTTAGGTCCAAGGATTTGAGCAACTTCAATACACGTGATTGGTTTATGTCAACAGCACCCCTAGTCAAGTTGACAATCTACAATCGTTAACGCTAGTAGAAAACTATTCAAATGAATGGGAATGACAATCATCTCAACGTTAAATCACGTGATCAACACAAACGAATAGAAAATTCGTAGACAAGTTTACATCGTTCAAAATTATAGAATAGAATGTTATCGTTTCTACAATGTTGATCGCTAAACTATTTGGTAGGAACGCTCACCTTGGACTAAAGTGTAGGTTTTTTCTACAGATATTAGAGAACGAGCGATCGACTCAGTTGTATCAACTTGGCTACCAATTTAGCGCTTTCTACAATCGCTTACGCCGAGGCGTTTACGATAGTAGAAAAAGAATCGATACGAAACGCTTGTAACTTGGCTAGGGGTGCTGAGCTGATAGACATAGCAGTATTACTATATCGCTCACTGGAAGTACATTCATCATCAGCCGTTGTTGTTTCAGGTTCTAAAAAGGTGGATTGGAAATAGCTAGCGAAGAGGTTGCTAATATCTTGCCCTGTGTTCACAGAGGTCTCACGGTAGAACATCTCACTAGGAAATGAGCCAGCCCTCCGCTTGCTTTTAACATCATCATCTGCCTAGCCTTTTCCCAACTATGTTGGGGTTGGCTTCCAGTTTCACCGGATGCAGCTGAATACCAGTATTTTACATGGAGCGACTGCCAATCTGACCTCCACAACCCAGTTAGTACCGGGTAATACGATACCCCTTGGTAAGACTGGTTGTCAGACTTTTTGGGCCTCTGACTACCTAACGACTGCCAAAGATCTACAAATGACAGCCGGGACCAACAGCTTAACGTGCTTTCCGAGGCACGGAGGAAACTCGGTATGTAATGGGTGGTCACCCATCCACAGACCAACCTAGGCAAGCACGGCTTAACCTAACGATCGACCCGAGCGGCTGTTATTATTTAGCCACGAGCTCCTCCGCTTGCTTTTAACAAACGTCCAAAAAGCTTTCGGATTTTTTACAATAGAAGCCTCAATGTTAGTCATATAGTTATCATAGCAAGCCTTTTCCAACTCAATAATCCTGGTACGCAATAATAAAAAAGAATGATAATCAGATAAATTATTGTATTTTTTATATTTTTTATGATATTTATGTTTTTCTCTAATAATTTTAACTAATGCTGGAGTGTACCAAGAAGGATAAGAGGATTGTTTTACCGATTTTAAAGGTATGTGTTTATCCCTCAGTTCATACAGTTTATTATAAAATTTTGCTCCACTGTAGTTCAACGCTGCGCCAGGGAATGAATGAAACATAATATTCAGTATATAGCTGTATGGTAGACCGAATCGCAGATCACGATAGTACACGACGGTATAAATTGAAGAGTTCTGGATCACCCGTTCGAGCGAACCGCCTTGAACTGGGGGCAATTACAACGAACCGGTAGCAACATTCGATCATCAATTTAAAAACCGTAGTAGATTTAAAGACATCGTTTAGTCAATCTGTAATTATTAAGAATATGCCAGCTCTGATATCATGATAGGTACCTACCTATCATAAATAAATATCATGTATAAATTGGGGAGTTCTGGATCACGCCCTCCTCGAGCGAAGCGAGAGCAAGTGATCCAGAATCCCCAATTTATACCTACTAACGTTAATTACAAACGATTATTACATTCAGGGAGCAACATTTTCGATCTAAATAGTATTTACAAATTAGTTGTCTACCATTTTTGAGGTTATGCTAAGATAAACAAATACCATTGTAGTTATAGCGCGACTTAACAACGTTGATAGTAAGGCAAAAGCATTTAATGAAATTTAATTGCGTATTAACAAATACGTTTTTTGCCATACCATATTTGTTGAAGCAACCGACTAGTGGAAATAAACAATTTTAAAATATTTTCACGTTATGAACATATGCGCGGGACTTTTTTCGTCGGACTGACAGCAGTTATATTATGAAGATAAAAGCACTAGTTTAAAGTTGTATTATAAGTTTATGTTAATACCATGTTTTGTTTGTTTTAGGTGTTTCTGTAAGCACAGTGCGCAGAATTGTGCAAAACGGCGGGTAATTCTCGACACCAGCTAAACACAGAAAGGGTCGTCCCTCGAAGTCCTTCTTATTATATTTGAGTGAACTTGTAGTTTTATTACTATTACGTACCAAATATATGATCTACGCGGAACTTATTAAAAATAAACATATTTATTTAAAATAATTTTTTACTCATTATTCATAGCTAATAAACCAATAATACTAATCAAGTATCAAAATCAGCAAGTTCGTACTTACTGGGTTGCCACCTGATCTGAAGTAGCCCTAATGAGAAGTAGTCCATTAGGGAGTCGGTTGCCAAAATGAGAATTAGCCCGAATGCGCCTAAACCTAAACTTCTGGGTATCATTAATTTATGGCCTCTTAAAAGGCAACCATTTTCAACCGATAATTCTATACGGTGGCTATAAAAAACGAATTAAAGGGTAAGGCGCAGACGAAGTTGCGCGGGCCAGCTAGTCTATACTTCTATACTAATATTATAAAGAGGAAACCTTTGTATTTTTGTATGTTTGTATTGAATAGGCTCAAAAACTACTGGACTGATTTCAAAATTTCTTTTACCATTCTTAGAGGGATTCTTCCGAATCCGTATAGGCTATATTTTATCCCCGTACTCCCACGGGAACGGGAACTACGCGGGTGAAACCGCGCGGACGTCCGCTAGTCTAAAATAAACTAATCATTACTCTCCTACCCCATATCCCCCCCCCTCCCCCCCCTCCCCCCCCATATCCCCCCTATTTCCCCTATCTTTCTTTACTACGTAACTTGCTACAAAATATTTGCTTTGAATTTACTTGACCTAAACTCATTCCCTCTTATTATAAAACGTGGTCTTAAAAAAGTACCGGCTTTAGTACTAGGTTTAAACCATGACCTTGAATAAACGTTATTACAAAACGAAGTTTATCGCTAGTCCTAGAACTATCTATGGTACCAAAGTTAGACCATCGTGACCCCTAGTTTAACTATGGTACTAAATTGTCAACTCGTTTTTTAACATATATTTATATTGGTTTTCGTCGACTTATCTTCAAGTATTTTAGCCGACTCGGCAATAAGTTGACGCAGTATAAATTCTAGAATGAAATTTGTATTCATGTAAGTAATGTGGCATAGGTTCATGGTTTAGCTTATTGCATCAAATACTGTGTGTAGCTGTATCTGGTTAGACTGGAAGCCGACCCCAACATAGTTGGGAAAAGGCTAGGCAGATGATGATGATGATGACTGTGTGTAGTTATGTCCGTAATCTAACATGTCAGGCAGCACTAACCTTTTCTTCTGAACTCCAATTTTCACCTCTTTTTTTCTTTGATTAATCCATTTTTTTTAATTGAATGCACACACGATCTCACCACAAAGAATACTGTGCCCAATGAACTGCCTTTACTTCTATTATTACTCTTGAAGTGAAACCGGGCATTTAGTTTATTATAAGATGTAACATAAACATTTCGATAACATTACTCGAATTACGCGCGCCACCCAGTTCACTCCATTATACGCGCTAGCTCGATAGTTGTTCCAAAACAGAACAATTGGATTGATGCATTCCAAAAAATACAAGTCGGAATATTTAAATACCTTTAAATAACAAAACTTTATATTTTACCACTACAAATAACAATTTATAAAATATTTTTTCTTTAAATTACGTAACAACATTCTGTAAAAAGGAACGGTGCAGAGAACGCTGAACGAATGATTGAATAGTTCTAAATATTCAGTTGCTTATAATCTGTGGATTATGTTTAGACCAGGGATTATCTTTGGTACTATGGAGTCCTTTGTTGGTCTACGATTTGTAATACGAAACGTTAGTACCGTAACAATCCTAGACCTTTTAGTCCTGGTTTAAACCTGGTACTTAATGGAAGTTTTATAATTAGACGGATTATATGTACTGATTATGAGCAAAATCCAAGATCCTAAAATGGATATAATGAAAAAATATGGAATTTTATCTACTATATATATAAAATTGAAAGCATCTTCATGCCGCCAATGCTGTTCTGGACTGTATGTGAGGATCGGGTCTTCCTTATCATCCTCGGACTCTTCATAGGGGTCTAGAAGGAAGTCCAGATCCTCAATTTCATAGTCCAGTTCCTCGTCTTCGTCATCTGAACTGTAAATGCTTATTCGCCCATACACATCCTCGTAGTAATTTGAAAATGAATATATAATATAATAATAGAATTGCTGGATGCCTACAATAGAAAATACATGGGTATTATTTACAAATATGATATATGAACAGAGGTTATAAAAAAAACTGTTGGTTATTCGACTCCTGTATATATATTTTTAAATATTACAACTACACAGCTGAACGTTACTTTTCCCAAAAACTGAATTTTGTGATGATTTCAATTTAGTATATCTTAGGTTTAATTATTTATATTTGCATTGTGTAACTATTTATACATAATATTTACAGCCAATAGTGTATTGCTGGGACATAGGGACTCCTCTCTGTGGTATTGGGCTGTAATCCACCATGCGGACCCGGTACAGGTTGCTAAATGTCACAAGTCTCTTATTGGTAATATTTAATGGCAATTGAAAGTGTGAGTTTTGTTGTGACTTACCAGATGAAGAATGTTGGAAGTCTGATACTTCAGAAGATCCAAAGAACTCTTCTACATTGCTTATTCATAAATTTTACCTGGAATACATAAAGTAAAATTACTTCCTCTTAAGTTAGTAGGTACTTGTTTACTGCTATCAGCTGTTGTAATTTATTTTAAAATCCTAATAAATTGTTCGGTACTTATGTTAGAGATAAAGTAGGGTAATCTTAAAGAATTAATATACTATCATGACAGAAATTTTTGAATTGAATTTAAAATTACAGGCAGTATTACTTATGGGGTCGTAAAACGCGGCTCCAACATTAGTTCGGACTTTAGATCCATCCGTATAAATACGGTAATAACCAGAATAGCTCTTGTTAAAATAATTGCTACAAATAGTTCGAAGTTTAGTATTATTGTATGCTTTCTTAGCTTCGGTAATCTCTTTAATTTGTGGTCAGATGGTAAAAGACAAGTTAACACCGCTTAAGAACGTGTTAAGCGAAAATAATCCTAATACCTCATTACAGTGGACTGATATGTTATTAAATGTTTCAGACATGTGAGCTATCTCAGTGGTTTCTTTTTGCGTCTCCAATAAGTATCTTGGCAACAAATATTAAGATTCGTAACAATTTCACAAGTGTCCCCATTTACAAAAGATTTGAGCTTCAAAAAATACTTTCCAGCCAAGTAATATCTACGAACATGTAACGGCTGCAGATGGAGTTCGCATTCCATTACGTGTATCGGTGTACTTTTAATAAAATCTCCAATGACTCTCAAACATTGCTTTTGAATTTTGGTTAATTTAATTAGATGGGATTGGTACTCGTAACTATTATCGTACAAAAAACTAGCATAATCTATTCTACTGCGTATAATGGCAATTTATAAACGACGTAAATGGCTAGGGTGTATGCCCCAACCTGGGCCAGTTACTATTTTAAACACATTCAGAAATTTTGATGATTTTTCTTTTAACTCATTTATATGTTTCGACCATCTTAGAGATCTATCTAACCACAATCCCAAATATTTATAGTTCTCAACTACTTCGAGGGATCTATTATTTGTTTTAATATCAATAGTACCTTTCTTAAGACCATTTTTAAATATACAAATTTTACTTTTACTTGATGAAATATTTAAACCTATATCTTGGATTAATTTGCTAAACAAATTCAAAGCCATTTGTAGTTAATGGGTTGCCTCTAAAATATTGTTAGTAGTGAAATATAAAACAAAGTCATCTGCAAACTGCGAAATACAAACGTTATTTATCTTTTTACATATATTAATAGTAGCTATATTAAATAACAGTGGTGACAAAGGGTCACCCTGGCCCAAGCCACGAGAAGTAGTTCTACTCAGTGAATCAGTGCCAAGTTGGATCTTTAAATTTCTTGCCTGTAAAAAGTTCCAAAGATAGCTGCAAAATTTTAGTCCCACACCTATGCCGTCCATTACACGTAATAAGCTATGTACATCCACATTGTTGTAAGCATTGTCCAGATCAATAAAACAGCATACAGTCTTTTGTTTTTCAGAAAATCCTGTTTGAATCCTCGAAACTGAACTGGTGAGATTATTCAAAGTCGATCGGCACTTTCTGAATCCTGTGGTATTCTGTTCTAACATACGGTTCTTTTCTATAAACCATTCTAGTCTATTGAGTAGAATGTTATGGAAAGTTTTGCACAAACACGAGATCATAGCTATCGGGCGAAGGGAAGAGGCCAAAGAAGGGTCGCGTCCAGGTTTAGGAATCGGCACCACCACTATATCGCGCCATTGTTTGGACAAACAAATTAAAAAAAGTATCAAAGTATTTTAAAAACTAATTAAATAAATTGAGTAGAATTTGTTTCCCGTTCTCAGGTAAGTATGTTATCATAGAATACGAGATCTTACTTTTTAGGCATTTATTGAGCTCTTGGATTGTAATAGGTACTTCAAGTTTTGGATTGTCCGATGTAAATAAAGGGTTGTCACACGACACGAAATCTGGGGCTAAACTACATAGTAATTCGCTGGCTTTAATAATTATTGCCAATATGGGATTTTGGTGCGTTATATCTCTTAATCCATCGCATTTTACGCCACAATTCACTATGAGTTGAAGTTTGATCAAGAGTAGAACAAAAGCCCTGAAATGACTTATTTCTAGAGCACCGTATGTTTCGTTGAGCCTCACTGATTTTACTTTGAAGGATTGTAAGGTTATCTGGTGATGGGTTGCGACGAAACTTGGAAAGCGCTAAACGGCGCTCTGCTACCGCCTTAGACAGGTTGGGACACCAATAAGGTTTAGGAGTAAATTTTCTTTCTGGGTTCATATTAATTTTAGTATATGGTATAAAAAGGTCTGCAGCCATGTCTAATTAGTCTATAAAAAATTATATCCTTTTTGTAAATCATCTCGTAGTATCAATTTATCGCTTCCCAATGTCCCCTGTAACACTTTCCAGTTTAAAGTTAGGCTTATATCGGATGATACTAACGAAATGTCGGGGGACGACTGTTGCAAAACGTCATTAACTAGCTTAATACGCGTGTGATCGCCACTGTTTAGTGAAACAAAGCTACTACCAATAAGTGCATCAAATATTTGGTTACCTCTCATGTCTATTTTATTGGACCAATTGGTATGGTGTCCATTAAAGCCACCCAAAAGTAGGGTTTTGTTATTTACCTGTAAAAATAATTGATCCCAGTCTAACTGGCTAGTATTTATAGAAGGTGGACAGTAAATCGATATCGCGTTTTCAATTTGATTACAGTTATACACTTTAACATGTATTATTTCTATCCCCGAGTTAGAATTTCAAAAGTTTTGGCAAATCTGTGATTTGATTGACTTGTGTGTTAGTATAGCTACGCCTCCATATGAATCGTTTCTGTCTTTGCGAAATACTGTCTGGTTGTAACCATGTTTCGCTTAGCACTGCAATGTGAATCTTGTCTTATATTAACAGATTCTCAAACTCACATAACTTTGGCCTGATGCTTTGTGCGTTCCATTGGATAATATTTAATTTAACAATTCTTGTATATTTATCTGCCATTTGAGAAATAATCAATAATTAATTTAAGGACAGGCCAATCTGCTACATTGTCAATTACAACTAAAATTAAACACTCTATACAAGTTTTCAGTACCCCTTTGCAAATCATTTGAATAGTGCTTCCTTTCATGAATATTATTTCTTGTAATCTCTGTAATAATTCCTTGAAACTGACATCTCTCTGTTTTTCTTATTTATTATGATACGAAAATAATATTTTCTGTTCTGTAAATTATATTTGCTATCCTAAGAAGGGGTGCTTTTTCACGGTTTATTCAATATAGCTTACTTATAATTTTAAAGCCATAAATAATCGAACATACCTGGTTGCGCCAACATTCAAAAATTGACTGACATTCGCTACTTCCTATACCCATCTCCCTTCCGCACATACCTCGCGAGTGAGTGAGAAGATTTCGCTCGTCTCTTTGTCGCGAAATCACTTCCGGATTGAATCGCGCCGCGCATGCAATGGCGTCTGCCCGTTCAGCTTAAAAATATTAATAATTTTGGAATCACCGCATTTTCGCATATAATAAGACTTTCATTCAAGCGTCTGTGTTATTGTTTTAACGTGTGAGACAGTGATTTGAAGCCCAACTGCCCCTGAACCTGGAAAGTGAACCGGTGCACCGGCGACGACGAGCACGTGGCTCCCGTAAAAGGTTTGTGCTTCCTTCCCTTGTTATTTCGGGTTGTTTTCTATAGTCCCACACCCACTGCAACTCGAATCCCCTATCACAGTGTTTGTCAGTCTTTTTAATCCGCCTCGCAAATACAGTCCACTAATTTAGCCCTTCGCGCCACCAATACCTGATGATGATACTTCAGGTTGATTGAATCATTGAAAGTCAAGTAGAAATTCGAAAGTGGCGCGCGTTATTTGGCAGAATAAATTCTTAGAGCATAAGGGCTTTTTATCTATTAGTTTTAATTTAGTAACGAAATTTTGTTCTCTGTAAAAATAACATAATTATTTTATAATTAAATAAGGATGTCGGATGTCTTAAACGCCGACCCCATTCGGGGCCGGTGCCGAGCCAGCGGAGGTTTGTCTGTCAGGCCCCGAATGGGGCCCGTACCGAACTTTATGGTTAAAATACCTAAAGATCGTTTTAAAGATTTTTGTTATAACTAATGAACGAAATCCATAAAGGACCATTAATCTACGGTTGACTCACCTACCTACCTTAGCCGTGTGGTATTCGGCAGAGTAGAATAGAACCAACCCATTACACTCACTGGTGTCGTATAAGGCGACTAATGTCTGAGGCAGAACACCTTGCGCCTTCGTAGACCAGAGAATGGGCAGCAGCGTTTTCTGTTAGTCTTTCATCACTGCGATCTCCAATCCGCCTGCCAAGCGTGGAGATTACGGCAAATTCCTCCCATCATGGGAGAGGCTTATGTCCAGCAGTGGACGTTATGGGCTGTTGTTGTTGTTGACTCACCTACGGTTTACTCACCTAACGGACGAATCATCTACGGTTCATTCATCAAACGGACAATTCACCTACTGTTGATTTATACTAGCTGGAAGGTACACCGACGCGAAAACAGTTGCCTCGTATTCAGTACGTCATTCTGAACCCACCCACATACATATAATTTTTTTGTTCCATACATTTTGACCGAGTAGGCACCTACTTTTGGTACTTATTGTATTATTTTAGGGAACAGCCTTTACCTGTTACAAAAAAACGCGAAATTGCAAAGTTTCCTCGTTGAAATTGTATGCTTTTGCTTCGTTGCTATAAATAATAATTATTTGTTAAAAATAGGTCGATATCTCTTCTACAATAACCATAAAGCGAATTTTAGATAACTTTTTTAGTTATTTAGTTATCATCATTCTGCTGAGGCACGTTCTGACAGAACTAACGGACCTGTTTTGGGGGCTCTAATTTGTAGATTCTGTTGAATGTAATGAAAAAAAAAATCTGGACTGAATTCAACTGTAGACCGAAAAGGCTTCGAAACATGCTGCGATATATCGGAAGGACACTTAAATCGGTACTTTTATGTAGAAGGTTGGGGTTTGGTGGAGGGGAGGAGGAAGGTCATAGGAACCCCCCGAGAGGGGGAAAGTCGTCGGAGATCCATAACTTTTTTTATGATTTTTTAAAAAGTGACTTATTTTTTTGTAAATATTATCGTGACGCAGGTGGAGGGGTGGGGCTTGGGGGGGGATGACTTGCCTCTTGGTACCACTCCCACGAAAAGGTAATGCACCAAAATCGGTTAATGTAATGTAGGTAACCTAAAAAAACACTTTTTATTTGCCTAAAAACGTAGTCGATAGAGCCCCGTCAATTCCGTTCCAGAAATTCCATACCTATTATTTTACTTACCGAGTTAAATCCACACTAATTCTTATTACTTATAATATTGTTTACACACAAATAGTTTTTAACTGGTTTTATCACTGAAATTCCAATATTTTAACTGTTTACAAACGATTAACTTTTATGACCGCCATAAACATACTACTAAGAAAAATGTCACAGATAACAATATTTCTTACTTCTGAATGGTTTAATAAAAAATAAACCGGGGTGCCCTAAGTCCAGCTTACTTCCAAAGTCGTCGAATACAGCCACAAGATAAAAACCACGAAACACAGGAAACACACACATTCACGCAACTGGAGGAGAAACGGAATGAACCAACAACTGACAGTGACACACAACATACCACTTTTTTTACGTTCTGTTTTGCCAACTTTTCACGTCATTTTGCACCATAGGCAATATGTGGAACAGATTTGGTTGTCAATCGCTCATTTTAACGTTCCGTTTTCGCTATAAAACTTATTTGAGGTTAGAAACATTTTTCATTAATTTCTCTAAAAATATGCATTACCTTGTAATAAGAGTGTTAGCATTATAATCGGAGACCCAATCCCTACCAGCTTTAACCCCTTTTACGCCCCTCCGCGTGCTGCACGATTCTAAAGCCAACTCAACTTTTCGGCCCGGGATTTACTTTTAAATTACACGCACATTTGGACCTATTCTATAGTGTCAGATTAAATCAAACCAAAAACATTATAAACATATTAATAACATTTAATTAATTCCATAAATTCATCTCCTTGATTATTGTTAATTATCTTCCTCCAAAAATATTCTATTAACCAGTCATTGAAATTTCCTTTATAATTTACTTTATAAAATCTCTTCTTCAAATTTCTCCACTGGCTTTCAATTCTCTGGGTATGAGTACCATCTTCAGCCACAAATGGGTTTTCTGGATCACTGTGGTTGACTATTTTATGAATATAACCATGATCTGGAAGTGATCAGTACGCTCTCCACCTATCGGTATGGATAGTTGTGCCTTCTTTAACATGTTTTTTTATCAGTGGTATTAATGTTTCGGTATTCCTAATATTTTCAGGGCACACTTCCAATCGCAAATCGTCACTCCCATCCTCAATCATGCCGAGAACCCAATGACTCTACTCTTCTTCCTTAATTATATTTACGCTTGCCAAATTTACTTTCGTCTATTTGTACTACTGTCCCTGGACCACCAATTTTGTTGTGACATTCGGCATGTTCCATTACAAAAACAGAAATTGTTTCACGACAGTAACTGAACCAGTCAACCACAGTATTTTGGCACACAGCGCGCTCCCTTCCCATTATGGCACATTCCCGCAATGTTTGTTTATGATTTAAGTCCGCAGCGAAGCAGTACATTAATCTAAATACAATTTCTAGTGGTATTTTCATGTTTTCAAACCAAGTGTTTGATGATCTGCACACGTTGGGATATCTGCAGTTCCTCTTGTTGCATCTGAAATTAAATCAGTAATTTACTAAATAAATAAGTGCAAGTTGATCGTCTTAACTACACCGTCTAAGTAATAATATAATGGTGTCGATTCTGTTGTGCACAACCTAAACTTAATTTAGGCTATTGCTATCTTTTACTAAAAGGCAGTGCGAGAAAAGGACGGCTATAGCTATGAACTAAGTTAGAGATGTCAAACTAGTTTATGCCTTGCGCTTCGCCGTATTTTTAGTCGACATGTTTTTACGTGCATCCTTCATTTATATGGAAATATTAGTTCCAACTAAATTTGACAGCTCTAAATTACGTCCGACTCTTTCTCTTTTTATTAGAGAGAAAAAGAGAGCAATAGCCTTAATTAAGTTTAGTTTGTGCACAACAGAATCGACACCAATAAGTACAATAATAAGGACATACAATTGACGAACCCCCACATTTAGCTAAATGTAACGGCAAAAAATCACTTTTGATTGCCAAAATTAGCAAATGATCACCAAAATTAATCCCCATTTTATCGTGAAACTGGAACCAAATTTTTTTGTTAATGACCACCAGAAATTGAACTGCTATGCTCTTACATCCGAGTCGAGGGAGATCCGGTCGACGGAGCCCCGCTACGTGGGGCTCCTACTTCTGAATGGTTCATAAAAAAATAACCATGAAGTGTATGGCGGGTCTAATCTATCCGTGTCGGGGTGCCCCAAAACGGCCTAGGCAAAACTAGTTTGTCATCAACCACTTCATTAAAATTTGGTGCTCATTTTACTAAATTTGATAATCAATTGATATTCACAAAGTTATTTTTGGTGGTCATTATATATTTTCCCCCAATAATAAGTACAAGTTACATTTTTACCTAAATGCTCGAACAGCTCCTTTGTCTATAATAGTCATAGGAGACCGATGTGGAGGGCAAAGTTTGCTTCTCAATATAAGCCCTTGTTCCTCGGTAAACCTCAAACACTTCTCCCTTGTATCCAATTGTGTGTGAGACTGCACCAACAGACTCACGATGTCCGCGATGACGCGGAGCCCTAATCAAAATAATATTTGTCCAATCGACAAAGGGAAAACACCTATTAGATACACTTACCATCACGTTGGTACTGGTGATGTGACGTAGTCCCTGGTCACGTCGTATCTGGGTGGGGTGTAAGTGTAAATGTGCTTGTGTTGTGTGTGTAAAGTCATGTAGATTCGACGGTAACCAAAGGGCGCCCCACAGCGCGTACCGTCGTCTCCCTGGTCAAACCTTCTGATCACACACGTGGCACTTTTCATCAATGTCCAACTGAATTTTATCCCGGTTTGCTAACCCAATCGGGGATGTACAATAGTCCAGCACTGAATTTAGGAAGTTACCGGCGTCCAAATGACAAAGGCCGGCTACATAACCAACAAATTACTCGCGGTCACGACCCAAAGTGGCGAGATCTCTCAATTTTCACTCGATTATCAACAAAATATCAAACACCGATCAAGATGGTATCGGATTAACCTTAACTCAAAGTTTCAATCAATAACTACACGAAAACAGCGTGCATCAAAAAAACGAAGACCACGGAAGCAAGTTTCTTCCCAATCAAAATTGCACTGACAAGCAAACGTCATCTCACTGACAACTGAAACGTAATCTGTCAAACGTCAAAAAGGTGCGTTCAGAAACTTGGTGGATGAAACAAATTGTTTGGATATCTTATCTAAATTCCACTGGTCCCGGAACTCTTCAGTAGTATAATGTTTCCAGCGTTTGGAAGAACCAGAGGTGGATGGTTCAGGGGCCGAAACACCAGAAACAACAGCCACAAGAGGCTCACTAGAGTCCAACTCTTGCGGCGTCACTCCACTCTCACAAGAAGGCCCGAGTGGCTCGAAAGAGTCCAACAATCGGGGCACTTCACAATCACTCACAGAAACGACAGCCACAAGAGGCTCACTAGAGTCCAACTCTTGCGGCGTCACTACACTCTCACAAGAAGGCCCGAGTGGCTCGAAAGAGTCCAATACTCGGGGCACTTCACAATCACTCACAGAAACGACAGCTACAAGAGGCTCACTAGAGTCCAACTCTTGCGGCGGCCCTACACTCTCACCGGAAGGCACGAGTGGCTCGAAAGAGTCCAACACTCGGAGCACTTCACAATTACTCACAGAATCACTGGAAGACATGACATCAGACAATGATGCGTAGAAATTCTACGAAAGTTCTCAAGCGGATCAACTACGTTTTCAAGGCGCGATGCAGACGATGAATAAGCGATCAAAATTCAAATGGCCGCTTTTCCTGCTTTTTTTTTTGTAATCTATGAATTACGGGATATATTATTACACCATGCTATGACTTCATGACGCGCGCTCGCTCCGCTCGCATATTAAATAACACTCTTTGACTTCTGTCCCCAAAGTGCCGACCGGCCTACGGCCCGGTGCCCATGCCGCCCATAAATGATACTGCCGCAAGACGGTCGTCGTGGGCGTCCGCTTGTCGAAAGAAAAAAGCTTTATATTTATGTGTACTATCTACAAAAAAAAAAAGAATTTTGAAATTCTTGTCCACTAATGAATATTATATCAATTTGAAGTATCAGAATTTCAAAATTCTGAATAAAGTTTTTCGGAATTTTTTGATGTATTTTTGCTGGCTGAACATTCCACTCGTACGTCATACTCTATGCCGAAATAGTCTGGGGTATGGGTCAAAATAGTCTATGGTGTACAATGTCATCTTTTCTATACAATAATATCAATAATTCTGCAATTAATATCTCCGAAACTATTCATCTCCGATGGTTGAAATTTCACAAATCGTTTTCTTATATTAGTAGAAACCTACGATAAATATTACAACATCCTAGGTAAAAGTACTGACTAAAGTGTCTAGCCGATATATCTCCGAAGTTGTACTGTAGGTATAGTATGGATAAATCCTTGTTAATATAAAAAAGACAACGTGGTTCTCTCTGTCGTTTTATTTAGATATAAGACACTGGTATAACGATACATAGTAAATCAATTATAATCTAGGCCACATCGGCCATGGCTTTTCTCAACAGAAGACATAGAGTGACATCTCAAAAAGTAAAACCAAAAGCAGTGTTGCCAACATAAATATAGATAATACCAACAGCCCTCCTTACATTTATCTTGCAACACCTATGTAACAGTAGCACAAATAATAATAAAACGTAAAAACAATCTCTAGTCATTTAACAATCATAGATGAAGAATGAAATAAACTTATCTCAATCTTATTTCTACATACATACACTTTTATATTAAACATCTCTCTGAATTTAAGAAATTTAACACTTCCCAATGCTTTAGTCAACAAATCTGCAATATTATTTTCTGACTCTATTTTAACATCTTCAGCTGTTATTCTTTCCTTAACATTTTCATGAATATAATGGTAATGTACCTCAATGTGTTTAGAATTCTTTGTAAAGTTTCCACATCTAGTATCTACGGCTACAGCGCCTGAATTATCTTCAAATATTTTAACTGGTTCACAATCTATATAAATGCTTCATTTATTAAGCATATCAAAAACTTTATTTTAGTAACGCTTCGGACAAAGCAAAATATTTAGCAAATGTAAAAGATTTGGCATGGTGCAGGGGTGTGGTGGTACTCTTCTTCAAGAAGGGTGACAATGCCCGGTTGAAGAATTATAGGCCCATCTCACTTCTAAGCCATGTCTACAAGTTGTTTTCTAGAGTCATCACGAATCGTCTCGCGCGCAGGTTTGACGATTTCCAGCCACCCGAACAAGCCGGTTTCCGAAAAGGCTTTAGCACCGTGGACCACATACATACGCTGCGGCAAGTTATACAGAAGACCGAAGAGTATAACCTGCCCCTCTGTTTAGCGTTTGTGGACTACGAGAAAGCCTTCGATTCGATCGAGACCTGGGCTGTACTGCAGTCTCTCCAACGGTGCCAAATCGACTATCGGTACATCGAGGTGTTGAAGTGTTTGTACAAAAATGCCACCATGTCAGTCCGACTTCAGGACCAAGCCTCGGAACCTATCCTCCTGCAGCGAGGTGTGAGACAGGGAGACGTCATTTCTCCGAAACTGTTCACCGCTGCACTGGAGGATGTCTTCAAGGTTCTGGACTGGAGAGGGCTAGGCATCAACGTCAATGGCGAGTACATCACTCACCTTCGGTTTGCCGACGATATAGTGGTCATGGCTGAGACCATGGAGGACCTCAGTACAATGCTCGATGACCTCAGTGGAGCTTCCGGAAGAGTGGGTCTTAAAATGAACATGGACAAAACCAAGGTCATGTTGAATGCCCATGTCACACCCACTCCTATCAAGATCGGAGACTCCACACTCGAAGTTGTAGACGATTATGTGTACCTAGGACAAACGGTCCAGTTAGGTAGGTCTAACTTCGAGAAAGAGGTCAATCGTCGAATCCGACTAGGCTGGGCAGCGTTCGGGAAGTTGCGCGGTATCTTCTCGTCCAACTTACCGCAGTGTCTCAAGACGAAAGTCTATGACCAGTGTGTGTTGCCAGTGATTACATACGGGACCGAAACGTGGTCGCTCACAATGGGCCTCATCAGAAGGCTTAAAGTCACCCAAAGGGCAATGGAGAGGGCTATGCTCGGAGTTTCCTTGCGCGATCGAATCAGAAATGAAGACATCCGCAAGAGAACCAAGGTTACCGACGTAGCCCGAAGAATTGCCAAACTTAAGTGGCAGTGGGCAGGGCACATTGCTCGCAGAACGGATGGCCGATGGGGCCGAAAAGTTCTGGAGTGGCGACCGCGAACCGGAAGACGTTGCGTTGGAAGGCCTCCCACTAGGTGGACTGATGACCTGGTGAAGGTTGCGGGAATCCGCTGGATGCGAGTCGCACGGGACCGGTCAATGTGGCGACACTTGGGGGAGGCCTATGTCCAGCAGTGGACGTCTTTCGGCTGAAATGATGATGATGATGATGATGAAAAGATTTTGTTATCGAATTTTGTTTCTTTGATTTCCATAAGATAATATTTCCAAATGGTCTAATAACATATCCGGTTGTAGATTTCCTATCTGTTACATCTCCTGCCCAATCAGAATCAACAAAGCAATCTAGTATATCTGCATTTGCATTTTTATAATATTTTAATTTCATTTTGTTTTGTTAGAAATAAATATTTCAGAACTTTCAGCGCATATACAAAATGTGTCTCATTACAGCAATTTTGACAACGACTCAGGTAATTTACACATAAATAATATCAGATCTAGTACCAGAACTAATAAACAAAAGTGCACCTATTAGGTTTCTATACTTAACATTTTCATTTAATTCAGATTTTTCCAATTTCAAATTTATTTCCATTGGTGTTTTGTATAGTTTTGCATTTTCAATGTTATAACGTTTTGCTAATGACTCAATGTAATGTTCTTGACTCAAAGTTAACATGTTGTCTTGTTCATTGTTATATTCAATGTCTATGCCAATGTATTTTTTGACTCTGCCTAAATCTTTCATCTTGAATTTATCTGATAACTTATTTTTGATATCATTAATTACATTTTAGTCTCTACAACATATCAATAGATCATCTACATATAATAAAATGTAAACAACACAGTCATTTTCCCGTTTGAAATATAAACAATAATCATATTTGCTTCGTTGAAAATCTAGGCTAGTCACAAATTCGTTAAAACGTTCATACCTTGCACGTGGATTTTCTTTTATTTTAAACCATATAATGCTTTATTTAATATATAAACCATTTCAGTTGTTTTACATACACTTCAGATATAACTTTACCATTAAGAAATGCTGTCTCTACGTCCATTTGATATATTTCCAAAGTATTTTGACAACAATAAGACAATAAGAGTTTTAGAGTTTTAAGTACATCATACATTCAATATGGACTCAGTAGTTACGGTCGAACATTGAAATCGTATCTCAGTAAAATATATAAACTCCAACTAAAAATACTAAAGAATATCGTATCTAAAAAAAATAAATACCAATTTCAAAACAATGAGCGTGGACTTTTTTATCACTGTAAAATATTACCTGTACATACACAATTTAAATATACATTGCTAAAAGAACAATATTGCAACGGTTAGTTAGAGCAAAAAATTCAACATCCTGTATTCACGGCAGCCGTCGCACGTAACCAGCTATACCCGGTTCGTGCAAATAACAGCTACGGTGAACGGACATCTTCTTACATAGTTCCTCGGTTAATTAACAACCTACCTTGCGATTTGCGCAGTGACATTACGCCAAGAAATATTAAATTAAAACTTAAGTCCCACTACCTACAACACATTGAATGCTCAACGTGAAATGCAGTTTACGTAGTAAGTAGTATATAAACAGAGATGAAGTTACCAAATTTCGAATTAAGGGACATAATTAT
Organism: Xestia xanthographa; assembly: GCA_905147715.2. NCBI lineage: Eukaryota > Metazoa > Arthropoda > Insecta > Lepidoptera > Noctuidae > Xestia > Xestia xanthographa. Next base: position 7,628,211 of record LR990643.1, read on the forward strand.
ATTATTATGTTGTATTTTATTGTTTACCTTGATTTCGTTTTTATTATGATGTAGAATTACATGTAGCATTAAGTACAAACCTTAGTGGTTTAAAAATGCTACTCTGCTAAAACAAATGTAAAAAAATTTAAATGGTAAATAAATGAAAAAAAAAAGTACTGGAGAATAATAGTCATCAATACAATCAGTTTGTTGGAAACCCCTAACCACTAACCTTGCTTTATACTCATTTTCACTCTTCTTTTTGTAGATCCATTTTACATCAATTACCTTTTTATCTTTGGGTGGCTTATCAACAAGTGTCCATGTTTTGTTTTTCACTAGACGATCCATCTCACGGTCCATGGCTGCCTTCCATTTATTTGAGTCATTACAGTCTCCTGAAAATTTTCTGGTGTCATAGCATCACAGTAGTTTTATCTGAATTCATCCTCAAATCGGAGTGGTGGCTTGATATTTCTTTTTGGTCTATTTTCTTCCTTGTTTTCTTCAACTTTAGTATCATCATTATCATTTATTTACTTGAATTATTCTCTTCTGAATGTTCTCTATTATTTATTGCCATTTCCTTGTCTTCTTCTGTTTTTTTTTCTGTATTTCATCCTCAAATCCACATAATGTTCCATCTTCTTCTACGATATCACAGTGTCTTGCTATTATTTCTTTATTGTTGATTAATACTCTATTTCCGGTGTCACTATATCCAAGTAATATTCCCATTTCTTGTCCCATTTTGATATTCTTTTTTTTTCTGGAATGCGTACAAAATCTCTACTACTATACATTTTTAGGTACTTAACGGTTGGCTTCCTTCTGAAAAATATTTCATAAGGAGTTTTCCTTTCAATGGTATTTGTCAATGTTCTATTTTTAAGATATGCTGCTGTTTTTATTATTTCTGGCCAATATTTCCTCTCAACTTTTGCTTCTGATAAGAGACATTTCCCCATATCCATTAAAGATCTGTTGTACCTTTCCGCAGTTCCATTAAGTTCATGTGCGTACGCTGGACAAGGTTTCAAAGTTATTCCTTTTTATTTAGCAAACTAAAATACTCTCCTATTGATGTACTCTGTACCATTGTCGCAGTTCTTTTATCCTCTTATCAGTAAGATTTTCTACTTCATTTACATACTGCACTAAGCAATCATAGACTTCATATTTTGATTGGATACAATATACTTTGACCAGCTTGCTAAAATCATCTATAAAACTTAGAAAGTATTTTTCGCCATGATTTCCTGTTGCTGGATGTGGGCCATTCAAATCTGTATGAACTATCTGTAATATGTCCTCTGCTCTTCTCCGATTGTTGTAAAAAGGTAAGTTGTGCATTTTGTTTTCAATACATGTCACACACTTTAAATAATCCAATTCAATTTCTTTAGGTAATCCATCCAAAGAATTATTTTTGCACATTATTTCCAAATTCATAAAATTTATATGTCCCAGAGTGCGGTGTATTTTCTCCTTTGTAGTCATATTTAATTTATTCACATTCACTTCAAGAATTTTTGCATTAAGGACGCTTTAACATTTTTCTACAAATAACAGTTTTTTTCAGGTACCATTTTAATGTATAAGCAATCACATATTATTATTCATATTTATTTTGCCGACCCGAATGGCGCAGTGGTAGTGAGATTGCCTTACGTTCTTAGGGTCCCGGGTTCGAATCCCGGTCGGAGCAAATGTTTGTGTGATGAGCATGGACATTTGTTTCCGAGTCATGGATGTTTATATGTATAATAAGTATGTATTTACAAACAAAAAGTATCTATGTAGTATATCAACTATCTGGTGTCCACTATACAAGCCTCGTTGCTTACTGTGGCACTAGATGGCGCTGTGTGTAATGTCCAGCAATATTTATTTTATTTTACATATGGGAAGATTTCATGGTCTTAATTTTTCAGATGGAGATCTGGAGATGAATATATTATATTCATCTCCAGATCTCCATCTGAAAAATTGTATGTCGTCATATACAATTTTCGCACAAATAAGCTTTTTCCATCACAATAATCGCAGAAAAATGTAAAAAGTAGGGTCAGAATACGTGCAATTTTTGGTAAATTTACAGCATATTTTATCTTAAAAATTATAATAAATTGCAGTATATATAACTGACTAACTATGTAGCTAATTTTTTTGTATCAAAATCAACATGTTTTCCAATTATTAGCTAAAATAAAAACATTTGCCAATTTCTCCATACATTTTGCACCGGCGCCACAGAATAAGTACAGAAGCGGCACTTAATAGGAATAGCGACTCTTGCTACTAAGCAACAAAGTGCAATTCTGCTCGCATAAGCGCTCAGTGCCTATCGCGATATTCACCTAAACGTTGCCGCTCTCTTCTAACGCGTAACTCTGTCGCTGCCTGGCGCGGAGTGACGCGCTAGCTGTGGCGCTAGGGTTGTCGGCTTGCGGCTGCTCCTATTATTCATCGTCCATCTACAACCTAGTTGTACCTAGGTAAAGTTTGATGCGTATGGTTACACGGTCAATTAGTTAGTTAAACAACGAATTGAAAGTCCGTCATTTGTACATCGTACCTAATTTAAAAAAATGAAAACAAACTAATCTTTAGGCTACCTAGTAAGATTTTGGTGGCACGCGAGGATTAAAAAAATACAATAAAATTAATACATTTATTGTACCGTTTACAATTGAATCTTAGAATCGACTGGTTATAATTAATTCATACTTTAAGACGGACACTCGCAGGCGCCGTCTTATCATAGAGACAAGTCATAACATCCCTTTGCTGTGTCAGCGTCTAGAGACGCACGGAGACAACATCGCGTGGGCGAACAGCGGGAATAGGGTGTATAACTCCTCCCTCCATAAGTTCGAAGTTATCAGAGGGTGCATTTTCCGTCTGATGACTTCGATTGATACGAAATCTATATAATAAAAAGGTAAATATGCTTATTACTATGATTACATATAGGAGTATAGTTCCTAAGCCAATGTTTCTCGTATTCACTATTCCTTCATTTCCACTAACACTGCTCACTATCTCACTATCACTTTTCTTCAGGACGTACGAAAGTAAACGAAGATTGTTCAGCTCAGTTCCATCCAGGTTGACGGGTTTTCTCTCTTGTAGTAGCGGTGCTAACATTGGTATTTCAGGAAATTGAATTATCGGTAGTTTAGGAAATGTTATCTTTTTACCCATTAGCTGGTGTTTCTTTAGGCATATCTCCTTAATTCGCACCTCACAGTCATCATCCATAGTAATTATGTATGGTCCTGTAATACTATGACGAGTTATTTCATTTTCACAGTATTTCGTGAGTAATTCGGTGGTTTTAGTGAAGAGAAGCCATCGGTTTGGTTGTATGGGCTCTATTAATATCTCATTAATTTCGACTGGAATTAGGTGACAAGAGGTGGTATTAGCCTTGAATTTCATCAGGTCGGCGACGCAACTATCTTCCACAGGTAGGTGTCTATCTCTTTCATAGCACAAAAAGCGAGCTTCATCGATTTCAGCACATGGCTGGGAGAGCGATTTGGTTTTCAACCCTTTCACTAACAGGTAGGGGTATTTAGGCAGTATAAGGTGCGTTTGGTTTAGGGAATTAATAACAGGTAAGGGAAGGACTTTATAGTAAGTATATGTTTCATCTCGTACCAATGGAACGTTCATAATAAATGTTATCTGATTTTCTTTTAAATATGTTTTCAACTCTATGCTTTGTTCAATCTTAACTAGGTTTTCAGGGTTTACTGGATATACAAGTTTATCAGACTTTTCTATAATCATTAGCAATTTTAACAATTCATCGCTATCTAAAATTGACTGATGTAATTTTTTTAATTTACTAAAAGCTACCGCAGTTTCAATCTCATCCAGTTTTATGTAGAGCATTTGGAAATTGTGTAAAAGTGAATTATATACATTAATTAAGTCGTTGTCAATTCGTTGCATTCTCGTTTCATTTAAAGATTGCTTTATTTCCCAAATGGCTTCATCAAACTGTATGAAATTATTATCGGTAGTGTTTGTAAGGTTCACGAGGGCATCCACCATTTCGGCAACCAGAGTAACTTTCTTTAAAACAACATTATGACTACTTTTTATTTCCGTAATCAGCTTATCATACTTAATCGCGTCTTCATTATCCAAATTCCCGGTAACAAATTTAATCAATGAACCAATAGGATTTAGCAAGCCTCTTTTCATTCTTTCTGAAGGAACGAGCTGGTGGAATTTTTCGGTAGTTAAATTCTTAATGTTTTCTACTTGTGTTTTTGCATTCATGAAGTCTGATCTCAAATCCCTTTCGTTAACACTATTCTGAACCCGCATTTCCAACTCAGTATATCGATTTGAATTAAACTCTAAATCATCATATAGTAAACTTAAATCTAAAACCTTAATTATAGTCCACTTATCGTAGGTAACAATCGCCTGTCCCTCCTTGATAGGTAGTACTCCAGGGTTGTTAAGAATCTGCTGCAGCTGAAGGCCCTGGGTCCTGAGAACTTGGACCAGCAGAAGGACGAACCTGTGAAGGGCGTTTGATGTCTTTAACATGTACTTTCGATTTACGGTTTCGGACTATTACTGGTGCTACATTTCTAACAACATCTCCGGAGATGCGCGCTTTCTCATAACGCGGTTTATCTTTGCTCCTCCTAGTATTCACGCCTTTTATAAATACTACGTCCTCGTCTTGTATATTAAAGTCTTGTTCTCCTCCGCGTTTCTCTCTACTAGCTTCCTTTTTAGCTACGATTTTATCTGTTAGGTACTTATAAAGATACTTCGTTCGCTTAACATGCTCGCTCACTAATTGTTGTGTGTAGTGTTTATCGAAATTAACGTTAAATGTACTGGAAGCCTCCGTATGACCGAAGAGTACCTCAAATGGCGTGAGGCCTGTGGTGGAATGTATAGTGTTATTATATGACATCACCGCATATGTCATGACGGACGCCGCGTCTGTCATTTTGTGTTCATATTCCGCCAAACGGTAGATTTCTAGAATAGTGGAGTGGAACCTTTCTATGAGTCCCATTGAGTTTGGGTTATGTGGCGTACCTATGTGTAGGTCGATCTTATAAAAGGTCATCGTATCTCTCATTAAAGCGTTATTAAATTCCGTACCAGGGTCTGAACTAATTTTTCCGGGAACACCATAGAATGAAAAATATCTAATAAGGGCTCTAATAACTTCAGGTGTCGAACGGTTTGCAATCTCTATTGCTTGCCCTACTTTGCTAAACGCATCTATGATAGTGAGGAAGTATGTGCCCTTTATAGTAAATAAATCGATAAAAAGTTCTTGTAAGGGTTTCGTTTGAGTCTGTGTTAACTGTAATACTGGTTTTAGTGGGTTTCGGTCGTATTTCATTTGTTTACACGCCTCACATGCGTTAATCAGTGTCGCTACGGTAAGATCCATATTAGTCCAAAAATAGGTGCGTCTTAAGTGTACCAAAGTTTCCTTAATACCCCGATGGCAAGTTTTGCCATGGTGGTATTTTAGGACTATGTCCCGTTGTTCGTTTTCGTCCTCTACATAAATTACTCTCATAGTGCATTCAAAAAACTTCACAGTACCCTTCTTAAAAAGCGTTATAATAGCTTCCGTAAAATCTTTACGATGGATTTCGTCCTCAAAATAAATGAAATGTTTTACTTTTGGTCTGGTATATTCTATTAAAAATTGTTTTATTAGGTCCGGTCTCCCAACAGGTAAATGGACTTCCAAAACTCTCTGTTTGTGCCTCGAAAGGTCCTTAACAGCGGTTTCGTTTCGGTTCCATGTGTGGATAAGAATTTGGTTAGGCTTAGAATCTATTGCCTCGCTCAGAATGGGAATGCCGTCTGTTTCCGTGTCTAGCGCTGAGTGAGCAGTTTCAGTACTACTGCTCGTTGGTCTTTCCGAAGCTGTGATGGTACTGCTAGTTGGGCTTTGTACTGAAAATGGGGATCGAGGTCTATTTTTGCCTATTGAGGGGATGCTCAAGGTTGCTTCTGAATCCGAAGAAATCAGGATCGGACTAGCGCTACGTCCCCGTGAGGCTTCCCTGTTATGTTGCCTACCTAATCTTTCAATGTCACCGGTTAACTCTTGAATATAGTCTTGTAACCGCTCATTGTTATCTACATTAGCTTTCATGGATTCGTTCCCATCGTTATCGAGGGCGTTAAGTTTAATACGCGACAGCGCATCGGCGTTGCTATTTTGCGACCCCTTTCGATACAATATATCATAGTCAAACTCTCCCAAACGTAGTTTCCACCTGGTGAGTTTACTATTTGGCTCCTTGATAGAATTGAGCCAGGCTAGTGGTCGATGGTCGGTGTAAATGGTAAACTTCCTACCATACAGGTATGGGCGGAAGTGTTTGGTTGCCCATACGATTGCCAATAACTCTTTTTCGATAGTACTGTACCGAGTTTCAGGATCGTTTAAAGTCCTGCTAGCATATGCAATCGGCTTGTCACTACCAATGGGTCCCTGGGAAAGGACAGCGCCTAATGCGTAGTTTGACGCATCTGTAGTTAGCACGAAAGGCTTTGTGAAATCAGGGAACTGTAATAGGGGGGCGTTGACTAATAGTTCTTTACATTTTTGAAAGGCCGCTACATATTGGTCTGTTATTTCCACTTTATTTCGTTTCTTTAAACAAAATGTCAAGGGCTGCGTAATCTTAGAAAAATCCCGTATAAACTTCCTATAATACCCTATCAAACCAAGAAAGCTCTTAATTTCAGTTGGTGTTTTCGGTAGAGGGAACTCTAGTACCGCTCGAATTTTATCGTCGTTTGGCTTAAGGCCATTTTTGTTATTCCGTGTCCTAAGTAAAGAACTTCTCGTCTAAAAAATTCGCATTTGTCTAAGGTGACCTTAAAATTGGTTTCCCTTAGTCGATCGAATATTTTTCGTAATTTTTCCACGTGTTCTTGAAGGCTAGAAGAGTACACGATGATATCATCAAGATATACTAAGCAATGTATACCTTGAAGACCTCTGAGCACATTGTCCATAGCCCTCTGAAAGGTAGCCGGGGCTGTCTTAAGGCCAAATGGCATCCTAGTGAATTCATAATGCCCTGACTGGGTGGTAAAAGCGGTTTTGTGTTGGTCAGCTTTATTTACCTCTACCTGGTGATATCCGCTTGCCAAATCAAGCGTAGTGAAGTAGACTGACTTTCCTAGCTTATCAAACAGATCCGTTATGTTGGGCAAAGGGTATTTGTCATCTATTGTTATTTCGTTGAGCCGTCGATAATCAATCACCATCCTAAACTTCTTTTCGCCAGAGGCATCTGCCTTTTTGGGCACTAAATGTACTGGGGCACTCCATGGGGAGTGTGATTCTTGGATGACGTTGTCTTTGAGAAGTTTATCTACTTGTCGCTGTATTTCTTCGTTTTGAGTAGGAGGGTGTCGGTAAGGCCTAACATAGATCGGGTCTTCGTGTTTCGTTCTGATGCTGTGTTTTACATGGTTTGTAAAGGAGAGCGGTATATCTTCGCAGTAAAATATATCCCTGTACTCGTAACAAAGTTGTTCTATACATTCTCGTTCCTCTCGATTCGTGTGGTCTAGACGTAATTTCGATAAATTTTGTTTAAGTAAATTATCTATGTCAAAATTGTCAGAGGTGTTGTTAACCTCACATTCATCGCAATTGTATTCCTGAACTTGTAATGGTTTTGAAAAAGTCAAAGTTACCTTTTCTTGAGAAGCATTTTGTATGATTTTATGCGCAAATGAATTGGCGCACCTAACTATTGCTGTAGGCATTCGCACGTCCTTTCCAAACTCGATAAAATCTATTATTCCGTCACCATTTTGCAAATCTGTCGGTACTTTCACACGAGTTTCGGATCGGGGTTCTAGACTTATTTCATATGGGGGATTGTAGATTATGGGTATATCTGTGTCACACGTTCGCAACACTTGATTTTTCATATCTATTGTCGCATCAAGTTGTTTTAATAGATCTGATCCTATTAGGCCGTCGTATCGGCTATCTACATTATAGACGTAGAACTTATGTTTGGATGTACTTTTGAATGTTTTCAAAAGGGGAATGTGTATGACTTCGTCATGTCTACTCCGCGCGTGAGTGCTTATGACCTCAAATGGTTCATAGTATTTATAATCAGAAAAAAATTGAGAAGCCTTTGCTGGACTTATAAAAGACCTAGTACTGCCAGTATCAATCATAAAACGTGATCCTATTTCTGGGATTTCTATGTGTGGTAGCTTCAATATACCATCACAATTTAATTGAACTACTTCGGGTGGTCTGTCTTCGAGGCTGGTTCGGGAAAATTTTTATTTTCCAAATTTTCCGGGTAAGCGATAGCTAATTCAGGTGACTTTACGAAATAATTATCAACGTTCTCAGTATTCTCTACATATTCAATGTATGGGTAATTTTCATCGTAACAGGCTTGGTCGTTATAGCCGTCGAAAGCATCTAACTCATTACTATAGAACACGTTATCCATATCCCGTGGATTAGATAACATGTTTTGTCTCACGGGGGCTGCTGTACGCATAGATACATCAGTATTATTTTGTGGTTTCTGGACTTGTGGTTGTGGCGGAATGCCAAACCCGGACTGATTTGGTTGGTTCATTGTGAACCCAGGTGATGGTCTATTAAAGTTTTGAGGGGGCCGAAATCCTTGCTGCTGGTAAGGGTTACCACCGAATCTGAAACCTTGTTGATAAGGGTTACCTAACCTGAACCCTCCTTGTGGATTTTGTGGTACCCCAAATTTAAGGCCTTGCTGTGGCGTTTGGTTCTGGTTACCAAACCTAAAGCCAGAGACAGGGTATGGCTGAGTGAATTTATTTTGAGGATAAAAATTAGGTTTGAACCCTACATTCTGTGGAACCCCAAATTTAAAATTGTGTGCAGGGTTCGTGTTCTGGACAAAAACAGGCTTAAAACCTTGAGGCCCTTGAAAGGGTGACAGCTGTTTAATATTTTGTTGCTGCTGTGGTGGGTTTGATTTCTTATTTTTGGCATTATATTGAAATAAGAAATTCACTTCTTCTGTTACAATAGTCAGAGCCTGCTCCAAGTTTGTGCAGCCTTTGAGACGTGCAATACGTATCATGTCCTCAGGTAGGTTATACAAGAAAACATTAAGAGACGCTTCATCATAGATAATCATCTTGGCTCGTTTTAAGTTAACATCGGCAAGTCTATTAACCTTTGACATAAGGGTGCTTCGAACTTGTTGCACCCTGTTACAAAAATCTGAGTATGATTCTCCTTGTTTAATTTTTAAAGTGTCTAACTCAATCGCAACGCACTCTTCCGAGCGCGGGTCACCGAAATGTTGGATGAACAACTCTTTTACACTTAGCCAGGTATCTACGTCTTCTCTTTCACTGAGTAGAGCCGCAGCTCTCCCAGCGATCCTACTCGTAATCGCATGAAACACATATAAATCTTGGGCCGGGTTTTCCTGGCCTCTAAAACGCGCAATGACATATTCACACTTACTTATAAATAGGTTAAGCAATTTTTCCTCCCCTTCAAACTTGGGGATGATACACAAAATATCTCTTGGAATGATTTGGATTTCCGCCATATTGTTTTCACAAAATTAGAGCAATAAAATTATTAATAAACGAAAATCAGTTAACACTACTGCTATTCTAGCGATTTGGTCCAAAATAACGTTATATACTTAATACAGCCCAAAGGAATAGATTGGGAAGAGACGGAAAGTGAAAAAGTTTACTCACACGCCGCTCTGCTCCATATCCTCCAAGGTTAGCTGCTATGAAGATCCTCGACGAGCCGCCGTGTCCACTCACTTATTTATTTGGTCCGAGGATACCCGTGTCCTGAATCCGAAACCGCACCACGACCGATTTCGTGCCGAAAGCAACAGCCTGCGAATAGGATCTGTACGAGTATCCTACCGGCTGCGCCAGTAAGATTTTGGTGGCACGCGAGGATTAAAAAAATACAATAAAATTAATACATTTATTGTACCGTTTACAATTGAATCTTAGAATCGACTGGTTATAATTAATTCATACTTTAAGACGGACACTCGCAGGCGCCGTCTTATCATAGAGACAAGTCATAACATCCCTTTGCTGTGTCAGCGTCTAGAGACGCACGGAGACAACATCGCGTGGGCGAACAGCGGGAATAGGGTGTATAACTACCTAGATACCTCTTTGTTTAATAATAATAAATATAAAATAAACATATTTTCACATAGTTCGCAGATCAAAAACATCAAAAATTCTGGTTGTTTACATTTTCACTATCCTAATTCTTAATTATCTCCTAAACGCCTAGACCGATTTACACGATTAAAACGGATAAAATGGTTTTAGACCTAGACCTTTCATTTGACACCAAAATCGTTAAGATATCTCAACAAACAAAAAAATCATTTTCAAGTTGCTCTCGTAATTATCCAACATGTATGAAACGCGTAACAATTATTTTTAAAACTATCCTAACAAACGCGTTAAACGTATAAAATTTGGTTAACAGGGAGAGCACCTTTGATGTCTCGTAAGACCGTGATGAGCCGTATGAAATTTCATTTGTAAGTTTTATCAAAGTCTGTTCTTCAGTCTGTTCTTTCGTTCGATGTTGCGGCGATTCAGAGGTAGCCCGAACAGTATTTTAGCTACACTGGCGGACAAGGTTGACGGACCTTTTGTGAGACTCTGGGCTGGCAGACATGTGCGTGCACATATGCATATAGCCAATTAGCATGTATGTTCAAGTTATTGTTATATTTTGTAATTTGTTATTTACTAACATAGGTTAAGTTCTGACTAACAATGTATGGATCTAGTGGTCTGAAATAAAAAATTTGAATTTGAATTTAATTGTTTTAATTTTTTATCGTAGGTACACACTACTAGTCCCGTTTTATTTTCAGGAACAGGAATGCGCAGTACAATTAAAGCCAAAAGGCAAGAGAATTGTTCAATTTGATTATTTATTTGAGCAAATAATAATATGAATTGGAAGCCACACTTCTCTTTTTGATTGCGGTGTAAAACACCTAACAGTAAATAAAGAAAAAAACATGGACTGCATTCGAAATTTGAAATTGTCTGCAATATGTGTGGTCGAAAATTTGAGGTGGAAACAGTGCGGCAAGACGATGTTAAAATGCACATTAATCAGGATGTTGTTTCCGGAATTATGTCCACTGGTGCCGGATACACCCAGCTTAACACAATCCTTGCCCATGCCGACATCCCACCGATGTCTCTGCGGTTATACCAAGTAACGCATGATCAAATTTCTCAATGGTGGAAAAAAGCGGCGCATCATTTAATGTCAGAGGCAGGAAAAGAAGAGGTCGAACATGCCAAACTAATCGGCAATATGTCATCTGTGGGAACACCAATGATATCTGTTATTGCGGATGCGTGTTGGAGTAAGCGTTCATACGGCACAAATTACGATGCTTCTTCAGGTGCCGCGGCAATTGATTGTTGGTCAGCACAGCAAAAAAGTCCTGTACTGTGGGGTGAAAAATAAATATTGCGTAATATGTTCCCGATCTTTTAACAAAGGAATTGAGGCACCTGCACATACTTGTTTTAAAAACTTCAGTGGCCCTTCCACTGCAATGGAAGCTGCATTACCGAAGGGTTTAAAAGTTCTATAACAGACCATGGACTTATTTATTTCCATTTAATTGCTGATGGAGATGCAAATACATATGCATGCATTAGAAATGCCCGACCATACGAAAATTTAACTGTGTGTAAAATAGAGTGCAAGAACCACTTTTTACGCAATTATTGCAAGGCATTGCTGGCAGTGTCCACTAACAAATCCTACCATATAAAAGCACGGAAGCTCGTGAAAGAGAAATATTTGAGGTTGCGTTGGGGAGTGGACTCTTCTGTAAAATGTTGGTCTAGGCAAAACATCCCATTCATAGAAAAGGTTGACAATATAAAAACTGATATACAAAATGGGCCTCACCACATATTCGGTGATCACAGCCATTGTGCATCATATTTTTGTACCAAAGAAAACTCTGAAAACTTTGTCCCAGAATTAGTAGCTTTTGGTGTGTTCCGAAAATTAACCGATTTGGCGTATAGGCTTTGCCAACACGCGTACAGTTTCGCATATAACGAGACGAATAATTTGATCGAAAGTTTTAATGCCAGAGTTGCCAAGTACGTGGGAGGAAAACGTGTAAATTACTCATTGAAAGGGTCATATGGCAGAAGATGCGCGGCTGCGGGCATATCTTTCAATACCGGTGGCATACTACAATCCTATGTGCATAAATTTATTTTTGAGACGAAGCGTCGCACGGAAAAAGAGCTGCTGACGGAGTTGGTGGTGCTCTGAAACGGAATCTGGATTCGATCGTTGCTTACGGCAATGACATTCCTGATGCAAAACCTGCGTTTGATCTGCTACATAACGAAACTGACACGTCAATAAAACTTTTCTATATTTCCGATGAAGAAATTCGGAAAACAACTGTTGAGTTAATACCAGTTCAGAATAGTATGAAACTGCATCAGATAAGAAATACTGACATGCCTTACACAATAATGTACCGCAGCCTAAGTTGCTTTTGTCCAGGGAATAGACCAGGATTCTGTCACTGTCTAGCATGTGTGATGTGAAGCAGTGCAATTCGATAAAAAAAAGTAAATTTGAATGAAAATAAAGAAAATGAAACTGGTCAGAAAGTAAAATTGGTAAAAACACCTCTGAAATATTACCAGATATTAATATTTCTGCAGAATAGCAACAATATTTTGAAACTAAATATGGCCCATTTACAGTCAGAAATATTGACAAAACATTTGATATTAGTCGTGCAAAAACAATTCACTATGATAACCACAACAAACTACAACCATCCACTTCAGGCACAAAGATTTCAGAAAAAACAAAGAAAAGAAAAATAGTTACGCCGAAAAAACGATTTAAAAAGTGCAAACTTCAGCTTCAGACTATTCTTTAAGAGAATCTGATGACGATGAGTATAATATTTTGGATGAAAAGAGTAGCGATGACTTATTCTTAGGAGATGAAAATTTAAATAAGAACAAGGTAAAACTGTAAAATCCAAAAGTAATTGATGAAAGTTATCATCGAATACATTACCAACTGCTCTGACACAGAGAAAGAAGAGATTATGACAATGAAGAAACAGTAAAAGAGAGAGACGACAATGAAGTTAGAAAAACTGATAAAGTTCTGGTCAATATTACCAAAGAGGTACTTGGAAATATTTTATAGGATTCGTCGAAGATATAACAGAAACGAGTGGAGAAAAAGATTACAAAATATTTTTTCTAAAAACTACAACACATCCAAAGTTGAAATTTTTCGAAACAAAAAAGAATGACTGGGATATTGTAAAATCACACTCGATCATCAAGATTCAATTATAGCGTGATATACAACAACAGTCATAATATTACTTTAAAAAAAGTTGTGAGAAGGTTTATTTAAATTATTTTGCCATCTCATATGGTAACATCTTAAAAAAATAAATACCAATGAAAACTGATTTGATTAATAATAATAAGAATAACAAATGAATAAATGGAAATAATAATAAAAATATTATAATAATGTAGGTATACCTTATGTATAATTATTACATAATTATTATTTCTATTGTAAAATAAAACAACCTTGCTTGCAAAGATAGACCAAAGACTAATGATATTTTTAAATGGGTACACAGACAATATAGATGGCGGCACTAGCCATAGATTATAGATATCATTACAACACCCCCACTATATCTAACAATCTACAAACACTTTACTAAACAATTTGCACACCTATTTTATCCAAAAAATTATAATGTTTACTAGAACATAAACTCTAAATGAATAAATCAGCAGGCATTTCGGCCGTTGGCAAATACCTAACACAGACAATTTTATTTTCTACACATTGTCTACAAAAATGATATTTTATATCAATATGCTTAGTTCGTTTGTGATAGACTGGATTTATGGTTAACTTTTGTGCACTGTGGTTGTCATTGAAAAGATCAATAGTATACATTTCTTGTGTTATTTCATACTGTAAATTACGCAAATAAACCGCTACTTTACAGGCTTCGGTAATCGCCATATATTCGGCTTCGCTACTCCATAAAGCAACAGTTTTTTTTTTTTTTTTTGTTTTCCAAGATATTACACAACCAGATAGAGTGAAACAAATTCCACTGTATGACCTTCTATCAATGATGTTACCAATCCAATCAGCATCAACAAAACCTTTTAGTGTTGAGCTTCCATTACCAGAATAGTTCAGGCCATAATCTCTGGTATATTTTATATATCTCAATAACCGCTTTGCATATGCACAATGTTCTTTAGAATAACAATTATTAAATTGGCTTAAATAACTAACTGTCTAAGCAATGTCTGGCCTGGTTAAAACTGCTAAATACATAAGACATCCAATTATTTGTTGATATGGAAAATTACTTACACAATGTTCATTTTTAGATACATGTAACTTACTGTCCATTGGAGTCTGAATCGGTTTGCATGCACTCATATTAAACGTATGCAACAGCTGATCAATATAATCTCTCTGACTTAATGTTACTGTTTGCTGAGATTTATTAACAGTTATGTTTACTCCTAGACACTTCTTTATCTCTCCTAAATCTTTAATTTTGAATTGGCTAGATAATACCTGCTTTAACCCCCTTATTAATAAACACAGACTAGAGCAAGAATAACTTTACTCCTAAGCTCAAGTTAAGAGTAATCAAATTCAGTATTAATAAACATGGAGCAAGGAAGGAGTAAGCTAATCTGAATCTACTCTCGTCGTAAAAGTTAATCCTTCGCGCTACCTAGTTTAAGGAGTGAGTAAGCATAGAACAAATGTGTATTTTGACATTTGACGGCATTCATAACCTACAAACCTCAGTTGAGTTTACTTCATTTTTGCTGCTTTGCGCGCGTTAATGTTTTGTTGTTGAATGTGTTGTTTGGTTAGCGAAAAGATGGATATTGATTATTTTATTGAGGATTTGAGGGTGATAGATGATATTACTGAGGTTGAAAACCTCATGCCATTGATGAGGAGCGTAAAACATTATAAAATACGTAGAAATCCCCTGGAAGAACTTCAAGAAGGTGAATTTAAAAAAAAATACAGGTTTTCTAAACATACTGCTGTAATGATAATTGATATGGTGAAAAATAATCTAGCTGGTGATGCAAGAGGTGGCTTTATACCACCTCACCTTAAAGTATTGGCTGCAATTAGAACATGGGCCCGTGGAGAGGTAAAACTGATTCTTTATGTTTTATTTTGTATATTATTTTCTAATCATTGTAATCCAATCTCTAGTCATTTGCTAGTCATATAATAAATTCTTATATTCTTTTTATAAATCAGTTATTTTTTATGTTAACAGATTCAAGACGATGCAGGAGATCTTGGTGGCATGAGCCAGCCAACAATATCACTAATTTGCAAACAAGTAGCCTTAGCAATAGTGGCCCATAGAGCACATTGGATTAAGATGCCTCAAAGTGTAGTGGATCAAAATGAAGTTATTGCTGGATTTTATGCACTGTGTGGATTTCGGCAAGTAATAGGAGCCATTGATTGCACTCATGTAAGAATACCAAAGGTTGGTGGAGATGTAGCACAATCTAAATATATAAAAGAAGAAACTGACTGACTGACTGACTGACTGACTGACTGACTCATCTATCAACGCACAGCCCAAACCGCTGGGTCTACAGATTCCAAATTTGGCAAGTAGGTTCCTTATGTGGTCTAGGGGTGCACTAAGAAAGGATTTTTCAAAATTCACCCCCTAAGGGGGTTAAACGGGGCTCCAAAGTTTGTATGGGGAAACAAGATAAGTTAGACTATTTTATTCGAAACTTCACAGGAGTGTTCCTATTGATAAATGAGTAGAAACGGGTTTCAGGTTTTTTCAGAATTCAACCCCTAAGAGGGAGAAATGGGGTGGCAAAGTATAAAAATCAATGCACAGCCCAAACCGCTGAGTCTAGAGATTCCAAATTTGGCAAGTAGGTTCCTTATGTGGTTTAGGGGTGCACTAAGAAAGGATTTTTCAAAATTCAACCCCTAAGGGGGTTAAACGGGGCTCCAAAGTTTGTATGGGTAAAACAAGATTAGTTAGACTATTTTATTCGAAACTTCACAGGAGTGCTCCTTTTGATAAATGAGTAGAAACGGGTTCAGGTTTTTTCAGAATTCAACCCCTAAGAGGGGGAAATGGGGTGGCAAAGTATAAAAATCAATGCACAGCCCAAACCGCTGAGTCTAGAGATTCCAAATTTGGCACAAAGGTTCTATATGAGGTTTAGGGGTGCATTAAGTAAGGACTTTTCAAAATTCACCCCCTTAGGGGTTGGAACGGGAGTCCAAAGATTACATGGTGAAATAAGATTAGTTAGACTACTTTATTGGAAACTTAACAGGAGTACTCCTATCGATAAATGAGTTAAAGTTTGTGTTTCAGGTTTTTTCAGAATTCAACCCCTAAAGGGGGAAATGGGGTAACAAAGCCTAAAATTCAACACGGGTATTGTTTGTATGGTGAATTGGGTTGGGTGTATTACAAAAATAACGATTTTAAAATTTAATGTGGCGGCCCTAAAATAACATCAATCCCTGATGGGGTGCGATGGGGTTGAAATGTCTAAAAATCAATATGGGTGTCGATACCGAGATTATCAGGGGTGCTGATTACGAAAATGGCATTTATTTTGAAATCTAGAAGATGGCGGATTCGACTTCTATACAGGGTTATTGTTGATTTATTGTGATGATTGTGATAACGATGATGATGATTGTGATTACGATGATGATGATTGTGATTACGATGATGATGATTGTGATAATGATTGTGATGATGATGATATTTATTACGATGATAATGATTGTTTTACGATGTTGATGATTGTGATAACGATGATGGTGATTGTGGTAGTGATTTTGATGGTGATTGTGATGGTGATAGTGATAGTGATTGTGATAGTGACGGTGATTGTGATGGTGAAAGCGATGGTGATGCTGATTGTGATTGTGACAGTGACGGTGATAATGATGTAGATGATTGTGATTACGATGATAATGATTGTGATAACGAGGATAGTGATTGTGAGAGTGATTGTGATGGTGATTGTGTTAGTGATGGTCATTGTGATAGTGACGGCGATTGTGATAGTGATAGCGATGGTGATGGTGATTTTGATTGTGACAGCGACGGTGATAATGTTGAAGATGATTGTGATTACGATGATAATGATTGTGATAACGAGGATAGTGATTGCGAGAATGATTGTGATGGTGATAGTGATTGTTTTAACTTGATTTTGTGATAGTGACGACGATTGTGATCATGTTGATTGAGATTGAGATGATAATGATTGTTATTACGTTGATAATGATTGTGATTACGACGATAATGATTGTGATAACGATGATGATGATTGTGATAGTGATTTTGATGGTGATGGTGATTGTGATAGTGACGGTGATTGTGATGGTGATAGTGATTGTGATTGTGACAGAGATGGTGATTGTGATAATGACGAATATGATTGTGATTACGATGATAATGATTGTGATAACGAGGATAGCGATTGTGAATGTGATGGTGAGTGTGATTGTGTTAGTGATGGTGATTGTGATAGTGATGGTGATTGTGATAATGATTGTGGTTGTGATAGTGATGGCGATTGTGATCATGGTGATTGTGATTAAGCTGATAATGGTTGTGATTACGATGATAATGATTGCGATAATGATGATAGTGATTGTGATAGTGGTTGTGATCGTGATTGTGATGGTGATGATGATTGTGATTGTGATGGTGGTTGTGATTGTGATAGTGATGGGTGATTGTGATGATATTGGCGATTGTGATGATATTGGTGATTGTGATAATGATGGTGATTGTGATTACAATGATAATGATTGCGATTACGATGATGGTGATTGTGATAACGATGATGGTGATTGTGATAACGATGATGGTGATTGTGACAGTTATTGTGATAGTGATTGTGATAGTGGTGACAGTTATAGTGATAGTGATAGTGATAGTGATAGTGATAGTGATAGTGATAGTGATAGTGATAGTGATAGTGATAGTGATAGTGATAGTGATAGTGATAGTGATAGTGATAGTGATAGTGATAGTGATAGTGATAGTGATAGTGATAGTGATAGTGATAGTGATAGTGATAGTGATAGTGATAGTGATAGTGATAGTGATAGTGATAGTGATAGTGATAGTGATAGTGATAGTGATAGTGATAGTGATAGTGATAGTGATAGTGATAGTGATAGTGATAGTGATAGTGATAGTGATAGTGATATTGATAGTGATATTGATAGTGATAGTGATAGTGATAGTGATAGTGATAGTGATAGTGATTATGATTGTGATTGTGATTGTGATTGTGATTGTGATTGTGATTGTGATTGTGATAGTGATAGTGATAGTGATAGTGATAGTGATAGTGATAGTGATTGTGATAGTGATAGTGATAGTGATAGTGATGGTGATGGTGATGGTGATGGTGATGGTGATTGTGATTGTGATTGTGATTGTGATTGTGATTGTGATTGTGATTGTGATTGTGATTGTGATTGTGATAATGATGGTGGTTGCGATGGTGATTTTGATGATAATAATAAATTGTGATGATTATGAAATTTGGCACATATATAGTTTGTAACCTGGATTAACATGTAGGACACTATTTATCCCTTTTTCATAATTCAGTGGGACAGTTACCGAACTTCACGCGGGCGAAGCCGCGGGCAACAGCTAGTATTACATAAACAGGAAGGGATACAGTTCCATTAATGTGCAAGTGAGTTATTTAGTATAGTAATAACTACTATTATTGCTATACTAGCCTTTCTTTGAAACAATTTCAATAATTGTCATCAATCTTATGTATTTTTGATACATTGTTTCAGGCAGTATCAAATGCAAACTTAGAAATAATGGACATAGTGGCACATGACACATTGGCGAGGCAGTACACATGACTCGAGAATATTAAACGAATGTAGATTGAAGCAAAGATTTGAACAATTGGAATTTAAAGGAAGCCTTTTAGGTGATGCAGGTTATGCTTGTAGTCCTTATTTATTTACTCCGGTCCTAAATCCAAATACTCAAAAGGAGGAAATGTATAACCGAGCACACATAAGAACCCGTAACACTGTAGAGAGATGTTTCGGAGTGTGGAAGCAAAGGTTTCGGTGTCTACTGCGGGGATTTACAACGAAATTGGACAATACAAAGCTCTACATTGTTGCATTGGCAGTTTTGCATAATATTGCAATGCACAGACAAGATTTTTATGAAGAAGAAGAAGACGGTGATGATGAAGTTCCAGTGAGATGGGTAATAAGCAGTACTCGCACAGGCAATGCTGCCCGTGCAGCATTTATTAATGAGAACTTTTAAAGAATTTTTAGTTTAAACTCTATTTCTGTACATAAATAAAAAACATTTAAGTTGACAAAAAGTTTTATTTATAGAACTTAAAACAATATTTATCTATGAAGCCTCACGTGCTTTCCTTATTTCCAACATTTCACGTTCCAGCATTGCTGCTTTTAATTTTTCTTGATTTATTTCTTTTTCAAGTATTGCTGCATTTAATTTTTCTTTATTTATTTCCGTTTTAATTTTGTGTTCTTCTTCAGCCATTTCCATTCGCCTCAGATGTTCGTCATCTTTTAAAAGTTTACTATGGCTTATCATGCGGCTCACATATTCTTCTTGGTCCTTTCTGGGTTTTGAACTATTACCCACAATGTTGTTCATAATAAGTTTCCGTTTGGGCGCCTTCTTTGCTTGATTTATTCCGATAATTTTTGTTTTTGGCGTTTCCATAGTTGTATCATCTTCAGAGATCTTAATAGGCAATGAGTTCACACATTTTTCCATAGGAATGGCTGTGCTTTTATTATTTTGAAAGACCTGTAATTTTAAACAAAATGATAATGAACACCATGGTATGTATAAACTATAGGTACATAAATATACTAATAGATATAAAGGTTGACTGGTAGAGAATGCCTTGTGGCATTAAGTCCGCCTATGTACCACTCTTGTACATGAAGTTTAAATAAATAAATATTTCCATTATCCTGTATTTATATCCTGTAATGTACCGATTGTTTCAACACATTTATTCATTCATTATAAGTGAAAACTTGTAATTAATAATAATAATAATAATAATAAATTATTTATTGACATAATAAGTTACATAAAATATTTGAAGCCTCTGACTCCCGAACGAGGTGTACCTGTATGTCAGGAGTCAGCGCCCTCTCCCATTTTATTTGGCTTAGATACTAATGTCAACATAGAAATAGACAAACTTACGTGCCACAAAAACAATTTTAGAAAAAATAATAACAACTAAAAAATTAAATTAAATTAAAAGCAAATTACAAAAATGAAAATATTGAAAAAAATATATGAAAGAACATCAAAAATATAATTTGTTCTTCAGTTAATTGCCTTGTGTGTGTGTGGGAGGTGTGTACGTGTGCGTGTGTGGGAGGTGTGTAAGTGTGCGTGTGGGTGGGTTGTCGTTCGTGTTTGTGTATGAGTAGGTGAATGCAGGAAAAGTATGTTTGATGTCGAGACAGTGATATTAACAATTTATTATTTTCTCCACATCCTCATAATCAAGAGTTAATAGCCAGTTCTTTAGTATAGGTTTACATTCATGTAGTGTTAGCGGATAAAAATTTAGGATTCTGTTAATTTTGTTGTATAAATATACAGAAAGAAAAGCATTTTGTCGTCTTGCAAAAGCCGTACGACATTTAACAGATTCAATTACGTTTGGTGTTGTTCGCTTATTTTGAAGTTTACCTGGATCATAGGGGGTAGATACATGTTTTTTTGTAATAATCTGGAAAATAAAAAGTTGTCTCACTGTAAATACCCGGCACAACTCGTATAATGTCTTCGTGGGAAATCTGTATGGTTTGAATGACATTGTTTTAAGCAGGGACCGTTGTGCTCTTTCCACGCGTAGGAGATGCGTTTTACATGCACCCCCCCAAACCCCAATACAATAACCAATAACCGATTGTGCCAATGCATAGTAAACTGAACGGAGGAGATCGCTGTCAGCTACATGCCTCAGATTTTTAAACACCCATGTAAGTTTCCTGACTCGTGACGAAACCATCTCAATATGTGGTTGCCAGGATAATTTCTCGTCTAAGAGAACCCCTAGGTATCTGACCGTCTTAGATTTGCTCAGAGTTGTACACGAGCACTGTTGAGAGAAAGGTGATTTGCATGTGTGAATCCGGACAGCCACATTGGGCTGTTTTATGCGAGCGTTAGTGAATTGTACAAATGAGGTTTTCGATATGTTTAGTGTTAACAGGTTATGCTTCAACCAAGAGCAGACTTTATGGAGCCCCATCTCTGCATTTTGTTGAACGGCATCCCAAGTCTCTGCCTGAAACACCAAGGCTGTGTCATCGGCGTAGGTAAATATTTTGCCTTTATTCAGTGTCATTTGACACAAGTCATTAATGTAAATCAGGAAGAGACTGGGGCCGAGAACGCTACCCTGTGGGACTCCACAGATGACTGCGACATCCGAACTAATAGCACTACCCACTTTAACCTTCTGCAGACGTCCAGTAAGAAAGTCTTTGTAGATGTCAAGTACCGTTCCCCTTATTCCACACCTTTCTAGCTTGTCAACAAGAGCAGAGATCGAGACAGTGTCAAAAGCCTTGGCCAGATCAATAAAGACTTCGACACACTTCTGTTTATTATCTAGGCAAGTTGTGACATAATCTACTAACGAGCTAACGGCTGCATCGGTACTTTTACCTACCCTAAAACCAAATTGGGAGTCAGATAATATGTTATTTTTTTCTAGGAATTTTATGAGTTGGTTATTCAATACCTTTTCTAGTAGTTTAGACAGCGCCGGCAGCACAGAAATGGGTCTGTAATTTGTTACGCTATCTCGAGCTCCACTCTTGTAGACAGGAGTGATGAGTGCCCTTTTAAATACACTAGGAAAAACGCCCTGCTCTATACATAGCCCAACGATCGTGGTAAAGTGTGGGACGATAATATGTTTTGACATTTTTAAAAATCTGTTCGAAATAGAGTCCCAGCCTGTTGCAGAGTCGTTTTTAAGATTCATGATAAGAGATTCAATTTCTGATTCGTTTGGTGGGAGCAGAACCATAGAATTCTGGACGCGGGGTCTAGAAAATTCATTTAAAGTAGGCAAGGTGAGCTCAGGATTCTCGGAGCATTTTATCTTGTCAGCAAGCAACTTTCCGGCACCCGCAAAAAAATTGTTCACAGTTTACAAACACTGCTTTTCGGATTATCAGTGTCGATTAAGGCCGGAGAATGGTCTGACTTTTTGGAAGTATTACAGATACTTTTGATAACATCCCACAACTTTTTACTATTATTTTTGGACTTGTCAATTTCCTGTCTCTCATAAATTCTCTTCTGTTTCTTAATGATAGTGTTGCAAAAGTTTCGGTATCTTTTGTACGTTAAATTAAGTGCTTCATCATGGGGATTCTTTTTCGATTTTTTGTGCAAATTGTCTCTATTACGCATGCATCGTAATAAACCAGCAGTAAAATCAGGATTTTTAGAGATTTTATTAAATAAAAACATTATATTTAAGTACGTTTTTATTTACTTATATTATTTAGACTCATATTTTGGGTTGCTAGCAACCGCATGCAAAAAGTTGTTTTTTCCAGCTATTTCGCAATAAAATTGTTCACACGTCACGTGTTTATAGTTATATTGCGTAAGCAATATGGCTCTCACTGACTCCACTGAAACTCTGTTTCTCTCTTTGGTCCACTGAGAAGTCATGAGAGAAAAGACTCTCCACATTTGCGTTGTGTGGCAAAATACTGAAGAAGTATTGACAAATCTTCAGAAATTCTGAAACTCTTGAGCTGTCGTTAATTGTATTAAAAAAACCGGCCAAGTGCGAGTCGGACTCGCGCACGAAGGGTTCCGTACCATTATTATCAAAAAGGGAAAAAAAATCACGTTTGTTGTATGGGAGCCCCCCTTAAATATTAATTTTATTCTGTTTTTAGTATTTTTTGTTATAGCGGCAACAGAAATACATCATCTGTGAAAATTTCAACTGTCTAGCTGTCACGGTTCATGAGATACAGCCTGGTGACAGACAGACGGACAGACGGACAGATGGACAGACGGACAGACAGCCAAGTCTTAGTAATAGGGTTCCGTTTTTACCCTTTGGGTACGGAACCCTAAAAAGATACACCATTGCTTTTCAGCGAGCTCGTCATAAAAATCGCTCTGCTGTGTGTTCAAAAAATTCTTAAGCAGGCAGAACTCTTCAAATAGTTTTGCGTCATCAACAGGAATTCCTTTGTCCATCAAAGACACTAGAGCATCTGTGATTTTTTCAAATTGCAGATCCTTCTTTAAACACATCCATTCGAAGCATTTTAAAGGTTGTAAGGGTGTTATCCAAAGGTTTATGTAGTTGATACATTCTTCGTACATTTGTTTTATTTCGCTATTTATCTTCGTTTGGTCAGCTGCGGTAATATTGTGTTTCTGAAAAAGCTCTCGTACTTTCAAAGGGATGAAATTTTGCTCGATTCTTTGATTGAGTGACTCTGTCGTTCCATTTAATGCACTGAGGACTTCGGCGATTGAGTTTTTCTCTTTCTCTAGCGAAGCAATCCTTGTGTGAAATACAGCCATTAGAGAATGCAGATAGAACAGATATATCTCACTAGTTTCATTTTCGAAGAACTTTTTGATCAGAACAGGTACTTTTTCCGTCGTTGTAAAATACTCCTTCAATGGCTCGTATAGTTTGAGAATCCTTTCTATAGCTGGAAAAAAACTAAGCCATCTTGTCTTGCTGTGATAAAGGAGTTTTTCATAGTTTATATCTATGTAGCTGCACAACTCTTTTAGCTTTTCTGTTCTTATAGTGTATACCGAAAAATGATTAAAGATTTTCATCACTAACGATTCAACGTCAATGTCTAACAAATCGGTTGCGTGGCGTATTGCATTATGTAAAATATGAGCAGGACATCCGACACCTACTATCTCTTGCTCTAGGTTCCGGTTCAAATGGGTGATAACGTTATTTCCCTCATTTCGTGTAACACCTCCAAAGTTGACATTAGCATTATCACCAGTAAAAGAAACACATTTAAATTTTAAATTGTATTTTTCAAGAGTTGCAAGTAGGTAATTTGCAATAGTCAGCGAAGTCTCATTTTCCAAGGATGTTAACTCAAGCATTTTGCTTTCCATGCCAGTCTTCCAATCAAAGTATTGAATGATTATCGGAAATATTTTATCAGCGTTGTGGTTACTGGCATCGGTTGACAATCCAAAAAACACAATGTCTTCTAGTTTTTCAAGAAGAATTTCGATAGTATACGGCGCAATGACATTATTTATAATAGCCTCTGTTTTGGTCCTTGCGCAGGCTAGATTTTTTGCCAAATCAGAATCATGAAATAGTTTTTTTAGTAACTGCGAAGTACAGTCCATACTTTTGTAAGATTGGTAGTGTTGAACTACTACATGAAACTACATGAAAAGCAAGCGTGGCATCAACAGCACTACTTTTGTTACCTTTTTGGGTAATGAAAGTATCAATCTTACTTGTACTGGCGCACAATTGGTTCTTCTTTAAGTGCTTTTCTATTTTTAAATGTTTTTCTATGTCAGCTCCACCTTTGTATCCAATAGACACAAAACAATCACAAATAATACACTTCACTTCTTGGTCATTTCTACCCTCAGTAAAAGAAGGATATTTAGATTTTAACACATCCGTGAATTTACAACGTTTTTTGTTTGCAGACGCCATTATTACGACGCGTGCGACGAGACATAAACACAAGTAGCTTTGTTTACATTAACTTGTGGTCCGTGCGATGTAATCATGCGAGGGAGGGTAGCAGGCGGGGTGCCGCGCCGCCCGCGCCCCCACTTGCGGTGTACTTGCGTTTCGGGACTTCCGGGCTCGGCGCGTGCGGCACCCGTCATGACCCGTCGCTTGAGCGGGCGGGTGGACATACAAGTATGACAAAAATCCGGTTTGACGTAAAATCCGGGCGGAGTCCGGTCTAACACGTAAAAATCCGGTCTAGACCAGCTTTATCCGGTCAGATGGTAACCCTAGTCGTGTTGGACTCAGGACGGTGTCATCGTAATTAAAGCGCCCGACGGGAGCAAACATAAGGTGACATCATTCGAAGAACTGAGCCCGCTGCTGGTGAAGTATCCCGGGGTTCCAACGTCTGGAGATGGCCTGAAAAACAAGAATCGTTATGGTATCAATCTCAATTATTATTATATACACCATTCACGCAATAGACACCCATTGATTGTTTAGTACTTTCTTACCTTATAATTTGCTATCTTCCATGGTTTGTTTATATTTAACCTTTATTTATTTTTATCTCATGTAATTTTGCATTGTTGTACAGTATTAATCCTTATTCTCTTTCTACTAGCACGTCTCTGAACTGATGAACTCACAATTTAGAAGTAACTTAGACTTGCATTTTTACCCTCAATAGGGCTTATACGCAATTTGCCGAAGATTATTTTATTTTGTTTCTTATCCATGTTAAATTGACAGTTGCAAACTATTATCGTGACAGCAGTGCAAGTACGTAGCACTCGATTCGATACTATTCGATAAATCTGACAGTTATTCTCGATAAAATGAGTTTTTACCCAATCGAAAAGTCGGATTTATCGAATTGTATCGATTCGATCGTCATCGATTGCTACGTACTTGCAGTGCAGGTCGTGTAAGTTTGGATACGTTCACGGAAATGTAATATCTGTTTATACAATGCTTGTAGGGTGCGTTCCGATTACACTATCTTTAATTCTTGTTTGTTGACGTAACGTTTCTAATTTTATTTTGTACTATTGTGTATTGTGTTCACTGTCTGTAATGTTGATGTTAGCTGGCGGGTGGTGCAGAGATGCAAACGTCCTACCAGTATTGCGTGTAGTTCTCTTTTTTTTTGTTTATTTTCAAATTATTTTTAATTTGTATTTAAATCTTTTTTATTATATTTATTATCTATTCTTACCTATGACAACTTTTTCTGATCACGATTCTTTTTTCTCTGCCAACGAATCGACTGCCTCTTCTGGTGATGATAGCTTTTGCTCTGTTAGTGAAACACTTGGTGAACAATTACGTCAAAAATTCAATGAAAATACTAGCCGACTGTTTAATGTTTGTCATATAAATGCTCAAAGCATTCCGAGCCATTACAATGAGCTCTGTGAAACTTTCTCGAATAACGACGTTCACGCCGTCCTTATTTCTGAAACGTGGCTAAATCCTGAACTTTTATCCACCACTTACCCTCTCCCAGGATTCGTGTTGTTACGGAATGACAGAGTCGGTAAGAGAGGGGGTGGGGTAACTATATATCTCCGTGCAGAGTTTCCTTTTAAAATTATTTCTACTTCTTCCTGTAACGATCCGGCCGAGTTTCTTTTTTTAGAGGTTTGTGTCAAAGGATCAAAAGCCGTTCTTGGTGTTGTGTATTGTCCGCCGTCACTTGATTACTTCACCGAATTCGAATCGGTTCTAGAATCTTTGGGTTCGGAGTATGCACATCACATCATCATGGGGGATTTCAACACCAATCTGCTTGCCCATAACTCCCATCGATCCCGTAAACTTCTCCATTTGGTTGAGTCAGCTAGTCTGCATCTGTTACCTCTCCAACCAACTCATCACAACACTGCTGGTGGTGATACTTGGCTCGACTTGATCCCCACCTCCAATCCTTCCCTAGTCTCCTCACATGGTCAACTTGACGCTCCTGGTTTTCCCATCATGACCTCTTTTCCTGTCCTATGTCCTTAAACCTCCTAAACCCAAACCTACATTTCAGTACACGCGTGCCTTTGCGCGGATGAATATTGAAAGGCTTTCGCAAGACGCTTCTAATATTGACTGGACACCCCTAGAGGAAGCCACTACAGTCAACGATAAAGTGACTTATTTCAACAATGTTGTAGTTAAGCTGTACGACACCCACGCACCTATCACGAGAGTCAAGCTGAAGCGTCCACCTGCACCATGGATGAATAGGGGAGTTCGAATGGCGATGCGACGAAGGGACCGCGCTTTTCGGAGGTTTAAGAAGGATCGATCGGAAGAAAATTGGACCCTCTTCAAGGCTGCTCGCAATCGGTGTAATCAGATGATACGCAACGCTAAACGCCGCCACATTCTTGATAATATCACTTCTGCTTCTCCTGCCGATATCTGGAAATTCCTTGGAACTCTAGGTATCGGCAGATCGCGGCATTCAGATCTTCCTAACACATTTGGCTTAGACGATCTAAATCGTCATTTCTCCACTGTTCCCACCCTTGATGGTCTAACCAAATGTCAAACTCTTGACTACCTTGCTAGGCTGACGCGACCTAATATTACTCTCTTTGCCTTCACCCCAGTCGATCCGGGAGAGATCAAAAAGATTATCCTATCCATTAAATCCAAAGCCGTGGGCTGTGATAACATCAGTCGACACATGATCGTGACAGTTGTTGATCAGCTCCTTCCTGCTATTTCCCATACAGTTAACTTCTCCCACTACTCTGGTGTTGTTCCTTCCTTGTGGCGGAAAGCCACGATGTTCGACCACTACCTAAGATCCCTAATCCCACACATCTCAGTCACTTTCGTCCAATTTCCATCCTTCCCTTTTTATCCAAAGTACTCGAGGCCTGTGTACACAAGCAATTCTCCCACTTCATTCACAAAAACTCCCTCATCAGTCCATTCCAATCCGGGTTCAGGCCCGGGCACAGTACCGTTTCTGCTCTCCTCAAAGTGACTGACGATATAAGGCGAGGAATGGAAGACACTTAAGTTACGGTCTTAGTGTTGATCGATTTCTCAAATGCTTTCAATACCGTCAGTCACGAAGTCCTTTTATCAATCCTCTCCTATCACATGGTCTCTCCTATCACATGGTCTCTCCCGGGGCGTTGGAATGGTTTTCTTCCTATCTTCAGGGGCGTCAGCAGTCAGTTCTTGCTGGTGAGTCTAACTCCAGCTGGTGTAATCTTGAAACTGGCGTCCCTCAAGGCGGTATTTTATCTCCACTTTTGTTTTCTATTTTTATTGATCTCATAACTACCGAGCTTCAGTGTGCGTATCATCTCTACGCTGATGACTTACAGCTACACTGTCAGGCAAGTGTTTGACAGCTTATATGGGGCGGTCGAGGAGCTAAATCGGGATTTACGGGTTGTTAAAAACTGGTCTGAACGTTTCGGTGTGGCGGTTAACCCAACCAAGTGCCAGGCTATTATAGTAGAGAGCCCCCATAGCATGAGAAGGCTGAGTGGTTTAACGGTGCCGTTATCTTTGACGGTACAGTAATTCCGTTTAGTTTTGACGTCAAGGATCTGGGTTTGCACGTAGACACTTGCCTTGACTGGCGTAAGCAGGTTGCGATTGTGAGCAAGAAAGTCACTGGAACGTTGCGGTCGCTCTACCGGCTGAAAAATATTCTCCCATCACACATTAAGGCAATGCTTGTACAGTCCCTAATCTTCCCCATGATTGACTATGGTGATGTGTGCTACTATGACCTGAATGCAGAACTCCTCAATAAACTTGACCGACTTCTTAATAACTGCATTCGATTCGTCTTCAATCTCCGCAAGTATGATCATGTTTCTGCACATCGTTTGCTGTTAAGGTGGTTACCCATCCGGCAGCGCAGAGCATTAACGGCTTTGACAACTCTGTTTTCTCTTCTTCACAAACCCACTTCTCCTTCTTATCTCACTACTCATTTTCAATATTTATGCTCTGCGCACAGCAAAAACCTTCGTTCCTCCAAAAACTGTCCTCTACGCTGTCCTTCTCACCGATCTGGCTTTATTAAATCTTCCTACTTTGTCCAGGCGGTCTTTCTTTGGAATGCGCTCCCCCAGAGTATTAGGACGTTGACTAGTCGTTTCACTTTCAGAGTGAAGGCTCGAGAGCATATTCACAAGAAGTTGGCAGATTCGTCTCAAAACTAAGTTGTTATAGTTTTTCTTGTTTATCTCTCTTAACTTTATATATTTTGTTATATGTATGTATATTATTGTATTTATTCTTATATGTTTTAGCTATATATATTTTATAGTCTTTTTTTCTGTTATTGCACCTACTTTGTATTATCTCTGCATCACCCTAAGGTAGACTGGTAAAAAATGCCCAAGGCATTAAGTCCGCCTTTGTACAGTTTTTTTTTTGCTTGTGCATAAAGTTTTTATAAATAAATAAAAAATATCCGCCCATATTCCACAAGATTGGAGATCGGGTACCAAATTTGTGTCATTAATATATTTTTCCGGGTTACAATAATAAGACACGCAATTTTTGTGGTCTCCGAACACATGGTTATCGGCATTTTTTATGTTCATTTTAAGGTTTCTTATTTTATCGTCGTGATTAGTATTATCTTGTTCTTTTCTATAGTTGACAGCTCCGACCACTGCTTTATATAATATAAACATATAAAAAATATAAACGCTTTTTATTCCCTTTTCTTTTACCCATTGTAGACAAAGTAAGAGTTGATCTGTAACAAAAATATTCGATAGTACTTATTAGGTTAGAATTAAAGTTTAGTAAATAGAAAATTTTGAAAATGTAGTAACTGTCAGAATATTATAGCTAGGGCAAATCAGTTTTACAAACTTCAACCGTAGGGTGGTAGTTGTAGATCATATTTTTAGTTGTGTGTAGGTAGGGACTAGACATGTGCGCCGCCTAAAAATTTGCCGGCGGCAGCGCGCCGGTCATATGAAACCGGCGGCGGCGTGACAATTTTAGTCCAATTTTTTTATCAAACACTACAACATTTTGGTTGCATGTTTGATTCCATCTGCAAAGTTATTAAATAAAAAAAATATGTTTGATTTTTTAAACTAAATAATGTAAGTATATAATAATATATATCGGACTCGCTCATGAAGGGTTCCGGTATTAGCAAGCATAGATTAGAGATATACATCGAGAGTAGCAAGTATTATTTGACTGGATGCTTTGTTTTTCATTGTGTAAGTTAAGTATATTTGCGGTTCTTGAAACTGTGCTATATGTATATCAAAAACTAGTGACTAAATCTCTTTTTAACCATTTTTTTAATATTCATTGAGATCTACAGCATATATTTATTTTAGACTTTTTCTTTCTTACGACATAATATGTATTTTATTATAATTATATAATAAAATACATATTACTTTACTGGTTAAATACAAATTATATAATTTAATTTGTATTTAACCAGTAAAGAAGTGTCTATCTTTAAAATAAAGTAGCTGTGACACACGGACGGACAGATAGACAGACAGACATTTTATTCTATTTATGCTGCATACGTGAAGTATTTATATCAATAAAATAAAAGTAGGTAAACAATAGCAAGTAAGTACCTTATATTTATAACTTATATGGAATAATATAAATAATCAAAGAATTATTTAAATGAAAATTACTTACGATTTATCTCCTTTTGACGATAAAAACTCAAAATCCATCTACAAGCTGAGTCAAAACAGTGAAGTAAAGAAACAAGTCCAGTAAACAATAGCCAGGGTCAAACAAAGAACAGGTAGGTAATAAAATAATACGAAACAAACACTCGTAAACGCCGATATCAACTTGCCGACTGCAAGCATTCGAGCGTGGCGCAGGAGCAGACGGGCGGGGGTGTGGGGGCTGCGTGCCACGCAAACATTGACAGTCATGAGGTGCTCACACATTGATAGCTCGGTTGTTCGGGCACCGCGCGACAGCAATAGATTTTACAAATACCTATTTCTCAATTCTCTCGACCGTAGTGTTTCCTCTTAATTTGGTAACGTTGACTAGATAGTTCGTTGACATTTTTTAACTCCGATACACTCTAGTCCACTGCGATTCTAACAACAATCCGTCACGACCCAGTTCAATTTCGTCTTGAAATCGTCTTTTAACACTTGCTTAGACTGCAAAATACTGGTTTCTGACGTTAAATCGCAATTAATTATGAGCGAGCGGCCCATAACCTAAAATAAAAAAACAACGTCGCTTGCAAAGATAGACCAAATACTAATTATATTTTTAAATGGGTACACAGACAATATAGATGGCGGCACTAGCCATAGATTATAGATATCATTACAACATATTGTTATGGTAAAATTACCTATATTGTCTCTTTAATTTCCTAAATGCACCATGTCATGTTACAAAATATCACTTAACTTAACTTTACAACTTTATAATTTACTTTTTTTACTTTATAATTTATAACTTTCATTAAGTGTTAAAGTTAGTGTAATTAAGTGTTTAAGTTCTAATAAAGATTTTTAGTATTCATTTGTGTTTTATTTGTTGTAATTATGTTTTAAAATCATTTAGGCAAACTCAAAGCCGCGAATAAAGAACTAGTTTTATTATTTTATCAATTATGTGCACTAGGCTTTACTATTTTCCGTGTGTTGTATTATTTCAAGCGTGTTACAGTTTCAAATGTGTTATTAAACAATTTTTCGTGGCCTTACCCATCTCCGAAGTTGTACATCATTGTGACGTAATATTTATACCAAAATATTCTTCAACATTTGTTTTAATTAAACTATTTTTAGGGTTCCGTAGCCAAATGGCAAAAAACAGAACCCATATGGATTCGTCATGTCTGTCTGTCTGTCCGTCCGTATGTCACAGTCACTTTTTTCAGAAACTACGTATATAAGAACTATGCTGTTGAAACTTGGTAAGTAAATGTATTCTGTGAACTGCATTAAGATTTTCACACAAAACTAGAAAAAAAAACAATAAATTTTGGGGGTTCCCCATACTTAGAACTGAAATTCAAAAAATTTTTTTCATCAAACCCGAACTTGTGGGGTATCTATGGATATGACATTAAAAATGATATTGAGGTTTCTAACATCATTTTTTTCTATAATAGTTTGCGCGAGAGACACTTCCAAAGTGGTAAAATGTTTGTCCCCCCTGTAACTTCTAAAATAAGAGAATGATAAAACTAAAAAAAAAAATATAATGTACATTACCATGTAAACTTCTACCAAAAATTGGTTTGAACGAGATCTAGTAAGTAGTTTTTTTTTAACACGTCATAAATCGTAAACGTAGTTCCCGTTGACCTAGAATCACGAAATTTGGCAAAAAGCAAAGAATAATACTCATAGAAAAGGTTTTATATCTCTCGATTAAGTTGTTTAGATAGGAACAAACAAGGAGAATAACGAATGTTCCTATCGGATCAACTAAATGGTTGATTCGTTGGGAACAAAAAATAGTTGATCCGTTTCAGTTGATCGGTTTAGTTGATCCGAGTGGAAAACGTGTACAGCACATGTAAAGGGAAAAATCTGAAAACCGTCAATATGTTGTTTAATAACAAAAAAAAACGATTTTACTATTACAAACTTATTATTTGCGGTTGGTGCAATAAGTCAACTCGGCGAAGACCGTCTGGCGGGTAAGACCGTACAATAAGCAATACAACAAAGTCTGAATAACCACAGCAATGACAACCCGAACTACAAAAACTTTAAACTGTTTTAGTTTCAATAAATTGACATAGATGGCGCTATTTACAACACAAAGTGAAAAAATGACGTCCAAAATTTAGTCGGATTTACAACTTGTAACACGACCAGCACCACGCTGGAATAAAAAATGTTTTAAGTGGTATTTCGTGATTTAAAACAGGATCTGTTTGGGTAAGTTCATTTATGATCAATATCTTTACCTAATTATAATATTAGAATGTAATAAAGCATATTATTTACGAAATTACATCTAGTGGCAAAAACCTAACCTCAAATTGGAATAGTGGAGAAGTCCGTCTAGTACTTGGAGGGAAACATCGGCATATGCCGATCTTCGCCATTTTCAGATGTCACAAACCTTTTACGCTTAAGCTAATTTTATGACTGATTCCTATTTTTCAGCTTCCAGCGTAATGAGTAACCATGAGTTCTACTCTTAAAATCGATATTCGTGTTATCGGTTGTGTCGTATCCTAGTTACATGTTTCCAACGAACGTTTAGGTACTTACGTGAACGTTTTTTGAACGAACAATCTATAATATAAAAAATCAATTGCTGTTCGTTAGTCTCGCTAAAACTCGAGAACGGTTGGACCGATTTGGCTTATTTTGGTTTTGATTTATTTTTGGGAAGGTTTAAGAGGTCTTTTTTTTTAATTAAGTACCTATAATAGATTCTGAGGTGGTACGAAGTTTGCCGGGTCAGCTAGTACTTGGTAAAAACGACGATATCGATCAAACCCTACTCTTAGTTGCAAATTTCAGTGGCGAATATTCCATTTTTTTATTTTGTTGTTCAGGGTTTTTATATTTCCTCAGTTTTTTAAGACTGTATTAAAACAGTTATTATTATTTTTTCAGGTAATATATAAAAAAAAACACAAACATGGGAAGTATCAAAGAAAAACAAATAGAGGGTCTTATTCGAAAGAAAAATTTAATGAAGCCGTGCGAGAGGTGGAATCTGGCAGATTGAGTGGATACAATGCGTCTAAGAAATTTAAAATACCTCGCATGACCATTATGGACCATGTTAAAAAAAAAAGGACGAAATCAACAACGCTTGGGCGAAATACAGCAATAACACCTGAAATTGAATTTAAGTTGGCAACGAATCTCCATGTAATGGAAAAATGTGGATTCGGGCTTACCAGAAAAGAAGTGTTGCAGATGGTTGGTGAATATGTCAACAAAAACGATATGATTACACCCTTTAAAAATGGTATTCCGGGTAAAGACTGGTTCTTGGCTTTTAAAGATCGTCATGGTCTATCTATGAAAAAACCTCAAGCTGTAGAGTACGCGCGAAAAAGAGCCGTTGACCCATTTATAATCTATCCATATTTTGATCTCCTCGAAAATACAATACGCGAGTTAAATTTGGAAAACAAACCGTCAGCCATATGGAATCTTGACGAAACGAGCTTTTCCAAGGACCCAGCCAAAACTAAAATCATTGGTGCTAAAGGTCATGCAGCAACTAGGATTATTTCTTCACCTGGACGCGATAACACTACAGTGCTACTTGGTGCCAGTGCTTCAGGAGAAAAGACACCGCCTCTAATTGTCTACAAAGGCAAGAATGTATGGGATACATAGACATCTTCCAAAGCATATCCAGGGACATCTTACGCCGCAACAAAAAATGGATGGATGGAGACAGAGGTGTTTGAAAATTTAAAAAAAAAAACTTTTTTGCCTACTGTCCAAAACCAACGCCCACTGCTGCTTATATATGATGGACACTCCACACACGTAGGCCTAAATATCATTGAAGAGGCTCGCAAAGAAAACATAACAATTTTGAAATTGCCGCCGCACACCAGTCACATTTTACAACCATTGGATATTGCAGTTATGAAGTCATTCAAAGACCGATGGGATCCCTTATTGGTTCGTTGGCAGCGGCTGAACGTCGGGCGTGTTATGCCAAAAAGTGAGTTTGCAAGACTAATTGGACAAGTATGGGCTGAGATAGATCCTCAGGTCCTACGAAATGGATTTAGAAAAGCGGGAATATATCCTGTAAACCGTGAGGAAATTAAAGATAATCAGTTTGATAGCTTGAAGCTAAGACATTGGAGAGAACAAGAGAGTTCACGAAATATGGCGAAAAAGCACAAAACAATAAAGAGAAACCCGGAAACTTTGTTGACGTTAGTACTTAATTTTTTCAATCAAATTCAAACTCGTGAGAACGTTGAAGTAATCAACAGTCATAACGAATCATTGGAATATCATATACAAGACCAGAAAAATTCATTCGAAGAACTATCATTGGAATATCGTATACAAGACCAGAAAATTTCATTCGAAGAACTACTTCTGCAAAAAATTAAACGCGGTGATAGCTCACCAAAGCAACTACGTCGAAAGGTAGCACCAGGTGCTGAGGTAATAACTCACAGTGATGTTTTGGAAATGAAAAGGGAAGAACAAAGAAAAAGCATTAATAAGAATACAAAGAGAAAGGGTAATAAAGACTCACAACCACAGTCTTCTCCCAAAATCACTGATGATGTTGTTTACTTGACAAATGTCTCAAATAATGATTGTCAGACGCGACCATTTTCAGCAAAAGATGTAAGTAACTTACCTACTTGTTTACAAAAGCCAAAACCTAATTCTCCAAAAATAAAAATTCTGTCTAATGTAATCATTAAAGAAGCCAATACCGAAAAAGAAGCGAAAGTTTTTAATACTAGAAATAAAAAATATAACAAGATTATCAAACCGGCAATAACAGCAAAAGAAAAAAAGCACAGTCAATCAGCAAACAAATATACAAGAAAATAAGGTTGTGAATACCAGGCTTCAACAGCATTTAAAACTTAGACAGTCAAGTACACGGAAAGATCAGGTTTTCGACTCTAAGAATATTTACTTAAATCCCAAACCAGGATCATCGGGACTGTGCAAAGCCAGATATAGAAAACGTTCATCTTCAACAACTAGTGTTTCCGGTTCAATTAGTTGCCATAGCGATTCAGACATAATGGATGTAATATCAGATAGTATTTTAAACAACGACGTCGAAGATAATAGTTCCTACACTTTTCCACAAACTTTTAATATAATTCAAGATATTGACGCGATAGACAATTTCAACCCTGATATTGTATGCAATGCAACATAAGAAGAAGAACATCAAATAGCCACCTATTATGCTGGGGACGATATCTTAAATTCCAACAGTTTACCACAAAGTCTTAATATTGAAGAAATTGATGATGCAACAGATTTCACCCCTGATATAGACTTAACTAATAATGAACATGAATTTGCTACTTATTATGCTGGGGACAATGTTCTAGTAAGATACCATGTCAGACAAAAATGGAAATACTATGTGGGGCAAATTGAAGATATGAAGATTATAGACGAGGAACTCTGTTACTCAATTAAATACTATAAAACAATAAGGAAACCGGAATTAACGTTTAGAATGACAAAAAAATCGACCGCGATGATGTTCCTGCAACACTCATAATAAAAAAAGTTAATTTGACTCAAGATCCCGTTACACTAAATTACTCTTTTACACATCCTGGTGAGGATTCTGTTTGCTTTTAAATTTTTACTACGAGGTGAAAGCTTCAAGGTGGCCCGCGAAATTCAGATTTTTTACGTTCTTTGCCTTTTGCAGGAAATTTTCAAATTTTATGCTAATTAAAATATGATTCGCGAGCGTAACAAATCTGACTTTTTTTTTTATTATAATCATTACAATTATAATTTCAATTATTATAACTCAATGACACACAATAACTCACTTTTCTAATATTATGCGCTAACGTAACAACAATGATTACATTGGATTATAATAATTGAAATCATTATTTTAATTACTAAAACTCAGTAAAGCCATATATCTGTTATGCCCGCGAATCATATTTTAATCAACATACAACCTTACCCGGACTTGAAAAACGCGAAAAACGTAAGAAAATTTTAATTTTTTAGAGCCACTCTGTCGCTTCCACCTAAATGCTTTATTTTAGTATAATTGTTTGTGATTTTGCATGTAAAATAAGTCAATAGGTGTAAAGGGCCTACAGACTAGTAAATAAGTAAAAGTTTATAGATAATATGTTATAAAATATAGAAAGTGGTCTATCTTACCTACTTGGTTGGATAAAGTAAGCTCATACAACTTTAGGTAGCTATTTCTATAACAACCAAGACTGTTGCAAATATGTTTTTTTATTTTTACTATTTTATCTACATGTTCCTATTAGGTTAATATAATTTTAACTAGTGCCAAAATTGTTAACAAAATTAAGTAAGTGATGTTGATCTCAAGTGCTATTAGTAGGTAAGTTAGCAAGTAAGCATTACTACCATCAATATGGTGAAGATTATAATTTTGTAGTGTATGTTAAGTGTTTGCTAAGAAAATTTTTTATATTAGTTTAATTGTTTGTGATTTTGCATGTAAAATAAGTCAAAAGGTGTAAAGAGCCTACAGAATATACTAAGTAAGAGTTTATACATAATTAGATTATGTTATAAATATAAAATAAAGTAAGCTGATACAACTTTAGGTAGGTATTTCTACATATAACAACCAAGACTGTTACAAATATATGCTTTTTTTGCTATTTTTTCTACATGTTCCTATTAGGTTAATACAATTTTAACTAGTGCCAAAATAGTTACCATAATTAAGTAAGTATTCAATTAAATGACAAATGCAAAGGTAGAGTCTTTATACATATGTATGTGTATACTCATAATAACTTAATATTAAACTAACACAATATTCAAATGTTATTGGAGCTTATTACAATAATTTTAACTGCTATACGAATAAAATGTTAATCTCAAGTGCTATTATGATAGTAAGTTAGTGGTAAAGATTATTATTTTGTTTATTTACGGTGTTTGTTAAGAAATTTTAATTAGTATCACTTTCTAAATGAGTGCTGTTATTTTTTTTAACTACTTAAAACACTTTATTTCATTGTTTGGGCGAATCAGCATAATTTTATTTCATTTAAAATATATGTAGAAGGGAGAACATAATACTGTCACTTTCATATCTTTTAAGTTCAAATCTTTCAATAAAAGCTGATTTAAGTACCAAAACAAAGTTTTTTATTTAAGTAATGAAACTGTTTTTAACCCCTGACTGGCGGTCTATCCGGACTTACCCGACAAACGCTACTTTTTGAAATTGATGCCGATTGAAGCCTTTAATTTGATAAACGACAGCACACATTGAAATGCCTTTGAAACACACACACGTACACAATGTCTTTCTTCGAGTAAATCGACTATTTATAGGTATTTTTCTCATTAGACGGTCTTTTCCGACGTGGTAGTAAATTCCGTCTACTTAACCGTTTTTTCGAAATTTGAATGTATTTAATTAATCGATAAGCTTAAAGCAATATTGACAATATTTTTTCATAGTCCTCTAAATGTTTAATCACCTCATTGCATAAAACTTGCCAAAAATATAATAGAAATGGCAAAAAAAATCTAATGAATTGAATTTTTAATGAACTATGCCGATCTTCGCCGAGTTGACTTAGCCGTTTCATGGGATCGAACAGCAAAGTTAAGTTTTTCCTTTAAAAAGTTTGTACGGAACCCTCGGTGTGCGAATCCGCTAATAGCTATTTGCTATTATTTTTAATTAATTAAATAAAAGTACTTACTATAAATGCACTTGTGGCTGTAATGGGCGACGGGCGGCAGTGTATCGCTGACCATCTTCACGCACGGGTAGACGCTATGGCTAAGCTCCTCCCACTCGCTCAAGGTTGTTGGCGTGTAGTGGGCCCTTAATAACCGATGAAAAATGTATATGTGTGGGGACGCACAATGATGTACTTATTGAGTCCCTTGGTGGTGGTTTGTGGTGTACAGGTCCTTGTTGCACTGTAGCCTTGCGTGGGGAGGATAATTAAAAGTCAGTGCGTAGAAGCTACATATGTATATGTTTTATTAGTCATAGTTTATTTACTTAAAATTAGGTCATTATATTGAAGAAAAAACAGAAATTATT
The DNA here is from genome assembly GCA_905147715.2 of Xestia xanthographa. Taxonomy (NCBI): domain Eukaryota; kingdom Metazoa; phylum Arthropoda; class Insecta; order Lepidoptera; family Noctuidae; genus Xestia; species Xestia xanthographa. The sequence continues at coordinate 7,666,887 of LR990643.1, forward strand.
AAAGAAAACTATACAAATTAATAACGAACAACTCAAGTGTGTTTCACGGGGTATTAAGAAATGTAGTGCAAAGACACGAACTACTGTAATGTAAAAATATAATTTAAAAAAAAAAATAGGAAAGGCTGTATGGTAAACTCTTAATGCTGCAAAGCAAAACCGACCATTAGAATCTATTCCTATCTCATGTATTATTAACATGAATATTTTATAATATCGTGACAAATCCGTATAACATATCAAATGCATTTAGGTAATGATTATTTAAAAAAATAAGAGAACACCTATTAATACTAAGCACAAAGATCAGCATAATTTTGAGAATCGCTCCACAAATGGAGGAGAAATCGGTGAACATACATGAAATTGGACGTAGTTTAGCAGTAAGGACTCAACCCCAGTGTTGCCAGGGCCCTTGAGTCAAAAGTTACATTTTTGCAGAAAAAGTTACATTATTGTTTTTTTTTTTTAATTTACGTGTTTTTGGGGTCGGAGGTCGAAAGGCAAATTGATGTCAGCAAAATGGCGGAATATAAATTAAATATTTAGTCTTAGGATAAAACAGACTCTAGTTTCATTTGTTCGCAGCGCCATCTTCACTGTTGCTATCTAGTCTAGCACTTATCTTATTAAACATAATAGTTTGAACCAAAACTACGAGGTAGTGGATCTATTATTTTTCTCTGAACTAACTACTAATATTCGATACGTATAGAATCCTCTTATCGTACTTGTTCTACTAAAAGTTCGTAAGAGTGCTCTGTTATTAGAGGGAGAGAACCATGCAAAAAAAAGAAAACATACAGACCTTACATTATCGACGATGATTTGTCATCTCTCTTTAATGTGTATTAAATTGAGTACCTACTGGTGAATCTCTTTCATATAGGCCTTATTTTTGTTATTTTCTATTTTTCCGAAATCACGAAATTGAGACACAAATTGGAGACAAAAAAAACATCGAATTTGCCAACCTGGCACGTTTTTTTAAACATTGTAATCACATTTTTGCAATGTAATACTCGTAGAGATTTAAATTATAGTAATCAAAAATCGTTAATTTGTTTCCGCACTTTATGTAGATATTTTACTTGTTGGCACCTGCAATAAAATATTTATGGATAAGATATTTTTATTAGTTTCAAGTTGTAAACTTTGACATGCAGTTTGCAAACAAAATAAAATGTTAGTAGCAAAGCAAATTAATACGAAAAACAGCGTTTCACAAACCTTTAGGTTAACAGAAATAATTTTGACAGTTAAGTTGTTAATATAACTTAATATTACTTGTAAGAAGTGATTTAGGAGGCTCGTAATCAATAGCACTTTTAATATATTGCTTGACTGTCATTAGAGCAGCTATTGTGTCTGTTGCGATGGTTAGTTTTAATTAGTTTCAGCTGGCTGAACACTCTTTCCACACAAGCGATAGAGAAGGGAAGAACAAGAAGAAGGGCGAATGCTTTTCTCAGATTTGGAAACATAGGCTCCTACCCGACATTCTTTAAATTGAACACAGCTTTCCAATAATCTTCTGCATTTAAATTTGGTGGTAAATCCAGTTCTTTGTGTTCCAGAAAAGCGTGTTGACGCCATTCTGTGTGAAGTTCTTGTTCCAATGAACAAGAACTTCACACAGAATGTCTATTGAGACAAGAATGTCTCAATAGACATTCTTGTAAAACTGGAAATCTCTTCATTACTTTTGACAGATCCTTAATTTTAAATGATTGTGCCTCTTTAGGATGTAAAACGGATATCGTTACAAATATTGGATCTCCAAAATCAAACCTTTGCTTGATTTGATTGATGACTTCAATATAGAACGCCAGACAGTTTTTTCTCAGATTTGCTATGGTGGAGGTTGAAGGATTTTCATCTTCTAATTCTTTTATGGATGCCTGTGCTGAGATTCCTAGATATATAGCTTCTAAAGACAAGAAATTTCTCGGATTGGCGTGTTCTATTTTGAAAGGAGGTGTGATTTTCATGTAGTGAAATTGTAAATAATTGGAGCCTATTGTTTTTATTATTTTTTCGACTTCCGGTTGTAGACAATGAAGTAGTGGTTTTTCAGATTGAAACAATTTATTGAAGTCGTTAAGAAGTTCTAGGGTGTAGGACATAAATTCTAAATAAATTTTAACTACTTTGCTGTTTAAGGTTTCCAAAATGTTTTCTGTTGTTTTGCTGGGATCCTCGAAAACTTCCATCCGAAAATATTCCTATTGTTCAATTGTTCTGTCAACACAGGCTTTAAGAGAAAGCCATCGAGTATTTGATGGGCTCAAAATTTTATGACAGTCAACCTCGAAAATTTTTTGAAATTCTCTTAACTTTAACTGTCTTTTAGAGCTCCTACAGAAATGTGCCGCAATATTCCTTAGCATGTCTTCTACTGATCTTGGTAGCTTCAAACATGCTTTTGAGGCGACAAGATGAATTAGATGGCAGCTGCATTTTATGCAAGTTAAGTCTGGTACCTTTTCCTTTAAGTGCGAAAACACCGAGTTGTGCTCACCAACCATACTGTTTGTGGTATCAGATGCGAATCCTATGAAGTTTTTAAGTGGAATCGAGCGCACTTCCAGCCAGTTTAGTATACCTGCACTTAAGTCTTCTGCTTTACCAGAATTAGCCTCAAACATATCGAGAAATTTTGTCTCTACGCTTCCTGTTTGCGGTTTACAAAATATGATAGAAAGTGCACATTGTTTTTGCACTGTATTATCAGTGGTTTCGTCCATGATTAGACTGAAAAAAATTCCGGGCTCTTTTATTAAGTTAATTAAATCGGCAGTGCCTGCTGGCGCTATTAATTTTGTTATTATGTTAGTGGCTTTGGTGCGACCTAAAGTCACTTTTTTAGCTATGTTCGAATCCGGGAATATATTTGCCATAAAAGGCACTAAATCATCCACTAATGAAATCGGTAAATTGTGCTCTGCGATAAACGCGCTAATTTTTAATTCAGTCCTTTTCGCAAGCTGGTCTTCGGGCTTGAATGTGAAGAGTTCTTGAATGGGTTTATTAGATGCTATTGTTTTCAAGTAGTTTTGGTGCTTTATTGTTGCCATATGTTTATCTTAGGCAGGTTTATGATTAGTAACAGTGGTGCCACATATTTTGCAGTAAGCCACCGATTCACTTTCATTTGTTTTTTTCAATAACCATCTACTGTAAAGGGCATTAGAAAGCCATTTATCGTTAAAATTATATGCAGTTTTTTGTTTTTTACCAGGTGGTTCTGATTCGACGAAACGTTCTGTATCACTGTTCTGTACTCAGGGGTCTTAGGTCTCTGTTTGGTTTTTTTTTTCAGATGTGCTAGCTATGGCTTTAGAGGTAGAAATCACAGAAGTTGTTGTTGTAGTTGTAGTAGTTGTTGTGGTGTTAGAATTTCCACCTTTTATCAGAAATTTATCCATCTTTGCAGAGTTATTTAAAAAAAGTTATTTTAAAGCGATTTTCTTTTAGTTTACAAACATTTACTTTTGACCCATGCGCCATGCGTGCTGCAAAAAAATGAAAACCACCACATTCATAACTCCATAAGACACATGCGACATGCATAGCATGGAATTTGGATGCATAGCATTAAAATGGATAGTAAGGATGGATAAGTATAAATTAGGTATGTAGTATACACGTAATATGTTTGAATGTATAAACATATTTAAATGAGAAAAACATTAACAGCAAGAAGTTAATTCTAGGAGAATCAAGACTTTCTCCTCTCCTCCCAATATTTCTCATATTTATAGGCACACATCTCGTTCAAACAATACATGCATAGGTACGAATTATACCTTTAGGTATAAATACTAATGACCCGCCCCGTGCTTTGCACGAATTATGATACATGCAAATAAATTATTATCATGAATGGTTTTAGTATATAACCCACCGCAAAGCGCTAAGTTATACGTTAGTGACAAAAGGTAGGTAGGTATTTATGATACAGCACTCGTATCACGACAATTTGAAAAACTTTAACGATACACTTACCAAACAATAATATAATCACACGAATTTTACTCACACACTTTTCTCACAGTTGTACGACAACCGAATCGAGGTTTTAAGTTCAGGTGTGTATTACTGCAATGATATTGTATTTGGAATATTTTGAAATATAATCACGTAAGGGCAAAATATACAAAAAAATTATGAGTCAAGTTGTAGTAACATATACCAACTTATTTTCGAGTTATTGGGAAAAATGTTGGTTTGGGTCGTTTCTGTTAAATTGGTTTTAACATTAGGAAGTGTTTCTTTTAATTTCTCAAAAAAGATTCAAGTAACAAAAAATTGTAAACAAACTGATATTTAAATAAAAAAGATTTATTATTTAGCAGACACAATCCGACTTCTTGTGCTCCTCTACCGGCTTCACCTTCCAACCATACGTTACAGTGGCCGGTGTCATTGGAGCCAGCATGTATGCCACTATTGTACAGCCATAGTTGGCGTTTTTATAAAACAATATTGGTAGGGATGCGCGGCAACGGGAGAGTTTTCTCAAGGTCGAATGTTAGACATTCAAAGGTTTTGTCTGTTTTGGCTCGTGCTAAATCCTCATTCATGTATTGTCGCAGGTCTTGTGCTCGTTTTAAATGATCTTCCTTTTCTTTCTCCAATTTCAACTTTTCATCGGCCGATGTGCAGTTTTTAATTTTTTGTGTAAAAGTATCACACTTATTGCACGTGTCTTTTTTTAACGTTTTGCAGCGCAAATTAAAACATTTATATAATATTCTTTTCAAGGTGTCAAACGAAACAGGCTTCTTAGATTCGCCGTGCAGTTTTTTGTTTTCTTCCAGATAAAATTCGTAAATTTTTTGTACAGTCATCCCCACTTTTAGGTATTGACAGTCACTATTGTTCTCTCTTCTATAATGGGACTTGTACTTAGGTAGGGAGTTTATTACGTTTTTAATAAATTCCACATCTTCTTCTGGCGTTTTATTCCAGCCACCCATCTGTATACCTCTTTGGTCTTTTAAACTTTGATTAGATAGCTTTTTTCGCAAACTTACATAATTTTTTTTGGAAGATACTTGAAAATTATGTAAGAACATGTCCTTACAAACTTCTACACCGCTTAAATAATATCTTCTTCTGTAATCTCTGGGTTTCTTTTTTCCCGTTTTATTATTTGTGACAGTGTATGACCATGATTTTGGTTCTTCTTTAACGTTGTTTACTATAAATAATAGCTGCGCTTCATATGTCCCCAATTCTATGTATTTTTCGAACTCATTTCTTCTTCGTTCTTATGAAACTTTGGCAAAACATTGTCTAGTACAGGTACAAGCGTAGTTTTGAAATACTTTCGATGCAACTTGTTTGGATTTTGCATTGTATGGTAAATTTTTGTATTTTCGTTCTTTTTTCTGAGCTAATGCATACATTAGCTTCGTCAAAGAGGTCGTAAAAGAAAATATCCTGATCATAATCAGGATATTTTCTTTTACGACCTCTTTTCGCCCGTCCTTTCTGACTTGTGTTTGGTGTTTCCAAGTCCTGCCTAACCGAATCTATATTACAAACTTCTAAATTAGAGACATCGTGAACAGTTTCTTCATCAAAGTATGAATTACTTGCAGTATTGGTACTTGTTCTAAAAACTGCTTCCAGGTTTTCTACGCTTTGTACGTTCAGAGCTTCTAACAATGATCTTGAGGATTTATTTTCAGAATCATCTTCACTATTTGGTATATATTTGTTTTTCAATCCTAATACGTTAGCAGTAAACATACTTTTATTTTTAACTAAACGTCGATTTGCATTGTCTGAATCTGCCTCGCTATCCGGAACATAATCGGAGTCCGTATCACAACTATAATCGGTCCCCTGGTCATTCTCGATGTTTTGTTTACCGTCGTCAAGCACTCTTAATTGCATTACAGTTAATGTTTCTTCTTTTGCCATGTCAAGATCAACGAATTCTTTTGAATTTTCTGAAGGGAATGTTCTACTTAGAGTTTCGAAGAGTTCGAAAGTTTTTGGAGACATTGGAGGTAAGGGCGAAGAATTTATTTCACTTCCTGAAATACCCAAACATGAGTTTAAAAAAAGATTCTGTAAGTAAAATACAAGGAAAGGTACAAGAAAATTAATAAATTACTTTTACGTTTAGTCGTCCCAAATGACGCTACTAGAGGGGTTAGAGGTGAGTATAGTAGAGCCACTGGTGAGCTGACATCATCTGAAAACAACAGTAATTTGCATTAGCACCGCCACCCTAAGCACATGGAAAGATATAACATTGTCAGTAGTGTAAAGATATTTAGTCTATGCACTATATACACTACTGGTTTATGTCATGTGTACGCCCCTTCCGTTTCAATGTGTGTATTATTTTATGTAGATTTCAAACTCTTTTATTCGAACACCAGTTCTAACAGGTTATGGGCTATTGCTCAGTTGTTTAGCTCAGTTGTTAGGAACAGTAGCGACGATAGGTTTTCGACAAAAACTTATTTTTCAGCTCAACACAAAATGGCGATCTCCGGAACCACGCCTTCCTCAACTGAAGGCCGAACCATTTGATAATTGGTTGTTCAGGCTGCAGTGCCTATTAGATGGGAGAAGTTTGAAAGAAGTCACCGAAAAAGAAAATATCGATGACAAAAGCCAAAATTTGGACTCAAGATCAAAAAGTTTGATTGTGCAATGTCTCACAGACAGACACCTAAATCTAGTGAAAGATTGTAAGACGTCAAGAGAAATGCTAAATATCCTTATAAACACCTTCCAAATGAAAACAATCATATCAAAGATAACTCTCCGAAGAAAGTTATTAGTTCTGAAACACACAGGTGGTGGTGGTGGTGGCTGGAGGAGTATTTCTCAAAGTTTGATGATATCATACGAGAACTAGAATGTTCAGGAGATAAAATTGAAGACGGGGACAAAGTGTGTTACCTCCTAACAGGTCTAGGCAAAGAATATGACAACATAATTACAGCAATCGAGACTGTCAATACTGATGTTAAATTAGAATTTGTTAAATCCAAACTATTAGACCATGAAGTCAGAAACAGTAGATCAGTAAATGAAAGATCATCATCATCATCATCATCAGCCTATTAATGTTCCCACTGCTGGGACACAGGCCTCCTCTCTATGAGAGGGAATGGGCTAAAATCCACCACGCGGGCCCAGTGCGGATTGGTAGATGTCACATGTCTTCGAATTTTTGATTCTAGGACATGCCGGTTTCCTCACGATGTTTTCCTTCACCGTTTTGAGAGCAGTGGTAATGAAATAAATTACACAAAGTAATGCGCCTGTCTGGGTTCGAACCCACGACTTACTGTTCGTAAGTCGGGGCCGCCACCACTGAGCCACCGCTGCTCTCTGCAGTAAATGAAAAATCAGACCATAATCAAACATCATTTATAAGCACAAATGTCACATGCTATATATGTAGGAACCATAAAAATATCCAAACATTATTGTCTTAAATGCGTTTCATTTCTAAACTGTGTTTCCGAACGTATGTCCGAGTGAGACGGAAATAAAAAAGGTGTTGCGTGCTCGCTCACAAGAGGGGGAAATCGATCCGGTGATGGCTACGGCACGAAATTGTGTGCTCCGTACAAATTATTGTATTTTTATATTTAACTACAGTGAAGAATAAAGTAAGATATCTCCAAGCCCGATTTTCATTCGCTCCCTCATCCCACAAATTTGGGGGCTCGTCCGGGATGAGATGAGAGATCGGGCGAATCGAGGTGTGGTGTGTGCATGAAGAGACGTGTGGGCACATGGCGGCGGGGCAAAATTTCCCATGATCAAGGTGCAAAATATCTGTGGTGAGAGGTGAAAAACTGTGGCGAAGGCAGCGGTGGCGAGATTGTTTGAAGTTGAGTTGATTGTGATGACTAAACCAGACGAAAATATGGCGGCGGCGGCGGCAGCGGTTGTGCCGGCAGCGTCGTGGTGCGAGGGCTTGGTGCCGAAGTTTGATGGCGTCGATAAGGTGTACACGTCTAGCAAGTGGGCGCAGGATGTCGAAGATCACGCCGAGATTATGAAATGGACACCAACGCAGACTCTTATTGTGGCCCGGCGTTCACTCACTGGCGTTGCGGCCTTGTGGTTGAAAACAGAAAAAACACATCGCACGTTTGAGGAATTAAAGACAGCGGTGGCGAAAGAGTTTCCTGACAGCATCAATTCTAAAGAAGTCCATGAATTACTGTCCTCGAGGAAAAAACATAAGGATGAGTCGTACTATGAGTACATGCTTTCCATGAAGGAATTGGCAAAAAGGGGGAAAATCGCTGACTACGTCGCGATACAGTACATAGTGGATGGAATTACGGATTACGAGAGTAACAAAGCTATATTATATGGTGTCACTACCTATTCCGTTTTAAAGGAAAAGCTAACCATTTACGAGCAAATGAAAAAGAATTCTGCTAAGGCGGCCAAGCGACACACGGTTCCGGCAGCTTCCTCGTCGGCTCGTGGTGATAAGAAGGAGTCAGCTTCACGGCCAGATCGAAGATGTTATAAATGTGGAGATAAAGATCATATTTCATCATCGTGTACCAAAGGAGTCAAATGCTTCAAGTGTGGAGAATTTGGTCACGTGGCGCCGCAGTGTACCAACACAACCGAGCGCGTTCCAGGTAAAAGCAGCGAAAAGTCGATGTGTGTGAAGTTGGCGCAGGACGGCAACGCTGAGGACGACAACGGCGGCCATGTTGGTTTAAAATGTCAGACTGTACTAAATGTAAACAAAGCGCGCGGCTCAGTGAAAAGTGTCGAAATAAGTGGTTTAGGCGTCGAAAGTCTAATTGATTCGGGCAGTGATCTCAATCTTGTGACGGAAGATTTATTTTTTGAACTCAAAGACTGTTTATACATGAAAGAAAACATAACATTGACAGGTTTAGGCCGTAGTGAGGTTATAGCGGTAGGAAAATTCAATACTTGTATAAAACTTGATGATGCTTGTTATGATGTAACGTTTTATATTGTACCTAGAGACACAATGCCGTATAAGATGATTTTAGGTCAACCTTTCTTAAATTTGGCTAGAGTGATTATTGATAAAGGTGTTTTAAACATTGTGCCTCAGGGCGAGGGTGATCTATTAAGTTGTTTGCTTTCAGAAGTACATACCACCTCTCGGAACTATATCCCTTCAGATGTCCAAGCAGATGCTCAAGTTTTGGTTGATAGTTACGTACCCTGTCAAGTCAAGGAGGCTCCGTTGGAGATGGTCATAATTCTGAAAGACAATATACCAGTGGCGCAACGTCCCAGGCGCTTGTCAGCACCAGAGCAGGAGGTGGTAGAGCTTCAAGTTCGAGAATGGATATGTAAAGGTATTGTGAAACCCAGTTTTTCAGAATATGCCAGTCCCCTAGTGTTAATTAAAAAGAAGAATGGACAAATACGGGTTTGCGTGGACTATAGGAAGATTAATGAGAAAATGGTGAAGGACCAATTCCCTTTGCCGATCATCGACGATCAGCTCGATAGGTTGTCTAAAGCAAAAGTTTTCAGTAAGCTGGATTTGAAAGATGCCTTTTTCCACCTGAAGATTAGAGAAGACTGTACTAAGTTTACTTCTTTTGTGACGCAAACCGGACAGTATGAATTTACCAGGGCACCATTTGGTTTAGCCATATGTCCTAACTATTTTACCAGATTTATTAATGCAATTTTTCGAGATTTACTGTGTGAAGGATTCTTACAGATTTTTATCGATGACATGATCATTTCCGCAGAAACATATGACCAAGGGTTAGATAGATTAAAGCATGTTTTACAGGTGGCAGCTGAATATGGTTTAATAATTAACTGGGAGAAGAGCGAGTTGCTCACAACACGAGTCGAATATTTGGGCCATATAGTGGAGGATGGTACTGTGAGGCCATCAAATGACAAAGTAGAAGCAGTGATGAAATATCCGACACCGAAGACCGTCAAGCAGGTACAAAGTTTTATTGGGCTAACATCCTATTTTCGTAAATTTATCGAGGGCTATGCTGCTATAGCCAAGCCACTTACTGATCTGTTGAAGAAAAACAGTCCGTTCGACTTTACAGGAGAACGGGAGCATGCATTTTTAATATTAAAAGAGAGGTTGTCAAAACAACCTGTATTGAAACTTTTCAATCCCGGTCTGGTAACTGAGATGCATACAGACGCTTCACAGCAGGCATTCTCAGCAATTTTACTACAGAGAGACCCCAATGACCAGCAACTACACCCAGTGTACTATATGAGTAAGAAGACCACAGATGCTGAGAAAAAATACACAAGTTATGAACTGGAAGCCCTGGCGGTGGTAGAAGGTGTTAAAAAGTTTAGACGATATTTACTAGGCATACCATTTAAGATAGTCACAGATTGTTTGGCATTTGAGATGACACTCAGGAAAAAAGATTTGTCCACACGAGTGGCTAGATGGGTTCTTTTGCTACAGGAATATAATTATACTGTGGAGCATAGAGCTGGCACCAAGATGAGACATGTGGACGCTCTCAGCCGTAATCCCTATGTAGGAGTGGTCACCAGAAAGGTCTACGAGCAGATAAGGAGAGCCCAAGAGATTGATGATGGTGTAAAAGCTATATTGGATCTAATAAAGCAAGAACCGTACTTAGACTATTATGAGCGAAATGGATTGTTATATAAAGGAGCCGAGGGATTACTGGTTATACCTAAAGGTTTGGAATATGAAATTTTAAGAAGTATCCATGGTAATGGACATTTTGGAAAGAAGAAAATGTTAGAGTTGATAAAAAAGGATTTCTATATAAAAGATTTAAATAAGAAGATAGAGGAAGTATTAGCCTCTTGTATCCCGTGCTTACTGGCAATGAAGAAGACAGGACATCAAGAGGGATTTCTTAATAGCATTGACAAGGGAAGTATACCGTTGGATACCTTGCATGTCGACCACATTGGTCCACTTTCAGAAACTAAAAAGCAGTACAACTACATTCTGACGGTAGTAGATGGATTCACCAAATTTGTATGGTTGTTCCCAACTAAAACCACGAACTCTAAGGAGGTGATTGAAAGACTAAAGATTCATCAGCAAACTTGGGGAAATCCGCAGAGAATAATCTCAGACAGAGGTGCAGCTTTCGTGAGCAATGATTTTGCTGATTATTGTACGACGGAGAATATTCAGCACATTAAAGTGACTACAGGAGTACCGCGCGGCAATGGACAAGTTGAGCGTATCCATAGGATTGTGGTGTCAATTCTCACCAAATTGTGCATAGAAGATGATAAGTTGTGGTATCGTCATGTTAGTAGAGTACAGAGATCAATAAATAGTACTTTTCAACGAAGCATTGGTATGTCACCATTTGAACTGCTTACAGGATGCAAGATGAAACAAAAGGAAGATTTAGAGTTGTTAACCATGTTAGAAGCAGAGTACACCGAAAATTTTGTCCAGGAACGAGAAGATTTAAGAGAAAAGGCTAAATTACAAATATATAGAATTCAGGAAGAAAATATGAAAACTTACAACAGAAAAAGAAAAGAAAGTATAAAGTACAAAGTTGGAGACTATGTGGCCATCAAACGGACCCAGTTTGGTACTCACATGAAGCTGAGACCCAAGTTTCTTGGTCCATATAAAATAACCAAGATATTAGGGCGGGATCGTTATGAGGTGATGAAGGTAGATAGTTCTACAGAGGGACCAATATGTACTACTTCTGCTGCTGATCACATGAAGGTTTGGCCAGATTGAGGCAATGTTTCACCATTATCAACGTTGTCTTACATTTTGTTTTAGTTTTGCCGTGGTGATTGCAACTTGTTTTAGCTTTATGTTGTAAAGTTTAAACAAGTTGTCAGTTGGTGTATTATTGTGTACTGGCATCTCATTTTAGTTAATGATGTGTTTAGTGGATAGCACCATACTAGGTTATATTCTAGATTGTTTAATTTAATTTTAAGAAACCATTTTTTTTGTTTAATTTTATAGAGATTACCTATTTAAGTGAGCCGTCTGCAATTCAGGAGTTGTAAATTTAATAACCGCCAGTTAGATATAGTTTCAATATCTAAGAGAGATAAAATACCATAATATGGTTCAGTATGTTCCTAGTTCATTTTCCTTACCATATTATAACCAATATTCAATTTGGGAAATTCAAGTTGTATTAATTGATTGTTTATATTCTGCATTAGATGTCCCACATATTGTTGTGTTTGGATATGTTTGTAGGTGAGGAGTCTGAGGCCAGACTCTTACAGGATGGCCGAAGTTGTAGGAACCATAAAAATATCCAAACATTATTGTCTTAAATGCGTTTCATTTCTAAACTGTGTTTCCGAACGTATGTCCGAGTGAGACGGAAATAAAAAAGGTGTTGCGTGCTCGCTCACAAGAGGGGGAAATCGATCCGGTGATGGCTACGGCACGAAATTGTGTGCTCCGTACAAATTATTGTATTTTTATATTTAACTACAGTGAAGAATAAAGTAAGATATCTCCAAGCCCGATTTTCATTCGCTCCCTCATCCCACATATATAGGTGTAAACGCAAAAGTCACAAAAAGTAGGTAGTAGGTAGGTAGTGGGTAGGTAGTCGGTAGGTAGTGGGTAGGTAGTAGGTAGGTAGGTAGCTCATGTGACGCAGACGAAGTTGCGCGGGTCAGCTAGTTGAAAAATAAAAGCTTGCTATTTAATTTTTCGACCCTTCTTTGTTTTCACTTAGATTGCATATGTGCAAAAAAATTGTATGCAGTGCCCCACGCTAGTTATTCCGGATTTTAGGTCGTTTATTGCCGAATCGATTTCGGCGTTTATTTCTTCGTATTCTTTTTTCTTTTTGTTGCTGACTTTTCTTAAGTCAAAGCACGTAGACTGTGTGCTCCGCATTTTTTTACTACACAGCAGACAAAATATTAATGGTTTTATGTACTGACTACTTATTATTTCTCTATTTTCAGTTGAGCAAAATAATAAAATCCTTTGATTATCATCCACATAGTCGGCAAGTAAACAGTTTAGATACTTTTCAGGGATAACTACGTCGCTATGATTTTCAAAATGTACCTTGGTGGCATCTAGCACGTAAACTGTGTACTCCGCATTTTCTTACTACACAGCAGACAAAATATTAATGGTTTTATGTACTGACTACTTATTATTTCTCTATTTTCAGTTGAGCAAAATAATAAAATCCTTTGATTATCATCAACATAGTCGGCAAGTAAAAAGTTTAGATACTTTTTAGGGATAACTACGTCGCTATGATTTTCAAAATGTACCTTGGTGGCATCTAGAATTTTGTTTCTTTCGTTGTATAGTCCCGTTTTAACACTTTGAAGTTTTGGTATGGGCTCTTTGAGATATTGGACGCCGAAGTCATTAAATCGTTTTTTTGTTTTATCGTACTCTTGTTGTATTGATTGAAAATTACAGCTACTTGTCCGTTTCAACAACAACAGCCCATAACTTCCACTGCTGGACATAAGCTGTCCGTTTCAGATTATCGAATTCTTTAAGTATTAATTTTTTTGCGGTATATATTTACAGTTCGTGTCGTGTGCCTTTAATTTTATTGTTTCATTTCGCATATTTAACGTTAAATTTCCTTTACACACTTCTCATTGCAGCATTTCCAAAATGAATTACCATTTATGTAAATTTTCTTACGATGGTTCTGGTGGCACAGCATTTTCGAGCCCTCTCGCTCCGTAGATATAAATTCAATGTTGGATGTTATGGGAAGACATCCTTACAATTTTTTCTTTGAATAAAATAGACTTTGAAATACTTACGACGTGAGAACATCACGATGAGTTCATTGTCAAGATACCTTTTTAGCAATTGCCTTTTTTTTCGGATGGGAAATCATCAAATGACTCCTCCCGCTCTGAGCGGAGCAGGAGGGAGTGTCAGACTTTTACTGACCTTTGGTTGATTGATTTAGTTTTTTTGTCACCGACTTCTGAAGCTAAAGTTTTTTTTCGGTATCTCCACTAAAGTCATTAAGCTAGTAACCCCGAAAACCACAAAAACGACACCCATGACGGAAAAACGGACCTATACTTAGTCCAATGCCTATAGTCGAACGTGAATATTTTTTTCTTAATTTTGGCAAAGCAATAATGCCTCTCTAGGGCATAAATATTTTTTGAATATTTAAATTGTGTTTATAAATAGAATAACATAGATAAACATGATTATTAAAAACTAACATTTACTTTTTTTAACAAATTAACATTTACTTGTTTTCTAAATTTAAAAAAAAAAATCATCATCACCATTCTCTTGCCTTTAATTGGGGTCGGCGCAGCATGTCAACAAATTAACATTTAATTGAGTTCTAAATTCAAATAAAAAAAAATATTTTTAATATTGGGCTGTTTAGCGGCTTAATACCTTTGCTTCTCCTTCATTCAACCTGGCGAAAGGAAAGCGCGGAAAAAAAGAAAATTAAAATCATAGTTTCCTAATAATTCATGACAAAAATATTTTTCGTTCTTTTATTTTATTTCTTCAAAAGTGTATTGAAAAACGTCGTTTGATACACGTGGACATTTGTTATTGCAGTTCTCGGCTCAAAAACACCCTCGCCTGCGGCTCGGGAGTTAATTCCGCCTCATATGCAATAACAAACTTTCTCCACCTGTATCAAAATGTACTATTATGAATTAAATAGGAATAGGAATGGAAGTGTCTCTAGACTTCCATAGAAACTGACGGGTTAAATTATTGTAAGCAAGAAGGGTTTTGATAAATTTATGATTTAAAATTCCACCAAGTACAAAAAAAAAAAAAAAATTATGAAACAAATAAATGTTTTCCTTTAGTGACGACAAATGAATATCCGCTTGAATGCACTAGCAGTTCCGTCACCGTATTCACCTGGTATGTAAATTTTCATGTTGAATAGTATTTCAATAATGAAGTAGGCTTTTTAAAATCTCCTAATAATAATGATTTGTTATTCAGAACAACCAAGTTATCTTTGTGGCTTATCAAACTTCACATAAGAACAGACTTTCAATCAACCTGAAGTTAGAAGTATCTGACAATTATTATCAATCATCATTATGTATGTTTGGTAATGTATGCTTTTAAAATTAGGGTATAAGTAAGCTCTATAAAAGTTGAATAAACCGTGAAAAAGCACCTCTTCATAAGATAGCAGCAATTATTTACAGAACAGAAAATATTATTTTTATATATCACTATAAATTATCTCTAACTTAGGTACGCAATGATTCATAAAGATTTTAAAATAAAGTATATGCTGCAGATAAATCTTGTGGAGAACTGAGCTGCACAACACGTCGTTCCCGATAAAATCAATAAAATGCAAGTGAAGACTGTAACAGATCTACTTGCTCCTATTTAAAATAAATGGATAAGCAGACTTGTTCAATTAAATTTTAATAGAGGGGAAAGATAAAAAATACAGCTAGTTATAAAAAACTACCTAGCACGCACTCAGTTTTAAAGTTTATGCACTTAGATGGACAATAATGAGTTTACCACACTGTAAGAACGGGATCAGGCGTCAGGGTAGCAGGTCGATACCGGAGTAACCTTGAAGTTGAGCTCTGAAGCAGTAGAAACGGCGGCAGCGCAGATCTCAGAGTTCACTAGGACAGCTCAGCAGCAAGACAGTGCAGAACTCAGGGCCAGACGTAGGACAGCCCTGCGAGACCAGTAGACGGACAGGCACGTAGTTAGCCTCCGAACATCGGGAGTAGAAGTCCCAGGAGAAACTTTCGTTGGATCCCCTGGGCAGTTTAAGAATCTCACCGCCAAAACCAAGCTGCTCTCTGATACTCCTCAAATCAGATTCCAGAGTAGACTTTTCAGCCGTCCGTCAGCTCGTTTCTCCCAAAGTAGTCTTCCTCTTTCAAATCTTAGTTTTCTTAGTGTGGCCATCATCTCATCTGACAAGTGTAGTCGGCCAGGACATATCCATGAGTGCGTAAAGAATTTTATAATATAATTTAATATTAAGTTATTTAGTACACAATCGTAATAATCTACAAAATATAATGGCTAAACACATATTGATAAAAATAATTTAAATTATACAAACCAAAAAGAGAAATCATAGAGCTAGACCATAGACTGAGCAGAAAGAGAATTAAAAAACTAACTGACAGTTTGACAATTTGACGCTTGACGTAAATATCACAACATGAAAATTATAATAATATTTTATTTCAGCTATTTCAAAGTTAAAGAATCGTATTTAAATCGATTTGCTGAGTGTAGATATATAAACAAATAAAATGCATGATAAATAGTATTATGAATGGTGAATATGAAGCGTAAGTATAGCATAATACTATAAGACTGCAGCGCAGATTTTTAGCCATAGTGTGGCGGTTACCACAGATCATTTAACGGCTAGAGGAAAGTTACCCGAAGAGTGTCGCTCTCTTATTCCTCTTACTTTATTAGTGGATAATGTATTTGAAAGTCTTAATTGTAATATGTTTGAAACTCCAAATGGTAAAATTTATAAAGGGCCTGTAAGGAGGAATTCACCTCACCAGTAGATGTGGCTAAAAGCCAAAAAATATCTAAAAAGTATAAAATTTCAATCAAGTAAAAAGGTAGGGAATAAAATCCGAAAATTTTAAACTGTTGTTCCATCTGTAAAAGCTATTGAAGGCATTCAAGAATTGTGGAAAATTTTGTCACAAAAATATTCTTTTGACTCAATGTTGAAGAGAAATTTCAATCCCCGTTGAGAATTTCTTCGGAAGTATTAGAAATTGTGGGGCAAGAAACATTGCACCCAATGTAATGGCATTTGAAGGCGTATTCAAAACGATTTTATTAAATAATTTAAACGCTCATTCAGCTCAAGCAAATTGCGAAGAAGACAATAATAGTTTTTTGCACTCACTACATTTTTTTACGAAAATACTACTTTATTATTATATTATTATTATTTATATTATTATTTAGTAGCCTAAATGATTTCAAGTAGTAGCTGTAAGTTAATGTTTTAATTTTATTTACGTAATAAACTTTTACGTGTATGAGAATTGAGGGCCCATTTTGAACGTAAATATACAAAGTAGGACAGCGTTTTGCGATAAAATCTTGTTTTCACTAATTTTGTTTGACCGTTAGCTTAGACTTTAGCATAAAGACTTTTTCTGTGGTGTTCAGAGTTTATCAAGTACAGGCGGGCCCTCAATCCTCTATGTGAGAACTGAGGGCCCAACTTTGCAGTCCATAACTCGCTTATTTGTCTTTCACAAAATCTGATTCCAACTTTCACAATTCTTTGGGAATGTTCACTCAATCCTTAGCACATTTTCGATTTTTTTTAACAAAGTGGCTCTCATTCCACACGCACATTGTAGACGTCAAGAGTTCGCAAACATCACAACTAATGATGTCGAGAACCATGGGCACTTCTTCTCGTCCAGGTCAAAAACCCAAAAAAATAAAATTCCAACATCGTTCACAATACAGGGGCCTTTTCACGACAAAGTGAAGAAATACGAAGCGCTTCGTTCAACAAAAGCGATCACTAACAGATTTTTTCAAAATTACCAAAATGGAAAATGCACTAGCCAACCCATTGAAATTTGGAGCAATGCCGAAACAAATTGCCACTTTCTTAAATTTGGATGATCCACATTTACACAGGGCACAGTTTCAGAAGGTTCTTGGCTATATTGCTCGCCGATTCAGGTGGTCAACTTATTTAAAGAATGCTGCAAAGGCTTTTAACGATGAGGGAAAAAGTGTGAATGCTGCCGCCAAAGAATCCGGAACCAAACGGATGACTTTGACAAGATTTCTGAGGAATTAAGTGCAGGTAATTGTGGTGATTCATCCATGGGCACCGAGGCAGGTATTTTCTCCCACACTAAAGGACTACTTAAAAAAATACTTGCTACAAATGGCACCAATATTTTACGGATATTCTCCAAAAGACGTTCGTCGACCTACAAGTGAGCTGTGAAATTTGGCATTGATATTCCGTCCTCCTGGATTGCAAATAAGTTAACCGGCAAAGAATGGCTTATGATGTTTTTAAAACGAAATCCCAAACTGTCCAATCGTAAGCCAGAATCCACCAGCCTTGGTAGGGCAACATCATTTAATGCTCAGAATGCAAAAAGGTTATTAAACCGCAAACGAAATTGGCGACCGTGACAGGTCCTGCAATCGTTGGATCTGTCTCACAGTCACTGTCACTCAGATTGTTCCCGAAGCCCGTGTAAAGGGCACTCGAAGGACACTGTCGAGTCGACACCGGACGAGATCTTTATTCTCTGAATTAGGAAATAGGGTGACCACAATTTCTATTAGATTGCAGTAAATATTAGTAAATGTAGTGTCATATGTTTTAATAAACTTTCTTAGATTTGTAGGGTTTCGTACCTCAAAAGAGAGAAACGGAACCCTTATAACGCTTTGTTGTCCGTCTGTCAATCGGTTTGTCTGTCAAGACCCTTTATCTAGGGAACGCGTGGAGGTATCGAGTTGAAATTAAAACCATATAATCAAGTCTTCAGTCCTTTGAAGTTGTGAAAAATCAAACTTCTAAGTTAACGAAAAAAAATGGTGATTCCAATTTCTATTTCAATCATCATTTTTTTTTCAAAGGAAATTATCTTTCTAGACAATTTGTTTTCTTACCTTTTTTTTTCGCTTGGGAAATCATCGAATGACTCCTCCCGCTCTGGGCGGAGTAGGAGGGAGTGTCAGACTTTTACTGACTAAAACCCATCCATGTTCCTTCATCGCCCTTTGTGTTCCGGGGCCACGGTATCTCTTTCGAACAGTCCCAAAACCCCGGAAGGCATCGGTCCTTGCGGATCCCTTCCTTTTTGCTGACTCTCTTTGAGGCGCGCGTGGAACACGAACGCGCCGTCGACACGGCCTGTCGTCATGAGACGGACGGACGGCGAGTTAGCCCATAGCCCACCGTCCACAGGCTCGCGCCTACGGTGGCCGGGGACCACGTGGTGGCCCCTGACGCCCTGGGCGTCACCCGCGGCGGCCGGGACGTTGAGAGGTTCTCTCCCTCTCACGTTCTTCCACCTCCTTCTCCAGCATTACTGCTTCGCAGAAGGAGGTGACGGCGTCCCATTTTGTCTCGCTCCGGACCATGGCTTGCAACAGAGCCGGACGCGAGAGGTTGCCGCCGCCAATCGCCGCTTCGAGGACACGGCGGTGCACCACCCACGCGGGGCACACCTTCACCGTGTGCTCCACCGTGTCCTCTGGTCAATCCTCGCAATGGAAGCACCCGGGCGTTTCCTCCCGCCCGATTCGGTGCAGGAACCTCCCGAAACAACTGTGTCCAGTGCGGACCTGCGTCAGGCGGAAGGTGAGGACGCCATGGCGTCTCTCAAGGCACTCCTCAAAGAGGAAAAACCTATGACACTACATTTACTAATATTTGCTGCAATCTAAAAGAAATTGTGGTCACCCTATTTCCTAATTCAGTTAATAAAAATAAAACTCCATTTTCTTATACAATAACAGGTCTTTCATTTTCTTTCTGGTATCGAATTTGTTGCACAATTAATTTCACAAAAAGACACAATTTTGTGTTTGTCTTATATTTAATACGTTAAGTGTTATAGAAGGAAAACAATAGAAATGGAAGACTGAGGGCCCGATTTTTTATCAAGGTCATAACTTTCAAACCACAAGAAGTGGAGACCTGTTCATGCTTTCACAAATTTTCACAATTTATTTAGTAGCATAATTGATTTCAAGTAGTAGCTGTAAGTTAATGTTTTAATTTTATTTACTTAATAAACTTTTACGTGTATGAGAATTGAGGGCCCATTTTCAACGTAAATATACAAAGTAGGACAGCATTTTGCGATAAAATCTTGTTTTCACTAATTTTGTTTGGCGTTAGCTTAGACTTTAGCATAAAGACTTTTTCTGTGGTGTTCACAGTTTATCAGGTACAGGCGGGCCCTCAATTCTCTATGTGAGAACTGAGGGCCCAACTTTGCAGTCCATAACTCGCTTATTTGTCTTTCACAAAATCTGATTCCAACTTTCACAATTCTTTGGGAACGTTCACTAAATCCTTAGCACATTTTCAAATTTTTTGAACAAAGTGGCCCTCAGTCCACACGCACATTCTACATGCACCATTAATACCGAATATTAATAATAATAATACAACCTGGAAAGAGATAAAAACAGCGTACAAAACACCTATAATGTAAAGAAATACGAAAGTGAGAAGATAATTTAGTTTGACCTTTGTTGCCAAATATCGGTAATCCGGAACTTCTTTTAGGAACTTCTTGACATTGTCAGCCGAAAACAGGTACTTTCGACTATTTACTAACATGGCCACTTGAGCGACTTTTTAGAAATGGCAGCAAGTTGGAGTATGACTTGATATCAATACCATGTTTTGTTTTCACAGTGCTTTTTAGCATTGAATAGTAGCACCACAATGAGCTTGACTTATATTTTTGAGAAAGTACCATGAAATATGTATATCTGTATACATATTATATTTTTAGGAACCAGAAGTGAAAATCAAATAAAAAAAAACAATCTTTAATAACCTAAAACTAATTTAATTACAAATAGACTTAAATCAAACAATAATTTAATAAATCATCAAAATTCAAGCAATCACAAGCAAACAGCCGTTAATATTCAAAAATAATAACCACGATAGAACACAAATGTAGACACAAAATATAGCACAAAATAATCACAAAATAATAAACCACTGAAGTAAAAATATGGAACGAACTTACTGTAAAGTAGCGTAGGTACCACCTTACCAGTCGACGACTCAGCAACAAATGTCCTGCGCTCTGTCGAGCGCCCGTTTTTATAAGGATCGGTGGAGGTACCCCTACTACCAACAATAAGTTCGCTTATACGGCCTATCCTGATCGTGCGCCGTCCTCGGCTGCACCAGGAACTTCAGCAGCACTGGCAGGTCCGACGATAGCTTGATCGCCGCCTTCGTCTGAATTGGCATCGTCTGGACTCAGAGCACCAGAAGGACCAGCAGGAACACCAGCGGGACCCACAGGAGGACCTGGAGGCTCACCAGCATCGTCAGGGTTGTCGTCATTGCAATCTGTATGAGAAACAAGTGGTTAATTATACGTGAAGACATACACCTTTGCCTATTCTGTCATCCATCACGCATTCAAGGCCCTCATACAAAAATACACTCAACCCAAATTAAAACACTTCGCTTTCAAATGTATGCATACATCTTCACACATCATATGTCACTCATACTCATACTTGAACTTGCCTGATGCGTGTTCGTGGAACACGACTTCCGCACGTTAAAAAACGGCAACCAGGACTGCGCCTGCCAGGACAGCGCCTGATGCGCATACATAGTACGCGACTTCCGGGACAACACCCGATGCGCATACATAGTACGCGACTTCCGGGACAACACCCGATGCGCATACATAGTACGCGACTTCCAGAAACCAGGCACTCCATGACGCTAGTCTCGGAAGCACACTGCCTGCATCTGGGCTGCACCAGCCACCCGTTTCAACCAGCAAGGTCAGCACATGCCTTGCACTCATACGCACGCGTACACATCACACGTGCTATCAGAACATAAAGAAAAACATTAAAAGGTTCAGTTGAAACTTACTTTCAAAAAATGCAGCACAACTCTCAGGACACCACTCGCCTTTCCAGGGTACCATGTACTGAGCTGCGGCCTGAGTTGTCTTGCCTCTGGCTCCACTTAACAGTTTCAGCTCGTAACGATCACTTCGTAACACTTTAGTTACGCGGTACGGACCCCTCATGCCAGGGTCGAGCTTCCCAGCTGACTGAGAATACTTTATCACGAACACGTGATCGTTAACCTGAAAAACTCTTGGCGGGTGCCTTAGACGATTTACCCGATCATCTTGACCACTTTGATTCTTGTCAAGAGATGCTTTAGCGGAGCTCCTGCTGAGTTCCCTCATGGCTTCTCGATTCGGACTTGAATTTTCAACGGCAACGTCGCGAATCAGCGCACGAATCACAGGAGTGGTCGCGTTAGTACCAATTAACAAATACAAGGCTGAGCACTGCGTGGTTTTTTGTTTAGTAATATTTAAAACTAATTGAATCTTACATAAACTATCAGACCAAGTGGAATTTTTATTAGCACTCTCGATACGAATCATATTTAGGATGGTCCTCACATACCGCTCGACTTGCCCATTGGAATGATGCATTTCGGGCGTTATGTAATGGATTTCGCATCCCATTTCAATTACCCAACTGGTAAAAGCTGACGCCTCAAACATGCGACCACGGTCACAAACTATTAGTTTGGGTGTCCCAAATAATGATATAGCGCTATTGAAAACTCGTTTCAACTCGTTAGCATCTTGTCTATATATGGGATAGAGTAAACAAAATTTGGTAAAAGAATCGACCAAAACAAGTACAAACTTATATCCGTTGGACTCTGGTAAAGGACCTAATGCATCAACATGAACCGTGTTGAAGGGAATGTCTGATTTTTCCCATGACGTGATGGGCTGACGAGGAGCTCTTGGAACACGTTTCTTGCTAATGCAAACTAGGCAATGGGAAGTATACTTTTTAACAAATTGTTTCAGGCCAGGGAACCAAAAATGTTTTAAAATAAGGTCGTAAGTTTTATCAGCCCCGATGTGCTCGTGCTCATCGTGAAAAACGCGTAGTAAACTGAGCCGGTGTCCTTTAGGGATAAAACATAGTAAACGCGACTCCTCACCAACAGGTGAATAGCGATAGTAGAGCACATCGCCCTGATAAACGTACCGACTAGAGTCCAAGAGACCATCCCTCAGTTTCTCAATGAGATCGACAGTCTCGGAATCAGCTGACTGGGCCATTTGTGCCCAATTCGATGGTCTATCGATGGCATTGACTTGCAACGCTGGCGGGTTTCTGCTTAGATAATCGGCGTGACCCATCATCACACCCTTTCGATATTCAATCTCAAAATTGAAATCTTGCAGATAAATCCACCAGCGTGCAACCCGGGGAAGTAAGTCTTTCTTACGTTCGGTGGCCTTCAAAGTTTTGCAATCGGTTATGATTTTGAAAGTTATCCCGATCAAATAATGACGAAAGTGTTGCAGTGCTTTGACGATCGCCAACGTCTCCAATTCGTACGAATGGTATTTTGGCTCCGCGCCCTGGGTTACTTTACTAAAGTAGGCTATCACCCGTTTACCACCGTCCGCGTGTACTTGGATCAGTACAGCACCGTACCCTGCACTGCTAGCATCAGTGTGCAGCTCTGTAGGAAGGTTCGGGTCAAAAATCGCTAGTATGGGCTCGCTAGTTAGACGCTTTATAAGATCTAGCCGGACTTGATCTTGATCAGGTCCCCACACAAATTTTACGTCTTTCTTTGTGAGACGCGAAATACATGCGGTTTTTGTCGCGTAACCTTCAATAAAACGCCGAAAGTAACCAGCGAGGCCTAAGAACTGGCGTACTTGTTTGACGTTACTTGGGATAGGCCCATTAACTAGTGCCTCGATTTTGTGCGGGCTCGGCCTAACCTGACCATGACTAATGACGCGACCTAAGTACTCAACCGTGGTGGTGAGAAAGAAACACTTGCGCACGTTAATTGAGAACCCGGCCTCCGTCAAAGTTAACAAGACTTCGCGTAACAGGGTTATGCCATCATCGACTGTCAGACTCAGAATCAACACATCGTCAACATATACTAGAACACTACCTGCTTCTATAAATTTACGCAAGGTGTTATTGATGATACGTTGATACACAGTGGGAGAGTTGCTCAAACCATACGGCATCTTTAAATACTCATAGTGAGCTTCTGGAGTTACAAAGCCTGTCTTACGGATCGAGTTTTCATCAATAGGAATCTGATGGAAACCCGACGCCATATCTAGAGAAGTGAAGAATTTCGAACCCCCGAGCCGATCAATGTGGTCATCAATCAAGGGTAGGGGGTACCTATCCTTGACAGTGATGCGATTCAGTGCGCGAAAGTCTACGCACATTCTGTCTGAGCCATCCTTTTTCTTAACCAAAATGATCGGGCTCGCGTATTCGGAATCAGACTCCCTAATAATCTTTTTGTTAAAGATCAAAAGATCCTGACATATCTCGCGAACCTTAAGTTTCTCTTGATACGACAAACGATACGGATGGTATGCTACAGGTACATCACTTGTTAAATTAATGTGCATTTTACCGGTATTTACAGTTGTGGTGGCTGTACCGGATATTAAAAACGGAGAGAATTCGTCAATCACAGCCATCAACGTAACAAGTTCCGCACCTTCGAGAGATGTATTTATTTGATTAGACTCACTAACACTCAAAGCGTTCACTTTTAGTACCTTATCCGGCGTATGAGTCAGGTACTGCCCGTGTTTCGTGCGAATAAACGTAACACCATCGCGATTTAATACGTCAGTCCCTATGATAAAGGGAGTATTCATACATGATGCGGGTACTACGACAAAGTCTACTTCAAGCGTAATATTACTAAACTCGACAGCTAAAGTGATGTATTCGCGGGCAACAATCTCTTTATTGCTTATTCCTTTCAAAGAACAGTTGATTTCTTTACGCGAACCGGAAAAGTAATTTACTACCGCTGACGATATCAGGGACACATTAAGATCACCACTATCTATGAGGATATCAACTGGTATACCCTGTATCACTGCTGTACTTATGTCGTTATTACTCTTCGCGTTTGAAAGTTCGCTACACAAGTTAACTTTACGTTGACTACTATTCTTACTTTGAGACTCAGATCGAGCCTTAGCAAAACAGTCACTCTCTTTATGCCCTGCTTTCTTACAGAAAGAACAGACGGGTCTGGCATTACTACTACTATCGGCTTTATCATCGACATTACGCTTCTTAGGGCACTTGTCCTTATAGTGTCCTGTTTGTCCGCAATTAAAGCATTTGTTTTCCGACCTGCTAGAACCGTTAAAATTACGTCTTTTAGTCGTATTACTGGATGACGCGGATTTGTCGGTGTTACGGTTATCGGGTTTGCGAACAGGCTTTACGTATGTAGCTAAAAATGAAACGAGGTTTTCTGTTGTTAGATCAGCATTAGTAGCTGCTGCTTGTACCTGTACATCACCGATACCGTGAATCACTATTTGGGTCATAAGCTCTTCGCTTAACTCTTTTACTACACGTAACCTTAATAATGAACGCCGCGCATATTCTGCGTATGACGAAAACTTGTCGGACGTGGTGTTTATAACTTCATGAAGAGTTTGGGCATAATTAATCTTTTGCGGACACAACGACTTAAATTCTCTAGTGAAATTGGACCATGAGCGATCATTTGTAGCCCACTCGTTTAACCACGTTTTCGCGTCACCTTTCAAACAGTGAGCCACACGCGAGAAACACTCGAGATCGTCCCAATGATTGACATTCCTAGCCCTGTCCACTTCGTTACACCACACCTCAAAATTATTTATGGTCGGATCAAAATTAGAAACATAATACACACATCAAAAGTGTCTAGGGATCAAGCATTTTTATGCGGATTTCTTGAGATTGAGATGTGGCTTTGTAATAAATTTATGATTTTATAAATTTATATGGATCCTTTTTGGTGCATTTCATAATTTGAATCAGGAACTCTCAATCAAATTCGAGTAAAAGATGAAAATAAGCTGTCAATATTTTCCCTATAAAAACATACAACGCATTGAAGACATTATTAGTGCTACTGTTTCCCTACTACTGATTAAAACCAACGTTATTATGGAGCGGCGACGTCATTTAAGCAGGGAAGAAATGCTCAGAGCCGTGGGAATGATAGAAGCTGGTTCCCGGCAACGTACTGTAGCTTTAGCTCTGAATACAAGTCAGAGTGTTATCAGTCGACTTTGGACACGTTACCGAAGCACTGGTACCGTGGCTGAGCGCCATGGAGGACGGTATCGCTGCACCACACGGAGACAAGACCGATACATTCAAATCTTAACTCGAAGAGCTCCAACAATAACCGCCATGATGTTAGCCGTGAGGCTTCATCACTCTTCAGGGAACTTAATTAGCGACCAAACAGTCAGAAACCGCTTGCATGAAGTGAACCTTCATTCCCGAAGACCGCTACGGGTACCACTTATAGCAATGCACAATCGTAGGATTCGATATCAATGGGCTCTTGAACACAGAAATTGGGCAGAAGAACAATGGCGTTTCGTGTGCTTTTCTGATGAGTCTCGTTTTGGTATGAGACCGGATACAAGACGTATACGACACTGGAGAACCCCTGGACGCCAACAGCGATTAAAATCCTGCCAGGAAGTCCATCCTTATAGTGGTGGAACCATCATGGTATGGGCGGGTATTTGGATCGGCGGAAGAACTGAGTTGATTTGGATCAGAGGCAACCTCAACGCTCAAATTTATGCTGAGACGATTGTATCAGACGTCATCGTTCCTCTACAAGTGCAAATCGGTCCCTTATTTCAGTTAATGCATGATAATGCACGACCGCACACCGCAAGAGTTGTAAGACAGACTCTCGCCGCAGCTAACATCAATGTCCTGCCCTGGCCTGCTCAGTCGCCAGACTTGAACCCGATTGAGCATGCATGGGATATGCTACAGAAAAGAGCTCTGCCGAATATGGAGGGTATCCAGTCGCAAGAAGACCTTTTTTTGTTGTTGCAACGAACATGGGCGGCCATTCCACAGCGTGATTTGGATGAACTAATTTTGAGTATGCCAAACCGATGTTCTTGTGTTGTTAGTGTTCGCGGTAGAAACACGGATTATTAATTGTTTAAGTTACCCAATAAAATTTTAAAGAAAACTGTGTTTTCAGTCATTTTTTCGAACTTTAATGTTAGTGGTTCAAATGTCAAAAATCCCTTATTAGGAAAATGGCAAATTTCTTTATTAATGCAAAGGTGACTTGGTTTATCGTTACTGTGACAAACGAAAACACTTTATTTGATGAATCCTTAAAGAAAATTTTAATTAATATCAATCAGGAGAAAAGTTATTGCAAAAATATATGTTGATCCCTAGATACTTTTGATGTGTGTAGTTGCTAGACTTGCTTCTTGTCAACTGTCCTAACGCATCAACAAGTGCTTGGGTCGTAGAAACATTTTTTTCTAGCGGGGCTGTGCAGTCACGAATTGACGGCGTGATATGCGAAACGGTGTTTTCCTCAATAGCAGTTAGTCGCGACATGATATTACCCAACGCACCTTGTACGGAAACATCATGAGGGTAGGATCGAGATTTACTACGACGACGACGACTAGTATTTACCGTACGTGACCTAGATTCTTCACGAAAACTATGATTGTCACCATTACGCGAGTGACTGCGACGTGATCGTGAGCGAGTTCTATTACGACGCGAATGCGAAAGAGTTTTATTACGGCGCGAACGTGAACGAGTTCTATCACGGCGCGAACGTGAACGAGTTCTATCACGGCGCGAACGTGTTCTATCGTGAGGCGATCGTGATCCGTGCCTATGGTCTTGTCGCGGTTCACTACGAGGGCTACAGCCATCCCCAGAGTGAGGTGGCGTCCTCGCTAGTTTTTCAAGTGACCTTGACGAACGTGGCATTATTTGAAATCAACGGCTGTTTGTGTAGGTATCAAGGCAGTAGTTGTGAGCAAATAAGTTCTATCCCACTTCTGATTTTAGGAACCAGAAGTGAAAATCAAATAAAAAAAAACAATCTTTAATAACCTAAAACTAATTTAATTACAAATAGACTTAAATCAAACAATAATTTAATAAATCATCAAAATTCAAGCAATCACAAGCAAACAGCCGTTAATATTCAAAAATAATAACCACGATAGAACACAAATGTAGACACAAAATATAGCACAAAATAATCACAAAATAATAAACCACTGAAGTAAAAATATGGAACGAACTTACTGTAAAGTAGCGTAGGTACCACCTTACCAGTCGACGACTCAGCAACAAATGTCCTGCGCTCTGTCGAGCGCCCGTTTTTATAAGGATCGGTGGAGGTACCCCTACTACCAACAATAAGTTCGCTTATAATATATATCAATGAGCACGTGCGATTCACTACCACAGCGCCGTAATTTAAAAAAAAACTTATAGGTTAATTCGAACTCACGTCGTATCCCGCCATTTTTGTTCGATATTAGTATTGCATTATGTACTTGGTTGTTTACAAAAATTAGTAATACAAGCTTTATGCATTTTATTTAATAATTGTACAATCCAAAATGTAAATAATTATATTACTACCTATACATAGTTTGTTTGCATTCAATACTCAGCAATTAAACTTTCCATGAATTTACATAGACTTCTTACAACACCACAACACCCTATGGTTTCAGAACCTTTTATGGAGGATTCATACCATGGATGTAGATAGTCTTGTATGCAACTGTACAGTCAAGGACTATAAATGATGAGCCACTTGCCACCATTCGTATTTTAGCCGTGTAATGCAAATCGGATTTAGTCGGGATTATTCGTATATATAATACAGAGTGATCACTCAAAGTCGACCAATTGCAGGTTTGCAGGTGTAGAATCCGTAACCAAGCGACAATAATTGTTTTAGCGTAGCCATAGTAACGTTGGCGTACGGAGACATTATGATTGGTATAATTTAGACATTGGAAAAACTCTTACCCACGATTTTATCCGAACGCAAAGCGTCCAAGATGACGTTCATGATAATTACCTATGATTGAATACTTTTGCATAGATCTAAAATAAACATAAATGCCGCTATCTTGCAAGAATTACGAATTTCATTTACTATTTCTGTAAAGAGTTGTTTTTTTATTTATTTATCAATCTCCTAAAGTAATTATCAATCTCCTTAAGTAATTATCGATCTCCTAAAGTAATTATCAATCTCCTAAAGTAATCTTTGCTGTAAACTTTTAAAATAATTATTTATGAAGCTTCTGCGCACAGGATTTATATCCCTTCTTTCTTTACCTGCGTTTCGCTGCTCTCTAACGTAACCTTCTATCAATGCATCCCAAGAAGCCGAAAGTATAACATCAGGGTCATCTGATGGTAGCTTTTCACTGGCTCTTGTCACAATATTATGCAAAACTCCAGTGGCAACAATCACAGGGAGACAGTTTTTAATTGTATTTGTGTTTTTTTCGTTTACCGATTTGCATACCTTATGCTAGAACAGGGAAGCGACGTTTCCATACACCAAACAGACACGTTCAATAGGATTTCTACTTCGGATTTGAGATTCATTATAAAGTATTTCCTCTGGGGTTCTTCAAATCCATACATACCGATACTTTATTTTCTATAATATTTACATATTAACTCTATGATAGAAATAAAAATATTTACAAGTATCAAAAAGTCTTGATGGCCCAGAGATTAAGACCTTGCCTCTCATGCATGAGGTTGTGGGTTCAAATCCGGGCAAGTACCAATGTGACTTTTTCAATTCATATGTACTTTCTAAGTTTATCTTGGACATCACAGACATCGGTGAAGGAAAACATCGTGAGGAAACCTGGACTTATCTATATCTATACATGTAATAAATCTATAGAAAAATTCCCTTCTATCTATACTAATATTATAAAGAGGTAGCATTTGTTTGTAAGTGTGTATGTAGGGGGTAATCTCCGGAAGTAATGAACCGATTTCAAAAATTCTTTCACCATTAGAAAGCTACATTCACCCTGACACCTAACTGTGGTGTATATAACCTACATGTTAAATACTCTGTGTTAGTTTCCTTAAGAAAAATAAATGACTGACAGTTGGTTAACAGACTTAGTTTTATTCTGTTTCATAAAATAATATATTTCCGAATTACGTGCAAACAACTGGCGACGAGGATTAAACACAGAATGCCGATCGGAAAAATCGAGCAATTCGATTTATCGAATAAAAAATGGTTGACATACATCCGACGCGGACGTGAGGAACAGTTCATGGCGCTCAACGAAATTAAGGCAGGATTACATGTAGCTACATTAGTGACTCTAGTGGGTCAAGCTACGTATGATCTGATGTGCGATCTTTGTGCGCCGGATAATCCGGAAAACAAAAGTTTTGAGTTAGTGAAAATAGTCGGCGACCATCTCGAACCAAAGAGAGAGCGATGACATGAGATCGCGACTTTTTGCCGAGCCGACACTGACGTACAAGAAAGCGGTGGAGCTGGCCTTGGCATTGGAAGCGGCTGACAGGCGTTGCCGCTAACTAAAGGATGTCTGTTTACATTCTTACAACGGCGCCTAGGCGCTAAGATTGAAGTGGTCGGTTATATTATGGTTAACGTGGAGGTCGGGGCATACTCGGCGAGAGACTTAAAACTGTTTGTTATTGAAAATGGTGGACCGCCTTTAATGGGTAGATCTTGGTTGAGTAAATTAAATATTGATAACATAACTATTAACGAAATGATGTTAAATTTAGTGGATGATAAATTAGTCGATAGTTTAAAAAAGGAATTCCCGGATACCGTGTTTGCCCCAGGTCTCGGCACATGTAGGTACCAAACAATTTGTGTTAAGGTTAGGCGACCTGACGCCCGTATTTGTGAAAGCTAGATCATTACCGCTAGCGTTACGAAGACCTGTTGAATTAGAGTTACAACGACTCGAGGCAGAGGGCGTAATTCGTAAAGTGGACTATTCAGATTATGGAACACCCATTGTGCCGGTGATCAAGAAATCGGGTGAGATTCGTATATGTGGAGATTATAAAGTTACCATTAATCCAAAGTTAATTCGCGATCCGTACCCTATGCCACGAATCGAGGTGTTGTTAATCGAGGAGGTATTCTATAATCAACCTTACTAACGCGTATCAACAATTATTTTTAGATGAGAATTCGCGAGCTTGCACTGCGATAACCACACATATAGGCACTTTAGTTTACCTTCGCACACCGTTCGGTTTGACTTGCATACCCGAAAAATTCAAAAAATTTATGGAAGAAACTCTAAGGGGTTTGAAGGGCACTGCAGTGTTTTTGGATGATGTGGCTGTCACAGGTGCCACCAGGTCAGAACCCATTGCTAATCTAAGGGCTGTGTTGTCTCGTTTACGTGAGGTTGGTTTGCGAATTAAATTAAAGAAATGTAGTTTCATGGAAGAAAGCATAACTTATTTAGGTTTTATTATTGATAAGCAGGGTTTGCACCCAGATCCAAACGAAATTAAAGCCATTGTGGATGCACCTCCACCAGGAGATTTGACACAGCTCAGATCTTTCCTAGGTATGATAAATTATTATGCCAAATTCATACCTCAGTTTAATACGATTTTACATCCCTTGCATAGTCTATTGCGCAAACAAAGTGTGTGGGTCTGGTCAGCAGATTGTAAAGGCTTTCCATGATATTAAGGCAGCGATTCTAAGTAGTAAGGTTTTGGTACACTATAACCCTGACCTACCTTTAGTGCTAGCCGTTGATAGTAGTTCGTATGGTATCGGCAGTGTGCTATCATATCGGTTTCCAAACGGGGACGAGCGCCCAATTTGTTTCGCATCACGAACGTTAAATGCGGCGGAACGATCGTACAGTCAGTTCGCCATTTCATTATAAAAACGGACCATAAGCCTTTAACTTTTATATTTGGGTCTAAATTTGGATTACCGCAAACGGCGGCTAGTAGGCTGCAACGGTATGCCACAAGACTGGCGTCTTATGATTTTGAGATTGAATTTGTCAAATCGAGTGAAAACGGTAATGTCGACGCATTATCCCGACTGCCACTACCTTATGAACGTAAACATTGTGATGACCTGGGTTTGATATCTTATGTAAATTATGTTGAAGAAACAATTCCAATAAGTGCAAAATAGGTGGCTTCTTGTATCCAGAAAGACAACGTTTTGAATAAAATTATCTTATAATGGGTTGGCCCTCAAAGGTAACGTCAGAGTCTGAAAAACCATATTTCCATCGAAAGGATAATTTAGCTTTGGATCGTGGTTATATTCTATATAAGCACCGAGTGATCATACCGGAGCCACTGAGAAAACCCGTCCTGACCGAACTGCACGAAGGGCATTTAGGGGTAGTTAAGATAAAAATATAGCTAGGAGTTATGTTTATTGGCCCACATTGGATGTCGAAATTGAGACCATCACGAAAAATTGTAGTGCGTGTTGTCAGCAGCGTGATGCTCCCCCACGTTCTTTACTACATCCGTGGGAATTTCCAGCACGCCCCTGGCAAAGGTTACATACTGATTTCGGTGAATTTCAGGGTAAACATTATCTCGTCACGGTTGATGCCCATAGTGAGTGGATTGAAGTGCAGAAAATGTCTGGCACAAATGCCGTGGCGACAATAGGTAAACTTAGGGAATTGTTCGCTCGTTTCGGTCCCCCCTCGCAAATAGTGAGCGACGGCGGACCGCCTTTTGGTTCGACCGAAGTAGCAAATTTCTTTAAAAGTAATTTCATTTCTCATACGATCACTAGTCCCTATCGACCGGCGGGTAACGGAGCAGCCGAGAACGCAGTGAAGTTAGTAAAGCGTGCCATGAGAAAGGCTACGCACGAGGGCGTTGACGTGGATACGGCAGTCAGTAAATTTTTAATCCAACATCGGAATTGCCAACACGCGAATACAGGCGTCTCGCCCGCTGAGGCGATGCTTGGCAGACGGCTCCGGGGTAGGCTAGACGTGCTGCGGCCGAGTTCCGAGCGCACCAGCGAGGAGGCAGCAGCTCGTACTGCGCGCCACAGCCCAGGCACTGACCGCCACGCTGCGCCCGGGGATCGGGTACTAGCACGAGACTACCGGCAGAGCGCTGATAAGTGGGCGCCGGTCGAGTTCATTGCAAGAGAGGCACCACTCACATATCGAGTGCGGTGTGACGATGGTAGGGAGAGTGCAAAAGGCACATTGATCAGCTGCTACCCATTGAAAAGAGGACTGGTACCTCTATACGGCATTCCATAGATATGGGTAATGAGTATGACGACTCAGAACGCGGGGATAGTCAGGTTAGTAAGGAAATTACTAGATGCCCGGAAGATACCTCTTGTGCTCAAATCCAAGATCAAGGTGTACGACCATTGCCAACACCAGGTCAGGTTCCTGATACTGTTCAGACTCCTGAAAATTCTTGTTTGCGTCCAAAGCGCACTTGTACTTAGGGTAAAAAGAATTATCGGGCATAATGATTTGTTTAGTTCATTGTATTTTTTATTTGTTTAACGAGAATAGCGGTTATATTTCTTTTTGTGTGTATGTAATGGTAGTAATTGTTTTATGTTGATTGAAAAGAAATGGTTCCTTTCTTAAGAGGAGACGTGTGGTGTATATAACCTACATGTAAAATACTGTGTTAGTTTCCTTAAGAAAAATAAATGACTGACAGTTGGTTCGCAGACTTAGTTTTATTCTGTTTCATTAAATAATATATTTCCGAATTACGTGCAAACACAGCTATAGGCTATATTTTATCCCCGTACTCCCACGGGAACGGGAACTACGCGGGTGAAACCGCGTGACGTCCGCTAGTTAGGTATAAAAGTAAAAAGAGTTTTCACAAAAAAAAAATACAATTACAAATCGCAAAGTGTGTTAGATACTACATCAAAATAAAGGGTAGGAAGGTTAAAGGAACTATTATTACTTTGGGATAAAGGAACTATTATTACTTAGTGGTCTTTTAGACGATAAATCTCATCGTCAAAGCTCAGCACTTCAAACAAATCGACTGCATAACAAGAGGTCAATTGTTTACAATGTGTAACTTATCAGGCTGTTGGATATCTTGGGTACTTCTTCAATAAGATGTTTATTTTCTTTTCCAAAATGATGTATTTTCTTACAATGGATGGTTACAATATAAATTAGTTTAGAGAGAGAATTTTTACGTGCGCTTCTTGTGGCGGTCTGAAGGCAGTGTCCAAAGACAATTTTCCACAGAGTATATAAAAAAAATGTTGTCTGTGGTCGAGTGTCGCTGGTGCGCATTGTGCCCGGCCTACACGGCGGACAATTTTGTCGGCGGCAACAATCTCCCGGCCCTTGAAGGCCTAGGGGGCTTCAAGCTCTTCGATGTCCTTGTCTAGAAGAGGACATAGTCT
Organism: Xestia xanthographa; assembly: GCA_905147715.2. Taxonomy (NCBI): domain Eukaryota; kingdom Metazoa; phylum Arthropoda; class Insecta; order Lepidoptera; family Noctuidae; genus Xestia; species Xestia xanthographa. Next base: position 7,700,936 of record LR990643.1, read on the forward strand.
GGTGATGGCGCGACGAAGGATTCCCTTTGCGGTTTCCACGTCCGCAACTCTGCTGCAGCCGTCTGTCCCAGGGTAGCATTGTCTGATTCTCCCAAGCGGCCATTTGAGTGGAGGACTGTGCTCTTCCTTGATCAGCACAAGTTGTCCTGGTTCCAGGTTAGGCTTTTTCACGAGCCATTTTGTGCGCTGCTGAAGTTCGCAAACGTATTCACGACTCCACCGTGACCAAAAGTGCTGACGCATTTGCTCTATCTGGGCGTAGCGATGCAGTAGGTGGGTCTTGACTTCCCGTAAATCTGGAGCTGGCAGCGAGGTCAGTGGTCTTCCGATGAGGAAGTGCCCTGGGGACAATGGGGAGAGGTCGTGAGGATCGGATGACATCGGATATAGTGGTCGAGAATTCAATATTGCCTCGACCTGGACGAACACAGTAGTGAGTTCTTCAGCAGTTAAGTGTATATTACCCACAATGCGTTTAATGTGAAACTTGGCTGATTTTATAGCAGCTTCATATAGCCCACCGTAGTTTGGTGAGTAAGCGGGTGAGAATCTGAATTGTATACCTTCACTAGAAAAATTGTCTAATACAGAATCACTTAATTCAGTAACGACTTTTCCTAACTCCTTACTAGCCCCTACAAAATTTCTTCCATTATCGGAAAAAATCTCGAGAGGTTTTCCTCTTCTTGAAATAAATCGTCTAAATGCTAAAATAAAACTTTCAGTGCTTAAATCACTAGCAAGTTCTAAATGAACTGCTTTTGTCTTAAAACAAATGAATAAGCATAAATATGCCTTAATTAACCTTGCACCGCGGCCCCTTTTATTTATAATATGAAAGGGACCAGCATAATCTGTTCCTACAATTTGAAATGGATACCCGGGCATTATACGTTGAGATGGCAAACCTTCCATAATCTGGCCAGCAACTTCTCCTTTCACGCGTCTACAAGTTACGCATTTTCGGTATGTTTGCCGTGCTACATGTCTTCCTCCTACTGGCCAATACATTTCGCGTATGCTTGAAAGGAGTAGCTGCGGGCCTGCATGCAGTAACTGTAAATGATAATGTTCAAATAAAAGCTTTGTTAAGTAGTGTCTTGAATCAACAATCATGGGATGTTTTTTATTGTAATCATATGTAGAATTATCTAACCTGCCTCCCACGCGCATAACGCCATCTGCATACAGATATGGATTTAAACTTAGAATTTTCGACTTAATATTAATAGTTGTTCCCTTTTTTAGACAATTTATCTCACTTTCAAATGACCTTAACTGTGCAAGGAAAATTAGCTTGATGTCAGCTTTTTGCAATTCCATTACTGTTAATGAACCTTGCATCTTATGATTAGAATTTTTACAATTATGTATGAACCTTAACATGAAAGCAACTGTTCTTCTTAATTTGTTAAATTTTGAAAATCTTTCCATGTCTATGATATCTTTGTCAGGTTGCTTCAGTGTTATGGTTGTCACCTTGATTTCTGGTAACTTCATGGCTAACTTGAATGATTGAGACGGCCAAGCTGTCTCATCGAGGAGCAAGAAGGACGGCCCGTTCCACCACAGCTTGGCATCTGGCAACTCTTCCGGTAACAGACCTCGTGATGCCAGGTCTGCCGGGTTCAGAGCAGATGGGACGTATCTCCATACTCCATGATGAGACAAGTCAGCAATCTCTGAGACACGATTCGAGACAAAAGTTTTTAATTTCGCAGGTGTAGTTGTTTTTAACCATGACAATACTATTTGTGAATCAGTCCAATATACATACCTATCAACATTACAACGTAAGGCTTTTGTGACCTTGTCACAAAGGCGACTCCCAAGTAGGGCACCACATAATTCTAATCTAGGTATAGTAGTTGCCTTCAGAGGTGAAACCTTAGCCTTAGCGCATAGAAGCTTGACAGAAACTACACCGTTATCATCTATACTGCGAATGTATATACAGGCGGCATAAGCCTTTACAGATGCATCGCAAAATACATGAATTTCTATGTGTTTTGGGTTATCACACATACCATAACGTTCAATTTCAAATAAGGCCAGTGTGTGAAAACCTTTGAACATTTTTTGCCATAAGTTTCTTATATTTATAGGTACCTCATCATCCCACTGTAATTTTAGTGACCACAGTTCTTGTAATAAACTCTTCAATAATATTGTGCAGACGCTAAAGACTCCAAGTGGGTCAAATATATTTGCTACAAAAGATAAAATGTTACGTTTTGTGCACTTATTGGTTTCATTATTCTCCTGTATAGAATCAGGTAAGTTTATCATAAATTTGTCCGTGGACGGGTTCCACTTTATTCCTAGAGTGCTACATTCCTTATTAAATTCAACATTGCTTTGTTCGTGAAACATTTTATCATCATTAAAAAGGTAGGTGCAATTAGATTTAATTTTACGTAGATTCATTTGAGCTGTATTTAATGTGTTTTTTATTGACTTCAGTATGTATTTTAATTTTTCAGGATCCTGGTGACCAGTACACAGATCGTCAACGTAAAAATCGTGTTATATTATTTTGGTTATCAGTTCATCTTCACAAGAATCCGCCAATTCAAACAAACATCTGACACTTTAAAATGGTGCTGAAGAAGTTCCGTATGTGACTGTGTTTAACTGTAAATATTGCAACGGTTCGTTTTCATTATTTCTCCAGAGAATCATCTGTAAGTGTCTATGCTTTTCTTCAAGCACTATTTGACGATACATCTTCTCAATATCGCCTAACAATACAAACCTATGCTGACGTAAGCGGACGAGAATTGAAAAGATGTCTTCCTGAATCGTAGGCCCTACCATCAAAATATCATTAAGTGAAAGACCTGAAGCAGTTTTTGCCGAAGCATCAAAAACAACACGACATTTTGTTGTTTCACTTTTATCCCGTAGGACTGGATGGTGAGGTAAATAATTTGCCAATTCAGGTTTCTCAATTTCTGACAAGTGACTCAAGTCTTTGTATTCTTGAATGAATTCACTGTATTGTTGTTTGACATGAGGTTGCCGTCGGAACCGTCTCTCCAACTGGGTTAATCGTTTAAATGACATTGTAAATGAATCGCCCAAATCCAGTGAATCACCCTTCAACGGCAAACTCACGCAAAACCTACCGTTGTTCAATCTACGAGTATTTTTTACAAAATGATCTTCGCATAATGTTTCTTCTTGATTCCAGGGTAACTTAGGGGGTAATTCCTCAAGTTCCCAAAATTTTCGTAACTGATTTCTTATTTCATGACTGAAATTACAATTTATGTTGTTATCCTGATTGTAACTAGTACACATTGTTGGACCAACCACTAACCATCCTAATATTGAGTTATTTAATATTGGTTTGTTGTGTCCGAGCTTTATTTGACCTGCTATAATCAGATCCCAAAAAACGTCTGCCCCTAGTAATAATTCCACTTGAGAGGGACGATAAAATGTCGGATCTGCCAATTGTATGTTTTGTGGAATATCAAAACTTGTGATATCCACATCCTCAGAAGGTAAATTTTTGGAAATTTGATCTATTGTTAAACAGTTTATTTTCTTAGTAAACTGTTTAATTTTCAAGGTAATTGTACACCTTTCCATTGTTTTGAAACACATGTTGTTGATACCTGTAACATTAACCGATGGTACCCTTTGACTTAGAAGACCTAGTCTATTTTTTAATGAATTTGTTATAAAAGATGACTGACTACCGGAATCCAATAAGGCCCGTACTTCATGGCACTGATTCGTTTTCTCATCCACGATTTTAACCACTGCTGTTGATAACAAGACTTGACTTGTTACACAGGAGGATAATGAAACCGAATGTGCATTAGTATCATTGTTTGGATCGTTAGTGTTTGTTACCTCACTAACTTCATTGATTTGAGCAACATTATTTGCTATACCTGGTTTAGACTTATGTAACAATGTATGATGTTTACGACCGCATTCTTTACATGGGCCCAATCGACATTGACCTGCAAAATGACCACCACGAAAACAATTTGCGCACAACTTCAACCTTACAACCTCAGTGTAACGCAATTCAGGAGACATATCAAGAAACTTCTTACATGCATATATACGATGTTCACCACTACACAATAGACATTTTATTTTTGAGACATTTTGAGTACTTGACTCAGACGCAGAAGCCACAAATGATTTTTGTTGTTTATCTAATTTTTTGTTTGTGTCAGGTTTCCTAGAGGGAGAGCTGGCTTGGTGTAAAGATTCTAGAACATCAGCCCTTTTTCGCAAAAACTCCCTGAACTCCTGTAAAGTGGGTGAACGCTGATGGTTTTTGACTTCTTCCCAATTGCGCAATGTTACCGAATCTAATTTGTGTGCGAATATATGAACAATTAATGAATCCCAATTATCAGTGGGCTCTCCCAATGTGTTAAGCGCTCGTAAATGCTTTGTAATGTGATCTACCAAGTTTCTAAGTAAGTTATCAGATTCTTTAGGCAATGCTTCAATACTTAACAAATCCTGAAAATGATTGGTAATAAGTTGGCCTTTGTTATCAAATCTTTCACATATAAGTTGCCAAGCAACATCATAATTATCATTAGAAAACTCTAAAGATTTGATAACAACCGAAGCGCTACCCTGCAACGATGAACGCAAATAATGCAACTTATTGATCCCACTTAACCTTGTATTGTCATGTATCAATGATTTAAAAGTATCTTTGAACTCGAGCCACTTGCTATAATCTCCATTGAAAACCGGCAGCTGAATCAGAGGCAACTTAACGTTAAAGTTATCACCATTATATGAATTTACTCTAGTTTTAGATAAATTATCATCAGCATCACTAAACTGCTCCTGATTCAACTGTGCTATTTCTTGAGCTAAGGCGATCAAAGAATAAAATTGATTTTCTATTTCAGAACGTTCATCAAGCTGTCCATCACTGTCATCCGATAAAACTTCTATTTTATTCTGAATTGTGTCAAACTCATTAAATAAAACCTCAAACTTTGATAATCGTAAACCTAATTCCTTCACATGTTTTTGTGTTACATTCTTATAATTTTGAAAATCATTCAAATAGTTTTTAAAATGAGTAATCCTTCCTTTAATAGTGCTACGTTTCTTGGTTAAATCCTTAAACTCTGTTTCAGACATTCCGAATGACAAAATAAATGAAAACAATATAAATACCGTTAGTCCGGCAAACCTGATTCTCAGTTCTCACTCGCTTACTCACAGCTGCGAGCCACGGGCACAGGTAAATCACGCGTTGTCAATGACCGACCGCGTGTTCCTTTGTCTTCGCTCAATGCGTGCGCGCTCACCAAGCTGCAATCGCACCGTCTGGATTGTTCGGCGGGCCAATTACTTACAGTACACTACTGACTACACCTTTTTTATTGGGATTATGGGACTTGACGTATTTTTACACTTAATTTGATCATGGACTTGTCACATTGATATTTTTCATCATTAGAACTCGTAGCACTATGACGTGAATCCTTTCACCCTACTGTGCAGCCCAAGCCTCAGCAGATTGAATGGGTGAAGGATGGCAACGGACGATAGAATAGGATTGTGGAAAAAAAAATATGACTGTGGAAAAGAAATAATGGATGGATCGGGCACTCCCCTGGAATTGTGTTCTTGTAGCTCTTGTGGGTGGAGTCGACCTGCTGTCTCGCCCTGGATCCCCTTGGATTGCTCTTTTCGGCTCAGCTTGGCTCCCAGCGTCAGCGTGGCTCCCAGCGTCAGCGTGGCTCAGCTCAGCTCAGCTCGATTCTTCTCGACGTCACGCGTCCGCGCAACGTCCTGTCACGGTCGCCAATTTTTTTGTTGGATATCTTGGGTACTTCTTCAATAAGATGTTTATTTTCTTTTCCAAAATGATGTATTTTCTTACAATGGATGGTTACAATATAAATTAGTTTAGAGAGAGAATTTTTACGTGCGCTTCTTGTGGCGGTCTGAAGGCAGTGTCCAAAGACAATTTTCCACAGAGTATATAAAAAAAATGTTGTCTGTGGTCGAGTGTCGCTGGTGCGCATTGTGCCCGGCCTACACGGCGGACAATTTTGTCGGCGGCAACACAGGCTAATCAAGATCAATATAAAAATCAATTAAATAATTAGTTAATCAGTCTTAATTAGGTATCTCATGAAGATTAATTTAAGTAAGTCTTTGCAAAAACCTTAAGAAAAAAAATCACAATTTACTTTTGGTCAACATATCTTCGATGTCAGTATCGGATAAAGTATCTTTCACCTTTTTGTTGAAAGTTAAAGTTAAAAACTCTGCCTGAAACTGTTGAGGCGACTCGTATTTTACTTATTTTACCCACAAGATTTCCCACGAAATACTTGTCTGCGAGTAGGTCCCGTCTCTTAAAATCCTTGTGAGTTAAAGGCTCTACATCAAAGGGCTTAAGTTTTTATCTTGCCGTCTGGAATACAGTATACCATTGAGAAGGTGCCCAAATAGTGGTATTTTTAACCTGGTTTTCAATCGTTGCATGTGCCGAATCGACGGTAATGTAGATATTATGACCGGTAAGCAAGAAATTCATTTGAATGTATTCAATAGTTCTGCAACGTTGCAGTCTCGTTCAGCATTACAAGAACAATTTTGTTCCGATTTTGACCGGGACAGCAGTCACAATAAAGAAGAAGACGTCGTCTTATATTCCCGCGGTCGTCAAGCTTCGTTATGTATTTGCTTAATATTGTAGCCATCTCATTAGCACCGCGGTTGCCCTGGCTTTCGTCCCAATAATACCTTTTTTGTAAATAACTGCATTGTAAACGGCCAGTTTGCGTGTATAAAACCATTACATGCTATCACCATACGGTGTTTTCAAGACTTTTTGTAAGTCAAAACTTATGCAAATGGATGCTAAATCTTCTAAATGAATAGTTTTTGTTAAAAAAAGGTTTGATACAATGTAATTTCAGCTTTATTGTTTCTTTATGGGTTGGTAACTCTTGTATGAAAACGTTATTACTTTGTTTAAAATAAAACTAAACATTTCGCTTGATAAATAACTGCATTCTTTAATTTTACAATATTATTTCCCGAGTAAGCACCTTCTGACAATCTAACATAGACAGTTTCCTTAATGTTTCCATACAGAAATGCCCCTGTTACATCCATTTGAATTAATGGTAAGTTAAGTTTAGTTGCAATTATCACAAAGAGTCTAACAGTTGATAATTTTGCAACAGGAGCATAACAGTCATTCAAGTCTAAAATATCATCTTGTTCAAACCCTCTCGCCACCAATCTAGCTTTATAATGTGGAAAGTCTTGATTACCCCTTTTAATTTTAAATACCCATTTACTACTCACAACTTTTTCATTTTCTAGTACCTCACATACGGCCCATGTATTGTTTTCTTCAATAGTTTGCATCCCTCTATCAATTGCCTCCTTCTATTTGCTGCTGTCACTTCTCATCATGACCTCTCCATAAGTAACTGACTCACATTGTTCGGTATGCAAATTTTTGTCAATGATAATAAACAGGTGGTTTCCTTACCCTCTTGCTTGGTTCTCTTTGACATACCTATTCAATTGACTCGGCTGAGCTGTTACTTTCTTCACTTGGATCATATTCAGATTCAGACCCCTCTGAAACACTAGCAGTCATCATAGTTTCACTGAAATCAGCTGATGTAGTTTTACTAATTTTCTTATCATTTTCTTCTGTATAGTTCAATTTAATATCGACTTCGCTATAGTTTTGCTCCTTCTCTAAGAAAACTATATCACGCTTTAATTCTACATCATTCTTGTGTGAAAAGTATATTCTATACCCTGTTCTGAACATTTCAATTCTATTTCCAGTCACATTTTCAGACTTATTAACAAAATCTTCAATATAATTCTTTACCTCTGACTTATTCTTGACGAAATACACTGATCTATAGTTGGAGAAATTATCTTTCAATATTCCAAATTACCTTGAACCTCCGACTGACATAGGACCACAGGTATCCGCATGGATTAATTCACACGTTTTCGTAGTAACAGTTTCACTGTTTCCAAACGGCAACGGCATTTTTCCTTCTTAACAACTCTCGCATTTTGTAATCGGAGTCTGCTTCACGTCAATGTTGTTTTTCAACAGTATTTTTCTTACATAGTCAAAATTTTGATGCGCTAATCTTTCGTGCCACTCTTGCATGTAGATTTAACTTTCTTAGCCACATAATCTACTTTATTTTTATAGCGTAAATCTAAATAATATGAACTTCCAACTCGCTTTGCTATTGCACAAACTTGATTGTTTTTATAAAATTGACACGAGTTGTTATCCGTCAATATGACGTATCCTTTGTCCGACGCACAGTTAACAACAGAGAATAAGTTTGTTTTTAGTTCAAGAACGAACAGAACTTTATCTATGGTTGTTTGAACCCACTCACTCCCGTCATATATCTGTGATAAATTAAGGGCTAGCAGAGTAAAAACAATAGCGCAGTAGTAAATTATTTATTATAACTCGGTGGAGAAAATTAAATAAAATGGTTCTCATTGGAAACTTTAATCCGCAATAGACAATCAGTGTTGCCACCTTTTACCATAGACACATTATCATTTCTTTTTAGTTTATTGGCAAGCTACTCTACATTTTACACGCCCCCTCAATAAAATAAAATAAAAATTACACAAACATTTTCTGAACAAAAAAAAATATGCGCCCCCTTAATAGGTAGTAGACTGTTAATAACAATGCAAAAAAAAAACTTCTCCTTAAACACATTTAAAATTCACTTACAAAAGATATCTAAACCCATTAAATTTGGCCACTGGTAGAGATTTAGTAAAGAAATCAGCTAACTGACAGTCTGTTTTAACAAATTTCAATATTACAATGTTACTGTCAATTTTCTCCTTAATAAAATTAAATTTAATGTCAACATGTTTTACTCTTTTATTATTTTCTGGATTATTTCCAATATTTATGGCTGCCTGATTATCTACAAAAATAGTGATAGGACAAACTGAAATCTCAAAATCATTTATAAGATTTTTAAGCCAACAAGCCTCTACAACTGCAGAACTCAGAGCTATAAGCTCTGCTTCAGAAGAAGACAAACTGACAGTATGTTGCTGTCATTTATATCGCTACCCCAGTCGGAATCGACATCCAAGTAAATCTGTACTTTCATTACTATTGAAAGTCAACTTCAAGTCAAGTGTAGCATTTACATATCTGAGCACTCTTTTTAATGCTTTTAACAATGTTTCATCTGCACAATTTTGAAAACGGCTCAAATATGCCACACTAGGACATAAATCAGGTCTAGTACACAAAACTGCATACATTAATGATCCAAGAATTTGTCTACATTGATTCTCCAATTTAGGATCTGATTTATTTGACTGAAAAATTTGGAATTTGAATTCCATTGGAGTTGACATAGGTTTTGAATCAATCATATTAAACTTCTCTAGTATCTTTATCAAATAATGTTTTTGTGACATTACCATTTTGCAAATCTTGCTTAACATGAATACCCAAATAGTTAGTTACATGACCTAGATCTTTCATACAGAAAATATTACTCAAATAAAGTTTTAAATTGTGCACTTCTTTTTCATTTGACCCCATAATCAATATGTCATCAACAAACAATAACAAATAAATTTTACATGCAGAATTTGCTTTACAATAAAGACAATAATCATTTTCAGATCTAATAAATCCTTTCTTAACAATAACCTTATCAAACTTAAGTTCTAATACTTAGGTGATTTCTTTAGTCCATAGATACTTTTAGTTAATTTAACAACGCTTACATTTTCATCACATCCAGGTGGTAGTCTCATATACTCCTCTTCCTGTATATCTTTCATACAGGAAAGCGCTTCGTACATCTATGTGATGAACTGGTAGTTTTTCTTTACTAGCCAAAGCCATTAAGACCCGGAAAGTCGCAATTTTAGCTACTGGTGCGTACACATCATAGGCTTCAAAAATATCCTCTTGTTGAAAACCTCGGGCAACAAGACGTGCCTTGTACTGAGTTATGTTTCCTTCAATATCTTGTTTTACTTTATAAACCCATTTGCTTTCTATTACCTTTTTGTCTTGTACTGTAATATCACTTTTCCAAGTATTATTTTCTTTGAGAACTTTCAATTCCTTCTTCATGGCTTCTTTCCACTATTCACTATCCTTACTATTGATAGCTTCATCATATGTTTTAGGCTCATTTAATATGCACATAAAGCTAGTTTCTGTATCATAATCTTGTAACCATGTTGGTTTTCTTGTTACTCTCTTTTCTGGTAACTGTTTCTTCTCTTCTTTTTCTATTTTTTCATTTTCATCTGTGTCACTAGAAATATCAGTATAATACTCTTCTTGTTCATCATTTATATTTTCTTTTATTTCTTCTTTCTCTTCAAAAATATCATCCAATATTTCGCTGAACATTTCTTCCTTTTGAGGTGACTCAAAACTAACATCTCTCTTTATGTCTATAGTGGCCGAATCAGGAAAATAAACTTTAAAACCTTTCACATTTTTATCATAGCCCACAAAACGGCCTTTTTTGCTTTTCGAGTCCCACTTTTTTCTTAGATTTTTTGGTACATGCACATACACGTTTTGCCCAAACACTTTTAAATTATCAAAATTGGTATAGCCCTTTTTAAACAATAATTCAAAAGGAGACTTGCCTTTCTCATGACTATGCCCGGTTCTGTTAAGAATATAAACAGCAGTGTTGACTGCTTCAGCCCACAGTTTTTTGGGTAGTCTTGCACTTATCATCATGGCTCTTGCCGCCTCCACCACTGTCCTATTGTCCCTTTCAATTTTACCATTTTGTTCTGGAGTGTATGATGTTGATGTCTGGTGCCTTATACCTTTTTCCTTAAATAACTCTTTAACTGTTGCATTGATAAATTCACTTCCATTATCAGTTCTTACAATTTTTACTTTCTCATCAGTATCTTGTTCAGACAAATTTATAAACTCTTTAATCTTTCCAGGAACATCACTTTTATGTTTTAAGAAATATACATATCTGTAGGTAGAATAATCATCTCTTATCAATAAAAAATATTTAGAGTCCCCTAAAGACTCTACCTCCATAGGGCCACAGACATCCATATGTATTAGCTCACATGGCCTCTTTGATACAGTAGTACTCCTATTAAATGGTAATCTGTGCATCTTACCTTCAACGCAAGCACTGCATATTTCAGCATCATTCTTAAATTTTATACCATTTTTATTCAAAAACTGTTTCACATACTCATAGTTTTGATGCCCTAAGCGCTCATGCCATATTTTTAGGCTATCTTGTGATACTGTGAGAGCAGCAATATTTTTAGATTCATAATCAAAACACATAACATATAATTTCTTCTCCCTGTATCCAATGGCCACAACATTACCTTCCTTATTTTTAATTTCACAATAGTCCTTTTCAAATACCATTCTAAAGTCCCTGTCTATGACACTTCTCACAGAGAAAAGATTAACTGTTAGTTGAGGAACATACAACACATTATGCAAGGTAGTTTCAATCCATTCCTCTCCATCAAAAACTTTGAGAATCACTTTTCCTTTACCAACAACTTTTAGTTCCCTGCCATCACCGATTATTACTGATTGGTGGGATTCATACTCTTCAAACTCATTAAATAGGTTTCTTCAGAAACACATGTGTTCACTGGCACCGGTATCTACCAACCAGCCCTGATTATTTTCCTTGCTCTGCATTATTGTTGAAAATGCATTACTCCTTTTGTTTGACTCATTTTTACCAACATCACTGTTTTTCTCTTTATTTAGCCGTAGTCTGCAATTTTTTATAGAGTGACCATACTTTTTACAATAAAAACATTGCAACTTGGCGCGACAATCTTTTTTATAATGGCCCATCTTGCCACAACCAAAACATTTTATGTCACTCAACTTCTTTGTGGCTGTTGCCAATGCTACACACTCCGTTTCAGCCTTTAATTCACTATTTGTTACAGTAGACATATTACGCTCTTCCTCAATTAACAATATTGCCATTAGTTCTCCTATAGTTTGATTTATTGTAGGGACCGATTCCCATGCAGCAATAAAGTGGCGATATTTGTCTGGCAATGACATAAGTACTTTAGTAATAATCATTTTGTCGGATATATCATCGCCTAATTGTCGTATATTTGCTCTTATCTCTTCTATCTTTGAGAAAAATAGTGAAATATCGGTATCGCACTTCAGTGAATAAAACTTTTGTTGTTCGAGATGTAAAGATGTAGATGACTTCTTCTCATAAATACTAGTTAAGTTATTCCACATCTCGGCAGACGTAGTAGCAGTAAGCAAGTGCGTCATAATATTTTGATCAACATGGAAAACAATCCAACCCTGCGCCTTGCTATCCTTATTAACCCATTCTTGGTACTCCGCCGGTTTTTCTTTACCGGGTTTAGGTAAGGAACCATCCACGACCTCAAATAGGCCTTTCGCCTGTAGAATAACTCTCATCTGGAATTTCCAGGTACACCATGTCGCACTTCCATTAAGTTTGACTCCAGATATAGATTGCGGATGCGACAAATCCATTTTCTTCCACTCTTACGACCGGCGAACTCAACAATGGCGTCTCAAACTCTCGACAAGCCAACACAGCCAACGAAAATCTCTCATAGATTATTAGTCTCGCCGTAATTTGTGCACTCGCGTACTCTGGGCCCATAACCTGTGATAAATTATGGGCTAGCAGAGTAAAAACAATAGCGCAGTAGTAAATTATTTATTATAACTCGGTGGAGAAAATTAAATAAAATGGTTCTCATTGGAAACTTTAATCCGCAATAGACAATCAGTGTTGCCACCTTTTACCATAGACACATTATCATTTCTTTTTAGTTTATTGGCAAGCTACATTTTACAATATCACCTGTCTATGGACAGGTGATATTGCCTGGAATTGCTATTGGCCTAGAACACTTATTGCCGAACCATTACCAACGATAACAAACTCTTGTTGAGCGTTAGTAAATGATTTAAATAGTTCACGATCACGGCACATGTGTTCACTGGCTCCTGTGTCCACCAACCACTGAGATTGATGATATTCTTTTAGAGAGCTTGCCACGACGAATGCGTTATTTTTCTTATTTTCTTTGTTTTTCTTAAACCAGCACTTTGACTTATTATGTCCATCCTTGCCACAATAAAAACACTTATTATTCTGTACATCACTTTTACAGATATTATTGCTGTTACATTCACTTTGAAAATGTCCCATTTTATTGCATTTAAAACACTTTATATTCTTTTTATCCTTAACGACAAATGCAGATGAACCTGAAGGTGAGGATCGTCCATTTTTCTCTTTCACCCTCTCTTCTATCAGTAATCTTGCAATTAAATTGTCCACTGTTTGTTTATCGTCCGGGGCTGACTCCCAAACCGATACTAAGTGTCTATACTCATCAGATAATGACATTAACACTTTAGTCATCACAAATTTGTCAGAAACTTCTTCCCCCATCTGTTTGAGTTTATTTTGTAACTCCTGAATTGTTGATAAGAATGTAGCCATTTCATTTTGTATTTTATGCATCTTGTAGCGATTGTATGTGTGGTCTTTGTCAATAAGATTTACTTCGCGAACTAGTCGTTGTTCGGGTGTAGGATCAGTTTTATTTTCGTATGGACAACATTTCAGGAATTTGTCTTTTTTCGGTATATGGAATGCTATATTAAAGTTGTCATTGAAAACTTTTCTGAAAATGCCCTCCGAAACAAAAGTCAGTCCTTGACAGCTACGATGTTCTTTATACCTTTTTTATAAATTGGCCAAGTTTTTGTATTCTGCCGTAAGGTATGTTCGAGTACTATCCTACCTACAATAATGAGAAGGAACCGCCAGTAAACATTTTATATAGTTTTCAACCGCTGTAATTTCATCGTTACTGGTTTTGTTGGGAGGTACACCTTTTCAGATTCTTTGGCACTACCAAACTCATCAGCAGTCGAAACCGTGTAGTAAAATATATTTGTGTGACACATCGATTGGTCTGCATAAGAATTGGAGACATATTTGTCGATGAGCTTCACCATCCGTAATGTTGTACTTACGTTGTGGTGCGTCTTTGTGAGTCCTTATTTCTTTTTCTTTTGATTAGTATCAAAAGAAACTAACCCACAAACTCTTCTTCGACGTCAAGAGTCACTATAGTATCTACTGCTCTGAAGTATTACGTACAGTATCTACTGCTCTGAAGTATTACGTACCGTACATTGTGGCATCTATCTACCAACCTTCCTGCGATATACTCGCAAAACTAGTTGACGATAAATATAATACTAAACAGGGGAAAGTGTGACGGCGGCAATGTTGATAGTATGAATGAAGTTCCTAAATAAGTAGCAATAAAACAATAAATATTTTGTTCATTTTATTGTAATCAAAAACTATAGAAAAAAATCATTTAATTCATTTTCATTTCATTTCATTTATTCAATAACAAATTACATTGTGTCTGAATGTGATACCTACATAAGAAATAGTTACAAAAATAAAAAAATTAACAAAATAAAATAAACATTAATCAATAAAAATCAAATAATCAATAAAAAATCAAATAATCAACAAAAAATCAAATAAACAATAATAAAATCAAATACATAATCAAATAATCAATAAAAAAATGAAATAATCAATAAAAAAAACAATAATCAATAAAAAATCACATAAAACAAAAGCAAAATCGTAACAACAGTATTTAATTAAATTTAATTCGGAGTCAAAAATCGTTTACAATTCATCTATTGAATAAAGGCATTTTTCCAGTAGAAATGCCTTGAGCCTTCCCTTGAAAGAGCCTGTGTAGAGTATGCTTTTTAGGTGTAGCGGTAATTTATTAAATACTTTAACTGCCTGATACTGTGGACTATTTTTGACTATGCCAAGAGCAGGGGTGATTTTGTTTGCAAGGTCTTGCCTACGCGTTTTTTCCCTTACCAGCCTGCCCTCGTCTGTTTCATAGTCATAAATATATTTTTTAAAGGTGTTCAACAGGACCACCACATAAAGGCTAGGTACTAGGTTATACAGCTGCATGTCGTCAATATCGTTAATAACTAAGACGTAATGCACAACACCGGAATATAAATCAAATTCGTATACGAAATAAGTAGCTCAACTTTGACTAATATGACAGAATGAAATAAAAAAGTGCAACTTTTACTATGAGACTATTGTAATACAATGAAAAATATTTAAGAAGATAATAAGGGGCGCTATTATGGAAGCTATGGAAGGTTTAGCAGTAGCTACAAAGAATTCCTTAAAAAACCTCTGTTATTGAGGAACCTAATAATATTTATAAAAGCTTTCGTCTTTTACTAGACGCTGTGTTTGATGCTGAAGATACCTCTTCTATGAGGTTGCAGCTCGCTTCATTATCTGTGCATTCGTTTAGATGACTAATTTGAACCTCAGTTTCTGAGTCAAAATCAGGCTCGCTTGTAATTTTGTGTGCTGTGCTGCATGGTTTATCTATGCAGTAGACGCACAAAGCAGAACATTTGAATCCGGCCTTAATACACGTACAAGTGCCTTTGCAGGTTAACTTGCACTTGCAAGATATAACTTTCAGTATATCGTCAGGTGCGGGTTGGTCAAGTGACACAGCATCAGTCAGCATCAGCAACAAACACGGCATCAGTGGCAACTTCAGGTCACCATCCAGCTCATCATGCCGGCGATAGATGGTGCAGGCGGTAACACAGGCCCGGCCTTGGAAGTAGCGGGTTCCAACAAGATCAGCAGGACGGCACGTCAGATACTGACAGCGGCGCTGGCAGCGGGCAAATTTTTGAAAACGCTCTGCGAGTGACACCTGAAGCCGTGAGCAGGTCAGCCACTCTTGAAATTCCGTCAGCAACTGGATGAATTCGTATAATCCTTCCTAGTTTCCATCTGAATGGAGGCAGGTTATCGTCTTTGATTAGAGCGAGTTGATTTAGAGTAATGGAATTTTGCACACAAACGAATAGAAAATTCGTAGACAAGTTTACATCGTTCAAAATGATAGAATAGAATGTTATCGTTTTTACAACGTTGATCGCTAAACTCTTAGGTAGGAACGCTCACCATAGACTAAAGTGTAGGTTTTTTCTACAGACAGAGAACGAGCGATTGACTCGTCGTGTCAACTTGGCTATCAATTTAGCGCTTTCTACAATCGCTTACGGCGAGGCGTTTACGATTGTAGAAAGAGAATCGATACGAAACGTTTGTAACTTGGCTAGAAGTGCTGCTCGATCACGTCGTAGCGCTGCAGGCGATGACTTGTAGCAGTCAAGTCTTGGCAGGCTGGAGCGGTCAGTGGCCGGCCGATAAGGAAATGGGCTGGGGTATTCAGAATGGCTTCAGTTTGTGCCAATACCGTACTGAATTCCTCGTAAGTGAGATTAGTGCCCCCCACTACTCGTCGCAGGTGGTACTTACACGATTTCACCCCTGCTTCCCACAAACCGCCAAAATGAGAAGTATACGGAGGAATGAAGCTGAATTTAATATTGTTATTTGAAGCGAAATAACTAACATCTTTAGTATTATTTTCAATGAAAGAAACAAATTATTTTTCAGCCCCTACGAAATTCTTACCGTTGTCTGACATTATCTCAGCTGGCTTACCCCTACGTAATATAAAACGTTTTAATGCGAGTATGTAATCGTTTGTTGAAAGACTAGTAACTAATTCGAGATGAATGGCACGCCTACATAAACAAACAAATAAACATTTGCTTTAGCGAGATTAGCCCTCTCCCCCTAAGGTTCAAAATCATCACTGGCCCCGCGTAGTCAACGCCGCAGCGAATAAGAGGGGAGCCGGGTTCCAGGCGTGCAGCCGGCAAGTTACCCATGAGAGACTGTATGGTCTTCCCTTTGATGCGTGTGCACGTGACGCAGTCGTGTACCGTTTTTCGCGCAAGGTCTTTTGGCCCAAATTTTCAAATTTCCCGCATGCCTGAGAGCGTCGCGTCGCCGAGCGCCATAAAGATGGACGGCACTCGATGAATCCGAAGGCTTCCCGCCGGATAGATTCTTTGTGGTTGGAGAGTGATTTTTCCAGAATTTTATACTACCACTGGACACAAGGTGTTGTAGCCATGATGATTATTGAACTGACTTGTACTGTACCTTGCTTGAATAAACGATATTATAATAAAACGGTGTTTCATTGGTGTGAACATTAAAAGGCACTACATTCGGCATGGTTTGTACAACGCCAAAGAGTAGTGCTGTCTGTAATTGTTTTATTTAAATTATATCTATAGCGCTCATGTAAAAGAGATGAACCTCCTCTTTGAATCTCTATAAATACCAGTTTTGGTTGTCGACGTTGGTCCCCACTTCTTGGCCCAGGATCCATATTTTAATTATATTTAATACATAACCATTTTATAATTTTCACATAATAATTTAAATTATTTAGCAAAAAGGCAGCAAAACATCACGTAGTGGAGTGAAGTTGTCATTAATCAAACACGGTATCTAGTATAAAATAATCTAAAGTTGTCGTTGGTCAGGGATGAATGTACTTGAGCACAAATTTTAGGAACTTATTTGTTAATTTCTCACGAATTACGTCGAATTTTAAGCTGCTGTAATCAATGATAGATGGTCGTTTTCAGAACTTCAAGGTAGTATTCACTTGTATAAACACTGACATGTTTACATTAAAATAACAAAAACCAATGGAAGCAAAAAAATTACGTGTTGTCGCTACAAATGGCTTGCGGAAGTGTATATTGTGTATATTGACGGCGTAAAAGTAATCGGTGACAACTCTCGCGGTGTGTGCACTATAGGGCATGTAATATCGAAAGGTTTTCAATTCTGATATTAGATCTCAATATCGGAATTACGACAATAGATCTAAATATCGGAATTCCGATATTAATATTGACATTTAATTAATATTTGAACTTCCACATCTGTGAAGGATATATCTGATTTAATCCCCTAGCAACAATAGGACCTTTCTTCTCTTCATAATTTCATGTCTGTCTTAACCAAGAGAAAGCATCTCTATTTGAGACTTTAATTTTAAGAGTGCCTGCCATACAAAAGTTTTAAATTCAGCGAACTCACGTGAAACTGCTGTGATATCAGGTCCTGGCTCAGATCCTGCGCATACATTTCTGAGCTCGTTCTCGTACTCAGCCATTCGAGAGTTGAACAGCTGCTTCAGATCTACCAAACTTGTTGCCATTTTAGTGTCCATAGAGATGGTTGGATAGAAGAAAAGTAAGTAGATAGAAGAAGAATGTGATGTCGGAAATATTTGGAAATAGTAGATAGTGAGAGTTGGGTGGTTAAGAAAAATAAAATGTAATTATAACATTAAGAATTAATTTTAAATTACGTATATTAAAATTTATTAAAGTTGGGAGTAAACATGTGTGTTAACTCTGAGCCTACGCACGCAGATAAAAATCAATTCTTTGTTACAGTTATAATCCTGACACATTCTGGGATCGCCGTATGCATGCGCTACAGAATTGATTATATAATTATGAAGAATAGTTATGGCATCGACCTTTACATTTTAATCATGGTGTATAACTGACTTTACTATTGCTTTTCTCGTGGACATAATTTTCACATCTGTCAAAGTTTTTGGTAAGCTAAAGCGTATTTTGTTTCTGAAACCAGACTACGTATTTTTTTGCACAGATTTCTGAAAATGTGATTCCTACATTAATTTTTTCCACTGTGATATTTTGGTCTTTAAATGGATTTTCTTTTAGCAGTTTTGCGTATGTCGAGGCGTCTCCGTCTGCAATAATTATTTTATAAATTATGCCATACATGGAAATGGATAGTTTGAACCCTTTTGCAATTATTTGGCCCTCCGCTCCATTGAACACGATAGACCATCGAAATTGAAACATTTTTGTTTTCTGCCCGGGCGCACACGGGTTTTTACAGCCAGAAAAATGATTTTACCGGTTCTTCTACCAATAATTGCCGCAGTTCCAGACGCACCTTTATATTCCGTACGATCTAGCACACCAAGAAACATCGACGTAAAACGTCAAATACTGTACCCAAGTTACAAACGTTTCGTATCGATTCTCTTTCTTCAATCGTAAACGCCTCGGCGTAAGCGATTGTAGAAAGCGCTAAATTGGCAGCCAAGTTGACACGAATGAGTCGATTGCTCGTTCTCTAATGTCTGTAGAAAAAAACCTACACTTTAGGTATGGTGAGCGTTCCTTCCAAAGAGTTTAGCGATCAACATTGTAGAAACGATAACGTTCTATTCGTTTGTGTTGATCACGTGATTTAACGTTGAGATGATGTCGTTCCCATTCATTTGAATAGTTTTCTACTAGCGTTAACGATTGTAGATTGTCAACTTGGCTAGGGGTGCTGGTATGCCATTTTTGGTGAGACCTTCTGCGATAGCCATTTTTTTTTCTTATTCTGCATCATCTTGCGTCTCTGCTTGAGATCACCGCGCCCAAACCCACATCTGAGGCATCACATGTTAATATTAAGGGTAAACTGGAGTGATAATGTCGAAGGTTTTTTGGATAATCTATGTTTTATTGCAAGAAAAGCGTCATCACACTGTGATGTCCAATGGAACTTATTTTAGTACAGTTTTATAATGGTGCTAATGTACTAGCCATATCTTTTAAGAATCTGGCATAGTAATTTATTTTCCCTAAAAAAGATTTTAACATTGTTAAATTAATAGGGGATGGTGTTCTCATGAGAGGTTGAATATTTTCTTTAATTATATTTATTCCATTTTTATTAATCCTGTATCCAAATACATAAAGATATTAAATTTATTGAAATAATTTACATTTCCCTGGTTTTAATTTAAACTCACTTTGTTAAAATTTGGTTAAGACTTTACTCAATGTGTTGACCATATCATTGAATTTTTTGCCTGACAAATACAAACATCAAAAGTATCTAGGGATCAACATATATTTTTGCAATAACTTTTCTCCTGATTGATATTAATTAAAATTTTCTTTAAGGATTCATCAAATAAAGTGTTTTCGTTTGTCACAGTAACGATAAACCAAGTCACCTTTGCATTAATAAAGAAATTTGCCATTTTCCTAATAAAGGGATTTTTGACATTTGAACCACTAACATTAAAGTTCGAAAAAATGACTGAAAACACAGTTTTCTTTAAAATTTTATTGGGTAACTTAAACAATTAATAATCCGTATTTCTACCGCGAACACTAACAACACAAGAACATCGGTTTGGCATACTCAAAATGAGTTCATCCAAATCACGCTGTGGAATGGCCGCCCATGTTCGTTGCAACAACAAAAAAAGGTCTTCTTGCGACTGGATACCCTCCATATTCGGCAGAGCTCTTCTCTGTAGCATATCCCATGCATGCTCAATCGGGTTCAAGTCTGGCGACTGAGCAGGCCAGGGCAGGACATTGATGTTAGCTGCGGCGAGAGTCTGTCTTACAACTCTTGCGGTGTGCGGTCGTGCATTATCATGCATTAACTGAAATAAGGGACCGATTTGCACTTGTAGAGGAACGATGACGTCTGATACAATCGTCTCAGCATAAATTTGAGCGTTGAGGTTGCCTCTGATCCAAATCAACTCAGTTCTTCCGCCGATCCAAATACCCGCCCATACCATGATGGTTCCACCACTATAAGGATGGACTTCCTGGCAGGATTTTAATCGCTGTTGGCGTCCAGGGGTTCTCCAGTGTCGTATACGTCTTGTATCCGGTCTCATACCAAAACGAGACTCATCAGAAAAGCACACGAAACGCCATTGTTCTTCTGCCCAATTTCTGTGTTCAAGAGCCCATTGATATCGAATCCTACGATTGTGCATTGCTATAGGTGGTACCCGTAGCGGTCTTCGGGAATGAAGGTTCACTTCATGCAAGCGGTTTCTGACTGTTTGGTCGCTAATTAAGTTCCCTGAAGAGTGATGAAGCCTCACGGCTAACATCATGGCGGTTATTGTTGGAGCTCTTCGAGTTAAGATTTGAATGTATCGGTCTTGTCTCCGTGTGGTGCAGCGATACCGTCCTCCATGGCGCTCAGCCACGGTACCAGTGCTTCGGTAACGTGTCCAAAGTCGACTGATAACACTCTGACTTGTATTCAGAGCTAAAGCTACAGTACGTTGCCGGGAACCAGCTTCTATCATTCCCACGGCTCTGAGCATTTCTTCCCTGCTTAAATGACGTCGCCGCTCCATAATAACGTTGGTTTTAATCAGTAGTAGGGAAACAGTAGCACTAATAATGTCTTCAATGCGTTGTATGTTTTTATAGGGAAAATATTGACAGCTTATTTTCATCTTTTACTCGAATTTGATTGAGAGTTCCTGATTCAAATTATGAAATGCACCAAAAAGGATCCATATAAATTTATAAAATCATAAATTTATTACAAAGCCACATCTCAATCTCAAGAAATCCGCATAAAAATGCTTGATCCCTAGACACTTTTGATGTGTGTATATGTTGTCAATGAAAACTGACACATTTGGAATGCCTTCAAGTTTTTTACTCATGAGTCTTTGAAACGAGCCCGGTCCTGCAATGCTATTATAGCATTGCAGGACCGGGCTCGTAGCTCTAAGGATACAGCCTTGTTGTGCAGCGCTGCCGCAGCGGTGAAACTTAGTTAGGTATTCACTAAGCTGAGTAAAGCTACACTAGCGCTCAAGGCTGTGACGGCCGTGAGTTAAAACTAACTGACGGAGTAGCACGGAGGGCTAATTGACAGTTATTCATACATTTTGGTATTCAATAAGAAAAAACAGTGACAAATACGCTTTCGACCCTTAGACTATAGAAAAAAGAATAGACATGACGAAAAAAACGTGCATACCTAATGTGAGTCTGCCACAAAGATGGCGGCTTGCCGTAGAGCTGCGCGCATTTTATTATCGATAGTTGAATTGCACGGTGTTTATAGAATTCAAAATTTTGGAAAATGAGTTTCTTTTAGCACTCTTCAGTTTTATTTACGTGGTAATGCGAGCATTAAAACGCACACGCTCAGAGTGTCATTTTATATGGCAGGGCACATGGATAATGAATAGATGCTACTGCAATAAAATTATCATCCTCTATATTCTGTACTTGTACATGTACATACGTATGTTTATAATAAAACTAATTTTACTATGGTATGTTTATCCCATTTATTCCCAGTTGCCACCGCGGCGATCACGAATAAAACTGTGTACATTGCTAGCTTTTTCCTGTGGGCGTAGTATCACGCTCAACAAGGTGGTTACGAGTATAAAGCCTCTTACAAGTTTACGCGCGTGGCTCAAGGTTACTTAGCGCTTGGAATTAAGATTGAGTTTCGTGCGGACTGCTAGTTTCTGCGGCTTGTGCTGGGGACATATGTGTAGGAGCCTTAATTAATAGATTACCAATAATACTGATCAGCATACCGCGCCTGCAGTACCTGCACCTATGGTCTTTAATTACCAATGAACAGAATAAATAATGACTAAATACAGATTTTTTTTCTCGTTTGTCAGACTATACTTATTTTTGTTAATTACTAGCGGCCCGCCCCAGCTTCGCACGGGTAAATAAATTAACACACTTGGCAGAATTTCGATATTCCAATAATGTAACTAACACGACTTTCTTTTATACAGGGTGAGTAGTTCTGGACCCGCCAAAGCAAATTCGCATATAGAGGAGGACATTTCCTACTTATTGAACCTTACTTTTTCTTACTAAAGTTTTATAGTTTGGGAGATATATCAATGTTTATACTTTATTGAGATTTTTCCAAAATTTGACCTTCAAGCACTCATAACTTTTTTTTTGCATTATTTTAGTAGTTTTTGTTATTATTTGTCGGTAGTCATATACGTCGGAACTTTCCTCAAACTAGGGTTAAAAGAATAAGATAGGTATTACGCTCCAAAAATAAAAAAGTACTATAAAAAAACTTTATGATCAAATTCGACCTGAAATAAAAAGAAAACTACGGTGTTTCAATAATTAATTTTAATCTAAATTTGTTCTCTAGTTCGTCACCTTTCCAATGGTAATAAATTTGTATTTGAAAAGTTGCTAACTTAAAAGAAAACAATTCAGTAAAGGTTTGTTGAAGCGAATTGTGCAAAGTATTTTTTGCTAATTTATGACTTGGTAGGTGGAAATTAAGTGAGGAGCAAATCGTGACTAAATAATAACAGCCACACAGGTCGATCTTCAAGGTTAAGCCGCGCTTGCCGAGGTTGAGCTGTGGATGGGTGACTATTTATCACTACTGGGTTGTGGAGGTCAGATAGGCAGTCGCTCCATGCACACAGTACATTTTATATAAACCGAGATAGAGACGTCACTCTAACAGTTTACAGCGCCCTCTGGCAACAAGTAACAACAAAAATCCATTAAGCAAATCTACAGTAGGCCCTGTACTATTTTATTATTTCCTTTAAATTATGTAGTTTTTTATAGATTAACTAAAAATAAAACATCAGATAAAATGTCAAATATTTATTTCAATCTTTTTTTACAATAATTGAAGGCCAACTCCTGAATTTTGTCTTCCACGTCATAATCTTTACGTGATCCACTTAATAATTTATTTGTGTCTTTACACCAACTAAATAAAAATAAATTAATGCTAATATCTTCAATACTTGAAATTAATTTCACTTTGTGTTCGTTGCACTTAATAAAACTATAATCTATTACAACTGAAAATATTGTTTTCATATACTGTCTGATGTTTTTCTTTTTACAATCTTTCTTTATTAAACCAGTGACCACATCTTGTATATTTGAAAAGCATTTCATTAGTGAGATGGAAGGATATGTAAGGCACGTTTTATTTTTAAAATATTCCCTAAAATGAAGGTAGCTTTTATTTTCTTTATTTTCATTATAAAATGAATTCTTGCAATTTTTGCATTTTTTTACTTTCAGTTTTCGTAATACATATCCTGTCATACTCTAATTGTGCTTTTATCTTTGGGTCTTGTCTCTTTGTTTCAAGATCTACAAAGATATTGTCACTGTTCACATCATCAAAATCAACTTCCATTATATAACTTGACGCCTCAGGTTGCTTGAAAAATAAGTTTTTAAGGGATTTAAAATTAAAACATTTATCAACCTCACAATTGGACCCCGGCGAATGTGTATTACTAAAATTATTAATTAGTAGTGAAGCATAGGCTGCTCCGAAGCCAGCACACGAAGGCGACGTGTTTTGATACCCATGGCTTCGAATACACCCAAAAAAAAATCTCTAGGGGGTTGAAATGTCTCATCCACAGAGACGTCAAGTTATACTGTTTTGCTAAAACATCGACAAGATATTGAATATTTTCAATTGTCTGCAACCAATTGGTAATTGATGGTACAACACTAAATTTTCCATTACTGCAAAATTTCATTGAGCTGATAATTTTCTTTGCTTCAGCCCACACTTTTTTGTGTGTTGAATTTGGAGTTACTGGTCCAAGCAGAAGCTTCCCAGCCCTTTTTTCGGAATTCTCGTAGCTCCCATTAACGGAGTCAAACAAATCGTCGAAAAATAAAAGAAAATCTGCTGTTTCTTGGCATTCCTTTGGCAGAATTCCCATACCTGGAAAAGAAAATATAAATTCATTATCATCAAATTAATCAATCGATTTGTTAAATTATATTGTTTATTATTAATTTGTTGATTTGTTTTAATGGTTACATCTATAGGTATATAATCTAAGGTTTGGACTATAGATTTATTACGTAAAAGTCTGTGGGTCGTGTCATGATTGCAGTTCGATTTGAACAAATTGGATTTTTGATGAATCCAATTTGTTCAAATCGAACTGCGAACATGTTCATGTTCATGTTCCATGAAAAATCGAAACGCATGTACTGTTCAGACCGAAGCTGCTTTTGAAAAATATCTTTAAGATTTTTTTCGATTTTAATTAGCGTATTCGTTACGTCTTTTGACGGGTAAACCAATCCACCCCTATTTTTTAAAGTCATTAAGCTCTTTTGGTAGGCATGTCCGAATTACAAATTTGCGCAAATATCACATTTTACAGAGCGAGGCAACTTTCTCGATATAAAACCGCCAATATTTATGTAACTACGCTTTCGGAGTAGTTGGGTAAGTTATTATACATGCAGTGTATAAATTCTTCGAACAACTTACTATCATCCTCTGGCAATTTAACAAATGAATTTGTTTCTGTTAGTTCGTTTATGGCCGTGACTGGGTTGGTCTTACTAGAGCAGGTTAGTATATTAATTTGCTCCAGAGGAACGCAGTTGCCAACGCCCGCATCCCTAATTTCAGCTCTTATTAACAATCTTTTAAAAGCGGCCCTAAATTGGACCGCATTGGGGTTATTATTAAAGCCGCCTCGAGCTCGAATGGCAGAAAAAAACAACTCGAGGTGGTCCTGGCTGACCTTGTACAATGGCAGGTACTGTAAAAGTTTGGTACCATCTGTCAAGTATTTATATAGTTTAATTGCACTGATCATGTCCAGAATAAGCCCTACAAAGCCAGTTCTTCTTCTGGAATCGACGAGTTTCTGCTCAGCTGGCAGCATCAGATTTTGAAGGTAGGCTATAGCACCTTCGCATAGAGCTTCCACCAGACCAATATTTCCAGAAAATATAGCCTTTTGCCACCCGGTGGTCTAATTGATCGGCTGTTTAAGACATTAAAAACGCTGTTTATTAATCTAATGAAGTTTATTGTGCCTTGCAATGCTCCAAGGCATCTGCCACCGAGTCGCTAAGAAGCTGCGTGGCAAGTCGTACCTTCATTTTTTGTTTTTGGTAAAGTATGTGGGCCTTTGTTCATTTTGTGGCCATGTGCAGTCCTGCGGCTTCCTGCAAATTTAGCAGCTCTCAATCCACTGAAAGCATTTCGGACTAGTTTGATAGCATGACAGGGATCAATAAAAGCGTGTATGTTGCTGTTACTGTAAGTAAAAGTCACCTGGCCTGAATTGAAGTCACATCCTAATGCTGAAAACATGCTAAAATTTGCAGCTGGGTCATCGCAGGTCAAGCTCACAACTTTGACGCCAACTTCTTCACATTTATGGATGCATGTTTTAACTAGTACTGCTTTTTGTTCCCCAGACAAAGCCGTTATGAAAAAGTATCCCACAGGCAACTTCCAACTACCGTTTGTACAGGTCAGCAGTAATACAAGACACTCATTGGCTACTTCCAGTGAGTCCATATCGCAATCAATGCCGACGTTAACTCTTCCATAATAAGTCTTAGTTTGAGGATGGCAAAGAGACTTTCTAATAGCCATTTCATCCAAAACCATAGCACATATCACTGGCATCTCACTTGTTTGAGTTTTGAGTTTTAAAGCATTAAAAGCCTCTGTACAAAACCCAGGTTCAGCGTTTACATTCTGGTACCACCTACTTAAAGTTCTTGGATGTGGCAAACAGGAACTGTACGTACGACGAACAAAATTGTAGGCCTTTGGAGACAAAAAGTGGAGCGTCAATGCGAATTTTCAAATTTCTTCGCTGTATTGTCTTTCCAAAGGCATTCCTACCGATTTCGCAATTTGTCTTTTTAGAAAATCTTTGGGGCCTGAACACTGCTCCAACACAGCCGCATGATCATCATTCACATAATTTTTGTCTTTTAAATCTTTCATTACAGTTTTAAAATCTGCTATTTTCGTACTCTGTCTTCTCACTTTTTCATTTAATCTTTTAATTGTTTTCTTGTGATGTTCACATTTTGATCATAATTTTTGAATAATTTCAAGCGCTTTATCCTGAAACAAAAGAAAAACACATTAACTTACCGCAATTTCGTACAAGTTTTCTGTCGTAAATTATTTTAAATTACCAGTTACGCTGCCCACAGTACCTATAGTCATCATCATCTGCCTAGCCTTTTCCCAACTAGGTTGCGGTCGGTCCAATCAAACTGGATGCAGCTGAATATCAGTTTTTTACATGGAGTGACTGCCTATCTGACCTCCACAACCCAGTAACTGTGTAATACTATACCCCTTGGTAAGACTTGTTGACAGACTTTTGAGCTTCTGACTAACAGTAATTACGACTGTCAAAGATGTACAAATGACAGCCGGGACTAACGGCTTTATGTGCTACGAGGCATGGAGGAAACTCGCTATGACAGATGGTCACCCATCCAGAGACAAACCTCGGCAAGCGCGGCTTAACCTTGCTTGTAGATCGA
Organism: Xestia xanthographa; assembly: GCA_905147715.2. NCBI lineage: Eukaryota > Metazoa > Arthropoda > Insecta > Lepidoptera > Noctuidae > Xestia > Xestia xanthographa. Next base: position 7,728,138 of record LR990643.1, read on the forward strand.
CCTGTGCGGCTGTTATTATTTTGCCACGAGCTCCTCCACAGTACCTATAGTAAACATAATATTATAAAATAGAACACTTACGTCTGAATAGCTAGAAGTACTGCAGACAGGCTCCTCTTCCAGTGCTTTGTGAGAAACAAATTTTTGTTGCTCACATTCATTAAATTGGGCTGGTAACTGTAAAGGAGAAGTAAAAATAATTTTTAATATTGAGTGATGAGTGAGTTTGTATTTAAAAGTCAAGATTGTATGGTGTACTTACCATGTAATCTTGACTACCTATTTGTTATGAATGTGAATTCTATTTGATTAGATGGATGACCCAATGCGTTCCGAAGTTAATGCATTTTTATGATAGGCTGGATGATCTGAATGGAGATTCAGGATTGGCTCCAGATAAAGGATCTCTTTAACAGTCGACAGCATAGACACGAAATTTTGTCTCTGGTGATGAAGCCGGAAGGTAACTACAGGAACTATTTATCGAAACGATGCAACCCCATCGAGTTTGGCCTCATTTGTTTCATTCATATAATAATGTAATTATTATGAAATATTACACTTACATTTGCATAGTTAGAAGTGCTACAGACAGGTTTCTCTTCCAACACCCTGTCAGAAACAGATTGTTGTTGCTCACACTCATCAAATTGCGCTGGTAACTAAACAAAGAATAACAATAAATGTTTAATAATATTTACATTGCCAATTTAATCACTAACGTGTGTTAGTGATTAATTGGTACAACATTTTATAACCAAAAAGTTAAAATCATTCAACTTATATTAGGTTTTGATTAAGTCCGCACGAGAATTTTTAAGAATGTTTTATAGTTTTCAGAAAAAAACATTTATCTATTTATTCTGTCTGATGTGTATTTAAGGGCAGGTATACCCAATTTTCCCAATTTTACATAACTTTGATTCAATAGTAAACAAAGAAATAGTGATTTTTTAAAGCCAAAAAAAATAGATATTATAGTTGACTATATTTACTAAGATAATTTGTGGTTCAAAACATGATATCAAAAACTTCACTCGATGAAAAAAAAATCCGAACAGGAGCCTAATTCGAATATTTTTTTATGTTTTTCTTATTTTACTTGAAGAATATGAAAGTTTTACTTCCAAAAAAAATATCAAAGCAAAGTTAATAACATATAGAACAATTATTTGTGGTTAAATTTTGCAAAACAATTTAATCCTTTTAATAATAAATTATTATATAAGAAAACGGCTTGCGCACGTGGATTCAGTCGCCCGCCAGGCCTTGACGAGGTAGGACCTATGTCCCTTTTGCTGGCGCACGGCTGTCCCGCCAATTTATCAAACGATTTATTTAAAGAACGTAGTGTAATTATAACAGTACAGTCTTTTTTAACCGACTTAAAAAAAGGAGGAGGTTTCACAATTTGACCGTAGGATAACTTCGTCGTTTATGAACCGATTTAGATGATTCTTTTTTTGTTGGAAAGAAGATATTCCAAGAGTAGTATCATGACCATGAAACTAGGATCTGATGATGGCATCTCAGAGAAATCGAGGGAAACCTTTGAACATCGTAGTGCGACTAGTGCGTTTGTTTTTTTGTTCATTGAGTATTTTAGAGCACTACTATTTAAAGAAAGTCTGGACTCGATCTGATGATAGAACCCGAAGACAGTCGAGGGCACTCCTCAACGATTCACAATAATTAGCTGGTGTTTGGGCTTGATTAATTTGTATTGATGAGAACTTTACACCTAAATGGGTTGTGGTCATCTTTAGGGGTCTGATGATAAAGACGAAGGACAGTCAAAGGAACTCCTCAACGTTTTACAGTAGCTACCTTGTGTTTGGATTTAATTCATTTCTATTGATGAGAACTTTGCACCCATATGGGTTATAAGTGCCATTAGTTACATTAAGTGCCATTGGTCTGATGATGGAGACCATAGACAGTCGAGGGAATTCCTCAACGAACGAGTTTACAATCTCACGAGCTAGATTATAATCTAACAGTATTTACAATTTTACGGTGACACATACAACAAATAAAGCATGTGTCACTTCGTGAGATAAAAACAATGTAAGAAACCTAGTCAAAAAGTAAGTAGGTACAAATTCCCTCGAGAATAGTCTCGTCACAGGTGCGCGTATGCAAACTACTTATAAAAAACATCGAGAAATGTTAATTTAATTTCGACCGTACGCCGAGGGCGTAAAGTACCTACTTCCTTCTTCCGTTCGAGTTGTTTATCATCCTTTTGCTTATAGTTTCCTTTGTATTTTTTGTTAATGTTTTTTTGTTCATGCTTTTTGTATGAATTAAAAGATTGTCTAGCGAACAATACTAGACACCGCTAGAAGATTCGCGAATATTTTTTGTGTGTTTTCTAATAGTATGAAAGCACAGCGCAGGCGCCGCATAAGTAGTTAGTTTTGTTTTCGACATTGGAACAGTCGGTTTTGTTTTCGATATTCAAGCAGTCAGTTTCGTTTCGATATCGGAATAGTTAACAGTTCTTTCCGATTATAGTTTCAGCTCAGTTTTTCCAGTATTGTCTGCTTGTAGTGTCTTACCATAGTCAAATAGTGTTTCATTTCTTCTCCATCTACAATAATAGTGCAGTATTTTCCAAACCCACCTCTCCGTTCTACGAAGCTAACGTTTACACCCGGAACTTTCGGTACAGGGCGGTTAGTGGCTCAGATTTGGTTCCGTTATAGTTTTTGAATTTCCAAACACGAGTCCACCCGTCTGGTACACAAATAATTGAATAAATTACGACTTGCAGCAATTTGCATTTACAATATCTATTCAAATTAATTTATTACATTCAAATGTTAGGTTTTCGCAATTACTACCTATTATGATAAATCAAGCTGACAATTTAATAAAATAAGTTGACCTACTGCCTACACGACACGCTTACCTATACTGTGACACTTCGCTCAGCTTTGAGTTCAAGTCGGCGACGCGTGTGCACGACTCGTTTCGCGTAAAGGGTGGTAGCGTTAAATACCTAATTTGCTTGGCGCAGACGGCCTTAAATCTGAAACTTTATACCAGTATTTCAGCTTCCAGCTGCTGACATGCTTCTCATCCCATCTCTCTCTCCATCAACTGGTTTAGTTCGGTTACTTGTCAGTAAGTAGGTAAACACTATAAACATACCTACCTTGTCAAATTACAATTTATAACAAACTTACCATCAACTCACTTGAAGGCAAAGCATCATCGCGCAGTCTTGTTACATTTAAAGTTCGGTTGAAACATTTCTCTTCAAAATGCAGGGAACAAATAAAAATATGTTTGGTTGTAGTATTCAAATTTTCAATCCCAAGTATATCCAGCCACTGTTCTTTTCTTTCTTTACATGTTGGCAATCTAAAATCATAAAAAAATAAATCAAGTTTAATTATTATTCACCTGTCGATATCGATATACTGAAAATGTGTAACCGAAACTCTATTTATGATTGACGAATGATTTTCTTAAAAATCATTAATTTTAATAGTAAAACAGTAAATGATTACAGAAAAGGAAGTTTGTCTTTATAAACTTCCTTACAAATAGCAATTTTACCCGGAAGGTTAAACAAGCGTGTGATTCTATACCAGAAATGGGGGCAATCATCATCAGTCCCCAAGACTTAGCTCGTGCAGTCCGCCGTCTGTTGCCTAACTGGAAATCTTGTATTTTAGCGTAATATCCGTACGCTAAAATACTATAATTTAAAATTTGCTCCCGAATGCTTAGTTTTACGTCATATTAATATTTCGACCGTGCGTGTATCCGAATTCGAATCTTGCGATGTTTTCTGTATCGATGCCCGGAAATTCCCCGATTATCCTCCGCAATACACTTCTCTCAAACTCAAAACTCAACTCAAAGCATTTATTTCAATTAGACCATTACGGCACTTTTGAAAGTCAAAAATACAAAAAAAGAAAATCAAAGCTACAGTCCCAGTCACAAGGCATAATAACTTGAGAAAGTACTGTAGTTGCCCATTCCCTAGCGTAGATCTCTATGGAGAAGAACGGGCAAGAAACTCCATGGACACTCTTTTAAAATCAAAAGATTGTTACAAAATCTTGGTTACATCATTAATTTTGAGATTATACATATATGTGAGAACGATGTAGAAAGACGTGCACACTAAGAGCATCCAGAGTAAAAGATTAGATCAAAAATTTATGAATAAAGTAATTAAAATGAACCTTGGCAGCTAAGAGATGACCAGTCCCAACTGACAGCGCCCGTTCACAGACATGACGCATGTACCGGAAGCTTACCTTACCATATTGAAGGGAACTAAATGACCCGACACACCCGCCACCATCAGCGAGACATTTAAGTGAGCATGACATTCTCTCAGCCACCAAGGCATATTCAAGTCAATGAAAGATAAATAAATGTAAATGGTGGCTGAACAGTACACAGTACTCACACATGTGCTATGCAATTATATAATACTAAGAACTGGAATCTATACAATGCAAGTATATTTTTACAATCTTCTGCAGCTTCCACAATACATTAACATGGGAATCAATTCTTCATCTTCTTCTTTACGTGACGATGGACTCAAATAATGCCCGACCAGTACAAACAATTAGTTTGCCCTATGGTTGTGGAGCAGGACCAGCATTTTAGCCAAGCATTTTTATCATCAATGTAATCCCCCAACTTATAATATGCTTGCCTACATAGTGTGCGTTTTATACAAGATTTAAATTTCGTATCATTCAGTTGAAGAATGTGGGGAGGTATTTTATTGTAACATTTCAAACAGTACCCTATGAAAGATGAATTCACTTTAGCAAGCCTGAAACCTGGCTGAACTAGTTGGTCCCTATTTCTAGTGTTATAGTGGTGTCTGTCCCCTCTCTTACTGAATAAATGCCGATTTTTTCTAACGTACATGATGTTTTCATAGATGTATTGACAAGGTACTGTCATGATATTAATTTCCTTAAACAGTTCTCTTAGAGAATCGCGTCTACGTAATTCATAAATGGCTCTGATGGCTCTTTTCTGCAGAATAAATATAGACTCGATGTCTGCAGCCCGTCCCCATAGTAAAATACCGTATGACATAATACTATGAAAATAACTAAAATAGACCAGCCTCGCGGTATCAACATCAGTAAATTGACGGATTTTTCTAACAGCATATGCTGCTGAGCTTAGCCGTCCTGCAAGAGATTTTAGATGAGGACCCCACTGTAACCTTGAGTCGAGCGTGATTCCCAAGAAAAACGTTTTATCGACAAATTCTAGTTTCTCTTGATTCAATATTATGTCACAATCACTACTTTTGACATTTGGTAGAGCAAATCTAATGCATTTAGTTTTTTTTCCATTTAGTACTAAATTATTAGCGGTAAACCAATTGTGGACCTGCAGTAGGGCGTTATTTACGTCATCAAGATTAGTGGCACGTCTGTTTATTTTAAATATTAAAGAAGTATCGTCAGCAAACAACACCATATGCGGATGGTTGTTAAATAGATGGGGTAGGTCATTAATATATACTAAAAAGAGGAAGGGACCCAATATCGAACCTAGCGATGTTACGAGTCAAATTTTTTCCAACTCGGATAACTCGAGTTGACTCGGCCGCTAACTCGAATCGCAACTCATCTCGAAGCGCATCAACCGGATGGGATCCGCTTCGCGGCAGCAGCCAGCAGCCAAACGGATCAGCGAGTCGAGTCGAGTTCACCGTATTCGTAATTCGTATTCTTTAATCTTGATTCGAGTCTCCACTCGCCGCCGCCGGCGCGGCGCTCGCCGCTGTGCGTGTGTGTTATTTGTTTCGTAATGTAGTACCATCACCAACACAGTTAACTGACTATTCATTCGTGCACTTTTTATGCATTGTAATAAGGGTCACGAATGGTCAGTCACCTGTTTTGGCGTTTGTACGTAATGTGCGTTGCATTGACCTAACTCACCTACACTATGGCGATACTACATAAAAGATGTTGTGGCGAATATTAAAATATTCAAGTCTAATAACGTCGTTGCACCAAAAATTTTATATGAAATTTAAATACTATCTCGATACTGCGCCAGATGGCGCCACTAGGTGGAACACTTGTCAAATAACTGCTCCGTATTCAATAACTGATTAAAAATAAAGTTTACGTAAAAACCTGCATAATTCTATCATCAAAGTGAAGCTACAAGGACAATAAACAAGTGAAAGTGTTATCCAAGACTTTTGTGCCATAAATGTGTGAAAAACTCAAAACTAATATCGAAAAAATTACTTAGTAAACTGTCAAAATTTAAAGTGATACTTACAACTTACAGTGCTCTAAATACCGACCAGGACATAAACAGTGTGCGGACGCAATAAAATACGGCAAGAAAAGTGAGAAACAGTAAAAAAAGAACCTTATAAAACACGTTAATAATTTGTCTCGAATGACCGTCATATGATCCAAAAATCATACCGTCTTTGTTATTCAAAACAAAAATTCTCCAGTAACACATGAACGCAAAATTCGCAGTCATCATTGTAGTTCATTTGGCGTAACGGTTTACATAGCTACATCTACGAGGAGCGGTCGATGTGACTCGAGTTCGATCCCAGCTACGTGCATTAGTTTTTGTATTCTTAGAAGATTCTAAAAACTTGTTTCTTCGACAACATGGCAACGGCAAGTAATAAAAACAACTGTGCCGGTTGTACAAGCGTATTAAAAGGGAAAGAATACCTGCAATTTTCAAATTGTAAATCGAGGTACGATCTACTCTGTTCCAATACTACTGCTAAGGGATTTAAAGCAATGAAAGTGTCGGACAAAGCGATATGGAAATGCCAAGTTTGTATAAGCAAGTTACCGAAAACCAACAACACCGAGACACCGGTACGATCTTCGCGAGCCGATAGCCCTGTAAGTTCGCCTGACGATGATTCCAAACAAACCTCAATCATAGGGGCCGATACTAACGTCACTACCCGCAATAAACGCCATCAGAGCTCGACTTTGAGTCAAAGCCTGGTCTCTCCTACTAACTCTAACAACACGTCGATCAGAGAGAAACTTGAAAACTCGACGTTGAGCCCAATAATCGCTAATGACGACACAGTCTTAGAATTAACAAAGAGCTCTTTTAGAGAAATAATCAGACAAGAGATCGCAAACGCACTCAAAGAAGCAGTGGGGGAACAGTTCAAACAATTCAGCGAGTTGATTTTGGGTTTTCGTACCTCTCTAGACTTCTTCAACGAAAAATATGAAGAAATGAAAGTTACTCTTGAGCATAACTCCTCTAAATTGCAAGTGTTGGAAAGAGAGAATAGTAAGTTGCAATCATCCGTACAAGACCTCAATAAGCGTATCAACCTAATGGAACAACACAACAGAGCCACCAACATTGAACTGCAAAACGTACCAGAGAACCGCTCTGAAAATATTGTCACTACTATATTGCAAATCAGTAATACTATCAAATGTCAAATTAATGAAGCTGATATTGCCTTCTGCACTAGGACCGCTAAAAAAGATAAACAAAATTTCCGACCCAGGTCTATCCTCGTAAAGTTCAACACCCCACGAATTCGGGACTCTTTTCTCGCCGCGGTAACCAACTACAACAAAAGCAACAACAACAACAAACTGAACACAAGCCACCTCGGCATTGCAATGGATAAACCAACTCCAATCTACGTTGTTGAACACCTGTCAGCTGATAATAAAGCCTTGCACGCGGCGGCACGACTTCGAGGTAAGGAGCTTGGTTACAAATTCGTGTGGGTGCGTAATGGCAGAATTTTCATGAAGAAGACTGACCAATCTGAACGTATTGTAATCACTTGTCAGGAGGTCTTACATACTATTAGTTAATTTAATCATTTTTTATTTTTTATTATAGTTTTTTTATTGTTCTGTGCAAGATAACGTGTATAACCGGTTTATATTCAATCATGATCTGAAGATATACTACCAAAACGTACGTGGTCTAAGAACTAAAACCGACACTTTTTATCATAACATGTCTCTACAAGACTACGATGTAGTTGTGCTAACGGAGACTTGGCTGAACGGTGGCATCTACGACTCAGAACTTTTTGACGATAGGTATGTAATCTACAGGCGAGATCGCGAGTCCAGTAGATTTAGAGCACGTAGCCACGGAGGCGGCGTCTTGATAGCTGTAGCTAGGCACTTAAATTCATGTCGTATGTCGCACTTGGAAAGTCAATGTGAGGATTTGTGGATTTCCATCGATACGGTCTGTCTTGGTAATAAGAAAAATACGATCTATATTTGTGGCGTGTACTTACCTCCCCCGATAACCCGAGAAACCATCCAAACATTCCTAGACTCAGCTCAAAATGCCCTGGACAAAAGCGAACGTACTGTTATCATTGGTGACTTTAATCTTAGTACCATAACGTGGAAAACTAATGAGGAAAGTCAGGTGAGTCACACTACTCCTTGCCCTACCAACAATAACGATGTTACCAAATACTTCCTTGATTATATTTCTATGAATGACTTAGCTCAATACAATTACCTTACAAATAACAAATCTAGAACACTAGATCTAGTTCTTTGTAACACTACAGTACATAACCTGACACGTTGCCACACACATCTGACACAAGAAGATCCTTTACATCCGCCGCTCGAGTTCGCTATACCCACAGTCAACAACGTCAACTCCCTACAAACAAAACCGTCCACTAAACCTAATTTTTTTAAGGCAGACTACGACAAAATCTTAACCTCACTTATGTCTATAGATTGGGAAAGTTCAATGGGAGGCTGTGCCTCGGTTGGAGAGATGGTCAATATCTTATATGATATTTTGCATGACGTTATTAAGCAACACGTACCAATGAAAACGATATCTAGGAAGGAATACCCGACGTGGTACACGCCGAAGCTTAAGCGACTCTTTAAAGAAAAACACAAATTTCGCGTTAGAGTAAAAAAATACAATAATCCCCTTGATATTATATCATTTGAAACACTGCGTGCTGATTGTGGCAAGTTGAGAACGATTTGCTACAAACAATATATCGAGAGATTAGAAACTGCGGTTTTAAAAAACCCTAAAATCTTCTGGTCTTTCATTAAAAATAAAAGGAAATCTTGCAGCAATTACCCCGCAGAAATGTATTACAACAACAAAACTGCATCAACTGGCCACGACATATGCAATTTGTTTGCTGAAAACTTCGCAGGTGTCTATAACACTACTACGTTCTCGCAACCGTCAAATGTTAATATAAACAACAACTCGCCGACTCTCTGTAAACTAGAACTCAATGCTAGCGAAATATTCCGAGCCTTAACGTCCTTGGATGAACAGAAAAGCGTAGGAGACGACGGTATTCCTCCCGTGTTTATAAAAAGATGTGCGAAAGCGCTGGCTTTACCTCTTAGCATTATATATAACAAATCACTGAAAGACGGTATTTTTCCTGACCAATGGAAAAAGGCACTGGTCGTACCCATTTTCAAAGCAGGACAAAAGAACATAGTGTCTAACTATAGACCTATTTCTATTTTAGTCATCTTCGGCAAAGTCTTTGAGAAGCTCATAACCGAACGTCTAACATCGCATGTAAAACACCTTCTCACCAGCGACCAACACGGCTTTATCAAATACAGATCTACGACCACTAATCTCATGTGCTACGTGTCGGCTCTATCTGAATCCTTAGATAAACGTATTCCTGTTGACACCATTTATACTGACTTCAGTAAGGCGTTCGACAAGGTTGATCATTCTCTTCTTTTGGTGAAACTCCAGCACTTGGGTGTAGGAGGATCAATGCTAAAGTGGTTTCAGTCTTACCTCAGTGACCGGTCGTCTAAAGTAGTAATAAGTGGTCATCATTCAAAGTCTTTCAAAGCTACATCTGGGGTTCCACAGGGTTCACATTTAGGCCCAATCCTCTTCAACATCTTCATTAACGACATCACGCACTGCTTTAAGCATTCAAAATACTATCTTTTTGCCGATGACATGAAAATAATGAAACCAATGGTAACTGAATCTGACCCTGCCTTATTACAGGAAGATCTGAATAGACTGTCTAACTGGTGCAAAACGAATAAAATGCTCCTTAACGTCTCAAAGTGTTATTACATGCAATTCAGCCGTAACAAAATTGTCAAACCAAACACTTACACGATTGGCCAACAAAAACTAAAACAAATAGAAGAAATACGTGACCTAGGAGTCACACTAGATAAACAACTAAAATTCGACAAACATATCCTAAACACGGTATCAAAGGGGTTTAAAATTCTGGGATTTATCTTACGCAACAGTAAAGAATTTAAAAAAGCGTCTACCAGAATAAAATTATTCAACACACTGGTTCGCCCTATACTTGAATATGGCAGCCCGGTTTGGAATCCTCACTACGACATATACATCAAACACCTGGAAAGCGTCCAAAGGCGCTTCCTGTATCATCTGTGTTACAAAGAACGGTTAGCTAAAAAGGTAACCAGCTACAAAGACAGACTAGGGCACTATAAATTGGTCTCACTTGCTGACAGGCGAAAAACGGCAGACCTGATTCTACTCCACAAAATATTTAATGGAGCCATAGACTGCAGTGAATTACTAGGCAAACTACATATGAACGCGCCATCTCGCCTGCCGCGGAAAACCAGTTACAATTTGTTTTATGTCAAAGGTTCCAAAACTAATCTAGGACATTTCGCCGCTCTCCCAAGACTCTGTAGGCAATATAATTAATTGTCAAAGCAATCTGACATGGACATAACCTTCCCCATCTCTAAATACAAAAACAAATTGACCACTGCAATATCAATGTAGATTAACAATTTTAATTTAGACATAATTTTTAATACTATTAATACAATTTATTTTTGATTATGATTTTAATTTTAATTTTGATTTTGATTCTGACTTTGATTTTGATTTTATTTTGAAGTTGATTTTGATTTTAATTTTGATTTTTAATTTGGATTTGATTTTGATTTTAATTTTATTTGTAATTCAATTTTAATACAACTCTAATTTTAATACGTATGATTTCTTGTTATCAAATGCTTTTTATTATTTTGGTTTTTGTATTGTTTTTCGAATTATTTATATTTTTTTCATTTTTTTATTGTGTTAACACCTAGTTAAATGTGCATGCTGTGGTCTCCTGTAATTGAAGGAACACACTTAAAAGAACCTTTGTGTAACTGTGACTTATATTGTATCTGTGTATCTTTTGTTGGAGATCCAAATAAATAAATAAAATAAATAAAAAATAAAACATGGCAATTTGCGAAACTATTGAAATAATTTAAATTATGGAACTTGTTTGGCAATCTTTAAATTCTTTAATAAAATAAAAATCGTTTATATTCAGACCTAGTCGATCCATTATAGGTTTTAATATATCATATAATATCTAGGTTAGTAACAATAAGACCTTAAAAATATTATGTTAGTTTTGGCACACGATTTACCATATGGTGGAAAAAATGTTTTTTTTTTTTTAATAATACTAGGTACCTACTTCCTCTTTTTACAATATGAGTTCAAAAATAAAATTTGGTCTACTTTTTTTGGCTTAAGTCGGTTTCTTCTCTGATTGGTCACGAACCCGGCTTTTGAAAAAAGCCGTTCCGAAGGCACAGAGGACGCGGGTATACACAAATATTTGTATGCCATTTGGCACAGACCGGGAAATACTTGTTTCCGGTTTTCCCAAAATTGCAGGGGATCTTGTTTCCGATCTAAATATGGTAGATCTAAATATTGTTTTAAAACTACTGTTGCGGACGATATTGGCGTTTGTTGCACTACATTTTCATTTACTTTTTTATCAAAGTGCTCCCAAATGTCATCGTCGTTCCTTGTAGATGCACTTGAAGAGGCCTCATGCGTGGTGGCTGTTGGTGGTAGCTGCTGCTGATAGTTATGTTCTTCTTGGTTTATTGGTTGCAGTTGCATGTGGTAGTTATAAGCAAATTCTTCAAGAACATATTTGACAGCATTTTCTGCTGTGGTATCGATGCCAAACGCCTTCTTCTTGAAGCGCGGGTCTAAGATAGTCGCCTTTGCCGCAGTCCGGTTAGTCTCATACACACTTAGTCGCCTGTCTACAACGTCCAGCAATGCATGTTGTGTTTCCCTGCTTCAGTATTTGGAGCCTTCTTCATCAGAGAGCTTTGCAACCCACGGACTAATGGTATTACGGACGACAGCGTTGGGTACGTCTCCGCAGACAGCATGGACGTAATTTTTTCGAAAGGCTTCAGAATAGTAACGCAGTCCTGTAATATAGGCCAATCTGTTGCATCCAAGTTGGGTGGCGGCAAATCTAGCATGGATAATGTTGCGGTCAAAGGTATTTTTACTCGCAAAAGTCTCTCAAACATGTAGAAAGTCGAATTCCATCGTGTTTGGATCCGAAATCGCCACAATATTTACAAAAACCCTTTAGACAAAATCGAACTGCAGATTATAACTAAACGCTGTAATGACCTTGCAAAACTTTGTTACAACAATTATATGAAGCAATTGGAAGACGAACTCAAAAATAATCCGAAGCTCTTCTGGAGTTACGTTAAAACTAAAAGAGGTGGGTCAAGCTCCTATCCCATTGCAATGACAAATGGTACTAGTACATCATCTGACCCCACGACAATCTGTGAATTTTTCGCATCTTACTTTTCTTCTGTCTATAGCCCTATTCAAGACGATTACAACAGCAACAACACAGAGTTTTTAAATAACATTGAAATACATAGCTTATGTTTATCAAACATTATTGTTAGCAGTGAAAGTCTATACAAGAAGCTAAAAAGTCTGGATTGCAACAAGGGGGCTGGACCAGATGGGATTCCACCAATCTTTATCTATGAGTGTGCGGCTGAGTTAGTAACTCCGTTGTCACTTATTTACAATAAATCCTTAACCTCCGGGGACTTTCCATCAAAATGGAAGGTGGCAAAAGTTGTACCTATACATAAATCTGACAAGGACGATTTAGTCTCTAATTACAGACCGATATCAATTTTGTCGTGTTTTGCTAAAATTTTCGAGTCTCTGATCTGTCCATTTATTCAAAAGCACTTGAAACTGTACTTATGCGACGAGCAGCATGGCTTTGTGGAAGCTAGATCAACAAACACAAATCTTTTTCTATTCACCGAGCTATTATCAGAGGCAATTGATTCAGGTCACCAAGCCGACGTCATATATACGGATTTTAGTAAGGCTTTCGACAAAGTCTCACATAAAATATTGGTTCATAAGTTGCAAGCTTATGGTATAACTGGATCATTGCTTTCTTGGTTAAGCTCATATCTTCTGGACAGATGTTTTTATGTAGTGATAAACGGATTTCAGTCTGACAACAAATATATCTCTTCCGGAGTTCCACAAGGTTCTCATTTGGGCCCAGTTTTGTTTAATTTCTTTATAAATGATATTCCAAAATGTTTCTTACATTCTAAGGTTTTTATGTATGCCGACGACTTGAAATTTGTTAAAATTATTAAGTCCCAACATGATGTCAACCTTTTGCAGAGTGATCTCAATAGGCTTGTTAAATGGTGCGAACGCAATTCAATGCTGTTAAATCCCAGTAAATGCTATCATGTCAAGTTTACAAGAAAGCATAATTTAGTAAGAGAAGATTATCACATAAATGAAACCAAAATAGCAGAACTAAACACAACAAAAGACCTCGGTGTTACTTTTGATACTAAATTAACTTTTATCCCACACGTAGATTGCTTAATAAAAAAGTCTTCTAGAATGCTTGGTTTCGTTTTAAGACATTGCAAACAGTTTAGGTGTCCTAAAACTAAAATTATGCTTTACAATAGCCTCATTCGAAGCCAGTTGGAATATTGCAGTGTAATCTGGCGTCCGCACTACGCTACACATTCGTTGCGTCTGGAGAGAATCCAAAAACGCTTTCTGTGGCACCTGGCGTTTACCAGCGGAATAGCAAAGAAAATACGTTCTTATACCAAGCGGCTGAAATGCTTTAAAATGATTTCGCTGGAAAAGCGCCGTCGCCTTGTTGACGTAATGTTTGTGGGCAAAGTAATGGCCAATAAAATTGACTGCCCACAGATACTAAATTCTTTTAAATTTCGTGTGCCTTCAAGGATTCCTCGTAAGCCAATAACGCCACTCCGTCCACCTCTCCGACGAACGGTCTTAGGCGCTAGTTCCCCTGTCGCGAGGTTATGCAAGATAATTAATGAATGTAGCGATCTAATCGACTTGCACTTTGACTCACTAAACAGTCTAAAAGCGAAAACTTTGAAAAACCTAGATAAGGATTAACTTAACTTTTTTTTTTTTTTTTCGTCTTCTCTGTGTCGGGATTTAAATAACATGTAACGATTTAGATTAAGTAGTAGTTTGATTAAGTAGTTTATATACAGGTAGTTTTCTTCTTCTTTTTCTATATTGTACGTACAACTTTCGTTTTGCATGCTGAGTTTACCTATAAGTGATTGTACACTATTGTTAATATGTTTTTGCTTGTTTTTATGCCCTTAGCTAGTGTAAACAATTGTTGGTAAACCAATAAACCAATAAATAAATAAATAAATCTTGCTTTAGTTTTAGAACGTCGACGTTCATCTGGGTCTGCATCTCCCTAAGTGAATTCGATGATTTTATGCTCTGCTTGAAATGTGTAACGATGGCGCGACTTTTTGAAATGACCTGAAGTACTTCATCATTTTTTAAATGTGCGTTTTGTGGTTGGTCGTTGCTGATACAATCTTTCACGGCAAGGTTCAATGTATGTGCAATACAAAAATGATTCCTTTTGCTGAGGTAATCTTGAACGGCTTTCTTCATGTTTGATGCGTTATCGGTTACTATTGTCACAACTTTATCGTATATTTCCCATTCTGTCATTATAGCGCGTAAAGCATTGGCAATGTTTAACGATGTGTGCTGTTCCGATAACTCCGATGTAGATATTACCAAAGATTGCAAAGTACATTTTTTTATAAAATGCGCAGTTGCACTAATAAAGCTCTTTTGGCCATCTGAACTCCATATGTCTGTCGTCAGAGCGATATCCTGTACACTTTGCAACTTTTCTTTTACCTCCGCACTGCATACGTTATACCTATCTTCTAACATTCTGGTTAATTTCTGACGTGACGGCAACACGTAATCAGGATTTAATTTTTTTGAGTATGCAATAAATCCTTCGTTCTCTACAATCTGTAGTGGTTGCATGTCCAAGACTATATCAGTTCTAATAAAGCCTCGTCACCAGCTTTCTGGTTGATTTTTGCCGGCGCCGTCAAACGCATTTGGCGCGGACGCCTCGATGGTGGTGGTAGGAGCTGCTCCCCGTCTGAGCCTGCCACATTTGACGATGACGTTTGTGGACACGAACGAAAAATTTATTGTAACTTGTTCTGGTAACTGGTGCACTTTCAGAGCTTGGTCCGGGTCGAGATGCATAGTTTTCTTCACCACTACAGCGATTCATGCCGGTCGCTTCAGCATACTGAACTATATGTCTTTTTTTCAAATGATTATTTAAATTTGTAGTGCTGCTTCCTGTATTTTTATATTGAGCGGAACACAAATTACAAATTAGTTTGTTACCGTCATTACTTTTTTTGAAAAACTCCCACACTACACTCTTTTTGTTTGGCGGTATTATTAACAAATTTTTTATTCAGTAAAACGTCGAAAACTAAAGCTTCGTTAACTGCAGTTGCAGTAAGTAGGTACGTCACGCACGACTTCAAAACTCTATTCAACTATTCAAATTCAAAAGTTGTGAACTCGACATTGACAGTTGTGTGGTGTTTGTAAACAAATATTTCTCATAAGTACTTCAATGTCTGGGGGTCTAAAATGACTACTTTAGCAGAATCGTAATAAGAATCACGTTAAAAATTTAAAATTCATAAAATGGACTTTATGATTATAAGCATAAAGTCTATTTTGAACATGATTCATACTAAGATTCTGCGTGGCTTCTGCTAAAGCGGCCATTTGAGACCCGCCGGAAGCACTTGAGTATTTCAAGGACAGGAATAGTGACGGGATGCGAATGCTTTTATTATCGTGAAGTTGTCGAAAATCGTAATGCATCCTGGTATTAGATACATTTCATAATTATCATTAATTTATTTTATGTTAAGTTTATAGCTAGAAATATATAATTGCCCGAAGAGATTGGAGACTACTTGACGAGAGACTACTTGACGAAAAAAAAAGGAAGACGTGATAGTTTTCATCCTAAATTATACTAAAGACAGAAAGATTAGGATTTTAGCAAACCTAATCTAACGTAATTTTTATTCGAATAGGTATTCCACAAAAAAAAAAAAAAATAGGTATATCATTGAAAAACCTGCAACACAAGTAGGTAGTTACAAACCGTACAATCCGTAAACAAAGATAATAAACTTAGTACATACATCGTTGTTACATAGGTACATCATATTAGGTAAAATTTAAAATCATCATTCATAGATTCCAAATTTTATGTCACATTGTATAATTAACTATTGCGAGTTATGCGAGTACCTACGGGGTTTATTTCCGACGGTATTTATTTACCCGATTTTTACTTAATTGCGAAAAAAAACACAAACTTGGTAAAAACCAAATTCTAACGTGCGCCAGTGTAGTGCAGTCGCCACATCACTAGTTATCCTAGTAATTTTGGCAGTTTTATTCTCTAATAACTTTTACGCATTAAGTATACTTGCTTTCTCTCCCACACCTTCCTCGAGCGCCGACGGCGCGGCCCGAACCGACCCGAGGTCGCCTGAGGTGTGCCGGCGACCGGGCAACGGAATACGAATCAAACAAAACAAAATGATTCGTCGAGTCGAGTCGAGTTACGGTTACGGTTTCGAGTTGGCGAATCAGGCGAACCGCTGACTCGCGTGAACTCGCGTTCGTTCGTTATCCGTTCAACTTCACAGAGAGTTAGGTTAGGGTATGCGAGTTGATTCGAGTTGCGAATGAACCTGATTAGAATCAACTCGTTTAGACTCTGATTCGAGTTATTCGATTCAGACAACTCGGCTCGCCCATCGCTAATTCGAACCTTGTGGTACACCCATTTTTACTTTTAAACCAATTGAGTTGACTCCATTTATTTGTACCTGCTGCTGTCTATCATGCAAATACGATTTTATTAAACTGAGCGCAAGTTTACCTAAACCGTAATGCTGAAGTTTCAAGATCAGGGTTTCGTGATTTACGCAATCAAATGCCTTCGAAAGGTCACAGAAGATTCCTATGGCATCTTGTGCCTCTTCCCACGCAGTAAATATGTGTTTTAATAAAGTGACACCGGCGTCAGTTGTACAACGTCCTTTGGTGAAACCATACTGTTGCTCGTGTAATATTTTATTAGTGTTAAAATGGTTAAGCATTTGATTGAGCATTATCTTTTCAAACACCTTGCTGAAAACCGGCAACACGGATACGGGCCTATAGTTATTGGTGTCTTTATTGTCCCCGGATTTAAAAAGCGGTATTACCTTACTGAATTTCATTAGATCCGGGAAGACCCCTTGATCCACGCACAAATTAAATATTGAGGCTAAATACGGCGCTACAGTCTCAATAATTGAGGTACAAGCTTTGATAGACATACCCCATAGATCTTCCGTTAATTTGACCTTGATTTGCTTAAAACCTTTTATGACTGTTAAGGGGTTTATATGTTGAAATTTAAATTCATTTGGACAGGCTGAAACGTTCGCTTTCAATAAATCAATAGAGAGCAAGGGAGAGGAATTTAAGGTTTCTGTAGTTTTAAGTGAGATACTGGTAAAGAAATTTACAATTTCTTGAGCAACTTCATTGTTGGAGCTCACAAGGCCACGCGATGTCTCTATTGTGAAGTCATTACCTTGTTTTTAATTTCTATTTGTTTCACTGTTGATAATTTTCCAAACCGTCTTTATTTTGTTGTCGGCTGATTTAATCTTGTTGCTAATGAATAAGGATTTGGCTACCTTGCAAGTGTTTTTAAAAAATTTCGAGTAAGTAGCAACATATTTATTAAAAGCTTCAGTGTTGATGTAAGTCTTAAGGCCGTACAGCTCAAACAATCATTCCCTACTTTTCCGAATACCCTGTGTTGCCCAGTCACTGAAAATAAACTTTGGGCCAATAGTTTTAGATTTCTTTTTAAAATATTATTAAATTCAGTGTGCACTACCGAAAATAATTCTTCATAAAATACATTTGCATTGTTTCTAATATGACCCGGTATACTTAACTTTCTAATTAAATTATTATTAAATTTGTCTAGATTGCTGGGTGTTATTAGTCTAGTTTGTATCTGAATTCTTTGTAATTGTCTATTGTACGCGAAAGTAACCGTCTGACCACTATGATCTGAAGGCAGGTAATTTACGATGGATATGTTTATGTAATCGCAGCAACAAAAAACATTATCGATACATGTAGCAGTATTTGTAGTAATTCGAGTTGGTTCTGAAATCACATTTGACAAGTTAAATGATTTAAAGAGACCTAAGAATCTACTGCTATTCACATTATTCTCTATGATATTAACATTAAAGTCACCACAGATAATTATTGGTTTATTACCAGTTACAAGTTTTGCCAAAGCATCTTCCATTACTGACTCAAAGATAGAATAGTTCAGGTAATTAGGGGGTCTGTAAACGCACACTATTACATGCTTATCTAGCTCAACACAAGACAATTCAATGCTATGTTCAACCGATAGATCGACTATATCATTACGAGACTTAGATTTAATACAATTTTTTACTAGGATTAATGAACCCCCACGCATCTTAGATTTTCGGTTAAAGCAACTGCTCACATTGTAATTCTCATAATTTATTTGCATTACTTCATAATCTTTCATCCAATGTTCAGTAAAACAGATAATATCAAACTTAGTTTTTTCTAAAAATAGTTCTATTTCTAGTTCTTTGGAAGAAAGTCCCTGAATATTCTGGTGAAACAATTTTAAGGAATTCTGTTCAGCCCCTTTTTTACAGTTAATTGATTGAGAGCTAGAAGATACCTCGAAGTTGGCGAGATTAACTAAATTTTCACTCGTACCTTCTATTGTCTTGATGACTAGTTTAAATCTAAGCTAATATTTGTATAATTGCAATTGTATAATTACTAATTTCCGTAGACCTATTTACAAAAAACTGCGACATACCACATATGTCTGAGTTTATATTAAAAGCTAATAGCCGAGCTATTTGACGTCTAAAACTAATAGGCAAGTACGCATGGTTCCTGGTTGACTTCAATTTCTGAACGAAACTGTTAGTGTCGAAAAACGTCAACCTGTCACTATAATGACTGACTAGAAAATGCATATGATTATTTAGAGCATGGATATAATGGTTCTGCTTGCTAGACAATTTCTTAAAGTACGGGAATGCGCATAGAATAATTTTCTTACATTTTAGTTTTAACAGTTGAGTGACATTGTCAGTGATATCGTCAATTTTAACGTTCGAACTGTTGCCTACAAATACAGTTACAATGGCATGAGGATCTAATTCCTTCCGAGTTATGGATGACATTATGTGGTTATATGAAGCCTGAGGTGTTCAATAATTTTGACAAGAATGACTCAGATTGTTACTAATTAATTTGCCTAAACCTATTCCTATACCATCTGAATACATGATGGAGCAGTCACAATGTGTACTACAACGAGAGGGAGAACTGCGTTCTGTTTGTCCTACCTGTGATGAACCTTGTACAATGTCTGGTGAATTTTGAATGGGGATACAGTCCCGAGCACTTCCTAACCGGGACGGGTCCTCCGTTTCCTCAGGCAGGATAGTGTCAGGGCTGGATTCCCTTTGTGATGTACATTGAGTGATGTTGGTCATCATGTCTAAGCAGTCTGCATTACTATCACCACTATTGACCAACTCGTTTGCAGCAAGGATATGGTCCTTAATTTGTTTTTGAGATTTCACATACATGGAATAACATGATTGTAGTTGACGCTCTAGTTCTTGAATCTCAGACTGTAAGTTATGAGTGTCTATTTCATAAAAATTCTTACTGTCCTCTAATTTAATTTGATAGTTGTTTAACTTTTTTATGAGAAAAACACGTTCTTTTCTTAGTTTAATATTGTGGGAACTGTGTTTTTGTTGTTTTTTATATTTATTGCATTTCTTTATAATTCTATTAAATTTTGCATATCTTTTTATTTTATTTTGGCTTACCTTGTAACTGCTACAATTATATTTTAGAATAGAATCTTCAGTAAGATCTATTGTTGTTAAAGAATGTGGGTTGCAATTTGAGTTTAATAATTTATTATAAAGGTGATCTGTTTCCCTAACCTGAGTACATTCTCTTTCTTTCTGAAACTTAATTATTTGTTTGTTAGCATGAAGCAGTTCATCTTCTAAGTCCCTAACCTTACATAAAGCCGTCTCATAATAGTTACTACAGTCATTGAAACCATTTGTGACCACCCGCAGTTTGTCCCGTTCATCAACAACATCCGTGTATTGTTGGTGCAGGTCCACTAGCTCCCGTTTCAAGCTTGTGTTTTTCTGAATGACTTTCTCGATTTCGACCTCGTGTTCCTCTCTATCCAATAACAGCTGTTGACATTTGCTGTTTGCTGCGTTAAGTTCATCAAGGGCCGTTCTTAACTTAGCCTGCAACTCCTGGGTAGTAGGCTTACGGGTCATCACAGGCATGGTTTCAGGGAACAGAACTGAAAGGAGAAGTGCAAAGAATGGTGAGAACTAAGTGGATGGACAAAATTAGGAAAGCTAGGGAAACGAAAGGAGAAAATGAAAATATTCTGGAATATGTGATTACTGGTAACTGAGATAGGCTTATAAGTCTTACACGTGATACTTCAATAAGATGAATACACTATGTTGAAAACATTGATTCTTTGTCCTTTACTTTTTTCCTAAAGTGGGTAGAACTCTTGGTTTAAAATTGTGGAAAAACTGAATACACAAGCCAAAATTTATAAAAAACTTTTTAACAAAAAAATAAAACCGACTTCAAAAAACACAAAACACAAAAAAATGAAAAATAACTTTAGCTTCAGAAGTCGGTGACCTTTGTTTGAGTCATTTAGTTTTTTTCTGTCACCGACTTCTGAAGCTAAAGTTATTTTTCACTTTTTTGTGTTTTGTGTTTTTTGAAGTCGGTTTTATTTTTTTGTTAAAAAGTTTTTTTATTTCTCCATTTTTAGTTGTAAGTAATATCCTCTACAAATATATTATATGCATTTATTTTACATTGTTAACAATACATGTCATTTCATTTATTGGGGATAAGCCTATTACGCTTATCCCCAATAAATGGAACTTAACATATCTAAACAGTCGAAATTTGGGTGTATTGTACACATCTGCGTACCCCTCAGAGCGTACAGGCGTGATGTTACGTCATGATGTTGTATAAACAATAAATATCCAAGCGATGGCAGCAATCACGACCGATTTACCGTCTAGTTTTGAAGAGTTCCATTGTACGTATATATCTCCGAAGATCAGCATCAGATCTTCACCAAATTTAAGTGCGACCATCTCAGAAGTATACTCTTTCAAATAAAAAAATAATTTTGAGAAACGCTCCACAAATGGAGGAGAAATCGGTGAACATACATGAAATTATACCACACGACTGAAGCAAAAATGTTCATAAAATGAAAACTACTGGGCCAAACTATGTTAAATTTTTATGGGACCAAATGGCAACTATTCCGCATCAAACTAAAAAAGAATCACGTAAATCGGATCATAAATCTCAGCGTAATCGGTGTACATACATAAAAAAAAAAAAAAAAAAATACCCATCGAATTGAGAACCTCCTCCTTTTTGGAAGTCGGTTAAAAATAACCAACGTTCTTCACTGTTGTGTATTAAAGATGATTAAATAGATAGCTAGTTACTATATTAACTTATTACAAACTACACAAACACTTATTCAACAAGTGATACCTGACACTGAACATAACTTCAACTACAAAAAAGTGCCAGATTAACCAGAATAATGTACTTATTGCTCCATGAGAGCTTTTAATTAATTAATGTGAGCGAATTATTCATTAAAAAGAAACAATTATACTCCCCAGAGAGATCCGTAGGAACATCAGCTGTTTGTGAAATTATAGGTCACCGGTCGAGGTAGGCAACCAAACACTATGTTTTACAGTGTATTTTTGCATGAAAACATTAAACCTGGGTATTTACACACTTATTTGATATTTAGTTACAAATTGACGAGTTTTTTACACTTACAAATTAATTAAAACTAATTTTAAAATACGGAGCAAAAATTTTGACAAGTCACTCAACCAGTGTTGATCAAAAAAAAAAAAAAGTCTCTTACCGGTAGTGGTGTTGTGCCGATCACAATGTGGGATTTCGGCCCCGGCCATATTTTTTTTTCCTTTTTCCATTGTGTTGGACATGTTGTTCCAATCACAATGCGGATATTTTTTTTTTGACTTTCGTCATTCTTTTTTTTGCATTTGTTCGTAACAATTATCGTTCTTCACATTGCATTCGAAATTTAACAAAAGTAATAACAATATCAATCAATGATTGTGTAAAATAATACGTTTTTAGTGTTTTATTATGGAAAGTGGCAGTGATGGTCATGAAAATGACGATATACCAGGAGTATCGACCCCAAAGAAAAAACGTCTGAGTAGAGGCGATATGGTAGAAAAACAGAAACATCGTCTTCAAAAGTATAGGCCGGATTGGGAAAAGGACCCTAAATTCAGTAACATCAGACAAATAAAAAAAAAAATGTTATACGAGGCACCCCAAATGTATCAAGTTTTTTTACGGCAAGCACTTCGACACAAGAACCTAGCACAACAAAATTAGCTAGAATTGCGGAAACTAAGATAGCTGCTTTTTTCGCTGAACACAACATTGCGTTTAATGTCTCAGACCATTTAGGCAAGGTTTTAAAAGAATGCATACCGGGCTCTAAAGTTATAAAAGGGACGAATTTCACTCGAAAACAAATGCTAAAATAGTTTATATAGCCATTAGTCCAAGCTATAAAGCTCAATTAGCCAAACAACTTAAAATATCGAAGTTTAGTGTAATGACGGACAAATCAACGGATATTTCGACCAGGAAAGCTTCAGGTGTAGTGTGGTTGTTCGTTATTTTGACGAATATGAAGGAAAAATAGTAAGTAAATTTTGGAACCTTCATAATTTATTCAGTGGTTCCCGAATGAGGCAAATGAAGGAGCAACTGCAAACAATATTTACATTAAATTAATTGATTCATTTACGAGACACAACATACCACTGAAAATATTGTTGGATTCGGATCGGACGGATGTAATGATGGGTTCGGAAAACTCTGTGGCCAGTAGATTCAAAGAAGAGTGCCCCGGAATAATAATAATGAAATGTACTTGCCATTCCATTCATCTTTGCGCCAGCGCAGCGTGCCAAAAATTGCCTAATAGGTGTGAAGTGTATGGAGAAAACGAATGAAACTGCGGCTTGAAACATATATTCGTAGATTATAAATTTCTCAACACCTCTACGTAGAATGATTTAGGTCACAAATAAGTAAAAACGATGGTGGATAAATTACTTTACATGGACAAGAAGCTAAGGAGACAATAACAAGTCAATTAGCAGAATCTAGGTCTATGAGGAAATCTAGATTTTGCTTTCGAGTTCTAGCGTGTACTGGTCAGGAGGTTCAAACGAATACTGAATTAAAAAATGATGATGGTCTATTCTTTTTGTCATGAAGAACAGTCGTATTTCCGACGAAGGTCGAGCTTAGCCGAACGCGCCCGAAGTTGCGTTCGGAGAGGTAGTGGACCAGAACATTGCAATGTATGCTTATATTTTGTACAGAATTAATATTTATTAGTATTAATAAATTTGTAAATAAATATTAAGTGTGATAAAAATATGGCAATTAAATATATGTGTGTGTGTTGCCAGTGATTACATACGGGACCGAAACGTGGTCGCTCACAATGGGCCTCATCAGAAGGCTTAAAGTCACCTAAAGAGCAATGGACAGGGCTATGCTCGGAATTTCCTTACGCGATCGAATCAGAAATGAAGACATCCGCAAGAGAACCAAGGTTACCGGCGTAGCCCGAAGAATTGCCAAACTTAAGTGGCAGTGGGCAGGGCACATTGCTCGCAGAACGGATGGCCGATGGGGCCGAAAAGTTCTGGAGTGGCGACCGCGAACCGGAAGACGTTGCGTTGGAAGGCCTCCCACTAGGTGGAACGATGGCCTGGTGAAGGTTGCGGGAATCCGCTGGACGCGAGTCGCACGGGGCCGGTCAATGTGGCGACACTTGGGGGAGGCCTATGTCCAGCAGTGGACGTCTTTCGGCTGAAATGATGATAATGATGATGATGATGATGCATTAAATAAATGGGTAGATATATTTCTGTTAATTATTGTCTTTGTCTTTGTGATTTGACACTTGATCATATTTGATATTTCTGTATAATGAGAAAATAACATGAAGTTGTGGAGTGTTTACAATTTCGATTTTAAGTTTTAAATCATTTGAGTTTAAATGACGGTGCTGCAATGACCGCTACAGGTGTGAGGAGCTAGCAAGAAGTATATTTCGTTTTTAAAGATGAGCTCTAAACGATGTGAAAACCACAAAAATTGTACACCCATCCCAAACAAGGTGTCTTTCGCTGGTTCAAGTTGTCAAAAGGATTTTTGACCATTGGGAAGCCCTCAAGCTTTATTTCACCGATATGGCACTATCAGAGCGCGTGATATCTGGCCAAATAATTCTTGATTTACTAAGAGACCCATACATGAAGCTATATTATGAATTCATGTCCTGGGCACTGCCTAAATTCACCAACTTGAATTTATATTTCCAGTCTCAAGAGCTACGTAGTTGTGACGGAATTAGATAACAAAATTAAAAAGCTCTACAAAGACTTCCTGTTTTGCTTTATGCAAGAATTACGTCAATCGTACTGAAATATGTGACATTAATCCCGCAGACACGACAAGGCAATTGCAAGATGAATAGATGTACCTTGGAGTAGTAGTTGCAAAGCAGATGTTGTATTAGTACGTACAATATAGGGTTGCCTACTGGGAGAGTAATGAAAGGCGCGAGAGTCTATTGCCAACCGGTTATTTTTCTGACTAACTTACGTTTATACATTCTGTATGGTTTGTGCGTATGCGTGTGCATGTGCTTGTGTGTCCCTACAGTGTTCCTCCCCTTTTTTTTAGAAAATTTATTAATAATACAATGTTTACTTGGTCTCTATGTTTCTGATCTGGGTACATTACAATATTGCTTCCATGTTACATTGTGCTTATCTAGAAAAGGTACATATTCTTACAATCAATGTATTGTGTTACATTTTAATAACAGGATATTCTTATTTCTTAATCAGATTTACACTATGTATTATTTGTCTTTCTTTTGTTGTTGTTATAGTTCACTGGAATAAAGTTTTTTTATTATACTATTTATCAACTGTTTTTTATTTCACTACACCTTTTTTATCACACATTTATTTACGCACTTTTCATTATTTACATTACACCATATTATGTCGTGGTTGTGCTTGCTGGGCCACTGGTAAACTATTGGTGCTGTGCCTGTTAAAACTAATATCATAATAATGCATTCACATCTCTTAATAGACTTAGCTTTATGGCCTTCTATCCAATGTGTAATTTATCTGTGGTTCTGAGTAATAAATAATAAAAGTTAGTCTATGGCAAGCAAGTCATCGTGTGTGTTTTAATAGGTTATGGGCCCAGTATTTTCTTCTTAAATAAAACAGTAAAATTGTGATAGATTTACGAAAGTGTTAAAATGTCGACGTCGGGCTATTTAGTAAATGTTCCAAGGCTTAAAGGCCGCGAAAACTACGACGATTGGTCGTTCGCGACAAGCAATTACATGCTACTCGAGGGCATTGACATTGAAAATGTACCGGCGACCATCACTGATGCAGAAAACAAAAAGGCTAAAGCCAAGCTCGTGATGACAATCAATTCCTCCTTATATGCGCATATCAAGAGTGAGACTACAGTGATCGGTGTGTGGAAAAAATTGTTCGACGACACGGGGTATCAACGAAAAATTGGTTTGCTTCGAACATTAATTTCAATACGCCTCGAAAACAGCGACACCATGACAAGCTACGTATCTCAAGTGGTTGAAACTGCGCAGAAAAGAAAGGGGACAGGTTTTGAGATCACAGATGAATGGATTGGTTCATTGCTTTTAGCGGGATTACCTGAAAAGTTCTCACCAATGATAATGGCGATTGAACATTCAGGGATCGCCATTAGCGGTGACGTCTTCAAGACGAAATTACTTGACATGTGTGAAGAAGTTGGCACAACAGGAACGAACACGGCGTTTTGGTCAAAACAACAGCGGTCGAAAAGTGGCAACACTCACCGCGGTGCCAAATCAAAACTGTCAACGTCAAATGACACTTCAACGTCAACAGGACGAAAACAAATTAAATGTTACAATTGTAAGAAAGTAGGCCATATCAAGATTAAATGTCCAGATTAAAAACCGAAAAACACCGTGAATGCTTTTAGTGCCGCATTTTTAAATGGTACCTACACCACCGATGTAGACTCAGAAGCCAGCACGCACATGACTGCAAATCGTAAACAATTGTCAAACATCCGACAAGTGCACGACAAACGTGAGATAATCGTAGCTAATAAGATGACTGTTCCTGTTTTGTGTGCCGGAGACACACAAATAACAACCAAAGTAAATTCACAGTACTACGACGTAATAGTGAAAGTCATTTTGTGTGTACCAAACCTCTCAACGAACCTCCTATCAGTCAGCAGATTTATAGAAGCAGGAAACAAAGTTACGTTCCAACAAAATAACTGTCTTATACACAATAAACAGAATGAGCTGATAGGAACGGCTGAAAAAGTGAATGGTGTGTACAAACTAAACACATTCAAATCTGAAAAGGTGTTGGTGGCAGGAGCAGCACAAATATTAGTCAGCAGTGTGCAGTGGCATAGACGGCTAGGCCACATTAACAGTAAGGTCTTGCAAAAGATGAAAGAAGGTGCTGTAGAAGGAGTTACTTATAACAAGAATGCTGACATACAGATCCAGAATTGTGAAGTATGCTATGAGGGCAAACAGACGCGTTTCCCTTTCTCATCAATCAACCATAGAATTGAAAAACTATTGGATGTAGTACACTCAGATTTATGTGGGCCGATGGAAATCAAGTCGCTTGGTCAATCGAAATACTTTCTATTATTCATAGATGATGCCAGCAGAATGACTTTTGTCTACTTCTTGAAGGAAAAGAACCAGGTATTTCAGCACTTCAGAGAATTTCGCAGTCTAGTCGAAAATCAAACAGGAAGCAATATACTGAGAACCGACAACGGAGGGGAGTATTGTTCAAGAGAGATAGAGAGCTTTATGAGACAAGCTGGTATCGTTCATCAGAAGACCAATCCACACACTCCGGAGCAGAATGGTCTCTCAGAACGTTTCAACAGAACAATAGTTGAAAGGTCAAGATGTTTACTGTTTGAAGCAGATCTCGACAAATGTTTTTGGGCTGAAGCAGTGCATACTGCGGTATATTTAAAAAATAGAACGCCAGCCGCCAGTTTAGGCATGATGACACCATTTGAAAAATGGACAGGGAAGAAGCCAGACCTGAGCCATGTCAGAATATTCGGCAGTAATGTAATGGTGCATGTTCCCAAAGTACAAAGACAAAAATGGGATAAGAAGGCTGACAAACTGATACTAGTAGGGTATCCAAATGATGTGAAAGGATACAGACTATACAACCCAAAAACAAAGAAAATAACTACGAGCAGAGATGTCATAATTATGGAGAAGCAAGACTCTGCCACAGCTCAGGTGGTAGTAAATGAAAAAGAAGATAACACAAAAGAAGAAGACAGTTCATCAGAAAAAACAGTCGTAGATACAGATGATCCAACCTATGTCTGCGACTCATCAAGCAGCCTGGATGATTTATATCAATCAGTGTCCGAAACAGAAAATTAGTCTATCATAAAAAAACAAGTTTCAGTGGAGGTTAGTAAGGGTAAGAGAAAGCCCGTTGAAAGGTATGGGGTAACCAACTTATGTGTTTTGGATAAGCTGGAATCCGGTGGTGATGAACTCAGCTATGAAGCAGTAATGCACGGACCAAAGAAGGAGCAGTGGATGCAGGCGATGATGGATGAACTGAAGGCTTTTGACGAAAACCAAGCATGGTATTTCGCAGACAAAAGTGAAGCTGATAGGGTAGTGCAGTGTAAGTAAGTGTTTAAAAAAAATTCGATAGTGACAATATAGTGCGATATAGGGCAAGACTGGTAGCGAAAGGGTATACTTATTAACATGGACAGGACTATAACGAAATATACTCACCAGTGCTTCGATACTCAACTTTAAGACTGTTATTTGCTTTAAGTATAAAACTTAACTAGCAAATTACCCACTTAGATGTAACTACAGCATTCCTAAATGACTATTTAAACGAAAAAGTATACATGCAAGTACCCCCTAATTTAGAGTGTAATAATAATAAAATACTTAAATTGAAACGTGCAATCTATGGCTTAAAACAATCAGCCAGGGCCTGGAATATAAAAGTGAATGATTGTTTATTGGAAGCCAACTTTGTAAAGTCAAAATTAGAACCATGCCTGTTTGTTAAAATAAAGGGAAAAGAGTATATTTTTATAGCAATTTTTGTTGATGTGTTAAATTACAAAGGTGTTAGACCTGAAATAATAGCCAATATTTTAATAACACGAAGTACTTTTAATCACTATTTTTACATTTTTATATAATATTTAAATGATCACTTTACGTAGCCGTTAGCCGTAAAATATACACGTTCTACACAAAATACTTGTTAGCATTAAGGCGCCAATAATCAAAATGACCTCGATTTCTCGACGAGCAATACTTTTATACTAGATACAATTTACGCAGACAGGACACAATTTGCTGCCTTGGTTACGCGTCCTTTGGCCGCAGCGCAGATGTTGCCAACACGGCCATGCTGCATGATGCCTGTCCCCAGGCATCCCACCTCAAAGTAGTCGTGACCTGTAAATAAACGAATAGTGTATTTTAATTTTTAAAGCTCTTTGTTATTTCACTATCAACCTAACTGAATTAAAATAACGTTCGGCCCATCATGATGTTAAAATCACGAGAAATTTGGATTCCTACATCAAGTAAACGCCTCTTTAGTCTTAGACGACGTTAATGACGATTATGAATCCATACAGATAAATTTAATCATTTCCTTTAGTCTTAGGAAAAGATTAAATTTTTGTCACCAAATAGCTCCTTTAAGCTTAGGCACCTATTTAGTTCTGTAGCAAATGAATTTAACATCAGTGGAGCATTTTCTGTAAACTAGCTATGTACAACAGCAATTTGTACAACACATTTGACCCAAAAAATAAATAAAACTGAAAGAAAATAACAATTAAATTTATAAAAATAAGTAATTATAATAAAATAATTATACCTGCTTTTTATTTTTGCCCATTGCCAACTTGGCCACATTAATTAATATTTACCCAGAATTAATCAGCACCACTCCAACCAGCAATATTGATCCAGGGCTTCATATTTTCTGCAGCAGCATTGCCACAATATTTCTTGGTGCTACGTTCACTGCCTCTAAGATCAACTATTTTGTACCTGTCGCGTCCTAATACGTTCTTGACTTGAAAAGGGCCCTTGTATGTTGGCATCAGTTTTTTACTTCTGCCATCATTTGTCTGACTTTGAATTTTTACTAACACCAACTCGCCTTCTTGATATTGCCTTGCCTTTGTACGAGTACCATCAAACCTCTCTTTCTGTCTATCTGCACTGGTTTTTATGTTTTCATCGACCCATTTACGCAAACCCGTTACATCCGTAGGACTTCCGTGATCCGGCTCAGGACCTAACTTATCACTATCACTGTGCAACCTATAACCTAACAGAACTTCGCAAGGTACAGCTTTAATGGTTTTATGGTAAGTACTGTTAATGGCCTGTTGAAGAGATTTAATGCATTTGTCCCATCTATCATCCTCAAGATCTGCACTCATTGTCTTCATGCATTCTAAGATTGTGCGATTAAATCTCTCCACCTGACCATTGGACCTAGGCATCCCTGTAGCAACAAAATGAAGTCGAATATTTTTATCCCTACAAAAATCTTTAAACATTTGTGATGTAAAGGCGGTACCCGCATCACATATTATTCTTCGCGGATTACCGAAAATTTTAGTAATGTTATCCATTTCCCTAAGAACATATTTAGCTTCGGTGTTAGGCACAGCTGTTATAAACACGAATTTGGTAAATGCGTCGACAACTACCAACAAGTACTTGTTCTTATTAACAGTTTCGACAAAAGGGCCCAAGTGGTCGACGTGAACTGTATGAAACGGCTGAGCATATTTTGGCAATGGAAATAGCTGTCCTTCCGTGGGACCTCCCTTGTTTTTATAATAAATGCAGTTTAGACAATTTTTAATGTACTTTTTGATAGTTCGTCGCATTTTTGGGAACCAATATTGATGAGAAATACGTTCAAGCGTTTTATCAACGGAAAAATGACCAAGGTCGTCATGGTTACATTTGATAACTTGCCATATGCAGTTTTTGGGCACCACCCAACGACGTCCTTTGTCAGTCCGTCTATATACTTTATTACCAAGAAGTTCATAATTTAGAAATATATCTTTATGCTTCTCTGCCTCCCCTGATTCTAAAGTCTCCCTGGTTTTTACGAGTTCTGAATCCTGTAGCTGGACAGACAATAGCCAGTCAGCTTCTGTTATGGACAATATTATTTCAGCTTCCGATTTTTCCCCGGATTGCGCGGGATTTCGACTTAAAGCGTCGACATGACGCATGCGAGTACCCTCTCTGTGTACTATTTCGAAATCAAATTCTTGTGTAGAGAGTACCCAACGTGCAATCCTCGGAATAATTTCCTTTTTTGATAGAGCAAACCGCACAGCGTTGCAATCAGTGATTATTTTAAAATGCGACCCCAGTAAGTAAAGCCTAAACTTCTGTAAAGAGCAAACGATTGCTAACAATTCTAGCTCGAAATAATGGTACTTCTTATCATCTATTGTAGTTTGGCGGCTGTAACAATGTATTGGTTGCTCACCATCCTGTGTTATTTGCGTTAATATACCCGCTAAACCTTCCCTGCTAGCATCTGTATACAAAACGCATTCCCCATTTGGATCGAAAATGGCCAAAGTGGATTCAGAGGTAAGGGAATTCTTTAAAATTTGAAAAGCATTTTCTTGTATGCTGTTCCACTCCCAAGGAGTGTCTTTCTTTAGTAATATCGTTAAAGGACTTGACAACAATGCGCAATTCTTTATGAATTTGCGGAAATAGCTAATTAGTCCGAGGAACTGACGAAGTTGGTGTACGGTTTTTGGAACTGGAAATTCCTTTACAGCTCTTACTTTTTCTGAACTTGGCATGATGCACCCTGATTTTATTTTATACCCCAAAAATTCTATCTCCGTTTTCAAGAAATTACACTTTTTTAAATTCAATGTAAGACCGTTATCTTTAAATATTTGCAATACCTGTTCCAATAACCGTAAATTCTCTTCAACAGTATCACACGCAATCAAAATGTCATCTAAATAGAGAATTATTTTGCCGAAACGAAGGTTTCCGAGGACTTTGTTCATAATTTTTTGGAAACAAGAAGGAGCATTACATAACCCAAAAGGGAGACGCAAGAATTCATAGTGGCCATCCTCAGTTACAAATGCGGTTTTGTGTACAGACTCCTTGCTCATTTTAATTTGATAGTAACCGCTTTTTAAATCGAGATTTGTAAAATACTTGCAACCCTGAAGCCTATCCACCAAATCTTCAACCCTTGGCATTGGGTACTTGTCTTTAGCAGTAATTTTATTAAGTGCGCGGTAATCTATGCACAACCGTTTGTCACTAGTGCCCTTTTTATCGGTTAGAAGGGCCGGGCTAGCATATTCAGAATTGCTCTCGCGTATTATGCCATTTTCTAACAGTTCATTAATTATTTTTCGTATAATTTGTCTATCGGAATGGGAAGCTCTATACGGCCTATATTGCACTGGTTTGGAGCTGTTCAATTCAATTGCCATTTCAAAGTCATTAACTTTGCCCAACTCCTCAACACTTAAAGCCACGCACTGCCTGTATTTTCGAAACAAAGCTACCAATTCACTATGATGCGAGTCCGTATTAATTTGTAGATCAATGTCATTCACAACGTTACAGAATTCATGAAAATCAGAAACGTAATCAAAATTAAGTGAATCGCCAATGCGAGAATACATAATGTCTGACCTTTCAGTAATATTTCGTCCGATCAAAATATCGCAGCCCGACAAATCACCAATTACGTACATGTCAACATCTTTTAGAACAATAGAATCTATCATTATGTCAGAACGAACTAACTTTGTGACAGTTTTCTTACTATCTTTTGAAAAACCTTGCAAAAGAACAGGAGATTCTAAAGGCGACTCATCCAGCAGACACCGTTTAACCAAGGACTCAGAAATCAATGAACAACTACTACCTGTGTCTATAAAAGCTTCTTGTTCAAAACCATTGATAACAATTTTTTTACAAAATTTATCGCGGGTATTTGGAGAACTCACAAATTTTGTTTCTTCTTTGGTTGTTTTATCAACAAGGGTGTTCTTTTTATGGAAACAAGTAGACTCTGTATGTCCCCTTTTTTTGCAAAATTCACATTTAATACTGCACTGAACCCTTTTATGATTACCGCCACAAGTAAAACATTCGATTGGTTTCCGATTTTGATTCTGACTGGGAACAAATGTCTTACTTGTGGATGGTACAGGGGTTTGTTCACGGTCACTCTGAGTAGGTATCGGTTGAGATGAGGTCAACTGTGACTGCTGAGGTGTTTGTTTAATAATGGATTCTCGAGAAGCTGAGCTATTCACATTCTGTTTCATTGTCCTAACTTTATATATACGACTGTGTAAAAATCCTGCCAAACTGTCACAAGTTTTAAAATTACTTGCTTCTACCGATGCACTCATGTTACTGTCTCCTATATTCCCTAATATGATCGAAATTATATCCACATCGGAAAAATTTAGACGCAAATTATCAATTTTAGACTTTTGTTCGAAAAAAAAGTCGTACAGAGACTGGTTCTCGCATGGTTTTTTATCGATTATATCTTTTAGCAATTCAAACATATTCCGTTTTACCTGGAAAGTGGAAGAAATCTTTTCTTTCCAATCTTTCCAAAGCCACGTAGTCCAAATATGATCGTTACGCAACAAAGAGTCATACCAAGTCTTGGCGGAGCCTTTCAGTTTATTTAGAGCCTGATAACGGGTCATACCATCGGTCCATGAAAAAGTAGTCGCATATGATTCGATAACATTCAACCATGCAGTAACATTATCCGTTAACGGTTCAAATTCGGGGATCATGTTGTGTAATGTCATGGTACTCGTACTCACGGTTTCGGTATCAGCTTTCCGTGATACCTTGCTTCGTTTCCTTGGCGGTGGCGGCGAGGGCGTCCTTGAACTTGAACAACTTGAGGACGACGATGAACGTGCACGCGAACGTTTACTCTTGTTCTTTTTACGCCTCTTATCACGTCCCATTTTTGTGAGCGTGTCGAATCACACTTCTGATGTTAAATTACAAAGGTGTTAGACCTGAAATAATAGCCAATATTTTAATAACACGAAGTACTTTTAATCACTATTTTTACATTTTTATATAATATTTAAATGATCACTTTACGTAGCCGTTAGCCGTAAAATATACACGTTCTACACAAAATACTTGTTAGCATTAAGGCGCCAATAATCAAAATGACCTCGATTTCTCGACGAGCAATACTTTTATACTAGATACAATTTACGCAGACAGGACACAATTTGCTGCCTTGGTTACGCGTCCTTTGGCCGCAGCGCAGAAATTCACGGTGTTGCCAACAATTGAATGATTTTTCAAAGCATCGTGCTGTAAATTTTACTGGAGTGTTTTGGTCTACCAACTTGATTGATCGAAGGGACAAGACACCGTAGAATATGGCTGATGAAGTAACTTTAGCAGCATGACGCAAGGTGTTGCCATGCCGCACGATTCTTGCCACAATGTGCAACATTTTAAATTGTTGTAACATGCGGCCTTGCGGCATGCCGCAATGTCACACAGTGTTGCCCCGGCGTAAAGCAGCCTTTATGGTTGTCGATTTTTTGAAATTGGTGCACTCGGTTGAAATTTTCAATAAAATTATGGAAAAGTGGTTAAAAAGTGCAGCGACTGTTAAAAAACAGGTAAGTTCCAGGTTCAGCATAAGTTAACCGGAACCCAGAATTTGAGTTTGTCGACAGTAGATAGACCTCTTTCGCTTTACGTTCGAAGTGTGCAATACGGTTTCCTTGACAACCGCCCTTACGCCGCCGGAAATAAGAGCGGTTTTCGTAAAGGAACAGTCACGCTTGATATACTTTTGACTGTGTAGGTACCTACTTTAGAAGATTTTAAACTGACATGGTCATTAATATTATCATTAACACTGAAAACGGGATATTTACCATGTTTACCTTCTATGTTTTGAGTTCAGCACCATGATCACGGATAAACTATCACTATGATGATTAGCCGTGATGATAGCCCGTTTTCAGTGTTAACGATAACTAGTATCGTTTTTTTTTACCCACGACGGAACAGAGACGTTGTATGCGTTTGGGGTGAGAGGATGTTTTTTTATGTCAACCTATTCTGTTCCACTGCTGGGCAAAGGCCTCCCCCATCCACGTGGCTTTCCGTTTCCAATCCTGTTTACAATTTGCCCTCTCCGACCAACACTTTCGATTATCATATTTTTTATTATTATTAGACACAAGCAATTATTGGACATGCTACTAAGAAAGGCACCTCTCTCGATTCTGAAACCTCTTCCACCTCAACATCAATAGAACAACCATCTACTAGTAGAGCAATTCAAAACCATCCGTCAAAGACGCAGCTCGATGGATGGACACTGAACATGAGCCGCCAGTCAAAAAAAAGAAACAAAAATCAAATAGTGTTATAGCAAGAAGTGACAGAAATGAAGAGGTGACAGAAGTAGAATTAGAGTCTGATGAAGAAACACCCGCAAAAAAAAACAGTCCGCTAAAAGGACAAATTTAATGATAAGTGGCTTCTAGAACCGGTATTCAAGGATTGGCTTAAAAAGAGTCATATTGTTAAAAATGAAAGTGAGCTTGCAACCTGTGCAGCCTGCAACTCTAACTTACGTCCACATAGAAGTG
This sequence comes from Xestia xanthographa, assembly GCA_905147715.2. Classification (NCBI taxonomy): domain Eukaryota; kingdom Metazoa; phylum Arthropoda; class Insecta; order Lepidoptera; family Noctuidae; genus Xestia; species Xestia xanthographa. The sequence goes on from LR990643.1 coordinate 7,763,463, forward strand.
ACTTGATTCGTCATATGAAGTCAGAATGCCATAAATCTTGTATGAAGCAGGTTGCAATGTCAAATAAAGTCACGGATTTTATGAAGACATCCTCTGATAATAAAGTTAAAAGAGCAGAACTAAAATTGACGGGTCTCTTGGCAACTTATAATCTACCATTTACGGTGATGGATACCCTAGGATCTTTTTGTGCTGATATATTTCCGGACTCCGAAATTGCAAAAAGTCTAAGTATTCACAGAACAAAATCCACGATGATCATGAAAAATATCCTAGGAAACTCATTTGCGAACGAAACTGTAGAGTTAATTAAAAAACCTGGCCACTTCTTTTCCTTGGTTATGGATGAAACTACTGATCATAGTTCAAAAAAACAATGCGCTTTTACAGTTATTGTATTCAATAACGACACAAAAAAGGTTTCTACTCACTTTTTTGATATGGTAGAAGTGTCCTCAAGTACAGCTACGGGCCTTTTTGACTGTCTTCTAGAGTTGTTGAATGCAAAAGGTGTACCTCTTGATAATTTAATTGGATTTTCATCAGACACCACAAATGTTATGGTAGGGGAACACAACTCGGTATTTGCAAAATTAAAGCAGGCATTGCCTCACATCGCCTGCATAAAATGTTCATGTCATATGATAAATTTATCGGCTTCAAAGGCGTGTTTGAAACTTCCGAGATCCGTTGAAGATCTCTTACGGAACATAGGATCACATTTCAGCAGGAGTTCCCACAGACAGCTAAAGTTTAAAGAGTTCCAAGAGTTTTTCCAAGTACAGTGTCGAACAAAAGTCGATAGGCAATCTCACAAAGCAATAGCTTGACGTTTAGTTTGACTTACGACCTTCTACTTTCAAGAAAATAGACATTGTCATCTACAAGTAAATGTAGTCCAAAATTTCAACAAGGAAATATAAGTCAAGATGGCCTAGTGGTTAGGCGCGTCCACATCTAAGAGTGAATCAGTAAGTCGTGAGTTCAAATCTCACGTTGTTACTTTTAGACTTTTTGTAAGTGTTTACTCGATTGGAAGTAATGGGACAGAAAAATATTCTCGCTTTGTTCACACATTTCATAAAGTTAGAAGAAGGTAGATCATAGAAAAATAAGTCAAGAATTTATATTTCTGTGAGGTAAACCTGAGTTTTATGAATATATTACTTGATCGAAATGAACGTTGTCGTTTGGTTATGTTAAATTTGGTTAGTGACGTGTGGTTTAATAGATAGCGGTATTGTTGTTGGTATTTCTCAAAATGCAGGCAAATATTGATATTGAGGCCTGGGCGACTAATATTATCGTGCTGCATAAAAGTGGTCTTAATAGAACACAAATATCTGGAGAAACCGGACTAATGTGAGTATTATATTTATGAATTATTGTAACAAAGTTTTATTAAAAATTAAAGCCTACTTTGTTATTGTTTATTTATTTGGTGACTTAGGGATTAATAAATTGATTTTAAATCCATCATGAGGCATAAAAGATAAATAATTAGCGTTAATTATTGGATTTATAAACGCAGAGTGAATGATAACTTCAGTATTTTATTATAGCTGCCTAACATATTTTTTTTGTTTTTTGTTTTAGAGGAATACTGTGAAGGGGAAAGCCGTCGCTTATTATCGATGCGCAGTGACGACATAATATATGGTTGGCGAATAAGAAACAAATGGTTTCACACCTACGAGACACTTTGTGGAATTATTTGACACCTCATCGCAAACTGTTCGCCGTGCCCTCCACGCTGAAGGCTTGTATCACGAAGACCAGCTAAGAAGCCCTTCTTGACAGAAAGAGTTATAGAGGAACGATTACGTTTCGCACGGGATTATTTAGATTTTTACTGGAATACTACCATGAGAAGACTCAAAAAACTGACTTTTTAAATAAAGTCAAAAGGTTAGGCTTCATTTATGGCGCAATCCTCCACGCGCCAACAGTTCTACTTAATTATGCAGAAGTATTAGAAGATGTCATGCTACAAAATTAATCCCTAGATGCTTTAGTTTTAATTAGATGTGTAACAAAATATTTAGTGAATATTAACTTATCCGTAATTATATTAATGATCTTAAATTGAGGTTTAGTTTCAATCTTCTTTTCTTCGGGAAAATGAACAGTTAAACTATAACCTCAATACTAGTTACATTTATTGTGACGTCACAAAAAAATATTATATTCATAAAGTCTAAATTATTTATATTAGTTTTCAATAAACTCTGCTGATTACCGATACCTATAATAAGTGGGTATCAACTATATGTTATATTTGTGTGATTATAATATCCTTTCCTTGTTACTTAAGTATGTTATTATGAATTGAAAGTAAGTGGGTATACCGTATACAATAAAAAATCTTATGATTGGTTACAAGAGAACTTTTTTACATCTAGGTAGGAAAGTTTTTAATCTATATATATACATATAATAAAACAGTAGAAAAACTGTGTCTGTACATTGAATATATTAAAAAAGAAATAATTGAGGGGGGTTTAGAAACAGTAATAGAGCACGAATCCAAAAAAAAAAGTCTGTCTGTTTGTCTGTTTGTCTGTTTGTTTGTACACGCTAATCTTCGGAACTACTGGACGGATTTTAATGATTTTTTTGTTGTTGTATAGGTATTAAGTCTGGGCAGGATATAGGCTATAATTTATCTTGGAAACTTGAACACCTGATGCAGAACCACAACAGACCAGCTGAACTATAAGAGATACAAAAATGGTACCATAGCAAAAATTGTTCCACGTGATGGGAATTTTCTGCTGAGAGAATAAATTTGAAGATCTGGAACACCTGATGTGGAACTCCAAGAGCCCAGCTACACTTACATATATATAGGAATGACGTTTTAGCAAAAGTTGTTCAATCTGATGAGCACTCTCTGTTGACTTATAAAAATCGAAGATCTGGAACACCTGTTGTGGAACTCCGAGAGCCCAGCTACACCATAACACATATAGGAATGACGTCTTAGCAAAAGTTGTTCGTTCTGATGGGCACTCTCTGTTGAATTATAAAAATCGAAGATCTGAAACACCTGTTGTGGAACTCCGAGAGCCCAGCTACACTAACATATATACAGGAATGACGTTTTAGCAAAAAGTTGTTCAATCTGATGAGCACTCTCTGTTGACTTATAAAAATCGAAGATCTGGAACACCTGTTGTGGAACTCCAAGAGCCCAGCTACACCATAACACATAGGAATGACGTCTTAGCAAGTGTTGTTTAGTCTGATGGGCATTTCCTGTTGACTTACAAAAATGAAAGATCTGGAACGTCTCGAATCGTCTCGCGCATCCCGTTGTATTCCCGTCCCCGGGCTCTTAAAATTCGACATCAGACGTTTCAGATCTTCGATTTTGACGACCCCGTTGTCGCTGGCATAAGCAACAGGATCCGCGTACGAAGTCGCGGGCAGAAGCTAGTTTTATAAATAAATAAAACGAATAAACATTTTTGTTTTCATTCACCACGACTTTTTTATTTCCACCTTCCAACACCGAACAGCTAAAATAATAAATAAATAGTTGAATAATAATACTATGTTTTTTTTTTACTAATATTTAACTTATTCTTATAAAAAATAAATAATGAACCAATAACTAATGTTACCAAGAAACAAAAACCCCACGCGTTGTTAACAGGATTTGAACTCGGATCTCTTTGATCGTGAATCCTACTGATTACCCCAACAGCTATCAACACATGGTCAATAGATGTGAATTTTAACTATCCAATGGTAAGAACAGGTCGCTACACAAATAAGGTTTGCTGCGTGTAAATAAAAGAAACGGAAATATATTCTAATGTTTCGTGGAGTGTGACGCGCGACATGCGATTGGGCGAACTCTGTGGCTGTGGTGTGCGTACTGTATTGAGACCACTTACACTTCTATATGTGTGACGCACGGTCGAGCGTCCGTGCGTCTATACGCACGGACGCTCGACCGTGCGTTCACAGCAATACAATCCTTAGCGTGCCTCAGCACTTATTAACGCTTACTGTACAATTACACAAAATTTTAACACTTTCACAAACCCGTTGGCTGTCAATGAAAGCCTGTGTAGACCGAATCTTAGAGCAGTATGAGCCTTTGAAAGCGTATTTGAGGCTAAGCACGTTCGAAGATCCATCAAGAACTACAGAGGAGATGCTTAGAACCATGGAAAATAAATTCACAATTGTCTATCTTGAATTCATGTCATACATTTTAGAGATTTTAACAACATTTAATGTAATGTTTCAGTCTGAAGCACCTTAGTTACACAAATTAAAGCCCGAAGTTGAAAGAATGCTAAAATCCATTTGTTCCAATTACTTGCAAATTTCGTATGTACGCTCACAGGGCAATAACATTTTTTTGACAAACTTCCAGGATTCAAGTAATTTCTTGCCTTTGCGAGAAATATATCTCGGCATGACAGCCAACGAAAGTATCAAAAATTTACACATGGATCCAAATATTTCCAATACTGATTTGGAAGCATTTTATCAATCCTGTTTAGCATTTTATATTGAGCTAGCGGTAGACATTGTAAGAAGGTTTGACTTCAGCGATCCTTTGTTTTCGTTAATTTCTGTTGTCGAGCCATCTGAGGCCCAGGCTTTCAACATTAAATCATTAAGTGAAATTTTTATACGGTTCCCCATATTAAAAAAAAAAAGGTTGATCAACAAACTGTTGACAACGAATGGCGAGAACATGCACTGCTGGAATATAAAGGCTTAGGGTTAGAATCATTGCCAATTGATGAATACTGGGCTAAGGTTTTTAAACTTAAAAAATACGGTTGGTATGCTTTTGTTTAAAAATTTAGAAAAAGTAATCGGTCTCCTGCTGATATTATCTTTTTCAAACGCGTCTGTGGAGATGGTTTTCAGCAACTTAAATAATATCAAAACACAACACCGTGGGAGTCTCAACAATGACACCATTGCTGCTTTAATGCATACTAAACAAGGTATAGCTAAAGTGGGGAATCTTTTAAAATTCGAACCTAATCGAAATCTAATGACTGCCAAAAATAATAATTATACTATTCCAAATAAAAAACCCGCCAAATTCAAATTCTCGTAGTTATATTTATATTGATGATTATGTTTTTGTAACTACATACGTCTTACAGCCGTGAATCATATTTTAATCAACATACAACCTAGCAAATTGGGCTGTAAATTGCAAAAAAGGTAATAAAATTTGAATTTCGCGATCTACCCTGGAGCATTCACCATAAATAAAAACATTTTTATTTTTGTACCTACTACTTTTGCACAAAAATGTCAATTAGCACGTGACCCTTACTATGTTTTGAATAGTATGGATGTAGTCCCTACATATTATGTAAGAGTTAATTTTGTTAAATAAGGTATAATATTCATAGAAGTCTTATTAGCTTATTAAACAAATTTTGTATAGAACAGTGTTTTTATTCCAAAAATGTCATTTTGAATCAATCAAAAAGAAGCGGGGAATTTCGGGGAATCGGTAACACTGACGCGGGGAATTGAGGTTTTTTATTGGCAGCACTGCTCTCTATAGAGTCCGCAATTGCACGCATTTACACACAATGGTTGGAACTGAAAACACACTTCAATTTGGCTAAATTAAAAGAAAGATGTCACACACACGGCAGAATTGCTGCATGGAATGTATTCAGATGATGTGAATTATGCATACATTGCATTTATGTATCCAATTCTCACTGACATTAACAGAGTCAATAAATTATTTAAATCAAAAGACGCAGATCACTCAATGCTGAATAGCGAATTGACAAATTTAATTGATACACTTGTTGCCAAGATAATATTGCCTTCCCAGAAGGTGGATATTTTTACGCAAAATATTCAAGATTTTGTAGACAAGAAATGTTATATAGTGTAGCGTGGTAATCGACTAACTATAATCGATTCACGCACATACTTAATTACGGTTCGACGGAGCAGCAGCACTACGCGTCATCCTTTTCCGTCTCCGGGCCGTAAACCTTCCTTTTCATTTCGAACTCCGCCTTCAAATTTAAAACCTCAGTGGCCTGGGTGAGTGTTTTGAGTAATCTGCTAATTCTCTTTAGATACACCGCACTCTTTTTATTTATCAGATTTCTGCGGTGATTGTCTGCAAAGTAATTGTGTCCGTTGTCAATAATGGCTTCCATGTTGTACAAGTGCTATGTCATCTAACTTTTCACTCGTCATACTGCCTTTGTAAAGCCGTGCATGCCTCGTTCACACTCAGCCGCATGGCCTCGCCGCAATTTGCTTAACCTGCTCTGCAACGCGGCGATCAACTTCTAAATAATGATCGCGGCATGTGCTGGCTTGTTTAACCTTTGTTAGCCGCCACGATGGGTGAGTTTCCGTGTTTTCCCCTGAAACCGCTGCTTGGGCTTACGGCTAGGAGACGCACGCGTCGTTGGCGCTCACAGATCCTGGCACCACGCTTACGGGCCCACTATGCCACGTGCATGATTCCAGGGTCCTACTTGAGGAGTTGGAAACTACAGAGGCACCGCTGATGGGCGTCATAGCTGCCTCCGCGCCCTACCCGCTGAGTGACATTCCCGTCACGGCCTCATCTGTCGTGCCCTCCGCTCGTTACTTTTTTTATCACACATTTATTTACGCACTTTTCACTGTTTACATTACACCATATTATGTCGTGGTTGTGCTTGCTGGGCCACTGGTAAACTATTGGTTCTGTGCCATACTGCCATTTCCTTTCGTAACATTTTCTTGGTACCTAGCTTGCATCTCTTATACACCATGTATAGTGTGTATATGGTAAGTACTGCTGCTATCAATATTATCACTATGCCATATTTTTCAATTGTTTGCTTGAAATGCGAATTGGTAGCACTGTTCGCTCCGTTTTGGGCGATGAATACTTCTTCTGTCTTTTTCTCAATACTATATGTTTTTCTCATTTTTATGAGTAATGAATACTGAATTATTCACTAATATGTTTGCTGTAAGTGTTACACTGTAATATTGAATGTTATTTTGTGAGTTATACAGTGGCCAGTGGATTTTCCACTAGTTCTGGTGGTTTAGACTATCCTTTTACCGAACAAATATTGGATTTAGTGGCTAGTGGATTTTTTAGTGGCTTTGATTGCTTCAGTTAGTGGTAAGGTACCACAACAACCACCACCAACCACATGATTTACAAAAATAGTCGGTTATAAATGATTGAAAAAGGGTACATTTTTTTGTTGTGTAGGCAACACAACAGAATTAATGTGGTGGTTTTAGGGAATTTCCCTAAATAGTTAGTCAATTTCCTAAACAATTTTGATTATGGACTTTATTTGTACGGGTACTGAGTCAAGTTTGATTTGATTCAAAGGTTTACTTTTCTGGTTTGTCTATGATTATTGATTATTCCCTGTACAGTTCGAGTCGGTATCGGTACAAGTTACTAGAGTTCATCTTATTTCTATTAATTTTGTAAAAGTAGTATATGGCCAAAGATGCCTAAAACACAGTATACCCAAAAGTTCCGTGATTATTGGTTACGTGACCCAGAATTAAAGAACTGGTTACAAGTGGTGGAAAGCACTTCTGGTTCAGTAGAGAAGTGCAAATTATGTGGTTCAATGTTAAGGAATCATTACGGAGATTTAAAGAATCATAGATCATCCAAAAAGCACTTGCAGAGTTCAAAGGTACGTAACTAATTTAATACAAATTTTGCTTTATTAGTTACTCTTTTAGTGGTATAGCCAGTTTTTCTATACAAGTACAAGGTACAAGGCTTGTAACTTTATAACTACGGCCCACTATAACAAAACTAAGATTTTTGTTTTTTTTTTTGTTCTAATAAGACAATTACTTAGACCTACTTACTCTTTACATTTACATTCTTTACAGATTGTAGCTACGCAACCAAAGTTGCCTTTCAAACAAGACAGTATGGAAAAAAATTGGTTGCCTGTAAAGTCGGTATACGGGCGAAAGTTTTACGTGACAACGACTTTGAGTGGTAAAATAAACTTTTTATGTCTGTCTCTCTCGCTCTTAGGCGGGCTCTCACTCGCTCTCATTGTGAGCGCATAACGTGAGCGGGAGCGTAACGCAGTTTCTTGAAGTGTCACCCGGCAAACCAATTTATAAGACGTTGTCACGTCAAAAAGAAGCTAGACTAGCAGTGTTTACAGCAGCACATACCAGCATACGTGTAGTGGATCATATTGGAGAAGTAATTAATCACATTCATAAGGAGGATGACAAAATTCACATACATAGGACAAAATGTTCCAAAATTATTAAAAATGTTCTAGCACCCCATTTTTCAGGAAACCTGAAAGAAGATTTGAAAGATCAACTTTATAGTTTACTAGCTGTTGCCCGCGGCTTCGCCCGCGTGAAGTTCGGTAACTGTCCCACTGAATCATACTAAAGAGATAAATAATGTCCTACATGTAAATCCAGGTTATAAACTATCTATGTGCCAAATTTCATAATCATCACAATTTATAATTATCATCACAATCACCATCATTATCACAACCACCATCACTATCACAACCACAATCAATATCACAATCACCATCACTATCACCATCACAATCATCATCACAATCACCATCACAATCACCATCACTATCACAATCACTATCACAATCACCATCACAATCACCATCACAATCACTGCCACTTTCACAATCACCATCACAATCACCATCATCGTTATCACAATCATTATCATCGTAATCACAATCATTATCATCTTAATCACAATCATCATCATCACAATCTCCGTCCTCGTTATCACAACCATCGCTTTCACCATCACAATCACCGACACTATCACAATCACCGTCTCACTATCATCATCGTAATCACAATCATTATCATCTGGATCTCAAAATAAATGCCATTTTCGTAATCAGCACCCCTGATAATCTCGGTATCGACACCCATATTGATTTTTAGACATTTCAACCCCATCGCACCCCAACAGGGAATGGTAGTATTTCAGGTCTGCCACATTAAATCTTAAAATCGTTGTTTTTGTAATACACCCGACCCAATTCACCATAAAAACAATACCTATGATGAATTTCAGGCTTTGGTACCCCATTTTCCCCTTTAGGGGTTGAATTCTGAAAAAAAAAACTGAAACACAAACGTTAACTCATTTATCGATAGGAGTACTCCTGTTAAGTTTTGAATAAAGTAGTCTAACTAATCTTATTTCCCCACGTAATCTTTGGACTCCCGTTCCAAACCCTAAGGGGGTGAATTTTGAAAAATCCTTTCTTAATGCACCCCTAAACCTCATAAAGAACCTTTGTGCCAAATTTGGAATCTCTAGACTCAGCGGTTTGGGCTGTGCATTGATTTTTATACTTTGTCACCCCATTTCCCCCTCTTAGGGGTTGAATTCTGAAAAAACTTGGAACCCGTTTCGACTCATTTATCAATAGGAGCACTCCTGTGAAGTTTCGAATAAAATAGTCTTAACTAATCTTGTTTTACCCATACAAACTTTGGATTCCCGTTTAACCCCCTTAGGGGTTGAATTTTGAAAAATCCTTTCTTAGTGCACCCCTAGACCACATAAGGAACCTACTTGCCAAATTTGGAATCTAGACTCAGCGGTTTGGGCTGTGCATTGATTTTTATACTTTGCCACCCCATTTCCCCCTCTTAGGGGTTGAATTCTGAAAAAACCTGAAACCCGTTTCTACTCATTTATCAATAGGAGCACTCCTGTGAAGTTTCGAATAAAATAGTCTTAACTAATCTTGTTTACCCATACAAACTTTGGATTCCCGTTTAACCCCCTTAGGGGGTGAATTTTGAAAAATCCTTTCTTAGGGCGCCCCTAGACCACATAAGGAACCTACTTGCCAAATTTGGAATCTCTAGACTCAGCGGTTTGGGCTGTGCGTTGATAGATGAGTCAGTCAGTCAGTCAGTCAGTCAGTCAATCAGTCAGTTTCTTCTTTTATATATTTAGATTAATAGACGAATCAACCGATATTGCAGTTCATAAATATTTGGGAATAGTTATTATTTATTACAGCTGCACACACAAAAATATTATATCTACGTATTTAGATCTTCCAATGCTGTATGATTGTGATGCAGACGAGATTGTTGCTGCCATAAAAACGACACTCACTAAATTCGACATACCTCTACAAAATTTACTGGGTATCGGAACAGATAATGCGTCATTCATGACCGGAGTTAACAACGGTGTACATGCCAAATTGAAAAGAGAACTCGCCAATCTAGTTTTAGTGCGCTGCATTTGTCATTCTTTGTAATTGGCAGTATCAGCAGCAACAAAGCAGTTTTTACCCAGAAATCTCGAATTCATTATTAATGAAACATACAATTGGTTCAGCAATTCTTCGTCGAGGCAATCTGCCTACAAAGAACTATATAAACTTAATAACGATGGTCATGATCCATTAAAAATTGTACAATCTTGTCAAACTAGGTGGCTCCTATAGAGTCCACAATTGCACGCATTTACACACAATGGTTGGATCTGAAAACACACTTCAATTTGGCTAAATTAAAAGAAAGATGTCACACGGCAGAATTGCTGCATGTATTCAGATGATGTGAATTATGCATACATTGCATTTATGTATCCAATTCTCACTGACATTAACAGAGTCAATAAATTATTTGAATCAAAAGACGCAGATCACTCAATGCTGAATAGCGAATTGACAAATTTAATTGATACACTTGTTGCCAAGATAATATTGCCTTCCCAGAAGGTGGATATTTTTACGCAAAATATTCAAAATTTTGTAGACAAGAAATGTTATTTAGGGTACAGATTCGAATCTCATTTGTCAGCGATGAAAGATAAAGGACTTCCACGGAATGACGAAGAAATAATCCGTAACAAGTGCATCCAGTTCATTGTACATTTGATTAATGAACTGAAAAACAGATTGCCCGAAAATTTGAAACTCATGATAAATATTCAAACAATCAGTGTAGAACACGCACTGTCTCATAATAAAGAATCGATAGCTGACCTAATGTTGACTTTTTATAAAAGTCAAGAAGATGTTGCGAAAGTAGACGAACAATGGCGTCAAATCCATCTACTCAGTTGAAAAAATACAAAAAAAACCAAGGAATTTTCGTATGAGGTGCTGAGTTTCAAAGACGTGGGTGGAGAAAATAGATTTCAAGACTTAGCGCCATTTGCTATATCTTTATTGGTTTTACCGCATTCTAAATCTAATGCTGGTTCTGTATGGTGTCGGACGTAAAGAATAGCACCATCCCATTTCTTCCCGTGGGTGTCGTAAGAGGCGACTAAGGGACTAACCAGAGAATGGGCAGCAGCGTTCTCTGTGCTTTTGTAACAACCGTACTGCGATCGCCAACCCGCCTGCCAACCGTGGCGATTATGGCAAAAACCCCCCTTCGGGGGAGGCCCATGTCCAGCAGTGGACGTCTTTCGGCTGAAATAGTAGTAGTAGTAATGCTAATGTAGAGTGTTTGTTCAGCATGATGAATGTTGTCAAAACAAAACAGAGGAACCGGATGAAGATATAACTTCTATCATCAAGCCTCACAATTCGTGCTGGTTTAGCACGTGAAGGAAAATGCTGTCATAACTACACTTTACCAAATAGTATAATGCAAAAAATTGGAACGAAAGAAATCTATTCTTCACTAACTACAAATGAAAGCGACTCTTCTAAAGATGATCATCTTTAAAGGTGAATGCTCCAGGGTAGCCCGAGAACTGTTGATTAGAATATTACACGCGGCTGTAAGACGTATGTAGTTACGGAAATACAATCATCAATACAACCCTCCAAGTTCATAAAGGTGCAGGAATTACTTTGACCATGAAAACGTCATTTTTCCACCCAACCATACAACCTAGCACTGGCCTACAAATTGAAAAAAAACGTAAGAAAATTTGAATTTCGCGGGCTGGTTGGAACATTCACCTTAGCAGTTGAATTTTATGATTAATTACAAAAAAAAAACCTTTTTTTTATGTACAATATAAACTTAAGAAAATGGATACATTATAGGTCATCAAAAGTATGACCTTCATCACCTATATACTGGGCTTCCCATCAACAGCTTCTGAATGCTCTTTTCCATTATTTCTTTTTGTTTTGGATTCAGTGTTTCTTTTGTTTTTGTTATAATCTGTGGTAAATATTATAATCTTGATTTATAATCTGGCAACATCACTGTCTCTATTCGGTCATAGTAAATGTGTCATGGCGTCGCTTGCTTCTATACTGTGTAACGTTAATATGTAAAACTATGATAAAGTGATTTAATAAACACTAATTAATATACTAGTGTCCTAATCATTCATATCAACCATATCCACAAACTCCAACATGATAGCAGAGCGTGGTTGGGTGGTTAAGTATCTGAAAAATTGAGATCAAGAAAAAGGCTACGTGCTAGTTCGCGCCTCGTGTAAATTAAGAATAAAAGTCAAGAATATAAACGTTTTAATCATCAAAAAGGCTAAACAAGCTAAAATAGAAGACATCATGATGCCCATGTTTGATGGAGTTAATTATTCCAGCTGGAAGTTGAGGTTATTAACCCTACTGGAATATAAAGATTGTAACGAGCCCGCCATTCGCGATATGCCTGCTAAATATTTAAATGAAGAGGCGGAATGGAAGAAAAAGGATTTAAAAGCAAGAACTATTGTAATGAGCACCATGTCGGATAAACAACTAGAATATATCAGTGAATGTATGTACAACAGCCTATGACTTGATGAAAAAGTTTGACAAGATGTATCTAACACAGTCAGTAGACTGTGTACAGCTGTGTGTAGCAGTAGTTATGCAAATAATATGCAGAGGAAAAAATGATGAAATCAAATTAAACAGTTACAATACAGTAGATTTTTTTTTTTGTGGATTTCGAAAAAACAACGAATGACTTTAAAGCGGCCGGTGGAAGCATAAATGAAACCGAGAAGATGCGATACTTGCTCAGAGCATTACCTCTAAGCTATAGTTATATTGGAGATTTTATTGATGTAATTCCAGAAGAACAAAGAACAGTAGATTATGTAAAGTCTAAAATAAAAGAGAAAAATATGACTACTACTAGTGATCGAGACAAGAAAAGCAATATGAGTACGTTTTCAACAAAAACTAAAGCACAATGTTTTATCTGTGGTAAGACCGGCCATATCGAGGACTGTTGGCACGGTTAGAAAAACTACCAAAGCCAAAAGGCAATATCCAACCAGTCAACGCCAGCAAGGACCACAAAGAGGTAACAACAGAGGTGGATTTCATCGAGGTCGTGCCCGAGGCAGAGGTCAAGGTCATCCCAGAGGTGAGTCGACAAGCACTCAGCAAGATAGCTCTGCAGTAGAGTCATGGACAGCTCAGGTATGTAATCCAGAAATAAATCAGTTAACGGGATGTAGCGAACGGGAATATGATAATGATGGTGAAATAAATTGGTTGTTAGATAGTGGATGTACGGATCATATTATAAAGAATGATACATGTTTTTTATAATTATGTAGATTTAAAAAATCCCATTGATGTGAAACTGCCAGATGGTAAAATTTTAAAAGCAACCAAAGTAGGTACGGTTAAAATTTATTTCATAAATTATTACAATGAAAAACACATTGATTTAAAAAATGTGTATTTTGTTACAGGTATTAATCAAAATTTGTAAAGTGTTTCAAAAATAACCCAAAAAATTACACACTAGTAGCAAGACATGATACTGTAAAAATTTACAACCAATCAAGAGAATTAATAGTTGTTGCTAACAAAATTAATAAATTGTATTATATCAAAAGTTTTGTTTCAAATTTTAATAACAACAAAATGTATGTGAATTCAATAAAATGAACTAATAAAGAGAAATGGCATGGGGCACTTGGTCATGTAAATTTTCAATATTTAAACAAGTTGATAAATAATAAGTTAGTTGAAGGTTTGCCAGATAAGATTGAAAATACAAAAATGAAATGTTCAAATTGTATTGAAAGCAAAATGGCTAATGTACCTTTTGAAAACAATAGAACTAAGACTACTGAAATATTGAAATTGATACATACTGATCTAAACGATCCACATAGCACAACTGGTAATGGTGGATAAAAATATTTTTTGACATTTATCGATGATTATTACATAATTAAACGAACTTACCTGAAGTTAAGTTCTATTGTAATTATACGAAGAGCTTAGTCCGAGATATCTTCTATATTCACTATGTAGTTTCACAATCCTCGCATTGTGTGTGCCGCGAATATTTAGAGGAAGCGAAAAGCTTCGTATCCAAAGCGGAAATAAGGCAGTCTGCTGTCAACACTGTATCTGTAAGTCATTCTTTTCAGAGCATTAGTTTAAAGGATTATGATTTCCAACCTGCCTCTAGGGATGTTATAATCTATGATTATGAAAAGGGGTGGGTGGGAGATTGATATCTCGGACTAACCTCTTCGTATAATTACAATTTTGCTGACCAACCAACAATAGATTGTATATTTAAATATACAATCTAATGTTACGCCTTCCCTACACGCCAGGGACGTGGATGGCGCGTGGAGTGAGGGGTAAACTTCTTAACATCAATACCACACTCAGCCATAACTTGCCTTATCCAGCGACTAATTGTTTGGTTACTGGCGCAGTTATATGGTTTTTTATAACATATAAGTAGCTTATCCGAGTTAATTGTGTCTACTTTTCTGAGTGCCCTAGTCTGGTCTATATAATGTCTAAGTGCCGATACGGGACATATTTCTAGATTCGTATCCAAGGAAGAAAGCTTTATTACGATTTGATCCTTACATGGAGTCGTAGTTTTTAAAAAGTCGGTAATCGTTATTTTTACACCGTTTTCCGTAAACTCTATAGTGCTCAATCGGATGACTGACAATGTTTGAATACGTTGAGCAGTTGTGAGAGCTAACAAAATAACCAATTTCTTGGTTAATTTTTCTAAGCTAAGGCTACTGTTTGGTGACCAATCTTGAATATAATTCAGAACAACAGATGGATCCCAAGTGTCATTATATTTAGGTCTAGAGGGCTTTAGTTTGAAAACTCCCTTAAAAAATCTTTTAATTTGTATATCTGTTCCTAAACTTGTATCTATGATAAGAGACAGCGCTGAACGGCATGTATTAAGAGTAGCGTACGAAGCGCCTTGTGATAACATTTCTGTGAGAAATTTTAAAACTTTAGGTATTGACAACTCATATTATGTTTTCTCCGTTACAAAATGACCACCATTTTGTAAGTGCTGTTGTATATTGTTTAATAGAGTTTTGTGATAAAGAGGCTATCATGACTTCTATTGTTTCATCAGGAGTTAGTTTTCTCCGGAACGCTTCCCTGATAAGATGCAAGCTCCCAGGGAAAGACTGTTGTACAGGGGGTGTAGTGTTCTGAAAGGTGATATTAACAAATCCTTTGATGGTATGAACTGTAAAACTTCTGAAGTTGCTAATTCAGCTATAAAAGGATACCAGGGTTGTGAGGTCCATAGAGGGAAAACTATGATACCTGTTGCCTTATCACAAATAATTTTTTGTATGCATTTCGGAATTAAAGAAAAAGGAGGAAAAGCATAAAATAAGTTGAATGTCGACCAGTCTACAGTAAAAGCATCAATATTCTCTGCATATGGATGTCTATGCCAAGATATATATCTATGGCATTTTTTGTTTGCTCTGGTTGCAAACAAATCTATATCCGGTTCTCCAAGTGACTTAGTAATATTTTGAAAAGTTTTGTTACCCAATTCCCATTCTGAGTCTATATTTTTTATTCTGGATTCTTGGTCGGCTTCTATATTTTCTTTTGACTTGATATATGAGGCAAACAACCATATTCTACGGACCTCACACCACTGCCATATACTCCTAGCTAAAGAATTAAGTTTTGGAAATTGTATACTCCCCATCCTATTTATGTATGCAATTGCGGTGGTATTATCTATTCTCAACAATATCTGACTGGAGTGTAAATTTTTGGCAAAACATTGTAAGCCTAGAAAAGCAGCTAAAAGTTCAAGGAAGTTAATATGGTTTTCTCTATCTTTTAAAGTCCAAAATCCATTTGCAACTTTACCATTACAGCATGCTCCCCAGCCTGTCCTTGATGCATCTGAATTTATTTCTAAGGAAAAATTGTACTGTCTTATTAGATTTTTTGATATTTTAATTTGATTTTTCCACCATTTTAAATCATTTTTACTGTCATCATTGATTTTCATAATTGCATCAAAGTCATTGTTTGTTGCGCATAAAGCCTGATATTTTTGCTGTTCAAGTGTTTTAGTGTACAAAAAACCGTAAGACACAGCTGGGCAACATGCTACAAGGGTGCCAATAAGTTTTGCAAATTCCCTTATTGGACACTGATCCATTTTTAGGGTTCCGTACCCAAAGGGTAAAAACGGAACCCTATTACTAAGACTTCGCTGTCTGTCCGTCTGTCCATCTGTCCGTCTGTCCGTCTGTCCGTCTGTCCGTCTGTCCGTCTGTCTGTCACCAGGCTGTATCTCATGAACCGTGATAGCTAGACAGTTGAAATTTTCACAGATGATATATTTCTGGTGCCGCTATAACAACAAATACTAAAAACCGAATAAAATTAATATTTAAGGGGGGCTCCCATACAACAAACGTAATTTTTTTTATAATAATTGGTACGGAACCCTTCGTGCGCGAGTCCGACTCGCACTTGGCCGGTTTTTTATATATTTATTAATCAATAAAGAAATTGCTTCCCTTTTCTTAGAAGGCACTGACAACGACATTTCTCTTGTGTTTACTATGAAACCTAAGAACTCTGCAATCTCGGTTGGCACAATGATACTCTTTTCTTTATTTATAATAAAACCTAGGCATTCTAATAAACTTATGGTCACCTGACAATTTTCCAAACATTCCTGATGAGAATTACCAATACAAATAATGTCATCAAGATAGACAACAGATTTATAACCTTTTCTTCTAAGAAAATTAATAACTGGCTTTAATAACTTAGTGAATGTGCATGGAGCAGTACTTAGACCAAATGGTAAGCAGTTAAACTCATACATTATATTCTGAAACCAAAACCTTAGATATTTTTTATCTTCACCCATTGGGACCAAGAAATATGATTCTTTTAAGTCAATGGTACACATAAAATTATTTTTTGAAATCAATTTACAAAGTGTTCTCATGTCTTCAATTTTAAAATGATCTGTTGAAATAAATCTATTCAAACATTTTAAATTCAAAATAAATCTAACTTCCCCGTTTGATTTGGGCACAGTAAAAATCTTTGAAAAGTATTGTCCTTTTTCTGCTGCACATTTTGTAAGTACTCCAAGTTGTACAAGTCTATTTATTTCTTTCAATATTATAAAATTGTCAGTTACTGAAAAATTTGTATTTTTTGGAACATAATCTTGGTGAGGAGCCTCTAAAAAGGGGATTTTATAACCCTTTAGCCAAGATAAGACAACTTTGTCTTGTGTTATCTTCAACCAGCAAGAATAAAAGGACTTAAGTCTACCAGCAAAAGTATTTACCTCTAAGACTGTCGAACAGGTGCCTTGGCTGGAGGACGTTGTGGGGGTCTCGGCTTGTAGTGCTGTGTCTGTTGGTGATATCTGCCCCCCCCTCCCTGTTTGAACTGAGTCATACTTGCACGAGGAGGGCCCCTGAAGTTTCCCTGTTTCTTGGGATAATTTTGAGACTGAGTTGGTCTATAAGTATTTTTCCTATTATTGGTATTTTGCTTTAAAATTGTGCCAGCAGATTTTTTAATTGCAGTGGCAGATTTGACATTGTCATTAAATTTTTCTCCAAAGAGGAATTCATCACGTTCTTGATTCTCAACTGTCTTTCCTACATTTTTATCAAGATGTGGAATTACCAGCTTCTTTCTAGTCACTGTGTCTTGATGATGTAGGTCTGTTAATAAGCGTGTGACATCACTGATAGTTGAAATTAAATTTATTTTATCAACATCATTTTTGATTAATTTGTCCGTAGCGGACAGCAAGGCCGCTGTTGCGACCCCAATCTGTTGTTGGCGGTCTTGCACCCGCTTGTCTCGGGCCCTCATGGCCTCATTTAGAAGCCCTTCCAGCTCCTTGTTCAGCCTTGGCGCATCTAATAACTTAATGTTAGAGGGTATTAGATATTTCTTGAAAAGACCGTCTTTAACTTCCTGGTTAAGGCCTTTGGTGATAACACCTTCAACCCTTTTCACCAATTCTTTGTGAATGTCTGGCCCATATTCCCTTTCCGTAGATAGAGTTTGGCCTAGTGCCCTTATAATAGAATCATCCAACACTTCTTCTATCAAAGGGTCTTCTGTGTTGTCTACACATTCAGCACCTAGAAAAAAGATCAAATCACATTTGATTGAGTTACACAGCTACCAGCTGTACCTTATTACTTACTTGTACTACAAGTACAATGCCAACAGCTACCAGCTGTATGTACCTACTAGGTAGGTTGCTACGAGTATACATAATGCCACCCCGTGGCAATTTAGTAAAGAACACTTCTTTACCGAATTTAATTTGTATTGAACACACAGCCAGCGGCAATGAGTCATGTAAGAACAGCGTTCTTTTGTAACAACGATGTACACGGCAGGGTAGGTATCCCCGTGGTGATCTCACTCCACCGGAGTGCCTGTATGACACGTACCACGTATCATGAAAACCAGGGACGATCACTAGACAGGTTACTTCTTGTAGAAAAAAACTTGCCTGCAAGGTCTGTGATGGGTTCTTCATTTTCACCGGCCTCACTTTCTGCCTCGCACGATGATATTGGTAATGGCGACGGCGGCGACGAAAACTCTGGTGATGGTGAACGATTTTTAATCATCTCTAACTTCTTTTTCAACTTTTTAATCTTCCTTTGGTACCTTTCTTCTTTACGTTCACACTTCCTTTTAGGCATTTTTAACTTTAAAAAGCAGAATTGCAAAAGTAAAGTTTTCTGTGTCAAGCACACACGGCGCGAAAATAATGAACGACTTACAGAGACAGTGTTGACAGCAGACTGCCTTATTTCCGCTTTGGATACGAAGCTTTTCGCTTCCTCTAAATATTCGCGGCACACACAATGCGAGGATTGTGAAACTACATAGTGAATATAGAAGATATCTCGGACTAAGCTTGAGTATAATAGTAAGTGTACAAGAATTTTTTGTATTAAAGGCAAAGCAGAAACTGCAAATTGTTTTATAGAATTTGTTAATTTAGTAGAAAATAAATTCAATAAAAGAGTAAAGAAATTACAGTGCGATAATGGCAAAGAATACTTAAATCGTGATAAGATAAGATAAGATAAGATAAGATAATATTTATTTGCTAAACATGTGTCATACATACAAGAAAATACATGCATGCAAGATGGTAACACGAACAACATTATTAAGTACAGCATGTTTGCCACAACATTGCATTTGCATGTGTGACATTTATAATTTCATTAGACAAAAGGGAATAGAGCTATTACCATGTCCATGAATTAAATGGAGTAGCGGAAAGGTATAATAGATCTGCTTTGGACATAGGCAGATGCTTAATGAGAGAAGCTAAAATTCACAGAAGGTCTGAAGTTATAAAAACAGCAGCATATTTGAAAAATCGTACAATTGCAAATACAGTAGAGAATAAAACTCCCTACGAAGTATTTTTCGGTATTAAACCAAATGTTGAGCATTTAAAGAGTAGAGTAGTAGGTTATAATGAGAATTGTTATAGAGTTTTATTAAATAATAGAATAATTAATGCTAGACATGTACAAGTGGTTGAAGAAAACACTGAATTAATTTGATTAGAAAAACTTGATGATGAAAAGGACAGGGACTTGGAAAATGTAACTTCAAATATAAAAAACAAACTTTTTAAAACTGAAACTGATGAAAGACTTTGTAGATGCAAATGAAACTAGCTTTAATAATACTACGGAAGATCTTGTTAATGATGATGATTTAAGTAACAATAAGGACAAGCTTGAAATAGAAGAAAGGTCAAAAAGAAAGAGAAATCCAGTTTCCAGATATGGTAATCCAGTATCACATTTTATTTATGTAAATTTCATTGATTTGCATCATGGCATTTGGTACATTTGCATGTACCAAATACATTTGAGGAGGCGATGAGCTCCCACGATAATAAGCAATGGCAGTTAGCAATGGACTCAAAAATAAATAGCTTAAACAAAAACAACACATGGCAAATTGTTGAACGGCCAAAAGATAAAAAGGTTATTGACGCCAAATGGGTCTTTAAAATGAAAAGTAATAATGTTTATAAAGCTAGATTTGTTGTGAGAGGATTTCAGCAAAAGGATTATCTTGAAAATGTTTATTCACCAGTAGGAAAAATGAAAACATTGAAAATTTTATTATCAAAGCATTTATTTCAAGTAAGCCAGTTACAGGCACTTTTGAATTGTCGAAACAAAGATGAAAATTAAATGTAGCAACAGTTCCAGTCACAAGACATAAAAACTGTGAAAGTACTGTAGTTGCCCATTCCCTAGCGTAGATCTCTATGGAGAAGAACGGGCAAGAAACTCCTTGGACACTCTTTTAAATCAGAATATTGTTACAACATCTTGGTTACATCATTCACGTTGAGATGGTATATTATGTGAGAACAATGTAGCAAGATGTGCACGTTAAAAGTGTCCATAGCAAAAACACACAACCAAAAAAAATACAATTCAAAATAATTCATTCAAATAAGCCATGGCAACCAAGAGATGACCAGTCACAACTGACAGCGCCCGTTCACGGACGCACCATTCAAGTCAACCATTTTGAAGGGAACTAAATGATCCGACACATGCGCCACCATCAGCGAGACAATTGAGTGAGCATGACATACTCCAAACCGCCAAATATCATACAGTTGTAAAAATAATTTATTTATAGAACAAATGGATGTTGAGACAACATTTTTAAATGGTCATATAAAGTCAGAAGTATTTAAAAATCAACCGAAAGGTTATGAAACTGGAGATAATAAAGTTTACAAATTGCAAAAAGCACTCTATGGTCTCAGAGAAAGCCCTAGAGGATGGTATGATTGTTGCAACAAATTTATTGAAAAATTGAACTTTTTTAGAAGTAACTATGATTACTGTTTATATGTAAACAGAGCAAGCAAAGAACCAAATACATATACTAATATTCGTTGATGATCTCCTAATTTGTTGTAAAGATAAAGATAAAGTAAATAAGGTAAAAACTAGCTTAATGGAAAAATTTGCTATAAAAGACTTAGGAAAAATTAAAAGTTATATAGGCGTAGATATTGATTATAACGATGACAGGAACAAAATTACCTTAAGTCAAACAAAATATATTGAATCTTTGGCTGCAAAATATAATCTGGAAAATAGTAAGTTGTATGATACTCCAATGGAAACTGAAAGATATGGGAACTGCTGGGACTATTGGGAGCACAATTAAACATGGACTCGTCTTATAGGCGTATATTCGGAGACTGGCGAGCGCTCACAACGTACAAGTAACTTAATCTAAGTACCCACTATTACAAATATATCACAGAAACAAACTTAAAATTAGAACAAGCTAGAGGAGTAGATGATAGTTTTAAGTATAGAAATATAATTGGTGAATTATTGTATATTAGTACAGGCACAAGGCCAGACATAGCATACAGTGTTAATTACTTAAGTCGATATCAAAGTTGTTATGACATTACAAATATACCATGAGAATCTTAAAATATTTGTATAAGACTAAGGATTTAAAGTTACTACACATACTACATACTATGATACTGAAAACTCTGAAACATTAGATTGTATGGTAGACTCTGATTATGCAGGAGATAATGTAGATAGAAAATCTACAACAGGTTTTGTAATTAGATTATTTGGAAACTTATTTTTTTGGAAAACACATAAACGAAGTACAGTAACTAAGTGTTTAACCTTTGCAGAATATACTGCTATATCAGAAGCAGTGACAGAAGTACTTTTCATTAGAAACTTGTTAAGTGAATCATTCAATGTAAATTTTGATAAACCAATAAAATTATATGAAGATAATTCAGGTGCGATTTCGATTGCTAAGTATGGCAATTTTACCAAAAATTCAGAGCACAGTGAAGTTCAGTTTCACTATTTAAATGAAAACTATGAAAAGGGTATTATTGATATTGTAAAAATAGATACAGAATTTAACTTGCAGACATGTTAACTAAAAGTTTAGACAAGACCAAATTTTTGAAAAATAGGTTGGGGTGTAAAATTAATTTAGATTAGGTAAGTTTTGTATTGTTTATGTAAAAAGTCAAGATTATAAATTTAAGGAGGCGTGTTATAATCTGTGGTAAATATTATAATCTTGATTTATAATCTGGCAACATCACTGTCTCTATTCGGTCATAGTAAATGTGTCATGGCGTCGCTTGCTTCTATCCTGTGTAACGTTAATATGTAAAACTATGATAAAGTGATTTAATAAACACTAATTAATATGCTAGTGGCCTAATCATTCATATCAACCATATCCACAAACTCCAACAGTTTTTTTCCAAAATTAATCTAATAGTTGAAGCCAAATATTTGTTTAGAGGTGTTTTTGAACAGGGTATAGTTAGCAAGAATGAAAGATCTACAGAAGTAGCAATTTCAAATGCATTTTGGTTGGATTTCTCAAATTCTGCTTCAATTTTGGACAAATCAGTTTTATTGGTGTTATTGCTTTTCCTAATATAGCAAAATACGTTTCTAGGAGTTGTTTCGTCACTCGCCATAAGTATTCCCACATCTTTGCCATATAATTTTTGTGGGACAAGCCCGCCACACTGTTCCCAAACCACTGTAACTCCTGAAAGCGAGAATCAACAGTGGCTACCACCAGAAAAGCGCCGAGACAATGAAGCTCGACGAAGTCCCAGAGAATGAATTTAACTGTCTTGGATCCCGCAACGAAATTAATCAGAAAAGTAAAGCGGAGGAGTAGGAAAATCCGTAATTTCCACTTCCCTCCATATCAGCAGGAGACAGAAAGAAACAAGGCCAATAGGCGCAAAGGGACGTTTACAACTGGGGTAGGCCCAGTTGCCTAGCACCACGGATAAAATATTAACATTAATGGGTCCTAAGTTGTGAGCAGTTATATTTGATTCCAATAATAGGTATGGCAAAAACGCTT
Organism: Xestia xanthographa; assembly: GCA_905147715.2. Classification (NCBI taxonomy): domain Eukaryota; kingdom Metazoa; phylum Arthropoda; class Insecta; order Lepidoptera; family Noctuidae; genus Xestia; species Xestia xanthographa. The sequence goes on from LR990643.1 coordinate 7,786,649, forward strand.
GAACGCACGGAAATTTGTTCTAGTTTCTACAAGGTCTGTGTAGTAAATAACTCCGGATGTAACCTGTACACTATCCAACATAATATTGCGTTCATTCTGCCAAAGACTGCACTCCCATAAAATATGATGTGCTGATTGTTCATATTCGCAGTCAGATGTGGAACATTGACAAAAAGGCGAGTCAACAAGCTTGAAGGAAAATAATTTACTCTTAAAGTTACCATGACCAGTGAGAAATTGAGCAACACAGTGATCAACCTCCAGCCATGTCCTGGCCAGCCGTTCACGAACGGATGGAAAGAACTGGTGGAGGTGTCGGCCCTTGATGGAACTATCCCACCTACATTGCCATTCAGACAAAAGTTCCTCCCAGACGTCGGTCTGTGGTTTGAATAATCTAGAAATCTTACCACGGTCACGTAGGGTTAAAAAGTCTGCGTCCGTGGTCTCACGCGCGTTATAGTACATAGCAGCCCGTCGCTGCATTTCAAGATCGACTGGAGGCTTAAGGCTTCAGTACTAACCGTCCTATACGCTTTGCATAAGAATATCAAAGCCAAACGCTGGCTTTGAAGCAATTTACGTCGTACCGCTCCTATGGTGGCCCTATCGGCCCAAACAGGTGCCCCGTAGCACATACACCCCAAATAAGTAGCCCCATAAATGGTCTTTAAAGTTAGAAATGACGTAGACTTGGATATTCTCGTTAGGGCATAAAAGTTCTTTTTAGCTTTTTCACCGACAATTTTTATATGATCTAGGAATGAAAAATTCCTCTCTAAGACCAAACCAAGGTAGCACACGGATTGTTTTTTTTTCCCGGGGACGTTATTAAATTTAATACTAGGCCACGATTTAAGATTACCTTTTAAAATTAGTTGATAAGTTTTTTGCGGTGCAAAGGTCAGACGGTTTCGATCGCCCCACTGAGATATTAATCGTAGGCAAGTGTAGACAAGACAATCGTAGACAAATAAATTAGGACATAATAATCACATTCATTAAAATTAAAAGAATAGATTAAAATTTTGAGCTCAAAAATTAAATTAAATTAGATTGTAACACAGTATTATACACATTGAATGGAGTCACACAAATTAACATTTTGTAAAAGAAATAAACAAACAAATCGATCAAGAACTGAGGACGTATCGTCTGAATTCGTTCAGACTGTTCGAAAATATGTCCAAGTTGTTAGTACGCGTGCTTAGCTTATTGCAGCTTGATAAAAACCGGTATAAAAGCTGAACGACCAAGATTAGTTCTATTTTTAGGCATTCGAAATGTGTCTGTTTTAAAATTAGATCTGTATGAGGTACGGCGGGACACATTTAGACTGATCTCCGAAACCAACTCCGGTACATTCGCCAAATTGTGGAGGGTCTTATAAAGGAAAATTAAATCTGAGCAACTTCTTCGTTGCTCCAAGGAGCTCATCTTGAAGTGACAGAGCCTTTGAGGATAATTAGCTTCGCGATCACATGTCTGTGATCTGTAGCGGAGGTATCTCGTAAACTTTTTTTGGATGCACTCTATTCTGTCGATGTGAACACGATACACGGGATTCCATACTGGAGATGCATATTCCAGTATACTCCTCACCAGAGAATTATAGAGAACCTTAAGGGTGCCACTTGACCGGAATTCCTTGCAAGTTCTTTTTACAAATCCCGACATTTTATTTGCTTTGGCGACAATAGTGTCAAAGTGATTTATAAAGGATAGTTGACTATCAAGTTGGACTCCCAAATCACGAATGGTATCGACTTTCTGAAGAGTTATGCCGTTTAGGTGATATGCAGAAGGCTGAATCAACTTTTTCCGTGTAAATGTTATATGATAAAATTTTACGGCATTGAGAGTCATCATGTTACTATGAACTCATGAATTGCGTCGATATGATTGTCGTATGATTGTGTTGTCTTTCTGAAGCAAAGCAATGTCGGTATTTGATTCAATTTCCTTGTATAGTTTTAGATCATCCGCAAACATAGAGCAATTTGAGTTTTTAATGGAGTGTATGATGTCGTTCACAAATACCAGGAAAAGAATAGGACCAAGATGCGAGCCCTGTGGCACCCCAGATGTAATAAAGTGGCGACTGATAACCCTTTATAATAACTCTCTGTTGTCGTTCTGAAAGATATGATTCAAACCAGCGCAGCAAATGACTATGCATACCATAGTTCTCGAGTTTTTGAAGTAGAAGCACATGGTTTACTTTGTCGAACGCGCTACTGAAGTCAGTGTAAATTGAGTACACTTGCACACCGGAGTCTACGGATCTGCTGATATCATTAATGTAGTGAACTAAGTTGGTGGTAGTGGATTTATTCGAACAGAAGCCGTGCTGTTGCGTAGCCAATTGAGTTTTAATGAGCGAAGTTAATACAGGACAAACTAATGATTCGAACAGTTTCGAGAAAATTGAAAGAAGAGATATGGGCCGATAATTTTTAACATCATTAGTGTGTGAGACTGCACCAGCAGACTCACGATGTCCGCGATTACGCGGAGCCCTAATCAAAATAATACTTGTCCAATCGACAAGGGGAAAACAACTATTAGGTACACTTACCCATCACGTTGGAACTGGAGATGTGGCGTAGTCCCAGGTCACGTCGTATCTGGGTGGGGTGTAAGTGTAAATGTGTTTTGTGTTGTGCATGTGAATTATGTCAGATTCGACGGTATTCCAAAGGACGCCCCACAGCGCGTACCGTCGACTGCCTGGTCAAACCTTCAAGATCACACACGTGGCACTTTCCAGTCAATGTCCAACTAAATCTTATCCCGGTTAACTAACCCAAGTGGGGATTTACAATAGTTCAGCACTAAGTTCAGGAAGTTACCGGCGTCCAAACGTCGCAAAAGCCGGCTACTTAACCAACAAATTATTCGCGGTCACGACTCAAGATGGCGAAATGTCTTAATTTTCACTCAATTATCAACAAAATATCAAAAACCGATCAAGATTGTATCGGATTAACATTAACTCAAAGTTTTTATCAATAATTATCCGACAACAGCGTGCATCAAAAAAAAAAACGGAAGCGAGTTTTTCCAAACCAAAGATCGCACGGCGAACAAAAACGTCATCTGTCAAACGTCAAAACTGCGTTCGGAAACTTGTGGGATGAAACATCTACCCCCCCCCGGACGGGCCGTCCCGTCCGCTAATCAATTGGCAGTCTTGACAAGGTTGCGACCGCTCTCTTCATAACCGATCCATCCACCAAAACCTCGGCAAAACGAGGTACCCCGTCGGTGCCAGCCACCAAATTGAGAATGCGCCCCCTGCGCCAATACAGAGGCTTAAGGTTGGCATCCTTAATAAGGACGAGGTCTCCTATCTTGGGCGGATGAGTTTTATCAGTCCACTTGACGCGCTGCTGGAGGATGTGCAGATACTCTAAGCTCCAACGCTTCCAAAAGCTCTGAGTGAGCTGTTGCACCAACTGAAACCGCGATAGCCGATTTTGGCTCACATCAACAAAAGAGTACTCAGGCAGAGCGACAAATGGCTGTCC